>JAPDOI010000023.1:0-1228321 GCA_029168955.1 Aplectana chamaeleonis | reverse complement strand
GGACCTCAAATTCCTGTTCAGCGTCCCAAATAATACCCACAGAGAAATTTTGAGTCAAATCTGAGACTCAGACCGAGCTACCGTATACCTACCGTTGACTTACTTGACTTGACTTAATCGGTTGGCTTTCGCCTGACGCGGTCATTCCGCATCTTCACCGAGGTGTGCCGTCCTAGTAGTCAGCCGTGTCCATTTTTCACGGTCTTCAGCCACAATTTGAACACATTCCATCCAGCTGTCACTATTCCATTTCCTGCGAAACGAAACATCGCGCCTGAACTGTCTTTCGATGCCGAGTGACTTTAAATCCTCTTTAACCACATCCGTCCAGAACTTTCGCCTACGCCCAGGTGGCCGTTTCCAGACAGGATTTGGAAGCATTTTTAAAGCGTGTTGTACGAGACGATCCGGCGTTCTTCTTAGTATATGCCTGAGCAGTCGAAGTCGACTTTCCATTGCTGCTTGAGATGGCGTTAGGAGATGCTGGCACCTCCACTCGTGTCAAGCGTTGATGTACTGCGTCGATTTCCTTGTAAAGCGTCTTCGTTATGGCATACACGCGGCCAGAAATATCCAAGCAAACGCCTAAAAGCTTCCTCTCCGTGCAATCCAACCTTTCCATCTGCGTTTTCGGTGCTGCCCACGTCTCCGATCCGTACATCATGATAGGGCGAATAGCGGATAGGTAGACGCGCAACTTGACTTCCTTCGCGATGGTGGTAGACCACAAACACTTGGTTAGAGAATTGAATGCAGACGTAGCTTTCGCACATCGTTGTCGAATATCCGCTGCATAACTACCATCGTTCTTCAGCAAACAGCCCAAATAACAGAAATCGTCCACCAGTTCGATACGTTGTCCGTCCACACAAACTCCAGTTGAAGGCCTCTGAGAGACCCACATCTGCTTGCATTTGTCGGGACGAAGACGAAGTCCATAGGCTGCGGCATACTTCGAAACGAGGTTCACAATCCTTTGCAGTTTTGCGTTGTTTTCAGCGAATAACACAATGTCGTCGGCGTACTCCAGGTCGACAAGGGAGCGTCCTGATGGTGTTAGGATCACATCCGCAGGAAACTGTTCTGCAACTCTACGCATGATGTCATCAACGGCGAAGTTGAAAAGAAAAGGTCCTGCAACGGCTCCTTGCCTTACTCCTGTTTTCACCTCGAAAGCTGACGTAAATCCGACAGGTGTACGAACTGCTGCTGTTGTTCCTTTGTTCATGTCCTCGATTAACCGAACATACTTTTCCGGGACTCCATCTGCTCGCAGAGCATTGAGCAATCGATCACGATGAGGAGAGTCGAACGCGGCTTCAAAGTCCAAAAAGCAAGCTGTAATGGCTTCTGAAAACCGCTGCCACGATTCAATTACTCTTCTCACGACGAACACTTGGTCGATGGTCGATCTTCCAGGTCGAAAACCGGCTTGCTCATCTCTGGTCGTTCCTTCACGATGTTTGATAAGTCGCTCGAGAATGATACGTTCTAAAACCTTGTACATGACACGAAGTAGAGAGATTCCTCTGTAGTTCTTAGGATCCGTGACGGATAGCTTCTTGTGAAGAGGTACGATGATCGCATGTCTCCACGAATCGGGTATCCTTTCGCTCATCCATATGGCACGGATGGTGTTGGTCATTTCACGAATCCCAGACGGAGGAAGAGCTTTCAGCATTTCAGCAGTGATGTTGTCATCTCCACCTGCCTTTCCATTCTTCATTTTCCGGACACAATCCAAAACTTCAGACTCAGTCGGCGGTTCCTCACTGACATCGTAATGTGCTCTCTGAACATGCGGGAGCTCAGGTACTGATGGCGCTGGACGATTCAGTAGTGAACTGGAAGTAATCCTTCCATATTGGCAGCGTCGCATCACCAACTGCAACTCCATTGGTAGTGTTCAAGACAGGAGAACATCTCTTCATCTTCCCGCTATACTGTCGCAGCAACGTGTAGGCTTTCTTCGGATTCTTCTCCTCCCAAGCCTTCTCGAACTCCTTAGCTCTACACGTCCACTCTCGTTCGCGGTCACTTTGAAGCTGCCGACGCAACTTCCTCCTCAGACGCTTCTCCTCCACGAAGTTTCCTGCAGTTCGGAGAGCACATACTCTATTGTAGGTAGATGTTGTTTCTTCTGAGACGTAGGCGAACTTCTTCTTAGGCTGTACAACCGGGGTGCCTCTTTCGAAGCGTCCTGGATGCATTTGACAAAAAAGAATCCGCGTCGCAAAGTTTCTTCTTAGTCCGTACTCCGATGTGAACAGAAACGCGTTGTCGGAAATTCCTTCTGCACTCTTCATCTCTGAGACTTGTCATGTCAATCCTCTGGAGAGGCTGAGCCTCTCGCTTCCTCTTATGAATCCTCGCAGTGAAGTTCAACAGAACAGGACGGTGATCCGAATCGAATGCGACATCCCACACAGCTCTAGATCTTCGAATGTCCGATACTGGAATATTCCTCGTCAGGACATAGTCAAGCTGTAGTTTCAAAGTTGTCATCTTCCGCTTCCGCTGCTCTTCTGGAGATAGCCGGGTTGGTCCCTGCCACGTAAGCTGATGGCGGCGATGATTCCTCTTGAATGTCGATGCAATAATCAGACCACTGCGTTCACAAAAGTCGACAAGGAGGTAGCCATTGTCCGATGTTTGCTCCACTGGGTAGAACCATTTACCGAGTACTTCGGATTCCTGATCAAGTCCCATCTTCGCATTTGCGTCAATCCCCACGACAACAGCATGTTGACAAGGTATCCTGGCCAGCAACGTATTGAGTTCCTCATAAAACGCATCCTTCGAATTGTCTTCGGCGGTTTCAGTGGGCGCATGAGCACTCACTATCCACAGATTGAATCCTCTGTGATCCCGCAGTCGTACGAATGCATTCCGACACGACGTTGAGCCGAACTCCTTGACCATACCATTGAAATCCTTCCTTACAGCTATTGCACAGCCTCCCACTCTCCTATCGTCAGCGTTACCGCAGTAGATGGTGTACTCTCCGACGCTGATGACGGGTCTATCCTTGAGGCGGGTTTCCTGCAAAGCAGCAAACGGTGCATGGAAATAGCTCAGAAGTCTGGATAGCGCAGTTTTTTGGATATCACTCGACAGCGATCGACAGTTCAGGGTGGCGAAATTGTGGCTTGTGGCCAAAGACTCCATGACTCCCTAGGTACGGATCCTAAGGTGTTATGGACCAGAGGCCTTAGTGTGCCGGACGGCGACACCTCTATGCAATGTGCGGGATACTTTCGCGATATAGTTGTGCACGCTATATCGCTCGAACGTTCCCTGTGTACACTCAAACGTCTGCTGGGTTCAGTAGAAGCAGGGGCACCAACGAGCAGGTACCAACAGACTTGTATACACACCCCCAACCACTACCTACCGTTACATACCATAATCCTAGAAAAATCTATAAACCGACCACAGATTTGTGTTAAGCAGCCCAAATAACCCCTATGTGGAAGTTTCAAGACGATTTCATCGTAGCATTCTCAAAATCACCAAAAGTGGCATTTGAACAGCAAAATTTCCCCCATTTTGATGCTACGGATCAAATAAGACGGAATTTTTAAAATATTGACAAATGGGCCTCATATTCGTAACCAGCACCCAGCTCAACCCGATACAATTTTTTGAACGCCCTAAAAACTGCCATTCCTGTACCTACCCCTTTTCTCTTCGCAAAGCTAAAGCCATTCATGAAAGTGACCCGATTTGGAAATTTCCTGTAAATCTCTGGGGCATTTAGAGGATTCGGAAAACGGACTATTAATGCTGTTTCCCATACCTACAACTCTCAAAACATGGTTTTATGAAAGCCCTCGGGAAGTGTAAGGTTAGCCCTAGTAAGAGGTCACTAACTTTACTGTACACATGCGCGCCCTACTCAACCTCTAACTTTACCAATGCCTCGATACTCGAGTAGAACTATAGTAGAGAGCACAACGCCTAACATTGCGAAGGCTCGTTTGTTAATAGCTCGTTCGGAATGTTCACTTTGGATTTATCATATTTCTTGAAGAGACAGCAATCCCATGAAACACATTTTCTACATTGCGAAGAGGGCAGAGTACTGCTCCCTGCAATGTGTCATCCCTAGACTTATCTAATTGACAAAGGAAAACAAATATTAAAAGAAAGATAAAACATGTGTAGTAAGAATTTTATCAGGCTATTAGTCATTTTACATAAATCGTAACTTTGGAGTCCTAGCCTCTCTTCGACATTATAGTAAAGCTTCTCAAGGTGTTTGTGTTAGATTTCACCTCAAAATTACCCCACTAGGATATCGCACTTGACCGAAGATGCCGTTTCCACCGGAATTTCTACCAGTTAGTGAACTTCCAGTGGCGTTCTCAATTCTATGTTTGTTGTTGCTGAAGACTTCTCTGGCCTGAGCTACGGTGGATTCCCTCGCTTAAATGCAGTGATCGCGATCGAATATGTTGGTCGTCTTTTTCTCTCTGAAACCTTCTCTGGTTCTCGAGTAGTAGAACCTATAAGAAAAAATCGCGAAAAAACCGCTGTTTCGGGACAAATTTGAAGCCTGAACATGAACCTTCGAATCTTTTGACGGTGGACGAGCCCACTCCACATCCTCGGCATCGATGATTTCTAGTATCAAGAACACCAGCTGGCTTAAAAGTGAATTTCAATTAATGAGCCTTCGAATTTATATACACATCTAGTTCAAAACATTGGCTGGAGTGCTTTCTTCCATTGATCAACTGTTTTTATTAGGTAAATTTGCATTTATCCTCTGAATGTCGATGATTTTTGACTGCTCGGCATGAGACTGCGATCTTTTTCGTCATCGCTGTGCACGTGTGCACGAACTGGCTTTTTTAATCCATAAAAACTCTAATTCTAGCCCGTTTTTCACCGCGCTACCTTCATAGTTTTTCAGCTGTTTTTGATCTAAGCTAATTTTTGTAGTTATTTCGATAACGTTTTGCATCGTGTTCACTGCCTTTAAGCGAAAAGATGAGGGTACCTACCCATCATGCAATTATCAAGGTTTTCGAAGATTTGCTTCGCATTTGGCTCAAAACCATTTGCTAATGGTTACTCGGTGTCCTGAACACGAGTTCGGGTCGGTTTCTTGATATTTTGTAGCCTATTGAAGGCTGTGGTGGACATAATGCTATGGTGCTATTCATACTACTCAACGCCTGCGTGGCCCGTGACGCGCGTGCCGCGCCTGCGGAGACTATGAATACTCCAGCGGCGACGCTATTTCGGACCGGAAAAAAGGGCCTCAACTTTTCCAAACAAGCAAATTCTGTACACGCGATCACCATAACGATATGAAAGGATAGTAATGGAATCAATTATCACGAAATAGAATGAAATTGATGATGTATTAGTAGTGAAAATGATTAAAAAGCCGATACGCCCGTCGCCGCCATGGCGGAGCGGGTGTCACGCGCGTGCCGCGCGGGCGTGGCGTCAGGCCATTCATACTATAACACCACGCCCGCCCGTCACACACGTGCTGCGCTTGCGTTGAGTAGTATGAATAGTGCCTATGTGCATAGCTGGCGTAACCTGCCTACGCATTTCGAGAACAAACGAATGGACTTCAGACTCGTATTCAGCACTCCAAATAACCTTTGACAAACGAGTTCCAAGGCACGCACACAGTGACGTTTGGCTGATCATCGGAAGCCGCGTTTTGCCTTAAAGGCACAGTCCAACCTCAGAATCGTTTTTCTCTTTCTCTGCCTTTCTCGAAAACGGTCCCACACTGATTCCAATGATGTTTTTGGAATCGTACAAGACCCCCTAAGAACGAAGTTATGGCCTCCCGAAAATTGTGCTACTGAAGCATGGTGGACGAGTTGTCCGAGGCTCGTAACTTCGGTCATCTGCAACCGATGTATGCGAGCCGACCTAAGTAAAGTAAGAGGCTGGGAATGAAGGGAAGAACGGGGCTACTGGTCGGGAACCATCGCTCAGCTCGCCGCTGTTGAGCTCGAAAGATTGTTAAAGGGGCGTGTCTAAGTGGCTTCCTGGTATGTGCGCCCAGGAGTCCAAGCTCAGGAACGAAAATGGAAAGTTGCTAAGCAACTCTGCAGCGTCCAGCCTGATCGATTCGCGCTCATTTCGCGATTAGCGCGCGCTTGCGGAAATCAGCAGGGCCCATAATTCTCGTACACGGGTTGAACGTTTGGTTACCTCACGACCAGAATATACCATCTTTGGGTCGAACTCGAGTGCGATATTCATCGTGAACCTATACAGTTCTTTCGAAAATCGGCGAGTGACCTGAACTTCGTAATCAGGACCCGGAGTAAGTTCTAGAAATAAGTTTCGAACCGGATTTGAAACAGTTTTTTTTTGTAAATCCTAGCTCGTTTGATGGGTATGCCCTTGGGCTGAGTACTTACTTCCAGCGACGAGCGACGCGACGCAATGTTTACCATCAATATCGACCGAAAATCGATGTGCTTCATACGCATTGTCGCTGTCGCAAGTATGATCACGGCCTTATCTTTGCGCCAGGAATGAGCCGACTTCCGAAGAACGGATGCGAAAACCGGAACAAAATGCGGATTTTTTTAAAGTTCCTATCCTTGTTCTACGTTTCAGCATATGATACAACCTACATTTCGAAATCCGAACATCGGGATATAATCGGCGAACTTGTTCACCATCTCAATACATGACTCCATGGCGTGCGTGTTCACGCGTACACTTATCCTCCCTTATGGATCCCCTGTCTCCTTGTCTTTCTCCTCGCTCCGCACACCCACGCAAGAAAATCATGTGAACTTATTTTCAAAGTACTTTCTCATACATCAGCGTTATTAAATGTCAAAAATATTATGTGGAATTGTCAACCTGTTACGATTTCCAATTTTTCGGGTTCCGATCCAGTTTCCGAAACTCCAAATCCTGTTCCGATTTCCGGATTCTGGCTCCTAAAATTTGAAATGTTGTTCTGATTTTCAAATGTCAAATTTCACACTCATCTTATGTCTTGCGCTACTTCAAAGGCACAGGACATCCAAAAAATTATTTTTTCAGATTTCATGCTTTTCGTGGAGAAAGCCACTCCCTGATCACAACGGTATCCCTTAAATCGTTCAAGACCCAATACGAACGGAGATATGGCTCCTGGAAAATGCCTGCATTCTGAGGGCAAAACTTTGGTGGATGAGTTGTCTCAATCCTGTATTTCTCTTGATTCACAATCGCTGCACGAGAGCAAAGCAGGATGAGGAGATAGATTGGCAGTTGACTGAAGAACAACTACTTGTTGAAAATTAATCCATGCATCTAGCCGCTATCGAGTTCGGAAATCTGGCAGGGGTCGTGCCTGCGGTGGTGAGCGGAGGTCGGGCCTGTGGTGGTCGCTTTTATCTCGCTCATTTGGAGGAACTGAGATCTCGCACCTGGCCCGTGTTATATAGGAGGGCTCTACTACACAATCAAATAAAAATTACAAAATTCATGTCTGAGGGTGTACTGTGCCTTTAAAGGCAGTGCTCACGATGAAAATTGTGCTTCAGTTTCCACTAGGAATGGGTAGTGGAGGGGCACACTGTAATGTTGACGTCGAAAGAACGCATGAAAACGAGCCAGGAAAACTCCAGAAGAGCCCGACGTTGTGACTTCGAGCGCAAGGCAAACCCCAAAAGCGCAATGCCCACCCTCCAAAGTGAACATATGAAAACTTGAGATCGTGAGATGAGCGATGATTTCCGACCAATAGCCCCCTTCTATGGATTTAATGACTTCCGGTTACGACCAAAATACTTGATTTTCACTTCAAATGTTACCGTAAGATTCGGTTCTGATTTCCAGTCTTAACTTTCCATGAAGGTATTTTTCAAATTAAAAAGATAAAGATAAATTATTTTATCCGTTTTATGGAAAATTTGGTCGAACACTTTTTTTGTGCGGTAATTTTTTCGGTGAATTTCTTGCCGAAACTTTTCACCGGGCTTGCTATGAAAACGTTTCAAGGTTTGTCGTGTAGAGGAACACTTCGGCTAATCTTTTGACAACAAAGCCGTTCGACATATATATGCGTGCCTAGGCGGCTTATATGGTTTTTTTCTACCTCTCTTTCAAAACGTACAAAATTTCATAGCCTGAAATCGTTTTCGAAAACAATGGCGGGCAAGCGCCTTAGGGGTTCTAAATTTGTACCAAATAAATCGGCACGTAGTCATATTAGATGATCTTTCCTCCTTCCCGTATGCGGGCCCAGAGAACTGCTCTCGGGATCAAATACCGGTAAATCCAGTTAATCGGTAAACGGTAAATGCCCACCCCTGTTCGGAAACTTATCCTTAACCGGTAACTCCAAAGCAGCAGTACTGTATCTGCTTGTTTTATCCGAAAAAGATGGTCAGGTGGCCATGAAGGAATAATTTAGCTCCCAAAGGGACTCTTTTGAGGTCTTCTGATGTACTGAATCATGTGCTTTTGTAATAAACAATCTCTACCACTCCTGTAATCAATAGTGGCGAGGAATCGGTTCCCTTCTGTGGTCCAGTCGTGAGAGGCGATGAGCAGCCTTCATCGTGGAGGGCGCCTGCAAAACTCGCCCGAGCCCCAGCCTTTCCCGCCGCGGCCAGATCTTGGTTGTCTAATGTCTCTCGCAGAGACTCGGGAGGATGATTGCTGTTGGCAACTTTGACGAGGCGCGAGATGGCGTATAATTACTCCATCCTATAATGATTTTGTCCTATAGTCCCCCTCCCTTTCAGAGACATCATTGGAATCAGCGTGGGGTCGTTTTCAAGATGGGCGAAAAAATAGAAAAACTTCAGAGATTTGTTCAGCAGCTTCAAGCATAGATCGAAGGCCTCATCGGAAGTATTAGTTTGATGCAAAAGTTTCCGGACTTTTCACGACTTCGAATAAAAAACATTTATTTCAGAAAATAAACAAGGCTCACTCAACAAAATAATTTCCATCACATTCAAGGATCTTTCGCCACCGATTGGGCAGATAATGAGTTTCCGACTCGTAGAACTCCAACTGTTTTGTTTTGAGTCGATGTATTCTTCTAAGGTCATTTTCACTTCGTCATCGTTAGTGAACTGCTTTCCATCCAGGAAATGCTGCATCGAGCGGGACAGATAGTAGTCGGGGGGGGGGAGGGGGCAGGGGTGGGCTATATGGAGGATGAGGAAGAACTTCCCAGCCCAGGTCCAGCAATTTCTGTTCGCCTTCTTCACGCCAATGCTCGGCCACACGTATCTCGGATAACCCGACAAAAACTGCTAGACCTGGGCTGGGGACTTCTTTCTCACCCTTCATATAGCCCAGAGCTTGCCCCTCCGACTATGTACCATCTGTTATGCGCGGTGCAGCACATCGAAAACAGTTCACAAGCGAGGACGAAGTCAAAATGGCCTTAGAAGAACACTTCGACTCGATACAAGCAAAGTTCTACTCATCGGGAATACATGATCTGCCCAATCGGTGGCGAAGGATCCTTCAATGTGATGGAAATTCTTTTGTTGGGTGAGCCTTGTTTGTATTTGAAATAAATGTTTTTCATTAAAAGTTGTGAAAAGTCCAGAAATTTTTGCATCAACCTATTAGATACATCAGTTCATATAAAGCTCACAGAAAAGACTTCTTGGCCAGTTATAGTTCACAGCGATGGAAGTAGGACCTGGTGAGGTTGCGGACTCTACCTAACATACTGAAGTGTGATAGTGGTATCGCTCATTTTTTTTTGAAATAACTGAAATTGGTCGGTGAGTTTTTGTTTCCACTCTCCCAGTTTCATGTGTTTTCGTTGCTTCCACGGATGCAGTCATCTCGGCGAAAACACAGACTCACCGATCTATCACTGCTGTTTCGGAAAAATGAGTGATACCAATAACAAACTACCGTATGTTAGGGCGAGTCCGCAACCTCACCAGGTCCTAATTCCATTGCTGTAGACATATGAATCCTTGACTAGAGTAATCTGAGAGTTGAACTTTGGCATTTTAATTTCTGCGACCTCGAATTTTTCCAAAATCATACCGAATTGATGTCGATTTCCTAGAATCTCTCTCTGTTTGGACAGAAAAAAACACACACGCACTAAATGCTGGCAAGTGTTGGCAGGCGCTTGGCTTTTTTACATCGGGATCCGAGACGCATCCCGTCTTCATCGCTGAACGACTACGGACGGCTGCCTGCTGTGGAACAATATTTGCGGGCGGACACAATCGTTTCACACATTGCATTATCTTTTTAGGAACCTTTTTAGAGTTTAGTTTTTGCCGAAAACTGTGTAATACAGCAGACTGATGTTTTCTGCAGAGTTTCTTTCCATGCCCTCCTTATTTTCCTGCTTTTTCTTCTCTCCGTAATCTGTTTGAAAGAAGATTTCTTAAAAATCTTTCTGATATGAGAATCTAACTAGGCTGCAGAATTCTGAACCTTAGATTAATCAACCTTCTTTTCGGCGAGTTTAACTGGTTTAATTTTGTTTTGATTAAGTAAACAGCTTTCCAGCATGTTACTTGAAGGCTTTGGGCAACCACCTGCTTTCACATCACAAGTATGTCTTTTGTTCTGCCCACTATTTCGTGTAACATACATACATATTAGAAGTCATTATAAAACAGAAACTAACTTTGAACACAACTTGCTCCCTCGTAGTGTAGACACGGTAGGTTGCGAGAATCCTTCAAGTAACTTACGAAGAAGATGTAGGTAACTTGTCCAAGAATTGTAACGCATGGGTTCAGAGTTCTGCTGCCCAGAACTGAGTTACCCTATTAATACTATTCTATCTAGCAATCAAATCAAATGAACTTTGCAGGCATCGTTGTCTGTGACGGAGAACGGGATGGCGCAACCAGTACACCTCCAGTACAACTCGCCCATGCCCATATACTCGAAGTATGTGCGTTTGTGTGTGGAAGTAATCTTATGTCACTATAACAATTCAGTACTCTGTTTACATTTAATTTCGAATCGAAATTTACTAGATTCCTTCCCATGCGTGTGCAAAGAGAGGGAAGAGACGGCGAGAGAGCGCATGGAAGATTGAGTGCACGTGCGCACACGCATGCGATGGAGCCAAGTAACTTTCGATGCGGAATGGAGTGTATCATCCGTCTCATTCAATTAGGAAGCCACCCACACTTAGCTGATGGGCTTAAAATCATCCTATCGATAGCTATTGTTGCTTCCTTTCTTCGGTGTATCACACATCCTCCCAATTAACATCGCGGCTTTCGGGGGTGCGTTCCAAGAACGTTCCCACGACGCTGTGGGAGGAAAAGCAACCTTACCATGGACAAAATTTGCTTTCCATGGATGCGAATTATAACTGAAAATTGCTCCCACGTGGCCGTGGCTACGATTCCATGGACGCGTTTTGCCATGGGAATGTTCTTGGAACGCACCCCTGGTCGAAAGACACGTGTAGTGGAGTCTACCAAAAGTGTCTCATTTACTTATCAATAAGAAGCGGTCGGCTGGCGATCAATGTGCATGAATCCCATACCAGCACGCTCGATACCGATTGAGCGAGAGCGGTTGTGCTGCAACGAGTTTCATGTTTTTTAATCTCCAATCAAACGCTTCTCATTGATAAGTAAATGAGACACTCATGATGGACTTCACTATGTAGCCTAGGTGGCTCATTTTGAGCAGGTTGAAGCAAGGCTTATCTTGCTTATTAGGTCAAAATCTCCTTATCACTGTTCTATTTTGCCATGACCGACCGCTCCGCTGCTTACTCCGCCCGGACTCATCTGAGGAGCCTTGCCTTTATGAATGGTGGTGTCTTTTTTCAGCGAAATCAGAGACTCTTCAGATATTCACCTCGCTGACAAGCCTAGGTTAAGCACATTTTTAAGGACTACGCATTCCTAAATGCTTGAATAGCCACCTATAGTTCAATAGTTATGTACTCAGGCCGTTCACCTCTAAATTGTGTTTCCTCCAGGGGCGGCATGCATGAACGCAGCGAACGGTGTCAGGGAGCCACTCCGCGTGCCATGCGCGCAGCGTCGAGCAACGGCGCGGCCCCGAATTTCGTGGCGTGTAATGATGTGCCTGATTTTCGGGGCCGCCCCGTTGCTCGACGCTGCGCGCATGGCACGCGGAGCGGCTCCCTGACACTGTTCGCTGCGTTCATGCATGCCGCCCCAGAGAAAAAACAGAAAAGTGCGAACCTCACAACTACTGGCTGCTGGAAGTGCTAGCAAAAGTACTTTAGTTCTCGGAGCCTAAATTCGGTCCGCAAATGCGGACTACCGCTGTTGTATCATGCGACATGTGATAATCGTGCTGGGAGAAAAGTGAATCGTGTCGGGACCAAGTGGTCCCAGCGCGTTTATCACGTGCACGATGAAACAGCCGTAGTCCTCAAATGCGGACCGGAATTTGGCCTCAAGAACGAGAATAGAGCTCTTCGGCCGGGTCACAGTACCGTCGCGGCGAAATGTGAGAGAAAGCGGTATCGATCAATTGTGGTGATATTGCGCATTGGAGGTAATCGATTGTTTCCTAACTTCAATCTACGAACTTCCGTTCGAACAATACCGCTGCAGTTGATCGATACCGCTACCTCTCATGCACCGCCGCTTCGTTAGCATGTTCCCTGCCTTTGGCTTCCACAAGTTTTTGAGCTCGCTCAAGCATGTCGCCCGGTTGGAGCAAAGACCATCGAAAATTCAAAATGGAAGCAACGCTAGCATTTCATAAAGTTTCAATGTGATTTATACTTTCATAGACGCGCTGCTGTGTATCCTGTTCATTTGGAAACACATCGAGTAGTTACTTAAGGGATATCAAGTTAACTTTCTTGGTCGAATGCTGAAAGAGTTCGCGTAATAATTTTAGTCTGATGAATGGACGGGGCTGCGACGGTAGATCACCTCGCGCGAATCGAAATCCCATTCTCCAGTGATGCCGCCGACCCCGCACGACCAGCCGCCTGGTCCATGCGTCAGACTAAATCGAAAACGGAAACCATACATATTGTGCTTGTCTGGGCCAAATTCCGGTCCGCGATTGCGTCTCGACACGCTCTGCGGCCGCGCGCCTCCTAGTCGGAAGAGTTCCTAGCGCCGCAGCCGCCGATCTGTTGACTCTAGGCGGGTTTTAGAAACTGGAAACTGAAAGTAATTGGGAAAAACTGTATAAGAACGCCTTATCGAGTCGGCTTTGGCGCTGGAAACTGAGACGCGATTGCGGACCGGACTGAGATGCAATTGCGGACCGGAATTCGGCCCAGAGAAGCACAGTACATGCTACTCACCCGTGACCTCAGGTTTAGTCTCATAAAATCCATTCAATTGAAGAAACATCAATGGAGTTAATGGTATTTTTTCAAAATAATCTGTCCATTTAATGAATTCTAGTCATTCGTTGTTCTATCAATTCCATGATTCTTCGTTTCTCGAAAGTGAGGTCTCATTCTCTCCTGGGTTTTCGCGCCTTTAAACGCTATAGCGGGAGCAAGCTTCGCAGTTTTTAGAAAGTATTTAATCGACCTTCAGTATCTATCCATGTACGTACATATCCTCAATTTTGAAGCCAAACTTACTGTCTTCCTTCGCGCGCTTGTGCGGAGCGGGGGCAGAGACCGCGAGAAAGTGTGTGGAGAAAGAGACCAAGCATGGGCGCACAGACGCACACAGTGAACGGAAATAAATTTCGTTAAGAAGCGGAGAACATGTCCTGCTAAGGCTCTCCTTAGGTAACGTAATGAAATAAATAACTAATGTCGGGAATTTGAAGCATTAGTTTTTTCCGGACATTTTAGTCAGATTTCAGAGTCAGATTCTATTTTGCGGTTGTTCTATTCTAATTGTTCTATCCATGCGGAAACTCGAATCATTTATTTTTGAAATACTCAAATCTTCCATTTTTAAATATTCGGCCAATTTTATTACCAGGCATTTGAAGTTTAACTCACAGTAACTGTTCAAAAGTGTGTGAGTCAATCACACATTGGGAATAATTTCCCGAATATCAATTAAACTTTATTAGGGACAGGTTTCGAACTCATTCACTCGTGAATGATTTGAGAGGACGTTTTTAAACTTCTTTATCCAGGATTTTTTTTTCGAAAGCGTTATAAAAATATTGATTAATTTGAGTGCTAGCGTTGAATGCCTATGTCAAGCACTAGTAAGGCCGTGTTTGGATTGACGCGATCTCAATAGACAAGTACAAATATCATGCGATCACGGGGTGCCACGCTGAAAGTATAAACGCTGCTGCTTGCTAACCCTTTGGATAGCAAGGGTTCTTTCCTAATGCCCCAGGCTTCTCAAGGAAAAAACTCCATGTTCAATTTTCATTTTTGTTGCATTTTCCCCTATTTTGTTTCTGTAAGATAATGTTTGAAAAAATAATAAAGTTTAAAACTGACTTCCTGGACTTTTCTGAAATTTTTTTCCTCTTCAGAATAAGTTTATCATGTTCCGATCTAGAATTTTGTAGAAATTCACAGTATGCAGACAATTTCCGATTTCCCATGGATCCCACGTATCCTCCCCTCCACGCCGTTCTCAGCCGCCAACTCTCTGCGCTGCCCTCGCACTCTCTCTTTCTCGAATTTCTCATTACACATTCTTGGAGGATGACTGATTCATGAAGATTTTACACATGTGGCGCTGAGCGCCTAAGAACGCCTATAGGCGATGGAAATGATCAGCAGCCAATCCGGCCCTTGGAAATCCATCAAACTGCTCTAAAAAAGGCATTTAATCAATGAAACATATGCTTGTTCAAAGTAAAAATTGCTGCAAGTGGAAACTTCTATAACGTTCCTTTACCTTTTTGGACACACCGCCTTTTGGTGCTGAAATTATCAGGGTTAGGTAGTGAACAGGACAACATATTTATTTCCATCAAAAGAAAAGCTCTGTTTGTGTTAAAAATATCCGCGGGGGATGGCGCCTGTTGCGAACACCTACGCAAGCAATCCATTACCCGACAAAACAGCGAATATAAAGTAGGATGACCTATGAGATTACTGAGAAACCATTTAGATCGACTAACCTGGAGACTATGTAGACTACTAAATGTAGAATACAAAAAAGTAAACGTTGAAAAACTGAAAAATATGTATTTAGGGGGTCCGCTGAAGAGCAGTACCAACAGCAAATCGGTGGAGGAACGTCGCCGATTCCGATGCCTCTCGGTGACAAACACTTTGACCCGGCTAAGAGCGCCACACTCAGATATATCAAGGTTTGTCGTCATATTGTCTCCTTACCACATATATGAATGCATGTTTCCAATCGTATACGGTTTTTGCACGCTTTTAGCACCTAAGAGACCGCGTGTCCACACTGCTCACCCAGGCCATCAACTCCATTTTAGGTCGTTTCTTCAAGAGGCAAGAGACTTCTTTTCATTGTGGCTCAAAGATCCGTACTGAAAAGAACCTCTGTTACTGGTGAGCAAACATGAGACACCTTAGCTGGCCTGCACATTGACTGTGCGCGCACACTTCAGCCAAAAACGCGCACATTCGGCCATGAAGTTTGTCCAAATGAAACTGTCCGCCCATGCGGTCAGCGTGCGTGTCGTACGGCGTTTTCGAAGACATTTTTGACCATGTAAATAGATACGCTAGATTCTTAGTCGAGTAGTGAATAGTATTCCACTCAACCGTTCGCAGCCGCAAGAAGGCTCGTTCAAAAAATAACCTTTCCGAAGGCCGCTCAACCCGCACCCCGACAGCGTGGGCGGACAGTCTCATTCGGACAGGCCTTAGGGGTGGAGACAACGGTCGTATGTAGAGGTAAAGGCTCTTTGAGATTCCTGAGTGGGAAATGGTAAAGATTTTCCTTGAACCTGCGACTTTAAAAATTAACGTTTTCATGATCCTCTTTTTCAGAATACGATACTGTTCAAATTTTATTCATCAAATCCGAATTTTTTTCTTCATTAGGTAGTCGCCTTTAGAAATGTGCTTTTCTCAAAAAATGGAACTGCCGAATTCATTAAAAATTCAATTGGAGCTCTCTGGAAGTCACATTTTCATCGAAATGTTTTTCAAAACGAATTTTATTATAGAAAACTACCTGTTTTTCGCTCATAAAATTTTCGCCCTTGAAGATATATGTTCAAAATGGAACACTTTCGGAATCCTCATAAAATTTTGAGTTTAATACCGTTTTAAATTTAGAAAAATACGCTCCCAATCTTTCAGCAGGTTTAAATTCATGAAATGTTTTTCTTTCGCTAATATAAGAGGTAAACGCAAAAAGTGGCACGAATTCAGCTACCTTGAACACTGACCTGGACCAAAAATGGATTTCTGCAATTTGGCCTCTCGTTCTTCCAATTGAGAGTCCAAAGGCTGAGGCTACTCGTGTCAGACAGACATCTTCTGCTTCAAAACGACCCCAATGGATATTTCTTCAAGGTCACAGGCAAAAAGGAGGGACAATCACTCAGATAGAGACATCACACTTCCCGCGGTACCACTAGCCGACATCCCGTAACCCCTCCCGCGGAAGGCCAATAGATCGGTCGCGGGCAGTCGGCAGCGCTGTTCCGTTGACTGCCCGTACACTGTGAACACGCACTCTGCGGCCCTTCTGCCACCGCCTTACGGCTAATCTGTTAACTGACAGAAGACAATCCTAAAGCAGCTCGCGGCACATTCAAAAATCACCCTTTAAAGGCAGCATACACGCTCGCATGCAAAGTCGAGATAACAGCATATATAGGTCCGCACGGCCCGTACTATGTCGTCAAAGACGTTTGAAGCGCTGAAAACTGTCCGGGATGACAATATTTGGCAATGTTTAGCAATCTTACCTTCCACGCCCGTATTTTCACACCCCTTCGAGTAACAGAATGAGAATCGAAACTTGAGAAAACATGTGATAACTTAGAATGATAGCACTATAAAAAGGGAGTGCAGTAGAAGAAAAACTCGATTTACCTCAATATAACATGTTTGTGCACTGATGAAATCCTCCATTTCAAGAGGTCAGCCAAAGTAGAGCGGCATTCTAGAAAGTGGACGACAGTCAATAGGTATGCAGACATGTTATACTCAAGTAAACCAAGCTATTTCTCTCGTGCACTCCCATTTGATAGTGCTATCACTCTCAATTATCACGCGTTTTCACAAGTATCTATTCTCATTCTGTTACTCGAAGGGGTGTGAAAATACAGGCGTGGAAGGCAAGATTGCTCAAACATTGTCAAATATTGTCAGCTTTCAGCGCTTCAAACGTCGTTGACGACATAGTACGGGCCGTGCGGACCTATCTCTGCTGTTACCTCGACTATGCTTGCGAGCGTGTATGCTGCCTTTAAGTAAAGGTCTGTTAAAACAAAATTTTAAAAATCCGCTCCTGGGGATTTCATCTTGAACTGCTCTTGACAAGTAGGGAGTGAGCTTCTACGGGTAAGCTTCCTACACTCACTGCTTCTTGCAGCCTTCCCAATCGCAGATGCCATTAATGGGCAGTGGCTCACTTGCCCAAGACCAGCGTCGCACACAGCGCGGGTTCCGGAAAGAGTCTCAACACTGCGTTCTCTGCTCAGCAATCGTTCATTGGCTCCACTCTAGTGGGTGGTGCAATGATGATATCAAAGTGAGAATCGATGAGTGAGTGTTCGATGACCCCCAGGAATAGCCGACTGCCCGCCGACACTCCGCGGGAAAACCTCTCTCTCAGCGGGAAGTGGGGCGCTGTACCACGCCCACAAAATTGGAGCAGCGCGAAGTCGACTACGCCGACTTGGCCGGCGGGAAGTGGGCTGTTTTTATCTGAGCACCGGAGCCAACTTAGCGACAAGTGTCGACTGTGGAAAAGCGGAGACCTTTCAGGCTTTCGAGCACCATTCGTTACAAAAACCTATTTGCGCTACGAAACCTTGTGCATTTTGAGAGCGATGTTTGATGAGAAGAACAGACCATTCAAGGTGATTATAGACGCGCTTATATAGGCGCGGTGACATCAGAAAGTTTTGTAACCATATTTAAAAACTCACCCTGTTGAGATGATGCGGCACAGTACGTGATTTGCCAGCCAGTTACAGTTTAGCGCAATGTTAAAAGGACATGATGCGGTTGCGGTCACACACTAAAACTACGGTGGAAGACGCCAGATTTCATTATCGATCGACAGTACAGCTGATTTTCTGGGAGAGTTACGGTTTTTCCTTCTTTTCTTGTTTGCTTCGGCATTATTTTTGTGTCTGACTCTTATAATATTACGAATGGGGGCTTTTCTTAGTGTGCGAGAGGATTTTGCCTTTTTTCATTTCAAAATGGAATCTTGGAAAGAAACACTTTGAAGCCCAAACAAACGGCTCATTTTAGTCACTCACTATGAATAGCCTCTATTCGCAATATTTAAACAGTGAGAAACAAAAATAATGCCGAAACAAACATGAAAAAAAAAACCGTAACTCGCCCAGAAAATCAACTGTGCTGTCGATCGATAATGAAATCTGGCGTCTTCTCCCGTAGTTTTAGTGTGTGACCCCAACCGCACCATGTCCTTTCAACATTGCGCTAAACTGTATGCGAGCTGCACCAGTACCGAAAAGTTTTCTTTGGATCGCAGTCAATCGTAGTTTCATTCATATTCTCCTAACATGAGTATTCGATGTACTTTTCGGTCACAAGATTCAAGAAAAAAATTATTTTGGATTGCGAGCCATCTCACTCCAAACAATTTGTGTGGAGCCTTTCTGAAGAAGCCTTGTAGATATTAAGTACCTTCATGGTCATATGAAAATGTTTAGGATGGCAACGACGGACACTTTGGTGAACACTTCTTCGAGCAGATCGCCACTGCTGAAGCACCAAAGATTTATGACAAAGAGGCTTGTATTGTGCTCTTCTGTAGAGTAGTTTTGAATCATAGTATTCCTTGGCATATGCAAGACTTTAGGAACCAGACTGGGCACGATATGCACGAGAGAAGAGCGAGCGAGCCCGTTCGCGAACACCAGCCGACCCCAGTCAACATCATACGCCGTCTATGACTCCATCACATCAGTACCAGCGACCACATGCCGATTCACCGAGGGAATTCATTGAAAAGACGAGGTTCTCTTTGCCTCCACGTCTCACTGTCTAGTTCGATATCGTGACGTGATCCAGAGTTCTTCAGAACCTTCACCCACACCAACCAACCACGTTATGGTCCAGCTTACTATCAAACTGCGTCTCACGGTCGTCAACTCAGAGGTCATAGCGAGCCAAGAGAGTGCGTTTTGCAGAAACTTCCTATCATGCTGCACATACATAGGGTATATAGGCTGTCTGGAAAGTTCCCGAACACTTTGATTACTGTATTTTGGATTTGCATTATTCCATTTTACCCTATTTTTGAACAGCATATACACCGGGAGCAGAGATGTGTGGGATTTTTTTTCGGAAGCAGAAAACAGACAATTCGGCTTGACAGACAACAGAATACAGAGAAAAAACTTCAAAAACGGGAAGAAAACTGGAAATTTTCAAAAATCAATAAGGGTTTCTGAACAGCGTTTACTGTATGGGATTTTTCTCAGCGCTGAACTTCTTTAGACATTTTCGAGTGATGGTTTTGATTGATTCCCAGAACCTAGCCGTTGACCAGAGCAAGAAGTATAGACGCCCAAGAAGTGCAGAGAGAAGAGATGGCAAATGTTTTTTTGCATCATTTGACTACATTGCGTACCATCTGGGGAATCCACCTACGGCAAAGCTCTGGGTAAGGGTAATCACTAAGAGATAAAGATAAGGACTCGGCTCCCTCATTGGGTGCGCAGAACATGCAACGTCGCATTCGTAGAGGCTTGAGTGCTCTTCGTGCTTGTTTACAAAGTGGCTTCCAAGGGCCAGCCGACTTTCCAGTGAGTGCCTTCATTTCCCTACCAGAATCTATTACCAATTCGAAGACCATGAGGATAGGTTTGGTTTACCTTGGCGAGGATCGAGCCCGACCGTGTACACCACGACAGGAGCGCCCGGGTGGGTAAGCACCATAGGTGACAAAAGTGTTTCGGGTGGGTGCAGAGAATCGGGGTCAAACTCGCTGTTAGCCTATTGACTTTGCTGTGGTGAATCCGGTCACTTTATATCATTACTGTTACAAATCTCGGTTCACAATTTTTTCTGTTTTCTGCCAAATTTTGCCTATTTTCGCTGAAAACAGAAAAAATGGCCAAAGTGGGCATAAAACATAAAATTTCACGCATCCCTGGTTACTGCTACAGTCAGCTGTAGGAATCTTCGGAGAAACTCGTCCACAAACCCCCATCGCGTTGGCCGCTTGACACGCACGCCGACCGCAAAATCGCATTCAGAAGCATTTAGGCTATTGCGTAGAGCTTTCTAGAACAGTCATGATTTTGCTGTTGAAACTTGGACACGAGGTTGGAAGATGACTTTATCAGCTTACGAGCGTTTCGGCGGAGGCGTCGTCTTCAGAGCCTGAAAGAAGCAAATCAGAAATGCGCTTATCCTGTCAAATGTCGGCTAAACTCTACATAATTTGAAGCATTCTATTTCCAAAGGGTAGTTGAAAGGTAAGGATTCCAGTGGCCGGATGCATCAACTCGCCGGATTGGGGCAGGTGCAGCGCCGGTGGAATCTTTGAAGATCGCAGTGCGAGGGCAGTAGATCATCTAATCAATCGTGCCCCAGCAGTGTTTTTCGCTGATCTAGCTGCCCCAGCCTCCTAGCTGGGGCGGCTGGAGAACGATCGATTGTGTAATTTACGGAGATCTTAGGGTGCGCAGACTGTCCTGCCCTGCCCCAACCCAGCCTGTTGACGAATTCGGCCCCAGGAAATAACCCTACCTTGTGAGGAGGCACTTTAACAGAGTCCCTCTATAGAACAATTGGTTGGAGCGGAACGATGATGGTGCCGCTACCTCGACGTTAGAATGCGAGTCTGAGGTAGGGCTTGAGTTCTCCCGCTATATATAGGCATTCCCCCTTGCAGTTGATTTTTGGATCGTTCGCCAAGATCCAAAATGCCTCAAGTGGCCGTACTCATGAAACTGCGGAAGCTTCCCGGGAGGGATCAAAGTCCGCTCGCCACATACATTGGCTGGCATCAAAAGCCTTCCCAGTAGACTCCCGCTCTTTCATGAATACGACCACTGGGTCTTTCTCGCGGGTGTGTCAGTTTCTCGCCCTATAATCTAGACCTTGATTTGATAGTCGTCGCCGTGGTGGGCGGTAGGAGACCCCATAACTGTTTACCGCATAACTGTTTATGCCCGCAGCTTATCTTTACCGCCCCGACGCTCCCTCACTCTAACATAGACCGGCCGCGATGTCTCCCCTATGTATTGCTCGGCAAACAGCTGGCACGAGATCATGTAGACCGCACCGTATGCAGTGCAATCCCCCTCTCTACCCGCAGGACAGACCACACAATTGGGAGTTGCGCAAATGCGATCATATAGATGGTTTCGTAAAAGGCTGTTTTTTTTTTTAGATTACTTGGGGCGGGGGATATCAACGATGGCGATAGAGCTTTCGAGACCAGCTTCATTTAGACATTTTCTCAAATATTTTATCACTTCATCGGTAATAAAGGGCATTTTCGTGGGAATTTTTTCATTTATTGCTGTACCATGCTCTCCCCGGCGCGCGGCTGATCCCCTGAGTCTGCGTGAGACCAAATTCGTGGGATATCCGTTTGAAGCAGCAATTTCATGCGCTTTTTGGACAGTCCTTCATAGCGAGGTTAATCGAGAGTCGAGCATGGAGACTGATACTTTCTAGAACCTTCTTAACAATGATCCCGAATACGTAGGAGAAAAAAGAAAAGATTCTTCCTCTTCTCCGTGTTTTGGAGCTTTTGGGAGAACTCAGTGTACATTAAACCTTTGACGTTCACATTTGACATGATTGCGATTTTTCTTTTCAGACTTCCCGGCTACGAATTAGGAGGAATAGACTACACGAAAGGCCTTCATTTCCCTGCTGCTCCGTACGACTATTCATACGAATCACGCAGCCGTGCTGCAACAAGAGACGAGCGATGGCGTCCTCGTTCTGGCTATGAAATGGGTGGATTAAATTTCTCGAAGGGTTATGTGGCTGCAGGCCCGTACCATGGTCACGGTCCTGATCCACCGCGTCTCCGACCACGCTACTCAGCTGATCCACGATCACCATGTAACTCCTACTATGCGCCAAATGTAGACGAAGTGGATGCGAATCTCCTTGTTGGTGATACAATTTCCAACCAGAAAATCCGTCACGAAGTACGCAACATCAATCAGAACGAGTTCGGCACCAGCTTCGCGCCTCCCACTGGCTTCAAGCGTGACCACATCACTGTGAAACGTAGTCCTGCTCCGCCAGAACCAATCACATTCAGTGTGTCTGCCAACAAGGCTAAATATGGAGCCGAGGGATACAGCTCAGGTGTGCCACAACAACGAGAGCAACAAGAGACCTTCTGGCGACAGCAGAACGCCGCACATGATCAACAGCAGCAGAAAGAGGTGACGGTGCAGACGCTCCTAAATGATGATGCACTTAGAAGGGTGGATCGCGAGACTACTCCCGTTTGGCGTGACCGTAGTCTGAGCAAACACGAGGCATGGAAGTACCGCTCCGATCCGCGTCTTGATCGAGATCAGGTCATCAGCAATGACAATCAGTACCCCTTCTCACTTTAGTTTCCATCTCTAAATTTTCAGGTTGACGGCACCGGAATAAAACTCTAGATAATTATGCTAAAATTCCGAATTCGTTCCTCTTTTCTGCTTCTCGAAGGTTCCAGTTTCGTTTACAAGGGAACGGATAGTTTTACGATGGGTTTGAGATATGTTCTACCCAAGAAAAACTCCACGACATAAGTTGCTTTTATTCCGGGAGGGTTAAGTAAAACCATATCGCAACAAGGGGATCTGACAATGCATTGTTTCTTGACATACAGTAACGAACAAAAGTTTTCGGTCAAACGGTTTTCTCCCTGTAACTTGTTTAAACTTCAGCAATCTGATCGATTTTCTGATATGTTATGTGCGTTACTGTTGTACCCATAGACATTTGGGAAATAGATGCAAAGAAAGTACCGAGAGTTAAAACTCGTCAGAACCGCGAAATCGCAGCTATTGCACATAGAGTGAAAATACGATTTTAATTCAAGAATAACCACAATTTCATCATGGAAAATCAGTGAAACATTAACCTACTATCAATATCTGGTCAGGAAACCACTTGACCTGAATGATGAGGCACACCGGGATGGCATCGAGTCGATAAGCTTCTCAATCGTAGCCAGCGGTATCTTCCTCCACTCTTCCGCGAGTTAATCAAACTTTTCTTTTTTATTTGTGCTCCGTGCTTGACAGTTGGAAGAAGTTACCTAGGATTGTATCTGTCGCCGGACGGACGTCGTACGTACCACTTCCAAGAAGAATTAATTTGCTGTCGTCCGGGAAAAAGACTTCGCTCCAGTCTTCTGATGTCCAGTGGAGATGACGACTCGCAAACTCAACTCTAGCTCTCCTATTCTTGGGTCCTATCAGCGGCTTCTTTACTGGACGACAACCATTCGAGCCAGCAGCCCTCAGACGACGAGATATTGTGATACGGCTGACATTGAGTCCGTTGCTCTCATTGAATTCGCCAGCAATAACCACGGCGGTGAGTCTAGGGCTGGGTTTAAATAGCCGAATTATGCGTTTTTTTTTGTGACCATATGTAGTCGACCGAGTCCTCTCGGATCTCCTAGCTCTGATTATGGTACCGCGCTATTGGTACTGATTCTCAGACAAACCATCGCTTGGAGCGGGACCGGCTCCTCCCAATTATGACGTCATCGCCCGGACAGCGGCCGAGGGGCGAACTGGCACCTCGGTCCCTGTCCGGTAGGAATATCAGCGTCGGCAACCCTCCGGTCGCTCTCAGAGCGACAGCGGTGCCATCGCAAGAGATGGGGAGACGCGGGATTGGTTGTTCTTTGGGTGATAACGTGCGGGCCAAGTAATCACTCAAAGAACAACCAATCCTTTCTGGTATAAAAGGCGGCTCGTCTCACGTAGATGGGTAGTTGGCCTTTCGAGGCCGCTCTTGAGAGGTGGCCTCGGGTCACTCACAGGAAGACAACTTTTGGCGGCCGAGGGGATCGCCCATGGCTCGCGGTGGGGAAGGCTTTCTCATTGCGGACCATGCTGGGATTATATCCTTGTTGCGGCCTATGGAAGGATTAACCTCCTAACAAGTACCTTATCCTCTTAAGAGGCCTAATCATCTTCAAATGAGGCGGAAATGAAGAAGAAATTGCAGTTAGGAAAATTTCGACAATCGCAAGGACAGGTACCGCAGTGCCAGTTGGGACCGAAGATCGCTTCTAGCGGGGCAGCCGTCGCCCGGAGAGCGGCTGCTGTCGCCCGAGTAGATAGGTAATTTTCGCTTGGAGCGGAGAGACAGCGCCGCTCGAGTCGCTCTCCGGTCCCGCTCCGAGCGATGATTTGTCTGAGTTCGTTATTGAGGATATTGTCTACTTTGGGATCTCCAACATTTCTGAAATTGTGGTAATCTCCATTCCAGACTTTCTCATATTTACAGCCACTAGGCGGATAGGTTCCGGAACTTTGGTCCTGCTAACCATTTCTTAAAAGCAACTTGAATTGTTCACGGATCTAAGAGGTGTGCAAACAGCGATAGAATACCTTCTATATGAAGAGAAGTCGACGAAGGGCAGAGTAGGCGAAATGGGGTCGCGCGAAAAATACCGCGCGCAAGCGGGTAAGTCAAGACGCACAGATCGATAATGTGTCGTAGCGTCGGCGACAACAAAGCACATAACGTGTCAAAAAAGTAGGCAGATTGCTAGAGTTCAAAAAAGTTTCAACCGAAAAACCGTTTGTGCGAAGACTGACCCTGTTTGGAACCTCACATTTATTTCAAACGTAAGGGAAGCCGGTATCGTCTACCTGCAGTTTGCTGTCGCCGCCTTCCCTTTGTTTCATTTTCCTAGCATGATTTAACTATCTATCTTTGCTCCTTTGTTTCCAGCATTTTTGTGTATTTGTTCTTGCAACTTATCTATTACTCTGTGTTGCTGCTTATCATTTCTTACTTTTACAACATGAGACAGTGGGTATTTCAAGAATCGCCTCACTAAAGATCTAGCCAAGGTCGATCTCGGTTTTCTTCGCTCTGCAATCCACTTTTCTACGTGCAGAAAACATTTGAGTTCATTCGCAAAAATTGTTACATTATTCACTCTACCCAGATATTCAGCCCTACCACAATGAAGCCACTCCTTTGGCACCGCAAGATGTGAGTTGAACAACCTGAGAGTGGATAGTGATTTTCGGCAATCCCAAGCCTAGGAGCATCAAGCTAGTTTGTGCAGAAAACCCAAAATTTTTGCGTGACAGAGAACTATTTTCGCCTTTTTATGGCATGGTACACCATCACAAGACATCACAAGATTAAAAAAGATCAATATTTTTTTTTTCAAAAAAGCCCTCAGCTCAACTGGATTTAATACCAAATTGTGTTTACCAGATCATGCCCGTTATCGGGTGAGTGGTGTTGTGTCTACACAGTTTGTGTGTGAATAGCTGAGAAATGCAGAGTGTCTGTAGTGCAATTGTAACACTCTCGCCCTGTAGGCGATGCAGTCCGGGTTCGAACCCTGCCTGACACCTAAGTTTTGTATTCAATCTATCAACCTTGTGATGCCTTGGAACTATTTTTGCGTTGCAAAGAATGCTTGGAATTTACCAGACGTAGTCATCAAATTTCACGTCAAGACTTCAGGTTTAGCCTCAATATGTAGTAGGTGGACGAGGTCTGCCAAGGTTGCATGGAACACATCCCCCTAGATTATGTGTTATCCTGATAAAAAACTGGGTCTGCTTTTTTGGTGAACCCTTATCACATAGGAGTCATTGGGAAACAGCCCAACATTGTCCTTTTTTGACAGTTCACATCCCTTAGACGGTCTACTATAATGGTCGACATATGAATAATTGTTTGATGTGCTTTTAACCTCTCTCCCGAAATATGCATGCTGGATCCTGAATCCTAAGGTAGGTGTTGCCTATGGTACAGTTTCTATTCTTTAGGTATTCACCACTGAACCCAACTGGTCTCGTACCGTCCAACAACGTCGCAACGCATGGGAACGCATGGCGTATGATACAGATGCACGTGTCAGCCTTCCAGCTTCGGCTAAGGTTCGCCTTTGTTTTACCCTCTTATTTGTCTCTTAAACTGTCGGCCCTATATACATCTATCTCTTCTTCTTTTTCTGAAGCGTTTGTCCAGCATAGTCACAGGGTCCGCTTTCCTTTAAAGGCAGTGTTCAGGATAAACATCATTGTCTGTTTCTCCGCCTATCCTAAAAACGGTCCCATGTTGATTCCGATGATGCCTCTGTAATCGTACAAGACCTTCTGGGAACGGAATTATGATCGCTCAAAAATGAGCTAGGGAAGCATGGTGGACGAGTTGTCCGAGGCTTGTAACTTCCGTCCTTTGTAGCGGATGTATGTGAGCTGACCTGAGTAAAGAGAGAAGTTGAGAATGAAGGGAAGAACTGGCCTATTTATCGGAAACCATTGATTAATCGGAAAATCTCACACTCTCGAGATTTCATTTGTTGACGTCAGAAAGCGGGCATTGCGCTTTTGAGATTTGAGCTGCACTTAAAGTGGCAACTTCGGGCTCTTCTGGGGCTCTTCCTGGCTCGTTTTCATGCGTTCTTTCGACGTAAACGTTACAAAGTGCCCCTACACTACCCACTCCTAGGGAGAACCAAAACACATTTTTTTATCGTGAACACTGCCTTTAACGTTGCCGTCATTTGACCTTGTCGTCCGCGTGGTCAGTATGGAGGTCGCAATTTAATGGCATTGAGCAAGACATTCAACAAACTTTGCTAAGTTCGTCCCTTCGCTTCTAGCTGAATAGCCGTTTTCGTGATCGTGTGTTCTTCGGCTCGAATCACGTGACCATACCAGCAAATGCGATTTTCGCAAAGTTTATCCGAAAAAGGAGCTACATCAAATCCGTCGCTCACGTTTCCATCTCATCCACGGTCTATCCGGGTAGGCCCACCACTCCACCTCCGCATCTTTGTTTCCATGACGCTAGTCTCCGTTCCACTTCCTTAGTGTTTGCCCCTACACCCATATGGAAGCCTTCAATACATTTTTGATGTACCAGCAGATATTTCTCTGTTACCGCGTGTAAGCCACCGAGGCAGCACTATCTTACATTGGAAAAGATCATTCAATCAGGCCGAGAGCAAGTGTTTCGTAAGCATCCTTTCCTTTCCAGATCCCGTCGAATGAGGTTAATTAGGACATTGAACACAGATATGGAGTCTGCTCCTCGAGTGGTCTGCGGTCTAATAAGGGCTTGTATACCGTAGACGTACCGCACTAGGTCAATGCTTGCCCTACCACACAGTCACGCTACAACACGCTTCATGTGTGTGATGGCATTGTACCGTTTACCATAGAACTCTGCTGCGGCTTGATACTGCAATTGGACTTTCGCACCCTCCGGCCAGGGCAAGCGGCTCTTCCAAGCATTCGATTGCTGTATTGCGTGCATTCGGCACCTGAGCACGAAATCTCATCGAGATAGGCGCCGCGATAGGCTCAAACTCGATCTCAACGCTGAAGTTGAGTAGTTATTGATGGTAGGTTGTTGTGGATAGCAGGTGATATGATGAATCAGGCAACAGGATTGAAACCTTCACGCACTGTTATCCTCATTCGCGCAGAAGTGCTCAATTTCGCGATGGCGCTCTCTTGCCTGAGTACATAGAGATGAGTCAACTCTTTCATTCAAAACCATCCAGGGGCCGAATGCATCGAAAGACTGGGTTGGGGCAGGGGCAGGGCAGCATGTGCCCTTGAAGATCTCCGTGAAACACAAAATCAATCGTGCCCTAGCTGCCCCAACTAGGAAGCTGGGGCAGCTAGAGCAGCGAAAAACACTGCTGGGGCACGATTGATTAGATGATCTACTGCCCTCGCACTGCGATCGTCCAAGATGCCGACTGCCCTGCCCCTGCCCGGCGCGTTTATGCATCCGGCCCCAGCTGTGGGGCACTTTCCCTAGTCTTCGGGGGCGGCATGCATGAACGCTGCGAAGAAGGTCATGGAGCCTCTCCGCCTCCTATGCGCGCAGCGTCGAGCCACGGGACGGCTCGAAGTGCATGGCGTATTTTGATGTGTCGCGGACGTAAATGCACCTTCTACAGCAAACTCTACGCCAAGCGACAATTTTTCGTGGCTTGTGGTTCGAATTCACAGCTCAAACTGCGTGGCTGCCTTCTCATCACCTCTACGCGCCTTACAGTGGGGATACAGTGGGGATACACGCCGCCGTGAGTGTGGGTTCAATCAGCGAGCCATTTTTTTGTCATCTCAGTCGCTTTCTGGCTATTTTTGTCATCCCGTGCACATCAATAATTGGAAGCAAACGCGACTGGAACGATAGAAAATGCGCGTACAGTTTGCAGTGGAAAGCGCGTTTACGTCCGCCATACGCTAATATACACCATGCGCTTTGGAGCCGTCCCGTGGCTCGACGTTGCGCGCATAGGACGCGGAGCGGCTCCCTGACCTTCTTAGCAGCATTCATGCATACCGCCCCAGATGGCGAAAGCGTGATGAGGCGTGAGGAAATAGGGGCTAGCGAATTGGCACATGATGGTGGCACTTCTGCCTCTCCGAGGTCGATAGAAGGAAACTCCATGTGCGTCAGGAGCGGGATGCACGTACGCGGCGGGTAAGGTTGGGTTGAGCAGGGTTTGGGGCGTCGGCGCGTTTGATGATTGCTCTGCGAGTGATGGAGATAATCAATAATTATTGTCTCAGCGAGGTTTCGGCTGCCCAACCTTACCATGTGGGGTTGGCGAGGGAACGATTATTCAGTGATACCCCAGCCCTTTTTCAACCCTCGCGCTGCTATCATCAAACGCGCCAACGCCTTAAACCTTGTCAAACCCCAACCTAACCCGCCGCGTCCGTGCATGCCATTCTTGGTATGATTGGCTGTGTACGGCACGTAGAGACAAGCCGTTCATTAGCCTTGGAGAAGTCGAATAACAGCTCTTCACCCAATTTGCTGAATTATGAGTACACCGAATTTCCGATAACTCTGTGATCCCGCGTACCACTCTCTGAACGAAAAAGCCATTAGGTCAAACATAGTGTTTACTTTGAGCACAATATCGCTTTGGTTTCGAAAATCCGAAGCCGCTTAGTGTAACACCAGCTCTTCGGAAAGTCCCTTTTTTGTGTATTGATCATCTCTGCAAGGATTACACAATAGTCCATGAGATTTGCGTCATCGCTCAACTTTCTTTAAGCTCACGCCCTGGACTTTTCTGATTCACAGCACTCATTTGCATTGTTCACTTTTTGTTACCCCGTTCAATGGGGTGAGATCAACAGAGCCGGGGAAACAACATCCTGACACCAGCTGTGAACGATTTTAGGCGTGCTGGCGGAGATGGTGATGACATCCATGCGGTAGAAGAACGCCGCCGCCGCTCGCCTCTTCTCCACCCACTCCTGGGCGTACCACCTGTTCCGCTGTGGGGAGTTACTTGACATGCTACAAAGAAGAACTATAGTGATGTTGTCTCTGCTGTTCAGGCTATACCTCACACGGCCTACATCCCCTTCAACTGCTTTACTTAACTGTTCCGCATGGCAAACCTACTACACCAGCTTTCCTTCGTCAAGTTCTTTCGTCCATGCCCATCTGTTTTAAACTGGGCATGCATCTGGTAGTCCGCGCCGTCTGGAAATCATTATTACCATTACTTTTCCTTGACATGCAGTAGTCCCAGCTGTAATTCGTACTTCTGAAATCAGCACATGATTATTTTAGGTGCCGGCATCCCAACCCCCAGCTTGGCATAACAAAGCCGCTAGAACTCACGACGTTTGGCAACACGCAGCTGACACAATGAGCCAAGGAGTAACTCAGTCCTACATTCAGCAACCCCAGCACGCGTTCGAAACGGTACGTGAAGTGATTTTTCCTAGTTCTGCTCTCACAAGGGCTTGTTTTACATGCACGTTGATGATTCAGCAAACTATGTCCTGGATGTTGTAGTTATGGTTTTGTGTATCAATAATCCGTGATCAGAATTTCCTAAATGTCTCGAAGGTTTACAGGAGGTTTCCAAAAAGGGCATTTAATAGCATCGCGAACAGGAGAAGGGTTAAGCGAATGACAATTTTCATGGTGTTCAAAAAATTGTCTTGGATTGAGCTTAAAACTTTTTTATAGGGGTTGTTTCGGGTTCTGATTAGAAATTTGAGACCATTTGTCGATTATCGAGAAATTTCGATCAATTTGGATCGAAGATTCGAATGGGGGGGATTTCGTTGGCCAAACGCGACTTCTTAACTATAAAATTTCGAGAATGCCACGACGGAGTCACGTTAATACTTCTCAATAGAGATTACATGGGCACAAATCGGTGGTCGGTTTCTCAATTTTCCTTGGATGACAGTATGTAAGGGTGGATATCAGGGGTGTGCGGAAATTTCTCAAAAAATTTCAGAAAACAGAAAACAGAAAATCGAGTTTGTCAGAAAACAGAAATCAGAAAACAGAAAGGCCAAAACGGCCAGAAAACAGAAAACAGAAATCAGAAAACAGAAAATTTTCAGAAAAAATACTCCTTGCATTCTAACTTTTTTTTCAAGAGGAAGGAGAGTGTAATTCTGAACATCTTTGCTTTACCGGTAATACAATATCTACGAGACTGGACAATTAACTAATAAGACATTGATAGTAGCGATGGCACGTCAATGGCAGGTCTCTTTGAGAGTTTTAGAAGAGAAATAGCCCACTAGGCTCCACAGCGGTTCTTGATGTGCTATTTCTCAAATATTTCTTGATTGTTGCTGGATTATTAGGCGGCCAAGGTCATGTTGTTCACGAAATAGCCTAGAAGTAGCCGAGCAATAACGGAGAAATAACCAAGACGTGACAGGCACACCTACACGCGACGCGGCGTTTCCCGGCTCGCCGAGCAGCCGCCTTGGCCTCCTGCAGCTCGGCGGGCCTCCTGGTGCTAGGCGGGGTCCAAGTACCGCCAACTTGGGTAGTTGAACCGACAGCGGTGTTGACATCCAAATCATGCCTCAGGAATGCGTCGTGTACAGTTCAACTCCGTATTGCCGTTCAGTCCGCAAAGTGCACGCTGATTGCGGAAGCGTGCTGCGGCGCGGTTGCGAGTATCCTCAGACATGGATGTAGGGTCACCCGGGCGGTTCTTGTCTTTGTTGCTCAGGTGATCCGCCATCCCTGTCTGAGATACTTGCAACCGCCCCGCAGCATGCTTTCGGAATCAACGTGCACTTTGCGGACTGAACGGCAAATGCGGAGTTGAACTGTACATCCCTTGGAGAGCACCATTTGGCGTCCAATTCGCGGCGAACATTTTTTGGCGATTATTTCTAGGCTATTGTGCGGCAACCAGCTACTTCCCGACCATTTTCCGGCTACCACGCAGAAAGCCGGCATTTCTTGGCTATTTATTGTCTATTGATCGGGTGAATTTCTCAGAGAACGCCAGTACGTCAGCACAGTAGAAGTTGCATCCCTCGTTGTCAGCAGCTGCAGCTGACAGCTAGCAGCAGCAGTTGCTATTGATATCGAGGGGTTCAACCCCAGCAAGTGTTGGAATCATGTACCGCTGTCAGCAGCAGCTGCTGCTTACAGCGAAGGTTCGCACTCGATCTTTGCCCTGGGATGCAACCCCTATTATGCCGAAGTACTGAGTAGGTGAGCAGGGTTCGCGATAAAATCAGCTGCTAAGTCCTCGTCATGAGAGCGCAGGTTTCGCCATCACAAAAGTGAGAAAAGTGAAAAGTTGCAAAAGAAACGCACAAAAACAGCTTAGAACAGCTATTTGGTGGGTGTTCGCACGCCCCAACTAACACGATTCATATAAGTGCTGGTTTTTTCGTTTAACAACCTATTCATGCTTTTCAAATACCGCGCAATATCAGTAGAAAAATGAGAAATCAGATGTTTGATACCGTTACCGAGCATCTGATTTCTCATTTTTCTAGTGATAATCCGCGGCATTTTCCGCCTCGCAAATGTATGAATAGGGTGTAACAGCAAGGCGGAAGACGGCAGAACAAACATACATAGAAATTTAGTTAATTGAGGGTAAGGTGACAATCAGCAATATTTTGTTCCTGAGCGTTGTTACTCTGGGGTGGTAGTAAATGGTGTGTTAACCGCGAATAAACCGCCACCTCCAAGCCGCCAACATACCGCGAATTAAATGCAGTAGAGCCGCCAAATTAACACGTATTAACCGCCACCTCCTGGCCGGCTACGAACCGCGAAATAGGTGCCACGGTTTGTTGCCGGTTTAACGAAAGCTGCCCTCTGCTTACACATACATTATGCGTGACCTTCGTCCGCATAAGTATTTTCTACACTTGGACACGAACGACGTTTACGGTGGAAAGACGAGGGATCGGAAAGATTATACAAGTGATGCTATTTATTTTATTCATTGGGAAGAGCTTTCAAAAGGAACTTCGTAATATTTTGCTTGTTCGAAACACGATCAAAATGCAATTTTTTAAATTTTCCTTGTAAATCCTGATTCTCGTAATTTTTTGTGAGCTCCGTGAGTTTTTAGGACCACTCTCGAAAAGACATGTTAGTTTAATCATTAGCCTCAATCAATCAATTGCGTGTGATCTGACAAAATTTTTTTTGATATTTTCAAACAAAAGTTTTTTTGAAAAACAAAAAATTTATCGGAAGGAAATTTCGAGTGAACGAAAATTTGAGAATTTCTGGATGAATTATTTACAAGGTGTTCTTGAAAAGGTGCGAAAAAGACATTCCGCAACTCGTCGAGTAATGCATAAATTCAAAGAATGTCCTGCATTCAACTGAAATGGATAGTTAAAAACCTATAAGAATGATGATAAACTAGATAGTCTATTTTCGTTCTTGAGAAAAATTCTATTGTTTTTTTTTTGGAAGTGTGCAACTCAAGTCTGGCGTCCGAGATTGGGGTAATGGCGTGGTTTCGGTCATTGATGCAGTTGAATTTGTGAAGTGTTTGCCGTCTTCTCAAAATGAAACTAATCCACCGCCACAGTTAGTGCTGAAAATATATAGAAACACTGTTACACACTCATATGCGCATCGTTTAAGGGAAAAGATTTTGTACACATATTTCAAGGTAAGAATTTGAAACACTTCGTGTGGCTCTACCGATGCACCAAAGCAACTGCGTCGCGGACCCACAAAAAAAATAAGAGGCCACGATGGCACTGATCTGGCAATGAAAGAGGAGTATTAGAATCTTGCAGAAAAAGGAGAACAAATTTAGTTGGTTCAGAAACAAGTTCGCATTTCTTTCCACAAAACTCGCCCGATACGCCCCGAATAACGCTGATTAATCATTACTAAAGCATCAAATCACTTGAAAATCAGTGGCTTGCAAAATTTTTCACTTTTGCACTAAAAAAGTTGTGGAAACCCCTTCGAAACGCGAGCAAACAAATAATTTACCACATACTCCTCATAGCCTGTGCTACGCAATGAATTATGAAAATGAAACTAACCTGATAATAGCAAAGCGAATGAATTCCGGAAGAACATAAACAAAAGCGGGAGAAGTGTCGGCGCTCGAAAAAAAAAAATTAACAGCTGATTGGGAGGGATTGGTTAGTGCCACCAAAGAAGACGGCCAACGTGTTTCAGCAATGATCCTTGCTTTGTTTTTGATCCTCATCGCCCGTTTCTGGCGGAAGTCGTTAAAAGACTCTCCTTGGAACACCTTTCAGTTTTAAAGATAGGGTGACGTCCTGGATCAAAAATCGCTAACAGTGCTATCAAACTTCCTTAACCCTCTGCATTAATTAAACCCGTACTTGCCCTCAGTATAGATGGTCAAAACTGTTCCTACTGTATCTTGCTAACCGCATCCAAAAACTCCTCGGGAGGAGTTTTTCGTTAACCGCCAGTTCCTCTCGCATTTCAGCACTATTTCCTCGCTGTCTGCGAGAGTATGTTAAACGCGAACTTACCGCGAGGTTGCCACATGGCGGAATTTTAGAGAAAAAACAGACCTGAAAACGTTTTGAAAAGGCTATTTTCTGTAACAAAGGTTACAATTGTCGCTTTTTCGAGGCGTTTTCATTGGAAGTGTATAAGAGGCCTACCACTGGGGGATGTTAGGGTGAAACTAGAGCGAGTTCTCTCTTAACTATCAAGAGTTATCATTCTAATCTGGTGTGGTTAAACTCGCGTTTAACGCGAATTTAACTCCTGTTAACTCGCGTTTAACACACCCAATTACTACCACCCTGAGTTTTCCCTATTTTTACTTTTGTGATGATCATGTCTTCCTTCTCATGAGGATACCATAACAACCGTTTCTTATGGCAAACCCTACCTTTAGCAGCAATCACACCATTGAACACAAGTAGTACCTCGTAAAGGACTAGATAAGCTGCGCTGTTCCACAAATCCGGTTTCCATGATTTTTTCTGATTTTTTTCTGTTTTTCGCGGATTTTTCAGAAAACAGAAATCAGAAAACAGAAAGGCCAAAACGGCCAGAAAACAGAAATCAGAAAACAGAAAACAGAAATTTCCGCACACCCCTGGTGGATATGCGGTAGCTCGGCCAAAGTTTTAGATTTGACTCAAAATTTCTCTATGGGTGTTATTTGAGACGCCGAACACCAACTTGGGGTCCATTCTTCGACTTTCGAAATATTAAGGTAGGTTACGCTAGTTTAAAGGCATTATGCCTACGGCATAGCCTACTGCATCCTGCAGTAACCTCAGGTCTAACAACAAACAGACCCCAGATTCGCGTTCAGCGTCCCTAATAACCCCAGTTGGAAGTTTTTGGCCGAATTCAAAAAACATCCTAAAAACCAGAAGGATCCCTGATAGCCAATCCCTTACCTTCTAGCGAAGCAATAAAAATGTCCTTTTTTAGAATCCCCGGAGGCATTTAGAGAAATTGTGTACATTTGTGTACTGTCACAGACCTACAAAAACGCAAACATGGTTTTTCAAATCGTCGATGTGCGGGCAGAACGATTCCTTGTTAGGGTGCTAACGTGCAATACCGCCGCTAACATAAGGGAAAAGAGCGATATCGGCGCAGTTGATATGAAAGGCGTCTTTTGAATACAACTTGCTTTGAAGAGCTGATATCTAAATTACGAGGAGAACATCTTCTTCGGATCTACCTAATGGTTTCAGTAATATTAAGATAATCCGGTAAACTTCACGACGAGACCCCTTTTCGGGCAAGGTTTTTTCATCATGCGACATTTGAATTCGCGTGCAATGGTTTTTTCCTCCTAATCACCGCGCGCGAATTTACACACTATCGCATGATGAAACAAAGTTGCTCAAGTAGGGTTTTTCTCGGGTAGCTTTCGTACTTTCTTAACATCACTGTAACCAATAGGTCGCGCTGAAGAGGATGTTTTTTTTCGAAATTTAGATTGAAGCACACAAGTTATAGGCAGAAGACCCTTTTGTTGCCCTACTTTGCCCGTTTCGCCCCTTTTTCCCTATGTTAGCAGTGGTATGGTACGTATGCTAAAAATGGCTGCTGCAGCACCAAACCCGATCAAAGTCTTGCTGGGACCATGAACAATACAGCCAGGATCCCGTAGACTTACCACTATTTGGCGCACATTGTGTCGCAACAGTGGTTGTCTGCAACTGCTGATATGAATTTTACCCCCCACATGGACTATAATCATCCTCCATTTTAGAAAGAAATGTATTTCCTTCGATCGCGTGCGTGTGCACGCGAATACCCTCCTTCTTCCCTATACATCCTCGCTGTCTATCCTCTCGCTCCGCGCAGGCACGCGAAGGAACAAACTAAATTTGTTTCTGGAATGGAGGATACTCGCCGTCTTTTTACTTTCCGGCGACTGACAGTGTAACTCGTATAACCCGTTTATATTTGGAAGGAGTTAGAAGTGGTTTACTTGTTCTGCTGGAGTGACTTTCGCGCCAAAAGGCGTACCGGCAAATTAGCGTGCACACTATGCCAGAAAGCTTTTCGGCATAGTTATGGTAATAGATCACTAAGGGAGCGTGCTCACATCAAGCTAAAACTCCACGTTTGAAGAGAGTATAAAAAAGGTTGTCAAAATATCGATTAAAGGCAGCATACACGCTCGTAAACGTAATTGAAATAACTACGGAGTCAGAATGGTATGGCTCAGCACACAACGCCTACGCATTTTAAAGCGTCAAAAACGACCCAGAATGACGCTACACGAGTGAAAAGTTGGCCCCGCCCCTGTATTTGCGTCCTCCTCCAAAAACAGCGGTGCTGGGCCGTTTATACCGTCGGCGACGTTTGTGGGTGGTACAATAAGTGCAATAAGTAAACCACATACATTGACGATGGTGGGAATAGCCCAGTACCCCTGTTCTGTAGGAGATGGTAAATACAGGGGGAGGGCAGATACAGGGCGGGCCAAGTTCTTACTCATTGTGGGCCCTTTTTCACTCCTCAAAATTCGCTGGCGTTGTGTTCCGAGCTATACCATTCTAATTCCGTGGTTATCTCAATTACGTTTACGAGCGTGTATGTTGCCGTTAAAGATTGTAATCTGACCAAAACTCATGAGCAGTTGTTTGTACATTTTCCCTCAAATTCCAATCAGTATCTAGCCAGTATTCATCAGTGCACTTTACGGCCTTTCCACTGCCATCAAATGCAGGTTTGCTCAGCAGCTCGAATAGCATCAGTGTAACAATTCAAAAAACGACGAGTCAGCTGACTTACTCGAATTAAGCAGCAACTGCAAAATCTTCATTACCCTTCCATCGTTTTTTCTTGTCAGGGGAATTACATAGTGAGCAGTGAGGTGTATACGAAACTCCAAACCAATGTTTTCTAAAATTCCATGACAGTTGTTTGCCAGACTGTGACGGAAACTGAGTCATTAGTGACGTATACTACAACTATAGGACCACTCTTCAGAGAGAGACCTGTCAAAATATCACACAAATGAGCTTTTCAAAAAAAACTAATAAAACTAATCTGTTCAAAAGAAACTTTGGAAAACAGAAATAATAACAAAGAAAGACAACTTGTACTTACTGACTACTCTCAGCAATTTCTTACATTTACAATAAATAAACAAATTTTGTTTCTGAGATTTTTGATGTAATTTTTGTAATTTGAAGTTTCTTCTGCCAGCAAGCTTTAGTATAAAGTATTGGGTTGAGGATTCAGTTCCCGCGTTTTTCCTCAATCGGAAATCCCTCTCGAAATTCGGATTTTCAATGAGGAAAAAAACTTATTTTTAAAACCTTATTACACCATCGTGTGGAGCGGAACCCTCTCTCAAACGATCTACAGCTTGCCACCGAAGTTTTTGAAATTTGTGTAATTCTAGCGTCTTTTGAATAACAACATTTATTCACGAAAAATCACACGCTTAACAAAAAATCAATCATTTATGGACCCTCTGTAGTTCTTCACTATAGTTAGGTCCGTGACTTATCCCCTCAAGAAAAAGAACATCAAAATCTCACCCGCGGCTGACGCGGCGGTCCGTGCGCCGGCCCGCTAATCGATTCAGGCCTAGAGGAGAGCGCAGCTGATCAGCTTATCATGACGCCAGTCGCCGAAAAGATTTAAACCGCCTGAGACAGCCGCGGGTGAGAGCTAAATGTTTTTTTTTTTGACTAGGAATCAAGCCACTCACCAAACTGTACCTCCTCTCCTTTCTCTACCACTTATCGATAAGTGAACAAATTCAAATAGTTGCGAATATCACGTAATTTTTGGTCTATATGATAGTCTTAGTAGGTTTAAAAATGTTTTCATCGATTATCGGATCGATAATTCGGAGCCTTCTTTGACCCTCTACTTTATCAATCCAAATGTCGATAAAACTGAAGTCAGTCAGAAAAATATCAGTTCCGCCGTTTTAGAAGGCTAATAATTTCCTGTCAAATGGTTAAGATCATGTTGAGCAAAATTCCAAAATTTTGAGAGAAATTTCCGATTGAAAAAAAAAACGCGGTGATTCATTCTTAAAGGCACAGTACAACCTCTGAGGTAATTTTTGATATTATGGTCCGGTCGCCGCCTATAGCGACCCTGCCAAGCGCGAAATCTCAATTCACCCAAATAAGCGAGAAAAAGCTAGGAAAAAGTCAGCCACGCCCCCTTGAAAAAAAAATGGGTAACGCCCACCGCTAGGTTTCCGACCTCAATTAAGGAGGAGACGCGCGAATGATTTTATTCAAAATCTATGTTCTTCAATTTGTTTTCGGTCTGGCTTCATATTGTGACCTGCTACAGAACGACAGCTGCGAATAACGAGAAAATACGGGCTCGAGACAACTTGTCCGAGAACTTCTAGCCGTTCAAATTCGAAATTTTCGAAGAGCCGTAACTCCGTTCGTAGTGAGTTCTGAGCGATTCTGAAAACACCATTGTGATCAGCGTAAAATTTTCTGCAAAACAGGCAGAAAAACGAAAAATCGATTCTGAGGTTGGACTGTGACTTTAAACCCAATAAATATTAGCCATTTACTACATACACTCAGAAAAATGAAAACAAGCCGCATGTAATATACATGTAAGTTACTTGAATGTCTCAAGTAACATACATTTATATTACATGTACCTTAAATTTATATTAGATGCAAGTTACCTTAATGTTACATGTAACTTACGCTTATATATTCACCGCGGGCGGCCATTTCGCCACGCATACGACACGCGACGCAGACGACGCGTCCGAACGCGGCCACGCAGAGCGGAAACCGCTCTGCGGAGCCCTCTCGGCCTCTGCGGGGTTCAGTGCCGTGAACTTGGGTTATTAAAGCGGCATCAAAGCCTGTTCTTAGGCTGGCATCTGGAGTGCGTCGTATACTCACCTAGGAAATGCCTTCTTGGTCAATTTAAGTTACCTGCGAATTATCTTGGCAAAGTAAGTTACATGCACATATCGGAAGTGCTCTTCCGTCGTAAGAACGTAAAGGCCAACCGAACATTGGTCGACACGACGCGGTCGCGTTGCGGCTCTATCATTTTCTTAGTTTTAACTCCTGTTTTGTTATATCTTGACCACCGCTGGTGCTGTTTTCCTAGTTCCTAGTCCAGGCAGATCCTCAACTGCTGACCCCTGAATGTGAATGAAGACACACCGCTCTCCACCTCTTTTATACCCTACCTTTATCAATTGTTTATTATCAATTTCGTTTACGAGAGCCGTGACGCGACCGCGTCGTGCCGAGCGATGTTCGATTGGCCTTTACGTTCTTCTTCTTCCGTCGACATGTTACATATAACTTAAGTGACCAGAGATAGGTCGCAAGTAACTTACATAGGCTCAGATATGCTACGAGTTACTTGTTTCTGGCCTTTTATGCCGCACGCAACTGGTTTTCATTTTTCTGAGCGTACATACAAACATTCAAACATATGATTAATGTTTATTCATTTACTTATTATTATTATTATTATTATTATTATTATTATTATTATTATTATTATTATTATTATTATTATTATTATTATTATTATTATTATTATTATTATTATTATTAATATTAATACGTCCAGTGGACCAGTGTACGAACGATCCAATCTGAGTAGCTGCTCCTGATTAACCATATTTTAAGCCAAATAAATTTTTATCAAACAATTCCAAACAGCTGCCGCAACTTATCCGAAGAAAACGTAATCTTGGCGAAAAAAGTGGATGGCTTGATTTTATTACGTCTCCTCCCAGAGATAAGTGATTTTTGGAAGTATCACTCTTACAGAGATACACCTGAAGATCAGCAATCCAGTTCGAAATTGAGCAAAAATGTCTAGTTCAGAGAATACCTCAAAAGTATCGGTATCAATTCACATGTATTACTCAGGGCCCAAAAAATACGACTCGATTATTTTAGTATTCAAGTATTCTTTCGTTCCGTAACTTTAATTTCCCAACTTATTTAGTTGACTCGCGGTCCCAAATTACCTATTTGCTGCAATTGGACCCCCAGGGTTCTACATTTTCAAACATCTACGAAAGGGGGCTATGATAGGAGGTGCATGGGTTTTCAACCACAAATGCTAATGGGTCATTATCGATACACAATATTCTTTCCAAGATCAAATAGGAATCTCTGAATAATCAGATATATTATTACTGTAACTTCAGGCCATCATGGGTAAATCGGAAGGGAAAGGGACGAGAATTGAAAAATCAGAGTCTTTTCCCAGATCGGAAGTTTGCCGATTCTGAGCACAAATTATTAACACGAAGCTGGAAAAAGTTATTGATAATGCAAGGTCAGAAAAGATGAAAATTATCATAAAAGTGGTTGGCTAGTTATTTCACAAACTCATATAAATTCAGTTTATTTGTAATGTAAGTATTGTAGCTACCCAGACTACATATTTATATGATATTGTTTACTTCAAATTGCATTCCAATTTAGTTATCATCAGATTGATTTTACCGAAACAATCCCCAACTTTGTGCCATGTATGTATCAATAACCTTGACATGCTGAATGTTCTGTGCAACGTTCACCCACCACCATGTTGAACGGCCAAAGCAAACCAGCGCGGCATACGTACCGCGGAGGATGGCGTTCACCCGGTCGGGCTGCTGTAGTTGTCCGTGATGAGAACCTCACCCCGAGAGATCCAATCTTTCCATGTGGGTTGATGCTTTTTAACTCTGAGACACACTGCAGGCCATATAGAGCACATGAAGCTCAAAAGCTATTCCCAGTTGAACAAATGGATTTGGGATAGCATTTTGAGAGCTAATTGAATTAATGAATAAATAAATACTTAGGTGAACGAATAAGGGAATGAATAGTTGAGCAAAAAAAACTTTCGACACATTTAAGCCGGTTGTGGATTCGCAGAAAAGTTTTTTAATTATCATCGATTATTTTTTTAAAATTAAAATTCATCAGATTGTATTCATCGTGATTATTCTGAACGGGGTGTCTGGCATTAAATTTCTTTGATTCTTTAGTATAAATACTCTCAAGAACACGGAGTGATGGAAGGAAAATTCATCTACCTTCGAGCAACCTTCGAATCACGTTGTTTAACCTGTAAAGCTTGTGTTCAGAGTATAGTTGTTTCCGATCGAAATTTTCGAAAGATTTTTCGAAATTTTTTTCGTTCGTTCGACGAAATTTCGAACGAACGAAATTTGAAAAAATTTCGAATTTTCGAACGAACGAAAACGAACGAAAAAAATTTCGAAAAATCTTTCGAAAATTTCGTTCGTGTACAACTAAAGTTCAGAGCTGTCTGTGTATGAGTAATACAATACCGCTGCTATCGAAGGAAAAAAGGGGCGGAATTGCCAAAGAGGGTAACTAAAGCGTCTTTCGACCACAACTCGCTTCAAGAAGCACAGTTTTCAAATTTGAAAGCACCAAAATGTTTGTCGTGTTACAATCTATCCAATTATACGGAATAATTTCAAAATTTTCAGATGGAAGATAATGGTATCATAAGATAACGAGCTTGTTCGATCAAACGCGACCTCTAGCATTGTCAAAACTAAATCATATTTCACCCTGGAAAATTAGGTTCCTCTTGAATTTAGCAAAATATTTTCACATGATTGATGAAACCACGACATGCTTAGCGTTTCAGCGTTTTCAAGATCCAAGACGAAGCGAGTTGTGGTAGAAAGACGCTTGGTTGCAAACTTTGGCAGATTCGCCCCTTTTTTCCTTCGATAGCAGCGATATTGTACTTCAAAATGAGAGCAATAAACAATAAGATTTCAAACCAACCTCTCTTTCACTATATGAATTTGAAGGGGCAGAGTACCTGCATTGTATACATTGGATCCGACTCATTTCGGGAAACTGCAAGAACTGTTTTTCTCTTCACCGTCAACCTATTGCATGAAGAAAAGGTTGTTTTCCAATCAAAACTCATTATAAAATTCATGCGAGGGCAAACTTGCCGTCGATTTCATACTGAGTATTTTTCAAAAAAAAAGTTTATTTGAAAGGATTCGGATATTCGAAAAAAATCGAATATTTCAGAATTTCTTGTCTTAGAATCTCCCAGTTACTGAGGAATTGAGATCATTGTGCCTTTTGAGTCCAAATACATCTCGACGTAAACCTTCCAGTCCAGGATAAAGCAGAAAAGAGCGATTTTCGCAATTATCCTCAATGACTCGGGTCCAATGTACACTGCATTGGTCGCAATAAGGCCTGATAAGACATACATATTGGGCAGTCAAGATTTTCCGATCGAAGGGACGATTCTTCGATTTGCGAATTCTATACACACATAGAGTTCGCGCAATAACTTTAGTCTGATGAATGGACAGGGCTGCGACGGTAGATCACCCCGCGCGAATCGAAACCCAATCCTCCAGTGAGGCCGCCAACCCCGCACGGCCAGCCGCCTGCTTCATGCGTCAGACTAAATCGAAAACGGACACCATATGTGATATTTCCCAAGCTTTCGTACCTAGATTTATCCACAACTACAACTCTTTTAGAGCCAGACCAGCTACCATCAGGAAACCAGCTCTCAGCCATATCAGTCTGGTTACCACGAGGAGCGCCATTCGGAGTACAAGAGCAGCTCCCAGCAGCAGGATTCACAGCAGCAGCACCAACAGCAGCAGTACACCAGCAGTGCTCCAGTGCAGAGCTATAGCTCATCACATCACACCGAAAGCCATAACACCACACAGAACGTACCCACCCATCAGGTCAGAACACACTTAACTCTTTACCATTCTTTCCTCATCTCTTTGAAAAAGATTCCGATAACAGAACAGTGCCTGTTTTTTTGTACCCTATCACTCCTACTAGGGGTGGGATTCATGAACGCAAACCATTGGAAACAACTGGGTTTGTCTCCGTAGGTTGCGTGCTAGTTCCGCGGCAAACCAGACCATAGCCCACGGTTTGCCGTTCATAAATCCCAGCCTAGATCACCGGGACACCTTCCGCTCGGTACGCGGCGCTACCCTTCCAGTGCTCCTGAGGAGCAGCATACCAATTTCGCCTATTTGTCCCTAGACTGCTCTAACCGACCAAATATGTTCATGCTCCACGGAGGAGCCGTGAACATTTGTATTCACAATGATTTACCGGCGATGGACCAACATAAACTTCGTCTATCGTAAACTGACGATAACATCATAGGTGTGCTTCGCACGAGAGAATAAATCCTTTAGAGGTATAATTTTCAGACATACACCACCTCTGATGGGAACAACGCAACAATGCAGCTGAATACTGGCTACAACGCGAACCAAGTGGACTACCTGAAGGACCATTTCGATAAGTATAGAGCTGGTCCCCAATATGCGGGCTCGCAGTACGAACAGATGAATCAGTCCAGCTACAGCAAGTCATACACGTCGTCCAGCCAGCAGCAGAACGTCGGTCAGGTAGATTGACTTTGCGAATTCTGTCAACATTTGAGCCCTAGTAACTCACTATGCCCACCTCCTAGTGCAACACCTCGCGCGACGCTCGTTATCTAAGAATTTTACCGCTGTGACTCAGAACTCATTTAGGCCCCGGTCAGAGTTGGTGCTATTTGCATCTGTAACCCACCGACTCCCCCGCACCCCCTCTAACACCCCCAACACCCACCCGGTCGATACGTATGTTTAAACTGATGGAGTGAGGTTGAGAAAATCACTCGGTGTATCCAACTAGATATGACGATGATTACGTGGCCAACAGGATTGCACCTGTTCAGAGAAATAGTGAAGGATAGTATGGTGAAGTAACAGAGGTAGCAGTAAGGTTAGCTTTCTAGTGATACGCAATGTTTTATCTTCGACCCGCCCACCCAGTGATTTTCTAATCCACCGTCATCCACGTATTGCATGGATATCGACCGCGTCGGATGCATCGAGTGATTTTCTCAACCACACTCCATCATTTTAAACATACGTATCGACCGCGTGGGTGTTGTGGGGTGTTGGGGGGTGCGGGGGGATGTTGGAGGGATACACCGAGTGATTTTCTCAACCTCACTCCATCATTTTAAACATACGTATGGCCCGGGTGGGTGTGGGGGGGTGTGGGGGGGTGCGGGGGGGGGATACACCGAGTGATTTTTGCATCCCATTTCCAATGCATTCTGTGTGTATCGACCGGGATGGAGACGTCGGCTCATCCAACTATGACCGGGGCCTTAGAATAACAAAATTATTTGTTCTGAAAATTAAAGGGCTGTATACCCCTGTTAGTATACCGAAAACCGAAAAAATCAAGAACTGACATGCTCATTATGATAAAGCTCCTCAATCACCTCAGACTACCCCAATTACAGCCAAGCGCCGCAATTCCACTGCCGGCACCGGGCCAAAGCTTTAGTTACACAACGGAGACTCGGGTGAGTGGACTGTTCGGTCCAACTGCTCCATCGTCAAACGACAGGCAAAACTATCTAGATCATCATGAGATGGAGGTGCTCTCTTTCTAATCACCCCATTAGTCCTAATCGCACTCTGCTTAGCTACAACAATACCGCTGCTCACGTAACAAAAAAGGGGAGAAACGGGCAAATTTGGCAACAGAAGCGTCTTTTGCCTGTAGCTTGCTTTCAAGTGCTCCAATATAAATTTTGAAAAACACCATACTTACCAGAGCCACCCTTACCAGAGCGACTCTTACCAGAGCGACCTATTGATTCCGATCATATCGACAAAGTCCGGGAAACTTCACGAGGAAACCCTTTTTTTGGGCAATGGTTTGTCATCAGCGTGTAAATTCGCGAGCGGTGATAAGCGAAATGAAACCACCGCGCGTGGATTCACTGTGCTTATCTGGGCCAAATTCCGGTCCGCAATTGCGTCTCGACACGCTTTGCAGCTGCACGCGCTCGAGTCAGTCGGGTTTCTAGAGCCAAAGCCGAGTCGATTCGGCTTTTATACAATTTTCTCCAATTTTTCTTAGTTTCCAGTTTCTAAAACCCACCTGGAGTCAGCAGCTTGGCGGCTGCGGCGCTGCAAGCTCTTCTGACTCGGGTCGGGGGCGTGCGGTCGCAAAGCGTTTCGAGGCGCAATCGGGGCCTCCTAAACTGGCAGCAGCGACCGTTTATCCACATCGTTTATCGCACTGAATACGTAGGAAGTTGGCAAGTAGAAACTTGTTGAAACTCCTAGAGCACCTCCACTGGCAAAACAGTGAGATGGACTACGTATGGATAAACAGTCGCTGCTGCCTGTTTAGGTTTTGTCGGCGCAATCGCGGACCGGAATGTGGCCCAGATAATCACAGTACGCCTTATTACATGACGAACAACCTTGCCCAAGTGAGGGGTTTTCTAGTGAAATTTTCACGATTTTCTAAGAACGATTGGAACCAATAGCTCGCGCTGGAGAGGATGGTTTTTCCAAAATTAAGATTGTAAAATTTTAAAGCAGGTTATAGGCAAAAGACGCTTTTGTTGCCAACTTTGCCCGTTTTGAACCATTTTCCCGATGTCTGCACCGGTATTGTATTTCATGCTGACGCTTCTAACCATAGATGCTTCCGCAGCGACTTCGGCATCAACTTTGTAGCCGTCAGCCTGCACCTGATTTCATTCTGTCCTGCAGAATACACCGTGTTGCTTCAAATTTCAAATATTTGCTGTGTAAAATTCTCTAGCATAACTTTTTGAGCATGTTAGGCAAACTTTTTTGAGCAAAAAATAATTGTTCAGACCACACATGCGGCTCCTGTGTCTTCTGGCCATCAGCAGCAGGAGAGTTTCGGCCATCATTCTACGTCGCACACTACCAATGAAACTTCTAGGACCATTCCCGTGCAGCCGGAGAAGTCCAGCTTTGAGGTGTGTCATGTGATGTGATCAATCACTAACGGAGGTGTTTTCTTCGTTCCGTTATTTTTCGTGCTTAGTGTTTTGGAAATTTGGAGAGTAGCTCATAGGCAGATGTGTTTTTGCATTTTCAACTACTCATTATGCGTGCCATGCTTCACATGAAAGTATTTCCCCGTGGTCCATTCTTGCAGTGCAATGATTCTTAATGACCGCAGTGCGTATGTATATGAATGCACATATACTACTTGTAATGAGAGCAATCGTGTATGTTTTCGTAGTTTGGTTCAGGAAAGTAAGAGTTACTTCTCTGAGGAAAAACGCACAGGGACTTCGACGCCAACACCACACGTCACGTTCGAGGTGACCGATAACATAAGAGCTTGGACTATCGCATGTCCGGATTCCGGACGAAATGCACAGGCACTATCATTTACCATTATAAAATTCAGGATAAACGGCGTGATGATATGTTCTCGCTGAAAAACACACCATCATTTTCTATGCCGTCCCTTCGAAATACCGAAGAGGTCATCCATTGAATCGCCTAAAATACCCTCTCTATTAGCTCTCTTCATACTTTCCAACAGCGCGATGCGTCACCCTCTTGAGAAAGTAGTTTGGATTTTCTTGTGGAGACATACTGTATGTAGGCTTCAGGGATTTTTTTTTGAGAATGCAAATATCGGAATGCATATAACTATTCCGAACAAGGGCTGGGAGACAAGTCGTTGCAACAGCTAAAAATCGAAAAATATCCATTTAGTGGCAGAAGCGCACATTGAATCCTCCATGTATCTCTGGCGAAAACATATCATCCTTGAGGAGTGTAACAATTGGTCGATGGACGGGTCTGTCGCGACATTTCGCGACTTCTTCAAACATTAGACCTTCACACCTCACGAAAAGGCTGACCCATCATGGTGCTGCCATATGAATTCTCACACCAGGATCATGAATGTCACCCTGGTTTCGATCAAAGTTAATTTTGAAACGAGCTATACGAAAAGGAAGAAAAATACAACGCGTCCTCGCGCGCCTTCTTGCCAAATTCTACCAACGGTATTGTATGTAAGGGGCTGACCAGTCTAGGGCGCAGCCGTCTGCAAACCCATGTACAATCAGGGTGGTGTCCATCTTGGGAGTTCGAACCTGGGCTCATTGTACAGCGCTTGACGACCAGGAGTACCTCATGTGCATTTAGATCGCGGTGATGGAATGTATGAAGAGGGCCTTACAGTACCACTATAATACTACATACTTCCTTCTCAGTACACCCGCTTTCAACTGTCATTCAGGTTGAAAGATTCAACAAAATGTTCTCTTCCTCGGAAGCACACACGATCCCGGTTCGCAAGAGCATTCAGGAGGTCATTTTTCCTCTAGTGGAAAATGTCATTTCTACCCTAGCGGATATCCGAAACTCGGTTACTGTCATTTCCTCCTCTAGTAGTATCTCGCTGTCTTCTTTTTGGTTAGCTACTCGGATATGAATTGGTATCCCGATCTACTCGTTTGCGATGACTAGCTAGTTGTGTTCTAGATCTCTAGTAGATTTTTCACTAACATTTTGCTCTCCTTCACTAGGAACATCTCTGTTCCCCTTTCCTCACACATTTCTGTTTGACTGCTAGAAAACTTGCTGAGTGAAAAATTGTGTATTCCTAGAAATCGTTCTTATGTGTTTAGGCACAGCACTACGAAAAGAGACAGTCCTCAAAAGAGGAAAGTCGCACAACCACAATTCCGGTTCGACCAGTCCAGTCAGAGTTTAAGGTTACCTATATGAAACCGATTGCAAGTGGCCTATTGAATGAGAACTGACTGTGGAGTAGATGTAGATGCTATTTGGTTACTTTGAATACTTTAGTATAATGCATTAGTGTATCATAATACCGCGTGTACAGAACAACTTTGCACAAACAGGCAGTGACTGTGAAGTAAACACCAGTAGTGTACTGCTACGCTCTTCGGTAACCAGTGGTAGTAATGTGATGCTGAATGCAAATGTCAGTTGCTGTGGTCCAGGTGCACATCATGACGCGACCGGTGGACTGAGCGTCGTGAAGTGAAGGTGAAGTGCACCAGAATGTAGGAAAGTGCGACCCTGGTGTGTATTCTAAGGTGGACGATATGGTAGGACATGGGCTGTTTCCAGCATTGACGACAGATCATTGAATAAGAAGGAGAGTAAGATCTTAATGGCGAGTGAAAGATCTTGAAAGGACATAGACGCAGAGTCAATCCACCATCATGTATCGATTAGTCTCCGCAGTGTCACTAGAGTGTGCGGTTCATCATTGCGTGGTAGTGCGCTGCAGTCGAGCATACCTCCTACCTGAGCAAAATGGATTATTGGCGACGTCAGCTGCGATTTTGTCAAAGTATTACACAGGTAGAGACGCGGTACTGCCTGCAGCGAGGAGGTCTACCTCTAGGGCTATGGTATACTTTGTCGCTGTAATTAGCGACAGGCTTGCAATCTAGCACAAATCGCGGCGGGACCCGCATCGGAACAACGACATCGGCCGTCGTGGGAACATTTGTCGCGTTTGGGTCGCAGCGAAGTGTCGCGGAGGGCTGACATACTGCAAATGTACCGAAGCCTGTCGCTGCCGCTGTGCAGCGCACTGAGACAGCGACATATTTAAAGGGCGGGAGGCGGTCGCTGTCGCTTTGCAGAGCGACGCGACCGTATGTCGCAGAAGTATACCATACCCCCTACACACGGTATGCGATTGTGCGAGAAGCTGCTGGGGAACGAAGATATTGCATTTGTGAAAACCCCAGGATTAGTGATGAGGTATCCGATTCTGCCGTGGACCAAACCTAAAGTGGACTGACTGCGAAGATCTACAGTACACGCGCTAATGCCTAAGAATTTAGTAAGACCCGTGATAACGCAAAAGGTCGCAACAGTATATGTACGCCCATGGTACACACTATACTTGTTCCAGATGGAATTTATTTCGAATATCCGACTTTTCGACTATAGTCGGAAATTGCACATTTTCGAATATTCGACTTTTTGACTGTAGTCGGATATCACACCTTTTCGAATATTCGACTTTTTGACTGTATTCGGATATCACACCTTTTCGAATATTCGACTTTTTGACTGTAGTCGGATATCACACCTTTTCGAATATTCGACTTCTTGACTGTATTCGGATATCACACCTTTTCGAATATTCGACTTTTTGACTGTAGTCGGATATCACACCTTTTCGAATATTCGACTTTTCGACTGCAGTCGGATATCACCCTTTTTCGAATATTCGACTTTTCGACTGCAGTCGGATATCGCACTTTTTCGAATATTCGACTTTTCGACTGTAGTCGGATATTGCACTTTTTCGAATAACCGACTTGTCGAATAAAAAGTCGACTTTTTTATCCGACTGAAACAGTCGGATATTCGTCCGATTATTCGATTCGGAACATGTAAACTATGCAGTATACTTGTTCCAGATGGAATTTATTTCGAATATCGGACTTTTCGACTGTAGTCGGATATTGCACATTTTCGAATATTCGACTTTTCGACTGTAGTCGGATATCACACCTTTTCGAATATTCGACTTTTCGACTGTAGTCGGATATCACCCTTTTTCGAATATTCGACTTTTCGACTGTAGTCGGATATCGCCCTTTTTCGAATATTCGACTTGTTGAATAAAAAGTCGACTTTTTTATCCGACTGAAACAGTCGGATACTCATCCGATTATTCGATTCGGAACAAGTATAGTACACACTGACATGCACATTCGACCAGACTGTACGTTGTCGAAAGACTGAGGCTATTGTAATTCAAATTTGGTTCAGTTTAATTTCTTCTCAGAATAATTAGCGGAATTCAATACATAGTTGGTAACCACCATATTAACAGTAGACGTTTCTGTTTCTGTAACTTCTTAAATGCTTAGAAGCACACTAAGCTTAGTTGACCTGAGTTCAGTTGCACAAAAGTTAGCGTTACCTAGTGTTAAGAATTGATTTTCAGGAGAGCAGTTACCATAGGAGCGAGTCCTCGAAACAGGAGACAAGCAGGGCGATTCCTGTTCAGCCGGTGTCTAATCTCCAGGTAAAGCAAGAGAATTTTAAATCGGTGACATATGTTTGGTTAACAACCACTCATCTACAGGAGTCTCACGCGAAATCGTTCACTTCGAACACTCAGATGATCCCACAACCTCAACCAACCCAGAACTACAGCACTAGCAGCTACACGGAAACCCATTCAAATCAGGTCAAGCTTGGATCCTTTGGTAGTGGATTAGGCGAACTGCATCGGCACTTTCACCATAAAGAAGACCTGTTGCAAATAGAACTTCGAACTTTTCAGCCTCCTATGGTGATGCACTCTCCTGGCGGATCATACAAAAGCTACCAGAGCTCGCACTACTCCAAGCAGGTGTCCAATATAAATAAAAAGTGCATCATATCTTCCATTTGGACATGTTTCCTTTATAGGAAAAAACGAGCTCCACAACAACTACTCAGCCAGCTGCGCTCCCAGTAACCTACACCACAACTCTGCCAATTACGAAGACCACATCGTACAACTATCAGCAGGTAATCTTTCACCGAAAATTTCTGGAATTACATAAGCTGAAAGGCACGAACGCTGGTTTTAGCAGTCGGTGCCGTCAGCACCGGCTCCGCTGCAGATAAGCCAGTCCAGTTTTACATCGCACACCGAAAAGGTCAGTATAGTGTACAGAGAAGTGATTGGGTTCTGGGATGATGTGAAAGCGCTTACAACTGAAGGCAGGAGAGATAGACTCATGCTATATCCCGCATGATAAAGTCTAACTGGGAATCGCGGCTAACTATCGACTCTGGTTGAATATTGTTCAACCTTTTTGACTGTGAGGCTACGTGTGAGGACTGTGTGCGTGTGTGACACGTCTAACTGATTCTCAAAACTCCCAATTAGCCGCATTGTCGGTCACTTTTAGCTCAAACCATGCAGCATTAAACATTGCGTAGAGCTCTTTACTAACTGAAGATGAATAATGTTAGATGCATAATCATTATTTATTGTAATATTCAGAGCACAACTGCGCCTCAACAGACGATTGCCCCGCCTGCGCCGGCCGCTCGCTCCAACTATCAGGCTCATTTGAGCAGTCACAGAGAGGAGGTGATTTCCTACTACGTTGAACTTCCTTTGCTTCAGCGTTAACAGAGTGTAACAAAACCAACGACTCACGTACAAGAGGGTTTCTTAGGGTTTTCGACAAATGCGAAGCCGAGTTTCACTATTGAGTCCAAAAGTTGGGACGAACCAAATGTAGCTGTTTTGTGTCAATGTAGCTGTTTTTTGATAACAGACGATTGCCCCGCCTGCGCCGGCCGCTCGCTCCAACTATCAGGCTCATTTGAGCAGTGGCAGAGTGGCTTCTGTCCGTTTGGAAAAGCTCAGATGTTGCGCGTGGAAGATTTTAAGCAGGAGAATCTACTCTTGCTGTGTGTGGGAATCTGGTGTCTTGGGAGATTATTTGAGGGTGTTTTCTGAATTTATGCTGTTTTTTTTTTGCAATATTTGATTATTATGAGAGCTGACTGTGATTTTTTTCAAAAGAAGCAAGATAACCATGTTCGCGGCAGCCATGCCCTCAAGTTAAATTGAAACTCCTTTCTTTTTCCAGAGTCATCGCGAGGAGACCAGTCGCCCTACATCGCAGCTCAGTCAGTACAGTGAGCAGAAGAGCTACAAGAGAAACGTAGAGGAGAAGACGGAGACAAAGTACGTATGGGCGCTTCCAAAAATCACGTTTGAAAATTGTAGGAGCTGTGCTGACGTCATTTTCAATGCAGCATCTGGCACTTACGCAGTGCCAGATGACGTCTATTGTTTTGGCCCAAAGTTTTCCCTCTTTTTATATGTGTTATAATTGCTTTCTGATAGCTTTGGGCGAAATTTGCAAAACGCTTTCGCTTAGCTTCTCAAAGCTGATATGACATGCAAGGTGTCCAACATCAAACCTTTTGAAACTTATGCCAAATATAGAAAGAAAACAGACACCGCAGCCTACGTGTCACCGCTCTTCATTTTTTCTATCAGGGGTTAGCGCAACATTTTTAGGACAATCCCGGCTACCACCCACGTTTACTCCTCGGACACGTCGCGACACCATCAAGATATTTTCAACAAGAAGGAAGAGATGAGTGAGACTCTTCCTCAAGGAAGCATTAGCAACACCCATGCCAACACTCAGGTAAAACACTGTAACTACAGGCGATTTCGAATTTTTTCTCCCGGTGCCAGCAATTTGAATTGTTAAGGGTGAATATCGCGATCAACAAGGTCACGACGTGTCTTACAAACGCGAAACACAGACAGCTGTTGATCCTGGCAAGGAGTATGCACTACTGAAGGAGGAAGAGAAGAGAGTTGTAGAAACAGATGTTGAGCCCGGCGTGATCTCCAGGTTTGTTAGCAAATAAGGGGTCATGAGAAGCCCCCAGAGTAAAGACCCTCTATGAAACGTTGTAATTCACATTGTTCGAGGCGTGAGCGGCGCACGCGACGTCTCAGCCTCCGTCTGCCCTCCGCCCTCTCACTGTCTCTCACCTCCGCTCCGCCCCATCAAGCGTAGGAACCATGTGAATTTCGCCGTTTTACAGCTCGTAAGTGAAAAGAGGGAATCAAAATTGCTGCCCAAAACTTTACGCTAGATGTAACTTCGCTGTATTCTAAACTATTCACCTTTCCTCTAATATGCTATTATATCTGATCATCGTAACCTTTTTCAACTTCAGGCACGTAACCACGAAATACTACAAGAAGAAAACTGTCACCGATACGACCACGACAACGACTCCGCAGTGAGCAAGGCGCCTCTTATGACTCGTTGTTTATCCAAGAAAATACTCTGCAATGTTAAAAGAGCCTGCTTATCCGAAAAGGTTGCCTTACTAGCGTTGCTCGATTTTCGTTCTCAAAGCTATGATTGCCTATTAAAAATTCTCTGCGCCATAATGCCTTTTAGTGCCAAAAAATCAGTGACGTTTTTGAATCTTCGCTGCTATTGTTGTATATGTTTGACACGGACTTTTCCGAGCTATGCTTTCGTTTGCGATTATAGTTCTTTATAAAATGTAATCTTTGCACCTTATAGTCATGTCATGTATTTCAATGCCTTCGTAATCTTCTTACGTAACAATATTATTGTGCCTTAGCCCTAACTTTAGCATGCCCATTAGGTGTACTGTGTGACACGGATGAATAAAAAGAAAATGTAGTGTTGAGCTATTCGAACGGATGTTTTTACTAGTCGCGCACAAATTATTCATTCGGCGTTACCATGTCGTGAGTCCTAGGTTGCGATTTGGATTGAAGAACAACACACTTGGAAAAAGTTCCTCGCTACCTAAATCCTTAAATGCACAGTACACACGCAGGCATGAATTTTGTGTTTTTTATTTGATTGTGAAGTGGACCCCCCCCTTTATAATATACTTGGGCCGAATCGAATGATCGAATCATCATCCGATTGAAAAAAGTCGACTTCGATTAAATCGACTAAGTCGACTAATCGAAAAGTGGTGAATCCGGCCAAATCGAAAAGTCGGTCATTCGAAAAAGGGCGATTTTCGGATAAGTCGAGAAGTCGATGATTCGAAAATCGTAATATCCGACTTTTTCGAAATTTTCGCCGCTCTCAAGAGTACCTGGTAAACTTGTTATTCGAAGATAATTCTTCAGATAATGGATCGACTCAGATACTGATATAAATTTTCCGGATATTGGTTCAATTCAGATATTGCGCTTTTTTTATTTTCGTGTAATGGATCGATTCAGACAATGCCATTTTTTCAATGATTCGGATACGGATATCCGGTTGGGTAATTTCGGATAACTTCGGATATTTTTGGAACAAAGTTCAATTGATGCAAAACGGTAAAAAAATAAATCAGGTACTCAAGGCAAGCCTCTGAAAATATCCATAAATGAAGAAACAGAAGTTTTTCATTGCATTTACTACATGTTAACATACGAACATCAATCTTCATAAACGCATATTAATAAAAATATGAAACAAACCTTCAAATACTCTACCGTCGTTGGGAGGCACAGTATCATCCATATACAGGTTTTCAGAACAACTAGCTAGTAAAAAGTGAGCAAAGCAACTATACAATTAATCTACACTGAATAACTAGCCACTTGGTCATCTCACTTGACGAAGTGGCCTTTATCCGAGCCGCAACGACTCTTCCCATTTCGGAAGAAGGAGGGAAACCTTGGGTTGGTGTATTAAATAGAAGGCTTAGGGAAAATGGGCGTGGCCAAGTGCAATTTTATCCCAATTTTTCCGATTTTATCCAAAAATTATCCGATTTTATCAGAAACTTATCTGATTTTATTTTAAAATTTACCCGAATTTTATCCGATTTTATCCGAGTTTTTGACTTTTCGGATGATGGTTCGATTCAGAAAATGCCGATTTTAAATTTCCCGGGTTTTTGTTCGATTCGGATATCCGATGGGATATCCGGAAAGGAGTGATTCGGATACTAGGTATAGTACCTGGTTACTGAGAAAGATGTTGGAAATGTCAGCTAGTCCATCTGGACACATTTTGCTAATTTGTGCGTAATCAATGCAGAATTTTTGTAGCCGCAGACAAACATAATTGGTGCCTTCTTTCTACTATCTAATTAGTTTTCTTTTCTTATTTCTATATGTGCGCAACCTTCAATGGATTTTACACTGAATTAAAAGCTCATAAGATTTTAAATAAGGGTATCTGAATGGAAATGAAAATGGGGAAACTGCGGGCGAATTATGCTGATCATCGAGGACCAAAATTGTCATATTAGAGGGATCGTACGCGTAGAAAAACATAGTTTTTTTCATATTCTGTATAGCTTGGCCTCTTTAGTGAAAGAAAATGTCGGACGAGTCCCTAAAAAATCTTCATTTGTAAAGAAAAACCAGTTTGAATACTATACTTTGGTCCGAATCGAATAATATTCGAATAAATGTTCGAATTTTCGAATATTCGAATATTCGGTTTAATCGGAAAATCAGAAAATTCGTTTTTTCGAATATTCGGTTTATTCGGAAATGTAAAATATTCGTTTTTTCGAATAATCGGTTTATTCGGAAAAGCAGAATATTTGATTTTTCGAATATTCGGTTTATTCGGAAATGCAAAATATTCGTTTTTTCGAATATTCGATTTATTCGGGAAAGCAGAATATTTGGTTTTTCGAATATTCGGTTTATTCGGAAATGCAAAACATTCGTTTTTTCGAATATTCGATTTATTCGAAAATTCAGAATATTCGTTTTTCGAATATTCGGTTTATTCGGAGAAGCAAAATATTCGTTATTTCGAATATTCGGTTTATTCGGAAACTCGAAATATTCGTTTTTTCGAATATTCGGTTCATGCGGAAAATCATAATATTCGTTTTTTCGAATATTTGGTTCACTCGGAAAATCATAATATTCGTTTTTTCGAATATTTGGTTCATTCGGAAAAACAAAATCTTCGACAGCGACCTTCACTAGTTGTGCAGTATTCTACCATTTTGCCATGAAATAAGTTTGCTGGTCGCATACCCTACCGACCATTGAGGAGACTTCATCCTTTTCCCTGTAACTTTAATGTGAGGTGTAATTATACCCTGTCCCAATCAAGAAGCAGCGCTCCACCTGCGGCTGACATTTTTGGATTACAGTCAGACGTTGCGTACGAATGCGTAGCATTTGTTACCGTAGTTCAAAAACAAGATTCGAAAAGTTTTTCACGTACCCACTTCTCTTTTTCACATACATACTTCATTACTCTTTTCGAAATGCCCGTGGTACTTACTCCCAATACAGATATTCTTCTTTACGTGGCAGGGAAAGTGTCAGGCACTCGGGGGGACGGCCCGCCACACTTTCAAGGCCGAAACGGCGAACCGCAGACATTGAGAGTCGTTAGGCCATCCGCGCCCCTATGCAGCTGCCATGTCCCCAGGGTCCATGATGGGTGCACCCCACTGTGGACTGTGGCGGTGGGATCACCCCCCCCCCACGTGGGTGATCCTTGTGGGATGTCCCCGGGTTCTCTGTGCGAATCTGGGGCGCGTTCCGAGAACGTTTCCAAGGGAGGAAAAATTAATCTGATAAGAGCCGACCAATCATAGTTTGAGGGACAGCCTGAAATGAGCCTATCTGCTAGACTATAATTCGTTATATATTATAAAACCTATTTTTCCTCCCACGGAAATCTTCTTGGAACGCACCCCTGGAAACGCCGAAAATGGACATGGACAGTTCTTGAGCCGCTTATGGACAAATTTTGGATCGCTCGGGGGCCGGGTCCGACAGATTTTACCGGAGGACGCCGATCCGCGCACCCTTCGACATCAGTTCGCTGATCGGAGGCGCGGTTTGGCGGCTAATGGTGCGGCGGCCTTAGCCCCCGAGTGCTTGAGTAGGAGGGCCTAAAGTCATCTGTTTTTAGATTACGGTACGACATGCTACGTAACGTGTAAATTCGAACCGCGGCTGGCGTGGCGGTTTAAAGGCAGTGTTCACGATGACTCTCGTTTCCAAGTTTTGCACTCAAAACAATCCGTTGGCAACCAAGTGTTACCAAAATCACGAAGAAACGGCGAGAAACGCACTAAAACGTCTTGTTTCAGAGACATTACTCTCAGGCCTGGACTAGTTGTCTGATTGGATGAACATGTTCACGGTGGTTGTCACCGGTAAAAAATGGGACGAATCGGAAATGGAAGAATATTTTGGGCAAAATAGTATTAGTTAGGGCCCGAAGGAAAGAACGGAGCAACACAGAATGGAGAATTGCAAAAGACGGATCCACAAAAGATTTCATTGTCACAACGAACAGTTCCATTGATACTTGAGAGGCGGGCTGATACTTGAGGGTTTCGTGCCCTTCTGGTGCGTTTTTCTCGGTTTCTTCGTCATTTCAGTTCTACTCGGGGGCCAAACAATCGATTTAGCGATTAATCTCAAAATCGAAGATTATCGTTCGTGAACACTGCCCTTAAATCCCGATCTCTGAGAATTGAACCACCGTGCCAGTCGCGATTTGAATTTAAACGTTTTTCGAGGAAACAGGCCACGGGCCTAATTATATTTGCGTACGCGACGCCCGAAAATGCGAAAATCTCAGAGACGCAGAGGGTCGCTGCTTCATTGGACTCTTCGCTTGCCATCTCGTTTGGGAGAGGGTATACCTAATCGTTAACCAATATTTAACATTGACAAGATTTTTTTGCACAAGATCATAATTTGCCATCATCACCAAACTCTCACTGAAGTTAGTAGTTCTTTCATAAAGTTTTCCATGCTTGGGGCCCGATTTCGTCATGCCTTTATCACCCGTGAGATTTTTTTTGTGTTTTCAACCTTCCTCGTCTGCGTATCGACTGGATCGGCCATAGCAGGCCTAAATTCGAACAGCCGGAGGATTCAGGCTTCAGTTATAGTTAGTCGAAGAGAAAACGCCGTGACCTGACGTGGCAGACTTGCATTTTTTTTGAATTCTCCGTGGAATTCCGAATATTCATTTGATTCGAAAATAGATAGCATTCTTCGAATCATTCATTCATTCGGGAATCTCGAAAAGCGGAATATTCGAAAAAATTCATTCATTCGGAATTCCCAAAAAAACCATATTCGAAAAATTCATTCATTCGGAATTCCCAAAAAAACCATATTCGAAAAATTCATTCATTCGGAAATCTTGAAAAGCGGAATATTCGAAAAATTCATTCATTCGGAATTCCCAAAAAAACCATATTCGAAAAATTCATTCATTCGGAAATCTTGAAAAGCGGAATATTCGAAAAATTCATTCATTCGGAATTCCCAAAAAAACCATATTCGAAAAATTCATTCATTCGGAAATCTTGAAAAGCGGAATATTCGAAAAATTCATTCATTCGGAAAACTTGAAAAGCGGAATATTCGAAAAATTCATTCATTCGGAAATCCTGAAAAGCATAATATTCGAAAAATTCATTCATTCGGAAAACTTGAAAAGCGGAATATTCGAAAAATTTATTCATTCGGAAATCCCGAAAAAACAATATTCGAAAAATTCATTCATTCGGGAATCTTGAAAAGCGGAATATTCAAAAAAATTTATTCATTCGGAAATCCCGAAAAAACAATATTCGAAAAATTCATTCATTTGAGAATTTCGAAATTTCAATATTCAAAAAATTCATTCATTTGAAAATTTCGAAGTTTCAATATTCGAATTATTCATTCATTCGAAAAAAAACCTTCGGATACCAAAGTATAATATATTGAATACACTGTAAGAATGACTTGAAGTTCGCGCCAAAATCGTTTTTGAAGTTTTCCTGCATGTGGAGTTTGGGCCATAGTTGTTTTAGTGTTGTTTGACAGTCCCATCAACATTCTATGAGAAAGTGGTAGATGATGGACCAGAAGTGCTGGATGATCAACCCCGTAGAAACTTTGAGCTGGCCGTTGCCTTTGAAGGCAGTGTTCACGATAAATCTCATATTCGAGTTCGACTTAAAAATGGGGTTGTTCGGTCGTGAGCTATCCAATAGTGAGTAAAACGGAGAAAGGCGCTCAGAATAAGCTAAAATAGCTGTTTGTAACGTTCTGTGCGTAGACCCTGCTAGTTTCCGCAAGTGCGCGCAAATGGCAAAATGTGCGCGAATCCATCGAGCTGAACGTGGCAGAGTTCTTGGGCAATTTGCCATCGAAAACGTCCGCGGCGCACAAGCTCGTCAGAACGGGGCGCGAGGGCTAAGAGCAGGCGTATTGGGCTAACGAAATCTTTTCGCCGCCGTTTCTATCGATTTCTGGCCCGTTTCCGCTGCTTTGTTTTGTCCCTATCCCCTCTAGCATCTGCCAGCGTAGTATTTCACACTGAAAACTCAAAAGCGAGATTCATCGTGAACACTGCTTTTGGAAGCTGGAACAGGCCTTGGCTGATATCTGAGCTAGGTGTGGTGTGTCAGCTTGTGCGCTACATTGAGAACGTCGCGACGCATCCGCGCGCGCACCAGGAAAAGGGCCATCCTTATCAAAGCTCTGTTCATACAGTAAGCGCAGATCGCACTGATACTTTGCGTTCCCTGTCGTGCGGTAGCGCAAGCTCGGTGCCCGCATGTTATAACACGTGGCACCTAGTTTACACTAATCGTCGATAGGGACCGCCAAGTATTAACACGATCCAAGCAGACTGTACACTCGTTGCCCCATACCTCGGTAAATTCAAGAGACTCGCTCTAGTTCCCAAGTCTTACTTCCCCGCCGTTGTTCTCCCGGAAAGTAGCAGTTGGACCCTGAAGCCAGCTTCCAAAATTATGGATTCTTTTATTTTTTCAAGACTTCCCTAAGTCTAAAATAATTCAAAAATATGTAATGGAGCTGTTGCGGGAACGAAAGAGCCAATTAGGCTGTCACATCTTTATGTACCGTCCGAATGGCTGAATGGAAGGGTAGATAATTTTTGAAGTTGATTGAAAAAGTCGACTTTTTATTCGAAAAGTCGATCATTCGCAGAAGTGGGATTTTCGACTCATGCGAAAAAGTCGATCATTCGAAAAGTGGAAATTCCGGCTAAATCGAAAAGTCTATCATTCGAAAAAATGTGTTTTTCGACTTATTCGAAAAGTCGATCATTCGAAAAAAAAAAATTCAATATGCCCAAGTATACTATATAACACGTGTCAAGTGCGAGATCTCTATTCCATAAAATAAGCGAGATTTAGACCACCACGGGCACGAGCCTTTCATGCACCACCACGGGCCACACCCCTCCCTCATTTTGGAACTCAATAGCGGCCAGATGTATGGACGAATTTTCAACAGGTTATCGTTCCTCAGTCCATTGCCGAACTGTCTCCTAATCCTCACTCGCTCTCGCGTAACGATTACGAATGAAGAGAAATACAGGCTTAATACAACTCGTCCGCCAATTTTTCATCCTTAAAATATAGGCATCTTTGAGCCATAACTCTGCTCATACGATTGCGGAGAAACGACTGTGATCAGAGTGTGACTCTCAAGATTAGCATAAGATCTGCAAATTTATTTACTGGCGTTCTATGCCTTTAAACGTTAAAGCGGCCCACAGAGAAGTTCCATTGTAAAGGCGTTGTGTACTCACTCTGACTATGTGCCCTGGAAACTAGGAAGTTTTTGGACGAGCATGGCTAAGGACAATTTCTCCGAATGATTCAAGCTGAGCTGTATAGCGCTTCCTCAAGAATAGTGCCAACTTCATCACAACTCTGCAGATACGTTTCCGACAAATACTAGCTGTCACTTTGCATGACATACTGAGGAATGAAGTAGAGCGCCAAAGATGCTGCAATCTGCCGAGCGTGCCGTCTCAAATTCGGAAAACACTCGATTTGTTTGACCACATGAGCACAATTGAAATAAGAAGGTATCCGCCAAACTTCTGTGAAGGAAACGTCCGTCTGGTTGGAAGGCCGAACGCAGAGCCTCGTCAAGGACGTGTTTCAAGAAAAATAGAGGGTGGCGTTCTGGGTAGCAGATTTAATTCAGAACAAGTGAAGATTGCAGCCACGGGTCGCATGGGTTAGAAAAGGATACTGGAGGCCATACAAATAGCAGCTATCACCTGGGAAGGTTACATAACCACATGTCGAAATCAGTCGATGCTGGTGCGCTCATTCAAATTCATCAGACAACTGTCAACCACCCTGTGAGGTGACTCCATTGAGAGATATGAAAGCAACCCATTCTGCAACTCACTGAAAGAACACCACTGAAAGGTCTCCATTCTAGCAGATGAAAGCATACAACTGTCGCGCTGCAAAACACTCAGCATCGAGCGCACATAAACACTCGTATCTGACAGTACACAAGCAGTGTTATAAACAGTCTTCGAGTTCTCACCGAATATGGCTCATTGAAATATTGCTTTGAGAACGGCTAAATACATGCCATGAATAATATATCATATTCAATCTTGGAGAGCCGCATAGAGCTAATTATGGCTAGTATTTGCCATTTCTTAATTTCAGTGTTGCAATGGGCCCTGGGCCTTTCCGATTTCGGTGAGGACTCGAAAACTGTTTCTTTGTGAGCACTGCCACCAAGGCAGATAAAAAACCGTATCCTTGTTTCCGATGCTTCAAAGTAGGTAAGCCCACAAAGTAGAGGTTAATAGAGAAATGTCGTCACAGAACTCTCAATCACCGTGGAAAAACTGTGAAAAGAAACCACTGAAATATTTATTTACGTCTGTTTGTTGCGTTCCGCGAGACTGTAGACAAAACGTCAAGCCTATCTCGAGATTCGTTTTGCGCTTTAAAATTCTTAGGTGACTTTGTTTTCTGTTTCTTGTATCAAGAAATACTCAAAATAAGTTGGGCCAATGCACATGCATGGATGTTAGTATCTCTCGCGATAAAATGTATTCAAAAAAATCGGCTCCTCTGGTGAAACGAACGCAGAACAACAGTTACATGACGTGTTCGGGGTGGTTTAATAGGTCAGCTGGTTCGCAAGCTCTTCACCCACTTTCTGGTCGTTCTTCGTCGCACTTCCAATCTTATTCTCTTAAAAGGAACCCAAAGCTCACGCTTTTGCCAAAAAAGGACAACTTTTCCATCGTAAACACTTTCTTTAAAGGCAGCAGACACGTATCAATTTCATGCCATAAAGGGAAGGTCTGCAGCTGGTAGTATGGGAAACTAACAAAAAACCAACGAAGACTGTACACAAATAGAGAAGTAACTTTTGTTTTTGTTATGGAATGAAAGTAAGCGATTTACACCGCGACACGCTCCAAGCGTTTGAAACAGTGAATGATATTGCAGAAAAAAAGGCCGAGGTAACGAAGCCGATAGACTCTTACGTCCTGTGATAGAACGCTCACCTCGTTGGAAGTATCAGGGAACGGTCAAATTGACCGCATTTGAGCGATAAGTCTGGACGAGTTTATAATGGGGTGGTGGGATGAGTCGCCAAAGCTCATGGGCAAAGGTTTCGAAAGTTTTCGACTGGATATTGCTCAAATTCAGTAGTTTCGACATGTTTTTGACGCTTGCAACGGCGTGGGCGTTCTACTAGGGACCATACGACTCCAGTAACATAATTATCTCAACAACTTTTTCGAGTGTGTCCGCTTTGAAACACTGGATGCTCATAATCTCATGCAATATGTGTCCTTTCCCATTAGAGGGGATGCGTTTTTGTATCTTGTTTTCTGCAATGAGCGTGGGCTGGTGAAATAGTACGTGCAGGTGACTTCGCCGATGGGCTCAAGTGACCACGCGACAGTTGAGTTTTGCATCGATTTTTCTGTATCGCCTCCCCACGTCTATTGGACAAAGGATTTCAAGGCTGCGAATTATTCTGAAATCCAGAAGTATTTGAGCGATATTGATTGGCTTGGATCTTTTAACACGGCTATGTCAGTTGATGAAACCTACGAAATTTTCATTGCGTGCATTCAACATGTTATTGATATTTTTGAACCGCTCCGCAAAAGTGGGCTAGCGAATCTGCGTTTGCCACGCTACCTAAAAAGAATGTTGGTTAGAAGAGATTCCTAGTGGCGTGCAGCTGTATCTAGCAATAATACTTCGCGCAGGGACGAGTACAAGACTTTTAGCAAAAAATTTGAGAAACAGCTGAGCCGGTTCAACGTCTTCGTTGAGAAAAAGAATATAGAATCCAGAGATCAAAACAGGTTTTACAGTTACATCAACTCGTTTGACTCTAAAAAACGGGCCATTCCTAGTTTGGTGGTGAGCAATGATACGGTATCCACAGATTATGGGAAATCACAACTGTTTGCCAAAGTTTTCCAAAAGGTCTATATCAGGGAAGATGAGGGGAGCCCAAGTGCGAATTTCACTTCTGTTTCCTACCCCACTATAGAAAAATTCCTTGTGGTTCTACAAAAGAGAGATTTTCGAGCTCCTCAGCGAATGGCCGCGTTCATTCTCAACCTCTCCGGATAAAATACTTCTTAATTCTGTCAAAGATGTGCTTTGTCAAATAGTACAACCGCTAGAGTATATATTCAATTTGAGTTACATGCGAGCCGAAGTTCCGGCTCTTTGGAACCATGCATTTGTGACACCCATACCAAAAAAAGAACCTTACAGCGATCCCTGTAACCAATAAGTATAACCTCAATATTCTCTCGCTTTTTGAGAATGTATTAGTTAAACGGCATGTTTTGAAGCACCTTGAGGATAACATCATCATTCATAAAGAACAGTACGGGTTTCGCAAAGGAAGATCTGTGGAAACTGTCATGCTTACGTCACTGAAAGACTGGACAAACGCCATCGAGTCTAAAAATCGGGTTGATGTAGTGTATTTTGACTTTGCTAAGGCTTTTGATCGAGTACCCATCCGTAAACTGCTCCATAAGCTGGCTGTGGTTGGTATCCAACCACGTATCATTGCATGGATCGAAAGTTTTCTCACGAATATAACATTTCAAGTTAGGGTTGGGAGAGAGTACTCTTCCTCATTCTCCACCTATAGCGGTGTGCCTCAGGGAGGGGTACTTTCACCCATATTGTTTTTGATTTTTACTCATGAATTTCCCAGTCGCATTTCTAGTTTCAATGTTACATGCAAAATGTACGCAGACGATATCAAAATTTATAAGGTCATAAAAAATTCAGATGACGAAGAGAATATGCAAAGCGCCGTTTCCTTTGTCCAGACCTGGGCCACTGAACATAGCTTGCCCCTAGCGGCCGAAAAGTCTAAAGTGTTCACGGTCGGTCTATTAGCTACTCAATTGGAGGTGTAAATTTGAGCCAAGTAACGGAAGTGCGTGACCTCGGATTTCGCTGAACCATAAGCTGGTCTTCTTAGCTCACTGCAAAAATATCGTTCAAAAAGCGACATACCGGACCTATAACTTCTTCAAGACTATCAAAAGTAAGGATTCCAGAATACTTATTAAGGCCTATAAAATATATGTCCGTCCAATAATAGAGAGTGGAACCACTGTTTTCAGTCCATACAGAAAGAAGGACATCGAGTTACTAGAACGAGTTCAGAATAATTTCACGCGTAAACTTATGCTGAGATGCAGTGGGCTGCCCTACGATCGTATCCCCAATGGTATAGATAGAAACAAGCAGTTAGGTCTGCGGTCCTCAAGGAGTAGGAGAAACCGTAATGATTTGTCAATGATGTACAAAATCCTGACTGGGAGGGTCTCTGTTGACTTTTCTAACGTTCTGACATTTACTTCTAATAGAACAAGGAGTGGTGGTCTTGGTATTCGAGGCTCTGTAGCTAGAAGCCAAGTCAGGAGAAATTTTTTCTGCAACAGAATGTTCCACAAATTTAGATCCCTATTTAAGGCAGATGTTTTAGCTATGACACCAGGTGCGTTTAGGACTTTCATCAGTTGCCAAAGAGTTGTTCAGGAATCTTAACTTTGGAACGTATCCTATTCTTTTTGTCATAAGTGGTTAAAATGTTTCATATTTACGTTGTAGTTTCTGAAATTGCTATCAGAACTTGATTCCGTTGTGTTCCACTTTCTTAATGTATTACAACACGTGTGACCATATTGTCCACGTCCACGAAATAAATAAAATAATAAATAAATAAATGAATTTTCCAACGCGGCGACCCAATGTCTGAGTGCGGCTTCACACGCATCAAGCTCCTGCATCGACGGGCGATGATCTCAACGTCTTCAGGATTCGTTACAACCATTTACAGATACTTTTGAACTATTCTTCTTTCAATAGAACGGCACACGACATCACACGTAATTTTCGAGTCGAAAAACACTTCATGAAACTTCGCAAACAACAGTGGAAGGTCAAGTCGTAACGATAAGGAATTCAATTGCGAGAGAAAGTCATAGTGTTGTAATTGTTTTTACTTTTGCATTCAATACGCCTTTTCGTGATAAACAAGTCATGATATTAGCTGTATACAGCATTGCAGATACTGCTATAGGAAGGTTGAGCATTGAATTTCTATATCACACAAATGCGTACATTCGTTTGAATCGGAGTCACCGGGGCAAATAGGTCAGGAACATTCAAGTGGTAGAGCAGTGGTCAGGGAGGGATCATCAGAAGTAGAATCGACCAGTCATCTTGTACAGTCTTCTCAGAGCTTGTTTGTCGTAGAAGGACACTGGATTGCCAGTAGGTGTGAAGGAAGTAACCTGAAATGAATACAGCCTAGTACTACGGAAGGCTTTCCCAATAGCTGGAATCCACTCACTCCTTGGTCATACATGAAGTGTCTGTTGAAAGCGTGATCTTGCGGCTTCCTCCATTCATACGCAGAATATGCGAATCGGTTTGCGAAGTCATCAGCCTGAATTGTTACGTAACACCTCTGAACAACAAACACTGAATCCTTCGTACATTCTAACTTTATTTATTTATTTATTAAATACGATGCATAAGGCATACGTGAGAAACACAAACACAGCAGGTTAGTAGTGTACAGATTGAGCGCAGATATGAATCGCTGATACAACGTGATCTCCATCCCATCACCGAACTTCCCGTTAAAAACACAGTAACTTCTTTCTCGCAATACGTTTGAATGATCTCACTCCAGATCGAACGGCAGGCATCCCTTCTCTAAATGAAACAAAGAGCGATCCAGCCCTGCACGTAAACGAGCAGGACCTTAGTGTACTTTTTGGGAATACATATGAAATTTTCTCTGTACCACCTCTGGTTCTAGAATGAATTATACGGTAAAATTTAGAAACGTCTACTCTCATAACACCTGATAACATTTTAGCGACAGTGACGACATCACAAACCTTCCGCCGAGATTCTAACGTGTGTAGCAACAACTCCCTGTTCCGGCTCTTTGAATTGGGTATGCTAATATACGGCAACTGGAAAGCCCTTGCAAATAATTTGCGTGTGAAATTCTCTTGGGTTCTCTCTAGCAAAGAAATGTCTTTCTTTTTATGTGGAGCACAAACCGATGACCCACTCTCCATAATTGGCCTTATGTAAGTTTTATATGCTCTTACAAGAACATCTTTATCGCACGTAGAAAGTGCTTTAAAGATGAGGAAAGTGCGCGAAAAAGCCTTGTTGCTCAGGTGTTTATAATGATTCATAAAATCCAGTTTACTATCATAGTGAAACCCTAAGTCTCTTACCGAACCCACTGAATTCAAAGCTTGATCAGCAAGTTTATAAAAACTTGGGAAGCTTGGAACTCCAATTCTCATGTAAATAGTTTTTTCAGGAGCTAAAGGTAGCTCCCAACTGAGTGACCAGCTGTAAATCTGGTCTAAAGATAACTTGATGTATTCATTTAGCAAGTTTGCTGAAGGTATGTATAAATGGTGATCCACCCCAAACTGGTCGAGTAATAAGTAAATGGAAAACTGTTGAAGCATAAAAAAAATTTGATGCAGCTCTCTCTATGACTCCTGAACAAACTTCAGCAGGGTTACAATTAGTTCAAAATGCTACGGAGAGCACTGAGGGCGCAAGCACACCTACTGCTTACTGATCCACGTCTAATCAGCAAAAGAACAGCTAAATTGATTTTTATAAATTGTAGTCCAGCAAGAGTTGCACATTAACATATCATAAAGAAGCGGCCAGGTGCAGAACAATATGCATGGAGCTCATTGCTGCGCAACCGCTCTCACTCAACAGGTTGCGGACGTGCTGCTATGGAATTCAGGCACATTGATGCCTAACCTGCTTTTCATTGGTATGTAGATGTGCATCTTTTCGTGGAATACAGCGGGCCTGTGCGTTGTAACGTTAAGGTATTAACGCATTAACGGGATAACTTTTTACTTACGATTAATGCTTCGGGAAAAGTCTAAAAATCACGTAAATTTAGTTCCTTTAGTTCAAATTTAGTTAACCAATTCACGATCACGGGTCCCACCGGTGGGGCACATTTCCTTCTCCACATGGACGGATTTTGAAACGTTCTCTTGTTCAATGTGTTAGCTAATACTAGACTCGACTACGGAAATCGTGGTCCGTCGGCAGCTCCATTATAGCAAAATGTTCAAGTTTTCGCGAAAATAGCTGGGGCTCAATAAGAAAAATCGTTACAAAAACTATTTCTCGAGCGCATTATGAGTTCTTTATTTTCTTACTGCCATTTCTTAGTGTTCTCAGCTGAAAACCTTAGTTGGAATCGCGTTCTATTCACTTGGAAAGGTGTCACTACCACGACCACGCCTACCTTGACCCCAAGACATAGATTTTCTTCAATTCAAACTTTTTTGCCCACTATACCCAAACCTAAATGACACAAAATTTTGAAACAGTTACCAGGTTTCCGAATCGCGCTCAGAGAAACTTCTTTGAGTGAATATCACCGGAGCAGTGGCGGCAAAATAATATATCCGCTTGACCCTGCCGTGACTTCAGGTAGTTGTTTCTCATGATAGAAAGTGTGCTATGAGCGATAATTCTGCCGCAATGTTTAGTTCATCGATAGCTTCACTACGGACATGAAAAATGAAAACCGATTTTCAATGGCGTGCCATTCGAGCTCGCAGGTCCCACTGGTGGGACACGGTATACTGTAATGCAATATTGAACGCGGTCGCTTATGGGTTAATTGTGGTGGAATCATGGCCCTGATTGATTTGGGACCTTTGATGATTTATTGATTTCTGCTAATCTCAGGTAATGTTTTTCGAATTTTTAACGAAATGCAAAATTAATATGTTACCACATTAACGGGCTGAGGCGGTTTTTTTTTCGAAAAATAACGATTATTTTCATTACAGCTCACCCCTGCAATACAGTTTACGTTGAATCGATTATTATCAGAATTCACTCATTCCTTATTCCCAAAAATGATAGCGCAGTCAAATTTCATCTTAGACAACGGTAGTCACATGCCAAGGACTGTTTCGCCGGGCTAATATGTGACGCTACAGAGCTTCGAAGCATCAAGAATAACCTCTTTACGAACACGAACGATGCGAAAGGTCAGGGGTTAAAGTTCTGCTGCTCCATAAACTCTCGTCAGATGTGAGATCATGAATGAAATCGCTAGACAAAACGGCAAAGTCACCTTCAATCGAGCTCCAACGTAGCGATCCAGGTATCGCTGTGATTCACGGAGATACGACGCGTTGTTTCGATATTTCTGTAAAACACAGAAAATGTTTGATGTCTTATTCACAAGTTGTTTGATAATTCATCGCTATCATAGAAGTCCTGGGGTAGTAGTAAACTATGCGAGCACGCGACGTAAAGGTGAGCCTGAGGTGCCTTTTGAGTAGCACCTAAGCTTTCAGCCACTACTCCATAGAATCATTAATAAGGATGCAGAGTCTGCGCAATAAATTTAGTCTGACGAATGGACGGGGCTGCGACGGTAGATCACCCCGCGCGAATCGGAACCCCATTCTCCATTGAGGCCGCCAACCCCGCACAGCCAGCCGCCTGGTTTACGCGTCAGACTAAAACGAAAAAGGAAACCATGCAAAACTCAAAATTTCGAAAAAACTACACCTGAGCTACCTAGTGTCGACCTCATAAACATATTTGGCCGCCGTTTCCGGCTAATCCTATCCTGCTTATGATGGGAACAAGCACGTCATCTCGTTCTTTATGCGAAAGTACGACGAAAGGTTAGATGGAAAGGGTGAGACAATGTGGGTCGGCATCTCTTAAACGCTACCCCCATTGGTATAATCACCTGATAACACAAGTACCGTATACCTTTCAGAAATCTATGTGTTGTCAAGAGCAGCCGACCGATGTACTGCCATCGCTGTCCATCAACCAGCCTACACTTTTTTGCATTTCCTTAGCGACGAGGGTTACGCTTTCAGAATGGTGCCGCTATCGGGTGGCAGCATCTTTTCATGAATGAATGAGCGTGATCCTACAACCACAAGCACAGAACGTTTAAGCACATCACAGAGTACGTCCATCGGACTATGTTTACTAGTTGCCTCACTGAGAAAGCGTGATAGTTTAGTTTCTGGCTCATCCTGAGCAATCGCTCAGGTCAACTAATGATGGCGGCCACTGGACGCCCCCCCCCAGCAGTATACAGCGCAAGACTCAAAGGACACACGATTGGCAGTGCAATTTGTAAGGCGAAGATACTAGATTCGTTTTGACAGTCGCAATGGGATAAGCCTTACCTCGTCGAAGAAGAGTCGCCTTGTTTGGAAGGTGTAGTACGGTACATGGGAGGAAAGCGGGTTAATGTAGTGAATCGCGGGGCGGTATGGTCGGTTCACATAATCGAGGGTGTCCTGAAACGATCAAAGGAAAAGTAAATCTCTAGATGGGATAACTATAACCTAGAAGACTGTAAGAGAAACGTTATTCTACCTACCCTGTGCTTAGCCTCCGAATAGCTTTTGTTGTACCAATTATGAACGTGAGGCTTGTAGACGGGAACAGTATGTACAATACGTTGAGCCTCCCTGGAAACGTCGTTGCTAAGCTTCAGTTGAAGAGAGCCGTGATCAGGTTTAGATATGCACAGGCGACACAGTCCCCGCTCCTATCACTTTTCTTCAGCTTTATCAAAATTTCTCGGAATGAAAAACAGTGCGCATCACTGGAAAGAGCGGCGTTTTCACACTGTCAACGCATAAGGAACATGATTGCAATTTCAAACTCAATGTGCGACAGAACTTGCTTGAAGCTGAGCTGTCAAAGTCAGAAAAACAAAAGAAAAGCGGGTACAAAAAAGAAGCAGACAAACCTGCAGTATTGTGGTAGCGCCAGTGAAGGCGCCAGTGATGACACGGAATCAGAGCGACGGATGGGATAGTCGTGTACTGCCTCCTGAAGTTTGCACACACTTTAAAAGAACCAGCTAAGGTGTGCAGAACAGCAGTTCGGTCAGACAGAGGCCGCAATGGTCGGCCGGTGACTCAATCTATAGGGGTCTGCATAATTGCACCGGCGACTGGTCGCCAAGCGTCAGCCTTGACGCGGCGACAAAAATTTTTTTCCATCATTATCGTCGTCGCGTCGATTGCCGCTCGCTAGCAGTGACGCTGGGTCGTCGCGGCGTCAAAACACCGCGATGCCCCCTCGCCGCCCATCACGCCGCGTCGGTCGCCCTCGGCGCCGAATGTAATCGATATTATATCAACCAGAACTGTTCGTCGCTGCGAGCCACGCTGCGACTTCAACTCTGCAGACCCCTCATGAGCCACTGGCAACCATGCTGTGATCACCTCAGCCTGTTTCACATGGGACACTTGGAGAGCACAGTGTCATACGGCAGTTATCGGTTATATGGCAAGCACGAATCGAAACTGTTCTGCTTGGCGGAGTTTCAAAATTTTAGCGTAAATGCTGTCTACATCAAAGTGAAATTTCGGCAGACAGCCGATGTTACAGTGCACAGCTCGAAATTTTTCTGCTGAGACGAAGGTTAATCGTGTCTGGATCCCGTGCTCCCAACATGATTATGGTAGGTTTCCGTCTGAAACAATTCTGACTAGTAACTTCTGAACTCCCTTCCAAAAAAATCTTCAACCCATTCAAGACCGTATTACCCATCGGTGTGTCTTGCTTTTCGAAAATCTTTTTTTTTTTTGCCGAGATGAGGAATTCTCGAACTCATATACATATATTTAATGTATAGACTAGCGCTAGACTCGACTACAAACCTTGTGGTCCGTCGGTAGCTTCGCTTTAACAATATAACTGGAGCGATACAAAGATAGCGCAAAATAATGGAGAAAAGATGATTGCGAAAAACATTTTTTCAAACCTTATGTGATTTCTTCTCTTTCCTACTGCTAGTTTTCAAGTTTCTTAAAGAGAAGACATCGTTTGAATTTTGTTTTATCAGTCTGAAAACGTCCCGCAATGATTACTGCAACAAATTGTCGATTTATTTTGCGGTTGATGCTGCGAATTTTTTCAATAAAACTCTAACCAGAACCTCAGAAAAGCAGACACGAACGTCCAGCTCGTACGCAGCACTCGAAAGAACACCTTTAAAGGCAGTGTTCACGATTGAAATCGTTTTTCTGTTTTTCCGCTTATCTTGAAAACGGCCCCATGCTGATTCCAATGATATCTCTGAAATCGCACAAAACCTTCAGGGAACGGAGTTCTGGTCCCTCGAAGATTGAGCTATGGAAACATGGTGGACGAGTTGTCCGAGGCTTGTAGCTTCCGTCTTTTGCAGCCGATGTATGCGAGCTGATCTGAGTAGAGAGAGAAGTTGAGAATGAAGGGAAGAACGGGGCTTTTGATCGGAAACCATCGCTCATATCACAATCTCGAGCATTCATTTGTTCACGTCGGTGGGCGTGGAAAGTGCATCTGGGGGTGACGAGCTGATGGGTTCCCAACTTGGGGGCCGTAGGGGACCGTTCCAAGCTCATTTTTCTCAGTTTTTTCAACGTTAGGGTTCCGCTAGGCCCCGCAGCTGCCGATCTCCTCCAAAAAATCAGACATGGCTTTTATCGTGGACACTGCCTTTAAGTCAATATTTTGGAGTGACAATGGTAAAACAATAACCTCCGTTGACCAGATAGTGATTGCCAGTAGTTTTTCCTCTGCAAAATAGGAATATCGGAAGCTAGAATTGTGGCAATGATTGCACTCCGTTGTTAGCTACAGATAGACACGAAAAGGAAAAATTGATAACTTGGAGGTTACACAGCGCCGTGCCGTTCGACCCAGCATGACCCATCGGTGGGTCTAGGTATACGGTGACTCAATATTGCTCGCGGTCATGGATGGGTTAACGGTTGAAGTTCTTTTCGAATTCTATATTACCTTGATGTAAGTCAGCTTGGTGAAACTGGCGCTGCGCGCCAGCTGTTTCGGTTTTACCCACACATCTGTTATGTAGTTGTCGTACATGTTCTGAGCACGAGCCCGTTCCACATAGTTCCTGGAATAAAGTCGTATCAAAGGTCTAAACATTTTCACGGAAAAACTAGGTTTCTAGCAGGGATATTCTTCTATTTACAAGTGACCTTTGCTCTAGTTACACGCTGGCCGTAAATGAGTACGTAGAATATAGCATTTCTGATCAACTGTTTTTTCAAGAGAAAATAGCATGGGCCGTTTCTTCTAGAAACACCTTTCGAACATTTGGACCGGATACAGTTTCGGGTTCCATTTTCTGAAATGAATGAATGCATCCAAAAACTGTACTCTATTTGACACGAATAAATATTTGAATGATAACTCGGCTTTTTGAAAAAATAATTCAGACGGTCGACAACTCGAACAATACTCATAAAATTCAAATTCCCGAATGAATCGAGTATTTGAGCAATTGAAGTTTCTTATTCAACAGATTTGCGGATTAAAAATGAAGCCCATCGAAAATCCGCTTTGTTGTGATGAGTCAACGGGTTGACGTCAGTGCAGATTATATTACAGCACTTGGCGAGCTGCGAAGAAAAACTCGAAAAGAGCAATCTCCCTTTCTTTTCCGTCGATTTTCGGATCACCCGGCATCGCAGATGTCAACTCGAAGGGCAGTAGTTAAGCAATGAGTTGAATAATTATTACTCTCTAAATTAACGAACTTCAGAGACCGGATTCATCATTGCAGTAACCCTGGGTTTATCGATTTGGGTTGAGTTTAGCGCGTGCACGAGCGCGTCAATTCTGGCTCTAAACCCAACCCAAACCAACAAACCCAGGGTTACGGCAATGATGAATCCGGCCTCAGGACTGTGTGGAAACATTGCTCAGGGCGTTTCAAAACTAAAGGCAGCATACACGCTAAAAAATTATATCAATTTTATGGAATTAATCGAAGGTCTGAAGCTGTTGATATTCAGAGTTAACGAAAAAACCAAAAAAAATCAACTGAAATGAAGATATAGCGGTTCGTTCTATATTGACCCAGAAGTGGACGAGTACCGCATTGGCTGAAATAGCAAAGCTAGCGACAAGTTTGTTGGGATAACTACGCTAATGTACTCGTACGGCCCTTTCTGGAACGCTTACGACCTTACAAGCGTAAAAAATGAGCCAAAATGACCCAGTTTAGACCCAGTATTTCAAGGTGGCCGTGATTTCATTCAGTTGTGACGCGTCCGTGTCTTTTTCGTTTCACTGAGGCGAGCCTCGTCGTAGGTCTGGTCTATGGTATATGGTGCCTCAGTGGTATTTTCCTTACTGGTCTGGTGATCTCATGCGCATTCTATGGTAACCTAGTGCTGATCTGGAAATAGTGCGAATTCACTGGTACTTTGTTTGATATGATGTCCTTCTCACTACGGATGATGGATAATGCTAGTAATATCATGGCGATGTCATCGACGACGAGTGACTTTGATGCGGCCGCCAAGTTAATGATGGAAGATGCGTCGATTCCGGCTCACCTTCGTGTTGTGATTGCGTATCTGATGGAAGGAAGAAACCAGATGCAGAACCTGTGCGATGTGAACCGTCAGCTGTCTCAACATGTTACTGCCTTATTGTAGGACAATGCCAAACTGAGGCAAGAAATCACAGCTCTCAGGAGTAGTAATAATAGCCTTGTTCCTGTTATTACCGAGTCTTCTCAAGTTTCTGCTGTTAACATCAATTCTGGCGATTCTAATGTTCATCTAGACTCCATCATTGGTTCTGAAGTTTCACAATCTTCTGATAATTTTAAGACCGCGGATTTTAGAGAGGTGGAGCGTAGAAGATCCATAGTTATCATAGGCATACCTGAATTCCAATACTTGTATCCTTCATCACGAGATAGGGCTATTAATGATGGGAAACGTGTTTATGATCTCTTAGACTACTTATCGGTTGACTGTCTACCTGTATCAGTTCATAGGATGAGTAAACCTAATTCTTCTTTTAATAGGCTTATCAAGGTTGTTTTGCCGTCCTCAGCCATTGCAAACATGGTGCTGCAGCGAGCTCCTCGACTCAAGCACTTCCCGCACCAAAAGGAGGTCTATATAAGACCCTCCCTCCCAAGGGAGGAACGTGTGCGGTGGAGCGCCGGGAGGAGGGGTCGGGGCAGTACATCTACAAGGGCTGAGGCTAGTACCTCGCGAGATCTCAATGTTGTTACTACATCATGCATTACTCCTACTGATCGTAATCTTCTTGTTACACCTCCTGATCCTCTCGATTTATCATTGCTCAGTGATTGTGCAGCCAATTCCACCCAGCATTCAAACAAGTAGATCATCCCCGGACTTTAAGTACTACTTCAACTTGCATCTCAACTAACATTCGCTCACTTTCGAAAAACATAAATTCCCTTCTTTTTCTGATCAAACAATGTCAGCTCAGTGTCGTAGCGCTGACTGAGACATGGCTGTCTGACACTATAAGTGTACTCTTTATTAGGTGAGTTTTGCGCTCATTATGAGTTTCTCAGGTGTGATCGTAGCCATAAAAAGGGTGGTGGCATGACATTTTTAATCAAAAAAGAATCTTTTCCCTAGGCTTATTTACTCCGACACTATCCCAGATGGATATGAAATTATTTGTTCAGAATTTAGCTCTGGTCAACTGAATATTCGAATGGTCTTGGTATACAGAACCGCTTCCTGCACGGCAGCGGCCTTCCAACAACTGATTAAAACGCTAAGTGATCTTGCTGTTTGTGACCACCCGTGTATTATTACAGGTGATTTCAATCTCCCAAACATATGTTGGACGCAACCTCATAATGCTAGTTCTCTTGGAGTGACTCATCTGAGCCTCCTAGGTTTGTGTCACGACTTCAATTTCTCTTAACTCGTCTCAACTGAAACACATGGAAGCAATATTTTGGACCTATTACTGACTTCTGACGCTGATCTTGTATACAGCACAACCGTCTGTGAACCAGTAGGGACCAGTGATCACGCGACGATTCATTTTGAACTAAACCTCACCCCTCCTAGAAACGATAGTAAGAAACTAAGACGAGATTTCAAGAGCGCAAATTTCGGCGCCATTTTCGAGTATTTAAAGGCAGTGGTCACGATGAAAAACGTTGTCGAAAAAACTACAAAAATCAACTTAGATCAAAAACAGCTGAAAAACTATGAAGGTAGCGCGGTGAAAAACGGTGTACAAATAGAGTTTCTAGGGCCCAAAGAAGCCAGTTCGTGCACACGTGCACAGCGATGACGAAACAGATCGCAGTCTCATGCCGAGCAGTCAAAAATCATCGACATTCAGAGGACGAAATAAATGCAAATTTAACGAATAAAAACGGTTGAATAATGAAAGCATCACTTCAGTCAATGTTTTTGACTAGATACACACATAAATTCGAAGGTTCATTGATTGACATTCAATTTCAAGCTAGCTGATGTTCTTGATATAAGAGGTCATCGATGCCGATGATGTGGAGAGGGCTCGTCCACCATCAAAAGACAAGAAAGTTCAGGTTTCAAATTCGGCCCAAAACAGTGGTTTTTTCGCGATTTTTTCTTATAGGTCCTACTACTCGAGACCCAGGAAAGGATTTGGAGAGAAAAAGACGACAAGCATATTTGATCGCGACCACTGCCTTTAAGCAACGTAGATTGGTACGGTATTTTTAATGCCGTAGATTCAGTTAACGCTAAATATGAGCTCTTCATCAATATTTTGCAGCACTCTATTTATCTCTTTGTGCCTCTCAAGGAAGTTTCTAAGGATGAGGGTCATCTCCCGGAACATCTGAAACGTCTTGCTTCAAGAAAATCGCAGACATGGGATAAGGCGAAAAATACCGATGCGGCTAGTGATTGGGATACATATCGAGGAACTTGTTTAAAGTTTGAGAAACAATTGAAAAAGTATAATAAGAATGTGGAAAAGAGGGTAAAAAAGAAAAAAGAATCTGGGAATAAAAACACCTTTTACAGGCTCCTGAATTCGAGGCTGAAAGATAGACCACAGTTAGGACCGATTGAATGTGAAGGGTCTATGATAACTGACGATAAAGAGAGGTCCGAGATTTTGGCAACTGCTTTTGAAAAAGCTTTTCGCAGGGATGATGATTCTAATGATACTATCGTAGATATTCAAGAATTCGCATGCATGGCTGACTCGGTCTGGTTTCATCCAGGAGAAGTTCATGAACTTCTTATGAAATGGCCCAACTCTTTCTCTGATACACCTGATCATGTCCCCTTGAGATTCATCAAACAGGTAGCGCCCATTATTGTGGGTCCGTTAACACATATTTTCAACTTGTCTTTCATGCGTGCAGAGGTCCCGGATAGGTGGCGTATTGCTTTCGTAACGCCTGTACCTAAGAAACCACCATTCACTAATCCTGAGAATTTTCGACCAATCAGCATCACTTCAATTTTTGGTAGATTGTTTGAGAAAATTCTCAAGGTAAGAGTGTGCAAACATTTAGAGGATCACTCCATCATTTCGGATGATCAACATGGTTTTCAAAAGCAAAAGTCTACCGTGACGGCTATGTTGCAGTCGCTTAATTAATGGACCTCTTACGTTGATGAGGGTAAAGAGGTTGATGTTATCTACGTAGATTTCTCAAGAGCTTTCGATAGAGTTTCGCATTCAAAACTCATGTCTAAACTCACACGTGCCGGTATTCACCCCAGGATAGTTGCATGGATCAGAGCTTTTTTGAGTAATAGATCATTTGTAGTCCGCGTAAACTCCACCTTTTCTGATTCAAGGCCTGTTTGCAGTGGCGTACCGCAGGGAGGGGTTTTATCTCCAATCTTGTTTAACATTTTAACATATGAACTCCCGCGAATAGTATCCTTAGGTAAGGTGAAATGCTCCGCTTTTGCCGATGACTTTAAAATATTTTCCCCAATTCAATCGCTAGTCGATAGAGAAAGCTTGCAAGAGGCTCTGAATGAGGTGATAAAGTGGTCCAAGGAGTGGAAAATGTTACTGTCTAAGGAAAAAACGAAAGTTTTCCACATTGGTAAGAGCAGTTCAGAAGCTATATATACCGCAGAAGATCTGCAGCTTCAAATTGTTGAGGAAATAACGGATCTTGGCTTCCTGGTTCGCAAGGATCTCACCTTCGATGCTCACTGTGCAAAGGCTGTGTCCAAAGCAAATAAGGTTATGTACTGTCTATTCAGGGCACTCTCTACTCAAAATGAGAAGGTGCTTTTGAATGCCTACAAAATCTATATTAGGCCCCTTCTCGAGTATGGAACTGTGATATCAAGCCCTCATAAAGTCGCTACTATAAAAGCGTTGGAGAAGGTTCAGAACAGTTTCACACGCAAGTTGATGATAAGATTCTTGGGATTTGACTATGCAAATATACCATGCAGTAGGGCTAGGAATGCAAGATTCAAATTGGAAGCGCTGGCGTGCAGGAGGAGAAGATTTGATCTTTTAATGATGTATAAGATTTTGTATGGACACAGTGGCTTGCGGCCAAACACTTTTCTCAAAATGAGGGCATCTAACACCAGAGGTAGTAAATTTAAATTAGCCCGCAGCGTGGCTAGGAAGAGTGTCAGGCACCATTTCTTTGTTAACAGAGCTGGCAGTCAATTGGAAAAATTACTTCAAAAAGGCAATCTACCGACGGACCTGCGCTCCTTTAAGCGTATAATGGAACAGTACTTGATGGCGGGGGATGAATGATCTTGTATTGGTATCATATTTCATCTGATCATCACTCTGTAAACTTACGTATTCTAGATTTTTTTATATTGTCGTTACACTTGTCTCTAAGTGTTTTTATCTTTTACGATCTCTATGTACGCGTTTTTATTTTTATCGTTTACGATGCATTACGCAGGTTCACCCTGTGATAAACAATTACAACAATTACAGTAATCGAGCATTGAACATTTGTATTGATGGGCGCAGAAAGGATGATTTTTTAACTCAATACAGCTCAAATACGGTCATTTTAACTCGTTTTCAATTCTTCCAACTTCGTGAGGGCTCTTCTAGGGCCCGTACGACCCCACTAATGTAGTTATCTCAGCAACTTTTGCGAGCGTGCATGCTGCCTTTAAAGGGAAATGGATAAAGCCCCGTAAACGGAAACGAAAAAAAAAACTGAAAAATGATTGAAAGTCCGAATATTATGTTTGGTAGCCGACATAATGAGAGGTGGCCTAGATTTTTCGTGGGGGGTCATCTGAATCTGCGCGGAGCGGCCAACTGTAGCCGCCCTTCAAGCAGAACACGTCATAAGAAAAGAACTGATCGAGCCAAGAAACACAGTCCATCCGGAGAAGAACACTCTCTCAAAACCTTTAAATAAAAAACTTTAACAGCTTACGTTCTCGGATACTCCTGCCACCACTTCGTCTCATGGTCGACGTCGTCCTTTGCGAAGCGCGCAGCTGCTAATGGTGTCATCCGGCTCCCAACTGAACTTATTGAGGTAAAACTCGGGAAACAATAATTGGAAGATCGGACGAGAATGAGAAACATACTCAAATTCTTCGAATATGGACGCAAAAGACGTTTCAACCTGATTTTTATTTACGAGCGGCTTCTTCGGGAAGAAATCTCAAAGCATTCGTCTAAATGTGTATGATACTGTCGGATTTTAGGCAGGGAGAAGAAGATTTCGTGTGAATGAACCTTCATGTAGGTTGGCTGCCATCAAAGTTCTAACAGAGAAGGGAAACACAATTTGGGCTCGGCTCGTCTCTAATGTTATGAACAAGGAGCAATGCATGTTGGATCGAAAACTCGAAAAGGGCATAAAAGGTTGGCCTAGAAAGTATCTCCCCCTCAGTATCCTCTGTGAAAAATCGTAATTCTCATCACTCATTGCTCGAGTGGCGCGCGCGATGCTGCTCCCTCCGGCTGTCATGCGCTCTCTCGCTGTCTCTAACCTCCGCTCCGCACCAGCACGCGTATAAACCATGAGAACTTCGCGGTTTTACAGCCTGTACCTCCTCTGGCGGTCGCTCACGTGTTATCTTACACGGAATCATTTGGATTCCATATATATCTGGTTTTATGGGGCAACAAGGGAGGCAAAATCCCTTGTCGCCCCACAAAATCAGTTGAACACCCGCCCGTTACATTGAAAGAAATTTCCAGCGATCACTTCGCTCCCGCAGCGAGGGACCACCCTCAATGCGAACAGCGATGAGGTCAACTCAGCTTTCAAAAAAGCCCTCCGTTCTTGGAGAGATTCTCTCGTGAGGGACTGTAGCTTCTGGCATTGCCTCATTTGGCGCGCAGTATATGGCGCGGCTTTGATAATTCCCGTCAATTTGAGGGTATTGCCCACAATCTGGACTGTGGGCAGTCGACTCTCGCCAGCTCAATTATTTAGAACTTCTGGTGCCCACGAAAAAAAAAGAAGCGTGACTGACTACGCCCTCCGGGGGAACGCGCCAGCGATCGCCAAAGTCGGTGCACACTGAGAGCGGTTGCGAAAGTAGCTGAATGTGTAGGTGTCCAGTCCCGCTGAGAGTAACACTCGCGGCATTCCAATTGTTGGCGTACCCAAGGCTCCAAAACTCTGCAGAAGTCTATTAACATTGGTCTGAGCACCTTTGTCCTCGGATTTTAGGAGCGCCTCACAAGTTGTGCAGATTCCTCCCACTAACCATTGCGGATGACGGCATGTCACAACAGGACGTGCACCGAGGATTGGAAAGCCACTTTTCATCACCACAAGTGTTAAAGGCAGTGTCCACGATAAAAATCGTTCCCGAGTTTACACCAGAAAACGAAGGTTAAGAGTCTGACTGTTTTATCAGTGAGGAAAGAATCATGAAAAACGCTATGAAACATCCAAAACTAGTTCTTCTTCTTGAAAGTCACATTTCAACGGTGTATCAGTTGCGCTGGCATGGGCCTGAAGTAGACAGCGTGTGCAAATGCGCCCCAATGCTAAAACTCAGCCGCGCTCGCGCTCCAATGCTAATGAATAAGCGGACACACTGTTCCTCGGAAAACTCGACCGCGAGCGGAAAGGGCTAGCGCGAGCGGATCTCGGAGCCGATTAAAGCTCTCTCGGGCTCGTTTGGTTCGTTCTAACACCCCTATTGCTCCAATGAGACCTCGGCCTTTCGATTCCCGGCGGAAAACTGAAGACTAAATTTATCGTGGACACTGCCATTCAAGGCATCTTACGCGGATAAAACCGTATATTATTTTCCTGCGTTTTAGTGTAGGTTGGTCTCTCTAGTTAACGAAAACTTTGAAGGGGTACATGAAAAACATCTATTTGTAAGAATACGTCAATCGGAACACATTGCAAATATGAATTTGAATTTCGCGCCGAAATCGTTTTTAAAGTTTTTCTGCATTTGCAGGCCTAGTCTCAAGGCTGCCATCTCAAACAATGAAGTGTTTTCTGATCTCTGGGTAAGACTTGTTGGTGGTGACCGGAACAAGCTGAGCATATTCATCGTTCTCTAGGACCTGCTAACCTTCATTATATTTGTTATCCAAGGTAGCTTTGCAGCTCGATGTGACTGATGATTAGAAAATTCTCGCAATCGTGCAAAATTCCCAGTTCTTCAGCCGTTGTCTCTAGGACATGTGCGGGCTTCTGTGAATTTTATATCTGATTTCCCCCTTACCCCTTCTTATTGATTTTGGACTTCACAACTCTCAGCTCTTATGAACAACATTCAATCGGCTAAGAACATCCCTCTTCATTAGGAGGAGTGGGTTAATATACAGTTCAATTCCACATTGCCGTTCAGTCTGCAAAGTGTACGCTGATTGCGAAAGCGTGCTGCGGCGCGGTTGCGAGTATCCTCAGACACTCGGACAGTCGGGGCTTAGTACGTCGGCACAATACCGTTAGTACGCCGGCACAAAGGGATCGGCAGCACCTGTGCTGTAGCTGCTGGTGACAGCAGGATATGCTGGCAACGACCAGGAACTCCTGTTGCTTGTGCTGACGTACTAACGCTTTGCTTATCGTGGCGCGCGTGCTATTGCCAGCCACTCTCTCCTAGTGTCTGCTGACACTCTTCCATTGCTTTGTCTGTTACGAATGAACATTGCAGCTCCCTCTTGTACGACGGCGGCGGGTATATAAGGCGGCCAATCTCGCTGAGGGGGCAGTTGGCCGTTTGAAGCCAGTCCGAGTAGGTGGCCTTGTGTCACTGTTCGGGAGTAAATTTTTGGAACGCTGAAGGGATCATCCCCATCGCCCATCGCGAGGGAAGCCTCCTGGTTGCGGACCGCGGCGAGGATGTTCTCCTTGCTGCCGGCCGTGACAAGAATTATATCCAACACCGGTAAGGAGGGTGGCTGTCCAAATTCTGTCGATAATGAGCGTTAGTATGCCAGCATACGTTGGCAGGATATGCTGCCGCAACCAGCAGCTCCTGCACACAGCGAGCGTTAGTATGCCAGGTTTGCCCTGGCGTACTAACGGTATTGTGGCGACGTACTAAGCCCCGACTGTCTGAGTAGGGATGTGAGAACACCCGGGCACCAAACGCAAAAACCGTCCGGGTGATCCCACATCCCTGTCTGAGGATACTCGCAACCGCGTCGCAGCAAGCTTTCACAATCAGCATGCACTTTGCGGACTGAACGGCAATGCGGAGTTGAACTGTACAGTCGATTTCCCAGATCCAAGGCAAGGAATCGTTTATTTAGGCTCGGTCAACTCTAGTCTAGAATAAGGTTATTTGGTGTTTGTATGGTATACAGCCTTTTAAATTTCAGAGTAAAATTTTGGCCATTGCAATTTTATAGGCTTTGTCGATACAGGGCAAGGGGACCTCGCTACAAGATAAGAATAAATAGATTGAGAACTAACTATATTGTACACGCTTTCTGCGTCAGGATAGCGTCGGCCTACAATGTGCTCATGAGTTCGATTAGCGAAACGGTGGAGTTTTCAAGATTGAAGCGCTTCGCTAAATCCAAGCTGCTCAACAGTGCTGTGGCTTGAGTTGTGTGGGCTAACTTTCCTAGGGAGCATGTTTTAATCTGTAGCGACTTGAACGTTTTACTTGTATCCTGTCTAATTAAGGATTGACTGAAGCGTCGTAATAAATCAAATCAAGTCGAAGAACGAAGTTAGCGTAAGAAACTACCACACCAATAAGAATGATTGGAAAACGCCTCCAGGTCTGGGAAAATCTTCACTATCGAAACCTGATAAGCCTGGATTCCTTTCTACAGGCTCCAGTGGGGCGCTCTTCATACTTCTCAACGCCAGCGCGTCACGCTGGTAACGTGCTTAAAGAGACTATATTTACTCCAGCGACAAAGCAGATGAATAAATTTGGAAAGTGTGTGCGGTGGAAGCAAACGTTCCCTAACAATGCAGCATAGGTTTGTACTGGATCGATTGTGATGAACCTGAATGAAACTTATGCAAGAGTAATGAAACAAATGATAGAAAAGCCAACAAAAGCCTACACGCCGTGAGAGAGCTGGCATGATGCGCAGGCGTGGTGTCAGGCCAATCATATTTTAACGTCATGCCCAAGCGTCACGCGAATACCGCGCTGGCGTTGAGAAGTATGAATAGCGCACAGCATTCGCATTCGACTCTGATTTCCGAAAGAAGGAATTACTGACTGTGATGTGCGCGAAGCAAGCACCACATTTGGCTTTGCTACCTTCCTGCGTGGAAATGGCTATCTCATTCACTCATTGAAGTGCGATCAATTCGAACGAAGGGTTTTTGCATTAAGAACTGATTGGGATAGAGCATTAAGTATTGCGGTAAATGGATATTTTTCGATTTTACGGGTCCAATTTTTTTGAATGAATGATTACGTACGTAAAACTTTTCTATTTGATTTAAACGTCTTCAAGATCAATTTTCCAAATATCTTCATCTGTTGGTAGAATATCAAAAATTGGAGAGATTTAGAATCCATACGGACGGAATGATTGAAAACCGTTTTTTTTACAGTCCAACGAATTTCGAAAAAACGGATAATTCGAATGAGTTAGAGGCACTGTTCACGATAAACTTCATCCTCGAATTTTTCATGTCAAACGCTTCTCGTGGCTCTCAGAAGCAGAACAACGTCGAAAAAACGGGACGAAAAGCTACCCAGGAGCCGTAAAACGGCTTAGAAAAGTGGGCAAACCCCGCCGCTGTGGGCAAGTCCCGCCTCTTCCCGCCCCTCGACGTGAACAAAGGAACACTCGAAACCGTGAGTAGAGCGATGGTTTCCGATCAAAAGCCCCGTGCTTCCCTTCATTCTCAACTTCTCTCTTTACTCAGGTCGGCTCGCGTACGTTGGCTGCAAAAGATGGAAGTTACAACCCTCGGACAACTCGTCCACCATTTTCCCTAGCTCAATTTTGAGGGACCATAACTCCATTCCCAGAAGGTCTTGTACGATTCCAGAAGCATCATTGGAATCAGTATGGGACCGGTTTTAAGAAAGGCAAAGAACAGAAAAGCGATTTTTTTCGCGAATAGTGCCTTTAATATTCAAAGCTGACCACTGGATTCATTCGAGTATAATTGGGATTGATTTATTCGTTCGGTCTCAAGTCCTGTTAACATCAACAGACTGGATCTTATCAATCGAATATTTTTCGATAAATGAATTGCTCACTTCAGAAGTGTTTTTAACTGATTGTTGAGTCGAGATGAAGACGTGCTTTGGAAAAAAGGAGAAGGACTTGTGTGCTTAGCAAGAACCAAAATCCTCAATTATCAATGAAATCAATAACGTTTTCGTGATGAAATTATTAGGTTGATGCGAAAGTTTCCGAACTTTTCACGACTTAAGTAAAAAACATCTATTTCAAAAACAAAAAGGGCTCTTTCAACTAAATAATTTCCATAACATTCAAGGAGTCTTCACCACCGCTTGGGCAGATCATGAATTCCCGAAGCGTAGAACTCTGGCTGTTTCGAGTCGAAGTAATCTTCCAAGGCCATTTTGACTTCGTCATCATTACCGAACTGTTTTTCATCCAGGAAAAGCTGCATCGAGCGAAGCAGATGGTAGTCGGGAGGGGCAAGATCTGGGCTATATGGAGGGCGAAGAAGAACTTTCCTGAACAGTTCGAGCAGTTTCTGCCGGGTCATCCGAGATACGTGTGACCGAGCATTGTCCCGAAGTCCGGAAAATTTTGCATCAGCCTAATGCAATTTAGAGGACGAAAAATTGCCAAGTATGCATGGCGTCGACCAAGGATGAGCTAAATTTTTTAGGCGCGGAAACGGAAAAGGAATTTCATCTCATGACAGAACACGGATTTACACAGTGGACCGGAAGGCGGAGAACATGAAGGGGAAACCAAAAAAAACCTGAACATTGGCGTTTTGTCACCAGCTCGATTTTCTCAACTTTTTCGTATTTTTCTCCACTCTACCGAGGACGAATATTTGGGCATATTCCCAAGGTTAACCGTTGCTCTTATAAAATCACACTTGATCTTACAAAAAATGACACCGAGCATCACTGAGGTTAGAAAAATGAACTCACATGTCTATGAAAAAAATGAAAACTTTTTTCCTGGAATTATCCTTTCCTCAGGGCATTTTCAAAGAAGTAAACGAATATCAGAAACAAAAACAAATGACTCAAGCTAGAAAAAAGATGGGAGCTCCTCATCAAGAACTTCAGTTGGGAATTAGGTCTATACTTCCAGTGGAGTATACGAAATGGTTACTGCGAAGAGTATCACTGAGTTCTGTGGATAAACAACAAAGTGCATCACACGTCTCAAACATTATTTTCAGTGGAAAATCTCTGTGGCAGCTAGTTTTAGACAGAGGCGTGGGATGTGGGGGACTGAAGGCTTACACACTAGACGGCTGGTCCGGGGCTCAACGATAGAGGGTCTATGTGCACCTCTCTGTGGCCGCGTGAAAAAGTGTATGAGATACGAGGATAGCTGAGAGATCCGAAAAAACAACAGCACCAAGGATGTGGGCAATTGACGCCGTCACAGAGAATCATCCTTGAGGAATATCTCCGTGGTGAGTCATATTGATTCGCAGCTGATACAGTGATGACTTCAACAGCAAACAATAGATTTTTTCAGGGTATCGCTACTTCACACTTTTCCTTTTCTTTGAGCCGAAACAGGTGAGAGATCCGCAACGGTGAGAACGCTAGTGCAGTTTTCTAAACTGCAACTTTTGCAAATCAAGGATGGAATCAATAAAAGCAAGCCATGAGCTGCAATTTGGTTTGCTTCCAAAGGTTGAGTGCTATTAAAGTAAACCCAACTACATCCCCTTGTCGTTCATGAATCCCAGGATAGATTCATAGAAGGCAGCACACACGCTCGTAAACGTGTTTGAGATAACTACGGAAACAAAATCGTATGGCTCAGGACACAACGCTTACGCATTTTGAAGCGTCAAAAGGGACCCAAAACTCAGACAGTAGCAGCCCCCCTTACCGGCTCCGCCTCTCCCCGCCCACTGCAACCGAAACGCAGAGCAGTTGATATTCGAACTTGCGGTGCGTTTCGGTTGTGATTGCAACGTGCAGTGCGTTCAGGTTGCTCTCCGGGCCACATGCGTTGACTGACGCGCGCATTTCAAAATTAGATGAATCGATTGAAGCAAGGAAGAGCATCTGGGCTTCCTGCGATTTTTGAGTGGGATTCTCACTGTTTCTGTTGTGGAGCTTGTAACTGAATTCTTCTGCTCCATTTGCGCTCAATATTCGACCATCCTAGAAGTCACTATATTCTTCATATTTGTACAATATTTAGACTGTATTCAAAAAATGAAACGTTAACGTGACCTTCCGAACGCATTTTGCAAATATTAGTGGAGGGAATTTTTCAAATTTATCTAATCATTTCGAAAAAAAATGAGAAAAACGAATCGCTCGCATTCTTGCATTTAGTCCTCCACTCCGAAATATCAAAAAGTCCTAAATCAGAAAAAAATTGTTTCGGAAATGTTAATTGGATTTATTACGCATTTTGAGTGTTCTAAAATACGATATGCAGCTTATCCTCTGTTTCTGAGTGAAACTTATTTCCATTCATCGCATGTGTCTGCTGCGTCTCCTTCTCCCCTCACTTTCTCGCTGTCTCTACCTTCGCTCCGCACAAGCGCGCGAGGGAACAGAATAAACTTGGCTCGGAACCAGAGGATGCTTATCCTCTCGCTCTAATTTAGGTATCGATTTCCAATGCTTAGCGGGTCGATTCCAGGATGAAATCGCATACAATGGAGATCAGAAGATTAATGGGTGAGGTGAAATCAGATGAATAATGGGTGAAGTTGTGAGGGAAATCGTGACGGAATCAAAATTCTAAGCAAGGTTTTGGAAACTGGAAACTAAGAAAAATTGAAGAAAACTATATAAGAAAGCCCCATCGAGTCGGCTTCAACGCTGGGAACTCGGAGGACTCGAGCGCTTGCGGCCGCAAAGCGTGTCGAGACGCAATTGCGGACCGGAATTTGGCCCAGATAAGCACAGTATTCCATAATCAGCATTAGCTTAGGAAAGGGGCAATTAAGGGTCACATAAATCCAAGAAGATTCAGTAGGGTAGAGGAATTCGGTGAATGTGTGGAAATCGTTGAATTCTTCCTTGAAAAATCAATTAGCTAAAATGGGTGTGATAATCGATCAGCGAAGCGTCTGAACCACGTCGATGTATCGATTTTTGCAACTGCGTTGCTAAAATAGGTGTATAGAAAGCGCCCGGTGCGCAATCATGTACGCTGTATGATGTACTGTGACGTCATCAGCTGACAGTTGCGCTCAGGGCGCTGCATGAATCAATCTCGTCGGTAGCGCCCGGAGCGCCACGCATGCGGCCTGGAAATCGTCAAATTTGTCACCCTTAGCGCAACATGGAGTGGGCTCAGGGCCTGCTATCGTCTGAGAATGCCGCTACACGAGTAAACAGTTGACTCCGCCCCTGTATATGCCCGCCCCTATATTTGCCGTCTCCTCCAAAACAGGGGTCGTGAGCCATTTCCACCGTCGCCGATGTATGAGGTCTACTTAATGTACTTATTGAACCACCCATATACATCGGCGACGGTGAAAATGTCCCAGGACCCCTGTTTTGGGGGAGACGGCAAATACATGGGGCAGCCAGATACATGGGCGGGGTCAACTTCTTACTCGTGTAGCGGCACTTTGGATCGTTTTTGGCGCTTCAAAATGGGCGTTGTGTCCTGAGCCATACGATCCTGTTTCGGTAGTTATCTCAAACACGTTTACGAGCGTGTATGCTGCCTTTAAAGGCAGGGTCAGGGCAGAGTTTTGATTTCGTGATTTCCAGGTGGATCGGAGCGTACACTACGGGAATTCCCGAAGAAAAAACGTTTTTCTTCAAATTAGTCCGACCATTTCAATGAACCAACGCGTCAGAAATGTGTTTTCATCGTCCATGTTTTAGCCCTCGTCTACGCATTCTTCAGAACTGCACTGTGAACATCGACGTTCTGGCTATGTTATCATGCTTGGAATACCGTAATCCCTGACTTTGGAGCTATTTCGTCCGGGAGTGAGGACACAGAATTTGTAAAACGTCCAGACGGTGTTCAGCTAGGCCAGCGCAACCTATTTGGCCCAAATTTCGGCATTGTCAAAGTTCGACTGACCTCGCCTTCAAAGGCACAGTACACCTTCACTAGCAGACCTGATTTTTGTGATTTTCATGTAATTGTGTAATAGACCTTTTTGCAGGGTCTAGCAGGTGTGGATAGCTTGCCGGGTTCTAGCAGGTGTGGTGATAAGGGGAAGTCGTGAAAATTTTCGGGTAAAAACGAAAAGTTGGAAGGGGGATCGTGAAATACTCGGGTGGAGGAATTATATAAATTATTGAAAAAGATACAAAAACGTTGTCGAATTTGTAGAAAAGTGGTTTCTGAAGAATAAAAACAAAACTGCAACTGTTTACAACCTGAAATGAGCCAGTTCCTCGTTCACTCAACTGTTTTTAATCCCCTTGTGGGCTGAAATTCGCTGTACTTCATCCTAAAAAAATCACTATAACACGTACGACCCACATTAAAAACAGAATTCAACTTAAAAAAGCTGAATCACTCATAGGCCTCCTCACTAATTTTCACAGTTTCGTTTACCAACCCGGCTGTTTACAAAAATTCAGGCGAGGTAAGGAAGTGTACGTTGGCAAGCCACGTTGGCAAATCGCAGGGTTTTTGCCATCACTATGCAACTGGTGGCATCCCCTCTGCAATCCATTTTCGAACAGGGATGTGCGGAAAAAATATTTTTGGAAACAGAAAACAGAAAACAGAAAAAAATCTCCGAAAATGCGCAGAAAACAGAAAACAGAAAATTTTCAAAAATCAATAAAACGTGTTCAGCGTACACTAAACGAAATTTTTCAAAGCATTGAACATTTTTTATACATTTCCTGAGTGATCTATGCTTCTTTCATTGAATTTTCAAAACCTTGAAAATGGCCAGAGCAGAAAGTATAGACGCTCAAGAATTGCAGATTATGAGTGCGATGAGGTGACAAAGGTTCATCGAACCTTCCTTTTCCCTGGCAATAAAAGCTCGGTTATTTATTATAAGCTCAATAAATAAGTCTGTCCAAGGAGTACGTAGTGCAGTCGGAGCGAGCTTTCCGTTCTTTAGTGTACATATTTTGTGACTGATTGTGGGATAACTGCTGGTTTGAACACTGTGCTACTTTCAGAGCAGAAAATCACGCCCGTGTGGCGCGCCTATGCCGTTAGAGTATAACTGACCTGACGCGTCGTTCGCTTCACCGTTGAGAGCCTCTCGTACCTATGTGGCAGAATTATCACCTGCCTCATAGCCTCACCATCCATTTCTTGGCGCTTCATCTCAACTGAATTCTGTGCCATCTGCGTTGCAGTGAATTAAAACCCGTATCTAGAGTTTTGCGTGCATGGTACAGTTGGGGCCAACATTACCCCGCCCTACCAAAGCGGGTACGCTGGGGAGCGGGTTTTCATAGAGGCTTGACTCTAAGGGAAATTGCCGCAGCGGCTCCGCGATAGTGCCGTTTTGGCGCGTGCAGGCACCATAGCGGCACTAGCGGCGGCGGCACTACCGCGGAGTCATAGCGGGGACCCGACAGTACCGCTTCGGCTCCGCGATAACGCAGCAGCGGCTTGGGAGACCGTCTGATATGAAGTTATTCAAGAATAATAAGACAACTAGAGGGGGTCTAAATGTAAAACAAAAATTCGCACCTGCGGCCGGTTCGTCCTTTGTCTGATAAGGACAGAGGTTACCACCGCTTTCGCGCACAAGGAAACACAGAATGTACCTCAAACTTGGGTATATTGAACCGGCGAAAATTTCGTTTTTCCACACAGGACAGTGCATCGTACTCCACTCGGGTTCGCTGCTGCATCCTCGCGGAGCCGGCGCGGTTCTAACGCGGAGCTGATGCGGTTCTATCGCCGCGATGTCGAGGCTCAAGGAGGGGTAGCAGAATCGTCTGATCACGGAGCCGCTGCGGCACTATCGCGGAGCTATCGCGGCACAGTCGAAAATCGCGGTACTTTCCCGGCACTGACGCGGCACATTTTCTCAGAGGAATGGGTTTCGTGCTTATTTAGTGGGTTGCGGGGGCCAGCCGACTTCCCAATGAGTGCCTTCATCTCCCTACATGAATCTGTTACCAATTGAAGGATTCCGGAGGGTTGATTGGTTTGGTTCACCTCGGCGAGGATCGAACCCGACCGTGTACAGCGAACAGCACCGTTTCCTCCCACCACGCCACACGTGCCCTAATGGATAATCACTACAGCGAGATAAATGTGTCTAGCGTGGTACAACTGCAGAGAGCCTGGGTGAAGTACACCCTCAGACTATCGGCTTAGCTTCGAAGAATGCAAACAAAAAACAGTCCTGCTGCAAATCGCTGTACACGTTTTTTTCTGTTTGCTGTCCAACTGTGCCTGTTTTTACAGAAAACAGAAAAAAATGACCAAAAATGGGCAGAAAACAGAAAACAGAATTTTCCGCACATCCCTGCTTTCGAACCATCAAGAGTCCACACTCTGAGATAATGGGACTGTGTAAAAATCTTAACACAGCTTTTTTTGCAGCCTCTCAAACTGCTAAATTAATTATAAATAAAATTTGTATGACTATGTACTTAACGCGCACTAATCCCAATGCCGCGCCGCGAGCGCTGAAACTACATATAAACGGCGCGAGGCCTCGACGCTTCACATTATTGCTGTGTCACCCTCAGTCGTTCTCGTTTTTTCTTAGCACGAGTGGGGGCATTTCGTATTCTTCGTATTCTTCTAGTAGATCATTACTACAAAATTACGTCACCAATAAGGCTGTACGGGTAAGATGGTGTGCGACACAACAATTGGGAGTGCGAGACACAATCTTACAAGAATTATTTATTGAGAACTACAAAATATTTGACTGAACTAGTAGATTATATGGCTAGCTGGTCCTAGTTCGTCAGACCTCTAGTTTTAGTGCGGCCTACTCCCGAGAACCGAAAGACAGATGCGGCGGCGAGAGGCGTTCTAAGGCGCTGCGTTCCTCTAGAATTTCTACAGCTGTGCTAACGAATCAGATTACGGCGCACGCGATGAGGAAGCGGCAGCCGGGAGAGAAGTAGTAAGAAAAACGTCGCCACGTGCCACGAGGAAGCAGACCAGTGCTGCCTGACCCCCGACCTGACGAACTAGCTCAAAGACTTCGCGCCAATAGATCTGGCGCGAACACTAAATATTTTGAATAGACCAATCAGGGTGGCCCAGTGGAATTTAAACGGTCCAATCACAGATTGGCCATTGTCTGGGACCACCCCCCACTAACACGACCTCCCCTTGACCCCCATACTAAGCCTAATTAACAACACTTATTTCATTATATTCCTACTACATTAATACTTTTACTACATTATTAAATAAATATTCCTACTACAACATCTTCATGAACGGCAAGTACAATACAATACAGTATTATTCCTACTGTACATCCCTCCCCCCAAGATTGCGACGCCCTCGTCGCATCAATATGGAGCATAGCGGCGGTAGACTGGACGAGAACTTCCTTGAAAGCGGTCCGGTTGAGCGTTGACGACATAAATCTGTGGCTGTTGCCCATATCCATTATATGGGCGATGGTGATATGGCTGGAACTGGCGATGCTGATAGCGGTTGGCATCAAACGGACGGTTGCGGTGCTGGTGACGCTGGAAAGGTTGGCGCTGATTCCTAGAATAGACAGCATTACTGGGAACATTCATACGACCATTAGGTTGGCTTGCCCTCTGCCTCATTTTGTGAGCTTGCGTACGGTTCAACACCTTGTTTCGGCATGAGAACAACGGTCCTTTGACTTGAGGGCAGACGAAAGCCTGCAGCTCCAACAAGAATTTCTTGACCGGCTCGCAGGGGAATTGTTCGGTGGCATCCTGACGCGTTTGGGATCCCAAGGCTACGTAGGGCTCCGATCCACCGGGTACTGGCGGGATGAGGCATATCACATTTGAGCTCATTGCTACCGAAGCTTTACGCACCGTATCCATTGTCTCTATCATCTGCAATCGTTGTGATTCCCAAGTGATTTCTCCTTTGGGTCCACTGACCGCAATGATTTTAGTACCAGAGCGAGCGATGTTTGCCAGTGTCGAGGCCAGCTTCAACCATTCCCTTTTCTCCTCCACGTCTGCCACGGGTGAGACGACCACAATAGTGCCCACATTGTCGGCTGCTCGCATGTGTGCACACATGTCCTTGATGCTTCTGTAGATGCTTACTTGGACACCTTCCTCGACGGCCAGCACTCTGTCGAAAACCTCGAATCCTTGCGGAAGGACAATCAGGGTCGTTTTCTTCGCATTATGGACTTCAATCTCCTCCCATACGTGCGTCTGGGCGAAGCGAATGCCCATGTTAACAAGATCATTGAGCTGGTGTATCTCCATTTTTGTACCATGGTCAGACGATAAGGCCACCATTGAACCGTCGTGGTGGAGCAGAGCACGTAAGACATGATCGCAATGCCTCTTGAAGAAAGTGTAAGCTTTCTCGACTCCTGACGTCGTGAGTAGCTTACTAGAGGACGATCTCATCAAAAATCTTTTCTTGTCGGGATCCGCCTCAGTCTCAAACACCGATATGTAATGAGCCAACGAATAAATGGACGAAATGGGCAACATATTAACAGCATTATCATCAACATGGATCACATCGCCGAACGTCTTGCACTCCATCGTGCACATGTATTGTTCAGGATCATCAGTCTCGCGGCGACAGCCAGAGCATTTGTAGAACAGGCTTAACGCACTCGTATCCGCGTGATCATTCGACATGTTCGCTCTAAAAATAGAACATGTCGAAGCTACCATTGGCACCTTTTTAACCCCTCTTTTTACTCTCTTAGTCTTCGTATCGAGCGGTTGATCATCTATCTCATGCGGCACTACTATTATCATATCGTGTTGTACTCGTATCGGTTCTTCATTCTTATTAATATTTGTCAACAGAGCTGAATTTTCCGACGCTTCAAGTACACGAAAAGGTCCACTCCATTCCTGAGTTAACTTTGGGAATCTTGACTTTGCCTTTTCTTGAGGCAGACGAACATACACTCTGTCCCCGACTTTTGCATGTCTAGCACTATTTACATTATTTACTCTATCATATCGCTCCTTCATACCACTCGCGTACTCCCCATTGACCGTTCTTACATTTTCCTGAATGTGCTTAATCCCTGCCAAAAGCTCATACTTATATTCGTCAAAATCCATGTGATTCCACGTAAGCTGATTGGCTGGGATTTCTTTGCTGGGCTGATTGGGATCGAACGCATGTAGGATGTAGAATGGGCTATCCCCCACCGCTTCATGCGGTGATGCGTTGTAGGCAAACACAACCATCGGCAACACTACATCCCACTGCGCGGGCACTACCGTTTTCTTTTTTAACATTCGGACTACCGTTCCTATCACACGCTCCGTCACTCCGTTCTCCCGGGGGTTGTATCCCTTCGTCAAGGATTGTTCTATGCCCGTTAACTGGCAAATTTCACTAAGTATGTTGTTGACAAACTCCGGTCCTTGATCTGAATGGATTGCTTCAGGCCATCTGCACCCTTCGCAAATCCACCGTTCGAAGAATACTTGGGTAACCGTTTTCGCTGACTTATCCGGAATCGGGTACGCTCCCAGAAACTTCGAGAAATGGTCAATTACAATAAGCGCGTAGCGGTTACCTTGCTCAGTCAAACCCAGCTCCACCAAGTCTAGCCCGACTAGCTCATAAGGTTTCGAAGTTGTGATAGGCTTTAAGGGAGGCGTGGTTTTCAAATGCGATCTTGTCAAGAAACATGTTTTGCAACCTCTAGACCATTTCCGTATGTCTTTCTCCATACCTTCCCAAAACAGTGACTTTCGGAGCTGCCTCAGAAGCTTTCTGCCATTCAAATGGCCTGCCAGCAAACCACTGTGAACATCATCGAATACGGCCTTTCTCCTGGCCACAGGGACGACCTTTCGCAACTTATCTTCTGAGGCTATTCTCAGCATTCCATCATCAATCAAAAAATTAGACAACATCAACTTTTCCTTGCAATGAGGCAGTTGTACGATTCTGTCACCACCCTTTTCTAAATCAGAAATGATCTGACTATAATTGGGATCGGATCTCAGTTCTGTTAACCACTCGCTTTCAGCCATTTCAGTGCTACAGATTATGAGTTCGTTCTCCTCACATATAGGTGAGCTCGTATCCCCTGCCGCCGGAGTTTCAACCGATATGGAACCGCGAGATAATGCATCAGCAACCGCATTCGCCTTCCCTTCGACGTAATGAATTTCAAGTTTATATTGTTGCACTTGTAATGCCCATCGTAAAACGCGAGGTGATACATTCGTTTGATTGAATAAACTTGTCAGTGGTTTATGATCTGTATAAATCAATGTTCAGAAGCCGTATATGAAGAAATGAAATTTTTTTAGCGCGAATACAACGGCAAGCGCTTCCAGATCGGTAATGTGATAATTGCGCTCTGCTTTAGACAGTGATTTTGAAGCAAAATAAACAGGGTGGACAAGTCCATCTTGACCTTTCTGGCATAACACTGCTCCTACCCCATGCGTTGAGGCGTCTGTATACACCGAAAATGGCCTCTCCCCGTTTGCGGCTCCCACCTTATCGGGTTGTGCTAGGATTGGACTACGCACCAACACCCCTTTCAGTTCTTCAAAAGCCTCATTATGCCTGCTTGTCCATTCCCACGCTCGTTTCGTACTGGTAAGTTCATACAAACTCTCTGCGATCTTCGAAAATCGAAAGATAAATTTGCGATAATACGACGCCAATCCCAAAAAGGTGCGTAATTCCGCCACATTTCGAGGAACAGGATAACTCCTTATCTTTTGAACCTTCTCTGGATCTGTACGTACACCGCTCTGATCAATTATGTGACCAAGGAAACTCAATTCATTTTTGAAGAACGAACATTTTTGAGGTTTCAGCCTTAGGTTTGCTTTGCGCATAGCTTTGAAAACCATCTTCACCACCTCAAAATGTCTCTCCCAGGACTCAGTGGCGACCAAAATATCATCTATGTATACAAAAACTTCCTTGTCCTTTATGCCTGAGTTATCCAGCACTAGATCCATCATTCTTTGGAATGCAGCAGGGCTTGTGGAGAGTCCAAACGGTAAAACCGTGAATTGATATAATCCCTCACTAGATGCGAACGCACTCTTACGTTTGGCGTCCTCCGACAGTTTCACCTGCCAATACCCTGCCGCAAGATCTAGCGTCGAAAAACTTTGGCCCCGCTCAAACTTTGGAGCATTGAGTCAATCGCTGGCAAAGGATATGCATCCTGCCTAATGACCTTATTGAGGGCCCTGTAATCAATGCAGAGTCGTAAAGTCCCATCTTTCTTCCGGACCAATACGACCGGAGACGCCCACTCCGAGGTACTTTTCTCAATTATCTTACGTTCCACTAGGTCTTTGATAATCTTCTTAAATTCCTGTCTAGCGCCTAGAGGAACTGGTCGCGTCTTCTGCCTTATTGGATCACAGTCGCCCGTATCAATTTCGTGAGTTATCAAATCAGTTTGTTGCAACTCTGAATCTGTCACTGCGAAAACATCATCAAACTCTCGCACTAACGCGCTAAACTGCTCAGACATCTCACTATTTGCGCTCACAGTACTCAACAAGTCGCTTATTCTAGTAGCGGCTTGTTCCCCATCTGCAGTTATACGAGTTACCTGACCTTGAAACTGCTGCAGAGCCTCTCCACCTAGCCATTCCTCCGTTGCGTATTTACCCAATGTCTCGCCCTTTTCCAAGATCACCGCTTCGGATGAAGTGTTTAGGATGGGAATCTCAATAGTACCGTCTGTTGATACACTGCATGCACCATGCCCAATCAAAGGTGTCGTCGACCAAAACATATGGTCACCCTGTGGTATAGGTGTTGATGCTGTCAAACTCAAAACTCTACACGTTCCTGGCGACACTACCGTTCTTTGCTGCGTAAAGAGAGAGCAAGCGCTATACCTTTCACCATCTATAGGCTTTGATGGTAAGCGCGGTGCTTCGAGGAAATCGGGTCTTCTCATCAATGCTAGTCCGAACGCCTCTAATGCATTGGTGCCCAGTATTAGCAAATTGTCCAATCCTCCCCCCACATGGAAGGAAACCGAAACTGTACCGCCACACAAACTGACATCCATTGCTATCGTGTCCACGAACTCCAGGGGTTGACCTGAGGCGGTCCTAACTACCGCGTTGACGCCAGGTATCCTCTTAACAAAAGCATCTATGTCAATTTCCATATCACGAGCTCGTCGGAAAAATCCTAACGGAGCTATAGAAATTTCAGATCCGGTATCCAATAATACTGTGACATCCATGTTCATAACCGAAGCAATCACTATTGACTTCCTACCGAACAAGCGTTGTGTTTGTGAGTGTTCCGTGCGATCAATATCGGACGCTTTTACGCTGGCACTCCAAATGCTATCCAATATAGCAGTAAACGACTGTAGTTCACGTAGTGACGTACTTTCTGGCTGATCTACAACCTGCGCAGCTGACTGCTGAGTTGGGGCTCGGCAACTTTTTGCAAAATGCCCTTCTTTACCACATTTGAAACATTTTCCTTCTGGTTTCCCTGCTACTACAAACTGCGGCTTGTTTGCGCCTTCTCGACCACCCTTTTCCCCCACCCTGGAAGGTTCGTACGGGTTGGGGCGATTGAACTGTTGTCCCTTACCGTGAAAACCCCTTCTCTCTTCCTGGGCGTTCCTGTCACGAAATCCATGTGTATTCAAGAAGGCACCCCTATTGGAGTTAGCGATTTCTCCTGCGATCTTCCTATTTCTCTCTAGTCTCAACGCGGCTTGTTTAACCTTATCATAAACATCTCCTTTCGCGTTACACTCAATAGCCTCAATCAACGTTACGCTACCGTTCCATTTCGCTAACTGACGCGAGAGAATTTCCGCCTTCTGCAATGAAGAAACCTCTAGGGGACTATCTGGGAATGCACGTTTCGCAAGCTTTTCCAATGCCAAACAAAAATCTCCTACCGACTGTCCCTCCTTCATGACCAAGCTTCTGAGGTCTGTCATGGCCTGTACACATTTACTATTACTGTCCTCATGCAACCTTTCTTTCATGGCCCTCACATACTCGTCAAATGTAGCATCTTTTGATAAAGGCAACGTTTGGAATATAGTCAATGCATCTTTGAGTAGAAAACTCTCAAAAAGCTGAACGCGGCTTCTATCATCCCATAATCTTGCCGGATATTTGATTGCGAAAGAGTTCAAAAATCTTCGAAAACTTTCAGTTTCTTTTCCTGCGAATGGCTTCACTTCAGGCAGCGCGGTCATCTTAATGTACTCAGTTGTAAGATCTATACCCCCTCTACCATCACACTCTGGTATGCAACAGTTTTCCGAAACATAGTCAGACTGACCTATGCCCAACATGCGTGGCTCCTCGCTCCTTCTCTCTGCGCAGCCTCTCCTTGGCCAGGGCGTAGAGCACGTGTGGGTCGATGTCCTCAAGTTGTCGGAGCACTGAAAACATTGCGTATTAGCACCCGATCCCACAATCCCTGCGTTGTGAAATCTCAGCCACTTTTGTGCTGCAGTATCGTGCTTTGACTCACCTTCTGACCTTGGCGTGGCATCTCTTCCTAGCTCTTTCACTCGCGCCGTCAAATCCGATACCTGAAATTGGAGATTCTCATTCTCTGACTCTAGCTCTGCTATTTTACTGGCGTCAGCTCGCTTAGATTTCACTAAGGTAAAAATTTTCTCTGACATTTCTAGTTCACTACACTCAAGCAGCTGAGTTATTTCCTGAATCAAATCCTTGTGAAGCATTTTCTCATCCAGACACTGTTCAAGGTTTCCGACCGTGTCTATGCCAGCGACTTGAAGTAGCTCCCACAGCTCCATACTAGTACTTGGGTCACCTCCCTGCACCTGGCCTATTAGGTTTTTTATGCTTTCCGCTGAAACCCTAACCTGTCTGTTCACTGCCTCGTAAACAGTACACCGTAATTGGTCCGATGTTTTCAAACATCTTCCTAAGGCTGCATCACATTCGATAGATATCAAACTCAAAAATTTGTCTATCTTCTTCACTACTTCCTGCTTATTTGTACCATAATTCGCCACGGCTTTACCAACCTGGTCTGCAGCTCCGCAGTCCATTGGTTGATCTTGTGGACGGTCAGTATCCTGCAGGTCATCATCACTTGGCGTACGAAGAAGCTGCTCTTCGGTTAAATCGGCCATATTCGTTTCCTGCAAATATAACTCTGTTTATTGTGATATCCGGTACCGACTCTACAAATCACGAGTTATTGATAGGAACCCTAATATACACGGATGATCACAGCGAATCAATTCGGGTGGCCTTATTGATTTGTTCTAGACACACTCGGGGTTATGGAGCCTCACTAACGCCAGTCACCACCTGTCACCGCTTTCCAGATACCTCTGACAGTGAACTGCTGTAAGTTCAACCTGTTCTTTTTTTTTTAGAACTACTACGAGTTCAGCCAGGGAACCGCTGAGGGTTCACCCTTCTGCCGTTACCGATAATCGAAACTACTGCAGTAGGGAACCTTGCTAAGTTCACCCACTATTGATCACAATGCTCGAAAATATCAGCGAAATTCTCCAAGTAGGGAACCGTGTTAGATTCACCCACTACTGGACAACAGAGCGTTTCTCTGCTTGTTTTCTGCAGTCACAGAAATTTCAGTACCGGGGAACCGTTCAAGTTACACCCGAATCTCGTCTTCTCTCGCCACTAACGTCTCGCAGGGAACCGTTAAGGTTACAACAACTGCGATCGATAAGAATAGTAGGCTGTCACCAAAAAATTAGAGGCTGGCCTTGGCCCCCATGTACGGGTAAGATGGTGTGCGACACAACATTTGGGAGTGCGAGACACAATCTTACAAGAATTATTTATTGAGAACTGCAAAATATTTGACTGAACTAGTAGATTATATGGCTAGCTGGTCCTAGTTCGTCAGACCTCTAGTTTTAGTGCGGCCTACTCCCGAGAACCGAAAGACAGATGCGGCGGCGAGAGGCGTTCTAAGGCGCTGCGTTCCTCTAGAATTTCTACAGCTGTGCTAACGAATCAGATTACGGCGCACGCGATGAGGAAGCGGCAGCCGGGAGAGAAGTAGTAAGAAAAACGTCGCCACGTGCCACGAGGAAGCAGACCAGAACTGCCTGACCCCCGACCTGACGAACTAGCTCAAAGACTTCGCGCCAATAGATCTGGCGCGAACACTAAATATTTTGAATAGACCAATCAGGGTGGCCCAGTGGAATTTAAACGGTCCAATCACAGATTGGCCATTGTCTGGGACCACCCCCCACTAACACGACCTCCCCTTGACCCCCCATACTAAGCCTAATTAACAACACTTATTTCATTATATTCCTACTACATTAATACTTTTACTACCTTATTAAATAAATATTCCTACTACAACATCTTCATGAACGGCAAGTACAATACAATACAGTATTATTCCTACTGTACAAGGCAAAATGCCAATATAATAACTGCAGTGTTTCAACCATAATACCGCTTATCTCGCAATCGTAAAATACAAGGTAGAGCAAAATATATCACTATAAAATCTGTCTCTCTAGCTGTCTCTAGCATTCTTCGGGTTTCATCCACCCGTAACTTTCAGCCCATCGCCCAGAATCCACGAGTTATACCCCGCAGCCGTCGTGAGGGTTAACTGTGTGTGCAGTGTAAATTGGCTCCGAACAATTCGACCAATCAAAGACTTTGGTTCTGGTCTTTGTGAGTATATGTTTCGTCGCGAAGTCAATTGCGATGGGGGTTGCGGTGAGATCTTTCGGGTAACCGCAGCACCTCCACTATGCTTCGGTTATCAGCGATAATAAGTGAAAAGTTTTTGATGTTCTTGTCGTAGGAGCGTCTCTGGGGGGGGGACGTTACAATTTCGAAATTTTTGGACGCAGACGGACGACCGAGAGAGAAGGGTCGTGAGTATTTCGCAGTCCTTGCCAACGAGCTGCTGGACCCTGCCTCTTTTTATAACACTTGCCAAGTACGAGATCTCAATTCCTCTAAATAAGCGAGATACTGTGCTTATCTGGGTCAAATTCCGGTCCGCAAATGCGTCTCGACACGCTTTGCGGCCGCACGCGCTCGAGTCAATCGAGTTTCCAGCTCCAAAGCCGACAAGATATGGCTTTTTGATAGAGTTTTCTTCAATTTTGTTAAGTTTCCAGCTTCTAAAACCTACCTAGAGTCAACAGATCGGCAGCTGCGGCGCTGGAAACTCTTCCGACTCGACAGCACGCGGCCGCAAAGCGTGTCGGGACGCAATTGCGGACCGGAATTAGACCCAGATAAGCACAGTATAGGCGACCACCATGGGTCCGAAAAACCCCAGTATCTCATCGGTCAGCGCAGAAGGATTACGGTAAATGCGTAAAGTGTACACGGAGTGTACAACCTTTCTCTGCACAGGGCTGCGACCGTGGGAGAACGCAGACAGCTAGGGTAACTGAAGTTCAAATGTATTTAGTGGTCGCAGGTTTTTGATATCCTTCTCTAACCACAAGAGGAAGTATTGCGAGAAGATTTTATTGGAAAGCCGCGGTACGTTATTGCATGGACGCTTCTCAGACCAGATTTAACCCGTTCACGAGCTCCTCAAAAGAATCGAGGGAGGTTTCAAGTCTGAATTGGAATCATGCAAAATCCCAGGGTTGTCGTGCTGATACGAAAATTGAAAAGCACCACTGGGCAGGGTCCTGCAGCCCTTTCGCATGTCTAGAAGAACTTACAACCAGCTGAGGCGTTTCACTAAAAATCTTACAGTCCCACTTCAAAGCGTCGTATTTTTGTTATTTCCTAACAAGGGCAAAACTAGCTGATTTAAAACTCATTTTCCTGAGATTTTTTTTGTATTTACTTTCAATCTGAAGGTTTTTTGAAATGAAAAATCATTCACCATTCGATTTTGGGAGAAACGCTTTTTGGTTCAGAATATTCTGAACCCTCCCCTTACCTAACAATTGTTTATCATAAGCAAACTACTCATAAAAATTTTTTCCATCTAAAAAACTTACCGTCCCACTCCAATTTTTCAGTTTTTCCTCGCAAATTTTCACGACACTTCTGGATAGCTTGCCACCTCCCATTGGCAAACTATGCAGTTCTGCTCGACCCTGCCACTGAACACAAAGTTGGTGCTTGCCAATGCCAGAACTGCCTCCGAAGTTAAAAAAAATTGAGAGGGGGACGGTTGGTCCAAACTTGGAAACTCGGAATAGAGATGTAGTAGGAGCCAAATTTTTCAGCTATCACAAAAATGGCTATACTAAGCGAAATTGAACCATGCAATTCAGCACCTCAGTTGTGCGAAAGCATGCAAAACTGGAGAGTTGTTTTTCTTTTTTCAACTTTCAGTAGTATGTGAGCAGTTTTCCGCTTTTCTTAGCACTGCCTTTGTTCTTCCCTCCGGACCAAGCGTCGAATCACCGCAAAAAAAAATCTAAAGCCTGTCTGCCGGTATTTGTTCCGTCCTTCCCGTCGAAGTTCTTGGACGAAATCATCTTGTATCGCTGGCGGCTCTCCGCTCATTCTAGTTGTTCACTGAAGCTGATTGCATGAGCGTAAAAATGTTCGGGAACTGCTAAAGCTCAATTCCATTCCTTTTCTCTACGAAAAATCACGGACGCCGCTAATTCCTTAAAAAAAACAGAACCCTGCATTATTTCATGAGATGTTACGTCAGCGAGTTTGGATAAACTTCAACAATTGCCATCTTTGCAAATATTCTCTACAAATTAGCCGTGAATTCCGTTGCATGTTGTGCAGCGACCAGGGGCTGCATTTCAATCACCGCCACCGCTGTCTGCGCCCCACAACGGCCGCATGCCATACTCAGAAAAATGAAAACAAGTTAGGTGTAATATAAAAGGCCGAAAACAACTTACTTGTAACATATCTAAGCTGACGTAAGTTACTTGCGACTTATCTCAAGTCATTTAAGTTACATGTAACATATCGGCGGGATACTGCGTGCGGTGCGCCTCCGACATGTCACATGCATCTTAAATGACCTGAGATAAATCGCCAGTAACTAACATCGGCTTAGATATGTTACAAGTAATTTGTTTTCGGTTTTTGAGAAGACACTCTGTGCAGTGCGCCCCCGATATGCTTCATGCAACTTAAATTTGAATGGCACAATATAGGTCGCGAGTAACTTAAATCGGCCGAGAAGATATTTCCAAGGGGGATGTACGACGCACTCGCGGGGTCGGGCTTACAACTGGCGTTGGTGTTGGTTCATTACCCAAGTTTGAGGTACTTTACCCCACACCGGCAGGGAAGGTCCCGCACAACATTTTTTTCGTAGTGTGTGGTCTGGGAAGCGCTCTCTGCGTCGCGTGTCGTCTGCGATGGCCACCTATACTGAAAATATAAATGTAAGTTACATGTAACATGAGTGCAACTTACATGCAATATAAATTTAAGTCTTATGTCATATAAATGTATGTTACATGTAATCAATCCCCTTCATGTGTCACCTCATCGTGGTGAAGGGGTGAACATTGATGAACGAGATTCGTCTCGCGAAATGGCCAACGGCACAAACGGTCACGCAGTTCGCCGTAACATTTGTTTATCTAATGTAAGAACGGGCGGCTTCCTATAGCACCGGCTCTGCACTCGGGAGTACCTAGACCACAAACTTGCTCCTACATTCGCTAATATTATGAAACCGACCCGAAATCGGATAAGCTCTTCCACGACGCCCGGAGATGCCTCTACCGAGGACGGACGAGGATCAGGACGGGGCGTCATTGGAAAACCCCACACCCAACGCGGACAGTGTCTAAACATATGCACGTATAATTGCCGAACAGCTGCGTCCGACACAGATCTCAGAACTCTCCCTCATCAGTCTAGAAGAATCAAATTTGATGTCCTCTGCTTGCAGGAAACGAAGGTCAAGGGATCATACACGAGGAAGACTGATAAAGGAGAGCTGATAATATTGGGACAAAAGGTTACTGCGAGGAATATTGGAGGAGTCGGCTTTCTCGTTCACCCAGGAATTCAGCACATCGTCCACTCTCACGAAGTGTTGGGCCCCCGTATAGCAATCCTGCGATTGAAGACCGAACACAAGGCCATTATCTCCGTCGTGAACTGTTACGCTCCTACCGATGTAGCCGAAGACGAGGAGAAGGATAGTTTCTACGCTGAACTGGAGGCGGGAATCAGGAAGGAGAAGTCTTACTACAAATTCGTGTGGGGGGACTTCAATGCCATCTTGGGCAACGGAAGCGACGGTAACTGGAGACTTGGCCCACATGGGGACGGGAACAGAAACAGCAATGGCTATCGCGCTCTGGATCTGATGTCATCATGCAACTTGTTCCACGGAAACTCATTGTTTGAAAAGAAATTACACCGACGATGGACATGGGAAAGTCCCAATGGATTAACGCATTCGGAGCTGGACCATGCTCTGGCTAATCGGAAGTGGAGCTTGATGGATGTCGCTGTGGTGCCCTCCTTGCGGGTCTGATCACAGACTACTTCGGGCAAAGATCCGTCTCAACAAACGAGTCTTTAAAAGGGATACACATCGTCCTGCACCTGTTCGCTTTCCTCAGTACAACGAGGTTGCAATGGAAGCAGCTCTTGATGACTACCCTTGGAGACTGGTTGATAATCCTACGGCGGACTTCGAAGAGCTCGTCAAAGGTCTGCTTCAATGTGGAAAGGCTGCAATGGTAGCTCAACAGCCAGGAGAGGGAAGACTCAACTCCAAAGCTCGAGAACTTCTCAAACGTCGAGGTGAATTAAGAAGGGGTCCAACCGCAGCACATGTGGAGAAGATCGTCGTCAACAAGGCCTGCCGCATAGCAGTCAAGGAATCTCTCAGAAAACATCGGAGGAACAAGTTGGTATCGACCGCCGCTCAAAGAAAGAGTCTCAAACGCTGTCGAAATGATCTCACGGATTATCGTAATGTAGCGACGTGCCTGAGGGGCAAACATGGAACACCCAGAACTGCAAGAGTGGATATGGAACGCATTGTTATGGAATTCTACACGGATCTCTATCGCTCAACAACGCCGGTTCCTAGATGTTCCTCTCCAACCGATAATCCAGTGCCACCTATTCTCTTATCCGAGGTTGCTAATGCCTTGCGGTCGCTCAAGAAAGTAACAGCTCCTGGCTCTGATGGTATCTCTGCAGATTTGCTGAGAGTGGGAGGCGAAGCCACGTGTAGAATTCTCGCGAAGCATTTCAACTCTTACCTCGAATCGGGACCCATACCAGATCAGTGGAAATGCTCGAAGACGGTTCTGATTTTCAAGAAGGGAGACAAGGAGGATATTGGGAACTACCGTCCTATTACCTTGCTGTCGATCCCGTATAAAGTCTTCACTAAGATAATCCTCAATCGTCTGGAGGCCACAGTTGACGCTTATCAACCCGTAGAGCAGGCAGGATTCAGGAAGGGTTTTTGTTGCATGGATCATATTCACACCGTGTCTCAATTAATCGAACGATGCCGTGAATACAAACTGCCGTTGTGCCTGACGTTCGTTGATTACAAAAAAGCATTCGATTCGGTGGAGACAAACGCTGTTTTAAACGCCTTGTTGCATGCCGGAGTGGATTCTGCATACGTGAACGTTCTGGAGCTGTGCAATACAGGAACATCTACAACGGTGCAGTTATTCGAAAGGAAGCTACGCATTCCAATCGAGAAAGGAGTCCGGCAAGGTGACTCAATATCGCCGAAGCTCTTCAAGACTGCTCTACAGCATGCGATGAGCAAACTTGATTGGGAAGAGAAAGGTTTGAACATCGATTGGAAGAAGCTGTCCAATCTAAGGTTCGCGGACGATATTGTGCTTATCAGTGGCAGCACTCAAGAGATGAACGAAATGCTGAATGAGTTGAATAGCGTGGGCAGCGCGATTGGTTTGACAATGAACATGGGGAAGACTCAGACGATGACCAACCGGTGGTGCGACGGCGAACAAATCTATCAGGAAGGAAACGAAGTGGATCGAGTTGATAGCTATGTCTACCTAGGACGAGAACTCAATATGGAAAACGATCTGTCGAAGGAGATTGACCGACGAAGAAGATCAGCGTGGGCAGCGATGAGCACAATCCGAGAAGTGACCAGCGAGATTCAGGACAGCAAGCTGCGTGCTCACCTGTTTGACTCTACGGTACTACCTGCATTGTGCTATGGTACCGAGACGTGGGCCCACACCAAGCTGACTTCTGCTGCCCTGAGAACATCACACAGGGCATTGAAAAGGTGCCTATTTAGAACAAATCGTCGAAGACAATGGCAAGAAGGGCTGAGCAGCTGCGAACTCCGAAAGCAGTCCGGCATACGAGACGCAGTATCCCATATTGAGTCTGCGAAGCACAGATGGGCAGGACATGTGCTGCGAAGAGTCGACGATAGATGGAGTACCAGGATCATACACCGGTATCCTCGCGACGTCAAAAGGACCCTAGGACGACCTGCGACGCGTTGGGCGGACGATTTCAACAAGTCATTCAAACGAAGAGGCTTACCATACTGGATGACTGTTGCTCTTTCTAGAGAAAACTGGAGCGAATGTGGTCCACATCGAGAAGACCGCCGATGAAGATGGACCGTCAAGGTATCAAGGTAAGGTAATCAAAATGTTAGTTACTTGAGACATTCAAGTAAGTTACATTTATATTACAAGTAACTTGTTTTGATTTTTTTTGAGTATGCGTACTGTCAATGTCGCTCGTAGCGAGATGTATTATACCGACCTCCTTCGATGTTGGGCATGGCGCAGAGGTGATTCCGCGATAGTTCCGGTCTTACGTCTGTAAGCACCAAATATTACTAATTTCAAGAACGCAAAATGCAGAACACAATAGTTTTATTACAGATCAATTGGTATTAACAAGTATTATAAGGTGAACGAATGCAGCTGTGATCACTGAGATACAGAGAAGATTGTGAACGGTGATCAGCTTCCATAACACGGACCATCGAGTATCAGGACTGAAAATTTACGTATAATAATGCGCCACTGCTCGTGAGCAACGAGTGCAGGGGACAATACGTTGAAGCTAGGAATTTTTCAGCCGTCACCGTCCACCGTTACACACAATCGTGGCGGGACCACTTCGCCATCCATTTGCAGGAAGCTAAAAAAGTGAAACGAATGCTCCAGAAAATGACTGGCGACAGCGGATACGGATGTTTGGATGTTATTTTTTCCTGTATGTGAGCAGTTCTTTAGTTACTCAGATTCCGATAAATCGAATAGACCATACGTATAAGGCTGCGATGTGGTCCAAAACAGCAGGTTAGCCAGCGGAAAGTACACTTGCTCAACAGAATCTACTCTTATTCAACAGAAAAAAGTGATACCAAACTTGTGCTCAGCGTCTATGAATATTTTTTCGTTTGAACTTCCAACTAATTTCGGGTCACAGGCGTACGTATGCTTATGAACCTACATAATTGCCCGTAAAACTGTGTAAGAAACTCAAATTCGTGTTAGGTACCTGCCAAGGTGAAGTTTTAGGCACGCTGTGTCTTTCTAAATCAACAGTGCACGTCTGCAAAACCCCTGCCTCTGCTTTGGCGGCGATTGACTGCGCTCCGTTGTCTCTTGGCTTGGTGCCAGTGGATTTCGATGTGGTCCCGAAGCGATTGTCTATAACGGTAGACAGTGACGTCTGTAAAAGTCCTAGTTTCAACGTCTTGTGTTTGCGTCCCAACCTCCAGCCGACGGCATGTTTTTTTCGGGTGACACCTGGCTCGACGCTTCGCACGGAGGACGCAAAGCGGCTCCCCTGACCTTCTTCGCAGCGTTCATGCATGCCGCCCCAGGTGCAAAAAGCCTGGCGCGGCGTGCACGCGTTGTAGCAATCAATAAAGACGCCCCGCTATTGTGTTGGCTTCTGCTGCCCATCTACCGTCATTTTCTCTTCTGGAGGTGAATGTACAGTACCGCTGCTATCCAATGGAAAAAGGGACAGAATTGTCAAAACGGGCAACCAAAGCGTCCTTCTAACACAACTGGCTTGTAAGTATTCCGTTTTCATTTTTCAAAACGCCGAAATGTTCATCGTATCGTGATTCAATCAATCATGTGTGAATGTTCCATAAAATTTAGAAGAAATGTTATTTTCCAAGCTTAAATATATTTCCATTTCAACATTTCTAGAGACCGCGTACGGTCGTTTTAGACAATACGGGCTGTTCAATTGCGGTATCGTTATTGGACTCATGATTGACTGCATCCCAAAAAAGGGTATCTTTTCGGAAATTCCAAATTTGTTTTTTAACAATTTGATAGATTGCGGCACGATGAACATTTTGGTTCCTTCAAAATTGAAAGCAGAGCACCCTGAGACGAGCAGTGGTCAAAAGACGCTTTAGTTGGCATGTGGATTGAAGCCACACCGCGGGTGGCTAAGTAGTTCGGCTGGCACATGCTACGCGCGCGACGGAAAAACGCTGCGCGCGCGTCGTCTTCGGAGCTCGTTAACCGAGGACCCTCAAAAAAAAACTTTTTGCTGTTCTATTTTAGCCGTTCTTCTTTATCACTTTCTGTATTTTATTAATTTTGTTGTTGTGTCAGACGTACATAGGGTCGTTTCAGGAATCAATATCGTCATCTCCCATTCCGCGACGAGAAGCAGAGGAAAAACTCTAAAAACTTATAAGAAATGTGCGATTTCACTGAAACAAAGGGTTGAAAAGCATTGCGCTTAAAAAAGTACAGTATAAACAAAAAAAACGGGAACAAAATGCAAAAAATTATAAAGGGGACGGCTAAGATGGAACAACAAATACCTTTTTTGAGTGCCTTCGCTTAACGCGCCCAAGAGACGACGCGCGCAGAGTTTTTCCGCCGCGCGCGTAGCGTGTGCCAGCCGAACTGCTCCTTAGCCACACCCGCGGTTCGGATTAGATCCACATGCCGCTTCAGTTACCCTCTTTGACCCTTTTTTCCTTTGGATGGCAGCGATATCGTAACGTCCGTGACATAGTGCTAGGAAGCCAGGACGCGCTATGACTGGGCACAAAGACATTTGATACATACCCTCTATAAAACGTCAAAGTTCACATCAATCGAGGCGCGAGCGGCGCGCGCGTCGCCTGGGCCTCCGTCTGCCCTCTGCTCTCTCACTGTCTCTAACTCCCGCTCCGCACCAGCTCACGTAGGAACCATGTGAATTTTTTTTGTTTTGTAGCCTGTAGTCAATACTCCCACTTTTCCCCATATCCCACGTTTCTCGCATTGCTTCGTCTCGGTTTTCCAATTAAATGGCACTGATCACATTTATATTTTCAGGCATCCATTTTGCATGTAGCCTCTTTTCGAAGTGAAAATAATTTCTGTCGATCGCGTACCTTTGCATGCGCATGCTGCTCCTCTATCTCCCCACGCTTTCCCACTGCCTCTGCTCTCGCTCTGCACACGCTTGTGAAGGAACTCAGGAACACACTATTTTTGGCTGCGGAATGGAGGATATTCACTTCTCACAGATGTGTTCTTCTACTTTTCATCTTTTCATCATGGATGGGAATAGTAGTGAGAGAATACAAGGAAACAGAACAACACAAGACTGAAACTGTCTGATAAGCGGGAAAGCCAGGGGTATAAGCTTATTCACTGAGGCGTTAACACTTACGGGACCGCTCGCTCCACGGCCAATCAATTTAGTGTATATTCAAATAGGTAATATCGCCATGAATGAAGTCATATAAAAGAATTTTGAGGTGTCTCATGTCTGTGCATCAATAATATAGGTTGTTTCCAGTACGGATCTTCCAGCGATAATGGAGAGGAATCTTTTTTTCTTAACCACGAGAAATCGAATTCATGGCGTGGGTGAGCAGTGTGGACACGCGCTCTCTCAGAGGCAGCATACACGCTCAGAAATGCTATCGTTTCTATGGTCTGAATCGATGGCTTGGACTTGCTATCAATGAGACTTGACAAGAAAACCTCGAAAATTGTGATGGAGATGAACTGACAACGGTTGTTTTTTTTTCGCATTTTGTTGGAAGCGGACAACACGCTCGCAAAGGCACACGAGCACTAATATGATTGGACTATCCAGTCAAAAGCATTGACTGGAATGCTTTCTTTCATTGCTCAACTGTTTTATTAGGTCAATTTCTAAAAGTTTAGCTTCCTGGCAAAAGTAATGATTTGGCAATGTCATAATTTCAAGAAATGAAAGAGTTGAAAAAAATTTGAAAAACGTCTTGAAATATCTTTAAAAATGATTTGGCGAAAAATAACCACAAGTAATGAAAAAACTGGGAAATGTAGTGAAATGATTAACATCGGATTTGGCGGTCAGTCGTAGGCCAACTTTTTATAAGTAGTGAGAGACGAGGTATAGGATTTTACAAGCTTCTCCGTCAAACCTATCAAAGCTAAATCAAGCGCGCATCGGATTTGAGCGTTACGTTTACATAGCTTGACCCACCCTGATTTCCGTATTACAGCTTCAACAAAATGTTTTAAGGTTTCCGTTGCGCGCTTGATTTGGCTCTGATAATTTTACCGGAGAAGCTTGTAAAATCCTATACTTCGTCTCTCACTACTTATAAAAAGTTGGCCTACGACTGACCGCCAAATCCGATGTTAATCATTTCACTACATTTCCCAGTTTTTTCATTACTTGTGGTTATTTTGCGCCAAATCATTTTTAACGATATTTCAAGACGTTTTTTAAAATTTTTTTCAACTCTTTGATTTCTTGAAGTTATAACATTGCCAAATCATTACTTTTGCCAGGAAGCTAAACTTTTAGAAATTTCATATAATTTTTTCCGAAGGTTCCCTTTTTGACCTGATTTTTGTTGAGCGATTCCCATTTTGGAGAGGCGAAACCTCTTATGACAGCTTTCGCCTTCCGTAAATAATGAAATTGGTACGAATCGGTGTTGTCTGAGAACCATAACTCCAAAAAATTGTGACCCGCAACCATAAAAAACTACCCTCGCTTTCCCACTGGGGGCCCGCACACTTTCTACGGCATGTTGCGCACTCCCATTAGGAGCCCGCACACTTTCTACGGCGTCCTGCGCATTCCCACTGAGGGCCCGAACACCTTCTACGGCGTCCTGCACACTCCCACTGGGTCACCGCACACATTCTACGACGTCCTGCGCACTCCCACGGGGGTCCCGCACACTCTCTACGGCGTCCTGCGCACTCCCACTGGGGTCCCGCACACTTTCTACGGCGTCCTGCGCACTCCCACTGGGTTACCGCACACATTCTACGGCGTCCTGCGCATTCACACTGGGGGCCCGCACACTTTCTACGGCGTCCTGCGCACTCCCATTGGGGGCCCGCACACTTTCTACGGCGTCCTGCGCATTCCCACTGGGGGCCCGCACACTTTCTACGGCGTCCTGCGCATTCCCACTGGGGGCCCGCACACTTTCTACGGCGTTCTGCGCACTCCCACTGGGTTATCGAACACCTTCTACGGCGTCCTGCACACTCCCACTGGGTCACCTCACACATTCTACGGCGTCCTGCACACTCCCACTGGGTCACCTCACACATTCTACGGCGTCCTGCGCACTCCCACTGGGTCACCTCACACATTCTATGGCGTCCTGCGCACTCCCAAGGGGGTCCCGCACACTTTCTAGGGCGTCCTGCGCACTCTCACTGGGTTACCGCACACTTTCTACGGCGTCCTGCGCACTCCCACTGGGTTACCGCACACTTTCTACGGCGTCCTGCGCACTCCCACGGGGTCCCGCACACTTTCTACGGCGTCCTGCGCCCTCCCACGGGGGTCCCGCACACTTTCTACGGCGTCCTGCGCACTCCCACTGAGGGCCCGCACACTTTCTACGGCGTCCTGCGCACTCCCACTGGGTTACCGAACACCTTCTACGGCGTCCTGCACACTCCCACTGAGTCACCGCACACATTCTACGGCGTCCTGCGCACTCCCACGGGGGTCCCGCACACTTTCTGCGGCGTCCTGCGCATTCCCACTGGGTTACCGCACACCTTCTACGGCGTCCTGCGCATTCGCACTGTGGTCTCGCACACTTTCTACGGCGTCCTGCGCATTCCCACTGTGGTCCCGCACACATTCTACGGCGTCCTGCGCACTCCCACGGGGGTCCCGCACACTTTCTGCGGCGTCCTGCGCATTCCCACTGGGTTACCGCACACCTTCTACGGCGTCCTGCGCATTCGCACTGTGGTCTCGCACACATTCTACGGCGTCCTGCGCACTCCCACGGGGGTCCCGCACACTTTCTGCGGCGTCCTGCGCATTCCCACTGGGTTACCGCTCACCTTCTACGGCGTCCTGCGCATTCGCACTGTGGTCTCGCACACTTTCTACGGCGTCCTGCGCATTCCCACTGTGGTCCCGCAAACTTTCTATGGCGTCCTGCGCACTCCCACTGGGGTCCCGCACACTTTCTACGGCGTCCTGCGCACTCCCACGGGGGTCCCGCACACTTTCTACGGCGTCCTGCGCACTCCCACTGGGGTCCCGCACACTTCCAACGACAACCTACGCTTCCCCACTGGAGTCCCGTACATTTTCTGCGGGCGTACTGCGCACTCCTCAAATCCTATTTACACCAACCGTCTCAAAGAGAGAACAATCTTGGCCGGAAGCCTATCGTTAGCTGTGTTGTTTTTCATTAGTTCATTTTCGAAGCTCAGAGAACGTCGGATGGTTTACAATAACATGTTTACATGTTTTCACCCGTCTTGACCCGCAATTTTGAGGGTCCGCTAAATTGAGCTTTCAACTCCAAAATTGAATAGGAGCTAGCTGCATCCATTTCCAGCCTCCTGCCAAAAAAATTAGCTTCATAGCTCAATTCTAACTGGTTACACAAGATCGTGAACGACGTCTGAAAAAAAAGGAGATTAACAGTTTTTCGACCAAAATCAAGTGGTTTTCGCCATTTTTTTCGAGTGTCAAGAAACGATTCCAAACCATTTTTTGGTACATATACCAACTTTTTACGCTCTTACCAATGGAGAAAAAACCGCATCTCCACAGTTACTCTAAACGCTGATTTTGGAATCGCAGAGTTGCGCATGGCCCAGTTAAAGCCAAATCTGGTGCCCGCTTCGCGCGCACCACAATTTGCATTTATTTCCTCCTTGAGTGCTGATGATTTTTGACTGCTCGGCATGAGACTGCGATCTTTCTGGTCGGCGCTGGGCACGTGTGCACGAACTGGCTTCTTCGGGCCCTAGAAATTCTGATTCTAGCCCGTTTTCACCGCGCTACCTTCATACTTTTCAGCTGTTTTTGATCTTAGCTGATTTTTGTAGTTTTTTCTATAACATTTTTCATCGTGACCACTGCCTTTAAGTGTGAAGAGCGAGATTACCCAATTAAGCATACAGGCTATAACAACAAGAGAAAAAAAAACTAGAACAGTACCCCATGAGGATGCGTGATTCACTCGAAAAAAAAAGAAGGTATGCTCCTCCTGTTATATAGCCTTTTATATACTATTGATAAAGGTGAACTATAAATATTCTTGACTCCTAGAAGAGAAATACGGGTAAAGGCAGCATACACGCTCGTAAACGAGATTGAGGTAACCACGGAAATAGGATGGTGCGGCTTAGAACACAACGCCTACGCATTTTGAAGCTCCAAAAACGACCCAAAATGACGCTAAATGAGTAAGAAGTTGGCCCCGCCCCTGTATATGTCCGCCCTCTGTACTTGCTGTTCTGCTCTAAAACAGGGGTGCTGGGCCATTTCTACCATCGTGGATGTATGTGGTTTACTTGTTGTACTGACCCACAACCGTCTACGACGGTGGATATGGCCCAGCACCCCTGTTTTGGAGGAGAACAGCAAATACAGGGGGCGGGCAGATACAGGGGCGGGGCGAACTTCTCACTTGTGTAGCGTCATCGTGTGTCCGTTTTTGACTGTTCAAAATGCGTAGGCGATGTGTTCGCTGCCATACCACTTCACTTCCGTAGTTATCTCAACCACATTTACGAGCGTGTTACTGCCTTTAACACAAGATTTGTTTGCTTCTGCTGATTTAGTGAACGATACGTACCTTTTTGATTCTTCCTCAAAGTGAAATAACTGTATCAATCTGAGTTTCTTCGTGAATGGGTCACTCGGGCAGATAAGCACATACAGTACAGAGCTCACGATAAGTGACAGGCAGGTCAGAATATAAATTGCTGGAAGTAGATTTCTCTCGCTCATAGGTGTTTCGTAGATAAATATTAATAATAGGAAATGAAACCACTGTTCCGTATCCTCAAACAAGTTCTCTCCAACCCACTCATATTTGGAACCGTAGCGGTGTGTGGAAGAGAGTTTGCAGCTAATCCCAGCAGGAAAACTAGCGCCATTATACCGGTCAAGCCGATCGTCAACTGAAAACCTTCGAAGCACTGTTAAGGGCACTTTAAAAGTCCAAAGGCAAACGGACCTTGCCCATAAGTTCTGCTGGCTGAGCCATGAAGAGGCCAACAATAATTATTAGAGTGCATAGAAAGCAGGGAATCAGTATGATCGTCACGTAGTACGCAGTGGTTCGTTTAATGACAATGCTGTATTCACCCTGAAGCTCATCGACACTTCAGTATTCAGCAAGACCTCGACTTGTTCATCACCCACCACTTGCATTTCGTTTTCGGCATCTCCTTCGTAAGCGATGAAGTCCCTCACAGATACATTCAGCACATTCCATTCGCCGTTTCCCTGCGAAGGACGCCAGATTTTATGGAACTCCGGATTTTCATGATATTACAGTTTACGGCACAGTTAAAAGGACGTGGTGCGGTTGCGGCCACACACTAAAACTACGGTAGAAGACGCCTAATTTCATTATCGATCGACAGCACAGTTGATTTTTGGGGCGAGTTACAGTTTTTCTTTTTTTCTTGTTTACTTTGGCATTACTTTTGTTTCTGACTCTTATAATATTAGGAATAGGGGCTTTTCTTGGTGTGCGAGAGGAATTTGCCGTCTTTTTTACTTCAAGACAGAATTTTGAAAAAAAAACACTTCGAAGCCCGAATAAACGGCTAATTTTCCTCACGCACTAAGAATACCCCCTATTCGCAATATTTAAACAGTTAGAAACAAAATTAATGCCGAAACAAACAAGCAAAACCGTAATTTACGGAGGAAATCGGCTGTGCTGTTGCTCGATAATGAAATTAGGCGTCATCCACAGTAGTTTTAGTGTGTGACCGCAACCGCACCATGTCCTTTCAACATTGCGGTCAACTGTAGAATAGCAAGAGTGGAATACTTTTGGGCCTAGTTTTTTCATGTGCGGATTTCACCAGGATATGGCGAGTTTCACTGCAGTTACATGAGAAGAAGAGGGTGGAGTAAAATGTTCGAAACAATAAGAAAAACATTTACCCAAGATCTGACGTCCAGTCCATTCACGATTCTGTTTTCAACGAAGATTTCATCAACGCCGGCGCTATTGCTGTAGATCCAGAACATGCACGTTTGAGTGTCGAAAGGAAATTTTTGCAACTAGAAAACATCATGCTTCAACGTTATCGTTTCCTTCAGCGATTTATTGTCTATACCATAACCGGGAAGCCGCGACGGAGCTATTATATCTTTCTTATTGAGATAATAGGGAGCGAAAGGTGGTTTTGCAGATAACGGAATGTTAGAAATGAAGAAACAACCGCTCCGCTCCCAAGATAGCGAAATAATGTGCAGTCGGCATGGATCCTAGTGACACTCTGCATTCCCCATTGGAGGTTGTCGCAAACTCGGTTCAAACCCTTTTTCGGAGTGTGTACCAATCCGAAAGGAATAAATACCTTTTCCACACTGTGTGGCTTTATAGAGCGAGATCATTTCAATTTTGACGTGTTGTGGTGCGCTGAATCACCACGAAAATAACAAAAATTCTAACACAGTCGTAATGGGCTACGCGTTCGAACATCACCGGCTGCGTACTGTCGCGTCGCGTGCTCTTTTGTCATAGATAGCGTGCGATAGGATAAATAATCGTCAATCGAAGAATGTTAGGAATATGTAGTCGCTGAATGCGTCCGTGACATGATATTCAGAAAAAAAACCTAAACGTTGTTGGGGGGAGGAATTAAATATTCAGAAAAAGATTGAATAATACCGTTCTCAGCAACCGAAGTATTTTCATGGAGTCCCCATAAAAACGATGTCAGATAACGCTATCAGGCACCTGATATCGACCGAGATGTTCATTTTCAAAGCTGAATCCTCAGGGACCCCTCTAAGTTGGCACCATCGTTCTTGAATGAAATCCTCATAGTGAGTTCTGTCTACCATATTGTCTTTCTCAAGGCTGAGCACCCTTCAAGTCGTGCTGTCTTGGAGTCAAAATTTTCGGAAAATTTTTCCAAGCAATTTTTGAAAAACTACCTGTTCTTCGCTCATAACATTTTTCTGCTTCAAGGTTGATCTTTGAAAGGAGCTGTTTCTAGAATCTTCAATAAATTTTGTGTCCAGTAATGTGTTCAATTTGAGAAAAATGTGTTTCCAATCTTTCAGTCGATTTTAATTCATGAAATAACGTTTCTTTTATCAAAAGCAGTCAGTTTTTCGACTGGACGAAAAAATACCGTGCGGTACCGATTGCCACAAAGCCATAAAATACTCTGCGATTTTCATTTGAGGCCCCCGTCATAGTCGGCCGAAAGCGGCCGCCCTAGTCCCACCCGGTCGATAGGTATGAGAAGCGCGCAAAATGGGAAGCAATGAAGTGATAAAAATCATCCTCGAATGATAAAAATCTACCTATGATATGATAAAGTTTGACCCCAACTGATAAAAACCGTCTGGGGTCGTATTCGCCAATAACCCGCCGGGTACCCGCCGGGTAGTCGAAGGGTAAATGAGGTGAAATTTCAGTACAAAACGCGCGCTCCACGGCCACCTCTCGCCTCCCTTGGCTTTCCTCGCGACCGCCGGAGTTTTTCGAATAGAATAGCTGAAGAATGGCCGCTTCGCGATGGAATCTTTATCTTTTTGCAGTGATATCGATACGTAACACAGTTTGCATTTCCATCTTACATGGTGTAAGATGGCTTTATCTGCTCCTCTGCCGAGCGCGGTATCATCCCTTCCGCTTCCCTTCGACTACCCTCGGCGGGCTGTTGGCGAATACGACCCCTGGAGTGATAAAAATCCACCTGATACGACCAAGGACGACATAGAGAAGGTGAAATTTTATCAGTTGAGGATGATTTTTATCACTTCATTTCTTCCCGTCCTGCGTGTGTCTCATAGATATCGACCGGGTGGGACTAGGACGGCCGGTTTTTCGGTCGACTATGACGGGGGCCTGAGAGTTTGAGTCGGTCGGTCTGATATAGCAATGCAACTCATATAATCATTTCATGCCCTTGTGGCAATCGGTGCCGCACGGTAATTGAAGTTTACTGTTTTTGTCCATAACTTTTTTACTCTAGAAGATAGCTCTTTGTTGAGGGTTGTCTTCGAAATCCCATAAAATTATACATCAAATAGCGTCTTCATTTTTGAAAAAAACGTTTTTCTTCTTCCAGAAGATTTCACTTTATATAGTGCGTTTTTCTCGCCTGAAATTGTCGGTTTTTCGTCCATAACTTTCCAGTTTGGAAAAATATTTTCTCGATCCTCCAGCCTAATTCATTTTACGAGACACTGGTTTTTATTATAACGCTCATACCGAATATTTGGACGTCGGGCTACCGTAACCATTCTTGAACAAAACATGATAACGAACGATAACGCAAGATCATAACATGGGGGGTATAAAAGGGAAGAGGAGCGGTTTGCATTCATTCACTCACCGCTCTCTTCGAGACGCCACTGGTGAGTGGCTTAAGAGGTAGAAGTTGTGCAAACATGTTTGTTGGCTAGTACGATGTGCTCATATCCAAAACAACACTTGGAACTTCTTGAAAGGGGGTTGCTCTAGCCCTTCGTCCACTCATCGGCATGAGCTTGTTTTTTCGGTTTTTCGCCTATAACTCTTTAACTGTTGGAGATATAATTTTGGTTAAGGTTGTTTTTGGAAACTACGTAACATTCTGCGCCGAACGATATAACGGGTTCCTAACTTTGCTCGCTAGATAAGCCAGCCAGTGCGGTGGAGCCAAGCACCGTTGTTGGCTCCAGCAGAACTCTGGGTCTCTCATTTACACCATAGAGGCGAGAGCACCCTATAGAGATAACTATGGAGCTCGGGCTCCACCGACCTGGCTGGCTTATGGGGCAAGCAAAGTTAGGAACCCGATTAACCATTCTACGCAGGATTTTACGTAGATTTCAAGAGCAACTTTTACCAGAATCTCATCTTAAACGGTTAAGGAGTTATTTGCGAAAATCTGATGTTTCTTTAAATGAATTTGACTGAAGGATCGAGAAAATATGTTTACGAACTGGAAACGCTAGTCGACGCAGAATTTCATCGAGATTCCGAAAACAGCCTTCACCAAAAGTCTATCTTTGAGCGCAAAAAAAGTTATGGACGAAAAACCGGCAGCGACACCCACCCAATCTTGAAACTGACTTGCACGAGTGTTGGGTCACTTTCACTCTTTTTCGGGGCGTTTCACCGCTTGTCACCGGTTTTCCCCATGGTTATGGTTCCCCACTTCACCTGGCCAGTGGCCAGTGGTGAAGGTTGATGGAGTACATGGCTCCACCCAACGAAGCTACTCAGGCGAACCATCGCTCCGAGCGGTACCGGAGAGCTACTCGAGCGGCGCTGCCTCTCCGCTCCGAACGAAAATCAGCCATCTACTCGGGCCACAGCAGCCGCTCTCCGGGCCACAGCAGTATCGCTCGGAGCGATCTTCGGTCCCAACTGGCACTGCGGTCTCTGTTCTGGCGATTTTCAAAAATTTCCTAATTGCTATTTTTTTCTTTATTTCCGCCTCTTCTGGAGAGAATTAAGCCTGTTAAGAGGATAAGGTAACTGTTACAGCCTGTGGGTCAGGAGGTTAATTCTGCCACAGGCCGCAACAAGGATACCATCCCAGCATGGTCCGCAATGAGGAAGCCTTCCCCACCGCGGGCCAACGGGGGATCCCCTCGGCTGCCAAAAATTGTCATCCTGAGAGTGATCCGAGGTCACCTTTCAAGAGTGGCCTCGAACTCAGGCAAACTAGGGATCGGAGCGCCGTAGAATACGTCAGATATGGATCGGGCTGGCGGACAGCCGGTGCACCTGCCGAAAGTGCCAGCGCTGGCTTTTAGCCGGCAGGCTGTGCAAGCGCCGGCCATCTGCCGTCAGCATTATCGACATGACAATCACGTCATTGATCAACTTTCTATTCGACTCCTGTCAACACGACAACGCTTGCTCTTTCTCCTTCACTGTGCTCTCGTGCATTCACTCTTCAGTTGTTCGTTTTTTTTTGCTTGTATAATGTTCCAGTGTGGAAAAATTTTGCGAAAAGAGGTGTAAGTAAGACTATGTGATCCTTCAGCACCTTCTCGAACAGCCTGCAGAACAGTGAGGTGATACTAACTGGCCTATAATTCCCTGGATCAGCAGCCGGCTCTTTCTTCAATAAAGGTGTAACAAAGGAGTGCTTCCAGCGAACTGGAACTTCACCATACATAAGAGACTGGTTGTAGATATAGGCTAAGGGACCACAAATAACTGGTTCAACTTTTTGAATGAAAAAAGAGGAATATCCGAATTATTTGTCAGATCGAGATATTTTAAATTACGATAATCGAACAGTTCCTTTGTGACTTTGCCTTTTTCACAATATGCCAGAACGTTTTCTGCTCTGTTGCTAGACTTATCCTTGATCTTAATTCTTCCCAATTATGCTTTACGCGAGATTCCTTCTGATGCGTGATTCGGCTTTAATGAGCGCTTTCCGAATCCATTTGCAACAATTTCACCACATTCTAGTGATTACATTGTCTGCATATTAATACCAACAAGGGCCAAATCAACCATTTTCGAACCATCTTAGAATTTAGTTGGAAGCCGGATCCAATAAAACAACTTACACCGCATTTTACTACCGGCCAAATCCTTAATCTTTTTTTGCGAGCCTGTATTTTAAGAATGCTTTTGTAAAGTTGAGTTTTTCTCGCCTTATATTCAGAAATGCACGCCATCACACAACTTAGCAACCAGGAAGTAACCGTAGAACATGACATTTGCCAGTGAAGATGAGGTGAAGCTTGTCTCCAGTTCTTTCACCTAATATAGAGACTTGCATTTTATGATTCGTAAGGTGAATGTAAAAAGTTCCCTGATCTTTCCAATGGGTTAGAACCCCTGGGAAGGTGCAAACTGAAAGTGCGCGTTTTTTTTTCAATTCACCCACCATCGGAACCAGCTCCGGATTCATCTCTATCTGGCAGTGTTCACAGAATGCTAAAATTTAGGATTATTTGCTAAAACGATTACTCGGTCTCCTGGAAAAGCTTAAAGGCAGTGTTCACGATAATCTTCGTTTTGAGATTAATCGCTAAAGCGATTGTTTGGCCCCAGAGTAGAACTGAAATGACGAAGAAATCGAGAAAAACGCACCAGGAGGGCAAGAAATCCTTTACTCTCACCCCGCTTCTTTACTCTCAGTGGAACTGTTTGTTGTGACAATGAAATCGTTTGTCGACCCGTCTTTCCCAATTCTCTATTTTGTATCGCTCCGTTCTTTCCTTCGGACCCTAACTAGTACTATTTTGCCTCGAATATTCTTCCATTTTCGACTGATCCCATTTTTCACCGGTGACAACCACCGTGAACATGTTCATACAACTGGACAACTAGTCCAGGCCAGAGAATAATATCTCTGAAAGAAGACGATTTAGTGCATTTCTCGCCGTTTCTTCTTAATTTTGGTAACAGTTGGTAGCCAACGCTTTGTTTCGAGTGGAAAACTCACGAACGAAAATCATCGTGAACACTGCCTTTAATTGTCGATTTAGAGCTGAAAGGACAAAGAAATTCTGAAGTGCGCGCCAGAATAACATAAAAAGCTGTTCTCTCACCTCATCTCTTTACTCTCAGAGGAACTGTTTGTTGTGGCAACAGAATCTCTTGTGAGCCCGTCCTTTAAAATCTCCTCCTTCCCGTTGCTCCATTCTCTCTTTCGAATCCTAGCGAATACTGTTTTGCACGACGTATTCTTCCATCTTCGATTGTCCCCATTATTTACATCGAGAACTCGATCATTCTACAAAACAGGCCAGAAGGTGCCAGGCCAAAATCAGGCATTTAGCGCGCTTTTGCCGCTGCTTCGTAATTTTATTAACATTTGGAGGCTCACGCACTGTTTTGGGAGGGAAACTTCAGAACACAAATCATCGATAAAAGGGCTTTTAAGCGATAGTGAGAACAGCCTGTGAGTCAACTGTTGTATTTTTCTTCTCGAGAATACGGGAACCATTTGAATTCTTTATGGCAACTTCCCCATCTATAGCGCAATAGGGATTATCACTACAACTTGTTTTGAACTTTTTTTCGGAAGCGCGAATTCATTAATCATCATTAATTATAACATTAAGAGAAGGATATACGCTGACACCTTCGGCATTTGCTGTGATAAGGTCTCAAATCGCCTGAAATCATCAAAGTCCGCGGTTTTTATGTCAATGTTGTTGTTGTTCATACGTCGATGAGGATGATAAAGTTTTGAGCATTCGTCGCTTCTTATCACATTGTGGAGTTCTACCACATAAACAAAGGCTCCGAAAGTTGCCGCAGGAATAAAAGGCTCGGAGCCGGCGTCAACGGCGGTAGCAGAAGCACCTGAAAATGCGGAAGCAGGGCACCGAAGGCGGTTGCACGGGTTCTCCGGAAGAGCCGGAACAGGGGCACTGAAGGCAGTTGCGGGGGATCTTTAGAAGAGCCGGAACAGGGGCACCAAATGCGGTTGCAGTGGCACCTTAAAAGAGCCGGAGCGGGGGCAACGAACGCGGCTGCAGGGGCACATTAAAAGTGCCGGGGCAGGGGCACCGAACGCGGCTGCAAGGGCACCGAAGGCAGCAGCAGGGGGGAACGACTCCGCCCACTTTGGCTGTCGAAGCCCACGTCCTCGACCGCTCCGACGGCTGTCGGACGGGGTTCCGATCCCCAGTTTGCCTGAGAAAGGCCAACTACCCGTCTACACGAGGCGAGCCGCCTTTTATACCCGCAGGTATGGTTGTTCTTTGAGTGATAACGCGGCTCGCACGTTATCACTCAAAGAACAACCAATCCCGCGTCTCTCTATCTCTGGTGATGGCACCGCTGTGGCCCCGAGAGCGACCGGAGAGCGACCGAGGGGCGAACTGGCACCGGACAGGGACCGCGGTGCCAGTTGGCCCCTCGGCCGCTGTCCGGGCGATGACGTCATAATTTGGAGGAGCCGGTCCCGCTCGGAGCGATGGTTTGCCTGAGTACATATGGCAGAGAGTCGATCCGCGTTCTACTTGCGATGCGTCGAGCCAGAAATGACCTGAAAAACATGCCGTTCCCATTTTGTAACGTCGCAATCTCACGACGCAAAGTGAACTCCCCACCTAACTCATTTTTTCTTAATTTAATCGTGCTCAACTCCTATACCAGCGAGACCTACAAAGTTTTCGCTCAAGAAAACTTTTACGTGGGCCAACTTCCTGAGGCAGATTTGTTTGTCATAACGGTGTTGACTGGCTTCCGTCCACCCGAAGGTTGCTATCCGCATGGACTCTCCCAGGCAGAGCAAGCTGCTGGACATTTACAGCAGAGCGTGCGGGTATGAAAATGTGGGATCAAAAAGCAAAACAACAGGAGCCAGCGGCAGATCGTCGGTTACTACCGGCATCAAATTTCGACTCCCTGCTTCTCTTAAGCCCTCTGCCCTTCCTTCCAATTTGTAAAGTTCCCAAGCGATTATTCTCGCTTTGCCATCTCTGTCATGATAAGGAGAAACGCACTCGCATTTTAGGTGCTGTTTCTCTAGTTGACCAACACCATGCCCTTGTTCCCAATAAATGAAATATGTTCGTGGATGTTCTTGTTTTTGTTAGGCAGATTTTGATAAGCTCAGACTTTATACATATATAAAACTGGTTTATGGAAGTTAGTAAATCAAAATGACTGAGCGGTTGTAATGAGCGACGCACAGAGAAGGTGCGGAAGGGGAGCTGCTGGTTGTTTACCTAGATTGGCAATGAAAAGTCTTGGGAGTTCTGTGTCCTCCTTGAAACGCGTCGCACGCTTTCCAAGAGTCATATTTTCCTATGTTTTCTTCGATACAAAAAGTTTGCGATTTAGAATGAAAAATTTGTTTAAATTTCATTATTTTTTCCACATTCTACACTTTCGATTACGTCCTGCACACTCCCACTGGGTTCCTGCTCACTTTCTATGACGCGCTGCACACTCCCACTGTTATCCCGCCCACTTTCTATGACGCGCTGCACACTCTTACTGGGGTCCTGCACCCTCCCTATGACGTCCTGCACACTCCCACTGAGATCCTTCCCAGTAGCGATAACGTCCTGCTCTTTCCCCAAATTTAGCGATTCTGTATGGCGTCCCATCCACTGCTACTGGAAACCTATCGCTTTGATTAGAGCGTGGCCCTTCTAGCGCTAGACGACTCGAAGAAGTTATCATGACCCACGGCTAAACGTGCGCCCCACGGACAAACAGGGTCGCCCCGAGGCACGTAAGAGGTGACTCGGACTGATTTTTAGGTAATCGATATATGTCCTACCCACCTAAATGTTGGTACGATTTCATAACATGTTTTGATCGGCCATTCCTTGGATCCGCGGGACACACATACCCTCTATAAAACGGCGTAATTCACATCACTCGAGGCGCGAGCGGCGCGCGCGACGCCTGGGCCTCCGTCTGCCCTCCGTTCTCTGACTGTCTCTAACCTCCGCTCCACACCAACACGCATAGGAACCATGTGAATTTCGCCGTTTTATAGCCTGTACATACACTAACAAAGTGGGTTGGACAGTTCCTCAAAGATCGCACCTTTCAGGCTAAGATTAGTTCTACTCTCTCTGAAATACACAACATCACAAGTGATGTACCCCAAGGTGGGGTTCTTTCCCCTGTGCTGTTTGCGATCTTTACATCTGGCTTGGCACGCTCGGTTCAAGAGACTGGAGTGAAGTGTATGCAATACGCTGACAATTTTAAGATCTATCGTCGATCACTGGGCGAGAGATCGCCGCGTCGAACACACGTGGCTCGCACGCGAGCAAGGAGGTAATGATAGTATCATTGTCTCCTCGCTTGCGTGCGTGCCACGTGTGTTCGACGCGGCGATCTCTCGACCAGTGATCGATCATACGTGAACCCTCAAAATTCTTCAGTTTCTGATCTCCAGAATGCTATCAATGTTGTAGATTCCTGGAGCAAGGACTGAGCCCTACCTCTTGCTCCAGAAAAGACCATGCGCCTAAGAATTGGATCAGCTGATGAGTCCCTACACTTTTACTTGCAAGGTAATGTTATTCCACCGGTGGATAAGGTGGTTGATCTGGGGTTCACATATGATAACACGCTGGACTTTTCTGAACATTCCAAAAATATTTGCAGGAAGGCATGTGGTCGGACTTACCAAATATTCAGAGCGTTAGCAACAAAAAACGTTTGTGTATTGGTAAAGGCGTACAAAACATACGTGAGACCTATTTTGCGATGTGGTCCCACAGTTTTTTTACCATATAAAAAGAAAGATGTACAATTCATTGAGAAAATTCAGAGAAACTACACTCGTAAATTGATCATCAGATGTAGAGGCTTTGACTACACTCGCATACCTAGATCGCAACACGGGAACAGAATCCTCGGATTGCATTCCTTAGAGTCTCGGAGAAAACTTAGAGATGTATTTATGGTTTTCAAAATAGTGTCTCACACTTGTGGAATCAACTGCTCATCGTTTTATAGACTCAATACTTCAAGAACTAGAGGAGGAAACATAAAAATATATTATCATGCAGCCAGAACCCCCATACGATCTCATACATTAACAGGAGAAAACCTAAGCAGGCAGCAGCGACTGTTTATCCACACGTGTTCCTTCACATTGTTTTGCCGGTGGGGAAGTTCCGCTAGTCTAATCATAATTCAACGCACCAACTTCCCACGTCTTTAGCGCGATTTACGATGTGGATAAACGTTCGGTGCTGCCTGTTTAGGAGGCCCCCATTTACAGTCCGTGCGGGTGCTGCTTATGTGTCTTTGAGAAGCACCGTTCCTCTGCAACCCAATTACTTACTGTCCTTCAAACGAATGGCCTCAAAAGTGATTCTCACTTACTAGTTGTTATCACTAAATTGTAATCATTGTGATACTATACTAGAATGATGTATGCAATTGTTTTATTGTTTATCTAACGTCTATCTTAAGCAGCTTAACGAATTATTATTATTATTATACACACACACCGGGGCATAACTGTTTTAAGTATAAGGATTTTTCAAATTTCTCCTTTAAAGTTATTTAATTTTCGAATGATTTTGCCGTTTGGTTTAGTATTTTGCAGAAATGAAGCAGTTTGAGATAAGGATAATTTCGAAAAAACAGCTGTTAGGCGGGGGGTTTGATGTGCGTAGGGAGGTTGAATCCCAACGTGAAAATGACGGCACGTTTTTCAGTTGCTTCTAGCTCGACGCATCGCACGTAGAACGCGGAGTGGCTCTCTGCCCTCCTTGAAAGCTTTCATGCGTGCTGCTCCTGAACATGCGGCTAAACACGGCATGTGAGAATAATATAGCATAGACTCTGCGTCAACTGATAGCTTATAATCCTTACTTTTGTATATGAATATCGATCTTTTTTTCAGCCGTCGACCGTCAACGGCTCAAACGTCATAGCGGCCAGCATCGAAGATCATTTTGTTTGTAGAACGGACAAGACCACTCCAGAAGATTCAAGTTCACCCTCTTCGTAAACTCCACAATTCTCATGAGTAACCACTCAATTCCTTACACTGTCTGCCCATATATTCGGCGTTGCTGTTGTAGGAAATTTTCTGACATCTACCGTATTTCCTCTTATAAGGTTTATACACGTCTTTCAGTTCTTTTCAAAAGGTATGCTTTTGATTGAGGTGTACTTTAAACTTCTGTTTTTTTTTAATTATCATAGCGGAAATTTTAACATAATGACTATGATTTTCGCGATTAACTACCATGAAAAGCAGCTATTCGGGTCCGATTGAGTCATCGCTTGCACACTTGTTGATATTATCCTCGTTTTCTGAGTCATAACACTGCTTCAGAATCAAAATTTGCGTTCTACATATTTTTTGAAATGTACTACCCATACAGTTGTAACGGATGGCTTACAGCTCTCCGTTCTCGGTGCACTTCTATCACAGGCGTACATCACAGAGACTTTTAATAGAGAAAATGCGGCGTATAGTAGAAACCGTCGAATAGTGAAGCAGCTTGAGAGAGATCACGCCGATAAGCAACATCCTACTATCTATGTCTGCGGGTGTGTGTGTGCGTGTGTGTGTGAGAATGAACGGAAAATAGTCATGTCGTTAACAATTGACACCCGGCTGTCACACACAGACACACTGTACACGTATGCAGTCGTGGTGACGTGTGCGCACCTTGTATTGTATAAAAAGCCGTATAATTATCAGTACTTGAACATAATTGAGACTTTCTTGATGCGGATTCCGTTCTACTCCAACTTCTATTTGCAGGTGTGTCAGAAAAATCATGCGCTCGGAGAAGGGACATGGATTGGGAAAAAATATGGCGCATGACCTTCATGAAAACGCTCAAGAAGCCGTCTGTTTCCTTTGTTTCCGTTGTTCGTCTGAATTTTGAGCTAAAACTTGTTGTATTTTAGCTACACGTTTAAGAAAAGTTCTGATGCGAGACAGATTCGGGATATTGCCTTCATATACTGTCCAAAGATGACGAACCCCAGAGGTTTGTTGGGCGACTACTTCAAGCTGAATTATGAAAAGAAGAAAAGCAGAAAGCTACAGCTATTCTCAGACAACGAATAGTCGAACCCTCCAATGAAGGAAAGGCTTCTTAGAAATGTCTCTACAAAAATCATCACAAACGGATTAACCTAAGTCGCAAGTTCGCTATGAGTGAATGGGGAAAATGGTTGCCTTTTGTAGGGCATCTGGTACAAACACCATTCTTTCGGATGGAAATCACGGAAGACGTTCATTGGTATGTGGAGGTAGATAGAGTTGTGATGGATGACTTTGTGAACCGAATCACAGAGGTTCTTGAGCGGGTGGGTTCCTTTCGTATATAGCGTACCAAACAAAAAAGGGGAAGGCGGACTTGTGCCTGAAATGATGGGCGCAGGGTTCATTTGTCTGAATCATGCAGTCATCGTCTGAGATGTAATTTTTCCCACAAATTTTTCTGCATTGCCTTTCAGAATGGTGGATCCCTTCAAGTCGGCAGGAGAATGACGTTCAGCAGTGTGTCGGCTGAATGTCAAGATCTGCTTAATAAGAAACTTAACGAGTATGATTGTAATATTACGGGGTTGTCTCGCGTCGTAGTCATTAGTAGCCAATCGTCATGCCATCAACCTGATGCAGTATGGATTGTTGTGCTTGCGACTGACCAATGAAGTATGGCGGCGATGCACGGCAGCCCTCTAGGGCGACTACTCAACAACTAAGTCGTTGTGGTTTTATATTATTCACTCGGCAAGTATTTAGAAAAGGATATTCCACAGAGAAAGATGTGGACAAAAGAAAATCCCTGCTATCTGGCTTATCACCAAGATGCGTTGACGGGCAAGCGCCCATTTTTTGGCAAGTATCAGAGGTGGGTCGCTGTCAGGCACTTCTTGAGATACCTAAGGGTGGAAAGAAAAAAAGGTATCAGAGTAAGCAGAGGAGAAAGGAACATCGCGCACCACAATCAACCCATTGGCTGTGTCCGTCCTCCAGATAGGTATTACTGAGAGAAGTAAGTTTAGTTGAACTCGGAAAACTACGCACACCACTCGCGTCAATTTTAGGCAATGTTCGCCACTCACTCCCCAAATTTTTGAGAAGGCTTGACACCCTCCACTGACAGGGCTGTGCTCGAGGGCCGTCAGGGCTATAGCGGATCGCGAGCACAAGCCAGAGTCAGGCAGACCGTCGTCCAGAACCTCGGCAAAGCCACGTCCCCCTCCCGCTTGAGGATCAGAGTTTAGGTGAAAAAATTCAAAACTTTGACGTCCTACCAGGTACTGAAAAATTGTTTGACTGTTTTTACAGTGAAAATTTTTGAAAATGTCTATTCTAACTCAAATTGTTTTTTATTCATGAATTATCGCACTCCCTATCCAACTGATTAGCTTGGAAAAAAGTAGTTTTGACTTGCTCTTCGCTATAGAAAAGATGAGGGAAAATCAAAATACAAAGCAAAATGCTTGATACTCGTTGTCCGCTTACGTTAAGCTCCGTCCTAATCGTAATCGTGGAAATTTATCATGAACACCGCTTTTAAACATCTGGGTCTTCAGCTTAAATACTGCTACTTGTTCTATTTATGCTCTTCTAACAGGTTGTCCAATAATTCTTGTCCGAAAATTTCACCATTTCTAATTTTTTTTTTCAACTTTATTGAAAAACAAGTTTAATCAACAATATATTCACCAGAGTTATCCACAACAGTTTTTCCACAACAGTTATATTCACCACAGTTATCCACAACAGTCCCGATTTTCAAGAAGAAAGGGAGTCCTGCTGACTGTTGCAACTACCGGCCCATCCGACTTCTTAGCCATACAATGAAGATTTTCGAGAGGATTCTGGATAGAAGAATTCGTGATGTCGTTGAGCTGAGCGTAAATCAGTGTGGTTTTGTCAGGAACTGCGGCACCGTCGATGCTATCCATGCGACCCGACTTCTTGTGGAAAAGCTTCGTGAAAAAGGAGAAGCTGTTCACCTCGCCTTTCTTGATCTTGAGAAAGCGTTCGACAGAGTCCCTCACGAAGTAATATGGTACGCGCTGCGTAGCCGAGATGTCCCCGAAGAATTGATCGATTGGGTGAAGCTTTTGTACGTGGACACGTCAAGTTGCATACGATGCGCGGCAGGAACATCAAGGCCTTTTCGAATCACTGTTGGAGTTCATCAAGGCTCCGCCCTCTCCCCGCTGCTCTTCATCATCGTCATGGATGTCATCACGCAAGATTTGCAGAGTCCAGCACCTTGGACCCTGTTGTATGCTGACGACGTGATGCTCGCCTCAGACAGCAAAGGAAACCTCAAAGCACAAGTTCAAGCTTGGCACGACAGACTGGCAGCATTCGGCTTACGACTCAATAAAAAAACCGAATACATGACAAATGCGAGTTGTGACGGTTCCATCCAAGTCGACAACGCAGTCTTGCCAAAAGCGCATACGTTTCGATATCTTGGATCAACGCTTTGCGATGATGGGACGCTGACGGCTGAAGTCGACGCACGCATCAATGCTGCTTGGTTGAAGTGGCGTACCGCGAGTGGAGTGCTCTGTGATAAAAAGGTTTGCGACAGGCTCAAGTCAAAGATTTATCGTTCGGTTGTGAGGCCCGTCGCACTGTATGGCACAGAGTGTTATCCAATGACCAAGGAAGCAGAACGACGGCTAGGCGTGATGGAAACGAAGATGCTCAGGTGGAGTGGTGGATTGACCCGATTGGACCGAGTTCGGAATGAAGATGTGCGTGAAAGATTCGGTGTCGCGCCCATTTCGGACAAACTTCGCGAAAATCGCCTAAGATGGTATGGGCACGTTCTGCGAGCTGGAGAACACTCGATAGCGAAAGCGTCTATGCAGCTCCAAGTGACGGGCCAGCGACCAAGTGGACGACCTAAGCAGAGATGGCTGGATGTTTTGCACAACGATATGAAAATTGCAGGCCTCCATCCTGACAACGCGAATGACAAGGTCAAATGGCGGCAACGTTCGAGAAAAGCGGACCCTGCCACAATGCGGGACAAACGCTGAAGAAGAAGAAGAGTTATACACAGCAGTGGCACATCAATTGGGCAGGTCGCCGATGACCTTCGCCCAGAACTCCGGGGGCTGCGACTCGAAGAAGTCCGCGATGTCGGATTTGAGGTTGTCGTAGTTGGTGAATTTTCTTCCGGTCAAATGGTGCTTCAGCGGGCGGAACAAGTGGTAGTCGGAGGAGGCGAGGTCCGGGGAATACGGCGGATAGGCAACCGTCTTCCAGCCGAGCGTCGCCAACTTCTGCTGGGTCTCCTTCGCCACGTGGGGGCGCGCGTTGTCGTTCAGCAGGTGGACCGAAGCCCGTCGGGGAAGCTTTTCTCGGATGGTGGCGGCTAGTTTCTCGAGGAGATCGGTGTAGATGGAGGCGGTGACCGTCCTGCCTTGCGGGAGCAGCTCGAAGTACAGCATGCCGTTGGTGTCCCACCAGCAGCTGAGCATGATCTTCAGCGGGTGCAGGTCGGCTTTCGACGTCGTCGGCGGCTCTTCTCCGCGCGGGATCCAGACGGCACGGCGGGGGACGTTGTCGTAGAGGACCTAGCTCTCATCCCCAGTGATCAGGTTCTCGAGAAACTCCTTGCGATGCGGACGGAGGAGGAGGGACTGGCAGACGGCCACGCGGCTCTGCTTGTTGGCGTCCGTCAGACGGTTGGGGATCCAATGGGCCAGAACTTTGTGGTAGCCGAGCAAGTTGAGTCGATTGTGGATGGTGGACTTGCTGCAGCCGAGCGTCGTCGCCAGTTTACGGGTTGTCGCTTCCGGCTTCTCCTTGATACAGCGACGGACTTCGTCATCATCCACCGGAGAAGGCCTCCCGCTGTGCTCCCTGTCCTCGAGGCTCGTGTCGCCGCTCTCGAAACGATTGAACCAGCGGCTGACTGTGCGTTGGGACACTGCATCCTCCTTGCACGCTCTGCAGATGTTGGCGACCGCGGTGCCCGTGTCGTTGCCCAGCAGCCTCTCGTAGTACACGAACGTACGAATTCAACCTAGGTTCATTTTAGCTTGTACTGGTAGCTAGACGCGGCGACTGCGCCTTATATACCCCTAGCGTAGAACTTTGAAGAACCTTCTAGAAGGTTCTTACACTTGCCTGATATTATAACACTTCTAAGGAAAATTATAGAAGTTTGAAAAATTTCGGACAGGAATTATTGGCCTGGTACATTAGAAATTACCGTTACGCAGCAAATATTGTAGAAAAAATTGCGTTTTTCCTCCATAAGTTTTAGCCACCCTTCATCTCGGACGCCGCCTCTGGCAACCATAGCGAACGAGCTGGAAAGCGCAGATGAGTTGCTGACGTCACCAATCGTCGAATTGTAAGGCTCTAAAGCAGTAGCACGTGATGCTCCGAGTAGCACGTGGCTCATCGCCGTACAAAAAAATTCGTCTATGAGCGGTATTAACCGTTTCCTCTGAGCGAAGTTCGTGGTCTCCCTTTCCGAGCGGTCTTGATGGTGTTATTTCGGGCTTCGGGTGGTGTATCCAAGGATGTGATTTGTTTATTCGAAAAATCTATGTCTGAGGATGGCTGTGTCTTATAACCTATTAGATATAAAAGCAAATTTGCCCACTTACAAGCATAACGCTTTCAGGCAACCAAAACCTGCCGTCCGCCGGCGTCTAATGTTCCCGACTGAAAACACCGAATGAATTGCCGTTATTGTGAACTCCAAACTAGTCTGTTCTCATATGTTTCAATAAATGGAGAATTTAAGATTTTAGAGAAAATTTTAGGTGTTAATTAATGCATAACTATTAGGGATTGTTCAGAAAAGTTGGCTTTCCGGGAAGGAACATATACATATCAGAATGAGTTTTAGGCGGAATTTCACAACAAACTTTTCTGTTGTGAACTCGGACGGGTCTGCAAGAGATTGAAGGTCATGTATTCGACTCGTAAACTACACACCTTCGAGTACAGTGCAGTAGAGGGGTACCCAAATTGCAGCATATATCTGTGGATACACTCGACGTCGATAAGGTCACTTTCTCTTCTTACGTAACTCGTTAGCGTAACAGTAGCGTGCTCGATGACGATCATGTTCAATGATCATCTGCCGCTATGTATATGTGTACAGTACAGGCTATAATGTTAGCGTTTTTCGTACAGTAACGTTTATGAACACCTCAGTTTTTGACGACACCGCTTTTCGGCGTAATGCTTTGCGGTTTTCACTATCAATAGCGTATTCAGGGTGTTGAAAAATCCTATACATATACCCATGTTTTTGGGATTTCATCTTCCCAAGAACTTTTCTTATACCACCTTTTATGATTTTCGAACGTTTCATTGTTTATAAGCATTTTCAATAAACCCCGACTAAGACACTTTCCCTTATTTGCCAACCTATATTTTTGGGTCAGAATTGACTAATACTTCTCTTCTCATTATGACTTGTGGTTCTTACCTTTTCAGGGTGAGAAAAGCTCAGATACGGACCCCCATAACGCCGGACAAAGCAACCATGGCATCCATGCCCGGAATCGGAGGATATCTTGGCTTGTTTCTGGCTACATATAAATAACAACACCAGGGATGAGGTTGCCATAAGATGACTTGCAGGGAAGTTTACCGAAAGAGATAAATGGTGGATTTTGAGACGTTCATTGAGCACAACGGTCAGTGTCAACCAGATCCGGGCAGGCCTTAGTCTGTTTGTGTCAAATTAAAGATCTGAAAAGTTACGACAACACTGTGAGAGTCCCTGGGAGTCCATATGGTGCGGAGGTCCCTTCACCTAGCCTGTTTTCACAGAGCCACCTGTCTCCAATTTTTCCGAAGGAACATATAAGTCGATTTGGGTAAGGTGAGGTTTCAGATTCGAGTCAAGATGAGAGTAGCATATTTTTATTAAAAACGGTCTTTGGTGTTCATGTGACTAAATTCAGCTTGAAAAAGATAACCTGAATACCACAGAAAATTTTTTTCGATGGTCATATGTTGCTCTCTCTTCATCCCAATTCGAAACCTCGCCTTACCCAAATCGACTGAAATGTTCCTTCGCGAGTATTGGAGACAGGTGGCTTCGAGAGTGTAGGTTAGGTATAGTGACTTCCTCACCATATCTCTGGCAGTGCTGCCGCTACTTTTCACGGCCCTTCAGACTTTTAACTATGACAGAAACAGACTCAGGCCAGCTGGGGTCTGGTTGACACTGACCGTTATGCTCGTTGAATGTCTTTAAATTCACCATTTATCTCTTTTGGGAAACTTCCCTGCACGTCAACAGACGGCATTCTCATCCCAGGTGTTGTTATTTCTCATCTCAACCAGAAAGAAGCCGAGATATCATTCAATTTCGGGCATGGATGCGATGGGTGCTTTGTCCGACGTTATGAGGGCCCGGAGCTGAACTTTTTTCACCTTGGACAGGTCAAAACCACAAGGGATATCGAGAAGAGTAGATATTTGTCAATTCTGACCCAAAAATTTAGGTTGGCAATTGAGGGAAAATGCTTAGTCGGCGTTTATTCAAAATGTTCAAAACCAATGAAACGGTCTAAAATCATAAAAAGTGTTGTAAGAAAAGTTCTTGGAAAGATGAAATCCCAAAAACATGGACGTATAGGTTTTTCATCACCCTGAATACGCCAGTGATATTGAAATTCGCGAAGCATTACGCCGAAAAGCGGTATTGTCAAAAACTGAGGTGTTCTTAAACAATAAAACGCACTGTAGTGTGCTCTTTCTTCTAGATTACCACATGGCCCCCTCTTCAACAAAACATGTACGCAAAATTGGACATGAAACAATGAACTGGAAACGCACATGAAACGCGAATACGAAATTAAGGTATTTGTGAGCGAATAAGTCCATGTTGCTATGCTTTCATGCTTTGTGAAAAGTATGCCAAATAGCATGGTAAAGGAAAGCTCTCTCGATCCTGATTCCAAATACCTCTTGAGATTCTCATATTGACCATCATGAACGGAGTTATGACAAGAGTTCGAAAAAAAACGCTTTTTTGCGTTTTTTCGCCGAAAACGCAAAAATTATGACCTGTATTTTAAAACAACTTTTCTCATTTTGGCTTTCATTCACACACTTGGAGGGCTGCACACTATACTTAGTATCCGAATCACTCCATTTCGGATATCCGACCGGATATCCGAGATTCGGATAATCCGATATCCGAAAATTTGAAAACACGCATTATCTGAATCGAACCAATATCCGGGAAATTTAAAATCGGCATTATCTGAATCGAACCATTATCCGAAGGGCCAAAAATTCGGATAAAATCGGATAAAAACGGATAAAACAGATAAAATTTGCGTAAAATCGGATAAAAACGGATAAAACGGATAAAAATCGGTTCATTTTGGTTAAATGAAGGAAAGTGTGTGTGTATGTGTGTGTGTATGTGTGTATGTGTGCACGTGTGTACGTGTGTATGTGTGTATCTGTGTATGTGTGTACGTGTGTATGTGTGTATCTGTGTGTGTATGTGTGTACGTGTGTGTATGTGTGTATCTGTGGGTATGTGTGTATCTGTGTGTATGTGTGTATGTGTGCACGTGTGTACGTGTGTATGTGTATGTGTGTATGTGTGTGTATGTATGCACGTGTGTACGTGTGTATCTGTGTATGTGTATCTGTTTGTATGTGTGTACGTGTGTACGTGTGCATCTGTGTATGTGTGTACGTGTGTATGTGTGTATCTGTGTGTGTATTTGTGTATGTGTGTACCTGTGTGTGTATGTGTGTATGTGTGTATGTGTATGTGTGTATCTGTGTGTATGTGTGTGTATGTGTTTATGGGTGTATTTGTGTATGTGTGTATGTGTATGTGTGTATCTGTGTATCTGTGTATGTGTGCACGTGTGTAACGTCAGCGTGGATCCAGGAAGAGACTTTGCGTTCACTGTTGAAGGTTGGCGCAAACTCGGTGCACCTATGTCCTAGCAACTGACACCGAGTTTGCGCCAACATCCGATGAGGAACGCGAGGTCTCTTCCGGATCCACGCCGATGTTACGTGTGTATGTGTGTATCTGTGTATGTGTATCTGTGTGTATGTGTGTACGTGTGTATGTGTATCTGTGTATGTGTGTACGTGTGTATGTGTGTATCTGTGTGTGTAAGTGTGTATGTGTATGTGTGTATCTGTGTGTATGTGTGTATGTGTGTATATGTGCACGTGTGTACGTGTGTATCTGTGTATGTGTGTATCTGTGTGTGTATGTGTGTACGTGTGTAACGTCGGCATGGATCGTGAAGAGACTTCGCGTTCACTGGTGAAGGTTGGCGCAAACTCGGTGCCATGTGCTATAACATAGGTGCACCGAGATGGCGCCAGCCTTCAACAGTGCACGCGAAGTCTCTTCCCGATCCGTGCCGACGTTATGTGTGTACGTGTATGTGTTTATGTGTGTATTTGTGTATGTGTGTATGTGTGTGTATGTGTGTATGTGTGTGTGTTTGTGTGTTGCCTTAGGTTTGTTCCGATAATATCCGAAATTTATCCGAAGTTATCCGACGGATATCCGTATCCGAATCATTGGAAAAATGGCATTATCTGAATCGATCCAATATCCGAAAATTTGAAAAAACGCATTATCTGAATCGAACCAATATCCGGTAAATTTAAAATGGCATTATCCGAATCGATCCATTATCCGAGGAATTACCGTCGGATAACAAGTATACTGCACACCCAAGTTAGTAGCGGCCGGAATTAAGTCCGAATGAATGGGGGGCGAGACACATAAACATCTGCGTGCGGTTTGCGGCGAAAGAATTTTGAATTTTTGCAAACGGCAACGACAAGCTCCAAAATGGCCGGCAAATGACAAAACCGCAAAACAGATTCAGTGCTACGATCCACCCACAACTTCTTACTCATCTAGTGTTTGTCTTTACTGCCAAATTGTGGTGCGCGCGAAGCGCACCAGATTTGGCTTTGATCTCCTCCCGCGTGGATGCCCTCATAGAAATCGCCTACCCATACTGTCATCAGAGGAATGAGCTGTACACCATTTCTGAACCTCATTGCAAATAGTCCCCGTTTTTAAAAGATTTAGACTCTCAAAGTACGCAAAAATGTTATCCCCCATCGCATCCGTTTCCGCCTGACTCTTCGCCCGTCGAAAACCTTTTTTCTTGAAGGCGTGGACCAAATTGCTTGAAACTTGGCGAATGTGGGTAACCGGTCACGAGAATGCCAAGAATAATTCGCTGAATTAACCGTTCTCACTTCTGGGCCCCTAACAGGCGCTTCAAACCCAGAAACTGGCCTCACAAGATTGGTTTATGAAAAATAAGGGGTTTTTCGAGTTGAGACGTCTGATACCGTTATCACTACCTGTTGTCTTGGAGACTCCATATAAATACCTTGCTCTCTAGGCAGATGTACGTTGAACGCCCGGATCGGAAGAGGAAGTCTGTGCGGATGAGATGTTTTGCGCGAGGCGACTGTTCGTACTATGTGCAGCATTGATTAGAAAGCTTCTCAGGACACGCTGAAGTGTCGTTGCACTTGCGAGACAGCAATAGGAGTATGCAGGACGTCATGGAAAGTGTGCGTCCTGCATAAAAACGCAGAGGCCAACCGAACATTGCTCGTCACGACAATTCGTAATTAGTCGCTGAGACCGACGTCTTCTACAGTTTTGAACACATCTGGGATAGCGCACAATAGAGTGTTGCACGAATATTCATTTATTCGAATAATATTCAAATATTCGAAGAAGTGGATTATTCGTGCTATTCGAATAATTGAATATTCAAACAGGTGAAATATTCGTTTATTCGAATATTCGAATATTCAAAAAAGTGAAATACTCGTTTGTTCGAATAATCAAATATTTAAAGAAGTGGAATATTCGTTTACTCGAATAATCGAATATTCAAATAAGTGGAATATTAGTTTATTCGAATAATCGAATATTCAAAGAAGTGGCGAATATTCAAAGAAGTGGATTATTCGAATTATTCGTTTATTCTAATAGTCAAAAAAAAATTATTCGTTCCCGCACTCTAGTCCTGGTCGCGGCTACCTGAAGATATCACACAGACCATAAAGGACAACTCATTAAGTGAGTACTGATGAAAAGTAGCTTGCCTTCAGAGTGCACGGCTGTCTCACCACTAGATTCCAGAAAGCCGACACTAGTCCGAAGTAGGTTATCTATAATTACATACAACTATCTGGAGAGTCATACTTCGCCAGATAAGGCATGTGCCAAACCCTCGCCACCCCGCTGGTCTACTCCGAACGCAATTTGTCCGCAGGGTAAGCCTGCTCAAAATTTCGACCAGGTGTACTACAGAACAACGATTGAGTCGGAGGAGCTACAATCCCGCTGACTAGGGGCCGATACCATCACGAACTAGAGTTTTTAACAATGCTCTGTTCTGTGCTGTGGAGAAGGTAAAAGGAAACAATTCGAAGTTTGGTGAATTTCTCCAATGCACATGGTTAAGTCAGAAAACTGCTTAAATTAAGATTTTGTATTTCGGAAATTTGGAGATTTTTTGCCCAAACTTTGTACAGGGGAGAAATTTGGCGCGCCAAACACAAATATATATGGTCTAAATTCAGTTTCTCAGAAGTTTAGTGCAAATTAGATTACCCCCACTGCATTTTGGTTTAGAGAAAAACAAAAAACGCAGAAAACCTTTTTTTTCGTCTTCTGGTCATAGCTCGCTCCAAAATGGACAGTATGAAATGCTCAAATGGGACAGTATGAAATGCTGAAATGTGTGACTTTGTCTACTCTAGTTTACCTAATTTTTCGCCCAAATGTTCTTCTATTTCACAATTTTTTGTTTATTGTTTTAAAGTTTGATTCCTCTTCTACTTTATGTACTAATTACTAGCTGTTAGAGATAATGAAAAGCATTAACTCACGTAAACGTATTGAGTCTCCTCCGGCAAGCTCTCTTCGGTTTTCTCGCTGCAAACAAAATTACTTCTAGTTTTTTCAGGTATTCAGATAGCCTACAGGAGAATTCGGACTGCAGAACAGGTTCACGAATCCTTTTCCATGGTGTTCGTGTTCGAAATATAAGGCAAAGAACCCTAGTAAAGTTTTGAGTCAGACGGGCTCAACTGAGATTTTTCAGATGATCTGAAATCGATCGTGGCAATGGTCCATGGAAAAACCATGCGAATATAAGTAGAAGTTGGCATGAAAAAGCGCTTAACACTAATCTCTGCTGAGAAGCAGTAATCTCGTCTAATTGTAAGTAAAAATAATACAGGAAAAAGTCAAATTATCCTAAGTTAAGGGTTTGACTAATGAAATCTGAAAGTTTTCAGATTGCCTCAAAGGCTGTGTTCACGATAAAAAACGGCCTCCAAATCTTCGCCGAAAATCGAATGTACTGGTGTCTTATGCAACAATAATGGCGAAAAAAAACCGCTGAAAATGAACCGCCGACTGCCTGTTGCGGCCCTTGAAGGCACTGTTCGCGATAAAAATCGCTTTTCTGTTTTTTCGCCTATCTTGGAACCAGTTCCATTCTGATTCCAATGATGCTTCTGGAATCGTGCAAGACCTTCTGGAAATGAAGTTATAGTCACTCAAAAATTGAGCTAGGGAAGCACGTTGGACGAGTTGTTCGAGGCTTGTAACTTCCGTCTTTTGCAGCCAATGTATGCGAGCTGACCTGAGTAAAGAGAGAAGTTGAGAATGAAGGGAAGAACAGGGTTTTTGATCGGAAACCATCGCTCAACTCACGATTTCGAGTGTTCCTTTGTTCACGTCGAGGGGCAGAAAGGGGCGGGGCTTGCCCACAATGGCGGAGTTTGCCCACTTTTCTAAGCCGTTTTGCGGCTCCTGGGTAGCTTTTCGTCCCGTTTTTTCGACGCTGTCATGCTTCTGAGAGCCACTAGAAGCGTTTGTCATAGAAAAATCGAGGATGAAGTTTATCGCGAACAGTGCCTTTAACTCAGGCAAACTCAAATGTCGACAGCAGGTTGAAGCACCTGTTTCTCGAGCAACCGGCGATAGCAGGCTCTTTCGGGAGAATAACATGGACCTGTTATCGACCTGCTATCGACCTGTCGATAGCAGGTTCACAGCAGGTTGACAAGGCAACACATCCTATCGCCGGTGAGCATTGATCGTCCAAATCTCCGCATGCTCAACCAAATATTCAGTCGGTTGCGCAATTCAAGAATCTGCTTTTGTTTTGTTTATTTGTCTTTCGTGAAGCACACTTGTTTTTATGTGATAACGCGCAAATCAGGCCTTGTATTGACTGGAATTATTACTCAAATAGTGTTCTAGAGATTTTTGTAGTATTCAACTACTTTATCGTCTCTTGGGATTTTACTATGAGTATTTTTTCGAACACCGGGTATATTTGGAGTCTTGAAACATCCTGTTTTGAATATTCGATTTCGTCGTGATTTTTATTGTTTTGCTTCTCGCTTCATTGGAGATTTCATGTTTTTCGCCTCTCTGTATTCCGTTAATACGGGAAATCGAAAAGTTCTTTGCTTTCGTTTAGGCCAAGTGTCCGTTTTTCGAATATTTGTCTCAATTCAGCTTACATCTTAATTACCCATCAGAAACGTTGTTCATTTGTACAAGTATATCACTTGAAAACCATTCGAACTTCGAAATCGATTACTTGCTTCAATTTTTGTACAAATGTTCACACGTAAAACAATTGAATCGAGTATGTGATCTATTTTTGAACTTACTCGTTTATTTAAGAAACTCTTAAAGAACTCACACCAGGTTTTCAAATCAATGGGAGACTTTATGAAGATCACAATCGAGAAATAATCCTAATTTCTCATTAGATCTAAATTTGATGATGTGATTACATAATAGACATGGACAATCGTCGCTAGGTTTTGAATGAAGGAATGATTCAAATCTCGCGTTTTTAGGACACATCAGATGAATGAGTAATAAGGATGGCCACTATAGAAAATTTTCTGATGAATAAGTTTTCTCGATTATATCCACTTCAAAATTAACGAATTTACGAATAAGTTCGAAGAAGGCATTCTTAAAAATTTTAGATGAATTTTCGAATACAGCGTTTTTGAAATCTCGGAATGAGTGAATAAATTCGGCAAGATCTCTCTTTTTTTGACTGAACGATTGTTTTAGAAAACCTGTCTTCTATTTGAAGCAAATGAATACTTGGAAAATATATTCGAATATTCGAATGAAAATTAGCTTTTTCCGACATATTTCCGAAAAGATCCTGAATACTCTCTGCACATTCCTTTTCAATATCCAAACATATGAATTTAGTGACACAAAATTGGCCAACTGCTCAGAAAATCGAATATTCGAGCTCTCCGAACAAACCGAATACTCCAGAACCTGACTGATTCAAATTTCTGAACGAATCGAAGGCTTGAAAAAGCAAATATCAAAATTCCCGAGCGAAACCAACATTCGAAAAAATCAGAAATTGGAATTTCCGCTTGAATCGAATATTAGAATACTCAACTTTTCTAACTATCTGAATTTATATCACACAGGCGCCCTTGGTCTGGGTCAGAAGTGCGTCGGCACGCTGCTTAAAGGCGCAGTCCAACCTCAGGGGTAGAACTTGATGTTGTAGTCCGCCCACCGTGTACAAGCGCAAGATATGAATTCGATCATATAAGTGAGAAAATCCAGGGATAAAGTCGGCCCCACTCCCCATACCCTAAAAGCATAATCAAGCGTTTTGCTCCGAATAGGGGACCAAAATCATTGCAAACTGAAAAACTGATTAATGTGGCGATGCTCATAGGCAAAATAGACTATAGCAGAGCTCTTGGTTCCCTTTTCGAGGCGGTGTGCGCCGTTATGTAGGCTTTTGAGTATTGTGGGCGGGGCCGACTTTTTCCCTGTAGTTTCTCCCTTATTTGATCGATATCTCGCGCTTGGCAAGGTTGCTATTCACGGTGGACTGATCATAGTACGAAATTTTACCCCGATATTGGACGATGCCTTCAGAGATCTTTCATAGACCTGGTCATTTTGGCTCTGCCGGGGATTTCATATGTAGTTGCTTCCTGTCCGTGCCGCGCGTGTCGCGCGGTAAAAAGTTTCATAGTCCACCGCTCATTCCGAGCGTCACGAGCATTCCGTGCTTGCGGTGAGGACTATGAAGGATACCTTACGCACAGAGATTAGATTAGCGGGCTTTCTCCCCCGAGTATCCTCTGTAAAAATTGAAGTTCTGATCATTCAGAGCGCGTGCGGAGCGCGCGATGCTGCTACCTCCGTCGACCTCTGCTCTTTCGCTATCTCTAACCTCCGCTCCGCACCTGCCCGCGCTGAAACTACTAGAATTTCATTGTTTTACAGTCTATGCATATCCTTTTTATTAAATATGGTATACCTTCAGAAGGCGCAACACTTCCTCTATCTAATAGCGTTACCCGAAATCCCTACTTATGTATTTTACATCGAAGTGTCGGGGACGGTTCAAGGGACCGAAAATATTTGGATACACCTCGTTCTCCCCTTTAAATCTATCGACGCTGTTCAAGATCCAAGAACATTTGAACTTCGTGAGGGCTGATTCTTGTACCAAATCGAATTCGCGAAACTTTTTCTCAATTTAGCGAGTATGGCTTTTCTTTAAATGTTCAGAAGGTACGATTCCCATTGAACATAGCTCCATCATGCAACGCCTTCAAGCCAATCAACTTCAAATTTGATAATAATGCACAACGATTTATCTTCCTGCCTACACCTAATCATTTTGCCAATTATCAACCATTTTTCAGAGATTAGATTTTAACACTTTTCAAGGGTTTCTGGAAAAAAATTAACCACAATCAGGAAAATTGTTATGACCAGAAAAGACTCTCTGAATAATATTTACATCCGCGAATTTGAGGTTTCGTGAGGGAAAATTCTCAGATAATGAAGATAAGCCAGGAGCTTCCGTTTCGAAGAAGTACCGGTAACTGCGATTTTCGTGCATTGGAGAAATTTTATTAACCTGTTTTAGTACCATAATCCTGCCCTTACATAGTCAAAAGTTCTATATATAAATTTTTTGCCTTAATTCTCTTGGTTTTTGTATCGTTGCTGCATATTTCTTGCTTAGAGTTTCGAAAAACCCGTTAAAGTCGAATTGGTTCGAAAGAAAATCAATTACTATTTTTTTCTTATGCCGGCCACTGAAAGCTGCGAAATAGCTCAAATATTGAGTCGGTAAGAGTTGCACCTCGATAATAATTACGGCAGAAAAAAAACCGAAATGCCCATGTTTAAGGGCAGTTGAGTATGGGGACGGCTACAATTATAGCTAGGTAAAGTAAAAATACAGCAATAGTTTCTGAATCCTGCGATGGTTCAGCTCGTTTAACAGCTCGGATTTTGAAGGTGGCCACACTCATTAAAAATCCAGCGATAGGATGTCTACAGCAAAATCCATAATTCCGGCGGTAGCAGGTCGACAGCTGAGCCTTTCGAGGCTTCAGTTAAGTCATGCCGCCGTCTCGAAATCCGGCGTTAGGAGGTCTACACCTGGACTTTTCGGCGTGATACTAGGTTCTCTCGCGCTGAAATCACGCTTTTTTTCGTGTCCTCAGCTGATGTGCTCTGTGATGACACCTCAGAAACCTGCTGTCGACATTTGAGTTTGTCTGAGAAGCTTGGTTGTGCTGTGCCAGCCCCGCCCACTTCCTTGAAGGCATCGTACCGTTTTTTGGTTCAAATGGTTTTCTGGGCCCACCTAAGAACGTGGGGACAGCTTGTTGTGCTGACTTACTTGACTTAATCGGTTGGCTTTCGCCTGAGGCGGTCATTCCGCATCTTCACCGAGGTGTACCGTCCTAGTAGTCAGCCGTGTCCATTTTTCACGGTCTTCAGCCACAATTTGAACACATTCCATCCAGCTGTCACTATTACATTTCCTGCGAAACGAAACATCGCGCCTGAACTGTCTTTCGATGCCGAGTGACTTCAAATCCTCTTTAACAACTTCCGTCCAGAACTTTCAACAACGCCCAGGTGGCCGTTTCCAGACAGGTTTTGGAAGCATTCTTAAAGCGTGTTGTACGAGGCAATCCGGCGTTCTTTTTAGTATATGCCCGAGCAGTCGAAGTCGACTTTCCATTGCTGCTTGAGATGGCGTTAGGAGATGCTGGCACCTCCCTCGTGTCAAGCGTTGATGTACTTCGTCGATTTCCTTGTAAATGTCTTCGTTAGGGCATACACGCGGCCAGAAATATCCAAGCAAACGCCTAAAAAGCTTGCTCTTCGTGCAATCCAACCTTTCCATCTGCGTCTTCGGTGCCGCCCACGTCTCCGATCCGTACATCATGATAGGGCGAATAGCGGATAGGTAGACGCGCAACTTGACTTCCTTCGCGATGGTGGTAGACCACAAACACTTGGTTAGAGAATTAAATGCAGACGTAGCTTTCGCACATCGTTGTCGAATATCCGCTGCATGACTGCCATCGTTCTTCAGCAAACAGCCCAAATAACAGAAATCGTCCACCAGTTCGATACGTTGTCCGTCCACACAAACTCTCGTTGAAGGCCTCTGAGAGACCCACATCTGCTTGCATTTGTCGGGACGAAGACGAAGTTCATAGGCTGCGGCATACTTCGGAACAAGGTTCACAATCCTTTGCAGTTTTGCGTTGTTTTCAGCGAATAACACAATGTCGTCGGCGTACTCCAGATCGACAAGGGAGCGTCCTGATGGTGTTAGGATCACATCCGCAGGAAACTGTTCTGCAACTCTACGCATGATGTCATCAACGGCGAAGTTGAAAGGAAAAGGTCCTGCAACGGCTCCCTGCCTCACACCTGTTTTCACCTCAAAAGCTGACGTAAATCCGACAGGTGTACGAAGTGCTGCTGTTGTTCCTTTGTTCATGTCCTCGATTAACCGAACATACTTCTCCGGGACTCCATCTGCTCGCAGAGCATTGAGCAATCGATCACGATGAGGAGAGTCAAACGCGGCTTCGAAGTCCAAAAAAGCAAGCTGTAATGGCTTCGAATACCGCTGCCACGATTCAATTACTCTTCTCACGACGAACACTTGGTCGATGGTCGATCTTCCAGGTCGAAAACCGGCTTGCTCATCTCTGGTCGTTCTTTCACGATGTTTGATAAGTCTCCCGAGAATGTAACGTTCTCAAACCTCGTACATGACACGAAGTAGAGAGATTCCTCTGTAGTTCCTAGGATCCGTGACGGATAGCCTCTTGTGAAGAGGTACGATGATCGCATGTCTCCATGAATCGAGCATCCTTTCGCTCATCCATATAGCACGGATGGTGTTGGTCATTTCACGAATCCGAGACGGAGGAAGAGCTTTCAGCATTTCAGCAGTGATGTTGTCATCTCCACCTGCCTTTCCATTCATCATTTTCCGGACACAATCCAAAACTTCAGACTCAGTCGGCGGTTCCTCACTGACATCGTAATGTGCTCTCTGAACATGCGGGAGCTCAGGTACTGATGGCGATGAACGATTCAGTAGTGAACTGAAGTAATCCTTCCATATTGGCAGCGTCGCATCACCAACTGCAACTCCATTGGTAGTGTTCAAGACAGGAGAACATCTCTTCATCTTCCCGCTATACTGTCGCAGCAACGTGTAGGCTTTCTTCAGATTCTTCTCCTCCCAAGCCTTCTCGAACTCCTTAGCTCCACATGTCCACTCTTGTTCGCGGTCACTTCGAAGCTGCCGACGCAACTTCCTCCTCAGACGCTTCTCCTCCACGAAGTTTCCTGCAGTTCGGAGAGCACATGCTCTGTTGTAGGTAGATGTTGCTTCTTCTAAGACGTAGGCGAACTTCTTCTTAGGCTGTACAACCGGGAGTGCCTCTTTCGAAGCGTCCTGGATGCACTTGACAAAAGAATCCGCGCCGCAAAGTTTCTTCTTAGTCCGTACTCCGATGTGAATAGAAACGCGTTGTCGAAAATTCCTTCTCCACTCTTCATCTCTGAAACTTGTCATGTCAATCCTCTGGAGAGGCTGAGCTCCTCGCTTCCTCTTATGAATCCTCGCAGTGAAGTTCAACAGAACAGGACGGTGATCCGAATCGGATACGACATCCCACACAGTTCTGGATCTTCGAATGTCCGATACTGGAATATTCCTCGTCAGGACATAGTCAAGCTGTAGTTTCAAAGTTGTCATCTTCCGCTTCCGCTGCTCTTCTGGAGATAGCTGGGTTAGTCCCTGCCACGTAAGCTGATGGCGGCGATGATTCCTCCTGGAAGTCGATGCAATAATCAGACCACTGCGTTCACAAAAGTCGACAAGGCGGTAACCATTGTCCGATGTTTGCTCCACTGGGTAGAACCATTTACCGAGTACTTCGGATTCCTGATCAAGTCCCATCTTCGCATTTGCGTCAATCCCCACGACAACAGCATGTTGACAAGGTATCCTGGCCAGCAACGTATTGAGTTCCTCATAAACGCATCCTTCGAATTGTCTTCGGCGGTTTCAGTGGGCGCATGAGCACTCACTATCCACAGATTGAATCCTCTGTGATCCCGCAGTCGTACGAATGCATTCCGGCCAGACGTTGAGCCGAACTCCTTGACCATACCATTGAAATCCTTCCTTACAGCTATTGCACAGCCTCCCACTCTCCTGTCGTCAGCGTTACCGCAGTAGATGGTGTACTCTCCGACGCTGATGACAGGTCTATCCTTGAGGCGGGTTTCCTGCAGAGCAGCAAACGGTGCATGAAAATAGCTCAGAAATCTGGACAGCGCAGTTTTTTGGATATCAATCGACAGCGACCGACAGTTCAGAGTGGCCGAACTGTGGCTTGTGACCAAAGACTCCATGAACTCCCTAGGTACGGATCCGAAGGTGTTATGGACCAGAGGCCTTGGTGTGCCGGACGGCGACACCTTTATACAATGTGCGGGATACTTTCGCGATATAGGTGTGCACGCTATATCGCTCGAACGTTCCCTGTGTACACTCAAACGTCTGCTGGAAGCAGGGGCACCAAGGAGCAGGTACCAACAGAATTGTATACACACCCCCAGCCTTGTTGGGCGTAAAACGCCTTATTGTGAAGACAAATATGGTCGAATATCTCAAATTCCGTCAAAGGAGGCCGGCCCTCCGTCAGTCATCTGGCACAATTTGCTGTCAGCCATCATATAGGTAAATTTTCAACATTTGATACAGTACAACTGAGGGGAAGTTGATGGAATATACCAAACGATTAAGTGAAGAATGACTTTTCTACACACATCGATTAAGCTTTTCTTCTCCACAAATCACTTGAAATAAAGACGAACTTCATTTATCGTGAGATCGTTGGTCAACACAGCGATCTCGGCTCTATCCTGAGGAGGGGGGGGGGCACTCACGACCACCACATGATAGAGACCACGAAATTAAAGTGAACCCTACTCTCAACTAAGGCCCCCGACATAGTTGGTGGATCTACTGAGTCCCACCCGGTCGATACGCATCGAATTCGTGGGAAACGGGTGCAAAATATCAACCCACTGAGTCCGACCGCGACCGTCTGATGCCCACCGCAATCCCCCCGGTCGATACTGATGATTCTCATGCGTACAAGGGCGGGGCCAATGCACCAACTGAGTCCCACTGAGTCCCACGGAGATCATCCTCACCCCACCCGGTCGATATAGGTGTTTCTCACGTGATTTGGGTGCAGTTTTTCGGCCGACTGCAACCTGCCGAGTCCCGCCGCATCTCGACTCTCGTCGTCTGCGCTCTGCCCCACGTACTGCTGCCGCTGACTATCGAATGCGTATTTCGCAGAGGAACTGGTTGGCGCTGGGGGCAACCGCACTCAGCAGGTTTTTCCACCCCGGACTCATTCGGACTCAATCGGACTCAGCAGGTTTTTCGACGAAGTCTGACGGGGGCCTAAGACCCAACAAAATATCTAGAACAAAAACATTTGCTATCACAGCGATACGAAATGATCTTGTGAGTGACTGTGGTATAATCTCTTCAATTCTATGAGTGCCCCCCTCCTTAGGATAGAGCCGCGATCTCTAACAATCGAGTCTTCCTTTCTAAAAAGTCGCTTGAAACATTTTCGGTCCGGAAAAAAAGTTCTCAATGATTTTTTCGCGGGTTTTTCAACGTATCTGTTACAAAGGGTACTAAAGCTCTCATTATGTATGGAAAACTCGGAGACGAAATCCATCGTGAACGATGCCTTTAAGGGCCATTAAAGAAATGTGTTGGTGGGCATTGCGCGTACAAGTTTTTAGGGCCGTATAGGGCTACTTATGGCTCATTCTTGGTCGTTCTTTCGTCATTAGTGTTACAGTGGACCCCGGCACATTTGATTTTCGGTGAAACATGAAGACAGTATGTGTCGTAAACACTGCCACTGAAACACAGCAGAGAGTGATAAATTAGTGTGCGGCTGGCGGTGTGGTCGCCAACAATTGAGTCTATCGAGGGCAACTCGCATTTGTTCAAGAATATGAAGTGGAGGCATATAACGCGTAATCTTTACGCCTTGTGAACCTATTCTCGCAATTTTTAAATTTCTTCAATTCCTATAGGCACACAATCTTCAACCCCACTACGAGACTAGCTTGCATTTTCAAATTGCAGACCTTCATGCGTAGCTGTGAATTTAGAGGGCAAAAGGAGTGGATTGATTTTCAAAGGGCTGTAAATGGTATTTACGTTCAATTTTTTAGGACGAACAATGGGTTACTGATTTTCGGTCTACAACTAAGCTCTGGGGCTTTCTAGTAAGCTCTCGGCTTCGATAAAAACCAGCAGCGAGTGGTGGCTTTCTTGTCTGAGCATCGTTATCAGCAGTTATACTTCTCTAAGGCTCGCCGCCCCACTGCTGGGGATGACTCTGAGAGTTTTGACCGATGAATAGCCGCAAAATAGCAGCAAAATATCTGCTTGCCGCGTAGTAGCCGGCAAATGATTCCTGCCGCGAAATAGCCGAGAAATAATGCCCTCCAAGTACGTATACGACACATACCAGAAGCATGATTCCGATTTAGACACCTCTGTCGGTTCAGTTACCCAAGCTTGAGGTTCTTTGACCTCGCTCAGCCTCTGGAGGCCCCGCCCAAATGCTGGCGGCCCCGGATGGTGGCTCGGCGAGCCGGTGACGGTTGCGTCTTGGTCGTTTTTGATTACTTCTCGTTATTTCTCGGTTTTTTCTCGGCTATTTCCTGTTCTTTTCGTGGAAGGCCGAGAAATGACCGCGAATTATATAGCTCCCCAGGAGCCGCTGTGGAGCCTGGTGAGCTACTTCTCGGCTATTTAGTGGCTCTTTTTCGGCCGAAATTCTCGGAGAAGCGAATTTGAGAGCTCACTAGAAATGCACCAGAGGTTAAAGGCAGTCCACGATAAACTTCGTCTTCAGTTTTCCGCCGGAAATCCAAAGTTCGGGATTTCATTGGAGCAGTAGGGGTGAAAGAACGAACTAAACGAGCCCAAAGCTTTAATCGGTTCTGAGATACGCTCGCGTTCGAGTTTTCCGAGTAAGAGTTTTCTTCATTGGCATTGGAGCGCGAGCGCGGCTGAGTTTTAGCATTGGGTCGCATCTGCACACGCTCTCTACTTCAGCCCTATGCCCGTGCAACTCATCCACCGTTAAAATGCAGCTTTCAAGAAGAAAAGCTTATTTTGGATGTTTCGCAACGTTTTTCATGATTCTTTCTTCACTGATGAAACAGTCAGACCTTTGTTTACTGGTGAAAACTAGCAAACGATTTTCATCGTAGACACTGCCTTTAAAGGCAGTGTTCACGATGATCTTCGATTTTGAGATTAATCGCTATACCGAATGTTTGGACACCGGGTAGAACTGAACTGACGAGGAAATCGAGAAAAATGCCCCAAAAGTGCATAAAATCCTTTACTCTCACCTCACCGTTTTACTCTCACTGAAACTATTCGTGGTGACAATGAAATCTTTTGGTGACCCGTCTTTTGCAATTCGCTATTCTCTGTTGTTCTGTTCTTTCCTTCGGACCCAAACTAATACTGTTCTGCCTAAAATACTCTTCCACTTTGATTACCCCCATTTTCACCAGTGTAAACCACCGGGAACATGTTTAATCATATGGACAACTAGTCCAGGCCAGAGAATAATGTGACTGAAATAAGACGTTTAGTGCTCTTCTCGCTGTTTCTCCGTAATTTTGGTAAAACATGGAGGCCAACGCATTGTTTTGAGTGCAAAACTCAGGAACGAAAATCATCGTGAACATTGCCTCTAATCATATTGAGTGAGACTTATCTCACGAAGTGAGGTGAAGAAATTCAGCAGTAGGATTAAATCTGCCTAAATGTTTGCGATATGTAGTCTGGCACTGCGCCGTTTATTCAGACAAAGCTAGCACATAATCTAAGAAGAAGGGATCTGAAATTAAACCTGATTGATTTTCAGATCATCTGAAAAATCACTCATCTCAGATCATCTTAGTTGCGTTTACTACGGGCTATACCCATGTGAAGAGACGATTCCATAGGAAAGAAAAATCCAAATTACGAGTAAACGTTTCCGATGACGGCGTCTACCTTACCTGTTCCTAATGGTGAAGTCCGGGATCCAAATCTGGCTTCTCCTGACATAAATGTAAGAAATGTCAGAAAAGTTCGAAGGATCCCACGTGAGCCGTACATCCATCCACTCCTTTAACGGAAACTATGTGTGGTAAAATAAAGCTTTTGTCTGGGACCGTCTAAGCGAAACTCACGATGCTGAATTCAAGCTGCACGTAAACAGACTGTGATGCTTGATCCTGAAAAAGAAAATTGTTTTCCTATCAAAGTAGGGAGTCGGGCTTCATATGTACCTGAATTGAAAACTCACAAGCTGTAGGAAGGTCCCATTTACCAACTCAAAGGTGATTTTGAGTTTTGACATTGCGCCATTAGCTCGTAGATAATATTGAGCTGACATGGATTCATTGCCTGAAAAAGAAAACTACGTAAAGCCTGTCCGAAAGAGACTGTCCGCCCACGCGGTCCGCGCGTGTGGATCGGCCGTCGTGAAGGAATTTTAAAGACCTGTGAATCGATTAGCAGGAATAATAGACGAAAAGTGAATGATGGCCCAGTCAGTGGTTCGCTGCCATTGAAAAGTTCGTATAAAAAATACTTTTGCGATAGTCGCCCGAGAAGCACACCAACCAGGCTGACAGTCACATTTGGACAGGCTTTATATTAAGGATCTGTCTGCCACTACGGACTTGGAAGAAACTTGGGTTTCAGCCCTTCCCAGTGAACTTCTGCGATTGTTCACTAATAGAACTTACTCTGTGGCGGAACCGGAGCTATATCTTTTTCATAGTTGTCGAACATGTGTTCGTAGACTAGCTGATTTGAGCGCAGGAACTCTTGATACTCATCGGGTATGACTGCGGAGCACACTGAAATAGAGCGGAATCATTGTGAATGTTAGATATGTGAATATGACTGCAAAAAAATTACAAAATCTGTTCACCGACTACAAAAAGAAGCAGTAAATTCGCCATTATTGAGCTCTGGGGGAGCTTTTGAAGACCAATGAATCGGAGCGTGCGCAACCACTTCATAATTTGATACTTCACCTCAATCGACTACCATCAACTGAGCAAACATAATCAGCTGCACCATAGAATAGCCGGCACCCATTTGAAAAAATGAATGGCTGGAATACGTAGCTCTCTTTCTCTACTAATCACTCATTATCAGACACGAATGAATGAAATTTAGATACAAATGTTTAGCTGACTCCTCCTCGAATGTAGTCAACATTGTGTGACGGTCTGACTTTTCATATTTTTTCAAATCACCCAAGGTAGACAAAACGGAAAGTAATGGTCAAAACACATGTCGAAAATGGGAACATTAGAATTACACAAGTATAGCCTACTGAGCTTCACCATTCGGTTTCTGGCAATGCGCCATCAGCGGGTTACGGTAGTAGCCGTGCCAGGACATACTGCACTCTGCTGGCGACGCATCTGTACTAGAGTATGTCAACGTATATTCGAAAAACGATTATTCGGCCGAATAAACCAATAATCGAATATTAGAATTATTCGATTATTCGGAAAAGTCAGATTTTCTAATAATTCGTTAATTCGAATACTCGGGAAAGTCAGTTTTCGAATAGTTCGTTTATTCGAATATTCGAAAAGTCTAATATTCGAATATTCGAAAAGTCTAATATTCGAATATTCGCCCGAATAAACGAATAATTTTAAAAGAATGTCTGGCACAAGTCCATTTTTGCGGTCCAGAGGGTATATGTCTCCAATCAAGCTGGTGGAAACTTGGAATATAATCAGAATACTTTAATATTTAACATGACATATTCAAAAATCTAATGGTGAACGCCGGAATTCAGGGCCCGTAGTAAACCCTCAGGGCGCTGAGGTGAGCTCCCTGCAGGCGGTCAACTTACGCAGGGAGGCATGACCGAATCAATCAAACCGTCACACGGTTAGCGATGGCAGGTCACCCTGCGCGAGGAGATGGCGGTCCATCGTAAGTTGCTCCTGCCTCTCCTGCGGCTGAAATACATTACGACCATCAGCCCCGAATTTCTAAACTGATGTAATCGATACTGTGTTCCGTCTGCTCGAGTAGGTCCTGTACAGATTCGAGCGCTGCTCCACAAGCTTCTTTTGATTGAATGCTTTCATGCTATATAATGTAGAATGTCTTGTTCGTGGAAGTTCCTTGACATAGCTTTGATCTATACAATACTATACGAAAAAATGTCAAGAAGGTTGGTGGTGCCGCGAACGGGAGTTCGATTATGCGTACTCGGTCCGTGCTTCTAATTCGAATACTCGCGATTTTGACCGAATATTCAAATTGTTCGTATTCGAATAATTCGATTATTCGGAAAAGTAAAATTTTTGAATAATTCGTTTATTCGAATACTCGGAAAATTCAGTTTTTCGAATAATTAGTTAATTTGACTATTCGGAGAAGTCAATTTTTCGAATTATCCGGTTATTCGAATATTCAAAAATTTTTATTCGTTCGATATACTCTAATCTGTACTTTGCAGTTCTGACCTTGATAAGCGATACAGCTTCAATCCGTTGATCTTTCTTGAGATTTTGGGCTACCTTGATTGCCCAATTTATCCTAAAATAGACAGGACAAGGTACGATATCATTAATTCAAAGTGCTTACAGTTTTTTTTCATGTATCTTGACTATGCACGCACTACTGTCTGAATTTCGGGTATATCATGTCATTCCTCAACCTTAGCCAATCTTTTTTTTTCAATGTTGATTACGGAGCTTATAGTTATATTTGCGAGCCACTGTCAATTTTGAGCTAAAAATTCTCTATTACCCTAGTTACGGGGCGAGTCTTCAGCATTATCTTCTTACTGGAGAGGCTTTACATTTGAACGTAACCGAAAGGACCGCCCAATACTCACAGAATACCTTGATACCTTGATGATCCATCTTCACTGCGCGTCGCGGCCGTGTGGACCACATCTCAACCAGCTCGACCGATCCCGAGCAAGGGACATCCAGTGATAGTGATTTCCAGGAAGCCCTCGCTCGGTGCAGAACGTCTTGACTCTGCCTGCCTGAAAATACAGAGTTCCATCTTGTGGGAGGACGGCTAGAGGCCGGCGGCAATCACGTGGTAACCAGAGTGTTGTACGGAGACTCCATCGGTCATCCATGCGGCGCAACACGTGTCCTGCCCATCGGTGTTTGGACTGGGCCATGAACAGAAGAGGGTTCATTAACTGCGACTGCTTTCAAAGATCAGCACTGCTTAGGCCACCAGCTCGCTGGGCACGACGATTAGTCTTCAGTAGTCTGGGTTCCAAGGCCCTGTGAGCTGTCCTTATAACCTGTGTGGTCGCCTTCGTTTCCTCCCATGTCTCGGTTCCAAAGCACAACGCAGGTAGCACCGTGGTGTCGAACAAACGCGCTCGTGTCTTCACATCCCGCAATTTGTCTGTCACTTCTACTATAGATCCAAGTGCAGACCAGGCAGCTCGTCGTCTCCGTCCGATCTCCGTAGACAAGTTGTTTTGCTTGTTCACCTCTCTTCCGAGATAGACGTAGCTGTTCGTAGCGGGTAGGGGAATGCCAGAGAGACGAATGGGGCTGTCGTCGCACCACTGGTTGCGCATCATTTGGGTTTTCCTCAGACTCATTGTAAGGCCGATCGCTTTGCCTGCAGCGTCCAGTTCGTTAAGCATTCCTTCGACTTCTGCGGAAGACGAACCCAGCAGCACAACGTCGTCAGCGAAGCGCAAGTTGGATAGTCTGCACCCGTCTATGAGGATACCTTTGCTATCCCAGTCAATGTGGCGCATCACGTCTTGTAACGCGGTCGTGAACAGCTTTGGCGAGATGGTATCTCCCTGTCTGACACCATTTCCAATCGACACCTTCAGTTTCCTCTCGAATAGTTGAATAACGGTGTTGCTTCCGTTGTTGCACTCTTCCAATATTCTGATGTACTGGGCGTCAACACCAGCGTGGATGAGAGCGTTAAGAACAGCCGGGACTTCAACCGAATCGAATGCCTTGGTATAGTCCACGAAGACGAGCGCTAGAGGTAGATGGTACTTCCTTATCCGTTCAATGACTTGCGATAGCGCCTGAATGTGATCAAGACAGCAGTGAACCTTACGGAAGCCTGCCTGTTCTCTGGGCTGGAAGTCATCCAGAGCCTTCTCTATCCTGTTCAGCAGAATCTTGGTAGAGACCTTGTACGGCACTGAGAGTAGAGCGATTGGCCTGTAGTTGTTGATGTCATCCCAATCACCCTTTTTGAATAGGAGTATTGTTCTTGACGATTTCCACTGCGCGGGAACGAATCCTTGCGCGAGGTATCTGGAGAAGTGTTCCGCCAGAACTTTCCATAAAGGCGAAGGGGACTCGGTGGTAATGCCATCTGGTCCAGTAGCTGTGTTTTTCTTCATCCCTTTGACAGCAAAATAACTTCACTCTCAAGGATTGGAGGTGGGTCATCTGCTACTGCAGGTAGTGGGCTACGCGGCACGGACAGTGTTGAGTTGAAGAGAGTGCTGTAGAAATCCACCACAATTTTTTCCATACCAGCGCGGGACGTGCAAATGCAACCCGAGGAATCCCGAAGGGCTGACACTTGTTCTCTGCGATCTGACAGCTCACTCCGACAAAATCTGATGTTTTTCCTCTGGTTCACGGTGTCCAACAACTTCCGCGCTCGATATTGCTTCAAATCGCTCGATACCTCAGCTCTGAATACTTTGCTGATCGTAACACGCTCCAAGTGACTGGTATTCGGATCGAGATGTACTAGATGTACCAGATCGAGATGTACTCACAGAATGAAGCTTGAAATTGTGAACCGCGAAAGGCAGATGGGTGATGGCCGCAATGTTTTACAGCTGCAAGAGTGCAGGGGAAAACTCCTGTTCCGTCTAATTACGCGCGTTGCTTCTTCCCCCGTTCGTCCAATCGCGCGCAGGGTTCGGTGTGAGGTGTGGTGTATGACAGAGGGTGGAGGGGTGGGGGGTCGGACCTGCGTCGCCAAGAGTCAAGATGGAATTCTATCAGGGGGAGGATTCGATAGCCATACTGTTGGTATGAAAAATGACGGCAAAATGATACCACAAAAAAAATTTCAAAATGAAACTGGAGATCAAACTGAGAGGGCAAAATGAGACTGGAGATCAAAAAAGAAACAGAAGAATGAATGAAACAACTGCGCAAAACAAATGAGGCAGGATATGAGATGAAAATGCAAAAATATGGCAGAAATTCACCCGAAGAGGTGACAACTCATTGGTGAAAAAGCAGTGGTGCTCAGTATTCAATGTCATGGAGGTCCAAGCGGACTATCCTGTCAACGAAATGACACAGATGTTCTGGAAACTCGTATTCTATGATGCATTTTCAAGCGATTTAGGATTCACAGGCTCGATCCCGCCAAGGTCAAAAATTTCGCAAATATGGGAAACGATGGATGGTTGACTGTTTCAGAAAAGCATTGTTCATTGTTATATCTCTAGCAATTTTCTCCTCGAAATTGACTCGTTCCAAGATGCGATAGCGGCTGAAGCATAAGATTTTTCACGCCCTGAGGGCACATAGGTGCAGTTCCAGGCACGGAAACTACAATTAGAATATGAGTGTCCGCATTTGAAAACGTACGCAAAATTCCATGGACGCATTTCATGGACGCATGAAAAACCGATCGTTGTGAAATATTTACAAGTTTTGATCGAAATTTAAATTAGGTAGTTTCGCGTTTGTACCCCCTATAAAACGTGGTAATTCACATCATTCGAGGCGCAAGCGGCGCGCGCGACGCCTCAACCTCCGCCTGCCCTCCGCTCTCTCACTGTCTCTAACCTCCGCTCCGCACCAGCACGCGTAGGAGCCTTGTGATTTTCGCCGTTTTATAGCCTATACAGCGTGCGGAAAACTTCGTCACGGACCCAAGTAATCGGTTCGGTTCTTCCAGCCGGTTCAAAGCCGCTTTCAAGGCCCATTTCTAGGTGTGATACAATCGATTGTGTCACACCTAACTTCTATGGATTTAGGTGTGATACAATCGATCGTATCACACCTGAAAATGGGTTTTCAAAAACCGTTTTGAACCGGCTTAAAGAACTGAATCGATTTTTAGGTTCATAACTAAGTTTTCGGCACGTTGTAGCAACGCGGAACTCCCTGATTTAAATTTCGATAAATACTCATAAATATTTCACAGCAATCGATTTTTTCATGGACCCCTCCCTATGTAGCGCTGTTCGGAGTAAAGCTGCGTCCCTAAAAATCTGGGTGCGTTTTCACAAGCGGGTATTCATGCTCTGGATACAGTTTTCATGCCCGAAACCGCACCTATGTGCCCTCAGGGCATTAAACAGGCTCCGCCCCCCCATGTAGCGCGTTTCGGCCTAAAGCTGCGTTCATGAATTGCTGTGTGCGTTTTCATGAGCGGGTAGTCATGCTCTCGGTGCAGCTTTCATGCCCGGAACCTCACCTATGTGCCCTGAGGGCATAAAAACAGGCTTCGCCCAACTCATTTGTCGCTCTTCGGCCTAAAGCTGCGTTGATGACATTTTGGGTACGATTCCACTAGCGGATAGTCATGCTCTAAATGTAGTTTGCGTGATCGAAGCTGCACCTATGTGCCCTGAGGGCCTAAAAACAGGCTCCGCCCACCTTGTGTAACGCTTTTCGGCTTCAAGCTGCGTTTATGAACTCTTGGGTCCGTTTTCACATGTGGACAGCCATACATGAGAAAAGATTTTCCCGCAAAGGGGGAGCTGAGCAAATCGCTCGATGGATCGGACCAAAGTTGGGTTGTATCACACCTCGCGCCGTAGCCTGATCGCGCGCGCCGCTCATCCCCTTTCTACGCCTCTCTTGCGACTGGAATACATTACGACCTTCACCCAAGCCAGATGAGTCACCTACAGAAAACAGTAGGTCTCGCCACGACTTCTACTGTTGCCCGTTGCTGCCAGGAGCCGAAAAGTCAAGCCCTGTCACGTGCACTGATAACGCAATACTGATTCCGATTATAATCATGCTGGGTCCATTCTGACCTGTCACGATTCACCTTTCTCCCAGCTCTATTATCATCGTGTCGTGTGATCCAACAGACGTATTCCGCAGTTGAGGACCGGAATTTGGCTCTGAGAATCCGGAGGGGACAAAAGTATTGCTAGAATCGTCTCATCAAGATCTACAAGATAGCTTCCAGGATAGAGCACCCGTATAGGTGCAGGAGCAGGCAAGAGCAGGCACTCGCGCTTCCACTCAACTCGAAGGCAGATCCCGCGGAGTGAACACTTGACAATGGAAAGAATCGATCGAACCCCACCTCGAGACGGCTCGTATGTACCGCTGCTTTGATTTTGGCATTCAACGTTGCGTCGGAGCCGTTGTCTGCCGGCACTGTGCATGCGACGCGGCACGGAGCGCGGAGATAAGCTCAGCGGTTCAACGCATCGTTCTCATCGGGTCAACTTCTCGACAAAGTAGCTTCGATAGTTCAACTCGAACGTCATTTCCCCCCCCCTATAGTTGAACGTTCCGAATGTCCGAGAACGACAGTACCTAGAGTTACGCAAAAAAAAACTGAATGAGTTCGCAAAAAATTTAATAATTTCAAAAATAACAAGTTCTCACAAGGCAGATTCCTTTGGGCAGCCACCATATGACACGATTTTTTTCAGACAATCAGACAAATCAGGATCCGGATGAGAATGGCTATTCAACGATATATTGCTCGCTGGGATATCCTGGCCTGTTCGTGTGTACATACCTGCCTCGCTGCTTACCGCTCGCTGCTCGTGACGTCTTCCATTGATCTTTTCCAGATTGATCGATGGCGCAGCGCAAAAGCTGACTGCGGGATGAGGTGATTATCCATGGAGTGTACCATATTTACAGTTTACCGCAATGTCAAAAGGACATGATGCGGTTGCAGTCACACACTAAAACTACGGTGGAAGACGCCTAATTTCATTATCGATAGACAGCGCAGTTGATTCTCGGGATGAGTTACCGTTTTTCTTTTTTTTTTCTTGTTTCCTTCCGCATTACTTTTGTTTCTGACTCTTATAATAATACGAATAGGGGCTTTTCTTGGTGTGCTAGAGGAATTTGCCGTTTTTTTTTTCTTTCAAAACTGATTTTGAAAAAAAGAACACTTCGAAGCCCGAACAAACAGCTAGTTTCCCTCACGCACTATGAATAGCCCCTATTCGTAATATTTAAACAGTTAGAAACAAAATTAATGCTGGAACAAACAAGAAATACCGTAACTAACGCAGAAAATCAGCTGTGCTGTCGATCGATAATGAAATTAGGCGTCTACCATCGTAGTTTTAGTGTGTGACCGCAACCGCACCATGTCTCTTTTAACGTTGCGGTAAACTGTCTATTGCCTTGACCTGCTAGAGGATACGTTTTCAAACCGTTGCCGAGTAACTCGATGATACTCTGGGTTCCCCTTTGAAGGTTGGCGCAAGCTCGGTCCACGTATGTCCACGTACCTATGGCAGCATTTAGTCAGGCAGAAATGGGAACCCAACTGGGCAACGTCATAGTCACTCACCAATAGCATAGAAGCGGGGGACGGGACAGTGACGCCGAGGCGCTAGGGTGCTCAGACCAGTGATGACGTGTCAACGCGTCCGGTTCTTCCCCCTCCTCTACTTGGATGCGCTCTATCGATTACCTAAAGTCTAATTCGAGTCCATCACCCGGCAAGAGTGTGGTCCCTCTCACGAAAATTGTGCTATGGGTAGAGATCCAGCGTGTGTTCCTTCCATGCCCTATCGATTGACATGGGAACATCTCGCTTTCATGACCCAAGGACTTGAGCGAGAGCAAGTCCGCTTGATCACACCAGCCGGAGGCGCAGCTACTCTATACAAGATTGTGCGCCGTATACGGCGCGGGTTTGATTGAGGATTCAATGTGCCATGGCTAGAGATTGCCCGGGTCATAAGGAACTGCGTTTCGAATCTCGGTTAGGCTGACCTGGTGATAAAAATCGAGCTCCGCCCTCAAAACTTGCCGGGGACACAACCGGTCACTATGATTCGCACTGAATCGCACCCAAAAAGTGACCGGTTGAGTGAGCATTTTCTGCCTGAGTAGGGCCTTTTTGACGATACTTTTTTGTACCTGGGCATAGCGAAACTTCATGAAACTTCAGTAAGCTATAGTTAGGCATCGCAAACCCTGCTTTACACATACATGAGCATAGGTTTTGAATAGGCATTTTTTTACATCTGGGATTCACTTTTAGTTCACTGGTAGTATTTCGAGGTAGGAATATTCTCTTCAGACATGGCTATCCTATTTCGAAGTCCGTAGCACTTCCTTATTTTAGAAGACCTTCTCACTTGTTGTAAACCCTGTAGACCCTGTCTCACTGGTTGTGTGGAAAACTTTTCTGGACTTAAGTTTGGATGAAACCGCGTCTATCAAGTGCCTCAATTCGATAATAGAGAAAAACAGCGCAATTCATGTAACACTTGGATTTTGTCAAAACCTATGGGGTGCACTTTCGAAATAGTTTAGTGACGCATAATTGACGTCGGCATGCATCATTGTGATACTTTGCGTTCCTTATTGAAGTTTGGCGCAAACTCGGTGCCATATGCTGTAGCATAAATGAACCGAATTTGCGCCAACGGTCAATGGGGAACGCAAAGTATTACTCTGCTTATCTGGGCCAAATTCCGGTCCGCAATTGCGTCTCGACACGCTTTGCAGCCGCACGCGCTCGAGTCAGTCGGGTTTCCAGCGCCAACGCCGACTCGATGTGACTTTTTTATACAATTTTCTTCAATTTGTCTTAGTTTCCCGTTTCCAAAACCCACCTATAGTCAGCAGATCGGCGGCTGCGGCGCTGGAAGCTGTTCTGACTCGGGAGCGTGCGGCCGCAAAGCGTGTCGAGACGCAATTGCGGACCGGAATTTGGCCCAGATAAACACAATACTAGGATTTCGAACGAAAATTCCGAAATTTTTTCGAAATTTGTCAGAAATTTCGGAATTTTTCTCGAAATTTGTTCAAAAAAATTGCGAACGAACGAATTTCGAAAAAAATTCGAAAAATCGGATTTCGAACGAATGAAAATTGAAAAATTTTCGTTCGAAACAATTTCGAACGAACGGAATTTGAAAAAAATTTCGTTCGAAGAAATTTCGAACGAACGAAAACTGAAAAATTTTCGTTCGAGAAAATTTTGTACGAACGAAAATTGAAAAATTTTCGTTCGAGAAAATTTCGTACGAACGAAATATGAAAAAAAAATTCGTTCGACGAAATTTCGAACGAACAAAATTTGAAAAAATTTCGTTCGACGAACTTTCGAACGAACGAAAACGGACGAAAAAAAGCTTTCGAAAATTTCGTTCGTGTACAACTGTAATGCTGACTGTAGGATCTCCAATCCGCTTAATTTGGGTTCTTCGAATTCACAATGTTATACGACGATTGAGAAGGTCTTTTATTGGCGAATATGCGCTACATGTTTCAAAACTTATTAGCCATGTTCTGAGGGACGAATCTCAATCAGGCTTCGGCGCAAGGTGTGATGCAGTATCACAGGGATGGGGTCGAACCCAACGACGTCCGGTAGGAGGAGATCACACCTTTGACCAAAACCCAGATGGGCTTCCATCAGGTGGGGGAGGGGGTGATATTGAGAGCCATACTGTCAATATGGAGTGCTCGTATATAATGATAATTGCGATAACAACAATAATTGTAGAAATTAAAATAATAATAGCGCCATTCACTCCGACACTCTGAGAATTCGTACACCAACTATAAGATGCATTTTTGTACAAATTAAGTTTGACAGGTTTAATCCCGCCAAAGGCCTAAATTTTTGCAAGGATTTAAAACGATGGATAGTTGACTATCTTGGAAGACCGTTGTCCACTGCGATATCTCTAAAACCCTTCGCTCACTAGTGTGCATTTTTAGGTTTCTTATGAGGTGCGACCCCGCCCGAGACTGGACATTTTTCAATGCCCTGAGAGCAGACAGGTGTAGTTTCGGATACGCAAACCACATGTAGATTATGATTATACGTATCTGAGCAAGTATCTGAAATCTTATTACTGCAGCGCCAAGCCAAAGAACGCTACACTATAGGGGTGGAACATTTGCTTTGTGCACGAGGGCACAGAGCAGCAGTTTCGGGTACGCAAACCACATTTTAAATATGACTATCCGTATCTCTGAACGCATCTATGATTTCATGCACGCATCTCCATGTGGAAGAGCGCTACACTAGAGGGGCGAAGCCTGTTTGCATGTCCTGAGGGCACATATGTAGGTGCACTTTTGCGCAAACAAACCGTATTTGGAGTACGAATTTCCGCATCTGAAAACGTAGCGAGAGGACCTCGAAAAGATGTCAGTCCAGGATTGTAATGAAAATTTTATAAATATGCTTTGAAATTCTAATTCGAGCTTTTTGCGTTGCTGCAACATGCGGAAAAGCTAGTCCTGGACCCTAATAAGGATTGAATTTTTTCAGTCCTTTGAGAACGGTCTTTGAAGAAACGTTTTTAGATTCTATACAATTGACACTCAACACCTAAAAATGGGTGTCCAGGTGCGGCATGCATGAACGCAGCGAACGGTGTCAGGGAGCCGCTCCGCGTGCCATGCGCGCAGCGTCGAGCAACGGGGCGGCCCCGAAAATCAAGCACATCAATACACGCCACGAAATTCGGGGCCGCCCCGTTGCTCGACGCTGCGCGCATGGCACGCGGAGCGGCTCCCTGACACCGTTCGCTGCGTTCATGCATGCCGCCCCAGAGACAGTTTCGAACGAGCTGAAAAAAAACCCAATGCGGTATTCTGGTCCCGGACTAGCTTTTCTGACAGCAACGCTAAAATCTTTTATTAGAAATTCGAAACATACATATAAAAACTTCATAACAGTACTGGACCTGGATATTATTCAAAGGACTAATTTTAGTGTAACGCTCTTCGACTTCAAGCTACGACTATGAATTTCTAGGTACGTTTTGAGATGCGTACAGTTATATTCTGAGTGTAGCTTGCGTACGTGCAACTGCAGCTGCGTGCCCTCAGTGCATGCGAACAAGCTCCACCAATCAAGTGTAGCGCTCTTCCGCTCGGAGAGCGTCCATGAAAGACTGCGTACATTTTCCGATGCAGACAGTCATATTCTAAGTGTGGTTTTCGTGAGAGAAACTGCATCTGTGTGCCCCAAGGCATTAAAAAAAATTCCGCCTATAAAGAGTAGCGCCCCAGCTTGAAGCTGCGCCCATGAAATGTCGTGTACTCTCGCATAGGAGCATCCATACTTTAGATGTAGCCCACGTATCCCAAACTGCACATGTGTGCCCTTGGGGCATAAAAAAAGCTCCGCCCAATTAGTGTAGCGCTCCTCAGCATGCAGCTGCCATGAGTTGTCCATGAGTAGTTTTTTTTTATTTCAATCTTGAATCAACTGAGGGTATCGAACGGAGATGTGAATATCCCTTCCACCCCTCCGGTTGTCGTCATTATTTCCGAACTGGGGGGATTAAGATGAGGAAATCGGGATTTAAGGGGGTCGGACCAAAGTTGACTCGTATCATGCCTCGCACCGAGGCCTAGTCCTAATTTGAATCACTGCCACGAAATTTTAAATAAAATCCATATTCGAAATTTTACACCTAGAACTTAAGGTTGTGTATGTGAAAAGCAAAGTTTATGATGCCCTATAACGTACTGGCTTTATCAAGTTTCGCTGAGTCCAAACCGAGATATGTGTAAAAACAGTACCGTGCAAAAAGGACGTGCCAATACATTTATTACCGCTACTGTATATATTTTTGAAAAAGTTGTGAAATGTGGTTCTCAAATTGCGATCCAGTACACATAGCACTGTAAAGAATTAACACACCCTCAACACCCCACCTCCTACCAACTGCAAAGTACGGATGGAATTTCTTCAATTACGGAATAACATTCATTCACACAAGATTAGACGATGTACTACTGCAAATTTAGTTGGTTGTCACGGACATTCAGGCACTCCTGTTCTGTAATTTGTCAGATCCGTTTTCTTCATGTTGAAAATCTGCATCTTATCTGTTGCATAATGCTTCACAGGGAAAGTGACCTTGAATGTTTTGTAGCACGGCTGAAACATGAAATGTTTTTCATTTCCGGGAGTGGCATGAACGTCTGGCAGCCAAGATACCTCAAATATCGTACCTCAAACTGCTCACATTTGTGGAAGATTTTGAGATAGGGATTCTGTAGCCTTGCCAGACTCACCACATAGAATCTTCCGTCATCATCAGCCCAGGTCTGATTTATCATGTTGTCGTCATCTGCAATTACCTCGATGTCACATCATTGATCCAAATGAGAAAGGGCAAGAGAGTGAGTCTCAGACCAATTACCCATAAGCCTGACTGCGATAACTTTTTATTCGTCATGCGAGAGTGCCTGCATAAAATACGATAGCTAAGTTAACGCTCAAACTTGTATTAAAATTTTAAAATGATCACAACCGCTGAAGGAGAAAACGTCAAAGAAACCACAAAAAAATGAACAGCGAATTGTAGGAAAATGAGGGCGAATGGATGATTTCGCAATCCCAACACACCGCCCCCTCGATCGATACTGCTTCGATACGGCGACTCGCGAGGTCGTTCCACTGATTGCCCCGGTCCCAGCTGTTTTTTCCTATCATTTTGTTCGTATTTTTATAGCTAGATGATTACAAGGATCCCTCTCCGTTCTCTAACGATTTTTGTTTAGTCAAAAAATGGCCGGCAGGTTTTCACTTATTTCTTATTATCATATTTATGTTGTAATTATTCTCATACTTCAGTTCTTGCGCCTTCTGAGAATTACACGTGGTAACTAAAGACCGTTCCCAAAATTTAGTCGAGCGACTGGACGAGGCACGATCATTGAGGCGGGCCGTGCGGCGTTCTCGACCGGCCATTCAGCGGGGTTTGATTGCAAGCAGCTCGTCCATTCGTTCTACTGAATTCTACGAACACACCATATTTATACCACGACATGATATTTTTCGACACTTCAAGAAGCAGAGAATTCTCTGGACGGACACGAATGAATACACACACAAATGAATTACAGTGTCGGTTGTTGTTCCACTTTCCCGATGCACATGTACATGTACCAGCGCTCAAATCGCGCAGTCGTTTTGCGCTTCGTCAAGCAACCACAACCGACACTGTCATACGCGTCGACTGAATACAAACCGCCTCCCACTAATTGGACCCCAATCCAATTTTTTTTTTCAAGCGAACCGTTGGACAAAGTTTTTATCGCGAACCCTTCACCCATGACGACGCCTCGCGAGAGCTAGGTTGTCACCCCCATCTTCAGAAAATCTCTTTTGCTTCAGCTTGCTCTGCAAATTAGATAGAAGTAGGCCCAGACATTGTCGAGTCATTCGAAGTGCTGATCACGATTACATTGTTCATCCTTTGATTTCTGACGGATTGCTAGGGGTCACGTTACGTGTGCCGACGTAGGTTAAGCTTTCAGACTTGGGTCGACTTTTCCAAAACGGTATTTGTTGTGCTGATCCCAAATCTGGGGTTCGTTTCTCGATTTACGAGGGAGTATGGTGGCTCGCAGTAGATTTAGAACCATTAGTCGTAAACCCGACGAAAATTGGAAAATGTGAAGGAAAGGGAGATAAGCTTATCTCCTCTTTATAATCCTCCATGTAATAAGGTATGTTCGCCTTATCGTCTTTGAGAATTTTGGTAAAGGACGGTCTGTTTGGAACCGACCCCCTTTTTCGGAGGTTGGTCCCAAACAGAGATCTCAAAATGCCCTTGTAGGCTATCAGCTATCTGGAATCGATTGGTGTTATTCGATTCGTTCAATTCCCGCTCGTCAAATTTTCTATTTTTCAAATTTTGGAGAGGAATATTCCTGCAGATCATGACCATGCTCGAATAATGCGCCATAGTCGTCCTACCTCGCGCAAGAGGCAAACCATACAGTTGTATTTGCACAAAATGATTGTGAAATGAAATGTTTGGCTTGATAAGAGTCACAAAAACCAGGAGCCCGTTCTCCTGCTTTTTCGTCCTCCCTACCAAAAGCGCTGTTGGATAACTATCCTAGTTCGATATGAAATTGAATGAAGTTTTGGAAAACTGTCATAATCGTATCGTGTGTAACCAAATGTTAAAATGGCCACTACACATATGATTTCCAAAAAATCTCAAATCAAAGAAAATGCATTCAGTCGAAAGAATGAGGGTGACTGGGTTAAAATTTCGAAAATTTTCTGTTGTCGTCAGACTGAAACGGCTACGACGCATTTTTCGAACATAGTCATACTCTTCAGGAATTTTCCTCAAAATAATAAAACAATTTAACATTCTGCTTGACGGAACTTTCTTAAACCTAATAAAAGCAGTGGATTCTCCATAGTTTGGCTGATACCCTGAAATGGCAATTAGGAAAAATCTTTCCGTTCAAGATCTGCATAGTAAAGTCATCGAAAATTGCTCAACTTTCGAGACTCATCATTTTCATACCTGAGCTTCTCCGAACATTTTGGAAGTGAAGACACAAATGTAGTGGATGAACACTACAGTGATAACACGGTATCAAATGTTGTTCATTCCAGACCGTATTCAAGCGGTCTGCCATGTAAAATAAAGTCATTCGTGCCTCAACGTGTCCACAGACACCCCAAGACCCGCGTGGCGGCCCAAAAACTACTAGAACAAATATTTCTGCACCATCTATCGACTCATAGTGAAAAACTCGCGGAAAATTGGTGATCCAAACAGTCTGGATTCTTAGACGAACGACCCCACATATCGTCAATCACTGGATGGAGGAACCCGCGACGCTGCTTGGCACGAAAAATTGCGCGTGGGGAAACGAAGAGTGAATGGTTATTAATCGAATGATTCTGCGCTCGACTGGTGAGCGCGGTTTCCTACTTAATAGACGCTGATGATATCACTTAAAAAGTAATCACTATGTATTACATTAAAAGCGTATGATTTTTTCAACTCACACCCATCCATGAGCCTGATTAAAACTTCACCGGCCTCGTCGCCATTACAGAAGAGCTCTCCTCTTGCAATGTATAGAGGAACGAAGGTTTGACCGGAACTGTGTGAGAGCAGCACAAAAATGATAACAAGGCACGTTAGAGGCACAGTGGAGGCTTCCATGTGAAAGAAGAATCTGCAAAGAAGATTATGAGCATCGTACTTTACTGTTTGCGGGAAAAAATGGATTTAATCAAGATGTCGTGTAAGGGACTGAGTAAAACGAAAAAAGACAACGTCAGACTTCCACTCGGCTTCGAAGTCGTTGGATCGCGAGATCCTCTAAAGAATAAATGTTGTGCATTATGCATGTGCTCATTAAGAAGAGTTTGCATTCATGCTTTAGCGCTGAAATTCCTGATTTGATTCTCAAGCATGTATCACAATAATGAAGGGAGATTGCGAAATAATACCCAGACGCCGTGATCGTTACCCTCAATTTTTGCGCGAGTTGACCTTATTCATTTTTGGTTCACACGGCCACAGTATCGTCAATCACCGGATGAGGGGAAGCCACGACGCTGCTCGGCGGGAAGAAATCGCACGGAGGAAAACGAAGAGAGAATGGCTATTGATCGAATGATTTTGCCACCTATTGCTGAGCGCTGTTTCCTACTTTTTTCTTCTTGTTTTTACACTGCACAATCTTTTATTCAAGTTCAGGCCCTTTCTGTTTTCGTTTAATACAGGTTTCAGGTTAGTAGGTGCCATTTAAATTGAACCAGTGGAACTTTAGGAGCCCGCTGACATCGTCGACTTCTTCTGTTTTTCGGCACGATTCTATACATTCACCTCTGCTGCAGAATGGTAGGACGGCGCCGAAAAACACAGAATAGATCACAAATTGCATCGCGTTTTTGGGCCCCGCACCTTTTCCAGGTATATCCGTGGCACTTTATAGACGCTAACGATATCATTAGAGTGAAGATGGACCAACAAGGGATCAGAATAGATAAAGTGGTTAGATGTTGTTCTAGCAGAAAGTTTGCCAGAACATGATCTTGATTGCTGTTCTGACCATTTAATTGGTCTTATTCGGCTATTTATGAAGTCCCGTTGATTATGACTCAGGTTCATTTGTTTTGGCTGCTGGTGAGGAACGGTGAGTAAGGCCCCGGTCAGAGTTGGTGCTATTTGCATCTGTAACCCACCGACTCCCCCCAACACCCCCCCGCACCCCCCAACGCCCCCCAACACCCACCCGGTCGATACGTATGTCCTTATTGTGAAAATAAAGAAACATACATATACACGTATGTGAATGAAATTCTTTGTTAAAGTAAAAAAAAGATGCATAACAATGGCAGAAGTGAGAAGGGGGCAAAATATGAACATTTTTTGCAGAGGAAATTTTTTTACCATTCGAATGATATCTTGTCTCAAGATACTAGAGGCCACCGCTTCTGGGACAGAGAAAAGCACAACAAGCTGGAAAAACCCGTCACATTAGATTATTAGTAATACCCTTTTAATCAGAGTGGACGCTCACTGGTTCCTTGTAATGACCTGAGATCGCACTTGGATAGTCTACTTCGAAAGATCGAAAAGTTTTTAGATTATTAGTAATACCCTTTTAATCAGAGTGGACGCTCACTGGTTCCTTGTAATGACCTGAGATCGCACTTGGATAGTCTACTTCGAAAGATCGAAAAGTTTCCGGATTCAGCGATTTCTGCCGGCAAATTGTTCCAAGTTCTGACAACCTTGAACGCAAAGGAATTCAATATGCTGCCTTTAGAGGTGAATTTCCGCTCAAGTTGGAATCCGTGTTTGCGAGAACGGACATGGTGGCGAGTAAACACGAAAAGGCTGTCAAAGGGAATGTCGCAAAAACCATGCACGATCTTATAGCACAGATGCAAATCAAATTCAACTCTGCGATATCGTAGGGTATTTAACCCTAGCATATCCAAACGAGCTACATGATCTGGGACTTCTCTGTTTGGGAATACTTTGGTGAACACATGTCTAGAGTATCGTTTTTGCACATTTTCAATGATCTCATCATCTTCCACTGTGAAAGGTGACCAAACCTGAGTACAGCACTCCAGTAGGGGTCGGCAGTAAACGGTGAATGCTTTCTTGTAGTGAACAAGACAGCGATGTTTCAGGAATCTCAAAATACAGTTTGCCACCAAGGTAGCTTTTCTGGAGATTTCTCTGCAATGGGAATTCCAGCTAAGATTCGAATTAATGAGAACACCTAGGTCCCTGATAATTTCGTGCACAGGAAGCTTCACACCGTTTAAACGTTTGGGGCATTGATGACGAAAGTTAATATGCAGCAAGCTGCATTTTTCTTCTGATAATTGTAGCTGCCACACTTTCGACCACTCTGCTAGTCGATCGAGGTCACATTGAAGTTCATAAAAGTCAACTGCAGGCTCATTAAGAGGCCGATAGATCTTGAGGTTTTCCGCATAGAGCTTACAAGAACTTGATAGACTATCCGGAGCGTCGTTTATGTAGGTAAGAAACAACAATGGACCCAGAATACTACCCTGAGGAACACCACTGGTGATCGGGTATGGAAGAGAACAGAAATTGCCAGTTTTTACACAAAATGTTCGAGATATTGAAAAAGACTTTATCCAGTTCCAAATATCAGCGCAAACACCGTAACTTTCGAGTTAAATTAACAATTTTCGATGACATATAGTGTCAAAAGCTTCTGCATAATCTATATAGACTACATCTGTCTGACAGTTTTCGTTAAGTGCCGAACACCAGTTTTAATAAAAGTAGTGCTGACAATAAACTTCATTTTCAAGTTTTCAGTGTGGGGGGATAGGGTCATGGAAAGCAGCGAAAAAGGGCCAAAAATTGATAGAAACAGTCGCGACTTGAAGATCTCGTAAGCTCGGTACGCCGGTTTAGCCTGCATCCCCCCTTCTGACGATCTTGTGGCGCCGCGGACGTTTTCGATGGCAAATCGCCAAGCAACTCCGCCACTTCCAACCTGATTAATTCGCGCTCGTTTCGCCATTAGCGCGCGCTTGCGGGAACTATCAGGGCGCGTAAGCTGGCCCGCGCCCTGAGAATACAGTTTATCTACGCAATCGCGTTCAGACTTCGAAGAGCACGCTGATTGCAAATGCGTGTTGCGGCGCGGTTTTGAAGACCCTCAGACAGGGATGTCGGATCACTCGGGCGGTTTTCGCCTTTTTTCGCTGATGCGCTTCCGCAATCAGTGTGCACTTTGCGGACTGAACGCGATTGCGTAAGTGAAGTCTACGTATTATACTTTGGTATTCGACGATTTTTTTCGAATGAATGAATAATTCGAATATTGAATTTTCGGAATTTTCGAATGAATGAATAATTCGAATTTTGAATTTTCGAAATTTTCGAATGAATGAATAATTCGAATATTCAATTTTCGGAAATTTCGAATGAACGAATAATCCGAATATGGCGTTTTTCAAGATTTCCGAATGAATGAATTTTTCGAATATGGGTTTTTCGAAATTTCCGAATGAATGAATTTTTCGAAAATTGCGTTTTTCAAGATTTCCGAATGAATGAATTTTTCGAATATGGGTTTTCTGGAATTTCCGAATGAATGAATTTTTCGAATATTGCGTTTGTAAAGATTTCCAAATGAATGAATTTTTCGAATATGGATTTTTCAGGATTTTCGAATGAATGAATTTTTCGAATATGGATTTCTCAGGATTTCCGAATGAATGAGTTTTTCGAATATTGCGTTTTTCAAGGTTTCCGAATGAATGAAATTTTCGAATATTGTGTTTTCCGAAATTCCGAATGAATGATTAATCCGAATATTGCGCTATGGGAAATTTCGAATGAATGAACTATTCGAATATCACCTTAACAAAAACGTCGAATGAATGAATGATTCGAAAAGTGTTTTCTTCACTCGGATCGAATGAATATTCAAATATTCATTCGGAAAGTCGAATATTTTTCGAATATTCGAATAATCTTCGATTATTTGGATCTGAGCTACCAAAAATTGAGAAACAGACTTAAATCTGTCTATATGCAGCTTCACAAGTTCTATAAATTGTTACATTTATTACCGACGATTATTCCAATGACAAATTCCACAACAGTAGATTCCTTCAACAAAAATATAGTTTGCTTAGCGAAATGAACCACCGAAAATCGTTAAGAGGATCTCAAAGTCGGTCTAACATTCCAAAATAAGCGAGAAGGGAAGTGTTTAGAGTGGTAAACGCATCTGCGAAAACGATCAGTATCGTTATTATCTCTTGTGGCTCAATAGTACAAATGCGCAGTATCCCGCCCCGAGCTGCAGGTTCGAACAAGTTATGAGCATTTTTCAAGCTTCGCGAAAAGGCAAGGGAAGCAGGGGAAGAGAAGAGAGGCAATTTTTTTGCTGGTGTTTCAAAAAAGTTTTGGGGTTCAGCCCAAAACTTGCATGTAGGGGTGATCTAGGGTGGTGAACACGAATCTAGAATGCATTTGTCGAAATTTTGAGGTTCACTGTAGGTTACGGTATGTAACATGTCATTTAGGGGCCAAAACCCATCTTAGTATTTTGAAAATCGACAAATGGACGTTAAATTCGTATTCTCCACCCCGAACAACCCCCGTATACTAATTTTGAGTAAAATCTGAGACTTTGTCCAAACTACCGTATACCCACCGTAATCTACCGTAATTTGCAGAAAATCCATGAACGGACTCCAGATTCGTGTTCAGCACTTCAAATAACCCACAAAAGAAGAATCTGAGCAATATCTACCGTAGCACTCCGGGAATCTCGAGAGTGGCGTTTTTCTCTCGAAACTTTCCCCGGTTGGGAAGCTTCGAACGAAATTAGCCGAAAACTTTGGAAAATCGACGAATAAACCACAGATTCGTGATCAGCGCTCCAAAAAAACCACCCTGGGAGAATTTTAACTCAAATCTGGAACATTTTTCTAAAACGCTTCCACAGCCCTGTAATCGGTATAAATAAACGCCCAACCGAAAATCCTTGCAAGTCCAAAACGCTGTCAGTCTCGACAAAGTATGGAAAATGCGCCTTCACCCAAATTTTGCTCAGGGGTGTAGTTTAGGCGCTGAAAACAGTTTGGGCGCTAGAGATACCAACAATAATAGTCGTTTTCGCAGATGCGTTTGACACTCTAAGCACTTCCCTTGTAAGTAGTTTTCGCGTTTCTCAAACTCCGCTCAGACGGTTGTTCGAGTCGCTGATCATGAATCCAAAATTCAGTTACTTTTTTGCGAAGGATCACACTAGGATGCGAAGGACGTGAAGGACGACACTACCTCAGACAATTGGGGTGTCCGATTCGGCCACAAAAGGCTTTCGATTCGAATACAAAGCGCTATGGACGACGCCCAAACTTTTCGAGCGTCACGTGGCCTAATCGTCGTCGAAGTGAGAAGCACGTGCCGCAACACATAGGCCCAGTGCATATTCTCCACGACGAGCGACGCAACACAATGTTTTCCATCTATATCGACCGAAAATCGATTCTGCTGATATGCACTATACTTTGACATCGAATGATTTCGAATGGTTTTATAAATTGATTTTTTCTCTTGGATGACAGAATGGTTCGAGCCGCCTTCGGTCTTCAGACAACAAGTAGGAGGTAAGCTTCCCGAAGGACAGGTCAGAGTAGAACTCTCTGCATTCACAAAATCAAAATTATCAAATATTCGAAAAAATAGTCGACTTCGAATGACAGTCGACTATTTTTTCAAATTTTGGTTTTGCGAATGCAAAAAATTCCACTCTGACATGACTTACGAGAAGCTTATCTCTCACCCGTTGTCTGAAAACCGAACACGGCTTGAACCATTTTGTCATAAGAGAGAAAGAGTCCATTTATAGGATCATTCGAAATCATTCGATGTCAAAGTATAATATGCACTGTCACGGCGGCACGTCGCGAGAAATATGCAGTAGGCCATAGTCGTTCCACTAGGCCGAGACCCGCTTTCGATTCGACTACGATGCAGTTTGGACGACAAATGAGCCACTATGCTTTGCGGGAGTCTATCCGCCCCCTATAAGGGGACCCATCTCATAGGCCTAGTGCATACTTGCGTCGCGGCGACGGGGTCGCGGTGTAGGAACTAGTACAACCCGCCGCGCCCAGCGCAGAGATCGACCGCGCCTAGCACTTACAGTCGTCGCGCGCGGCCGATCTAGTAAGAGCTGCTACACGCGACGGTATCGTGCCTGCGTCGCGGCCAGTCTACACTTTTCCACAATGTGCGCGCTGTTTAGCGCCATCTGGATGGTGTGTCGTGTCGTCGTGCACTGCACTACGACACCGCGACGTAAATGCCAGACATCCGTCCTGGAAGGCAATAATACGTTTGTTTCAAGAATTTTTGGTTGGTAGATGGCCTCGAATTCGTTTGTTATGTGTTGAAGTCGACAGTTGGCGTAGATTATATACCGACGATCGACCAATCGGAGGTTTTCATTTTTCCGAACACTGTCATGAAATGAATTTTTTCATTATTTCTATCATTTCACATTTTCTTTTTTCATGATTTTTTTATTGCAATGCACTCACTATTCCTTGTCCGAAATTATGTTCATATTGATAATCATAGAGAGAGACACTGTATTAGAACAAATATTACGAAAATGGAAAAATGACATCGAAATTCACAGATACTGGGGCTTCTTTCTGGAGGAATTCCAACCGCTGAGTGGGTCTTCGTCTCGGTTCTCAGCGAAGGAAGCTCCTTCGTTGTCGACCGCGGCGAGGACCTCGGGATTACGATAGGAGGACGTGCTGTTGCGTGGGAAACGGCGGTGCAGCAAAAGTTTCGCCTCTCTGCGCCACGTAGTCCCTTTAGATATACCACTTGCTTCTCGAAACAGCTCACGCTTCTGTTCAAGAGCCTTTCAAGAGAGTATTAGATTAGAAAGCCTATCGTGGCCGAAACGGACTCCACAGTTGTCTGAGATCATACTCTCATGACTCATACTCTGCGAAAATGTGGGCTTCCGGCGGGATCAAACCTGCGACCAGGTGTGGGCCCATACGCCGTAGTGCCCTTTAGCGTCCATCTTACATGTTGAAAAGTTGTATATAAGGTAAATCGACAACGCTCAACTCATATCGACTACGCGACTGTTTGATCACTCTAGGTGGGGGGAGGGGAGAAAACGGCCAACATTGACCTACTCAAGCTCCTGGGGGACGGTCTGACAAGGGAACTATACAAAGCATTGTCAGTATCTTTTCGGCATTCATAGTAAAAATGCGCAAAATCCCGTCCCGAACTGCTGGTTCCAGAAATAAGCGTTTCTGGAGCTTTGCGGTAGGGTAGCGGTACCCATCAGGCAATGTCTGAGGTGTTTGGAAAAAAAGTTACGGATTTGGCTGAAAACTTGTCCGTAGCGGCTACTTACTCAGGCAGTAACGCCGGCTGAGGGGGCAGGTAATACCGGCTGACTAAACATTGTACCCGGGCGAGCCCCGGTATTCGCTGCTCCCTCAGCCGGCAAATGGTGGAGCGCTCAGCCGGCAAGTGGTGGCCCCCTTACACCGCGTTAACTGCCCCCCCCCCAGCCGGTAAATGGCTGCCCCTCAGCCCGTACTCACTGCCCCCTCAGCCGGTAAATGGAGGTTCGCTCTGCCGGTATTAGTTGCTTACCACGTGAATGATATCGATCTGCAAGAGTAGATAAAGCCCCTAGTAGGCTCTCCCTATTCCCCAGCAAGTTCGAGGCTTGCGTTTCATTTCTGAAGCGGCAAGCCTTACCTTGCTTTAAAAATCATGAACTGACCCGCTGTCACGTCCCCACGGTCACAACGAACCGTACGGGGTGAGGGGTCAATGATCCAAATCGTGTGGATGACCACCCGTTCGAATACCATCACTCGAATCAGCTCGAAGCCCATTTCGCCCGCGCCCTACATGAGCCTGGTTCGCTTTAGTGTCTGCCCGATCAGCCGGTGATATGCTCCGCCAATGATTAATGTCTGCCCGCTCACCCCGTAAAGCCATGCCCCTCAGCCGGTAATGCTATGTCTGCCCGATCAGCCGGTGACATGCTCCGCCGTGGATTTATGTCCGCCCGCTGACCCGGTAAAGCCATGCCCCTCAGCCGGTAAAACGCATGCCCGCCCGCTCAGCCGGTAAGACGCTCCGCCTCCAAAATAAGCCGGCGACCCTACTTCTCCACCCGCTCAGCCGGTGTTATTATCTGAGTAGGGATATGAAAACGAATCTGAGGTCCGTTTGTCGAAACTCCGAGGTTTATTGCGGGTTGCGGTAGGTACATTGCCATTTAGGAGCAAAACCTACCATACCATTTCAAAAATCGATAAAATTCGTATTCAGCACCCTGAATAATTCCCACGTAGGAATTTTGAGTCGGATCTGAGACTTCGCCGAACTACCGTACACCCACAGTTATCTACCGCGATCTGCCGAAACTCAATAAACGGACCTCAGATTTGTGTTGAGCACTTCAAATAACGCGAAGAGAAAGATTTATAGCCTCGTGTTCAGCCTGATTAGGATGGGACATCGAGCGCAACATTCGATCGACTGTACAAAGAAAGGTCGAGGTTCACAAAGTCGATTTCTTCTGTTTCCCCTGGCGAGGTCGACTCTTCTTATTTGGATCTTACTTAGTAAGATTCGAGCAAATCTCGTTAATGATGTCACCTCCAGCTCTTTACAACTCACCTTGGGATTTCACAAAAATTGAATGAGGAAGGAGTGTTCTCAACGGTTCGTAGGATATGCAACCGGCAGCCATGATTCGTGGCGAAATGGCAGTATACGCTCTTGCGAATATTCGAATATTACCACCAAAGTTCGGCCGAATATTCGAAAAAACGAATACCTTGGTTTTCCGAATAAACCGTATATTCGAAAAAACGAATATTTTGATTTTACGAATGAATCGAATATTCGAAAAAACGAATATTTTGATTCTCCGAATAAACCGAATATTCGAAAAAACGAATACTTCGCTTTTCCGAATGAACCGAATATTCGAAAAAACGAATATTTTGATCCTCCGAATAAACCGAATATTCGAGAAAACGAATATTTTGCTTTTCCGAATGAACCGAATATTCGAAAAACGAATATTTTGCTTTTCCGAATAAACCAAATATTCGAAAAAACGAATATTTTGATCCTCCGAATAAACCGAATATTCGAAAAAACGAATATTTTGCTTTTCCGAATGAACCGATTATTCGAAAAACGAATATTTTGCTTCTCCGAATAAACCAAATATTCGAAAAAACGAATAATTTGATTTTCCGAATAAATCGAATATTCGAGCATGTGAATATTCGAAAATTCGAATATTTATTCGAATATTATTCGATTCGGACCAAAGTATACTACGTATGTACGTCAGAAACCGCTATTCATCGTAATCGTATGGTATTCATCGTAGATACTGTCTCTGAGTGTCTCTTTGCTATTCCGAAGATGCAAATGATTGCTCGTTGAGGAACAATCGCTCGACGTTCTTCGAGTGATGGTCCGCGAGTCGCCTCTGTCAAAGGAATTACTTCTATTCAGCCTGGCCTTTCCAGATGGATTTTACTTGTGTCGAATCGTTCTCGGAGCAGAATCCCATCGTGGTTGGTGGCCAACCGCGACTTTTGACTACTTTGGGAGTGATACGATAGATATGGCTCAAACTGTTTCCTGCTGATTATGTGGAGTGCTGAGCATGAATCTGAGGTCTGTTTATCGCTTTTCGACAAATTACGGTAGATTACAGTGGGTTTACGGTAGTTTGCTCTAATTCTCAGATTCGGCTCAAAGTTCATATGCGTTGATTTTTGGGGTGGTGAACAAGAATTTCGCCCAAAAAAAACGTCCATTTGTCGGTTTTCGTAGTACTACGGTAGATTTAGTCCTTAAATGGCATGGTATACTCTGTTTATCTTGAATTGCATAAAACACGGTCCGCCAATAGCTCTCTAATTGGCCCGCTAGTACCGTAGTGTACGTCCACGACGCGTTCTCGGCAGACCCGGGTGTGCGCCCGGTGTGCTGAGCAATCGATTCGTCAACGCCGTCACTCGGCCACCCACCCTGCAACCCGGGTCTGCCGAGCACGCGTCGTGGACGTACACTACGGTACTAGCGGGCCAATTAGAGGACTATTGGCGGACCGTGTTTTGTGCAATTCAAGATAAACAGAGTATACCTATCGCAACCTACAGTAAACCACAGAATTGACAAACGGACTCCAGATTCGTGATCAGCACCCTAGATCACCCGCATGCACAAGTTCTGAGCCAAATCCGAGAATTTTTCTTGTATTGCCCTGAAAATTCCATGGAGGGGTTAGCCTGATCTTGCCGCCTTTTTTCAGGGTGTATTTGGCAACTGCGAGGACCGTAATCGGATTTTACACCATAAAGGGTTCCAGGAAAGATCATTTTATCCGGAATGGCTAGGCTGACCAAAAGTAGTTCCTTGTGAGTGTTTTCGAGTAGCGCATATCGTATAATCGTTATCCATCATCACTTCGTTTCACCGCTCGCCACCTTCCCTACCACACAGCGTGGCGGTTTCCTCATTGAAGGCCGCGAACCATAGGTACGCGTGGGGCGGTAAAGAGGAAACCCATCGGAGTGGGACGCACCTCCTAACTTGTACGTTGCTGTTAGGCCATTCTTATACATCCACTCTGCGACCGCGACAGGTTCGCATCTGTTACAAATCGTGTCGGGACCCACGCTCTCACCTTGAAAATAGCTGTCGCGGGAACACTTTGCATGCTTCGGTCGCGTCGCAGGGTTGCAGGTGGGTGTTATACATTCAAATGTTAGAACCGTGCCGCAATCGGTCGCTGTCGCGGGCATCTGTCGCAGTGTGGCGCACTGCGATTGATGCCCGCGAGAGCGACGGAGTAATTTGTATAGTGCAGGCTTCCTCTGTTTTTCCATCCTTTTTCGTAGTTCTTTTTTTCATTTCTCTCCTGGTGTCTTCACCTCATCTTAGATGTACAAATCTTAGTACCTGCCCCTTTATAGAACTGAATTTGAAGTGATTTGCAGGAAGATTTCGGGTTATTGATCCGACGTCTTGTCTGCAATCTGCAATCGCGCGGGTGATGGCGCGTGTCAGACATAACTTGGCATGATATATGGCATAACATACCATGGCCCTCAGTGACAGCGACGTCGCTCTCCTCTGCGACCGCGATAGGGCTGAAGGAGAGTATAACAATGGTCTTACAGAGTTTCAATAGCGACTGGTCCGGGCATATACTAGAGTTTTGAAAAATGGCCTGCTGAGTAACGTGGAGGAGATAAAAGAAACAATGTTAAGTTTGATAAAAATCCTCAGATTTGTGAATTTCACCATTTTAAGCCCATATTGAACCCAGGGAGTTATTTGTGGCGCTGAACACAAACGTAAAGTTGGTCTCTAGTTTTTGGGAGGACAACTGTAGGTTACGGATGGGAATGTATCATTTAGCAACAAAACTACCGCTCAGGGTAAGGCGTAGCGGTGTGACCGGCCAGTGAGAGGTGCGGCCCCCCTCCTCCAGCTTTGGATCCGGTGCGGCTCCCTCCCACCGAGGTTGTAACTTTAGACCCTTGTGCAAACCAATTTGAGAGTCTCTTCCAAACAATGCTTCCAAACCATTTTTCAGCAAAAACGAACGTTATAGATCAAGTCACACCGGCCGTAATCGGCTTAAAATGGTCGGATCGACCGGGGACTCGGCCCACAGCTTTTTTTGATGGTACCCTTCGAAATAAACACCGCAACAGTATAATCCAGATAAATTATTTTTTCGACGTCCCCTGACGTGTAATTCCAGCCAGTCGTTTTCCGATCTCTGGTCAGTATCTCGGATTTGGCTGAAATCTTGACTAGGGGTGTAATTCAGGGCGCTGAAGACGAATCTAGCGTCCGTTTCACAACTTTCGGCCTGCTACCTCGGTTATAAGATGGTTTGGAAAAGACGTAATTCATGTCAATTTTTTATATGTCGAATTTTACTGTTCGATTCAATGGCGTATATCTTCGCGCCATACTTTTTTACTTGCTACGGATAAAAAAGTGGTGAAATGGGCCCGTGAAGTAGTGCCTGCTCTCGAGAAAGCAGGAAATCAAAGGGCTTCTAAGAATTCATGCAAAGCCTGTGAGAAGTTTCAACAACCACGTTCTGAGTTGATGTCTCGGCAATCAGGAACCCAGAAAAATCTTGAAATTCTGGATTATTTGTCGGTCAACATATTGGGATCACTCAGAGAACTAATACGTTGGCGAATAAGGAAATTGCTTCGGTTAGCGACCAGGTTGCAAAACTGTGCGGAATGTTTCGGGATGAGAATGCGGTCCTGCGTTTTGAATCGAGATTGCAACGCGTTGATGTTGCAGGACCTAAATCATCCAATTCTTCGATTGAGACAATGGTGTGAGAGACAACACTAGCAAGACAACACTCTCTATTGCTGCTAACTTTCCTGCAGCAAGCTTTGCGACAGTCGTCAGACCGCGAGGATTGGCATACTAGATCCCCCGCTCCCACGGCGACAGCCAAGGGAGGGTGAAGACTGTCTTCAATACAGCTCACTTTGACTATGACGATGTGTCCTGTCTTAAAAAAGCTATCTACAGATTTTTGAGCGTGCAGAAATGGATTGAGATTACTTCGCCACACGATGAGATGACACAACTATACAACCCTACAGAGCACAGCAAAACTTTGCGTGTTTCCTAGGCCATGAGAAGGAAGGCTTGAAGCGAGCCACCGGGGCTGCAATAACATCTACTGCCATAGCCTACACTACATCTAGAAAGGCATTTAATTTTGCCAAAGAATTTCCACTAGTAATTGCACAATGAAGACAGGAACAGTTGCTTGTGGAGCTCATTACGAAGCGAGAAGAGCCTACAGCTGTGATTAAGCAGATCGCTGTTAACATGAAACACGATCTGTTAAAGTAAGTCATCGACGAAAACCTCCCGATCTCACCTCTAACAGATGATCACGCCGGGAAAGGAATAGAATAGATAGTCTTTTTTTTGAGAACTGCATCTCCTGTCAATTTTTCATTAACTATTGTGGAAGTTCAGAATAAGTTCGCACGTGACACCTTGCATGTCTCACGGAAACGCCTAACTTCATTAGATTCCTAGACACAGCAAGCTGGCCTCTCAATGAGTCTTTGAACATTCTTTATTAAACGTCTTAATTCTCTTTCTTGAAGCAGTTGTGGTGGGGCTTCCGTTATGACCGGTAGGATGCCAGGTATCTACGGATTATTGAAAGAACATATATAACCAGGAACAAAGTTTAGGGACCCGCAAGAAATGATTTGCTGATGACTGCAGAGCTCACAAACTGACCCTTGTGATCACGACGTAGGACGATATGCAATGAACCTCACCCAAATACTTTTTATGAAGGAGGACTTCCTATTTGGTTCGCCAACCAGGATTAATAGGAGATTTACCTAACGATCTGTAGCACAGGTAATTAATTTCGGGTTCCCTCAAATGACGATGCTCCACCGTGTCTGATGGGCTGCAAGTTTTGAGTCTTGAGTATACAACATTCTCGCCAGCTACCCGGTGCTGCTTGTAAGTCTCAGACGGCTGAAACAGAATTTAGATGACACACCGCAGGGGCGTAAGCACGAAAATGTCACATAGAGGGTAATAAATGACGCCAGTACATCTATTATTGTGGAACACGTGAACGCAAACCTCCACCACTTCGCTACATTTTTTGAAACTCTTCCAAACGAAGAGAGCCTTTCAGTAGATTTCACACTCAATTGCGAGGTCTGAAAAGAAGTGCAGCACCGATTAAATTTTCTTTAAACGTTTTGTTGCATTTTTTGCTAGCACAGAGCGCCCCATCGCCACAACTCAGTTCAAAATTGACGGAATGAATTTTCAGAATTTTCATGCTCCTCACAGTGAGGCGAACGCGATGGCATGTGAAAACTCTTTCTGACCCCGGTGTTTCATCGTAATATTTGTATTTCTTTCTGTGATCCCCAATGACCACAGATCGAAACATGCCAGATTTCTCTCACGATGACAGCCTGATCAGTTCACAATGAGGGACTTTTATGTGGAAACAAACAATTTTTGATTGATTTCGGGTATTGACTCAGTTATTTCGCATCACTTTTTTTCTCGTTGAAAGCTGTTCAAAAATGGCATTAAATTGAATTCGTAGGACTCTGATACAAGTTATGGCTATGTGGCGCTTTGTGCGCGCGAAATGGCCGCAAATCGCCGCTTTTGCGAAAAAATCTGATCGGTACGGTAGGAGGGAAAGGACCTGCGCCCCCCATACCCGGCGTCTGAGGCTGCGCCCCCCCCCCTGTGATCGTCACACCGTACGCCTGAGCCTGCTACCGCTGGCTTCCGAAAAACTAGATGGAGCTGATAATGGTGTTCAGCGCCCCAATAACCCCCTGGGCAAAGCTTGGGCAGAAAATGTTTCAGACTGTCTAAATTTAAACATGTCTCGTTGGTTTCGGTCCACCCAAGTGCATTAGAGAAATTTAACAAATTTCAAATTGTTTCTTTTCATTCTCAAAACACTCGACGGACCAATTTTTCAAAACTCCAGGGGCGGCATGCACGTACGCGGTGGGTTAAGTTGGGGTTGAGCAGGGCTTAGAGCGTCGGCGCGTTTGATGATAGCAGCGCGAGGGCTGAAAGGGGGTTAGGCTAGCACTGAAAAATCGTTCCCTCGCAAACCCTAAGTAGGAGGGTGAGGCAGCCGAAACCCCGTTGAGACTCCAACTATTGATTATATCCAGCACTCGCACAGCAATCATCAAACGCGCCGACGCCCCAAACCCTGCCTAACCCCAACCTAACCCGCCGCGTACGTGCATGCCGCCCCAGTTTGTGCGGGGTCAGTCCCTAGTTGGGAGCGGGGCTCGTCCGGACAGCTCGCATGCCAGTGGTCATTTGGTCCTGACTGCGACCGGTAGAGCGGCTAATAAGTTCCATGCTTTAATCGAATCTTCGTTGATCGCATATAATCGACGTTTGCCGCTGCTCGGCCCATCTCGCAATCCTAGCACCCTCATAGCGTCCCCACTCCTGCGCCGCATATCATTTAAGGCAGTGGTCACGATAGAAAACGTTATCGAAAAAACTACAAAAAGCAGCTCACAAGGAAACCACAATAAGTCGTAGTGACCATTTTTTTTTACCAAATGAAATGTACTTTCCTAGAACCATTTTTGAACGAAAAGTCCGAATATGCCTATCGCAGCTGCCTAGACCCACTCTGAAAAAAGTTATGAGCGTTTTTTCTGCGATTTTCGTACCTATTGTACCCTCCAAAAAGCGCATTATTTTTAAGCAATTCCGGAAACGGACCTGATAATCGTGTTCAGCGCCCAAATCTACCCCACTAAGCGAAGTTTGGGTGAAGGAACATTTTCCAAACTTTGCGCAGACTAATAGCGTTTTGGACTTTTCGGTACGGATTTTCGGTTGGGCGTTTATTTTTACCAATTAGAGGGCTCTCGAAGCGTTTTGGAAAAATATTCCAGATTCGACTAAAAATTTGTTCTGGTGGGTTATTTGGGATGCTGATCACGAATCTGAGGTTCATTTGTCGTTTTTCTCTAGTTTTCGACTATATTTGTTCAAAGCTTCCCACTGGCAGAGAAAATTGACGGCAAAATCAACTTTTGACGATTTCCGGAATGTGACGACAGATGTAGCTCAAATCGTTCCTGTGGGGATTATCTGGAGTGCTGAACACGAATCTTATGTCAGTTTATCGATTTTTGTCAGCTTACGGTAGATTACGGTGGGTATACGGTAGTTTGGTCGAAGTCTCAGATTTGTCTCAAAGTTTCTATGTGGGGGTTATTTGGGGTGCTGAATACGAATTCGATGTCCATTTGTCGATTATCGGAATATTGAGGTAGGTTTTGCCCTCTAAATGGCATGTTACCTACCGTAACTTACAGTAAACCTCAAAATTTTTAGAAGCGAACCCCAGATTCGTGTTCAGCACCCCAGATCACCCCTACGCACATGTTTTTAGCAAAATCCGGAGAAAAATTCGAAAACACCCCAAAAATTCCACGAGGGTACCCTTACCTTGCCGCGAGGCTTTAAAAAACGCTCATAACTTTTTTTCAGAGTGAGTCTAGGCAGCTGCGATAGGCACATTCGGACTTTCCGTCCGAAAAGGGTTCTAGAAAAGTACATTTCATTTGGAGTGGTCACTATGACTTATTGTGGTTCCCTTGTCAGATCGAAAACAGCTGAAAAACTATCGAGGTAGCGCGGTGAGAAACGGGCTGGAATTGGATTTTCTAGGGCCCAAAGATGCTAGTTCGTGCACACGTGCACAGCTCCTCCCAAAAAGATCGCAGTCTCATGCTGAGCGGTCAAAAATCATCGGCATTCAAATAAATAAATAAATGCAATTTTACCTAATAAAAACAGTTGGACAATGAAAGCAAGCTCGTCAGTCAATGTTTTTGACTAGATCAGTACATGAATATTCGAGCAGATCAGTCCGATGGTTAATGTTAATTGATTGGAATTAAATTTCAAGCCAGCAGATGCTCTTGATATTAGAGATCATCGATGCCGATGATGTGGAGTGGGCTCGTCCACCATCAAAATACAAGAGAGTTCAGGCTTCAAATTTGGCCCGAAACAGAGATTTTTCGCGATTTTTTCTTATAGATCCTACTACTTCAAACCCAGAAAAGGGTTTAAAGAGGAAAAGAAGGCGGAAGTATTTGATCTCAACCACTGTCTTCAAGCAGGCACTAGCCAATGCTAAACGTGGCGCTTGGCCAGCGAAATTTTCCTGAGTGGGAGACTTTGGACCAAGTCGGTCGTAACCTTCATAAAATCGACAAAGGACCTCGAATTGTATTCAGCACCCAACACCACCCCTAGGAAAAGCTTTGAGCCAAATCCGAGACCTTTTTTCTAAATACCCCTAAAAATTCCCTTAACTCTTCGCAATGCTATGAAAACGGCCTCCCCTGGAAATTTTCAAAACTTTTCGGAATTTTTGAACGCTTAAGGTTCGACTATATCTTCAACATCCAGAACATGATTTTCGAAAACGTCTGGGTACTGTGCTTCTCTGATTCAAATTTCGATCCGCAATTGCGTCCCGACACGCCCTGCGGCCGCGCGCTTTCGAGTCGGATGAGTTTACAGCGCCGCTGCCGCCGATCTGTTGACTCTGGGTGGGGTTTGGAAACTGGAAATTAAACAAAATTGGAGAAAACTGTATAAAAAGCCACATCCAGTCGGCTTTGGCGCTGGAAACTCGACTGGCTCGATCGCGTGCGCCCGCGAAGCGTGTCGAGACGCAATTGCGGTCCGGAATTCGGTCCCAGAGAAGCACAGTATATATACGTTAAACAAGCCCTTGTCGGTGCAATGGTAAAAGTTTTTTGGTTCCTTTTTTGTCGAAAAATGTGTACAGTGGGCACGGATCGGACCGATACCTCGCGTTTTTCAGCGTGCGTTGGCTCGAATTCAGTGCAGGTAAGCTTTTGCACGTGTGCACCGAGTTTGCGCCAATGCACAATAAGGAATGCAAAATATCAGTGCGATCCGTGCGAACTTGAGTGAATAATGAATGTGTCGACAATATTGTCGGGAAATTGTTCTGAACCTGCTCAATTGGGGCCAGGAACTTATTTTGAGACGCACAGAATGTTACTGTTCGGTGAAAACCATTGCCCTTACATGTGTCACCTGACAACGCAGTCTCTTCACCTTCTGAAGCATCTGTATCCTACATTGTTGCAGAATCCTTTATTAAACAACAACAAATATGGTCCAATCTTCGCCTCTGCACCTTGTAATCGATCCTCGCTAAGTTGATGCAGTCTACTGCTTCGCCTTTGAATTTGTTCGCAAGATTAATGGCCCCAATGTTGAACGTGGAGCGTGGTTTGTTTCCTCTAGTGATATATCTCTTTGGAATTTCCATACTCAGCTTTCTATAGCAAGCCTGTAACGTTTTCGCCTTTAACACGTCAGATCTGAGCTTTGCACCTTAATAGATTACGATTTTCGCATAATTTAAGGGTAAATCCCAAAAATCATAGGTAGCCAGTCTGGTTTGTCATAAGGGCAACGAGCGCTGAAGATATCTATTCAACGCAAACATTCAGGATAAGAGGCAGCAATCGCAGTTACTACTTTTCGGAAGACTACAATAGGCGGCTTTTGGTTTACCCTCGGGATAGGGGCTCTCTACACACAGAGAGAGGAGCTGTCTCGTTTTTGCAGTCCGACACGTCAGGCTACTGAATTCAAGCGGAGTGGTCCCGAGTGGAATTACAGTCGCAGAAGGCTAAAGAACATCTCCCTTTGTGTGTAAAGAGCCCCTATTCCTTCACCCTTGATCAGTGAAATACAGACTGTCAGTGTATGCCTAGCCTCAACTAAAATTCAAAAACCTAGAACGACTTATTTACGAGGTTTCTGTTCAAGTTCGTGCAATGTACAATATCGCTCGTAAATAGGATTCGGCCAAAAAGCGCGCGAGAATTTGTGCTTTTCGTCATTTTCAACTAGCTCGTTTCAAACTGAATTCTGAGCAAAATAGGAGCATACTCACGATCCGGCCCGTCGATAGGAATACAATGCTTTGAAAAATTTGTGATCATGTGGTTAGGTGAACCCACCCCTCTGTAGTTGCATTTGTGGTAAATGTTCAGCTTGGGATCAATACTAGTCATTTCCCTCTTCGATCCCGTCAGGAGGAAAAGTCCATTCCTATAACTTCTCTCCTGGCCCATCTTGCTGTCCATCACTGGAACTCTACAGTGAGGTGATATTTTACTCCCGTTCCACCTTAAATTCCAGAAGCAATCGTTTCAAGTACTTACGAACTCCCTTATCGTACAGCTTTACTTTGACGTTCGACGCTGGAGCTCCGTTACATTGGAGCCGTCTCGAAACAGCCACGGACTGCTGCCTATCAATACCAAGTAGTCCTCAACATTGCCGCAATAAGTTGAAGACGAGAAGAATAATTATAAGATACATATCGTTTTTACCACATATCATTGGCAGGATTGCCTCCAGTTTTGCCAGAAGCAATTGGAGGTGGAAGCACGATGGTGTCCGATGCTGAGCATCGTTATATATGACTCGCAGTCACCGAACTCACACGACTCATAGTCACCTGCCCAGGTTCTCCTTCTATTCAGGGCATTCAACGAACAATTTCGTCATAAGTGAAAGTTCCTGAGTCACGCTGTCGATGCTTCAAACGAAGTTTTCCACAAATGAGTTGCATTCGAGAATACACATTATTCCATGCTATGAAAATGTTTCTGATTTTTACCCTCCGCCGTGGCCTGCTGTATTTCATTTTCTCCTTTCGTTACATTGTCTTTTCTTTTGATTTGCTTAATATTTCGGCAAATAGTACCCTGAAAATGGCTTAGAGCAGGAAATCGAAGAACACAGCTAGCCTACGTCGATCAAATCGGCGCGATTCCCCTCAGCGTTACCTTCCGTCCAACTGTTTCTTCGGATTGCTTATCACTATAAAGAAGTCGAAGACATAGGGGACCTTTATACTCCCGCCGCCGAGCGGCGCGGCACAGTGCATTCCTACAATATTGATCGTGCCGCGCCGCGTGATCAATATTACAGAAATGCACTGTGCCGCGCCTCTCGGCGGCGGATGTATAAACGACCCCGTACAGTCGCCTTCGGTGGGGTACCACCGGAAAATGGCGAGGTCCATGAAAGGAAACAATCAGGAGTTCATAGTGCTTCAAATAATGTTCGGCTTCCATGAGTTGAATGCATAGGCTATTGCTCATCCGTCCAGTCTTTTCAATGCGTTGAGAAAGCCACCCGAAACATTAGTGAGCAACCATTCAAGAAAGCTTCTGAAGTTCGATTCAACCCGAATGGGCTTCTCAAAGCAACACTGAACACAAGCGTGAGATTCTTATTATTTTATTTGTTCAACATTGGTATAGGCACATACTATATATACAGGCAACAGATAAAAAAAGCTTATCGAAATTGTCATTGCATGGAGAATCACGAGAGGTCCGCCTGTACGGAGCTTCCAATGGGAGCCTTTGACCCGCTTGTAGTAGCTCTACCTCTACGTACCTTCGGCTATCTAGCAACTATCGATCACACGAATTCACCCTCAACAAAAACATCGCAGTATAAATATGGAATGGTTCGGACGGTGCGCTCGTTTTTGCACCGAAGTTTACAAGATGAATTGCATCTCTGAAGGCGTACGTGGTGCCCTGTTAGTCCCATACCTTTTTCTCTAACTTTGGATGCGCTCTTGTCCGCGATACACCATATAAACCACGCTCCAAAAAGAATGCATGTATATTTTAATGTCCTATTCTCAAAGCTGCGAGTAACCGTATGAACGCTTCTTGAAGGCGTGGTTGGTCCTATCAAAACTCCATTGCAAGTCGTTCGTAGACTGACCGTACCCGCTCTAGTCCAGCAGCAGTGAGATGTGAGCCGCTTGTGAAATAGGATAGTTTAGTTTGAGGATCATATAATAACATTTCGCCATTCTCATCCATTAGAGCGTCCATATAGTTGTAGAAAACACACTTGGCACAACTGCAAAAGAAATAAAAGAAACTTGAGTCTATGAAATAATTTGTGTCTTATAATGTTTGAAAGGGGCAAATGTTGTGGGTCATCAATTCTCAAAACAGCTGACGACAGGATGCTCGCGATGCAGTCTCAACTATTCGATTTTATTAATGTCTGACCTCAGAACATGAGTTATGTACGTAATATGTTCGTCGCGCTGTACAACGCTTCAGCGCAGTAGCTCTAAAGCTAACCGTTTGCCATATTTCTCAGCCTTTACCTTTTACCTTTTGCTCCATGACAAAATGCTGAACTCCTTACCCGCAAATAAAAACTAGTCGTGTGGCAGCAGAACTACAGCAAAACCATTGTACCCCAGAGTGGATGGTGTGACGCACTTCGGCATTATTATGGCGCAATAAGTTCGTAATGCAGCACGTCACACCATTTCCAAACAATGGAATCCTTTTTCTGCAGTAGAGAATAATAAACCTTTTCACTAGTTCAGCATTCCTTGTACGTCCATTGATGCAGCTGGCGATTGCGGAAGAAGACAGATGAATATCCTGGAAATGAGAACCACAATCCGAATAGTCTTTGACTTTATGAAAAATGCTTTCCTAACATTTGTCCGGTTCCCGCTCTTGAGGTAGTTGTTGAGCTTCCAGATGTGATTGCTAGTTACTCCTGGTAGTGAATCAAGCAGATATATCCGCCTCTTGACAAGCTCTGAGTATTTCTGCAAGGAGTGGACACAGATAGATCGCCAAGAGGCTAATATGAAAATAGATGAACACATTTGTAAAAGCCATCATTCACCATTTACCTACCCGAAGCATGACCTGGGCTTCCGCAAGAATTTTGTCTTGAGTTATCGGCTGTGAGAAAGGCAAATTCATGGCAAACATTCTAAAAATCAAAAATTGGTGGACAGCCTTGTTCTCAATGGTATCTACATATGATTGATATTCATCAAACGTCTAGATATACTGGAGACCACCTAGAACTACAATTGGAGTTTCAAGAAACGATTTGTTTTAGATTTAAGGGGAGAGAACATGAAACAATCATAAGTTCCTATAATTCACTCAATCCATCTGGGTAGATTCGAAATGTTCAGAAAATAAAATGTCCAAGGCTCAAGATTCATTCAGTCCTACTGGGAGTGCTGAACACAAATATTGTTTTTTCGTATTTTCGGGCGACTACAGAAAAACGGTTACGGTAGAAAAACGGCATTATACATATCGGAACCTAAGGTATTCTTCCGGAAACTGATGGAGGATCTTATATTCAATCATGTTCAGCGCTCTAAAGAACCCCTGGACGAAGTTTGGGTTGGAAATTCCGCCATTATCGAAATCTGTGAATTGAGCGTTGACCGCTTTTGATCTACCCAAGCAAGTGCTTTGAGTAAATTTCTAGATCTCAATTTTTTTCTGATCTGCTCAACCCTCAACAGGCTGTTTATCAAAAATGCAGTTCGAGGGTGGTGGTCCCTAGTTAGTAAGTGTCACCGACCTGCAGACAATGAACAGAACATCTGGCCGTAGTTTTTCGGTATAATCCAAATAGGCCCTGTGCGAGCGCTTGCACTTTTTGTCTCCAACCACTAACACTTCACAGCCTGTATGAATGTTGTGAAAGCCCATTTGTTCTAACCATGGTTGTTTTAACTCACTGCTTTTACTGTACTTGCTGATGTTCCGAGCAAGTTTTCCAAATGAGTCATATATAAGTTCCGCGGCATTTGGTGCATAGCTGTTCCCGATGATTAACATGTTCAGCTTTCCTTTCAACTTTTGTTTCTGCAAGGGGACCATTTTTTTATGGTAGAAATTTTGAATGAACGGTTTTCTTTGCGTACCTCATAGGAGCAGAAACCGTGCTCGGTGTTGTTGGGTTGACAATGCGGTGCCACAAGGTTTTTGTACTCATCCCGACTCCACTTTGCATTGATTGCGATTGCTTCCTCTTGAAGAAAAGTTGTATTGGTATGCTATGTATGGTTTCCGTTTTCGATTTAGTCTGAAGCGTGCACCAGGCGGCTGGCCGAGCGGGGATGGCGGCCTCGCTGGAGGATGGGGTTTCGATACGCGCGGGGTGATCTACCATCGCAGACCCGTCCATTCATCAGGCTAAAGTTATTGCGCGAACTCTACATGCTTTATTACAGTGGCTCGTATAGTGATGCCAAACCGCTCATACTGCGAATTACATTACTCATTACGAGAAGTTCTCCATGCAAGATGAGCTTCATCAAGAGTGTTAAAATGGAATGTGCGAGTGGAGCCAGGTGTAAAACATTTGAGTCCACATCGAACTAGAACATATGTAGAGAATGGATATGTGAACCTAGCTGTGAGCCCTAAATGGTCGACTTGCAAAGTAACCGAGCAGGGCAGTCCGGTCGGTGCACGAGGATTATCATTTGCCTGTCGGTTGAGATTACATGAAAAATCTAACCAACCTTTTGTTATATTAGCCCATTGGTTGGGTAAAGTTTTCGATTCAAGTGCGGAGTCTGATAGTAGATCTTGGGCATGGGTATTGATAGTTTCTGAAACGTATATTCAGCGGCATTGATAAATTATGGTGTTCCGCTGATAGAGAAGACATAACCAACTGAATGGAATAAAAGTTTGCGTCAATATCCTCACCACTGCAATAAATAATGGCTCCGATGATGGCGTACAGTGATACGACAAGCCACAAGATTCCTCTAGGCGACAATGATAAGTAATACCGCTCGAAGGTATTTGAAAGCAACGCTGCACCAACGATGCAAATGCAGATCACAAAAACGTATGCTGAATCACTTGGAATGTTAGGTATATATTTTGAAGTGTAAAGTAGCAGTTATTTCAAGCCACCTTTTAAACTGTCTGGGTCGTTGAACTTAATCCATACAAACATTGGCCAGTGGATAAGGTAAAGTGCATAGGAGATGTCACCCAGGTACACTAGCCATCTAGAAAATTGGAAAAGTATCGAAGTTCTGAAGGTTATTCCACATAAATACAAAACGCACCTACTTTTGAGTTAAAATTTCGCACTGCTTCACAAATCCAGCTGCAATTACTATACCAGTGAGCATTGTGGTGAAGGGTCGAATAAAGTCTTTCGAAATGGTGTAAGGGCAGAATGCCAAGGCGATAAGTAGAAGCACCATGAGGTGGTGCGCAATCGTTGAGAAGTTTCTTTCTCTCTGCTTGCAGCCTTGTTCCGACAACTCTCAATGGAGTAAATATCCATATCAGATTCAGATATTCAGAGAATCAATATTACTCACCTTCGCCTTTCTCAACTGGAAGGTATTCTTCGGAAATACCGATGTGCTGATCGCGATCTTCATTTATCATGAAGGCCGCAATTCCAGCACCAAACTGCCACACTCGACAAAGTACGCTGAAATCCCATTCAGAAAGGTAATAAATGACAAATGATAAAGCTACATGAGGTACCTTGATATTAACCAATGAAAGTATTTACGTGACGTAAAACACATCGATTGATTTCATTATAAATCGTTTGGTGTGTGTACAGCGTTAACTACCCACTCTTACTAAAGTATACGTTTAGAGTTCGCCCTTCCATTAGTTCCGACTGCGCTCCTCATGGAGCTAGATGGCTCACATATCAATGCCTAGAAAGATTTACTCACTTATTGAACGCCGTATTAGAATCCGCAAACAAGTAGTAGACAAAAGAAGCCTTTAGTAGAACCATGAGCACAGCCCAATGGAATTTCGTACTTTCGAAGAGGTAGAAGAGAAATACGAACGGGACAAGTACATAGAACTGCAGCTCGACCGCCAGCGACCATGTGTGAGTGAACAAGTCTTCTGCCTGGTCGAGCTTAAAATACTGTCATAAGTACTGTCGGCACGGATCGTGCTGATACAATATTTTGCGGGCCCTATTGTGAAATGGTGCAAACTCGTTGCGAATATGCTACAACATACGTGCACCGACTTCGCGCCAACGCACAACAGAATCAGTTAGGGCTCTAAAGGAAGGAACGGAGCAATAGAGAGTAAAGAATTGCAAAGAACGCGTCCACAAAAGATTTCATTGTCACAACAAACAATTCCTGTGATACTTAAGAGGCGGGGTGATACTTAAAGGCAGTGTTCACGATAGAAATCGTTTTTCTGCTTTTCCGCCTATCTTGAAGACGGTACCATGCTGATTCTAATGATGTTTTTGGAATCGTACAAGACCTTCTGGGAACGGAGTTATGGTCCCTCAAAAATTGAGCTAAGGAAACATGGTGGACGAGTTGTCCGAGGCTTGTAACTTCCGTGTTTTGCAGCCGGTGTATGCGAGCTGACCTGAGTAAAGAGAGAAGTTGAGAATGAAGGGAAGAACTGGGGGTATTGATCGGAAACCATCGCTCATCTCACAATCTCGAGCATTCATTTATTCACCTAAGTGGGCGTGGAAAGTGCATCTGGGGGTGACGAGCTGACGGGTGTCCAACTTTGGGGCCGTAGGGGACCGTTCCGAGCTCATTTTTGTTAGTTTTTTCAACGTTAGGGTTGTGCTAGGCCCCGCAGCTGACCATCTCCACCAAAAAAAAACAGACATGGTTTTTATCGTGGACACTGCCTTTAAAGGGGAGCGAACAGCGCGTCAGGTCAGTTATACTCTAACGGCGCGGTAAGGACGTTACTTCCAGCTCTGAGGACTAGTACAGTGTTCAAACCAGCAGTTATCCCACAACCAGTTTCAAAATATGTACACTAAGGAACGGTAAGCTCGCTCCGACTGCACTACGCACTCCTTGCACAGTCATATGTATTGAGCTTCTGTTATCTGATAATCGAGCTTTTATTGCCTGGAAAAAGAAAGGTTCGATGAACATTTGTCATCTCATCGCACTCGTAATCTGCATTTCTTGAGCGTCTATACTTTTTGCTCCCGCCAGCTGTAAGGTTTTGAAAATTCAATGAAAGAAGCATAGATCACTCAAACAATGTATGAAAAAAGTTCAGTGTTTCGAAAAATTTCGTTTAGTGTACGCTGAATACCCCTGATTTTTGAAAATTTTCTGTTTTCTGTTTTCTACCCATTTTTGGAGATTTTTTTTCAGTTTTCTGTTTTCTGCCAAACTAGATTTTCTGCTTTCTGTTTCCAAAAATATTTTTTCCGCACAGCCCTGATCCCAACTCCTCCTGTCCTACTTTGTAAGGCTTGTTTCTTGCATTCTGAGGCTAACACTTGATGAACTAATCCCTTACGCATTTTTTTTGCCGTTGGTTTTCTCCCTTGATTAAAAATAACCCGTCTTTCAATTTATTATTTCCTATCATTTTACTACATACATTTGGAAAAAACTCGCGCTTCCAAATTAGGCTTTGAAGCGAGGAACAAATTGTTTCATCTTGCGTTTACCCCAGAATGCAAGAAACAAACCAATCAGAATTTGAACGAAAAGATTCGGGAGAAACCGAATGAAAATCCCCTTAGAAGAAAGGGTTGATTCCCAAAGCTACCAAGCACTTACAAGCACTGATTGAAAACATTTTCTTAACCACTTTCAAACTGGAAGAACATTATAAAATAAGAATTTTATAGACAGTTGCGACTCCAGTCAGCTGTTTTATGCCAGATGAAATATACTTTGAAAACGCCCGACACGATGGCCGCTCTACACGCACGCTAGCTGCCTAGGCAAACATCTGCTTTCAGATGCACTTTATGCGCGCTTCCATAAAATAACAGGCTACGCAGTGCTAGAAAGAGTGGATTAGAGTGGCCCGTCGTAAAGAATAACAGCAGAATATAAAATGCATAGCGTGACCAGTACCCGAATTACATTCATTCTCTCAGCCTGCTCACCTCTCTTTAGGAAAGCCTTGTTCAAGGCCAATGGTCATCACAAGAAAATTGAAATGCGAACTCACCTGCATGAAGTAGGCGTTATCGTTGGACCTTCTAGCCATGTTAGAGTAGAAAAAGGAAGCGGCGATACCGGATTCAATATTTAGCGAAAGAAAAACAGGAGGAAAGAGTGTAGTGACTGCGATAAGTACTGAAATCGTTCATTTCAACATTTAGTACAGGCATTCAGGATGCCGAATGTTTAGCATAAGATTCTTGATGACCACTCACTCAGAGTTATTGCGAAAAGATATAGAGGTATAATCCGTTTAACTCGTCTGTAGTAGAAGGAGCCCGTTGATTTTAGGGTTGACGATTTGTTGTTTCCAAAAATCATTGTCATAAGGTAACCAGAAAGGACGAAAAACCTAAAAAGTCAAGAACGTAGTTGGAATACATTAGTTTAATGCCGCTCTACTGATCCGCGGTTCAGCAAGGAGCGGTATAACCATCGTCTGCCCTCATAGGTCTCCGAGGTCTAAGCTAGAATACATAAGCGGGAGCGCTCTTGTCGCCGGCGTCAAAAGCCGGGGCTCATCATGATTATGCCTCGTTTCCAGCCTGGTGTTTAGCTGTCTTCCGCATGAACAATTCGGTGAGCTCCAATTCGAATTTTACGTGGTGACTCTGCGTTATCGAAAGCGTGCCCCACTCCTTTCCAGTGGAATCATAAAACAGATGATTACGGCGTTATGGTCAACATATACTTTTTCGCCTTCTCGGATGACGCGGTTGGATGATTCCGTCCTGTCGAGCACCACTGTTCGCAACTACTCCACTGTCGATTCAACCATCATCTGCACTCAAATGCCTTGAAGGTCTAAGATAGAATACTTGGGCTAGAGCGCTTTGTCACGTGCCGGAACTCATCATGATTATGTCTCGCTCCCAGCCTGATGCTCGGCTTCTTGTTTCCAAACAAAATATTTAGTCACTTCATGCCTATTTGCGGTCGATGTTTTGATGATTTACGTTATAGGTTTGCTACCTTCCTGAAGACACTGTTCACGATGACTTACTTTTTCCAGCATTCAACTTTTAGTGACGCGTTGTCCACTGCGACATGTGTGACAGGAGGAACGGCGAAGAATGCTCAAAAACGCATTCTCTCCATAAATCAGTTCACTTACCTGGAATAGTACAAGACTACAACTTAGATATTGGTGATTGCGACAGATAGCCAATGGGTGAGAATCGATATGTGCTGAATAAATCATGCAAAGAGCTTCCCGATCGAGTACACGCAAGTCTGTGCGGCTGCCCCGCAGTAAGTGGCCCCGCAGTGATGAGAACTGAGTCACGCCGTTGTGAGTGCGTAGACTAAAGCCCCCAAGGGGAAAGCAAAGTTCACAATTAACAAAGAAAGCATTGGGAAAAATTACGAAAACAATAGATGAAAGATTAGGGCAGAGCGCGGAAAGACCTGAGCGCTAACTGTTTAATCAACAAAGGCGCGCTTTTCAGAGTAAACGGCGGAATTTCTCGGATTCCTTTAGCATAGAAGACTATCCCTTTTGCAACGTCAACTACTCGTCATAATGGACTGGTAGCAGCGCGCGATTGCTACTGATCTCCTGCCGTAATCTGGCGGTTCCTTCTTTACTAACTTCGCAGAAAAGCCCAAGGTCTGGGTTCCAGGAAAAAAATTTGTTTCATCACATTTGTTTCTCATGATTCACACACAGTCATCTTTCCCACGCATCGGAAGGCCAGGCCAGTAGTAGTTCCCGAATGTGGTGACTTTGGGAAGGCAGCCTACCTGAGGTCGGTGACGCCTAGATGCCTTTTATGGTTGGCAACTTGGAGCTAGACTTTCTCTGAAGATTGGCGTTGGATACAAAACTCTCGCTTATCGAAGTGTCTGAACCAACACAGCACCGGCCCACGCGATGCGTGCCCAACATAGCGCCTTGGGCCACTACAACACGTACATAGTTATGTGAGAGGCCCTTTCTGTTTTCATGCATACACTCCCTCCACAGTTATCCGTATTCATTGGAACTTTGATCGGACTAGCGGTGGTAAATATCGGTTTTGGGAGCGTGCAAATGTGTCTATCTTTCAAATACAACAAATTTACAACCTTGAATCAGATTTTAGAATTTTTCGCGAAAGTCTTCGAGGCGAGAGAATGCTGGATTTGAAAAACGATTTTGAGAATTTCTTGTTTTATGGTCACCCACCACCAAGACCACGCAATACTCTGTAGTATGATTGTCGAGAAGGCAACCTCGTGCTTTTTCTCTACAAGATACATAAACCAAAAGGTTCAAAGGATTTTTTCGATTTATAGACTAATTTTTCCCAAGTCTGCTTCACGCTTTCCAGTCTACATAGAAGGTAATAAACTTGTTCCTAGAAGAGGAAAACCAAGCGTAGACAAAAACGCATTCGGATGAACAATCACGCAGACTTTAGCAACTAAAACACGCGGACCACGTTAGTTTTATGCCTCTTTTCGATAACAAAACCATTTCGCACCAATCTTTCTTGAATGGTTTTCTAAGCTAATCTGATTTTACTTGCACTGAGCGATTATTGAAAAAAAATCGGAAAATGGTTGAATTTAGCCATAACAACTTTTAGGAAATTGAAGTTGAGCTTAGAGTAGGAGCAAAGCATGTGAAATCTATAAAGGAGACGTATTTATGACGGCTACGTACAATTCGACGTAAGCCTCCCACTAATCTTTGCCAGAAATCATGGAATCATGTATTGAACTTTCAAACGTTTCGCCTGCGATTCCTATCAGCTTGCAGCGGAGCTGGATGGCTGCCAGCCAGTGGGAGCAACCCTTCCTCGCCCCCTAGACAACAAGAATAGCCATCCTACTAAGGTGGGGTGATAAGTAGACAATGGACTGGTCGGTTCGCGAGAGACTTGCAGCGCTCCTCTGCCTTTTCTCAGAGCGCACTTTCCTCAAGAAGTCGCCATTCTTGGACGTGCAAGACCCCATGACCGAGGTATAGAGCAATCCCCTCTTCGCTCTGCGCGCTATTTCTCTTTCCTCTGCTGCGGTGAGCAAAGTCACCACCGGTTTCTTGCAGTCAGCCACGTTGCAAAAAACGCTAACTGCTGTCAGGTGGCTGACCACAACGGTCGCTAACTTGAGCGCGGTCTGTGCGTTTCTATGACGGCCTCAAATGTTTGTGGGGAAGTCGCCAAGGACATTAGGCCTGATTTGGTCGCTACCACTCGGTCGAGGGGAGTGTGTATAGTTCGGCCGAGGGGAGGATTTGTTGTGTATAATTCGAGGGGAGGGTTTTCCCTTCTCGAATTATACACAACAAATGACGTCAGTTACGGCAAAAAACATCTAAGAATCGTGTAAGACAACGAATGACGTTCGATAGAGTCGACTCGGGTGGAGAACAAGGGATGTTCACTTGGTTGTTCTCACCCCACCCCACTCCCCGAACCGAACATGATGAACGAGAAAACAAGGCCGCAGCGTATACGGTGAAGCCAACTGGCTAGGCTTGAGGTGCTCTCGCACTTTGCAAGTTGAGGGGTAGATTTGTCACTCAAGGACTGTGTAAGATATCTCTGTCCGGATTTCAGTGGAGATAACAAGCTTCTCTGCGACCTACGTCAGAGATGAATATTTTTGGCCCTATTCCAGTTTTCCAAGAACAGGAAACTGTCGAAAACAACGAGTTCTGACAAGCTGATTCTTGATCAATTAATGAACAGTGAGTGTTGAGTTGCGGCAGCATGTGGAAGACCGGTGATCGGGTGAACAAGGGAAGGCCTGCTGGCCGGAGGTCCCCTCCGCCTCCCCTCGATTCGGGGTAAGTTCCCCAACTGTTTTGAGGGAAGTTCCGTCGTTTTTCTCGCGAACATCCCCACCAATGTCTGTGGGCGTGTTCACATTGATAGCCGAGATTTGATTAACACAGTCACCACGCAGTGACAGCCGGTAGCTGCCACCTTCCGGGGTGTTCGCTACTGGCACAGATTACTCAGAAAAAAGAAAGCAAGTTGCTTCCAACATAAAAGGCCGAAAACAAGTTACTTGTAACATATCTGAGTCGATGTAAATTACATGCGACTTATCTCAGGTCATTTAACTTACATGTAACATATCGGCGGGATACTGCGTGCGGAGCGCCTCTGATATGTTACTACATGTAACTTAAACGACTCGAGATAAGTCGCAAGTAACCTACATCAGCTTAGATATGTTACAAGTGAGTTGTTTTCGGTTTCTGACCGGATCCAGCGCGCAGTGCGCATCCGGTATGTTACTTGTAACTTAAATGGCACAATACAAGTCGCAATAAGTTAAATTGGCCAAGAAGACATTTCCAAAGTTGATGTAAGACGCACTCGCGGGGTCAGGCTTACGACTGGCGTTGCTGTTGATTTAATTACCCAAGTTTGAGGTACTTGACGCCACACCAACAGAGAAGGCCCAGCACAGCATTTTTTGCGTAGTGTATGGTCTGGGACACGCCCTCTGCGTCGCGTGTCGTCTGCGTCACGTGATGGCCATCCATAGTGAAAATTCAAATGTAAGTTACATGTAACGTAAGTGTAACTTACATGTAATATAAAATTAAGTTCCATGTAATATGAATGTATGTCACATGCAATATAAATGTAAGTTACTTGAGACATTCAAATAAGTTACATTTATATTACAAATAACTTGTTTTGATTTTCCTGAGTATAGCTAGAATGGACGCTATAAACAACATAACGAAGCTAAGCTTCAGGACAATAGAAAAATGGGGAACGAAAAAGATTGAGTCACGTTCGAAAAACTATGCTAATTGATTATCAAAGGGGTCGTTCCCGCGCTTCAGCAAAAGTGCTCCAAAACTCATTTGGCGCGAACTTCAGCTTGTGTTCCCTGGGGCTTTGGCAATGACTTTCCTCTGATAATAGAGATCTCTTAGAAATCTTTTGCCATTTTGATTCACTAGCGATACCCGTATACACTGAAATCTAGACAACGATTGATAGTTCTCTGGTCGCCTCATACCCTCAATCTAGTATCGAAATGTGTTTTGAAATTGTAGAAGATCGTTATGCTGTTCCCACGCTTTCTTCTGTGAGTAAATTCTTTTTTGACAGGTGAGTTGTACGAAACTCACTGATCCACTCCAATATAGCCATTAGGAAATGTCTTCGGGAAGAAGTGGAAAAGCACTACTGCTGCTATGGCTACACCTCGTATGCCCTGCAGATCCGGTCGCTTCTTGGACATTCCTGGAAAAAAAAAGATCAATTACAGAAATTCGAGTAAAATCGAAGCAGACAATCTGGAGAGAATTTCTCAAGAAAAAATACGAAAATTTTTTGAGCTGGTTTGATACCAAAATCATGCTCGATTGATTAACCCATGCACATCAATTTCATCGAAGTCGTTATTCCCTAAAGGCACAGTCCAAGCTCAGGGATCAGATCTGAGATGTCCGCATAATTGTGAAGTAGACCCACCCTATATAGCACCTACTAAGTACGTGCTCTCAATTCCTCCGAATAAGCGAGATATAGGAGGAAGCCACACTGGGGCGCCCACATCGGGAAGCCACTTTGGCACGCTCCTTTTACGATCTTTCGAGTTCAACAGTGGCGATATGAACGTTGGTCTTCGCTCAGTAGCCCCGTTCTTCCCTTCAATCTCAACCTCTCTCTTTGTCCAGGTCTGCTCGTATACATCGGTTGCAAATGACAGAAGTTACAAGCCTCAAACAACTCGTCCACCATGTTTTCGCAGCTCAACTTTTGAAGGGACATACCTCCGTTACTAGGGGCTCTTGTACGATGCCAGAGGCATCATTGGAATCAGCGTGAGTTCGTTCTCAAGATAGGCAGGAAGGCAGAAAAACGTTCTCAAGATAGGCAGGAAGGCAGAAAAACGATTCTGAGGTTGGACTGTGCCTTTAAGCATTACGTGGCGTCGCCCGCGCCGCCAAGAACAATCCGATACTTTAGAGGCTCAGTCTAGTCCCGGAATCGTTTTTGGCCCTAGTTATACACCGGCGGGACGCTGCGGAAATAGCAAGACAACTACCACTTATATGCTCCCTAACTGTGCTCAGGCATGCCAAAAGGAACAGTGGTCGCAGAAAAACGCGCCGGAAGGCCGCACAGAGCTGTTATACACGCCGCGGCACCGTATACGGTATCCTTGCGGGACCTGCCCTGTTGGAAATTTGCCAATTTCCACCAGCTGATCATCTTTCAGATTTAAAATTGTTAAAACATTACCAAAACCACATAACGAGCACTGTTGGGACGAGAGGAACTGATTATTAGTGATATTCTGCAATTAAAAACTGTCAGAAGCGAAAAAAAAACGATAAAATACCATGAAACCATCTGGAAATTTTTTGTCTGCAGTATTGCGTCAAAGACGTCAAAGGCGCAACATTGCAGACGAGTCTCTGATTCACGCAGCAAGCGGCGGCAATGTCATCGCGAGACGTTTTCATTCCGCTGGTGTATAACTAGGGCCTTTCAGTCTCTCTTGAAGACGGTCCTGCGCTGACTCCAATGATATCCTTAGAATCGTGCACCACTGGCAACGAAATTATGGCCCATCAAAATTGGCCAAAATTATGAGCGAAAGCATGGTGAACAAGTTTTTCGCGGCCTTAACTTATGACTCTCCTTCGTGGATTCGGCCACTCAATAACGTCGAAGACAAGATTTCGGTTTTTCATTTTAAACACTGTTTTCAAATGCACCACAGCAGCCGAAATAATGTCACAGACGGAACCTTAAGCCGGACAGTACTCCTCTCCTACATTTCCGGGTTAGAAAACCCGTAAATGAAAAGGATGATCTCAAAAAACGCTGAAATTATGGAAGAAAAGAAGCAGAAGCGAAACACTCATGCACGGCCCTGTTTTATAGTTATGACACATGCTGCGCTCGTGTGAGCGCATGCCACGTACAAAAAGATCACAGTTAGATGTATTCGCATGATTGTTACAATCGTGTGAAAACATACCTTTAATGGCGGATTGAGCTGCATGGTCAAGACATTTCTACAATGATTAGCATCAATATTTCCTATATTTAGGTCTTGCGGCAATTGGATTCGTGAACAAGAGTGTACATTTCAGTGTATATGATCATCCGATGTAAAAGAGTGTACATGAACATCCGATAAAAAAGTCGACTTCAATTAAATGGATTCACTCGACTATTCTGCATGTTAAAATTTCGGTTAGATCTAAGTATGATTTACGACCAATTTGAAAAGTCGATGATTCGCAAAAAATTTCGTCCTGCCCAAGTACCAACAAATCAGTGAGCTACTTGATGAAAACCTTCTTTTGAGGCAAGTAATCCTCAGCTGACATGATACAGTCATCTGAAAAGATTCCAGCGTCGCAGTAGAAGGAATGTGCAGCTTGAGCAATGTCACGGTTTTACTGTGATGTGAGCAAATACGATAGGGTTTTATGGGTTCCGCCGATTCCAAATGCGCCTATATGATAAAGACCACTGAAAAACCACCAGCTGAACTCAGAGGTGAAACACTTCTCCGAAACAATGCTTGCAAGTCGTTTCCAGTGTAAACTCCAAACATAACTCTACACTCCCGACACTAATGTGGGCTCTACATGCGAGCGTTTTGTGCTAAGAACGCATTCTGTTATTTCTTTAAATGCTTTTAGACAGCCTGCACGGATCGCACTGGGACTTATCACGCGTTTGCGTAAACTCAGTGCACGTATGTTAGAACATATGCGCACCGAGTTTGAGCGAAAAAACAAGAGTATCCGAAGACTTAAAAACAATGAAAGAGGAGTGGTCGGCGAGACTCGGAAAAGTCATTTACGATCCGCTTCAACCGCGCCGTGGGGTCACCCACCCAGCTAACTTTTTTCCAAGATAGGCTGTATGTACTATACATACTGTTGTGCTCGAATGTTGCAATCGAATGATCATTCAAATAAATTATTCGTTTAATTAATCGAATAGTCCAGCAATCGGATATTCCTGATACTCATTTACTCATTTGAACGTGGAGAACTACGCGAGCATTCCGGGACACAAAAAAGAACGGACATCAAGCATAATCAGACAAGCCGCAAAAACAAAACATGGTAAGACAATATCCAGTGAATAATCAAGGCTGTTTTAAAACTTAAGTAGTCTCTCTTAGGTACTTGTCAACCAGCTTTTTATATAGCGCTAGTGAAATAGGTATTGAATATTTTAAAAATTCAGATCCAGCTCTCTGAGTGAAGGAAGAGGCCCTCATACGACTCCCGGGTGTTGGGAAATGAGGTATAGCTAGTCCACCTCTATTGATAGAAGAAGAGAGTGAATAGAACTTGCGGACGGGAATAGGTATCCTGCCAGTGATTAACTTTAATTTATTTTCTTCTGTCTTGTGGCCAATCATGTTTTACTATCTCCCTGTTTTTTTAACGATTTTATTTGTAATTGGCTATAATAAATAAATAAATAAACAAAAAAAACTTATAAACCATAATGAGATCGTATTTTCTTGTGCGGTATACTAGGGTCGGAAGATTGAATGATCTATTCCGGACAGAAGCTGAAGGAGTCTTAGTGTAATCGTTTCCATATAAGCTCATCCACAACCTTTTAGTAAAAATATTTTGAACTGATTTTGTGTAAAAGGCTTCGAACAAGGTATGGATGGCCCTATCTGCTCTATGTGCGGTTGTCTCACAGTGTTCGGCGTAAGGTGAAAGTAGATTATCGAAAGTCGACTATCAAAAATCTTGGATATTTGACCATCATTGCAATCAACTATCGCAAATTCCGAGTACCGTATTTCCTGTTATGAGACACCCCCCTGTATTTGAATCCCTCCCTCTAATTGAACCCCCTTCTCAGTGGAGGTTGAAAAATAGAACACTCCGCCCTCTATTAGACCCCCCCTCAGACACTGGAGACCCATCCCTACAGGACGAGAGCTGCTTTCGAGAAGATTGGTCATGAGAAGGACTTCAACAATGACTTTATTGATGATGATCTCTTAGTGTTTGCCGAGCAATTCATTATTGTCCCATTTTGGTTTGCCTAATAAACTTTGTTTGCCCATAGTGACTCTTGAATTCCCGCTTGAAAATTAGAGCGTTTCCCACTATTTGAATCCCTCCCTCTAATTAAACCTCGCTTTTGGAGGAGGTTAAAAAATACTACACCCGGGTGTACAAAAACAGGAAATACGGTATTCGATAATTATCAAAATCGTCTATTGACACTGACAAGCATTCGAAAATATTCGTTCTTCGAATATATTCGGATACTAAATATTGGTTGAGTGATGGTGGCTTGCGGGAACGCCAGGTCCCTGCTATAATGCTATAAAATGCCAGTCATTGTGAGTGTGCGCGAGGTATGCCCGGCGGCTCAAAGGCAGTGGTCGCGATGGAAAACCTTATATAAAAAAACTATAGAAATCAGCCTAGATAGAAAACAGCTGAAAAACTATGAAGGTAGCGCGGTGAAAAACCGGGCTAGAATTAGAGTTTCTAGGGTCCAAAAACGCCAGTTCGTGCACACGTGCACAGCGTCGCAAAAAAAATCGCAGCCTCATGCCGAGCAGTAAAAATCATCGACATTCAGAGGAAGAAATAAATGCAAATTTACCTAATAAAAACAGTTGAACCATGTGAGAAAGCGCTTCAGTCAATGTTTTGAACTAAATGAGTCCGAAGGATAATGTTCATTGATTGAAATTCAATTTCAAGCCAGCTGATGTTCTTGATATCAGAGATCATCGCTGCCGATGTTGTGGAGTGGGCTCGTCCACCAATAAAAGACAAGAAAGTTTAGGCTTCGAATTTCGCCAGAAACAGCGGTTTTTTCGTGATTTTTTCTCATTGGTCCTATTACTCCAAACCCTGGAAAGAGATTAGAGAGGAAAAGAAGACAAGCATATTTTATCGCGACCACTGCCTTTAAAGGCTATGCATGCTCCTCAACGCCAGCGCGTAACGCCTGAACGCAGCGTCAGAGTGAGAATATTTTCAGGAGCTTGCAGAGACTATTAATACTCCAGCGGCGACGCTATGGTGGAGCGGAATAAAATTGGTCTAAACTGCGTCGTGCAAGCGATTTCACTACATTCGTTCTACACTATGCTAGCAATCAATAGTACCGCGACGAATTATTATGAAGTGGAGTGAAATAGATTGTGAAATAGCAATGAAATGATGAAAATGTAGTTACGAGCGTCGCTGCCTATGCTGAGAGGACGTCACGCGTGTGAAGCGCGGGCGAGGCGTGAAGTCATACGTACTCTAACGCGGAGTCCGCGCGTGACGCGCTGACGTTGAAAAGTATGAATAGCGCCTTAGAGCCGCAGTGGGTACCAGCGCATAACTGCTAACCTGTAAACGATACAATAACCACCCTCGAACTGGGCAAATCAGCGAAAAAAGAAGGGTTTTCGCCACTTGGGAATAACTATGTCAGATTTGGGTTTTCGGGTGTGAGAAAGATACTGACAGAATCGCCTCATCAAGGTCTACGAGATGGTGTTAAAATTTCTTTGATATTTCAAACTATACCTTAATTATAGGTATGTTGCTTAAAACAGGAAAGTGCCGATTGAGCGTCTCGACGAGTCAAAACGCGTTTTGGAAGGAGCAACATACCTATAATTAAGATATAGTTTAAGATATCAATGAATTTCAACACCATCTAGTAAATCGTGATGAGACTATTCGAACAATATTTTTCTCACCTCCGAAACCCCAAATTTCACAGATGTTGCGAATCGGTGGCTTTTTACTCCGGGTCCGACATCAAAATGACGTCAGTCCCGGGGAATCTGGCCGACAGACTCCCGACCGATGATATAACCGACTGTAGGTACTAATTACCCCAGCGAACTGTATACTGCGATGAGAATATAACAACGATAATACCACATAGTGCACATTTCAAACCCTGGTGCCACTAACCTGGACTTCACTGGACTAATCAACACATATCCCGAGAATCGCGAAATATATACGACCCTCGAAATATATACGACACAAGCTAAATTAGATTGACACTTGTGGTATTCTGTGGTTGAAGCGAGACCAAGATTGTTCAAACCTCCTTATTTGGCTGACATTTCGGCGATTTTCGCCTTCTTCGGAGCCTGGAAAAACCGAATTAAGATCAAAGAAACTACCCTTTCAACCCCACTTCATTCTACAGAGAATTAGATTATTTTACGCTTTATGAGGAATGGGAAGAGATCTTGGAGAATACGATAAGAGGAGTAAAGACAAGGAACAAGTATTATAAGAAAGGAAAGCACCACCTAAGTTACCATCAAGATCAATAATCCGTGTCCAGGCCTGAAACCTGCTCATCAAGAATGCTCTTTGCGAGCCAGCTGTACTACAGGTGAAATAGTAGTGTTCTAAAGGCCAGAGGCTCCGAAACGAAGCACGACACGGGAAGGAGAAAAGAGCAGCATGGAGCTGAAGAAATAAGGACCACGGTTGGTCGCGGCAGGGAAAAGACTGATGACTCAGACTATGCCGCCCGATCCAGTCCGGCGGCGTCTCTACCGTGCTTCGGCATTCGTTGCGGGACCGACCGCGCCCAAGCCTCCCTGAGGAATGATAGCATCGCGCTTTCGCGACAACAGAGTTATGATGGGGGGGGCCTTTTTGCAAAGTTGGAGAGCGGTTATTATACGTATCGACTTTGCGTATCGCCACATACGAACGCTACCTAAATGGGATTTTTGTAACATTGAGCACATAAAGCTTTCTCGACGTCATGTTTGAAAACTGGACCTTCGTATCAACAGTGTGGCAAAACTCTGAATTCGTTAGGCCCCCTAGTTAGAATTCTTTACTCATTCGCATTTATTCGATTTACGACATTCGTTCATTCGATTTCGGAAAAATGAATAATGCGAACTCCATTCCTTCGATAGAGGGAAAAAATAAAGTTTTCAGAGAGTCATTCGCTCGAAATTGAGAATTGAATATACCGTATTTTCTCTTTTAGAAGTACATGTACTTCTAATACTCAGACCCCTATTTTATGCGTACTTCTATAAGAGGTGTACTTCAAATAGAGGCTGTACTTCTAATTCTCAGCCCTCTCTTTTTGGTGTACTTTTAATAGAGGTGTACTTCTAATAGAGGGTGTACTTCTATCATTCGGCGCAATTTTTTGAATTTCCAATGGTAGACTCTTCACATTATGTGAATTCCAGTATAACACCAAAAACTTGTATTTAATAAAATTTCAGACTTCGCTCAATTTAATCGATGCTTCCAGAATCTCTGATATCATATATTCACACCATTCCCAAGTTAATTTCTTCCAAAAAAATTGTGGTGCGCGCGAAGCGCGCACCTGATTTGGAAAAGGATTGCTTCTGCGCAAACCCCCGTTACAGAATCTCGGTATGGAAGATAACTCCGAACTTGGCATTTTCACAAAATGTAGAGCAGTAAAGGTTTTTAACACTGCCCAATTTTGTGTGTGTGTGTGTGTGTGTGTGTGTGTGTGTGTGTGTGTGTGTGTGTGTGTGTGTGTGTGTGTGTGTGTGTGTGTGTGTGTGTGTGTGTGTGTGTGTGTGTGTGTGTGTGTGTGTGTGTGTGTGTGTGTGTGTGTGTGTGTGTGTGTGTGTGTGTGTGTGTGTGTGTGTGTGTGTGTGTGTGTGTGTGTGTGTGTGTGTGTGTGTGTGTGTGTGTGTGTGTGTGTGTGTGTGTGTGTGTGTGTGTGTGTGTGTGTGTGTGTGTGTGTGTGTGTGTGTGTGTGTGTGTGTGTGTGTGTGTGTGTGTCAGTCCGGTGAAACTTTGAATGATAAGAAACATGTTTAGGCAATCGAGAGAAATGGAGTGGTATTGTGATAAGAATGAATTGATTGCAAGCGTTAGGGTAGGCCTGCTTCTCGTCCATCAGGAACCGTATGCACACCGCTTATTGCGCGAAGCTTCGGGAACGTGTGCAAAACCCAAGTAGAAGTGCGCCAAGCGCCGGGGAACGTGTGCAGGACCCAAGAAGAAGTGCGCCAAGTGATCAAACAGATTGCTAACATTTGGAAATTGAGAAAGGTATGTAGTATTTTTAGGGTAAGACAATCTAAAGCACATAAGGAAGATCAATTTAGTCGCGCGACAATCCACCATCAACTCCTCCCTGAATGTTTGAGCTCCCTTCATATCCACCTAACAAGCTATGACGGGTGGCTTATAGTTTTGAAGAGGGGAATGAGCATTGATGAAAGGCTATGAACGACCTTTTTGTTTACCGTTTTGGAAGGGAGCCTTCGTTAAAATATAATGAAATTTATAACTGTTTTGCTTCGCTACAAAAGGGTTATGATTTGGCAATGTAGTATTTGTGAGAATCTCTTTAAAAGGAGTGAAATGTTTTATAATATGTAGTATCTGTGAGAATCTCGTTAAAAGAAGTGAAATGTTTCATGATACTGATTTGGCTTTCGATTAAACTCGGAAGAAGCGCTGAAAATTCAGTGAAATGATTTCTAATTGATTTGGCTGTGAACTTTTTTACTAAACAACAAAAATTGAACGTTACATTGAAAAACCAAATCACGCACATCTCTTTTAAAATCAACCTAACGCTTGCAGTTTAGGTTAACAAGTCTCAGGTCCTTGCAAAATTATGTTGTGTCTCCCACCTCAATCATTCAGAAATATTGATTTTCAAGCATTACTAAATTATTTGGCGCGTTCGCTTCCGATTGACTATCAATTAATGAATGTGGAAATAACATCACCTAGTATGTTTATGCTAATGCCGTCAACTAAGAGAACTACTTTAACACGAATGAATATGTGTGCTCAAAAAGATGTGAGTGATTTGGTTTTTCAATGTAGCATTCAATTTTTGTTGTTTAGTAAAAAAGTTCACAGCCAAATCAATTAGAAATCATTTCACTGAATTTTCAGCGCTTCTTCCGAGTTTAATCGAAAGCCAAATCAGTATCATGAAACATTTCACTTCTTTTAACGAGATTCTCACAGATACTACATATTATAAAACATTTCACTCCTTTTAAAGAGATTCTCACAAATACTACATTGCCAAATCATAACCCTTTTGTAGCGAAGCAAAACAGTTATAAATGTATAACTTCGTTTTGGATTTTGTTAACACGCGCTTCATCGACTTGTTATGCTTAAAAACAATTTAAAGGCAGCGTTCGCGATGAACATCATCGGTGACTTTCCACAGTTAAATGATAGGCGAGCAGGATCCTGGGCTCCCAGTGTCGAAAAAACGGCAAAAAAACGAACCAGGAGTGGCAAAATAACAGATGCAAATAAGCGTGTCCCAGAACCGCCCGAAGCTCCACTTCGGCCCCCTCGATGTCAACAAATCAAGATTCAGACTACAGGAATAATCAAGTCAAGGTAATACTGATAAGTGAGCTGATCGCTTCATTGCACTGACAGGTCCCGGTCAGAGTTGGTGCTATTTGCATCTGCAACCCACCGACTCCCCCGACTCCCCCCGACACCCCCCAACACCCCCCAAGACACCCCAACACCCACCCGGTCGATACGTATGATTAGAATGATGGAGTGAGGTTGAGAAAATCACTCGGTGTATCCAACTAGATATGACGATGATTACGTGGCCAACGGGATTGCACCTGTTCAGAGAAATAATGAAGGAGAGTATGGTGAAGTAATGGAGGTAGCAGTAAGGTTAGCTTTCTAGTGCTACGCAATGTTTTATCATCGGCCCGCCCACCCGGTGATTTTCTCATCCGCCGTCATCCACGTACTGAATGGATATCAACCGCGTCGGATACACCGAGTGATTCTCTCCACCTCACTCCATCATTTCAATCATACGTATGGACCGAGTGGGTGTTGGGGGGTGTTGGGGGTGTTGGAGGGATACACCGAGTGATTTTCTCAACCTTACCCCCCCACATTGTTCATACGTATCGGCCGGGCTAGTGTCGGAGGGTGTTGGGGGTGGGGGGGGGGGGGGGGTGTTGAGAGGTGTTGGAGGGATACACCGGGTGATTTTTGCATCCCATTTCCAATGCTTTCTGTGTGTATCGACCGGGCTGGATACGAAGGCTCATCCAACTATGACCGCGGCCATAGGTATCATCCTTCTCTCGGTCAATTCCTCCACGCTCAAAAATCAGCGTAAAAAGGGAGGGCCTATTTTGGCTCGAAAACTCGTCTTTCACGGGGTTTTTAAGCGTGCCTTGCTATACAAGGCACCAGACCTTCTGTAAACCGAGGTGATATCGGACAGGAAATTTATTGTGAACACTGCCTTTAACTGATCGCCTTTCGAGCCGTCCAGAGCGATTGGAAAGCGCGGTTCTTGAACGACCTGACTACAGCTTTTCCAGAAGCAATTTCTTTGCGTCCACAATCCACTATAGGTAAAGTCTACAATTGGTGGTTTCTGATTTCCTCGTATAAGCGATTTCTATACATGCGATTTCTATACATGAATGATCCAATCTTCGTAACGCTGGGGAATCTTGGGTTTTCAAGCACCGCTAAAGTCAAAGTCTAGGGCCAAAACAAGTCGACTTTGATCGACTAAAACCCAATCTAACAAAAATATTTGCAAAAAACCTAAATAAACTCCGTGCATAGGCAGCGAATAACACCAATGTCGAACTTTAGCTCTGCGTTTTTTCCTGGTCATTTGAAGTTCGCTGAGGCTTGATCATAAGTTGTGTTTGCAATCTTTGTCCAGAAAGGGATGGCCGATAGTTTTTTTGTGAATAATCAAACCTTACGGTATTGAAAAAAGTCTCGGGCAAACTGGTATCTCTCAAATGTCACATTCGAGTAGCCAATCTCTTACCCAAGTACCGGGGGTCCACTCCGAAAAGAGGTGTACTTCTAAAAGAGGTTTACTTCAAATAGAGGATGTACTTCTAATACTCAGACCTCTATTTTATATGTACTCCTAATAGAGGTGTACTTCAAATAGAGGGTGTACTTCTAATACTAAGCGTCCCCTTCAGGTGTACGTCTATTAGAGGTGTACTTCAAATAGAGGTGTACTTCTATTAGAGTAAATACGGTATTAATTCAACTGTTCCGTCGGAGACTTGGAAGACGAATATAATCAATCGCTCGTTCATTTGAAAATTTCGAAGTAGAGTATGTTCATTAACTCACTCATTCGGTCCTTTTCATCAAAAGCACAACTGTAATGCATACATCATAAATTCTGGCACTAACCTTGCGAGCACTCAACATCCTCCATCAATTGAATCGCTAAAACTGTGAGCTGGAGGGAACCGTTTTAATGATATAGCAAATAGTCGTCGGCAAAAACTGGTAGCTAATCCGATGTTTCGACGGGATCAATTACGACTATCCTCTCTACGTAACTTTATATGTCCCCAGTGTGCGCACCAGAAATTTGATTTCTAGTCGGAAACAATCACTCAAAGATAGTTTTACTTTTCTTCAAAAACTTTTTTTATCGCAAACCGCTGGATTATTTTATAAGACTCCAATCAGTTTTACCGCTAAATATGAAAGTATTCTATAGGAAGAAGACTATGTGAACAGAAGACCAACGTTAGAATACAAACACTACTATGAGCATTGAATGGACTGGACGGTGATAAGAGCTTATCAGAATTAATGCAACACTCGTATGTTTGAGCCTGAACGCCTGCATCTTTCCGCAAGCCTATTCCCAACGAAAAAGGCTCGTAAGAAAGATTAGACTACATAGCTTTTCAATAAGGCTATGCGGAGAATTTGCCTAATCACCGACGAAATCACCGGACGTGCAGCGCTAGCGCGTGAAAAATCATTTGCCTAGAAGCGCTGTTCAACTCAACTGCTTTCTGAAGTTTTCAATGAAGAACTCTTGAGGTATCCCCCGGAAGCAGAACAGCTTTGAGAAAAAAACTGAAAAAAACGGATCTTAACGTTTTCTCATGTGTGAAAAACGTCTTTCAAGATCTTTAAACTGGTCAAGGTCGGACACTTCGAGTTCAGTCGTTGTTATTAACACCGCCACGGCTGGATCACGTCCACGACTTGACCTGCAATCATCAAAAGTGGTTTCTGCTGAAATAAACAAAGCATATATCAGCAACTTTCCTGTGGAAGAGTCCCAGATGTTTTCGACAGCCATTTCACAAATCCATTATCTCTTCAGAACAAAAACCGCTGCTGATTATCTCAGGTCAAAACGCGGCAGAGAAAGGCGCCGTTCAAACTTTGTTAGGACGCGCGCTTTCGCTGTTTCGCGCTCCTCAACGCTCCCCAACGTTGATATTTGTCAAAATACGGGAGTCTTCCGGAAGAGTTTTTAAGGCCAGCCGATTTATACGGCGGACGGACCTTAGACCCTCTCTGCAGGCTCCCGTAGTTTTATGAACACGGCCACAGGTGCCTGAAAAAGCATGGGAACCACCTCCTGCCCTATACTGATTTAAATTATAAAGTTTGACGGGTGGCGGCCATCATGTATTCCAACCCCTGAAGAGGCGGGAGAAACGGAGGAGGAGCGTGGGAGGAGCGAGGTTCCTGATAGGACGCAACACGGGGCTAGCGACGGCCCACTCGCTGCGTCTCTTCCGTTTCTCCCGCCTCTTCAGGGGTTGGATTACACGATGGCCATCTTTCAGTTCCACCCGATACTCGAGTTGACGCGTTGGCTGCTTGTTTACCATGGTTTGTGACGCCCGTGGTGGGACTATGGGACACAAGGGCATTCGTTTCGGAAGTTCAGGTCTCAGCGCTCCAACAATGAAGCAATAGACCTTTAGGACAGAACGCCTGCTATCCGTAATTCAACTATAATTTTGAGAGTGGGCTAGTTCCAAATAATTGTTTCCATCTCGAAAGAGAAATCTCTCAACTTTTGTTTTTAAATTGCGCGACACCACCATCGTTTTAATTTTGATTACACCATGATAGTTTTCGGATTCCTGGTTTGAAAAGAAACCCTGAAATAGGAAGTTGGTAATTGTGATTGTTACATTATTGACTTGATTGTGATTGACTTCATTATTTTTTATTCCATAAAAATTTTCACTGTGTTTGGTTCGCCAAAGATATTCGAGGTGTGAGAATTTAATCGCAAGGTAGGTGGTCAGCATTGAAATCAATATTAAAAATATGTTACGATAAATTCTTGAATGTTGTTGAGCGGTAGAAAACTCCTTGGAACATCCGTTTGCTTTTTTTTAGAGGTACTTCAAATTCCGCCTCCAATCATTTCGTAATCAGGTCTCGTGATGCCTGAGAATCTTAGACAGAAATAAGTGCCGAACTATGGTACGCCGTATAATTCCAGAAATCGCTCTTTTCTGCTTTACCCTGGACTGAGAGGTTTATGTACGTTTAGATGTATCTGGACTAAAAAGGCAGAATAATCTCTACTCCCAAGTAACTATTAAATTCTGTGACAAAAAAATCTAGAATTTCCGTTTTTTTTGGATATCCGAATCATTTCAAATGATCTTTTGTTACGAACACTCAATATAAAGTCGACAACAAATTTGTCCTCGCTTGAATGTTATCATGAGTTCCCACTGGAAATCATTCTTTTTCTCAAGTATTAGGTTGACGGTGAAGAGAAAACAGTTTTTGTAGTTTTGCGAAATGAGTCGGTTCCAATGCATAGTATGCACCCCGCCACCCAAAGTCGGATTCTCGAATCAAAAAAGCGATTTCGTTTGTATGTTTAGCATTCTATGAAAGCAATCCCTGGGGCGGCGTCAGGCAAGAATACAAAACATTTCGTAAAGTCCGCCTACAGGGAGAATTTGATCATCACTTGATATCGTCCATGTCGTTCGAATAGGAAACTGCATTCTGCTACTGTTAGCGAAATCACTCGATCGATAGGCACCATCCCTTTGTTTTCACGCGTGCCACTTTTCGCGCCTAGCAGCGCACGGCATCCAAATCAAACGACACGGTTTATACTACACTGAAGTCATTGGACGTATTGGTTCATCTGCACACCGTTCACTTCGCTATCTTTCATTACCAATCCTCGAAATATGGTTTTAGCGCTCTAACAGTGTAGTGAATAATGTAGCTCTTTTTGTTTCAACTCCGAGACAGAGCTTATTAAGTCTGATGTACCATAACCTTGAATGTCCCTAACTCGATTTCTCACTTAGCTGAGATAATATCAAGCCTAAAGAACACCAGTGTTCCCCATTCCAATGTCATACGCAGTTGAGCAACGTTGCAAACTCTTTCATATGCCTTGTGTTTGTCGTTGTTAGCTCTACTGTTCGCTGCAAAATCAAAGCTTCCCTTTACCTTATTGATGATTATACATAAAATTTGGAAAGGACTACTAGACGCATAGTGAATAAAACCTCAGGCAGCTGTTTGCACTCATGGAAAAACTTGTCCGAAAATGCCTTAGCGATAACGGCTGGACGCGCACGACGGCCGTGACAGATTCTAGCAAGGAGCCCGTTTCTCCATCGATTGTCTGTGGCAGACCATTAAAGGCAGTTGTCGCGATTGAAAAAGTAGCTGTTAAAACTATGAAAAGCAGTTTGATCAGGAAAAACCTTGAAATTGTTGAGGTTTTAAGGGCTCTGCAGAGTTGCACCGCAGCGAGTTTCGCTGCTGCAAGGCAATGTTGGAGGATGGGGCACGCCAAGCAGCGGGCGAGGACGGCGGCATGTCGCGCGAGAGCGGCGAGGAGGGGACCTCATAAAGTGCTTCCGCCGTCACGACAGCAGCGACTCTCGGAGCGACGCCGCCAGCGAGCGTCGGCAGGAAATGGTTTGGACCATCGTCTGCCTCAGCGAGGAACGGCGACATCGATCGATTCAAGCTCCCTTCCCGACTCCTTCGTTAAATCGATATTTGGAGGCGTATTGTTTGAAATTGTGGCTGAAATTGAGAGAAAATTATTGGAAAATGTTTGAGAGCGTATAATTTTCTGAACTGATCTAGGTTTTGGTTCTTTCTTTTCCAGATTCATTTTTCTTTGTTAACGATGCAATGTAGTGGTGATATATGCAACTACCCGTAAACACTACAACTTTTGCTGTCTTAAAATCCCTAACAACGGAACCACAATAAGTCATAGTGACCATTCCAAATGAAATGTACTTTTCTAGAACCATTTTGGGACGAAAAGCCCAAATATGCTCATCGCAGCTGCCTAGACCCAATCTGAAAAAATTTATGTGCGGTCTTTAAAGGCAGTGTTCACGACGAAAAAGTTCTCGAAATTCCACTAGGATTGGGTAGTGGAGGGACACTCTGTAACGTTAACGTCGAAACAACGCATGAAAACGAGCCAGGAAGAGCCTCAAAAAGAGCCTGAAGTTCCAACTTCGAGCGCATTGAAAACCCCAAAAGCGCATCACACGCCCGCAGACGTGAACAAATGAATGCTCGACATCGTGAGATGAGCGATGATTTCCAATCATTATCCCCGTTCTTCCCCTCATTCTCAGCTTCTCTCTTTACTAAGGTCAGCTCGCATAGGTCGGTTTCAAAAGACGGAAGTTACAAACCTCGGACAACTCGTCCACCATGTTTCAATAGCTCAATCTTTGAGGGACCATACCTGTGTTCACAGAAGGTCTTGTATGATTTCAGAGACATCATTGGAATCAGCATGGGGCCGTTTTCAAGATAGGCGGAAAAACAGAAAAACGATTTTCATCGTGAACACTGCCTTTAAATGCTTCGTGGCAAGGTAGGGCCCGTGAAATTTTTAGGGTGTTTTTATATTTTTCTCCTGATTTTGCTAAAAACATGTATGTTGGGGTAATCTGGGGTGCTGAACACGAATCTGGGGTTTGCTTGCCCAAATTTCAAGGTTAACTGTAGGTTACGGTAGGTGAAATGCCATCTAGGAGGCAAAAACTACCTCGTGGTATTCGGTGGTTGAAGCGAGACCAAGATTGTTAAAACCTCATTATTTGGCTGACGTTTCGGCGATTTTCGCCTTTTTCGGAGCCTTTGAAGGGGACCAATAGGTCCGACAGCCTTGGATGGAAGTTGTTCGGCGACTGAGTCAGAAGAAATGGAATAGTCAGTAATGTTTAATAATGTTATTTTCTATATATGAGGAGCCCCTTCTGATGTTCTTTGAAGATTCCATTGATCACGAAACCCATGCATTTCTCCCTAGCCTCCTTGAATCAAAAAAAAGTGAATCAGTGAAAGGATTTCAAGATGATGACGCCTATTCAGTGGTGAGTGCACACTTTACACATTTTGCGCGGGATCTTACCCGGGTAAGTAAGTGTATGATGAATAAGTAGTCGGCCGAGTAAGTAGTCGGCTCCGGAACGGAGTGACACACATTCGGCTTTCGGCATATGTCCAACGGTACGTTTTATTTTGGTCTGCTAAACTTCTCGTGCTGTCCCAGGCGCTCCAAGGCAAAGAGTTGAGCGGAGTCAACCGTGGTTGGCCGACAGCCGCACTAAACCTTCGATAAATACTCAACATAAAATGGCATAACTGCAGAGTAGACACAGGTCCCCTTTAGAAAATTTCAAAAAAATTCCAACGGGAGAAAAAGTGTGGGAGAAGGCGGCTCTATTTTAGAAACTCTACCTAGAAAGGGCTGAGTCAGAGGGAAAAGCTAAGTAACAGGAAACACAGTAATACATTCGTACGTGTATAGAGCCGAAGTGCACTTGCATGAGAAAAACGTCTCGCCTTCGTTGAATCTACGATGTGCTGCAGCATGCTTCATTTCCTAAAAGTCATTTATTAATTTCCTCATGAGGAACCATAACATCTCATCTCATCAGTAGATTGTTTGATTGTACTCTTATACACCATCGATTTTAGCTAGTATTTTCAATTTTTCGAGATTTCATTTCTTGACTTCAAAGAATACAGATTTATTGAGGCAGACATAAGCATCTGTACATGATGTTCTGTGTTTTGCCACTATCTCGAGAAAGTGTATCACCTAATTAAACCTAGATGCTTCTAGAAGTTACGTGGGAAAAACCTGAGGCACTCTAAGCATACCTTGTTCTTGCTATTTTTGTACAGGTCCTGGCATTAAGCTCATTTCTGTGACTTATCGTGTAACATACAAGATCACGTAAAGGTTTCTCGGTACCATCTATATGATTATCTTTCCAGGGCACTTCACTTTGCTCCGAGTACTCGCACTTTTCGACGATTTGAAATATCTGCCAAACCGTCGAGCATTGCTCCGGTTTCTTAAACAAGGTTTTCGGAAGACATGTCAAACGCGACGAGTGAGGAATTAAACACTGTCACCGAACTCGTCACATATGTGGTGCAATACGCTATCAACGTTGTTGCGAATGTTTCCGCTCTGGCAATCAATTCATATCTGATCTACCGCATTCTGCAGAGGAACGCGAAATTGAGCAGGTATCAGAATGTAATAATTGCGCAAGAAGCGGTTATATGTTTCGGAGCAGTTGTTCGACTTATTGGAAACAAGGTAGGCTTGGGAACGCTGGGGAGGAAAAAGCCGTGGTTTGACTAGCTTTTAAGATTTATCTTCGCAATGGAGAAGTTGATTTTTTGCATACCTTCCTCCCTGATTCAGTACACCTGGTAAATGTCATCGCATCACTCGGCGTCTTTTCCAGTACAGTAGAAGTGTTTATTCTGGCCGTGTTTACTGTACATCGAACTCTGTTGGTTCTGAGGTAAGGCAATACCCTCAGTGTAATCTAGAAATTTCAACATAAACAGTAGACATAGAAGCTGCTGCATAAAATGACGGCATCTAGAGCTTTAGCCCAGAGATCTACCACGCAATTACGTAATAACAAAGTTTGCAGACCAGAGGGTGTCAGATCTTTTCATTGCGTGTGCCTTCCTGTAATTTTGACTTACTCTGCGTTATACTCATATCTCTCCTATATCAGAGAGGAACACGACAGCGATCTTGTGAGTCTTTCCAGAAAACATTTTGCTTGTCGATGGCCTCATATTTGGATTATTCAACTGGCCCACGACAGGCCTAAGGATTTGCTGATCAGGAATTAAAATTCCAACCCAGGTACCATATCATAACTCTATTCTAGCTCAGTTTGACCCATTCACGACCACGCCTAATTTTGGGTGACTGCACGATCGGACCACGAGCAATACTGCTTTACCGTACACCGTGAGCCATCGGTGAGACACGTTTGCTCGAACGTCACGCCACTGAAAATCGATCTTCGTTTTTGATGTCCATTGCCAAGCTACCGTTGAGGTAAACATTGTACCAGTTTTCGCTCATGAAGCTCCTTCTTCCGCTCTTTCTTCCAAGAGAAAAAAACTGTTTGAAATTACCGAATGGTTTAGTGTAATTAATATTTTCCCCCACAGTTCCAGTCTGAGGGACATCATTACGCCAGGCCTCGCACTCTAGTCATTGCCCTAATCGCCCTTGTCAGGCCGCATGGGTAGCGACCGTCTACCACTCAGCGCATAGATCAGACAAAAAGAAGCTCGACGCCCACTCCGATCCGCCCACTTTCCCAGAACACGCGATAGGCGAGTGCTCGCCCTCCTGACACGAGAGCGTGCTTATCGCGGCGATAAGGCGAGTAGGGCGGGATGGTATCTATCGCGGGCGAAGCGCGGCCCCCTGCCCCCAAAAAAGGCTCGACCCCAAACGCTAGTTTTTCAGGGAGGTATACGACGCGCTTCTGAGCCAGGACTCAGACGGCTGCAATACCGTCGGTTCAATTACCCCAGTTTTTGGTACTAGGCATCGCCTGAACGCTCGAGGTCCCACTCAAGCACTTGCGGCTCCAGTCAGTGCCCGGTGCGCTGACCAGGTCGCGTGTTGGCATACGGCGGTGTCGCGTGTTGGTTTTCCAGCTGTGTGACGCACCTGTGCGTGTGTATACTCTTGGGAAAAAAGCTCAGAGGGGCTTATGGCTCGGGCACGAAGCAGCTACTCGCTCACAACAGTCACTACCGCGCCCGCTATAGCCACTGCCGCGGGCGACAAAACTTCGAATTTTGAGCTCCACGGCCACTATACCGCTGGCGACGCCGGCTTTTGAGCGGGGCGTGGAGCGTGTTTTTTTGTCTGAGATAGCGCGCGGCGGCCCCGCCTTTCCTCGCCTCTGTCCCCTACTCAGTCTTCACCGGTGCGGCGCGTGCAGCGACCGCAGGCATGAGTCATGCTTATCCAGCGCTGGCTTCAGCTCGAACTCTTTTGCACCGCCTGAGGCTCCTGTCTACCCTGGTGCAGGCAGCGACTTCTCACCTTGTGCTTGTAATGCCACAGGGTGGCGAGCGCCAGGGAAGTCTGGCAGCGGGAAAGCTGGTCGCCTCCAGCAGCGTCCGCCGCTGCTGTTGAGTAATACAGCCTAGCGTCGACTAAGTGTCACGTACCTGACCGCGCCTAAGCCTTCCTTGAAGGAGGGTTATGGGAACGCATATCTGTCGCACGAGGCACCATTGTTCGCTACACTACCATTCACAACCGCCTCGATATTCGCCACTACCTGGAGAGCCGGAACGTTTTATTTGAGGATTGCATGGATTCCAGTTGCTCTAGATTTTTAATGTTTGTTAGGATAAGGCAGTATACCCGTGTTTTCTTGTATTTTATTATCATTTGTATTCTGTGCACAGCGGTTACCGCTTACCGCAGTCGTGCCAGTCTATACCCCTGTTACTTATTCATGCCACCGCAGGCAGGTAAGCCGGGTTAGGATGCGAAGGACATGACTTGGCGATCCCTGCTTGGGTAGGTCGGCCACTCTAGGCAGCCAACTAGAGCGGCTGGACGCCATGACCCAAGACAGGGACTGACGGTGGTTTCTATGTAGACCCACGTCCAATCCCCTGAGGTTAAACGTCATCGTGGGCGTGAACACCGCTGACAACTTTGGCTGAGCTCCAGCTCGTTGATGGAAGCGGCACTAGTGCGCTCGCGAATACAAGTATCTGTTTCCAATTTCTCTATGGCCGAAATTTCGTTATGATGGGCGTAAAAGTTTAGATCTAAAAAATCGATATTCTGAGAGCATAGCAGGGGTTGCAATAAAGGTGCCACGTTTCCAGTCGGAAAGATCACGACTTCAGTTACGATCTCCTTCTGAGAAAGCTAAAGAGTGGCAACGAAGGAGAAAGAGCTTGTAGTTTGCTTGGTGAACTACTTTTGCTGTCGCTTTTTCTATTTGAGTCCAAGCCATTTTCACAAAGATCCGACTATTGTGCGTACAAAGGAGCTGAAGGCGGACTACGAAATCTGCAGTCAAGTCTAAGATAGGTTAATACATTCATCATATGGATGTTTGAAAAACCGTTCTTGTGGCGGACGAATAGATTTTTAAGAAGCGTGTTCCACCGGTGGGACACGTGGTCGTAAATGGGTTAACGCGCCGCAGGCACCCTCAAAGACGAATTTAGCGATTTTCCTATAATTATTAAACGAAGCCCAGCTGTATAACTCCTGTCAGGTGCCAGACCTCAATCCCTCCAAATAGGCGGAATACAGGGCTGAGCCCTTTTAGGGCGCCTTTAATAAGAAGTTTTTTGGCACGTCCCTCTCACGACCTTTCGAGGTCAGTAGAGGCTAGATGCTATATGGCTTCCAATCATCAAGCTTTTTCTTCGCCTTATCACCCTTTTCATTCACAATCGCTGCCGTTGCGATCAGGGGTGTGCGTAAATGAAATTTCAAATTTCGTAAATCGTAAAACGTAATTACGACAGAACCACCGTAAATCGTAAACCGTAAATCGTAAATCGTAAACGGCAAATAATAACTATAACCGTTAAAAATATTATTACTATGGTGAAACAAGGGAAACTACCTACTGTCCACCGTTTCACGTACTAAGTACATATTAGGTTGAGTTCATTATGTGACAGCTAACCACGTTTGAGGTATATGATATACTTTGTCGCTGTCATCAGCGAGAAGCACGAAATCTAGCACAAATCGCAGGAGGACCCGCATTGGAGCTGCGACATTGGTTGTCGTAGGGAGAGTTATCGCGCATGAGCCGCAGCGACGTGTCGCGGAGGGCTGACATACTGCAAATTTGCCGAAGCCTGTCGCTGACGCTGTTCAGCGCACTGCGAATGCGACAGGTCTAAAAGGCGGGAGGTCCGGGACAGGCGGTCGCTGTCGCTGTGCAGAGCGACACGACCGTGTCTCGTAGAAGTATACCGTACCCCTAATGGCTACGTCTTACCCGTATTTATTTGCTTTCCCTTGTCACTCATTCCACAACTTCTTCCCAGATCTTGAAAAATCCGCATGTCAGATTCAGCTGTCCGAGTATCTGCTGGGCAGCAGGGACACAATTGTACACGTACTGCCTCTCCCAAAACTCTAACGCCGTTGTAAACGTAAAACGAGCCAAAATGACTGTATTTGAGCGATTCTCAACAGCCGGATTTGAGAACTCCTCCCATTTGCTAACGATACTGCAACACCGATCAAGTCGGTAAGAATCGCCCTGATATTCACTTCGAGCTCCTTACTGAAGATTGGCTCAACCTCAGTACACGTACGTCAAACAATATGACATCGGGCTTGCGCCAACCTTTAATAGAGATGGCAAATTAACATTCAGATCCGTGGCAACTCCATGCTATCTAGAGCACAGTATCGGTCGCCCAGCCCAAGTTATTTTTTCCTATATCCACTGAATCACTTGCAGAATCGTGGCCTTATGGTGACGATACTGTAGATTGGTAAAGGCAACGTAAGCATAAAAAACGCTTACTAAATTTCGCCGCTTTGTGTATGTAGTTTAGTCCCCATATATTCAAAGCGCCCCATAAAACGCTCGCATTTGTGAGAGATAAATATTTCAGAAAAAAGGGCTAAGATTAGCGTTTAAACTTGCGCTCACGCCTTTTCTGAGGGTCCGTTTGCTGCGGACGAAGAGAAATTAATCATAGGAAATGATTTTTAGCTTCAAACTTTTCGGATAAAAACGAACGCTCCTCGTGATGTTTTTTGTGGACTCTGAGTAGGCGTTAGTATAAGCAAAGTGGGATTAGAGCAAGTCAATTGGAGATACCTTGCGATTTACTTCCATTGCATGTATTTTTATTTACGAAAAATTCCGATTTACGGTCCAAAATCTCGTAAATCGTAAACCGTAATTACGCACACCCCTGGTTGCAATGATTAACGGGATATAAAGACTTCAGGCAACTCGTCCACAACATTTTCGCCACTCAAATTCAGGCAGTTTTTGAAGGTTTATAAATCCTTTCTGGGAGTCTTTGAGCGGCTCTGAAGTCAGCATAGTGTCGCTTCCTTAATAAGAATTAGAAAATCCAGAAAAGCAATCCTTGGGTGAAGTCTGCCTTTACTAGCATTTTTGAGAAAGTGGTGAATCTTCAAACAACAGTCAAAACCTGAAGCACAAGTATCATTTTTCCAGTCATTGACGGTTTTCATGGTTCTGCACACTACTCTGTTTCCGTTGAACTTCCTTGCTGTTCTCATTTGCATTTTGCTACTGAGACGCCACTTCGCCTCTGGTAATTATAGTGAAGAAACAAGAAGACTACAAGCAAGGCTTTCAGCGAGTTATCTTTTCCTGGTGAGTATTTTGTATGGTACGTATGGTAGTATTATTAACTCTAGTAGGCGGAGTTAGTCGTATTGGCGAATCATTTGTTGGCGGCCATTGACTACATCGTCGCGAGCGTCTTTAAGTTGCCACAGTATGTAGCGTGTCGTTCTCCCTACGTCTAGAATCAGTTCCACAGCTACACATAGTCATCGCGGAATAGTTCGCCGGGTCGGTGCACTGTGCGACTCGGCGTGTCTATGTATGCGTCGCGTAGCCTCTATGTCTTGGGCAGATGTGTACCTACGATCCTACGAACTGTTCCTCGCCGATCATGAATTAGTTTTTGTCAGACTGAGTATGAATAATTTTTTGTCGATGACGTGCAGTTAAAGGCAGTGGTCACGATGAAAAATGTTATCGAAAAAACTACAAAAATCAGCTTAGATCAAAAACAGCTGAAAAACTATGAAGGTAGCGCGGTAAAAAACGGACTAGAATTAGAGTTATTAAGACCCTAAAATTCCTGTTCGTGCACACGTGCACAGCGATGACGAAAAAGATCGCAGTCTCATGCCGAGCAGTCAAAAATCATCGACATTCAGAGGACGAAATAAATGCAAATTTAACGAATAGAAACATTTAATTAATGAAAGCATCACTTCAATCACTGTTTTTGACTAGATGTGTACATAAATCCGGAGGTTCATTGATTGAAACTCAATTTCAAGCCAGCTGATGTTCTTGATATAAGAGGTCATCGATGCCTGTGATGTGGAGTGGGCTCGTCCACCATCAAAAGACAAGAATGTTCAGGTTTCAAATTTGGCCCAAAACAGTGCTTTTTTCGCGATTTTTTCTCATAGGTCCTACTACTCGAGACCCAGAGAAGGATTTGGAGAGAAAAAGACGTCAAGCATCTTTGATCGCGACCACTGCCTTTAAGAAAAGCAGTGGATACAGCATTGTTCACTGAGCTTTTCAGATTTCCTATCTGTCAGTTGCTGCATTTCTTGCGAATCTACCCTCGATTTATATGTCCATATTATGTCACACTGTTCCCTATGATGATCTGTTTACAGCTCACAGCTGGTATATGATTGTGGGTTGGATTTGTGCGGTAAAGCATTACTCGTAATGCAGTAGCACATAAGGTGCATCTCAGATTCTCAACATGATACTAGCGTGGCAAGCAGTAGTCGTCGGCCTCGTCATCAAAAGGTCAATTGCTGGGTTTCTCATCAAACGGAATACAAAAGTATCGAGGATGATACCGACTTCCCATTTGTGATGCTTCATCGTTGTTGTCCTGCGGTTAGCAGACAGGTCGGAGCCTTTTCAAAGTCTGTAGTTTTTTCGTGGATGCCTTTATCATATCGTAAATCATAACCATGAAAAGCTTCCAAAATAAAACATAATAAGGACGTGAGATGAAGTAGAGCTTTAGAGTTCGCGCAATCATTTTAGTCTGAGGAAGGGACGGGGCTGCAACGGTAGATCACCCCGGGCGAATCGAAACCCCATTCTTCAGTGAGTCCACCAACCCCGCACGGCCATCCGCCTGGTCAATTCGTCAGATTAGAACGAAAACGGGAACCATACATGCCTGCCGTCCCTCTCAGAATTAGGAGTAACTGTGGGTTTCACCAAAACAGCAAACATCCGAAGTGGATCCTTTTGTCTGTCTGATAAGAGCATAAAAGTGGTGAGCTTCAAAAGCTTTGTGCACTATCCTGTTTTCCGCAGACTGATGATCTTTCTCTATTCTCACAACTCCGCTTAAGATAGACAGGGTTTTTCTGGAGTTCTTTTTTGTTACTGTATGCCACGATTTTTTTGATTTTTTCATATTGTTGCCAATTGTATCACTACGTTGTTGTTGGGCTATTGGAGTTGTTGCGATTTGATTACCGCTTAATCCACGTGGATCCTTACGGATTCGCGTCCATTAATAAATAAGTATATGAATAAGTGAAAGATGATCTCTTTACAAAAGTCACTCTAGTGAATGGACGAGGCGCAATCATTGCGGCAGACCTGGCGGCGTTCAGCACGTGCGACAGAATCAAGGGACCTTGTTAACATTGGTTATCAAACCTTCTTACAGTGAAAAGTTCGCCAACCCCCTTTTTTCTTCCAGTGTCCTTACTTCACATTTTTGATATTATTCAGAGCAAATTGCTTCATTTGAATGAACCTAGTCACGATCAAATACCCCCCCCCCCTACTCTTAATTTTTCAGTTCACTCTACATTTCTGATCTTTGTACATTAGAGAATATCAAACGAATAAAAAAATTCAATATTCGACTGAACAAATAATTCGAATAATTGACTTTTTCGAATTGTCGAATGAACGAATCATCGAAATTGCAAATTTATTTGAAAATAAATGAATTTTTTAAATAGTCGAACGAACGAATTATTCGATGAGCTACTCTTTTTCGAATAGTCGAATCATTTGAATATTCGTTTATTCGTCCGGAGATTCGTCTTCCAAACATTCGCTGACATACTCTAGTGTACACTGATGCATAGAACACCCAGAGAATTATTTTTCAGTTTTTTGCTGATCTTGGAGAGAGTCATATCCCGACCACAGTGGTATCACTGAAATCGTCCAAGGCCCCCTACAAACAAAATTATGCCTCCTTAAAAATGATTATATTGTGAGGGTCAAAAAATTGGTGGACGAGTTCTCTAAGGCCTCTATTTCTCTTCAGTCGTCATTGTTGCGCGAGAGTTCTATTCGTCCAACAAGAAGGACATTACTTTGATTGAGAAAGTTTAAAACAATTATACGAGAAAAGTGTTCATCCGTACGTATGGCTTTACAAATTCGAGGATATCCCTTGCAAGAGTAAGAAACAGCTCCTTGAAACTGAGTAGTTTGGAGTCACCCCAAAAAAGAGGGATGCGTGTATGGTGTCCAAGATGATATCAAGGATCAGGAAAGTGCATATTTCGCAATTTTACACATTGTCACCTTCGCGGGTTCGGGGTGATTCAGTGAAAATTTCCTATAGAAAACCAAGATTGGATCTTGATGTTGGAGACTTCAGCTTTACTTGTCAAGCTGGAGCCTTCAACAATAAGATCAAATCTTGGTTTTCTTTAGGAAATTTTCACTGAATCACCCCGAGCCCGCGAAGGTGACAAAGTGTAAAATTGTGAAATATCATCTTTCATGATCCTTGATATCATCTTCAACACCATACACACATCCCTCCATCTAGCAGCTATTGAATTCGGAAATCTGGTAGGGGAGTGTGGCCCGTGGTGGTGAGCCAAGGAGGCCGGGCCTGTGGTGGTCGCTTATATCTCGCTTATTTGGAGGACTTGAGGACTCGCACTAGGCACATGTTATACGGGAGGGGTCTACTACACAAATACATGTAAATTAAGGAAATCATGTCTGAGGGTGAACTGTGCCATTAATGCAAGGGCCCGTAACCGATTCCTCAACTTTTCGAGCTGTTGAAGCGTTTGGCAAGAACCAAGATTCTTTTCGAATCGCACTGCGGTTTATGTAAATCCTTATTGTTTGAAGAGTTTCCTTTTCATATCTGACGTGTGTCTTAAAACACGTAATAAATTGTTATTATTATTATTATTATTATTATTATTATTATTATTATTATTATTATTATTATTATTACTATTACTATTATTATTATTATTATTATTATTATTATTATTATTATTATTATTATTATTATTATTATTATTATTATTATTATTATTATTATTGGGGGTGTGTATACAAGTCTGTTGGTACCTGCTCGTTGGTGCCTTGGCTTCTACTGAACCCAGCAGACGTTTGAGTGTACACAGGGAACTTTCGAGCGATATAGCGTGCACAACTATATCGCGAAAGTATCCCGCACATTACATAAAGGTGTCGCCGTCCGGCACACTAAGGCCTCTGGTCCATAACACCTTAGGATCCGTACCTAGGGAGTCATGGAGTCTTTGGCCACAAGCCACAATTTCGCCACCCTGAACTGTCGATCGCTGTCGAGTGATATCCAAAAAACTGCGCTATCCAGACTTCTGAGCTATTTCCATGCACCGTTCGCTGCTTTGCAGGAAACCCGCCTCAAGGATAGACCCGTCATCAGCGTCGGAGAGTACACCATCTACTGCGGTAACGCTGACGATAGGAGAGTGGGAGGCTGTGCAATAGCTGTAAGGAAGGATTTCAATGGTGTGGTCAAGGAGTTCGGCTCAACGTCGTGTCGGAATGCATTCGTACGACTGCGGGATCTCAGAGGATTCAACCTGTGGATAGTGAGTGCTCATGCGCCCACTGAAACCGCCGAAGACAATTCGAAGGATGCGTTTTATGAGGAACTCAATACGTTGCTGGCCAGGATACCTTGTCAACATGCTGTTGTCGTGGGGATTGACGCAAATGCGAAGATGGGACTTGATCAGGAATCCGAAGTACTCGGTAAATGGTTCTACCCAGTGGAGCAAACATCGGACAATGGCTACCGCCTTGTCGACTTTTGTGAACGCAGTGGTCTGATTATTGCATCGACATTCAAGAGGAATCATCGCCGCCATCAGCTTACGTGGCAGGGACCAACCCGGCTATCTCCAGAAGAGCAGCGGAAGCGGAAGATGACAACTTTGAAACTACAGCTTGACTATGTCCTGACGAGGAATATTCCAGTATCGGACATTCGAAGATCTAGAGCTGTGTGGGATGTCGCATTCGATTCGGATCACCGTCCTGTTCTGTTGAACTTCACTGCGAGGATTCATAAGAGGAAGCGAGGGGCTCAGCCTCTCCAGAGAATTGACATGACAAGTCTCAGAGATGAAGAGTGCAGAAGGAATTTCCGACAACGCGTTTCTATTCACATCGGAGTACGGACTAAGAAGAAACTTTGCGACGCGCGGATTCTTTTGTCAAGTGCATCCAGGACGCTTCGAAAGAGAGCACTCCCGGTTGTACAGCCTAAGAAGAAGTTCGCCTACGTCTCAGAAGAAACAACATCTACCTACAACAGAGTATGTGCTCTCCGAAACTGCAGGAAACTTCGTGGAGGAGAAGCGTCTGAGGAGGAAGTTGCGTCGGCAGCTTCAAAGTGACCGCGAACGAGAGTGGACGTGTAGAGCTAAGGAGTTCGAGAAGGCTTGGGAGGAGAAGAATCCGAAGAAAGCCTACACGTTGCTGCGACAGTATAGCGGGAAGATGAAGAGATGTTCTCCTGTCTTGAACACTACCAATGGAGTTGCAGTTGGTGATGCGACGCTGCCAATATGGAAGGATTACTTCAGTTCACTACTGAATCGTCCAGCGCCATCAGTACCTGAGCTCCCGCATGTTCAGAGAGCACATTACGATGTCAGTGAGGAACCGCCGACTGAGTCTGAAGTTTTGGATTGTGTCCGGAAAATGAAGAATGGAAAGGCAGGTGGAGATGACAACATCACTGCTGAAATGCTGAAAGCTCTTCCTCCGTCTGGGATTCGTGAAATGACCAACACCATCCGTGCCATATGGATGAGCGAAAGGATACCCGATTCGTGGAGACATGCGATCATCGTACCTCTTCACAGAAGCTATCCGTCACGGATCCTAAGAACTACAGAGGAATCTCTCTACTTCGTGTCATGTACAATGTTTTAGAACGTATCATTCTCGAGCGACTTATCAAACATCGTGAAGGAAAGACCAGAGATGAGCAAGCCGGTTTTCGACCTGGAAGATCGACCATCGACCAAGTGTTCGTCGTGAGAAGAAGTAATTGAATCGTGGCAGCGGTTTTCGAAGCCATTACAGCTTGCTTTTTGGACTTTGAAGCCGCGTTCGACTCTCCTCATCGTGATCGATTGCTCAATGCTCTGCGAGCAGATGGAGTCGGAAAAGTATGTTCGGTTAATCGAGGACATGAACAAAGGAACAACAGCAGCAGTTCGTACACCTGTCGGATTTACGTCAGCTTTCGAGGTGAAAACAGGAGTAAGGCAAGGAGCCGTTGCAGGGCCTTTTCTTTTCAACTTCGCCGTTGATGACATCATGCGTAGAGTTGCAGAACAGTTTCCTGCGGATGTGACCCTAACACCATCAGGACGCTCCCTTGTCGACCTGGAGTACGCCGACGACATTGTGTTATTCGCTGAAAACAACGCAAAACTGCAAAGGATTGTGAACCTCGTTTCGAAGTATGCCGCAGCCTATGGACTTCGTCTTCGTCCCGACAAATGCAAGCAGATGTGGGTCTCTCAGAGGCCTTCAACTGGAGTTTGTGTGGACGGACAACGTATCGAACTGGTGGACGATTTCTCTTATTTTGGGCTGTTTGCTGAAGAACGATGGTAGTTATGCAGCGGATATTCGACAACGATGTTGCGAAAGCTACGTCTGCATTCAATTCTCTAACCAAGTGTTTGTGGTCTACCACCATCGCGAAGGAAGTCAAGTTGCGCGTCTACCTATCCGCTATTCGCCCTATCATGATGTACCGGATCGGAGACGTGGGCAGCACCTAAAACGCAGATGGAAAGGTTGGATTGCACGGAGAGGAAGCTTTTTAGGCGTTTGCTTGGATATTTCTGGCCGCGTGTATGCCATAACGAAGACCTTTACAAGGAAATCGACGCAGTACATCAACGCTTGACACGAGGGAGGTGCCAGCATGTCCTAACGCCATCTCAAGCAGCAATGGAAGATCGACTTCGACTGCTCGGGCATATATACTAAGAAGAACGCCGGATCGTCTCGTACAACACGCTTTAAAAATGCTTCCAAATCCTGTCTGGAAACGGCCACCTGGGCGTAGGCGAAAGTTCTGGACGGATGTGGTTAAAGAGGATTTAAAGTCACTCGGCATCGAAAGACAGTTCAGGCGCGATGTTTCGTTTCGCAGGAAATGGAATAGTGACAGCTGGATGGAATGTGTTCAAATTGTGGCTGAAGACCGTGAAAAATGGACACGGCTGACTACTAGGACGGCACACCTCGGTGAAGATGCGGAATGACCGCGTCAGGCGAAAGCCAACCGATTAAGTCAAGTAAGTCATTATTATTATTATTATTATTATTATTATTATTATTATTATTATTATTATTATTATTATTATTATTATTATTATTATTATTATTATTATTATTATTATTATTATTATTATTATTATTATTATTATTATTATTATTATTATTATTATTATTATTATTATTATTATTATTGTTATTATTCTTAAAGCTACCTATCGTTCAACTTACCTAGCAAAGCATTGATAGAAGCGCCGACGCTATCAACTTTCACACGAGAGACACGAGATGCGATTAGATGGCTGAGAGCCGGTGTACACCGATAATCCATATATGATTGATTTTGAGTTGCTTCATTCCTGTTGCTGAAAAACAAGACAAATGTTATTTTTCTAGGTCACTGGCTGGATGAGTTAACTAGCACAAAGTGACAGACATCTTGTTCAAAAGTTCCCGTTGAGGAAGGATAACTGATTCTCTTGTAGTGAGCTAAGTTATGATCGAAAATACAATTCTAGTCAGCGAAAGTACACCTACCGTAACCAACCATAGTGATAAAGATGGCGGACTGATATCATCGAAGTGTTTTCTCCAACTGCGTTCAGGAGTGGCAAGGTCACTCTCAGTTTTGTTAGTTATTACTTGTCGAGCGGATGACCTCGAAAAAACTCGCATCAGACGAAGTGAGTCGGTGCAGGATGGAGCTTGTTTGCCTTCGCCGTTCCATTACCCTAGATGGACCGCTTCATCCGCGAATTTCAGATCAATTCAAAAGAGACTCAACCTACTGAAAACGAAGACGAATATGATGGTTCAGCATCGGTGAGTGGAAGATTTGTCAGACCTTTTCAGAGAATCAGGATGAGAGGTGTCCTATAAATTGAAAACCTTGTCAGGGACTGAGCCACTTAAAGGCAGTGTTTACGAAGAAAAAGTTGCAGTTTTTTGGCTAAAAAGTAAGCTTTGGGTTCCTCTAAGAAGATTAAGAACAGTATTGCGACGAAAAACGGCGGGTAAGTGGGTAAAAATCTCGTGGGCCAGCCAACCCATTGGGCCACTCCGCCCACGTCCAATAGCAGTTCCCCTGAATTCGCGGTTAAATGGGCGATGGTTTCCGATCAAAAGCCCAGTTCTTCCCTTCGAATACCGGTATGGAGCTTCGGGGGTCGGACCTGCTCCGCGCGCGGTCGCGGCGCGGCCCAGCTAATCACTATCATTTCAGCCCCATCGCAACACTCACTAGCGAAACGAATGAGGAATCAATAAGTGCTAATGGGAATACAACTACTTACATTGAAACAATGAAAACAAGTAATTGCAAAGGGAGATTAACATTATTGTTTAAAATCGCATGCTCGTCGAGCTTTACGTGTTGTGTTCATTCACGGGGTAACGCGCCAATATTACGCCATTTTTTCCATTTTCTTCGCTATTTTGGGCTGCGGATGATTCAAGTATTAGTGGCATTTTTCCTGCGATTTCTTTGGGTGCAAAGCTAGTTGGTGAAAGCCACTAACGTTTCAGTCATGAAAATGAAACACGATAGATTTAGCATCCACGCAGGGGATTTCCTCCCCTGAGCAACGGTGCAGCTGCAGGCTGCACCGTCCACATAGGGTTCTGACTGATCTCTACCCCCGAAATACCCGATACACGATAGATTTAGCCTCCACGCAAGGGGATTTCCTCCCCTGAGCAACGGTGCAGCTGCAGGCTGCACCGTCCACATAGGGTTCAGACTGATCTCTACCCCCGAATTACCCGATACACGATAGATTTAGCCTCCACGCAAGGGGATTTCCTCCCCTGAGCAACGGTGCAGCTGCAGGCTGCACCGTCCACATAGGGTTCTGACTGATCTCCACCCCCGAAATACCCGATACACGATAGATTTAGCCTCCACGCAAGGGGATTTCCTCCCCTGAGCAACGGTGCAGCCGCAGGCTGCACCGTCCAAATAGGGTTCAGACTGATTTCCACAAAAGCACGCCCATGCCGATCACTTTTTCCGCAGGGCTACCGTAACCATTCTTGAACAAAACATGATAACGAATGTAAACACACGCTCATAACATGCGGGGTATAAAAGAGCGGAGGAGCGGTATGCATTCATTCACACACCGCTCTCCTCGAGAAGCCACTGGGGAGTGGCTGAGGAGGTCGAAATTGTGCAAACATGTTTGTTGGCTATTAAGATGTGCTCATAACCATGCTGACACTTGGAAAAATTTGAAAGGAGGGTTACGGTAGCCCTGCGGAAAAAATGGTCGGCATGAGCGTGCTTGTGATTTCCACCCCCGAAATACCCGATACACGATAGATTTAGTCTCCATGCAGGGGACTTCCTCCCCTGAGCGGCGGTGCAGCCGCAGGCTGCACCGTCCACATAGGGTTCAGACTGATTTCCACTCCCGAAATACCCGATACACGATAGATTTAGCCTCCACGCAGGGGAGTTCCTCCCCTGAGCGGCGGTGCAGCCGCAGGCTGCACCGTCCACATAGGGTTCAGACTGATTTCCACCCCCGAAATACCCGATACACGATAGATTTAGCCTCCACGCAGGGGATTTCCTCCCCTGAGCGGCGGTGCAGCCGCAGGCTGCACCGTCCACATAGGGTTCAGACTGATTTCCACTCCCTAAATACCCGATACACGATAGATTTAGCATCCACGCAGGGGATTTCCTCCCTTGAGTGAATGGTGCAGCCGCAGGCTGCACCGTCCTCTTAGGGTTCAGACTGACTTCCACCTCCGAAATACCCGATACACGATAGATTTAGCCTCCACGCAGGGGATTCCCTCCCCTGAGCGGCGGTGCAGCCGCTGGCTGCACCGTCCACATAGGGTTCAGACTGATTTCCTCCTCCGAAATACCCGATACACGATAGATTTAGCCTCCACGCAGGGGATTCCCTCCCCTGAGCGGCGGTGCAGCCGCAGGCTGCACCGTCCATATAGGGTTCAGACTGATTTCCCCCCCCGAAATACCCGATACACGATAGATTTAGCATCCACGCAGGGGATTTCCTCCCTTGAGTGAACGGTGCAGCCGCAGGCTGCACCGTCCACATAGGGTCCAGACTGCTTTCCCCCTCCGAAATACCCGATACACGATAGATTTAGCCTCCACGCAGGGGATTCCCTCCCCTGAGCGGCGGTGCAGCCGCAGGCTGCACCGTCCACATAGGGTTCAGACTGATTTCCACCCCCGAAATACCCGATACACGATAGATTTAGCATCCACGCAGGGGATTTCCTCCCTTGAGTGAACGGTGCAGCCGCAGGCTGCACCGTCCACATAGGGTTCAGACTGATTTCCACCCCCGAAATACCCGATACACGATAGATTTAGCCTCCACGCAGGGGAGTTCCTCCCCTGAGCGGCGGTGCAGCCGCAGGCTGCACCGTCCACATAGGGTTCAGACTGATTTCCACCCCCGAAATACCCGATACACGATAGATTTAGCCTCCACGCAGGGGATTTCCTCCCCTGAGCGGCGGTGCAGCCGCAGGCTGCACCGTCCACATAGGGTTCAGACTGATTTCCACCCCCGAAATACCCGATACACGATAGATTCGGCCTCCACGCAAGGGGATTTCCTCCCCTGAGCAACGGTGCAGCTGCAGGCTGCACCGTCCACATATGGTTCAGACTGATTTCCACCCCCGAAATACCCGATACACGATAGATTCGGCCTCCACGCAAGGGGATTTCCTCCCCTGAGCAACGGTGCAGCCGCAGGCTGCACCGTCCAAATAGGGTTCAGACTGATCTCCACCTCCGAAATACCCGATACATGATAGATTTAGCCTCCACGCAGGGGATTTCCTCCCCTGAGCGGCGGTGCAGCCGCAGGCTGCACCGTCCACATAGGGTTCAGACTGATTTCCACCCCCGAAATACCCGATACACGATAGATTTAGCCTCCACGCAAGGATTTCCTCCCCTGAGCAACAGTGCAGCCGCAGGCTGCACCGTCCTATAGGGTTCAGACTGATCTACCTGAAATACCCGATACACGATAGATTTAGCATCCACGCAGGGCATTTCCTCCCCTGAGCAACGGTGCAGCTGCAGGCTGCACCGTCCACATAAGGTTCTGACTGATCTCTACCCCCGAAATACCCGATTCACGATAGATTTAGCCTCCACGCAGGGGATTTCCTCCCCTGAGCAACGGTGCAGCTGCAGGCTGCACCGTCCACATAGGGTTCTGACTGATCTCTACCCCCGAAATACCCGATACACGATAGATTTAGCCTCCACGCAAGGGGATTTCCTCCCCTGAGCAACGGTGCAGCCGCAGGCTGCACCGTCCACATAGGGTTCAGACTGATCTCTACCCCCGAAATACCCGATACACGATAGATTTAGCCTCCACGCAAGGGGATTTCCTCCCCTGAGCAACGGTGCAGCTGCAGGCTGCACCGTCCACATAGGGTTCTGACTGATCTCTACCCCCGAAATACCCGATACACGATAGATTTAGCCTCCACGCAAGGGGATTTCCTCCCCTGAGCAACGGTGCAGCTGCAGGCTGCACCGTCCTATAGGGTTCTGACTGATCTCTACCCCCGAAATACCCGATACACGATAGATTTAGCCTCCACGCAAGGGGATTACCTCCCCTGAGCAACAATGCAGCCGCAGGCTGCACCGTCCACATAGGGTTCAGACTGATCTCTACCCCCGAAATACCCGATACACGATAGATTTAGCATCCACGCAGGGGATTTCCTCCCCTGAGCAACGGTGCAGCTGCAGGCTGCACCGTCCACATAGGGTTCTGACTGATCTCTACCCCCGAAATACCCGATACACGATAGATTTAGCCTCCACGCAGGGGATTTCCTCCCCTGAGCGGCGGTGCAGCCGCAGGCTGCACCGTCCACATAGGGTTCAGACTGATCTCTACCCCCGAAATACCCGATACACGATAGATTTAGCACTCCAAGTTTCCTCCCTGAGCGGCGCGGTGCAGCCATAATTTCACAAATCCACATAGGGTTCAGACTGATCTACACGAAATACCCGATGCGATAGATTTAGCCTCCACGCGGGGGATTTCCTCCTGAGCGGCGGTGCAGCCGCAGGCTGCACCAAATCCACATAGGGTTCAGACTGATCTCTACCCCGAAATACCCGATGCACGATAGATTTAGCCTCCACGCAGTGTGGATTTCCTCCCTGAGCAACTTGTGGTGCAGCTGCAGGCTGCACCGTCCACATAGGGTTCTTACTGATCTCTACCCCGAAATACCCGATTCACGATAGATTTAGCCTCCACGCAGGGGATTTCCTCCCCTGAGCGGCGGTGCAGCCGCAGGCTGCACCGTCCACATATGGTTCAGACTGATTTCCACCCCCGAAATACCCGATACACGATAGATTCGGCCTCCACGCAAGGGGATTTCCTCCCCTGAGCAACGGTGCAGCCGCAGGCTGCACCGTCCAAATAGGGTTCAGACTAATTTCCACCCCCCAAATACCCGATACACGATAGATTTAGCCTCCACGCAGGGGATTTCCTCCCCTGAGCGGCGGTGCAGCCGCAGGCTGCACCGTCCACATAGGGTTCAGACTGATTTCCACCCCCGAAATACCCGATACACGATAGATTTAGCCTCCACGCAGGGGATTTCCTCCCCTGAGCGGCGGTGCAGCCGCAGGCTGCACCGTCCACATAGGGTTCAGACTGATTTCCACCCCCCGAAATACCCGATACGCGATAGATTTAGCATCCACGCAGGGGATTTCCTCCCTTGAGGAAACGGTGCAGCCGCAGGCTGCACCGTCCACATAGGCCTTTGTGAAGCATGGTCTCACATTGTATGTTCTTCCGGTGTTGGTGTACTCTTAAAGGCATCGTACGCGCTGAAATCCACTTTCCATTTTTTATGCTCAATCCATTCCTCGTGCCCCTGTGAGAACGTACAACGAGCTTGGCTGCTCAAAATGTACCATTGTGAGCATAGAGGAAGTGGAAAGTAAGGGATTCCGTCAAAAGGGGCCGGCCCTTCCGTCAGTCATTTGGCACTCTCGCAATATTTGAGCAGAACGTCGTGTCGCTAAGTACAGGGCATGCCACTGGACGCTGACGCACCGTCGGACGAAAGTGGCATTATCGACTGGAAATTTCTCGTCACACAACGAGCGATTGCTTCCAACGCTGCGCCAATGGACGAATTGTAGAACTGTTCCTTGCGTCCTCCGCGTAAATATCCCGAGTCGATGCCGGCGCGAATTTCAAATGATTTTCAGAAGTTTTTTTAAAACGTTTTTTCTTGTTAAGTTAACGTTTTTGAGCGGGCTTTTCGCTACCTTTAGTCACTATAGGGGGCTTACAACTCAAAAACCCTTAAAAACGAAACATGGGTTTCAGCGCGTATCGTCCATCACTGGATGAGGGATCGCCGCGATGCTGCTTGGCGGGAAAAATTGCGCGCGGGAAAACGAAGGGAGAGTGGCTATTGATCGCGCAATTTTTCCCGCCAAGCAGCGTCGCGGCGATCCCTCATCCAGTGATAGACGATACGATGCCTTTAACCCATTCACGACCGCGTGTCCCACCGGTGGGACACGCGTTGACTACCACTTCGGACCGCGTGTCCCACCGGTGGGACACTGTTTTTAAAAATCGATTTCTCCACCGCTTGAACGAATTCCTAAACCTACTTATGATCAATGTATTAACCTATTCGAGAGTCGACTATAAACTTCGTGGTCCGCTGGCAGCTTCACCACTACAATACTTCTGACCCTTCGAATGCAGCGAGGTCGAAAGCCGCAATTATGAGTACAGATCGCATTTTTACAAGCGATCAATGGCGAATTTTTACTTTTTCTCATTACTCGAGGAACAATCCTTACTTCTAAAAGTGGTCAGATCGTAGAGCACTATTTAGTATATCACAGAAATATGATTACTGATACTACGCACCATTCCCGCGTTGAAAATCGGCTTTTGTTTCGCCCGTATTTTATTCACAGCAATTTTTTCATACAAAAATCACCAATATAGAGACGCTTGGTCTACTTTAGAAGTCCTGCTAGGTTATGGTTGGTGTACCATGGCCGGGGCTCCATCTTCGGTGAAAACTACCTTGGAGAGGAGTGGAAGAGAAAATGGGGACGTGCCAGAGCAGAAAACGAGTGAAAATCTAAAAAAACGGTCATTCTACTAATCATTCCTAGCCAATATGTAATAACAGAACTGTTTTCTACGTCTAAATGTAAAAGAAACGCTCAAGAAGGTTTTTAACGAGAAATCTAACCCTAGAAGGCACCGAACCGGAGAGGTGAGTGGGTGGAAGAGAAAAAAAATGGGCGAAGTTCTAAAAAAATTCATTTCCATCAGCATTCCCAGTCAATATGAAAATTGAGGAGCATTTTCTACGTCTAAATGCCAAAAAGAATGCTAACAACGTTTACTACAGAAAAAACTCCTGTCGGAATGCGATAGACCGCAAGAGCGAGGGGGAAGCTAACGCAAAAATAGTGCAAATCTGAAAATTTCATTTCTCTAAGCATTTCCTGTCAACCGAAGAAGAGAAGAATGTCTATTATGGTAATCTACGGAAATTACTGTTTCAAAGCGCTAAAATTCAACGAACTCACGTGATTTTGAGGATGGTCTTATCCACACAGTTAAAATTTAAGGAGACCGTTTCTCTCAGAGGAAAGAGTTTTGGAATCTCAAACTTTGGCATCATGATTTGGACTTCAACAGCCGTACATTGAACAAAAAAAAACGAAAATCGATTTTTCGGTGGCGTGCCATTCGAGCAAAAGTGGCCCACCGGTGGGACACTGTATACGGTGACGCAATATTGCACGCGGTCCGAACGTGCAGCCACCCAAAATTAGGCGTGGTCGTGAATGGGTTAAGGAAAAAAGCGAATTTCAATTGTATTTCAAAAACTTGGTATTCGGAAAAAGTAAACTCCAAAACAAAAAAGTGCACCGGATTACATGAGTATTCTGCAGGATGGTTGGAAGCAATCATTCGATTTCCTCCATTTTCTGGTTTATTTAACGGTCTAGTCCGATATGGCTACTAGTTTTGACATTGATTGCTGCTGTTGTGTGGAAAATTTACGGCTAATACGCTTTCTTTGTTACGTCGAACGTCATGATGACGCCTTGGAACGCTTGTGCTCATTTTTTCATTCACATCCGGTTTTTCTATAATGCACATGAGATTGCATGTATTAAACACTCAACGTTGAGGTTATATTCACGTGTGAGTCGTTTTTACTCGTTTGAAAGCATCCAAGTTATAAAATCTAATAAATAATCGGCGTTCTGATGGCTATTGACGATTTTTGAGTAAATTGCTCTCAAAATATAGTCTACAGCAATGGAAGTAGGACCTGGTGAGGTTGCGGACTCTTCCTACATACTGTAGTCTGATTGTGTTATCACTAATTTTTTCGAAATGACTGAGATTGTTCGGCGAGTTTTTATTTCCACTCTCACATTTTCACCTGTTTTCATTGCTTCCACAGATGTGGTCATATCGGTGAAGACACAGGCTCACCGATCTATCACAGCTATTACGGAAAAATGATTGATACAACTAACAAACTACCGTATGTTAGGACGAGTCCGCAACCTCACCAGGTCCTACTTCCATTGCTGTAGACTATAATACTCTTCTCAATTCCGTATACGAAATCATCTCATATGTTGACATTGCTGACGATTGGTGCACTGCCGAGAGCCTTTGTGCCGAGGGATTGCTGCCGAGCCGTGTTCAGCGCATGTCCGCGACGCGACCTCGCGCGGAGCAGGTCCGACGCCCGAAGCTCCCTACTTGCACTCCTTCCCTTCATTCTCAACGTCTCTCTTTACTCAGGTCTGCTCGCACATATCGGCTGCAAAAAACGGGAGTTACAAGCCTCGCACAACTCGTCCACAATGCTGCTTTAGCTGAATTTTGAGGGGCCATAACTCCGTTTCCAGGAGTCTTGTACGATTCCAGGAACATCATTGAAATCAGCATGGGACCGATTTCAAGATAGGCGCAAAAATGGAAAAATGACTTTTATCGTGAACACTGCCTTTAAAGGCATCGTACACGATGGAAACGTTTTCCAGTTTTTGCGATTAATCGGACCAGTGGGTCTTCATAAGGTCATTCACAAACTTTGGAGTTCTGCAATTGCCTACGAATGAAGTTTTCGCCACCTCAAAACGGCTTCTTGGGTTCGGAGGCCGGCCTTCGGGTCGATCCTTTGTTACAATGAAGAAAGAAAAACAACCGGTTATCAAAATAATTTATCACGTTTATTTCATTGAACAGTTCACTCCTCCGAACCGGTCAATTCTTCTAATGTCAGAAATGGAACGTCATAAAAGCGATCCTGTTTTGGTAGAGAAAAGCGGTTTTCGGGCATTTTTCGCTGCTCTTTCTGGCACGATTGTCTCAGTAGACCTCCCATATTCGACGGAAAACTCGACAACCATATTTCATCGTGGACGATGCCTTTAAGATTTCATCACATAAATGAGGACATAACTATTCTCTATTTATGAGTAAAATTCAATACCTTCTCAGTCGCTGCGTGTGCGCGCGTATGCTGCGTCTCCTTCTCCACCCTTTCTCGCTATCTCGTCCCCAGCTTCTCACATGCACGGGTAGGAACACAGTAAATGTGGTTTGGGGACTATCCTAAACGGGGGGGGGCACTCAAGATCTTCTCATAGAAATGAATTGAAAACCTGATAAAAGATGCTTGACGCTGCGATCAATCATTGTTGTCGACGAAATTCTATAGAAACAGACTCTGTTTCATTCCAAGTGAACTCATGTTTTCGGTTATAGCAGCGCGAAGCGGTGGCTTTTTCGTCGAAACCTTCTTATCACTAGTTATATTTCACCGAGGCCCACGGCTGCGCTGCCGATGACAATCGAAATCAATAGGTCACTAGGAATGTACCAGAGCTTACTTCGATTGATATCTTTTTCGATCGGTGGTTCATACCATTTCTGACTTGAATCTTGAGTGCCCCCCCGTCTAGGATAGTCCCTGAATAGCGCCTTAAAGTTAGTGCAGGGTAAAACCCGTCCAGGTCGACCTGTCAGCACTGACCCTAGGGAGAATAGCTAGTGCAAGAGGAATCGGGGAGAAATTCTCGGAAATGGTGAAATGGAGGTGTCAACCGTTCTCCTTTGACTGTCTTGTCCCATTTCACTATAGGAACCACCGTTCTGGCGTGCAACTTTAGGTTGATGCAAAAGTTTCCGGTGTTCTCACCACTCTGAATAAAAAACATTTATTTCAAAAGCAGACAAGGCTCATCAAACAAAATAATTTTCATCACATTCAAGGATCCTTCGCCACCGATTAAGCAGATCATGAATTCATGACGCGTACTAGAACTCAGGCTGTTTCGAGTCGAAGTATTCTTCTAAGGCCATTTTGGCTTCGTCCTCGTTAGCGAACTGTTTTCCATCCAAGAAGTGCTGCATTGAGCGGAACAGATTGTAGTCGGAAGAAGCAAGATCTGGGCTATAAGGAAGGTGATGAAGAACAATCAGCCCAGGTCCCGCAGTTTCTTACCGCCTTCTTCACGACAATGCTCGGCCACACGTATCTTGGTTAAGCCGCCAGAAACTGCTGGACTTGGGTTGGGACGTTCTTCCTCACCCTTCATATAGCACAGATCTTGGCTCTTTCGACTACCATCTGTTCCGCTCGATGCAGTACTTCCTGGATGGAAAACAGTTCACTAACGATGGCGAAGTCAAATTGGTCTTAGAAAAATACTTCGACTCGAAGCAGGCAGAGTTCTGGGGAATTCATGATCTGCCCAACCGGTGGCGAAGGAATAGCGGTATAGAGCTTCGGAGAACCCATTGGCTCCCAACGTAAAACATGCCTTATGACGTGACAAAAAATGTTTTCCTGCAATTACCTGTCTGAACATTCTTGCTCGATAAGTATGATTTGTTTAAGAGCAGAACGGTTCCCCGAAGCTCTATACTCGCACTCTAAAATGAGAGAGATAAATTGTCGTCAAGGCTGCGATGACTAAGCCGATCGGCGCTGAGGTGAAGCGGGCGCGGCGCTGCCGCGAAGGGTGTCAGATTACCCCCGCCACTGTTATTCAAGGGAATTCGCCAGCATACTGCCCGTATTCTTTTGAATCTGAGGATGGAGAAGTCGAAGAATACTAGAAATATTGAGCAATTTAATACGAGCGGCGCCGCGCCAGCTTCAACTCAGCGCCGCCCGGCTTTGTCTTCGCAGCCTTGAATATACATGTATTTATAGTGAGGTCCGTGGCTTGTTTTCTCAAGAAAAAACATTCAAATCTAGAGCGCGCCTGGCGCGGGCGATTTAAATCTCACAGGCGGCTGGCTGGTAATTACCAGCCAACCTCAGGAGAGATTTAAATCGCCCGCGCCAGCCGCGCTCTAGATTTGAATGTTTTTTTCTTGAGGAAAAAAAGCCCCGGACCTAACCATACTATATTAAGATCAGATTGAAGAAAAGCCTATTTGTGTAGTCGGCAGATACACGGATTGGTTTTTCTGCCGTCGATACATGTAGATAAAGATGCGAAATGTCAGTTGAGATGCAGCTGGCTTTTGACCAAATATGACGGTTGTCTAACGGCTACATATTTTACACTGTTATTTTCTAGATCGATTACAATGATATTGTGCATGAAGATCTCGTTGGTGATCTACTAATCCGATTTTTAAACTCGCCCTTCATTGACGATCCGTATTGGACCAAGACCGATAGTCAAGGGTACGTGTTTAGCAGGGAAGTTTTTTTTTGCGTAGGCCGGAGCATAGGTGCCTCGTAGCATATGAATATGTAGTTTGTATAATATTTCTAGCAAGCTGCAACGCAGCTATCATCTTGTTATTGTGAGGCGGACTAAGAAGTTTTGAATCAAGTTAAATGTTTCTTTTGAGTAAGTTACGTGGAGTCTTCATGTAACTTAGTTCTATGTCACAAGTAATTAACTCAATGTCGCAAGTAATTTACTTTTATGTCACAAGTAACTTACTTCTAGTATAAAGGTAATTTACAAAGAAGTAACATTTACCTTAATCCTTACTAGGAAACCACAATAAGTCATAGTGACCAATCCGAATCAAATGCACTTCTTAGAACCATTTTTTGGGCGAAAAGTCCGAATATGCCCATCGCAGCTGCCTAGACCCACTCTGAGAAAAAGTCATAGCCATTTTTCCTCTGATTTTCGTACCTATTGTACCCTCCAAAAAAGCACATTATTTTCAAGAAAATCCGGGAACTGACCTCATAATCGTGTTCAGCGCCCAAAACTACCTCACTAAGCAAAGTTAGGTCGAAGGAACGCTGATCACGAATCTGAGTTTCATTTATCGATTTTCCAAAGTTTTCGACTGTATTCGTTCACAGATTCCCATCGGGGAAAATTTGATGACAAATCGCGACTTTTGACGATTTCCGGAGTGTTACTATAGATCATGCTCAAATTATATCTCTAGAGGTTATTTCGAGTGCTGAACACGAATCTGATGTCAGTTTATCGATTTTTGACAGCTTACGGTAGATTACTGTGGGTATACGGTAGTTTGGTCAAAGTTTCAGATTTGTCTCAAAGTTTCTGTGTGGGTGTCGTTTGGGGTGCTGAATACGAATTCGTTGTCCATTTGTTGATGGGCATGTTCGAACTTTTCGTCCCAAAATGGTTCTAGAAAAGTACATTCCATTTGGAATGGTCACTATGACTTATTGTGGCTCCTTTGTTAGATGCAGGTGGCATTGGCGTGCGAGTATCACGCACCCCTGGTGCGTGATTGTCGCGATCCGCGGCAGAGACAGCCCCGCCTGTGTTCACTACAAGGGCCTAATCTTCGCGAAGGTCTGCGGCGAGGAACCACCCTCCCCGAGGACCGCGGCCAGAACCGCCCCCCACCCAGTCGAGAGGATAACCCTATCCCCCCAGCGGTCAAAAATAAGCTGGCCTCCGGAGAGCGACTCGAAGTCGCCTTTCAGTGCCGGCATCAGAATGCCGAATGAGGACTAGAGTGAGCTGAGGCGTCTTATATACAGTGCGTTCAGAAAGTATAGGGTCACCCCCGAAAATCAAGGTTTTCAAAATCATATTATATTTGGCTATCAATACTGTTCATAAATGAATTCAACAATGTGAAAAACCTCTATTTGTCCATTTCTATAACAGCTGAGCAATTTTACAAGAATTTATTTCAAATTTCAGATTTTTCGCCGTTCAGAAAGTATAGGGACACAACACAAAAACAAAAATTATTGAACAAAGAAAGAATTAAACATACAATCTAAAATGAAATAGCTGCACCACCATTAGCAATGATCTTCAAAATTCTCTTTCGCATAGAATTGATTAAATTGGCGATGACGTTTTCATCCAGATTGGCCCGCGCTTCGAGGATAGCGACCTTCAGCTCATCTACCGTTCTGTACTGCTTATTGTTGGCATAAACCTGGCGCACAAGTATGCCCCAGATATTCTCTATCGGGTTACAATCTGGACTACACGCGGGCCATTCCAACAAACATATTCGATGACGTAGAAACCAGGTTTTTGTAGACCTGGACACATGTACCGCCGCGTTGTCTTGCTGGAAAGTGAAACGCTGGCGTCGCGTTCCGGACAAAAATGGCAGTAGATGTGTGCGAAGTTTTTTTGATATTCCTCCGAGTTCATGTGACAAGAGGTGAAAGCCAATTGCAAAACACCTTTGTTACTGAATGCTCCCCAACACATTAGCGAGCCACCGCCGAAATTCCGTCTGCTGAAAATCAATGGATCCTTGCACAGATCTCGCCAGTAGGATCGAGCACCATCCGATCCGTCAAGATTAAATTTTTTCTTCTCGTCGGAAAAGATGACCTAAAATTTTTTTACGTCATTTCTCGATTTTTTCCGGATTTTATGAGACTGCCTTACCTTTGCCCAATCAGTTGCCATGTTCCTCTTTGCAAATTCAAGTCAAGCCTCTTTATGGTTTGCAGATAACGACGGGGCCTTCTTCATCACTTGTCGGACAATGTTTTTATCGCCATTTATGGCGTTCCAGACTGTCGTTTTCGAAACACTGAGCGATAATTCAGACTTAATCTGGTTCAGCGACAGTGTGCTGTTGGAGCAGAGCCGAATAATTCTCCGCGAATCTTGATTGCTGATCTTTTTCGGCCGTCCAGTACGTTTTGCAGTACCGTAGGAATCTGGATCTCGCAGGAACTGGTTGATACAGTTGACAGATCTTCCGAGCTGGGTAGCGATTCGACGTTGGCTCAACCCGGCAACGCTGAGCGCACGAATTTGAGCTTGTTCAGCAGCAGTTAGAGCAGTACCACAAGCCATTTTAGGAATAAAGATACCACATGTACTCATCTTGAGTTTATGTAGCGAACTTGCAACGGGAAATTTTGTTTGGATTAAAAAATCTGAATTCTCGAAGATGTCCCTATACTTTCTGAACGGCGAAGAATTCTAAAAGTTGAGATAAAACCTTACGAAATTTCACAATTGTTATATAAATGATCAAACATAGATTTCTCATGATGCTGAATTCATTGATGAACAGTATTGATCACCAAACACAAAGTTTTATTGGAAACCTCGATTTTCGGGGGTGTCCCTATACTTTCTGAACGCACTGTACACGTGTTAAGAAAATTACGACGTGATCATCCACTTGCGAGGATTGACGGGCCAATGTAGGTTACTTGCGAGATTCAAAACTCACAAGAATCATAGTTATGCCCATGTAAGTTACTTGCGAATCCCAACCCCGCAAGTAACTTAAAAACTCAGATAAGCCACGAGTATCCTCCATTTCCCCGCTACTGGCAGGGTTGGGCTTCACTATCATAGGAGTAGTGCGGTTTTGATAATTATTTCTTCATTTTCATAGTTGCTTTTTTGGCAAAACAACCGCTTAGCATCTTCGATAGTGATAAGACGACTGCGAGTAGCTCGGAAATGAAGGATAACTTGATTTTGCCCAGATATCTCGCAAGAAACTTGATTCAAAACTTCTGAGGAGCGGTTGTCTTTTGATTCCATTCATTGTGTTTTCTCAAGAACGACCGCTCGGTTTCTGTGATAGAGATATCATAGCAGCGTTGCGGCTCACAGAAACCAGGGCTTGAGCAATTCTTTATTTTGCTCACTTCAATCAACGCTAACATGGATTCACTCGCAAGCAGTTGACTAACAAGATGAAGCATTGTTGTAGTGAACTTACCACCACTATACGTTCCATCCGATGGGCAAAATAACGTCGGATCGGATTTTCGGATATTGCCGATTTTGCAAGACCGACTCACCGGATAAAACGGATACTGACCCAAACGAGAATTTCGGATAAGGGATCCTATCTGAGACGACAAATTTTCACCGGATCGGTTATCGGATAATCGATCGGATAAAATCGGATCCACCGGATAATTCGGATGAAAAATCGGGTGAGAAAAATTTTCTGTAGTACCTAGGATCCAACTCCGTGTATTCAAGCAGATACCATTTTAAAAAAATGTAATCTTCATATATCATTCGTAGAAACAAACGAATCACCGGTTTTAGGAAATTTTAAAGCAATGGTTGGCATGAGCAGTTGGACCGGCACTAGTAAACCTTCAGACTGAAAAAAACTGCATCAAATTATCGTGGTGACCATAAAACAAGACGTAAAAGGAGATCTTCGTCCGGTATGGTTGCTTCGATCGTTCAGCACATTTGAAGACATTCGTCCAGTCTACTATTTCGGTGTCGTATTCAGACACATCTTCCTCTCCGAAAGTACATTCGTCACTATCCGAGTCAGCTTCCTCATAATCAGATTCGACCTAACTGCGCCCCTACCTCTCAACTACTACATGTTTGTACAGAGATTTTTTCGAGGTCTGACGTTTGGAAAGTAATGTAGGGCAGCGAACCCTGGGCAATTAAATATTTGGGGCCGCATTCATCGCGAAAAAATCATCGAATCAGAATGAGGCGTAAGCAAAATGCTCTGGCCGTACACAGCACGAAACATGGAAAAGTAGCTAAAGCTCCGGGGATTATTTTGGCTGCCATTGACTGTTCGCCTCCGGAAAAAAAGCGGAGATATAACCCATGATAGGGCGATAGAGGAGTTGCCCGGGAACTCGGATCCGCTTGACCGCGGTGACGCCATTACTCGGTGTTTAACCCTCCGTTGAGTTCACTACACCCGGAGTTTTCCTTCCCTCTCTAAATATGAATAGTAAGTCATCTAGAAGTTTGATATTCTATGCAAAGTTGTTTTTCTATGTGGGCTTATTTGGCAGCTATGCGACCACCTAAGATCGCGGCGGGTACGACTGCTCATAGAATCGTGACGAAGAACAAGAACACGTTCCGGTTCTCCGTCACTGAATAGAAGACTAGTGTTTGGACAAATTCAAGTATAGGTGTAAAACATCCTTCCTGAATCCCTCTCTACGTTTCCACGAGAACACACGTATACGTGCTGCTGCAGCCAATTCACGCAACAACAGTCTGCGTGCTCTTGCCGCCACCGCCTGGTGCAGCACAAAGGAAGTTTTCCTTACAACGTATAGATGGTACTGCCTGTTTCCAAATATGGTGTCCCCATTCGTACTAGGCATCTGTCTGAAACCTCTTGGTGCAGACTGCAGCGAGCGCAGCATACTGCGCTCAGGCTCGTTACATGATGCCACAAATCGACGCCTATCCACCATCTCCACCAAGGAACCGGCCTGCTCCCCGTCAAGCAGCACTGCTTGTTGCAGTCTGAGCAGGTCCTCATTGGCATCGTCAAGAACCCGACCCATCCCAACCGTTCCCTCCTATCATCCGACCCCCAACCTCACAACATACGCACACCGCTCTATGCTGCCCTGTGTGCTGTTGACCATCAACGTTGGGCTATCTCCGGACTTTCGCGTAGAGGACTGCAGATGGCTTAGTATACACGTTTCGTGACAGAATACTTGTATGCTGCTCAGCCAAATCCCATATATGGCGGTTTGCCTCCTCGAGTCGATGATAGTGAAGCTGACCTGCCCAGGCGTCCTCGAACCATCCTAGCAGGTCCACGATGCGGTGTTCTACTTACGTCAAGGTCTACGCACACAGGATTGACCAGTCAGTTCCCGATAAATGTGCTGATTGTCAGCGTGTTGGACATGATTCATTGCATCCATTTTCATGTTCGATCAGACCTGCAACCCTGTCTGCTCAAGATTTATGGTACAAGCCGTGTGAGGTTGCCAACCTTCTGCGCCTCTGATGCGATGCTCTCTCATGGCTGAGAAGGAGTATAATATATGAAAGAACCTTCTGGATGTCTAAAATTCAATTTTGGCGCCGCCAATGCTTCACTGTACACGTGCGCGCGTAAATCACAGGCGCACATCATCGTCATTTGCGTCGTGCACGTCGACGGAAATTGATTTCAAGTTTCGAACAAGTCACAAACAATGGGCAGTGGGTCAGGAGTTACCTTTAGGGCGCGATTGTCGATTGTTAATTTGAGTAAAATGAACGCTATTCTATCCGGTTTTATCCGAAATTATCCGATTTTCATCCGGAATTGTCCGATTTTCATACGATTTCGATCCGATCGATTATCCGTTTTTAACCGTTTTTCTATCCGGTTTTCTGATTCGATCCTTCGATTCCCACTTTTCCGGATATCGGATATTTTGGATATCGTGTTTTTCGTCTTATCGGATTTCAGGTCAATCCGAAATCGTTAGTTTGACGTCGAATCGGATTTCGGATTATTATCCGATCGGATCATCCGACCCGGATATCCAAAAACGGCTCCGTCGGATGTAATGTTTACTTACCACGATTATGTGAGCACGGCGTCATGCAATATATTTGAAGACACAGTACACCTTCAGACATGAAGTCTGCGATCGCGTTTATTGCATGATCCGCCGTGTCTCGTAGTGGTCGCGCTGAATGAGTTCTTAGAACATTTCCCCCAAAAACGGAACAGGTAAACAATTTAGCGTACCAGAAGCTCCAGCGTACTTGAAGTTCGAAATCAGCGCTCAAGAAGTAATTCAATTGTGTGATCTTGCATCAGCGTCATTTCTTGCCCAACCAGCTCTTATTCAAATCGATAAGTGAGCATCACGATGGATTTCCTGCTACGGTCGTAGATCTCAGTACTCCATAACTCCAGGGAAGAACTTCCACTGCACATTGTGGCCGACATCCACGGAAATCTACCGCAAGTACTTCGGGTGTTCAACTGCTGTGCTATTCCCCAGAAGGAAACGTTTCTGTTTCTTGGCGACTATGTTGATCGAGGAGTTCAGGTTTGTTTGACACTAATTCAGCGTAGCCTTGTAACCACTCCTCGAGCGGTCATAGGTCAATGGTATACTTTGTCGCAGTCACGAGCGACTGTCATGACATTTATTCTCGCGATGGCATTGAATCTGCTTGCTGCGCGGATGAGAAACTTACACAGTATTGTGTACACGCAAAATCGCAGTCTGTACAATCTGAACAATCTTAGCGCGTCCAGAGATGAGCGAGATTTTTCCCAACATCATTGGAATTCGGGGAACGGAACATCAATCTCAATTCCGGAAATCGGAAACCGAAGCCCCAAAAAATATCGGAAATGGATTTTCGGATATACGTTCACTAAAATCTATGATTCTTTGGGAAGAGGGGATTCTAACCTCCGCGCTCAACAGCTATACGCTCGCAGGCGACTCTCGGCCTCGGGCCGTCAGGCAATTCGGCCTCATTATCAACCGCTGGTCGGCTTCTGTTACTGTCTGGGCTACTGATGTTGCTTTTCGAGTTACAGCTACAGCATTTGCCCCGGAGATGGTAGAATCATCGGAAATGTCTTCTCCATTTTATTCTCAAAAAAATCGGAAGCACCTCAAAAACCGAGGAAATAGACCAATGTTGCCCACAATTCAGGCTTAGTACGTATATCAAAGTTGATCTCAAACAGATAAATAATAAACTGGATTCAAGGATTACTCTTAGTACGTAGCCACTCTCCTGAGTTTCTCATCGTAGAGTTTTATATTAACTACACTGTCCTAAACTACTCACTTCCAGACAACAAACTTTCGACGACTATTTATCCTGTGAAAGTTCTGAAAAAGAACTCATTCTCTTGCATCGCTAATACTGATACCTTATGTAGGCTTAAAAAATCTATATGTAAACTCTGAGAATCGTGACAAGTACACAGGAGCATAGGGTAGGCAAAAATGCTTGAAAGCAGTGGTTGCGACAAAAAAGTTGTGGAGAAAACCATAAACGTCAGCTCGATCCGCGAACGGCTAAAAGACTACGAAGGTTACGCGGTGAGAAACGAGTTAAAAAATAGAGTTATTAGAATCCTAAATTCTCAATTCGTGCACACGTGCACAGCTCCTCCCAAAAAGATTGCAGTCTCATGTGCGTAAAATCAAAACTCATTGAAATTTACAGGCAGAAATGAACGCAAAGTCAGCTATTAACAATAGTTGAAGAATGTAACCAAGCACTATATTCAATGTTTTATCTAGATGAGGACATAATAATTCCATCAAGCCCGTCCGAAGGATATTGGTCATTAATTGAATTCTAACTTCAAGCCAGCTGATGTTCTTTATACTAGAGATCATCGATGCCGATGATGTGGAGTGGGCTCGTCCACCATCAAAAGACAGGAGAGTTCAGGCTAAAAAATTGGCCCATACCCGCGGTTTTTTCGCAAACTTTTCTTATAGCCCTACTACTCTGGATTCAGAAAAGGGTTCAAAGAGGAAAAGAAGGTAGGCCTATTTTCTGCGACCACTGCCTTTAAAAGCAGCATACAAGCTCGTAAACGTGTTTGAGATAACTACGGAAGTAGAATTGTATGGTCTAGAGCACAATGCCTACGCGAATTGAAGCATCAAAAACGACCCACAATGCCGCTACACGAGTAAAAAGTTGACCACTCCCCTGTATTTGCTGTTTTCCTCCGAAACAGGGCTGCTGGGTCATCCCCTTGCGTTGTCGATGTATGTGGTTCACCTATTGTACCTATTCTACTACCCGCAAACGTTGTCAACGGTGGAAATGGTCCAGCACCCATGTTTTGGAAGAAAACAGTAAATACAGGACCGGGGCCAACTTCTCACTCGTGTATTGTCATTGTGAGTCGTTTTTGACGCTTCCAAATGCGCAGGCGTTGTGTTCGAAACCATACCATTCTATTTCCATTGTTATCTCTATTACGTTTCCGAGCGTGTATGCTGCTTTTAATATGCATGTAAGGTGCGTCCAAATGAGAGTGGCGGCTGGCGTGCTTGGCAGGCCGCCGTCGTGTTCGCCGCTCTCGGACGAGCATGCGAAAAGTCCCCACCGCCATCGACTACGAACGGGGCAGGCACCAGCTGGCAGCAAGCACTGCGTCGATCAATCAGCTCTGCAGACGGGGGGGGGAGGGGACGGCCATCGTTGAAATCCAACACTTGTCCGAGGGCGGCACATGCGACGGCCGCCTGTCAAGAACGCTGGCCGCGTTGGCCACCATTATCATGCGGGCAAATTTCAAATAGTGTTCAGCTTGTCAGCTTTACCTAAATACAGATAAGGCAGAGGTTGCTATGAGATTTGATGAAATCGTAGGCAAACGCTAGAAACGGCAAAGATTGGCCATGGGTCACAGTGCGCTGGTTACTGGAGGGTGTGGCAACCGAGATCGTCCGGGAAAGGATAGACAATGAAGGAGCTGGTAGCCAGCCAATGGAGTGGCTATAAGAAGGCCTTTGAGATATCAAAGAGGTTTTCTTTGAAAGTCGTACTACCCTTTCCTAGCGTCGGCCATTTTTGCTGTTCGCCTATAAAAATACATATTTGTGGACCAGTCTTCTATGCCGCGTCCCCTACCCTTCCCCAACTTTAACATACATTCACTTGCCGAGACCGACAATCAGGGAGAACCCCTGATACAGAAATCAGAAACTGTGGCGTACGATTCGTGAGAAAAATGAGGACCTGACGACCAGTTGGTCGAAATACACTTCATCGAACGCGTGCTGGCCAAAGATTTCCGTGTTTGGTTCAGTCTGACGCATGAACCAGGCGGCTGGTCGTGCGCGGTTTGCGCCATAACTGGTCAACGGGGCTTCGATTCGCGATGGCGAGGCGATCTACCGTTGCAGCCCCGTCCATTTATCAGACTAAATTTACTACGTGAACTTCGCTCGACTCAGTGTTCCAACACGGGACATTGTAACTAAGAGGTCGTTTATACTTCTACCACTGAGTGGCGCGGCTAAGTGCAATCCTATAATATCGATAGTGCGGCGTCGCGTGTTCAATACCATAGGATTGCACTGTGCCGCGCCGCCCCGCGGCGGGAGGATAAACGACCCCTAACGGAGACCATCCGGCACATAGCAACGCCCCAGCAGCGGGTTACCGTTGTTGACGGGACAGAACCTATTGTTGTTCGCCGGCGACGAACCTGGCCTCTGGAGTTTTAAGTTTCGGAAGAGCCTCATTCTGCGGTTTTCATAAGAATTGAGCGGTGTGTATGTAGTGGTTACTTTGAAGGTAGACGATAACAGAATGAAAGTATAAAATCACGAATTCGTGGTGTTCATTATCTTGAAGGCGTATCTTGAATATGTATCGACTAAAGTCGGCATGGATCTTAATGAGACTTTGCATTATAATTGTACAATTTCGAAAAAAATGTCGAACGAACGAAAATCTAAATTTTTATTTCGAAATGTTTTCGAACGAACGAAAAAAAAAATTCGTTCGAAAAAATTTTGCACGAACGAAAATTGAAAAAATTTTGAACGAACGAATCTCGAAAAACCTTCGAAATTTCGGAGGTCGACCGAACGAAACTCGAAACTATTCGAAATTCCGATTTTTTTCGAAATTTCGTATTTTTTCGAAATTCGTCGGAAATTTTGAACTTCTTTCGAAGTTTGTCGGAAATTTCGTAATTTTTTTTGAAATTTGTCGGAAACTTCGAATTTTTTTTCTCGAAATTTGTTTGAAAGTATTCCGAACGAACAAATTTCGAGAAATCGGATTTCGAACGAACGAAAATTGAAAAATTTTCGCTCGAAAAAATTTCAAACGAATTTCGAAAAATTTTCGAAATTTCGGAGGTCGAACGAAAGAAATTCGAAACTAATCGAAATCTCGATTTTTTTCGAAATTTCGTATTCTTTTCTAAATTCGTCAAAACTTTCGAACTTTTTTCGAAATTTTTCGAAAAATTTGAAATTTTTTTTCGAAATTTGTTCGAAAGTATTCCGAACGAGCGAATTTTGAAAAAAATTCGAAAAATCGGATTTCGAACGAACGTAAATTCGAAAAATTTCGTTCGAAAAAATCTCGAACGAACGAAATCTGAAAAAATTTCGTTCGACGAATTTTTGAACGAACGAAAGTGAACGAAAAAATTCGAAAAATCGTTCGAAAAAATTTTTCGAAAATTCCGTTCGAGTACAACTATACTTTGCATGCACTATTGAAGGTTTGCGCAATCTCGGTGCCATATGCTGCAACATGCTTATAAGAGCTATACTCTGTTCATCTTAAATTGCACAAAACATGGTCCGCCAATAGTCCTCTAATTGGCCCGCTAGAACCGTAGTGTACGTCCACGACGCGTTCTCGGCAGACCCGGGTGTGCACCCGGTGTGAAGAGCAATCGATTCGTCAATGCCGTCACTTGGCCACCCACCCTGCCACCCGGGTCTGCCGAGAACGCGTCGTGGACGTACACTACGGTACTAGCGGGCCAATTAGAGGACTATTGGCGGACCGTGTTTTGTGCAATTCGAGATAAACAGAGTATATATTCGCGAGAGCTCTGCTAATTTTGAGCAGGAAATTTATAAACCTTGTTGAGGGTGTTCAGCATCTATAATACTTCTCACCAAGGGCTTTGGGTCAGAAATTCTAGAGAAAATCCTGTCCAGTATTTACAGAATCAGAATTAAGCTTTTTCGACTCTGAAACTCGGAATAGCGAATGTTACATGGACGCGTAACCCTAAAAAGGCAGTAGGTCCCGCCACGACTACTACCACAATCCTCTGCTGGTGCATTGACAGGAGCCGAGTGCTCAAGCTCTGTTAGCTACACTTACACAGACATACTCTTCTTCTCCTTATCAAGAACGCTCAACTGCTGGCATTCCCTTTTCTTACTGGATGAAGTCTTACATGAATTCCGATAGCACTGACTCTGCGGGTCAATGGTGCGAGCATCTGATCGTGAAGCGTGCTTTGTTAGTTGCGCGTGACGATGTGGTACACTCACTGAATGGATGAGCTATGTTCCATGTTTTAGAATCATAGTAGCGATTCAAGCTTTTCAGGGCCTGGAAGTAATCGTGCTGCTACTCTGCTTAAAGATTCGCTACCCTTTCCAAGTAAGTTTCTGCTCACCAATGGCAACTGAAAGACAAAACCTCTCTGTAAGAAGTGTGATTTAGTTCGACAAGCGTTTGATTTTTTTTATGAATAGCCCAAGCAACAACTTCGGGGCATGTTAGGGGGAGCGACTAAGCTAGGTGCTTAACCTAGGGCAGGAAATCGTTCGTTCGCAACGCTTTCTGGGATAGTCGCTGGTTCGATGCCGCTTGATCACCACTTATATGTAGTCAGCCGCTTGTCAGCCGTAGACTTCTTGCGAACCCATAGACCAGCGTCGCGGGCCTCCTAGCAATGCAGTGAATGGCAGGGACGACCCGCCGACTTCTCCGAGTCACACACCCGTTTGCCCAATAAGAGAAGCACATATTTATGGTTCCAAATACACTTTATTATTCAGCATAATCTCCCTGAACATTAATACACTTGCTCCAACGATCCTGCAATCTGTGGATCCCATACCTGAAGGAGAATCCGGAAGGTCTGCAAAATACGCTTCAACGGCCGTTATGACCTCTTCGTTTGATGAAAAATACCCTTGCCACGCATAAATTTTTTTGAATTCTGGAAGTAAATGGAAGTCGCTGAGGGGCCAAATCTGGTGAATACGGTGGATGCTCCAACAATTCGAACTTTAATTCATGAATTTTAGCCATTGTCAAAATGCTCCTGTGACACGGTGCATTGTCCTGATTGAAGAGGATTTTTTCTTCTGCAAACCGGGTCTTTTTTTGACTGATTTTCTCCTCCAACTGGTTCGAAAAGTTGCAATAGTATTCAGAATTGTTTTACCAGTTTGCAAGTAATCCACGCATAAAATTCCTTCCGCATCCCAAAAAACTGATGCCATAACCTTTTTGGCCGATTTCCGGACACGAACTCGTTTCGAAGCCGAACAACCAGGTTCACACCACTTTTTAGCCTCTTGCTTTGATTCAGGACGGTACTAGACCCAAGTCTCATCCATAGTGATGAATCGACGCACGAATTTCAATTTACCCTTTTTAAAACGCTCCAAATGTTGCTGAGAAAATCGCATTTGAATGTGTTTTTGTTCCATTGTTAGCGAATGCGGTACCCATTGTGCGCACAGCTTTCTAAAACTCAAAATTTCACTTAAAGTATGGTTCACACTACCTATTGAGATGTGTAGAGCCTCTACTAAATCTCTCTCAGTCAATCGACGATCTTCCAAAGCCATATCCTGCATTTTGGCTATGATTTCTGGTTTTGATGCGCTTTTTGGAAGTTCTTCTGGATCGTCTTCAAGGCTTGTGCGACCACATTTAAATTCAGCAACCCATCTTTCTACTGTTTTAATTGTAGGTGAATAATCATTATACACTTTTAACATTCGTTCGTGAATTTCTTCTGGTGCTACACCTTCGAAAAATAAGAATTTTATCACTGCACGGTATTCATTTTTTTCCATTGCTCTGACACGGCGACACTAAATGGCTTGTAAACAAAGAATGAATTGGCAGATTGAAATGAAACTTCACATACGTTCATATGAGCAACGCCCTCTCTTATCGAACGACAAAACATATTGAACAACCTGGCAGTTTACAGGTCTACCTGCTCCGCGGAAACCATGAAGATGCAAACACCACTCTCAACTATGGTTTCTTTGACGAATGCATCATCCGGTGGCCTGATGAGGGCGGTACACTAGGTGCCAAGGTGAGCAGGAACTAAAACCATTGAGCTATTGATAGTATCTCGCGTACGACTGCGCAGTTATTACAGATGTGGCGGGTTTTCCTGGAAGCGTTCAACTGCATGCCAATTGCTGCGATTGTCGGCAACACGATATTTTGCGCACACGGTGGAATTTCTCCGTTTATTGAGAATCTTGAGGACATCAACAAGGTCAGAGGGCAGGAAGCTTTACCTTAAAGGCAGGATTCGCGACAAAATCGGCTTTTGAGCTCTCTTTATGAGAATGTAGATTTGGTCATTACAAATGTAAAAATCAGTGAAAAAACCCGGAAATTTGCGGGAAAAAAGCTCAAAAACAAGGTATAACGGCTAATTACCGGTGTCGTCCGCCCCCCTAATTAACGAGATTTTCATGAATGCTTGCTTATACGCCTTTTATTTTGCTGCTAAAGTGGTCAGTGGTCTTCAGAAATGCTCAGAATTTAATTTAGAAGCAAAATAAAAGTTGAGAAAGTAGGCTTTTACACAAATCCCGATAATTGGGGGCGGGAGGACACCAAGCAATAACTTGTTCCTGAGCGCTTTTTCTCCAATTTTTTTCTCACTTTCACTTTTGTGATGGTCAGATCTACCATTCCATGGGGATAACACAACGACCGATTTTATCGAGAATCCTGACTTTAGGATTTTTGATTCAGTTATGTTTAGAATCAAATCTGGGATAAAAGCACTGAAGTTTGTTTGAGAGCCATGATTATTGGGTCTATTCATAGAGATTTGAAGGCATTATATCGTCGGTATCTAGAGAACGACGATACTGTCGTTCCCAGAGCTAAAATCTGAAAGTTGGGCTCCGCAGAAGAGGTCAAGAATTTGGCATTGCTTTAAAATGTCGTGAAATTGTTCCATTAGATTTGGCTATCAAACTGAATTTCTAAATTTAGTGGAATTGTTGAATTGGTTTGGCTGTTGTTGGTACATATATGCAGACAACATAATCATCAAATGTAGTGAAATTGTTGCAAATGGATTTGGCAGGCGCTTTTTGAATTATCAGAGTCAAATCACGTGTCGGAAGGTTCTCTGGCGAGCAAATAAAGCCAAAAAGAAGAAAAAACTACTTCTCAATTAATAATGCTGAACGAAATGTGCCCTTATGAGCTAGAATTGAGCTTTTCGAATGTTATTCTGCCTTTTCCGTGTGGCTCCAGTGAATGGTACTAGACCTTCCCTCACCGATTGAATAAAAATCACGAAAACGAACTTTACACGATTTATCAGCTTTTGACGCTGGTCTTGAAGTCTTTGTGTCTTCAACGCTTTCACGGTTCACATTGCATCATAACGTTTTTGCTGCTAGACCTATTCATGTCCTGATTTGATCCCAATTACGCTCGACGCGAAACCCCTCCTGACGCGTGATTTGACTCTTATAATTCATAGAGCCAATCCATATCAGAGATTCCTTCCAAAAAAAATGGAATTCGACGGAGGCGGAGAACTTATTTGCGTACTTTGAGAGGTCATAACTGTAGAAAGCGGGGACCATTTAGGATGAAAATTTGCACACATATGTAAATTCTTGCAGCGCATCGAATGGTATACAGCTCATACCTCTGGTGACGGCATGAATAGGTGATCTCATTGTAGGGCATCCGCGCGGGAAGGGATCAAAGCCAAATCCTGGTGCGCGCTTCGCGCGCACCACAGTTCCGGTCCGCATGTGCGGACAACTGCTGTTGCATCTCGCACTAGGATGATAATCGTTCTGGAGAAACTTGGTCCCGGCACGATTCACCTTTCTCCCATCACGGCTATGCATCGTGTTGCACGATGCAGCCCGCAGTTGCGGACCGGAATTTCTCTCCGAAAATTACAGTATACCCTCTATAAAACGTCGTATCTCACTTCACTCCATGCGCGAGCGGCTCGCTTGACGCCTGGGCCTCCGTCTGCCCCACGCTCTCTCACTGTCTCTAACCTCCGCTCCGCACCAGCACGCGTAGGAACCATAAGAACTTCGCCGTTTTATAGCCTGTATCAGACTGTTTCAAATCTATTCGTGTCGAAGTATACCACAGATCCTTGTCGGTCTTCAGAGGCTGTAACGTCACGAATCTTCTCTCAATTTTTTTGGCTAGATTCGTTTGAATACTTCAACCGAATCTTCCCGCTCCAATTTTTATGATTAGTCGTAGCAAAAGTTTCCCGCCACTAGACTTGGTCAATTTTTTAAACACTCAGCGTTGGTCTTTTAGTCAAGTATTAGAAAACACAAAATATTTTCTAGTTGATGCTTCCTTCTACTACAATGAAAACCCGGTAGTGGTTAGTTCTCGAGTTATACGGCTAAGTTCAACTAAATTTTCTAGAACTTACTACTGAGCATTGAGCGCTACTACAATAGCGCTCATAGGAGTTGGTCAGAAAGTGAGCAAGGTCGGGTTTTTGCATCTTTTTCGTCTTTTTTTGTATAACTCGCTTCAAAGTCAATTTTGAAAGAAGCTATGGCGATATTCAAGATTCTGGGGTTAAGGGCTATCCAGCAGTATCGCCATTGTTTGGTTTCGTTAAAAACTGCAGAAATTTCGCAATCAACCATCTCTCTGTATACCTTAGACACAGGGAAACTCAGACAGACGGTAGCGCCCCATCCGCCACGGTAATTGCAAACCTGGCTGATAGCGAAACTAGGATAGTTCTAAACGTAATCACCGCAAAGGGTAAACCACTGGGTAGCATTCTACATCAGGATCAGGAATATCACCCTAGTTTCGCTCAAAGTTGAGTTTGAAGCAAGTTACACAAGAAACGACGAAAAAGATGCGAAAACCCGACCTCACTCGCTTTCTGACCAAGTCCTATGAGCGGTATTGTATTTACTTCCAATCAAGACATCGAAGTTGCCGAATCGATTAGAGATTTGAGCCTACCATGGTCTAGAAAATAGCGGTTGTAGTAATTCTCGACCAAACGTAATTTTTGATTCTCCTGTCTGTGAATTTGCATCTTCCGTCATTTTCGCCCCACCTTACGAGTTTCAACGGTGAGACTTTGCTAGTACTTGATATTGGCAAGTCCCTATTCAATAGTGTTTAATCAGTCATCTATGGATTAATTATTGAATATTAATGAAAAACTACATCCCATTTACTCGTCGTCGACAGCCCTAGTATCTTCTTCACGAGTATTGTTTTATAAATGCGCATCTCGCTCTTTCGAGGTTCGCCACAAATATTATCATCTAGCTTATGGAGTGTCCAAATGCCCTATCAATTTGGCATTTCTGATGTGCTGCTAGGCAACAAGGGAAGACCTACTGTGAGAAAATTCTATCGCTCTCCCTCCTTTTCGGGAAAATCTCCAGTTGTACCGTGCGAAATTCCGTCGTCGTTCTCGGAAAGTCCCCCCCTCCCCAATGTGAGAGAAAGGTTTGACGCTTGAAGCCTCAGAAACCTGATTTTCGCTGACTCTTACCTTCTGCGCTCTACTATGACTTTATCAATGGATTGAATGCCGCACGAATGTCTTCTTTTAGATAAAACGTCCGTCGGTAGTTCCAGCATACGGTATCGGATGTGACCTTTTGTGGTCAGATCCGGCTCCACAGCGAAATGGGTGGATACTCAGCCATCGAGGTATTAGTCACACTAGACTGTTTATAGAACTCGATAGATGCAAAAGTGTATTTCCAGGCATTTCTTTCCTCTTTGGAAGTGAGGCGGTTGAAGAGTTCTGCCAGAAACATAATGTGGACCTTATAATCCGTGGACACCAAATCAACAACGAGGTCTCACTCGCGGAATCTTTTGTGACACCTATTAAGAACACCTAGCGCAGTGTTGCGCAGTTTTGTATTTCAGATGTATAAGAATGGCTATCGAATATCATTTGATGGTCGTCTCGTGACGCTGTTTAGCGCTCCGAATTACATGAACTACAAGAACAACTCTTGCGTCGTCACAGTTTTGAACAAGGCATTATCCATTTTCTAATTGCCTTCATACCTAATATATCGATAGTTAATGTGACCGTTCCAGTTTGATCTCAAGTTCACAGTCTTCCGCTGTCGTCACTATCAGTTTGGCAAGAAGGTGCCTGCAACTACATTTCTCAATTATAAAATTACCTAGAAGGGCTACTTGGAAGAGAACAAACCTTTTCACGGTGTATGGCAGAACTGCAGACTAACACTAGCCAAGAACAGTTAGCTGCACGCATCAAATAGTCTTCCAGTAACCACTCGGGTACCTTTCCATTGTCTAAGTAGGGAGTGACCAGGACCGTCTGTCAGAACAACCCCTATCATGTTCCTATGATCCAGTACCTTGCGAGTACACAAAAAGCACAATTTTATATTTCCGAAAATTCATTTTACGTTTAAACTTTTCCCATGGGAAAAAATTGGAGCACTGAACAGGAACATATGACCCGTCTTCGGTTCTTTGAAAGACTACTGCAGTTTACTTCAGGTAGATAACATTATCTGTACAGGGCTAGTACGTTTCCAATCAAACACTTTATTTTTACTATTACTTGGGAAAAGAGTTATGGAGTTGGGAACGTCTGGAAGGAGGACAATCCGGAGAAAGCCTACACGTTAATCCAGCAGTATGAAGAAATGTTCTCCTGTCTTGAACACTACCAATGGAGTTGCAGTTGGTGATACGACGCTGCCAATATGGAAGGATTACTTCAGTTCACTACTGAATCGTCCAGCGCCATCAGTAAATACCTGGGCTCCCGCATGTTCAGAGAGCATATTACGATGTCAGTGAGGAATCGCCGACTGAGGCCGAAGTTATTAATCATGCCCGGAAAATGAAGAATGGAAAGACAGGTGAAAACGACAGCATCACTGCTGAAATGCTGGAAGATCTCTCTCCGTCTGGGATTCGTGAAATGACCAACACCGTCCGTGCCATATGGATGAGCGAAAGGATACCCGATTCGTGGAGTCCTGCGATCATCGTAGCTCTTCATAAGAAGCTATCCGTCATGGATCCTAAACATACAGGGGAATTTCTTTTACTGTGTGTCAGATTCCCCAAAGGTATTGGATCAGTAATAGATAGCCGTATGGGTAGTTCTGACGACTCGATCAGGGGTGGTAGTAAACCAGGCGAGAGCGGGACGTAGGGGTGAGCTTAAGGTGCCACTTAAGTGGCACCTAAAGTTTTTGACACATTTTCGTAGAATTGTTAATTAGGGTGCCAGAAGCTCGAAAATCGAAAAATTACACGAGAGCTCGACATTACGTCGACCTGATGAGGACATTTTGCAGCCATTTCCGGGTGGTCTTCTCGTTCACATGAGGGGCACAAGAGCGTCATCTCGTTCTCTGTGCGAGAGGACGGAGAAATAGTGTGTCGTAGAGGAGAGAGAGACGGCGAGGTCACCATCTCCGAAAATCTACTCCCGAGTAGATTTTGGTCGCCCTCAGAGCCAGTGGCTGATGATTGGGGCAAAGTTCACGCGCCAGCCGTGGACACCCGTTTTCCTCTGGGGTATATCTCGTCTTTGGCATTATTTCGTTCATCAAATTCTCCTTCGTTGGAGTATTTGATTCCTTATTCCATTGATTGTTCTTTCTTGTTTAGGCCTTCATGACTAAACTCTTACTCATTCGATATTTTCTACTTTTTGTGTCGTTTTGTTCCCTAACACGCAATGACACCCTCTTTTTCAGCACTCGGTATTGTAAATATAGCGAACATCGTCAATATGCACCAGGCGTTCCCTTCACAGTGGAAAGGTTAGCCTTATACTAGTTGCGCTCCCCAATTGCGTGTTTTCTTGTTAATCGTGTCTTGTTTTTTTTAGTTATTGTTGTTTTACTTTGGTTGACTAGAGCAGAACTGAAAATCGTGAACCGTTATTGTTGATACTATACTTTGGAAAAACTGTTAAAAACCCCAATTTTTCGAATAAATGCGAAAATCCTTTTTTTTCGAATTTTAAATTTTTGAAAATATTCGAAAATCAAAATTTTCGATTAAACTCGAAAATGGTATTTTTCGATATCTGGATTTTCGAATATATGAATAAACTCGGAAATGGTACTTTTCGAATTTCGGACTCTCGAATATATTCGAAAAACTGATTTTTCGAATTACAAATTTTCGACTATATTCGAGAACCAATTTGAAAATTTTTTTTTTCAAATAATCTTTTCGAATTTTCGAGAAAAAATCATATTTTTCAGAAAAATTTTCTCGAGTTTTCAAATGATGAATGTCACATCACGTGACTTTGGTGAATCGCGCCACAAAATTCGCGCTGGCTCGAAAGCTTCAGGAGCACAGGTTCAAAGAATTCATAATGAGTTAGTGGTCGAAGAATCTATGAAAAAGGCCTGAGTTGGCTGCTAAGGCGCTATTCGTACTCCTCAACACCAGCGCGTGATGCGCGGGCATGGCGCTGAAGCATGAATACTTTCTGCGCGCATCACGCTGTTTGCGGAGACCGAATGCTCCGGCGGCGACGCTATGGCGGAGCCAAATAAAGTGGGCCTCAACTTATCCAAACAAGCAAATTTTGTACACGCGTTCGCCATCATGGCAGCGCAGTGTAATTCTACAATAAATTATCATGAAACGGAATGAAATTGATGATGGACTACTAATGATGAAAAAGTTGTTATGGGCGGTCGCCGCCATGGCGGAACGGGCGGCACGTGCCGGTTTGACGTCAGGATACTCATACTCCAACGCCACGCTCGCGCGTCACGGGCTGACACTGAGGAGTATGAATAGCACCTAAAAGATAAAGAGTCATACATAGTTCGCTAAACAGCGTACTGGTCATGTGAGAGGAGCATGTTTCAGGTCTGCGAAGCCACGAAGATGAATGGGAGATCAGCAGCAGCATGTCTTTGCAGAACACCTCTGTTAATGTTGAATGTTATCTTTGACTAAAAATAAATCAGTTTCAATTTTAAATTCCCTCTGTCCTCAAAAATTTCCTTCCATCGTAGCTGTCGCTTGAATATAGTGAGGCTATCAGAGCAATAATTCTAACGAATTTTTCGACAGCTGAGGTAAGCATCATTAAAGGCAGCATACACGCTCGTAAGCGTAATTGAGATAACTACGGAATAAAATGGGATGGCACCGAACACGACGCCCACGCATTTTGAAGCGTCAACAACAACCCACAATGACGCTATACGAGTGAGAGGTTGGCCCGGGCCCTGTATCTGCCCGCCCCCCCTTTTTGCGTGCTCCTCCAAACCAGGGGCGCTGGCCCATTCCCGCCGTCGTCGGTGGGTGTGGTTTACCTATTGTACCTATTCCACCACCCACAAACGTCGCCGACGGTGATAATGGCCCAGCACCCCCGTTTTTGAGGAGGACGCAAATACAGGGGCGGCCAGATACAGGGGCGGGGCCAACTTCTCACTCGTATAGCGTCATTGTGGGTTGTTGTTGACGCTTCAAAATGCGTGGGCGTCGTGTTTGGTGCCATTCCATTCTAATTCCGTAGTTATCTCAATTACGCTTACGAGCGTGTATGCTGCCTTTAAATAAGGGGCAGCGCGGCGGCCAGCCTGAGGTGAGCAGTGGTTAAGGAACAGACAAATTCTGATTTTGCGGGTGCGAGGATTTCTCGCAAGTGTCAAAGTCCTAGCGGCAACTTTTTACGGGTTTCTGCTCTATGCTAAAGACCTAAGGTCCATGCATAGTCGGGAGACAAAAGCCGCGCCGCCACGGTGACTGGTAGAGGGCAACTACACAGTCTCGCGCCTGTCATCCATTACTCAACATTTCGGCGTTATTTTTGCCGCCCGACTATGCGTAACTCTATAGAGAATGTGCACTGCATAAGTGGCCCGCAGAGAAGCAGCTATTATCGATCGGACGAACTGTTCCGCGTTTACTCTACCGGTGAAGTTTTGGGGACAGGGGTCTCTACACAGCGAGGGGATTTGTCCCGCCTTTGCGGCTCTAATCCCACTCGGGACCACTTCGCTCGCGTTGAGGTGAGTGACGTTTCAAACTGCGAAAACGGGACAACTCCTCCTTCGGGGTGTAGACAGCCCCTGTCCCAACTTTTTGTGAATATTCGGTGTAATCGAAAGCCGATATAGGGGCTCTTTCAATACACGGAGGAAGGAGTTGTCTTGCCTTCTGCTGCTTTAATTCCACTCGGGACCACTCCGCTTGAATTGAGTAGCGTCACGTGTGAAACGGCAAAAACCGGACAATTCTTCCTTCTCTGTGCGTGTAGAGAGCCCCTATCCCTTGAACGCCTGAGAAGGGACTGCTTCTCAAAGGTTTTTATAAAGCGCAAACATTAGTGGTGGCCATAAGCATATGACGACTGGCCACCTAATAAAAACCATCTAAAGAAGAATAATAATAATATATCTGATATTAGTAAAATGATTATTTTGACATCTGTGGTAATAGTAATAATAATATCGACAATGCTAGCAAAAATAAGAATAATATCGACTATAATAATACTATTAATCATACTAATAATGATAAAAATATTGTGTTTACTGATTTTTGTTACTGTTATCCTTATACTTAAAGCAGTTATGTCCCGATGTGTGTGTGTGTGTGTGTGTGTGTGTGTGTGTGTGTGTGTGTGTGTGTGTGTGTGTGTGTGTCTGTGTGTGTGTGTGTGTGTGTGTGTGTGTGTGTATGTGTGTGCATGTGTCCCGCATATCTTAGGAATGGCCGATCAAAACTTGTATGAAATGGTACCAACATTTAGGTGGGTGCGACATTTATCGATTACCAAAAAATCAGCCCGAGTCACCTCTTACGTGCCTCGGGGCAACCGAGTTTGTCCGTGGAGCGCACTTTTGGCCGTGGGTCATGATAACTTCTGCGAGTCGTCTAGCGATGCAAAAAATGCAGGGCGTCATAAAAGGAGTGCAGGACCCCAGTGAGGGTGTGCAAGAAGTCATAGAAAGTGTGCAGGACCCTAATCGGAGTGTGCAGGACGTCATAGAAAGTGCGCAGGCCCTAAGTAGGAATGTGCAGGACCCCAGCGGAAGTGTGCAGGACGTCACAGATAGTGTGCAGGACCCAAATGGTAGGGTGCAGGACGTCATAGAGGGTGCGCAGGTCCCCAGTGGGAGTGTGCAGGGCGTCATAGAAAATGCACAGGTCACGAGTGGGAGTGTGCAGGTCATCAAAAGTTAGCAGGACCGCAGTGGGAGTGTGCAGGACGTTACCAAGAGTGAAGAATTTGAAAAAAGGTTTTTTTAAATTTTTAGTGCTAAATCTTAACCTTTTGTGGAGAAGAAAACAGATTAGAAAACATGAATTTTGAGAAGCGTGCGACGCGTTTCGAGATTGACGCAGAACTCCTGAGACATTTTCTTGCCAGTTTTAGGAAACAAGCAGCAGGTCCACTTCCGCACCTTCTCTGTTCGCCACTCATTGCAACCTCTCAGTCATTTCGATTCCCCTAACTTCCAAAAACCAGTTTTTATATGTTGCAAGTCTGAGCTTATCAAAATCTGCACCACAAAAACATAAACAACCACCTACTAATTTCATTCATTGAGAACAAGGGCATGACGTTGGTGAACTAGGGAAACATCATATAAAATGAGAATGCGTTTGTCCTTATCATGATAGAGACGGTAAGGCGAGAATAATAGCTTGTGAACTCTACAAATTGGAAGAAAGGGCAGTGGGTAGCGACGTGCTCTGCCAATTCGAGACTTGATGCTTCGGCGGAAGCGGCCTTTATCACGCTTTGTTATCATAAGGCATCAAATTCACCTTTAGCGCCGTCATGAAAGCTTATCCGCGCAAAGGGTGAATTTGCTGAGCGGTTGGATATCAGTCAGCGCAAAGCGTGAAAATACCGCCTGCGCTAACATGTTAATGCATATCAGTTGTTGAGCGGCTGGATACCACTCAGCGCAAAGGGTGAAATTACCGCCGTTGCTGGCATCTCAGAAATTTCTAAACAAATGAAAACATCCCAGCGAAAACATGATAAAACGAATAATCACGTCTCAATGTGATCACGTCTCAATGTGTTTACTATGAGCACCGCCGGTATAAAAACAGCCTCATCCCACCAGAGTCCTCATTCGGCATTCTGCTGCCGGCCCTGAAAGGTGACTTCGGGTCACTCTCCGGAGGCCAGCATAATTTTGGTTGCTGGGAGGATACAGTGGGTATCCTCACGACGGGGGACGAGTTACGCCGGGGTCCGCAGAGGGTGGCTCCTCACCGCAGACCTCGGTGAAGATTACGCTCATGTTGCGGACAAGGGGGGGGGGGCTTCCTTGCTGTGGACCTTCAAATTCGTGAAATTTTCGGGGTAAATTCACCCATTTTTCGAGGTTAATTCACCTCATTTTCGGGGTAAATTGGACCCTCTCTCGCTGCCAGTTCGCACCATTTTCACGGGAAATTCACCTCATTCTCACCTCTCCTAGCGGCAAATTCACCCATACAGTGAATTTAGCGCGGCAAATTAAAACTTCATGCCGACTTGTACATGAGCATCAAGTCTCTTTTGCTGCGGCATCAAGTCTCGAATTGGCAGAGTAAGGGAAGGAAGTGCAGAAGGGGTTGTGAATTTTATGCCGGTAGCAACCGACGATTTACTGCTGGCTTCTTATGTTTTGCTTTTTGATCCCACATTGTGATACCCCCACGGCCTGCTGTAAATGTACGGCACCCTGCTCTGCTCAGGAGAGTCCATACTTACGTACAGCAACTTTCGGTTAGACGGAAGTCAGTCACCACCGTTCTAACTAACTAATCCGTCTCAGGTAGTTGGCTCACGCAAAAGTTTCTGTGAGCGAAAACTTCGCTAGGTCTCGCTAGTCAATATAATAATGTATTATTAATATTATTGTTATTATTATTATTATTATTATTATTATTATTATTATTATTATTATTGTTATTATTATTATTATTATTATTATTATTATTATTATTATTATTATTATTATTATTATTATTATTATTATTATTATTATTATTATTATTATTATTATTATTATTATTATTATTATTATTGATATTATTATAGGAGTAGCATTAACAATACAATGTTAGTAGTAATGGTAAAATTAGTTGTGGTGCTGATAATGCTATGCCTGAAAGTTTTTTTCGGAACAACGTCACTGCTCCATGGCGATTAAAAAACAAATCATTTAATGCTACTCATCATTGCAAGCGAGCACTCAGTAATTCCTCACACCCCCGCTACGCTCTAATATTTTTCAAGTTCATCTTCGATTCCTGAAAGACGATAAAATGCAATCAATTTGTACACTCGACGGCGATTCTGCTGGTCACGGTAGACCTAGCTCGCGAAACCTGTGCACGCAGTCGATTTCTTCCACTCGGCAATGCAACTGGCCTCATGATCGCCTACATAGATGGCCTATCATTTCACATAGCACAAAAGGTAGTCGACGAAATAGCGCAATGGCATTGCTCCCCGTCCTGAGAGAAGCGGGGAGTGGATCGATCTCGTGCGTTAGCTAGGTTTTGAATGGGGAGCGAGACTCAGCTCACCGTCTTCTGTTCATTATGTCACCCTCTAGAAACTGAAGTTGCACTCAAGTGCCACTTCGACATTCGTGTTAAGTGACGACTTCAAGAGGTTTACTACCACCCCTGGTCACTCTTTTGTAAGAGACTGCTCGATGCGAGCCGCAATGCGACTTAGCACCCCGGCTAAATTACTCTACACTGCAACTCTGCCATCACCCTCTGAGAGAAGTGTAGGGCGCTCTGTTACAGAAACAGCCACCAAAAATGAAGAATGCGAAGAAGGAGGTACCTAGACCTGAAGACGATCCTGAAAGCGTGCGTTAACTTGAGACTGCAGTTTGTTCTGAGCATTTTTGATTGACCAAAGTTGGTTTGAATTTCTTTCAGGGCAGATCTCCGCCGGGTTCTTCTGAAAGTAGTAACTCCAGGGAGAGTGTGAGAGAAGTTTTTCCTTACAATTTATTGCTTCGACTCTATCTATAGTGGGGCTACATCCTACGGAATTAGTGCCGTGACGCTGACTATCCTCCGTATGCAGTCTGATTGCCCGAACATACTTGCAGCATCAGTCGTCACAAAGGGTGGAATGTCACAAGTCCGACTATAAATGCACATTGGAAGTAACGTGGCGCCCCTGCTTGAAATTGTCTCTTGAATTATTCTGGCCATTTTCACCTCAGTAACCGGGATCAACGTCGAAGCTGCTCTGAGCCAACAGCTATTGCCCTTGCGCAAAACATAAAAACACGAAATACTCCCTCACTGATTCTGGTCAACTGAAGTCGCGTGTTAAAGTTTATTAAAACTCTTAAAAAATTTATATTTGCCACTCCGCAGAAGTGTTAAGAACACTCTTTATTTTTGCTCAAACGTTGATGTCAAAAACACATTTTTGGAAATTGTCGTGACTTTCGTCCGACTTACTACTGCTGAAGTCATCCCTTATTAAAGGGCAGGCAGAGTGCACAGGCGCTGGGACCTGGCGGCGCGCTAGTACGGTAGAGTGAGGACCGAATATTCGAGTTCGAATAAATATTCGAATTTTTCGAACGAATTTTTATTCGAACATTCGAAAATTCGAAAAGTGTGAATATTCGAACATTATTCGAATTCGACTATTCGCAAAAGGTGAAAATTCGAACATTATTCGAATTCGACTATTCGCAAAAGGTGAAAATTCGAACATTATTCGAATTCGACTATTCGCAAAAGATGAATATTCGAATATTATTCGAATTCGACTATTCGGAAAAGGTGAATATTCGAATAATATTCGAATTCGATTATTCGCAGAGGTGAATATTCGAATGTTATTCGAATTTGAATACCCGAGCTGATTTAACAAAAAATATGAAAATCAGCTCTGTATAAAGGAATCGACATACCTTTCAAGACTGAATTCATTTTCTTCACTACTCCATTGTTCCAATTGTCCAAACGCAAGAGCTAAATTTTTTCCTCACACCGTCTGATGAGGCTACTAGGGCGGTTCTAACAGGGGAAGCCACAGGGCAATCGCACTTGGCCACTCCCATTTTTTCATGCCGCTGCGCAATGATAACACCAACCATAAATTCGTTGGGTGGAGCCATGCACTCCACCAACTTTCACCTCTGGGCAGGTGAAGGGGGAACATCATTTGGAAAACCGGTGACAATCGGTGAAAGGCCCCAAAAAAGAATGAAAGTGACCCAACTTCCATGCAAGTCATTTTCAAGATTGGGTGGGTGTCACTGCCGATCTTTCGTTCATAACTTTTTTCTGCTCAAAGATAGACTTTTGGCGAAAGTTGTTTTCGGTATTCACATACAAATCTGCATTGAAAAACGCTTTCAGTTTTCAAAAATCGGTTCTCCTTCTTCCAGCCGAATTCAGTTTATAAAGTGCATTTTTTTAGCCTGAAACTATTTGTTTTTCGTTCATAACTTTTTTGTGCCTGGGGAGACCTTTGGTGAAGCTCGTTTTCAAAATTTAGATGGAATTCTGCGTCAACTTGTGCTTCCAGTTGGGAAAAGTATTTTCTCGATCCTTCAGCCTATTCCATTTTACGAAGCACCGGTTTTCCGCCTATAACTCTTTAACCTTTGGAGATAGGGTTTTGAGGGGCGTCGTTTTTGGAATCTACGTGAAATTCTGCGTCGAATGACATATCGGGTTCCTAACTTTGTTTGCTCCATAAGCCAGCCAAGTCGGTGGAGCCGAGCCCCGTTGTTGGCTTCAGCAGAACTCTGCGTCTCTGATTCAAACCATAGAGGCGAGAGCACCCTATGGAGATATGTAACTATGAAAATCGGCTTCACCGACCTGGCTGACTTACGGGGCAAGCAAAGTTAGGAACCCGATATATCATTCGACGCCGAATTTTACAGAGATTTCAGAAACAACCTTCACCAAAACCCTATCTTCAACGGTCCTGGCTCCAAACCGCGTCGGATGCCTCCCTTGGAAACTAGCGTCTTGAGAGTCCAGCATCTTTTTGGGGGCACGCTTTTCCCGTGATGGGCACGCTCTCATGTCAGGAGGGCAAGCACTCGCCTATATCGTGTCTCCGGAAAATGGAAAGATCGGAGGGAGCGTCGAGCTCCTTTTTATCTCAGAATGTTTAGGGGTAGGTTCTCTAGGCAAAAATTCAGTCATATCGGAGGCTTAACGCTATAATTACCCTATACATACCGTGATCTTTTGAAGCACAGAAAGTGGACCTCTTATTCATATTCAGCACCTCGAATAAGCTCCTTAGGCTAGGTTAGAGCGGAAAAAATGATTTTGTAGCATTCTTTGCGTGGTAGCCCGTACAGGTTAAGAGATGAGTCGTGCCTTATTAATTTCATTTGTAGGTGGAAATGAAAGCTTCAGAAGAAGAATTCAACTTGTTATTGCCGCTCACTTCGTAGTTGCGCGACATTGCTATGGATGCTTAAATTATTCGTCATTCGAATTTCGAATATTCGTTCGTTCGAAATAAAAAATGAACGAATTTATTTGAAATTCGTTCGTTCGAAATAAAAAATGAACGAATTTATTCGAAATTCGTTCGTTCGAAATAAAAAATGAACGAATTTATTCGAAATTCGTTCGTTCGAAATAAAAAATGAACGAATTTATTCGAAATTCGATCGTTCGAAATAAAAAATGAACGAATTTATTCGAAATTCGTTCGTTCGGTCTCTTTTCAAAATGTCCTCACTCTATAGTACGGTATGCTTCTGTAATGCGGCAGAGACGCAGAGGGCTAGAGCCACACGCATCGATCAACGCCACTCTTCTCGTCGTCAGGCGTGTCGTGCGGCTGCCCGTCTTCAACATCGCAGCCGAGTCCGAGCTCTCCGGCCACCCCGGATATATCGTCACGTACAGCGCACTGGGCCGTAGCTCACTGTCCAAGCAGTATCCGGCCGCACTCAACACCTGGCCGAGGAGCCCGAAAATTTTAGGTGGGCTTACTGTACTGCCTAACGCGCAGACGTCCGACAGGAGGACAACGGCGCGGAGGGGGCGTCGCGTATACCCCGCAGTCTCGGCGTTGTGACGCAGGTCCCGCCGAAGTGGCGCGGAGGATATGCAGCGGTCCTGAGGCACCACTTAAGTCTGACCCCCAGTGACCGGGAGGAGATCCGCACCTGGCGTGTTAGGCACCATGTAATAAAGAGAGGTTACATACCTGGTGTTCTGTTTTGTAGCAATATGCAGACAAGTGTGGCGGTTAATCCGCAGGCTATAGCATTCTTTGGTTTAATCTACTGCCCAAGTATGTTATGTTATATTTGCATTGGAGTCATGAGTCCAAGGGCGACGGGGTCGACGTGGTGTATTTGTGACGTATTGCTCAAATGAGTATTGTGTGGTAAAATATTTGCCAGCTTGAACAGGGCTTGGGCCTTTGTGTGCACGTACTGTACCCGCACTGGCAGTGTCGGTATAGAGCGAGCATAGCGTGCAGAGTCCTGTCGCAGATGTTCCCAAGCGTGACGTTCGGTGTCTTTCACCCACACAGCCGATACAAGGAGCTTGGCGGAACCGCACGTCGCGACAGAAATCACTGCTTGTTGCCACAGCTGGAAGAAGAGAGCTACTAATGGGCATCAATTCTTAGGTTAACCATATAAGAACATGTTCCATTAGTGAAAACGCCTCGAAGAAATTATTTAGAAATCTTGAAATTTATCGAAAAAATTCAAAAACAAAATCTCATTTTTTTGAAATACTTCATCTCCGAGGAACCATCACAAGAGAATGCAACCAACAGGGATTGAAGCAATCGAACCTTAATTCAGAACTAAAACGTTCCAATATGTGTGAGGGAATGAGGAGGCGATCCTCCAAGCGATTTCAAAATATTGTCACTGAAACTTGGAAAGCGTTTCAGTGGGGTGTTCTACCCACAGATTGATCTCCCATCCATAGAAGAGACGACCGTACCCACGAGAAACGAGGGCAGAATCTTTGGGCGTCCATTCATAATTGAGCCCTGAATACCTCACTGGTGAAGTTTAGCACTCCAGAAATGCATGGGACTGAAAACGAGAAAACTAGATATCTACAACTCCGGTCTCTGAATAGAAAAAACATCAAATTACCAACCGATATGGGAAGCTGAGTAGCCGAGCCATTGCTTTTCGCCCCCAATCACTGCAGCGCGACTCGCCTTCCCCGACTATGTGAAAACCCTATGGGATATGGCGCAGCATCACACGGTTCCCAGCTTCATACGACACCGCGGCAGGAAAGCAAAAGAGATTCAAATAAAGCCTTGAGTTCAACAACTAAGTCGTAATTTTCTGCCTTATCTAACAAAACCGGTTCAGATTCCACGATCGCCTGCGAGCGGAACTGGTGCGACCCTAAGAGAACCAAAATGTCCATTGCCATCACCGCAGCAACGTCGGAGGCAGCTCTGTAAAACGTGAGCGGATGTTTCCTACCTACATTATTACCGAAAATCAGTCTTATCCTATGATTCACCAACTTTGAGTCTGTGGAGAAACCTCGGAGGGATCCTCAAACCCTATAGTTGAGGGTTGACCGCGCCTGCATTTTTTGAGCAATGTAAGGGGTCTTGACCAAGTCATCATTCAAAATTCGAGTTGCAAACAAAGGAGGAAAACACAGGTGTTGGGATGTCAAGATTCAGCATCTTCTGTTTAGACCTATAAAACATGCTGGCGTGAAAAATACCCGAGCACCGATTGCAAAAAGAAGCATGTCACGGGAGAAGCAGGTACGTTATGAATGAGTGCAACAGCATGAAGTTATGGTCTATGACTTTGCTGCTTACTTTTCCGGCCAGACGAAACGTAACTGAGCAGCGCTACTCTCACTTCGAATCACCAGCCGCTCTTATGGGTTGTTCAAACTTTCGCCGCCGAGCGGCTCGGTGAAGTGCAGACTAAAATCGATCCTGCAACACCGCGGGATCAATATCACAGAAATCCTTATACTTAAAGCAGTTATGTCCCGATGTGTGTGTGTGTGTGTGTGTGTGTGTGTGTGTGTGTGTGTGTGTGTGTGTGTGTGTGTGTGTGTGTGTGTGTGTGTGTGTGTGTGTGTGTGTGTGTGTGTGTGTGTGTGTGTGTGTGTGTGTGTGTGTGTGTGTGTGTGTGTGTGTGTGTGTGTGTGTGTGTGTGTGTGTGTGTATGTGTGTGCATGTGTCCCCGATATCTTTGGAATGGCCGAGCAAAACTTGTATGAAATGGTACCAACATTTAGGTGGGTGCGACATTTATCGATTACCAAAAAATCAGCCCGACTCACCTCTTACGTGCCTCAGGCCAACCGAGTTTGTCCGTGGAGCGCACTTTTGGCCGTGGGTCATGATAACTTCTGCGAGTCGTCTAGCGATGCAAAAATGCAGGGCGTCATAAAGGTGTGCAGGACCCCAGTGAGGGGTGTGCAAGACGTCACTAGTAAGGTGTGCGGGACCCTAATCCCGGGTGTGCAGGACGTCATAAAAAGTGCGCAGGTCCTAAGTAGGAATGTGCAGGACCCCAGCGGAAGTGTGCAGGACGTCATAGAAAGTGTGCAGGACCCCAGTGGGAGTGTGCAGGGCGTCATAGAAAGTGTGCAGGACCCTAATCGGAGTGTGCAGGACGTCATAGAAAGTGCGCAGGTCCTAAGTAGGAGTGTGCAGGACCCCAGCGGAAGTGTGCAGGACGTCATAGAAAGTGTGCAGGACCTCAGTGGGAGTGTGCAGGGCGTCATAGAAAGTGTGCAGGACCATAATCGGAGTGTGCAGGACGTCATAGAAAGTGCGCAGGTCCTACGTAGGAATGTGCAGGACCCCAGTGGGAGTGTGCAGGGCGTCATAGAACGTGTGCAGGACCTCAGTGGGAGTGTTCAGGGCGTCATAGAAAGTGTGCAGGACCCTAATCGAAGTGTGCAGGACGTCATAGAAAGTGCGCAGGTCCTAAGTAGGAATGTGCAGGACCTCAGTGGGAGCGTGCAGGGCGTCATAGAAAGTGTGCAGGACCCTAATCGGAGTGTGCAGGACGTCATTGAAAGTGCGCAGGTCCTAAGTAGGAATGTGCAGGACCCCAGCGGAAGTGTTCAGGGCGTCATAGAAAGTGTGCAGGACCCTAATCGGAGTGTGCAGGACGTCATAGAAAGTGCGCAGGTCCTAAGTAGGAATGTGCAGGACCCCAGCGGAAGTGTTCAGGGCGTCATAGAAAGTGTGCAGGACCTCAGTGGGAGTGTGCAGGGCGTCATAGAAAGTGTGCAGGACCTCAGTGGGAGTGTGCAGGGCGTCATAGAAAGTGTGCAGGACCCTGGTGGAGTGTGCAGGACGTCATAGAAAGTGCGCAGGTCCTAAGTAGGAATGTGCGGGACCCCAGTGGGAGTGTGCAGGACGTCATAGAAAGTGTTGCAGGACCTCAGTGGGAGCGTGCAGGGCGTCATAGAAAGTGTGCAGGACCCTAATCGGAGTGTGCAGGACGTCATTGAAAGTGCGCAGGTCCTAAGTAGGAATGTGCAGGACCCCAGCGGAAGTGTTCAGGGCGTCATAGAAAGTGTGCATGACCTCGGTGGGGTGTGCAGGGCGTCATAGAAAGTGTGCAGGACCCTGGTGGAGTGTGCAGGACGTCATAGAAAGTGCGCAGGTCCTAAGTAGGAATGTGCAGGACCCCAGTGGGAGTGTGCAGGACGTCATAGAAAGTGTGCAGGACCTCAGCGGGAGTGTTCAGGCCGTCATAGAAACTGTGCAGGACCCTAATCGGAGTGTGCAGGACGTGATAGAAAGTGCGCAGGTCCTAACTAGGAATGTGCAGGACCCTAACGGAAGTGTGCAGCACGTCATAGAAAGTGTGCAGGACCTCAGTGGGGTGTGCAGGGCGTCATAGAAAGTGTGCGGGACCATAATCGGGTGTGCAGGACGTCATAGAAAGTGCGCAGGTCCTACGTAGGAATGTGCGGGACCCCAGTGGGAGTGTGCAGGGCGTCATAGAAAGTGTGCAGGACCTCAGTGGGAGTGTCCAAGGCGTCATAGAAAGTGTGCAGGTGCCTAATCGAAGTGTGCAGGACGTCATAGAAAGTGCGCAGGTCCTAAGTAGGAATGTGCAGGACCCCAGTGGGAGTGTTCAGGGCGTCATAGAAAGTGCGCAGGACCCTAATCGAAGTGTGCAGGACGTCATAGAAAGTGCGCAGGTCCTAAGTAGGAATGTGCAGGACCCCAGTGGGAGTGTGCAGGACGTCATAGAAAGTGTTGCAGGACCTCAGTGGGAGCGTGCAGGGCGTCATAGAAAGTGTGCAGGACCCTAACCGGAGTGTGCAGGACGTCATTGAAAGTGCGCAGGTCCTAAGTAGGAATGTGCAGGACCCCAGCGGAAGTGTTCAGGGCGTCATAGAAAGTGTGCAGGACCTCAGTGGGAGTGTGCAGGGCGTCATAGAAAGTGTACCCGGGACCTCGGTGGGGTGTGCAGGGCATCATAGAAAGTGTGCAGGACCCTAATTGGAGTGTGCAGGACGTCATAGAAAGTGTGCAGGACCTCAGCGGGAGTGTGCAGGGCGTCATAGAAAGTGCGCAGGTCCTAAGTAGGAATGTGCAGGACCCCAACGGAAGTGTGCAGCACGTCATAGAAAGTGTGCAGGACCCAAATGGTAGCGTGGAGGGCGTCATAGAAAATGTGAAGAACCCAACGGGAGTGTGCAGGACGTCATAGAGAGTGCGCAGGTCCTAAGTAGGAATGTGCAGGACCCCAGTGGGAGTGTGCAGGACGTCATAGAAAGTGTGCAGGACCTCAGCGGGAGTGTGCAGGGCGTCATAGAAAGTGTGCAGGACCCTAATCGGAGTGTGCAGGACGTCATAGAAAGTGCGCAGGTCCTAAGTAGGAATGTGCAGGACCCCAACGGAAGTGTGCAGCACGTCATAGAAAGTGTGCAGGACCCAAATGGTAGCGTGGAGGGCGTCATAGAAAATGTGAAGAACCCAACGGGAGTGTGCAGGACGTCATAGAAAGTGCGCAGGTCCTAAGTAGGAATGTGCAGGACCCCAACGGAAGTGTGCAGCACGTCATAGAAAGTGTGCAGGACCCAAATGGTAGCGTGGAGGGCGTCATAGAAAATGTGAAGAACCCAACGGGAGTGTGCAGGACGTCATAGAGAGTGCGCAGGTCCTAAGTAGGAATGTGCAGGACCTCAGTGGGAGTGTGCAGGGCGTCATAGAAAGTGTGCAGGACCTCAGTGGGAGTGTGCAGGGCGTCATAGAAAGTGTGCAGGACCCTAATTGGAGTGTGCAGGACGTCATTGAAAGTGCGCAGGTCCTAAGTAGGAATGTGCAGGACCCCAGCGGAAGTGTTCAGGGCGTCATAGAAAGTGTGCAGGACCTCAGTGGGAGTGTGCAGGGCGTCATAGAAAGTGTGCAGGTCCTAAGTAGGAATGTGCAGGACCCCAGTGGGAGTGTGCAGGACGTCATAGAAAGTGTTGCAGGACCTCAGTGGGAGCGTGCAGGGCGTCATAGAAAGTGTGCAGGACCCTAATTGGAGTGTGCAGGACGTCATAGAAAGTGCGCAGGTCCTAAGTAGGAATGTGCAGGACCCCAGTGGGAGTGTGCAGGACGTCATAGAAAGTGTGCAGGACCTCAGCGGGAGTGTGCAGGGCGTCATAGAAAGTGTGCAGGACCCTAATCGGAGTGTGCAGGACGTCATAGAAAGTGCGCAGGTCCTAAGTAGGAATGTGCAGGACCCCAACGGAAGTGTGCAGCACGTCATAGAAAGTGTGCAGGACCCAAATGGTAGCGTGGAGGGCGTCATAGAAAATGTGAAGAACCCAACGGGAGTGTGCAGGACGTCATAGAAAGTGCGCAGGTCCTAAGTAGGAATGTGCAGGACCCCAACGGAAGTGTGCAGCACGTCATAGAAAGTGTGCAGGACCCAAATGGTAGCGTGGAGGGCGTCATAGAAAATGTGAAGAACCCAACGGGAGTGTGCAGGACGTCATAGAGGTGCGCAGGTCCTAAGTAGGAATGTGCGCAGGACCTCAGTGGGAGTGTGCAGGGCGTCATAGAAAGTGTGCAGGACCTCGGTGGGAGTGTGCAGGGCGTCATAGAAAGTGTGCAGGACCCTGGTGGAGTGTGCAGGACGACATTGAAAGTGCGCAAGTCCTAAGTAGGAATGTGCAGGACCCCAGTGGGAGTGTGCAGGACGGGATAGAAAGTGTGCAGGACCTCAGCGGGAGTGTGCAGGGCGTCATAGAAAGTGTGCAGGACCCAAATGGTAGCGTGGAGGGCGTCATAGAAAATGTGAAGAACCCAACGGGAGTGTGCAGGACGTCATAGAGAGTGCGCAGGTCCTAAGTAGGAATGTGCAGGACCTCAGTGGGAGTGTGCAGGGCGTCATAGAAAGTGTGCAGGACCTCAGTGGGAGTGTGCAGGGCGTCATAGAAAGTGTGCAGGACCCTAATTGGAGTTTGCAGGACGTCATAGAAAGTGCGCAGGTCCTAAGTAGGAATGTGCAGGACCCCAGCGGAAGTGTTCAGGGCGTCATAGAAAGTGTGCAGGACCTCAGTGGGAGTGTGCAGGGCGTCATAGAAAGTGTGCAGGACCCTAATTGGAGTGTGCAGGACGTCATAGAAAGTGCGCAGGTCCTAAGTAGGAATGTGCAGGACCCCAGCGGAAGTGTTCAGGGCGTCATAGAAAGTATGCAGGACCTCAGTGGGAGTGTGCAGGGCGTCATAGAAAGTGTGCAGGACCCTAATTGGAGTGTGCAGGACGTCATAGAAAGTGCGCAGGTCCTAAGTAGGAATGTGCAGGACCCCAACGGAAGTGTGCAGCACGTCATAGAAAGTGTGCAGGACCCAAATGGTAGCGTGGAGGGCGTCATAGAAAATGTGAAGAACCCAACGGGAGTGTGCAGGACGTCATAGAGAGTGCGCAGGTCCCCAGTTGGAGTGTGCAGGGCGTCGTAGAAAATGCACAGGTCCCGAGTGGGAGTGTGCAGGTCATCGAAAGTTAGCAGGACCGCAGTGGGAGTGTGCAGGACGTCACCAAGAGTGTAGAATTTGAAAAAGGTTTTCAATTTTTAATGCTAAATCTTAACCTTTTGTGGAGAGGAAATAGATAGGAAAATATGAATCTTGAGAAGCGTGGGACGCGTTCTGAGATTGGCGCAGAACTCCTGCGACATTTCTTCCAGTTTTAGGATACAAGCAGCAGCTTCACTTCCGCACCTTCTCTGTTCGCCACTCATTGCAACCGCTCAGTCATTTCGAATCCCTAACTTCCAAAAACCAGTTTTATATATGTTGCAAGTCTGAGCTTATCAAAATCTGCACCACAAAAACATAAACAACCACCTACTAATTTCATTCATTGAGAACAAGGGCATGATGTTGGTCAACTAGGGAAACATCATATAATATGAGAATGCGTTTTCCTTAACATGATAGAGACGGTAAAGCGAGAATAATCGCTTGTGAACTTTACAAATTGGAAGAAAGGGCAGTGGGTAGCGACGTAAGGGAAGGAAGTACAGAAGGGGTTCTGAATTTTGTGCCGGTAGCAACCGACGATTTACCGCTGGCTTCTTATGTTTTGCTTTATGATCCCACATTTTGATATACCCACGGCCTGCTGTAAATGTACGGCACCTTGCTCTGCTCAGGAGAGTACTTTCGGGTAGGCGGAAGTCAGTCACCACCGTTCTAACAAACTAATCCGTCTCAGGTAGTTGGCTCATGCAAAAGTTTCTGTGAGCGAAAACTTCGCTAGGTCTCGCTAGTATATACTATGCCGCGTATCTCGGCGGCGGGAGTGTGAAGGACAACTTAGGCGCTACTCAAACAACTCAACGCCAGCGCGACACGCGCGTGCCGCGCTGGCGTGGCGTTTGTGTACAAATGGCTTGACGCCCCGCTCGCGCGGCACGCGCATCACGCTCCGCCCCTCCACCATGGCGTCGCCGCTGCAGTAATCATACAGCCACCCGGAACGCCTTGGCGTTTTCATCCACTGATATTATTTATCGATCGTGTCATTCATTCCAGTTTCACCGCTCCGTCATGGCGTCGCCGCTGGAGTATTCATAGTCTCCGCAAGCGCGGTACGCGCGTCACGCGCGTAGAAAGTATTCATACACAAACGCCACGCGAGCGCGGCACGCGCGTGCCGCGCTGGCGTTGAGTAGTATGAATAGCGCCTTAGGCTTTGGTCAGATTGCATACAGCTGTGCTTTCTCGCGCTTTTAGCCTTCTTCGAATAAACCTCCATTTTTGCTTTCAAATCGTTTTCCAGTACACACAGCGCTTTTTATCTGCATTCCGTAATTGCATACCGTCTGACACACTAAAAGCTTCCCCGCCAACTTCTTTGTTAGAGCTTTGACCCTAGTAATCATTAGAGATCTGATTGGCCTGACTCATGAGAATCCTTACACCTAAAGCAGTTATGTCCCGATGTTTGTATGTATGTATGTGTGTGTGTGTAATTGTGTTTTCCCGCGGATCTCCGGAATGGCCGATCAAAACAGGGATGAAATGGTACCGACATTTGGGTGGGTAGGACATTCATCGATTACCAAAAAATCAGCCTGAATCACCTCTTGCGCGCCTCGGGGCAACCGAGTTTGTCCTTGGGGCGCACTTTTGGCCTTGGGTCATGAAAACTTCTGTGAGTCATGTAGCGCTAGAAAGGCTAAGCTCTAATCAAGGCGGCAGGTATTTAGTAGTGGTGGATGGGACGCTGTTCAGAACCGCCAGGGTTTGAGGAGTGTGCAGGACGTTATCGATAGTGTGCAGGACCCATATAGGAGTGTACAGGATGTCATAAAAAGTGTGCAGGACCCTTGTGGGAGTGTGCATGACTTGATAAAAAGTGTGCAGGACGTCGTAAAAAGTGTGCAGGACCACAGTGAGAGTGTGCAGGACGTCATGGAAAGTGTGCAGGATCACAGTGGGAGTGTGCAGAACGTCGTAGAAAGTGTGCAGGACCACAGCGGGAGTGTGCGGAACGTCGTAGAAAGTGTGCAGGACCACAGTGGAAGTGTGTAGGACCCCAGTGGGAGTGTGCAGGACGCCATAGAAAGTGTGCAGGACCCCAGTGGGAGTGTGCAGGACGCCATAGAAACTGTGCAGGACCACAGTGGGAATGTGCGGGACGTCGTAGAAAGTGTGCAGGACACCAGTGGGAGTGAGCAGGACGCCATAGAAAGTGTGCAGGACCTAAGTGATAGTGTGCAGAACGCCATAGAAACTGTGCAGGACCCCAGTGGGAATGTGCGGAGACGTCGTAGAAAGTGTGCAGGACACCAGTGGGAGTGAGCAGGACGTCATAGAAAGTGTGCGGGACCCCAGTGGGAGTGAGCAGGACGCCATAGAAAGTGTGCAGGACCACAGTGGGAGTGAGCAGGACGTCATAGAAAGTGTGCAGGACCCCAGTGGGAGTGAGCAGGACGCCATAGAAAGTGTGCAGGGCCCTAATGGGAGTGTGCAAGACGTCATATAGTGTACAGGACCCCAGTGGGAGTGTGCAAGACGTCACATGAAGTGTGCAGGACCACAGTGGGAGTGTGCAGGACGTCATAGAAAGGGTGCAGAACCCCAGTGGGAGTGTGCAGGACGTCATAGAAAGTGTGCAGGGCCCTAATGGGAGTGTGCAAGACGTCATATAGTGTACAGGACCCCAGTGGGAGTGTGCAGGACGTCATATAAAGTATGCATGACCCCGGTGGTAGTGTGCAGGACGTCATAGAAAGTGTGCAGGACGTCATAGAAAGTGTGCAGGACACAAATCGCAGTAGGCAGAACGTCATAGAAAATGCGCAGGACCCAAATGGGAGTGTGCAGGACGTCATAGAAAGTATGCAGGACCTCAGTGGGGGTGTGCAGGACGTCATAGAAAATGTGCAGGACACAAATCGGAGTAGGCAGAACGTCATAGAAAATGCGCAGGACCCTAATGGGAGTGTGCAGGACTCAAATAAGAGTGTGCAGGACCCGAATGGGAGTGTACAGGACGTCATAGAAAGTGTGCAGGACCCCAGTGGGAGTGTGCAGGACGTCATAGAAACTGTGCAGGACCCCAGTGGGAGTGTGCAGGACGTCGTAGAAAGTGTGCAGGACCCCAGTGGGAGTGAGCAGGACGTCATAGAAAGTGTGCAGGACCCCAGTGGGAGTGTGCAGGACTCAAATGAGAGTGTGCAGGACCCCAGTGGGAGTGTGCAGGACCCAAATTGGAGTGTACAGGACGTCATAGAAAGTGTGCAGGACCCTAGTGGGAGTGTGCAGCACGTCGTGAAATGTGTTCAGGGCCCAGATGGGAATGTGCAGGACGTCATCAAAAGGAGAATTGAAACAGCGAGATTTTGTCAATTTTTTCATGCGAAATCTTAGCCTTTGTGTAGCGAAGAAAACTCATATGAAATCATGTATCTTGAAAAGCGTGCAGCGCGTTTTGAGAAGTTTGCGAAACTCTGGAGACACTTCCTCGCCAGTCTGACGAAACAAGCAGCAGCTCCACTTCCGCATCTTCTCTGTTCGTCACACATTACGAACGCTCAGTCATTTTGATTTACTAACTTCCATAAATCAGTTTTATATATGTTGAAAGTCTGAGCTTATCAAAATCTGCTTCACAAAAACATAAACATCCACGGAAATATTTCATTTATTGAGAACAAAGGCATGGTGTTGGTCTACAAGGGAAACCACATCTAAAATGCGAGTGCTTTTATCTTAACATGACAGGGATGGTAAAGCGAGTATAACAGCTTGGGAACATTACAAACGGAAGGGTTCGTAAATGTGATGACGGTAGCCACTGACGATCTGGATTCTTATGTATTGCTTTTTAATCCCACATTTTCATACCCGACCCCCCGCTGCAAATGTGCGGCAGCCTGCTCTGCTCAGGAAAGACCATACGGACATCAACTTTCGGATAGACGGAAGGCAGTCAACACCGTTTTGTCAGAATGATCTGCCTCAGGAAGCTGGCGCAAGTGAACATTTTCTTGAGCGAAAGGTTCGCTAGGTCTCGCTAGTCCATGTTTGATTTTCAGACCCGGAAAAGATCGAATTTGAAGAGGGTTATCAACAAGGGCGTTAAAAACGCGAGGAAGTCCCTCCGAACGCATTCTGACCAGAACCTACTAGCGCTATTGTAGCGCTAGGCGTTTGTAGAAAGGTAGGAACAATGAACCAGCACCTCATATCTGCTCGCGAAAGGTTAGCGTTGTGCAACCCAGCTACGTTTTGTCCTCAGACTAACCCCTAAATTTTTGTCGACGACGGCAAGTCTCATTTTTCATGACCTAAAGCCGTTTCAGGCTGTGACTAAAAAGAGTTCCAAAGTGATGGTGAGTATCCGAGAATATGTTCCTTTTAAGTAATCCTGCTAAAATCAAATAATTGAAGTTTCCGATGGAATGTGGTTGTCAAGTTTGCCTTGGTAGAATCTTCTTCCGGGGTCCGATTACACATAATGGAGCGGTAGAATAAAAATTTTGCACTCTTGTCGGATTTTCACTTACCCAGTGCTTCCAACCCCTCCGGAAAATGTGCGATCTTTTTGCAACCTCGCAAAAATTTATCAAAAAATCCCGCAGCGGGCGATATTTTGACTTGTGTGCAAATTTTTTTCGGCTCCTCAGTGAGCATTGATGTTCCCTAAATCCTGCCTCAGTCTGTAAGCCGCGACGCATCAACGTGGCACGCGTGGGAGCATAGGGAGAATCTCTGCTTAGCAAAGTCTTTGGAGCCTTAAAACGGCATCGTGGCTTACATAGGCCCTTTCAGTATGTGATCACCGCTCGATGCAATGTGAGTACGGGGTCGTTTATTTTTCCGCCGCCAAGCGGCGCGGCACAGTGCATTTCTGTAATATTGATCACGTGGCGCGGCAAGATCGATATTACAGGATTGCACTTCGCCGCGCCGCTCTGCGGCGGAAGCATAAACGAGACCTATCGCTCGAGGTCGCGTCGCCCTCCAGTTCACATCACATGCATGCTGTCGCGGCGATCCGCGATAGAAGTGTAGAAGGACATTATTGACGCCAGATCCAAATTCGTAGAAGTCCGCTTTATATCATGGAAGCCGCGCTTCAAAAGCAGAGAAAAGCATTGTGAAGTACAAAGGTCTTATGCTAGCCTTTTCTTCAGGTCAGACACATGCCGGCAAGACGATCAGCGGTATAGTCGATGGATGACATTGATTTGCAACTACTAGCAGTTTGAGATAAGATCAGACCAAATTACGCCTTGTTTAAATAAAACTTCCACAAATGCATATCCATTCCATCCGTTGCAATCGTTTCAAGTGAACAGATCCAGACCCATTCATTTTCGAGCAGTGTCCGACATCACGTGAATATTGCACGTGAGGCGGCCTGAAGGAATTATCTGCTGCTCTGGTCAGGTTTTTTTTGGATTTTCATTCACTTATGTATGTGTGTGTGTGTGTGTGTGTGTGTGTGTGTGTTTGTGTGTGTGTGTGTGTGTGTGTGTGTGTGTGTGTGTGTGTGTGTGTGTGTGTGTGTGTGTGTGTGTGTGTGTGTGTGTGTGTGTGTGTGTGTGTGTGTGTGTGTGTGTGTGTGTGTGTGTGTGTGTGTGTGTGTGTGTGTGTGTGTGTGTGTGTGTGTGTGTGTGTGTGTGTGTGTGTGTGTGTGTGTGTGTGTGTGTGTGTGTGTGTGTGTGTCCCTGGATCTCAGCAATGGCCGATCAAAACTGAGATGAAATGGGTACCAACATTTGGGTGGAGTAGGACATATATCGATTACCAAAAAATCAGCGTGAACCACCTCCTACATTTAGCCGTGGGTCATGAGAACCTCTATGAGCCGTCTAGCGCTAGAAGGGCTACGCTCTAATCGTGGCGACAGGTATTCTGTAGTAGTGTACGGGAAGCTGTACAAAACCGCTAGGATTTTGGGAGTGTGCAGGACGTTATAGACAGTGTGCAGGACCTCAGTGGGAGTGTGCAGGACGTCATGTAAGGCGTGCAGGTTTCCAGTGGAAGTGTGCACGACGTCATGAGAAGTGTGCAGGACCCCAATGGGAGTGTGCAGGACGTCATGTAAGGCGTACAGGTTTCCAGTGGAAGTGTGCAGGACGTCATAGAAAATGTGCAGGGCCCCTATAGGAGGGTGCAGGACGTCATATTAAGTGTGCAGGACCCCAATGGGAGTGTGCAGGACGTCATAGAGAGTGTGCAGGACCCCAGTGGATGTGTACAGATCCCCAGTGGGAGAGTGCAGGAGGCCATAGAAAGTTTGCAGGACCGCAATCGGAGAGTGCAGGACGTCACTAAGGGTGTAGAATTTAGAAAAACGAGATTTTGTACTTTTTTCATTCTGATTCTTAACCGTTTCTAGCGAAGAAAACAGGTAGGAAAACGTGTATCTTGAGAAGCGTGCGACGCGTTTTGTGAAGGGCGCAGAGCTCCGAAGGCATTTCCTTGCCAATCTGAGGGAACAAGCAGCAGCTCCATAACCGTACCTTCTCTGTTCGTCACTCATTACACCCGCTCAGTCGTTTCGATTTACCAACTTCCATAAATTAGTTCATATACGCTGGAAGTCTGAGCTTATCGAAATCTGCTTCTCGAAAGATAATTATACAAGTAGGTACATATTTCATTTATTGTGAACAGGGCATAGCGTTGGTCAGTTAGGGAAATAATACGTTTTTCCTTATCATGACAGAGATAGTAATGCGAGAATATTCGCTTGGGAGCTTTACAAATCAGAAGGAAGGGCAGAGGTTGCGATATAAAGGGAGGGACGGAAGGGGCCGTAAATGTGATGCCGGTAGCAACCGACGATCTACCGCTGGCTTCTTACGTTTTGCTTTTTTAATGCCACGTTTTTTATATCCTACGCCCTGCTATAAATGTTCGGCAGCCAGTTCTGCTCAGGAGAGTCCATACGGACAGCCACTTTCGGTTATGCGGAAGCCAGTCAACACCGTTTTGACAAACTAATTTGCCTCAGGAAGTTGGCGCACATAAAAGTTTTCTTGAGCGAAAACTTCGCTAGGTCTCGCTAGTAATACATACGATACATATCTTCGGGGTTCTGAGAAAAGCCGATATTCCAACGAAAAGTTGTAGTTCATTCCTTCAGTTTCATAAAGCTTACAAATCTACTCATTTCCTTCCGAAAAAAAACTGATTTCATCATTCTGATTTTATCACTCACCGTGGTTCTGTTTTATGTTCGAAAAACCGAAAAAAATATATGTAGTCTCCATGCTCGACTCTCTATTAACCTCGGCATGATGAAACAGTCGTGATTTTTCTGTTTGAACTCGGACACGAGGTTGGCAGATGGATTTACTGGCTTACGTACGTTTCGGCGGAATCGCCGTCTTCAGAGCCTGAAAGAAGCAAATCAGAAATGCGCTTATCCGGTCAAATGTCGACTAAACTCTACCCAATTCAAAGAACTATATTTCCCAAACGTCGTCAAAAGTGAAGAAACCAGGAGATAACCGTACCTTGTCAGGAAGCACGCTAGGAGAATCACAACATAGAACAAATTGTTGAAGCGGAACGGTGATGGTGCCGCTACCTCTCGACGTTAGAATGCGAGTCTGAGGTAGGGCTTGAGTTCTCCGGCTATATATAGACATTCCCCCTTGGCAAAATATATGTACATGGTATGAAAATTTCGCGAATGAAGTCTACAGTCAACGCTGCACTTGAAATGAATGGCGCCGACTTTTTAGAAGGTTATAAAAGGTCAGAAAGGTAACCATAGATCAGAAATGTGGTTTCCCTTCCTGATAAGACTCGCATCCGTGATTGCTCTATGATATGAAGACATATTTGAGGCCTTTTTATATCGGTGCCAGCCGTATCAAGAAGCAGGACCAAGGGTTATTCCAAGATCAGTTTTCTAACTATTTCCTCAACATTGGATGATTTTGAGATTTGGAAATTTCCCCATCACCCTGTAGGTGGTTCGGATACTTGTGCAGTGTATCGATCGTGGCAAGCGAGTTGTATCTCATCCTAAGCCCACTGTGGCGCTTTCTCTAAAAAAAATGGAGAATGCAGTTTCTGCAGGTTTGTGATTTGGAAAGCGATTTGGAATCGTAATCCATCCTGTTCGGTTTCCGAGAGATGGTCGTCGATTGATTAAAGGTGATGAAATGGAATACGTTCTGATTGAATCAATCTTGGACAAAGCACGAGCATTTGGCAGGCACGAATACGGTCCTATTGAACAGATCCATTGAGAGTATACAACGAGATTAAGGCATCTTACATAGTCCTCACCGCGCACGCGGGAAGAGCGGTAGAACGTGAAAATTTAGCCGCGCGGTGAGCTACTATGAAGTCTTGAGCGGCACCGCCATGGAGGGAGATACCTATATGTAATATCTATTCATCAGTTACTCGTCTGTATATTCCATTCGAAATGCATTTCTGCAACTTGGAAGCACACTGTCATCGTGTCGATCCATAAGAGCAGAGACGTCTCTGAATGTGAGAACAACCATAGAGTTAAGTCTGCTGTCAACAGTTAGCAGAAACTTCACAAAGGTCATCCAGAATCGCCTACAAAGCTCCATGGACAGAAATCTTTCATCTGGGACTATTCATAGAAGAGCGGATATTATGTGGAAGGCATGGCCAGTATTCGTCTACTCAGAATCGACATTCGACTGCATCCATTGGCCTTCCTTGTGGAGATGCCCGGGAAATGACCATATTCTTAAAGGTATAGTGCGCGCTGGAACTCACATTCAATTTTTAGATCAAAATCAAACCATCTGGGCTGGCTGACCTCACCCACAAAACTTGAGGCTCTAAAAATGCGCACCTTGAACGTTATGGCCACCTGAAAACTGCTGTGGGTCAATCATCTATCACTTCTGTGTCTATCATCTACCACTTTGCAATGAATGTTGATGCGACCGTCACAAAACATGAAAAAAATTTATGGCACAAATTCCACATGCAGGAAGACTCCGAAAATGACAGTGGCCAGGTCTCTAAATACAGAAAAAAATTGGAAAAGATTTTGGCGCAAAATTCAAATCCTTTTTTTCTTTCTTTTTTGTTGAAGGTTTCCCATGGGCAATTGCGACATTTTCGCTCATTAAAGAGGTCGAACCATACAAAAACATGAAATAATCGTATATGGTTTTCTGCGCGTACGATCCCTTTAACAAGAGGGTGAAATTCCTCCAAATCAATAGATGTATGTACCAGGTCCCCAAATTTCACTTAAAATATGGCTCACACTGCCTAATGAGATGTGTAAAGCCTCTACTAAGTCTCTCTCAGTCAATCGATGATCTTCCCAAACCATATCCTTCATTTTGGCTATAATTTCTGGTGTTGATGCGCTTTTTTTACGTCCTTCACGTGGATTGTCTTCAAGGCTTGTACGTCCACGTTTAAATTCCACAACCCATCTTTCTACTGTTCTAATTGTAGATGAACAATCCTTATCCTTATACTTAAAGCAGTTATGCCCGATGTGTGTGTGTGTGTGTGTGTGTGTGTGTGTGTGTGTGTGTGTGTGTGTGTGTGTGTGTGTGTGTGTGTGTGTGTGTGTGTGTGTGTGTGTGTGTGTGTATGTGTGTGTGTGTGTGTGTGTGTGTGTGTGTGTGTGTGTGTGTGTGTGTGTGTGTGTGTGTGTGTGTGTGTGTGTGTGTGTGTGTGTGTGTGTGTGTGTGTGTGTGTGTGTATGTGTATGTGTGTGCATGTGTCCCGGATATCTTAGGAATGGCCGATCAAAACTTGTATGAAATGGTACCAACATTTAGGTGGGTGCGACGTTTATCGATTACCAAAAAATCAGCCCGAAACACCTCTTACGTGCCTCGGGGCAACCGAGTTTGTCCGTGGAGCGCACTTTTGGCCGTGGGTCATGATAACTTCTGCGAGTCGTCTAGCGATGCAAAAAATGCAGGGCGTCATAAAAGGTGTGCAGGACCCCAGTGAGGGTGTGCAAGACGTCATAGTAAGTGTGCAGGACCCTAATCGGAGTGTGCAGGACGTCATAGAAAGTGCGCAGGACCCTATTCGTAGTGTGGAGGACGTCATAGAAAGTGTGCAGGACCCTAATCGGAGTGTGCAGGACGTCATAGAAAGTGTGCAGGACCCTAATCGGAGTGTGCAGGACGTCATAAAAAGTGTGCAGAACCTCAGTGGGAGTGTGCAGGACGTCATAGAAAGTGTGCAGGACCCTCATCGGAGTGTGCAGGACGTCATAGAAAGTGCGCAGGTCCTAAGTAGGAATGTGCAGGACCCCAGCGGAAGTGTGCAGGACGTCATAGAAAGTGTGCAGGACCTCAGTGGAAGTGTGCAGGACGTCATAGAAAGTGTGCAGGACCCTAATCGGAGTGTGCAGGACGTCATAGAAAGTGTGCAGGACCTCAGTGGGAGTGTGCAGGGCGTCATAGAAAGTGCGCAGGACCCTGATCGGAGTGTGCAGGACGTCATAGAAAGTGCGCAGGTCCTAAGTAGGAATGTACAGGACCCCAGTGGGAGTGTGCAGGGCGTCATAGAAAGTGTGCAGGACCCAAATGGTAGCGTGCAGGGCGTCATAGAAAGTGTGAAGAACCCTAACGGGAGTGTGCAGGACGTCATAGAGATTGCGCAGGTCCCAAGGAGTTGGAGTGTGCAGGGCGTCATAGAAAATGCACAGGTCCCGAGTGGGAGTGTGCAGGTCATCAAAAGTTAGCAGGACCGCAGTGAGAGTGTGCAGGACGTCACCAAGAGTGTAGAATTTGGAAAAAAGTTTTTCAATTTTTTAATGCTAAATCTTAACCTTTTGTGGAGAAGAAATATATAGGAAAACATGAATCTTGAGGAGCGTGCGACGCGTTCTGAGATTGACGCAGAGCTCCTGCGACATTTTTCGCCAGATTTAGGATACAAGCAGCAGCTCCACTTCCGCACCTTCTCTGCTCGCCACTCATTGCAACCGCTCAGTCATTTTGAATCCCTAACTTCCAAAAACCAGTTTTATATATGTTGCAAGTCTGAGCTTATCAAAATCTGCACCAAAAAAACATAAACAACCACCTACTAATTTCATTCATTGAGAACAAGGGCATGATGTTGGTCAACTAGGGAAACATCATATAATATGAGAATGCGTTTTTCCTTATCATGATAGAGACGGTAAAGCGAGAATAATCGCTTGTGAACTTTACAAATTGGAAGAAAGGGCAGTGGGTAGCGACGTAAGGGAAGGAAGTACAGGAGGGGTTTTGAATTTTGTGCCGGTAGCAACCGACGATTTACCGCTGGCTTCTTATGTTTTGCTTTATGATCCCACATTTTGATACCCCCCCCCGGCCTGCTGTAAATGTACGGCACCCTGCACTGCTCAGGAGAGTCCATACGTACAGCAACTTTCCGGTAGACGGAAGTCAGTCACCACCGTTTCAACAAACTAATCCGTCTCAGGTAGTTGGCTCACGCAAAAGTTTCTGTGAGCGAAAACTTCGCTAGGCCTCGCTAGTACACTTTTAACATACGTTCGTGAATTAGGATTTTATCACTGCACGATATTAAATGTTTTCCATTGCTGTGGCAGGGCGACACTAAATGGCTTGTAAACAAAGAGCGAATTGTCAAATTTGAAATCAAACTCCACATTTGTTGACATGAAGAGTGTACCAACAAAACACAAAAATTTTGGGCTAGTAGCAACGCCCTCTCTTATCGAACGACAAAACTTGATGAACAACCTGGTATAAGCAATGGATCGGCCAGTTTTGTCCAACTTGGGAGCGACTTATAAGAAGATTTCAGAATGGACAGTGTGGCAGCAACTCATAAATACCACGCTCAATGTTTGCCGACGACAACGCCGTATCTGCAAATAGTGATCAAGAGGCCACGAGTATAATCTCCACATTCGCAGCGGTAGCATTTGATGTAAGAGTCGAGAATTGGAAGAGGTGGAGCTGCCTTTCAAGGTCATCAGTGCAGGCGGTCTTTGTCCGGACTACGGATAAGGTGAGAGCCATAGGTTCGTTGAAGTGGAGGCTGCGGTCCGAGCGGGGAAGGTTGTTTAGGATGGCTGAATGGGAAAGCCTAAAGATTTCACCGAAGCCAGTGTTTTCAAAAATTGACGTTTATTCGATTTTTTTGCATTCATTATTTCTTATTTTTCATCACTAGTTAGACCAAATGCGAATAGGTGCTTTTCCTGTGGAATTTGATATTGCCTTCAGAATAACTACCTAAATCATAAGAAATTCCGAGCTGCCTTGAAGTTAGAATTTTTTCAGAAACATTTCGTGATGAGTTTTAGAAAAATTACCATTTTTGCTCGTAACTTTTTTTTCTTGAGTTCCAGCCGATTTCAATTCATGAATTGCTTTTTTTTCGCCTGAAAGGCAGCATACATGTTCGTAAACGTGGTTGAGATAAATACGTAAATAGAATGGTATGGCACAGAACACAACGCCTACGCATTTTGAAGCGTTTAAAAAGACCCATAACGCCGCTACACGAGAAAGAAGTTGGCCCCGCCCTGTGTTTGCGTCTTTCTCTAAAACAGGGGTGCTGGGCCATTCTCGCCGTTGCGTATGTATGTGGTTTACTTATTGCGCTTATTGTACCACCCACAACCCCAGTTTCAGGGGAGAACTGTAAATACAGAGGGCGGGCAAATACAGGGGCGGGGCCAACTCATTACTCATGTATCAGCATATTGGGCCGTTTTCGACACCTCAAAATGAGTGAGCGTCCTGTTCTGGGCCATACCATTATATTTCCGTAGTTAGATATCTCAACCACGTTTACGAGCGTGTATGCTGCCTTTAAAGGCAGTGTTCACGATGAATATCGCACTCGAGTTCAACAAGAAGATGGGATTGTTTGGTCGTGAGGTAACTAATAATAAAGAAACTGGGTAGAAAAACGTCCAGAATAAATCAAAAGAACGGTTTCTAAATTCGGGGCGTGGACGAGAATCATGGGACCTGCTGATTTCGGCAAGCGCGCGCTAATCGCGAAATCTGCGCGAGTCGATAATGCTAAACGCGGCAGAGTTGCTTGGCAATTTGCCATCGAAACGTGTGCGGCGCCACAAGCTCTTTCGATTGGGGGGCGGACCGGGATAGGTAGGCGCACCGGGAGAGCTTTCAAAGCCGTTTGCATTTATTTCTGGCCAGTTTTCGTTGCTTTCTCCGATCCTATCCTCAACAGCACCTGCCAACTTAGTGTGTCACTCCGAGACCTCGAGAACGAGATTTATCGTGAACACTGCCTTTAAGCTGTCGGTTTTTCGCACAAAGCTTTTTTTACGCTCAAGAGTAGACCTTTGATGAGCTTGTACTCGATATCTCTGAAGAACTCTGCGTCGACTAGCAATTTTTAGGTTGAAAAAAAAACATTTTCGGATCCTTCGACCTAATTCATTTTATGAAATAGCAGTTTTTTGTTCATAACTCTTTAAACTGTTAGAGATAATGTTGTGGTGAAGGTTGTTTTCGAAATCTCCGTAAAATTCTGCGTCGAATGATATATCACGTTCCTATCATTATTTGTTCCATAAGCCAGCCAGCTAGATGGAGCCGAGCTGTATAGCAATCTCCATAGGGTGCTCTCGCCCCATAATGCAAACGAGAGACGTAGCGATTTACTAATCCCAACAACGGGATTCGGCTCCACCGAACTGGCTAGCTCACACACTCGCGGGGGTCGGTGGCCGGTTGAGAGGAGTTTAACAGGTAGCGTGCTCCCGCTCGAAACGAAAAAGGGGGCGGGCAAGGCCCGAAAACTCCCCCATTCATCAACTCCGCGTGTCAACCTCCCACCCTACAATGCCACGTCATCCTTGACCCGTTCACACCGAAAGCTCTGCCTTATCACCTCCCACCCACCACTCAGTGTGACGTCACACCCACGTGTTTACACCGAAAGTTTTGCTTCATCACCTTCCGCCGACCTCCCTCTACACCCCCTGCAGTCGCGGGCGTCGGTGGCAGGTTGAGAGGCAGCACAATTGACCTGTCAACCTGCCACCGACGCCCGCCAAAGCGTCAATATCCCGAGCTGTGAACTGTGATACGCACAAACACGTCACATTCCAGTGCAGCGTATACATTGTGGGCTACTGATTCCGCGCTCTACACGAGGGATTACCAGAGAAAAACAGTGCAGACACTGCAACACGTCGCCCCGAAAACTCCGCCACATATGAGACATCACCACGAAAACTTCGGCGGGACAGGGGCTCTCTACACACCGAGGGAGAAGCTGTCCCGATTTTGGCGGCTCTATTTCCACTCTTGACCACTTCGGTCGCGTTGAGTGACGTGACGTTTTGAACTGCAAAAACCGGACAACTCCTCCCTCGGTGTGTAGACAGACCCTGTCCCAACTTCGGCAGTTATGAGTCATTTTGCCTCGATAAACCACGGCAAAACCTCAGTTTCGTGAACCACACGCGGACACGGAAACGAACGGAAACGACGGCTTTATTCTGCGGAAACGAACGGCGGTACAGCACCGATATCTATATGCCACACGCAACAAATTAAGTACATAAATACGGATCGGAACGATTAAGCACATACATACTAACCACCACGAATATTCACAGCTGATGGATATCTATTCTTGATAATGTCTAAAATAACTAGGTGAGACAACCAAGATAGACCCGTGATTACATCGAAACATGATATAGTGGACAAATACATGAAACGACAGCAAACCGAGTATCAGGCAGTACGGTAAAAGTTAAACCTGAATTAGATCAATATGTATCCTTATAAGAGAGGAGAAATTGAGCGGGGAAGCTGTAACTGATACTATGCACAACGTGACTTTCGTCCGAGGTAGACATGAGGCTGGATATACGAGGGAAGAAAACGTCGGTTTTCCATCTTCTTGACGAGTTTGATGTCCTCCAAACGAACGCTTTCTTGAAAAGTACCTGCGCCACCTCTGAAAGAATGAGAGATGAGAAGAAGGTAAGGTAAACCCGCTTGCCTCACAGCCAATTTTATAATTTGATGCCATGAAGGGTGACAACTGGCCGCCAGACTGGGAACTGTAAACCAGGTAACCACAACCTGAAAAAGCGACAAGCTCCAGAAACTGTTAAAAGCTGGACGTGTCTCTGCTGCATCTTAGAGCTAAAGCGGAACCCGACCCGTAGATTTTAGAAAGGGAAGAGCCTAACTAACGGAGCCCGCACTGTATATGAATAATGTGGTTCCATTGAACCCTAAAAACTAGCTAGCTCTAAGCAGCGCCAAATAGGGGAAGAGTTGTGACTATTGCACAAGCGGGACCGGCCGGCCCGTTGGCCCGCTTTTCTAACCAAGTTGAAATAAGATCCTGCACCTCTGCATCCACGCTTGAATGGGGTCGAAAAGACTAGCGCTGCCTCAACGGCAGAATGAGATCTAGTATTGCTAAAGCATGATGGGCCAAGAGAGGTTACACCGAAGGATGAGCGGCACCAAGTGAGATGCTGTAACAACTCCACGATTGAAGCTTGAAGAACATTAGGCTCTAAGGGTTGAACGAGCCGCCGAAGCTTCAACGTCATCCGTAAGGTCGGTTGAAGACTACTGAAATCTGGCAGATATGAAATATAAAAACCAACCTTAAACAAGTAGGTATCCTACTGACCAACCTTGGGCGGGTGGCAGGGAACCACCGTCGCAGAACAAACCGGAATGAGGCCCCTGCCTCGAAACCCCCACGCGTCGCGTCGCGCCGCAACGCGCGACGCGCCCACCCTCCAAATTAGTCCGCTCGTGGTTCACGAAACACCACTTTTGTCTCGATAAACCACGGCAAAACCTCAGTTTCGTGAACCACACGCGGACACGGAAACGAACGGAATTATAAAGCTAGAGGGGCAAGGAGAGTACAGGAAAAGACCAGGTATGTCTTACTGTATAAAGACGTATGAATGATAGTTATATAGCAACACTGGGAAACCCGTTACAAACTTAAAAGGTCTTGAGCCTCGACTCAGTCTGAAAAACGAGAAGCGAGAGCTACCCAGCGAGAACTAAGCAACCGTGTGGCTGAATCGAATGAGGAGAGAGCCCATTAGCGAACCAGCCTGCTAGAGCCACTACGCTCTGCTAGATGCCATAAATGTGCCTCCTATATAAACAAGAGAACCTGTGAACCAGCATTCGGAATCAGACGTTTTGTTGGCAACAAGTCCACCCTGAATTGACTCCACTTCAAACGAATACAACAGGACGGGATAGGAATTGACCCGGTTGTCTAAATCCTGAAAACTAGTAGCTCAGACCGCTTCTTTATCCAGGCTATAGGCACCTAAACAATCCTAAAGCTGCAGAAACATTTATAATATAGAACCTTGGCAGTACCTTGCTGTTGGGGCAGCTCAGCCTACTCTTCTGTGAATGGCTTACGCCATTGCTGTATATAAAAAATGAGTGCCCTTGACGAAAAACAGCGCCCCGAATGACAGCTGAGACCGAAAACAATGGCCGACAACTCCCAACTGTACTAGAAGAGCTTGATAGAAAGAGGTGAAACGAAGCCAATACATCTACACTATAGGCAACGCAGATCGTTCTGACCTCTTATATTTTGTACCCGATCCAAAATCGTGAAGGTTTCGGGCCAAAAGCGCCAGCGATATGAGGTTCTTCACTGGGGAGTGAAAATGACCATGGAAATCTACGGAAAAAAGTGTCAGTCTCTACGCAAAGGTTGACCTATTAGGCCACCTTATCTCACTACTGAATATGAGGTGCGGAGAAGCTGAAACGCTCATCAAATTAAGACTATTAAAATTAGACTCAAAATTAAGAAACTTAAGGAACTTCGGCATGAAAATTCGTGACAATAAACGGACTTTGCCCTCCTGATTAGCCTATAATGGCTCAAGACATTTTGAATTTAAACCGCAACTTGAAGGCGCGAGATCGAAAGTTTCGCATTTAACTGCATAGAAATCGGCGTAAACAGGCCTTATCTAACAACGAAAATCCTATCAGAAGGAATCGCAGCTACTACCAAATACACGGGTCACGACTGCGAATCACATGTGCTTATGTACTTGATCGTAGAGGGAATAAGCCAGTAACTACCCAAGTAGGCCGCACCGTACAATGATCGCTCCTAGTATGTCGAACCTGCAAATCGTGCGAGAATACGATCTCACTACGATGTTTTAATGGAAATGGCGCAGACTGATTTCTGCACGTAACATTCGTAAATAACTGAAAGCATTTTATTGGAGAAGTTAGGGGAAGCGCTCGGGAACGTTATTCAAAATCCAGCGATATGGATATCCAGATACGACCAAAATAATGAGCGAGCAAACCCAGAACGGAAGCTAGATAAAAAGTTTATTGCGAGCAAGATGTGCTGAATCTGTAGCAACTGTCAAAAGGGTACGTCCCTGAGGGGCATTTGATGGCACTGACTCTTCGCGGTATCTTTTGGCTACAGTTAGCACCGTTTTCACCACAATAACGAGTGAGCCAGTCTCATGATTTTCTGGCACGAGAACCAGCGAAAACTTTCGAGATGTTGACCCATAGAATCATCCGACCCGAGATCCAGAAATTCATGTCTTTGCTATGTATGCGCCGGGCCAACGCTGATCACTTTTAATGCACTAATCCCATACACATAGAATATTCTCATAGCATCCAAGTGCTGGATCTGACTAAATCAACATCGCGTTCTGGAGGGGAGTGTGATCTACCAAACCTCGCAACCGAGTGCGAAATCCGTGTAAGCCAAACGTCGCTCCATGTTCGGAATCCAACCTCGCAACCAAGGGTGGAGAGCGGATTAAAACTGAACGTCACATCCAAGTGCGGAACCACCGAAAGCAACCATCGCATCCAAGTGCGGAATTTTATAAAAACAAACATCGCAACCAGTCACGGAATACTGCTGAACTGAAATTCGCACAACACCTAATCCAAAAATAACCACTTATACACAACACCTCATAATCATCTGGCACGGGAACCAGGAATCCGTCACTTCGGCTACGGAATGAGCCGGAATAATGCTGTTACTTATAACTGCACTAATATTTCGTTGCATGTCGAATGTAGAATCATATCAAAACAGTCATCGCATCCGAATGCGGAATTTTGTCAAAAACCAGCATGGTTTTTTTTGCGGAATATTGTTATACTGAACCTAGCACGGCATCTAACTCGAGATAACTACTGTCTGCGAAAACATAATCATCTGGCTTGGGAACCAGGAATTCATCTCTTCGGCTATAGGCGAGCCAGAATGATACTGACCACTAACATTTGTACTAATATTCTCAGTGCATCCGAGTGAGGAATCGTGTCAGAACAATCATAGTATCCAAATACGGAATTTGATCAAAAACGAGCGTCGCATTTTATTGCGGAATGTAGTAATGTGTAAAAAATACCAGCAGGGGAAGTAACGTGTGTAAAGAGTGGAGTGGAAAGAAGCTATTAAATTGTAAGTCTTAGTCTCGATAGGCGAGAACAATATTAAGAACCATGAAAAATTAGACTGGGAATCCCCTGCTGGCCACTAAATTATGACTTGAAACGTATGTTTAGTCCCGAGCAGTCCGAAAATCTATCGCTCTAAGCTAGTAAACAACGCCAAACCTATCTCATACGTCATAAAACCATCCCACTAGACCGAAAAGTGTCGTCGAACACCATACTAGACGAACCTAACGCCGTATGGCAAAGAAAACGGGCAGCAATGAACATCGTAGGTAAAATAAACTCATCGAGGAATAAGACGTCACCAACCACCGTCGCAGAACAAACCGGATTGAGGCCCCTGCCTCGAAACCCCCACGCGTCGCGTCGCGCCGCAACGCGCGACGCGCCCACCCTCCAAATTAGTCCGCTCGTGGTTCACGAAGTACCACTGACGAAACCTCCGCCGATCAGCCGCATCGGATCAATTTCATTCGGAAAGGGGCGTTTTAACCTGCCACCGACCCCCGCGATTGCCTCACAGGTTATGGAGCGAGTAACGTTAGGAACCCGATATATCTTTCGACGCAGAGTTTTACAAGGAATTCAAAAATAGCTTTCACCATCGTCAAATCTTAAAGGCGCGTGCGGAAAGATTTTCAATTTTGAGCTTTTTCGCTGAATCGGAGTGTATGCCCAAGGAATGTGCGGAAACTGCGTTAGAGAACGGTTTTTTTTCGAGTTATTCCAGCCACTTCCGTCAACCACCGTGGCAGAAAAGTATGTCCATCGTCCATGTTTTAGCCACCGTCCACGCATTCTTCAAACCTGTCGTTTAAATATCGCCCATTCTGGCCATGATTATCACGCTGTGAAAACCTCCACATGTAGTCACTTACAGTTTGTGTGACGTGCAGACAGTGTTCAGCTAAGCTAGCCCAATCTATGTATCTAACCAGAATTTCGATAGTGTTTAAATTTGACAGGACCTAGCCTTTAAACGGTCAAAGAGTTATAAGCGAAGAACTTGGATTTCATGAAATGAATTAGGCGGAAGGATCGGGAAAATATTTTCTTTTAGAAAGTTTTGAACCAAAAACCGATAGCTCTAGGCGAAGAAGTACATTTTAATAGCTGAAATTGGCTGGAATATTGAAAACGTATTTTTTTATACCTGAAAACACTATTTGATACAGAATTTTATGTGGATTTCAAAAATAATTTTCATCAAAGGTCTTTCTTGAAGGGTTAGAAGTTATTAGACGAAAAACCGGTATTGACACTCATCCCATCTTGAAAATGACTTGCACAAATGCCGGGTCACCTTGAATCCTTTTCGGAACTCTGCCCCGGACGTAACGATAGACATATCGTCGATCACTGGTCGAGAGAGCGCCGCGTCGAACACATGTGTGTGGCACGCACTCAAGCGAGGTAGTGATGGGATCATTACCTCCTCGCTTGCGTGCGTGCCACTTGTGTTCGACGCGGCGATCTCTCGATCAGTGATGGATCATAGGTGGAGTACACGGCTCCACCCAACGAAGCTATTGTGAGAATCATCTATCCTTCATTTCGGAGTGAAATTTACTGCCGTTGATCACGTGCGGGTGCGCGCGTATGTTGCGTCGCCTTCTTCCCGACGCTTTCTCGCTGTCTCTCCCCTTGTTTCGCACGCGCACGCGAATGAACAAAGTAAATTCTGTGCTGAAATATAGGTAATTATGTAATTTTTTATGTAATTTCGTTCAAGATGCAGCCATACTTAACCTGTCTTTCCACAAACAGCGATGTTTCGCGGGACGCTCTCTCCTCCATCTGGGAATGCGAGAACGGGGTTCTCTCGGGTGCTTTCTCACAATGCCCTCATCAGCTCGACATGCAGCGACTGGAGGCTAACAATCAGTCCACAAGTGCACTGCATGGTGCCACTCCCCGCCGCCGCGACCCCACGTGTGGCTCCGCCCATCACTAGCAGACGTGTTCCCAACGTCGACCACCGCGTCCGGCTGCACCCACATTTCGGCCCGCTATCTCATTCTCTGCTGGTTTTCTCCTTCTGAACCTGAGGCTTCGAAATGGCCTCGTCTTCGTGAGTATATGCCGACATGCATGTCCACACGTAGATTTAGTGATTTTCTTGCCTTTTCACCTGCAATTATTGCGTTTTTTCACAAAATTTTTATCCGGATTCGACATTTTTCATTCGTTTTCTTTGAAAATGCACAAAAAATTTAAATTTTGAAGTGAAAACCTGACGCCGCGATGCGATAATTGAAAAATGTGAACAAATTCCGTGTTGAGGGTAAATATCAGACTTTCCCAAAAATGTCGAATGAATTAATTAATTTTGAAAAAAATGCGTTCTTCAATTCGAATGAATATATGCGACAATCATTGGGAGTAAAAAATCATCTCTAAAGGTGACTATGAACCTTCGTGGATGCCTTTTATCCTCGGCCATTGCGACGCGACGCGACTCGCCTCGCACGACTGTGTGAAAGCCTTAATGCTCTAATACGTAAAGATTTCGACTCAATCAGCAAATTTCCCTATTTTTGAAGCGCTCACTTTTCCAATATGTTCGAAATTTAAAATTTAAGAACATTTTTCCGATTTTTTTTTACTATTTTTATAAATTGTTCAGCCCTTTATTTTGGCATTTTTATCACTATCTTCGCATTGTTTTTTTCGTAGGAACAGATTCGAAGAAAAGCGGAAATTGAAGAAAAATCGTTTGGGTTCGTCTCATAGTGATTGTGTTGGCCAAAAACCAGAGTTATACTTTGCCGCAGCAACAAACTCTCAGCGAAGATCAGGTTATATACCCTGTCCTAAACGAGATTGCTAGCGAAAAGTCCAAAAAACAGCGCTTCTTTCGCGTCTCTGACATTTTCGGATTACGGTAAGACTTCGCGTACTCAAATAAGCAGCGTGTCTTACCGTAATTCAAAAACAGACGACTTCGTGCCTTCCGAGCTGTTATTTATATCCTCAAAATTTTTCCATGCATGTAAACAAGGATATGTGTATCGAGAGTGAGTATCGTTTCGAGCGAAAAGAGCGTAAAAGTGTTCTGAAGTATGTGAAAAAAGAGTAAACTCCAAATACCGTGCGGTACCGATTGCCACGATAGCCGTAAAATGGCGTGTGTGATGGTGTAGATGCAGAATCCATGGTAACATTGACGCCTATTTTATTGATTAGCTGCGGAAATCTTGAAAAAACTTTCACGTCTCCTTCGGAAAGCGGTAATTTCAGGTAGAAATGTTCATGAAAGTGGCAGTGAAATGTGACTGAAAGTTAGTAAGGGTACTGGCTTGGTAATTGAAGGGATTTTGGGTAATCAGACAAGAATTTCAACCTCGTTTGTCATCTATTCACTCTGACTATAAGGCTGCTCGGTTTCATTTCTTCAATCAGAGTTTTGACCAACAGTAAGATCTGCCCACACCCGAAGTTTTCCTTCCTTGCCGATTTTTGGTTTTAAATGTTTTTTTTTCGAATCGCAGCCAACACTAAAATCAACCTCCACCCTGGGATTACCTCCCTTGCCTGACGGTGCAGCCGAAGGCTGCACAAATCCATCCAGGGTTTCAAATGATTTAAACCACTCCGAATTGCAGCCAACACTAAAATCAGCCTCCAACCGGGGATTACCTCCCTTGCCTGACGGTGCAGCCCAAGGCTGCACCGTCCATCCAGGGTTTCAAATGATTTAAACCACTCCGAATTGCAGCCAACACTAAAATCAGCCTCCACCCGGGGATTACCTCCCTTGCCTGACGGTGCAGCCGAAGGCTGCACCGTCCATCCAGGGTCTCAAATGATTTAAACCACTCCGAATTGCAGCCAACACTAAAATCAGCCTCCACCCGGGGATTACCTCCCTTGCCTGACCGTCCATCCAGGGTCTCAAATGATTTAAACCACTCCGAATTGCAGCCAACACGAAAATCAGCCCCTACCGGGGATTACCCCCCTTGCCTGACGGTGCAGCCGAAGGCTGCACCGTCCATCCAGGGTCTCAAGTGATTTAAACCACTCCGAATTGCAGCCAACACTAAAATCAGCCTCCACCCGGGGATTACCTCCCTTGCCTGACCGTCCATCCAGGGTTTCAAATGATTTAAACCACTCCGAATTGCAGCCAACACTAAAATCAGCCTCCAACCGGGGATTACCTCCCTTGCCTGACGGTGCAGCCCAAGGCTGCACCGTCCATCCAGGGTTTCAAATGATTTAAACCACTCCGAATTGCAGCCAACACTAAAATCAGCCTCCACCCGGGGATTACCTCCCTTGCCTGACGGTGCAGCCGAAGGCTGCACCGTCCATCCAGGGTCTCAAATGATTTAAACCACTCCGAATTGCAGCCAACACTAAAATCAGCCTCCACCCGGGGATTACCTCCCTTGCCTGACGGTGCAGCCGAAGGCTGCACCGTCCATCCAGGGTCTCAAATGATTTAAACCACTCCGAATTGTAGCCAACACTAAAATCAGCCTCCACCCGGGGATTACCTCCCTTGCCTGACGGTGCAGCCAAAGGCTGCACCGTCCATCCAGAGTCTCAAATGATTTAAACCACTCCGAATTGCAGCCAACACTAAAATCAGCCTCCACCCGGGGATTACCTCCCTTGCCTGACGGTGCAGCCAAAGGCTGCACCGTCCATCCAGAGTCTCAAATGATTTAAACCACTCCGAATTGCAGCCAACACTAAAATCAGCCTCCACCCGGGGATTACCTCCCTTGCCTGACCGTCCATCCAGGGTCTCAAATGATTTAAACCACTCCGAATTGCAGCCAACACGAAAATCAGCCCCCACCCGGGGATTACCCCCCTTGCCTGACGGTGCAGCCGAAGGCTGCACCGTCCATCCAGGGTCTCAAGTGATTTAAACCACTCCGAATTGCAGCCAACATGAAAATCAGCCCCCACCCGGGGATTACCCCCCTTGCCTGACGGTGCAGCCGAAGGCTGCACCGTCCATCCAGGGTCTCAAATGATTTAAACCACTCCGAATTGCAGCCAACACGAAAATCAGCCCCCACCCGGGGATTACCTCCCTTGCCTGACGGTGCAGCCGAAGGCTGCACCGTCCAATCTGGGTTTCAAGTGATTTAAACCACTCCGAATTGCAGCCAACATGAAAATCAGCCCCCACCCGGGGATTACCCCCCTTGCCTGACGGTGCAGCCGAAGGCTGCACCGTCCATCCAGGGTCTCAAATGATTTAAACCACTCCGAATTGCAGCCAACACGAAAATCAGCCCCCACCCGGGATTACCTCCCTTGCCTGACGGTGCAGCCGAAGGCTGCACCGTCCAATCTGGGTTTCAAGTGATTTCAACCTGATATCTCTATTCTTGCTTCCGCGGTTGCACCGGCAATCCCTTTTCCACCGCCAAACAACCGTTCCTATGTGATTATTTATTGAGAATGCCGTTGCAGTGGAATTACAGGCGTGATCCCCGGTGTGAGTTGTGTAATTGCACCATACACTATATTTTACGGCTATCGTGGCAATTTGTACCGCACGGTATTTTTCGTCTAGTTGAAAAAAGAAGTGAGAACGTGAAAAACTCGTCGAATCCCACTTGTGGATTACTGTAAGATATGCTACGTATTTGCGCACGCAACGTTTTACCGTAATCTAAAAATGTAAGAGATGCAGAGAAAGCGCTGCTTCTTTGGACTCTTCGCTTACCATCTCGTTTGGGACAGGGTATGTGATGAGACTCAGACGCTGCCCCCATTTGTATTCTCTCGAGAGCCGTACTCCTTGCTCACTGCGTTCCTTGCTGCGGTTACATGTATACCTGGCCATAGGCTATTAGAATTTGTGTGCGTGTGTTTTCTGTTGAATTGATTCCAAGCCCAAGGATCCACATTTTCTATATCCGGAAGCCTTTTAAGAAAGGATCAGAGGTGGTTCATGCTCACGGCGATGGCGCTCATTAGATTTATCGATCTTTGGTCCAGCAGACAATAAGACTTCCACATTCGTGGGCGGGTTGTGTCGCCTCAGGGCCGGAATAGAGTTCCACCGCTAGAAGGCGCGGCAGCGTGCAATTAAGGATTATCGATGGTGCAACGCCACATGATCGAGTCTCCGCCTATCAGCGACTATACTATTCGGGCCCTTAGGCTTCTTTCATACTTTGGCCAACTAGCGGCGCGACGAAGTGCAGGCTAATAATATCGATCGTGCCGCGTCGCGTGATCAATTTTACAAAAATGTGCAAAGACGCGCCTTTCTGCGGCAGAAATACAAACGACCCTTTTGGCGTCGTCCACAATTCCATAGCCGAGCCGCGCGATTAGGTGTGCTTTTATAGCATCTGGCGTGCCGCGCTGCGTGATCTATAATACAGAAACACATTGTGCCTCGCTGCTCGATGGCAGTAGTATAAACGACGCCATAGGCAATTGTTATACCAAAATTTTGCGACCGCGAAAGGTGCGATCAACTTTATGTATATATGTATTAGGTCTAGAAGTTAATTTCCGCGTTTTTTTACGCTTTTTACACTATTGAAAACTGGACATACTTAAACAAAAATTTTATTCAAAATAATTTCCGTCATTAATAACAACCATTTCCCAGAGTTTGGGTAACTTATGGATTCCATCATAATAAAATTTTTCTGGTTTGGCCTCCACTCATTCATCGAGCCATTTTTTGACATCTTGACGATCTTGAAAGCGCTGTTCGCCAGACCATGCGCCATTGACCGAAAAAAGGTGATAATCCGACGGGCGATGTCTGGAGAGTACGGCGGGTGCGGTAAGACTTCCCATTTGAACTCTTTAGCGTATCCTTTACCGTTCGAGCAACATGAGGTCGAGCGTTATCATGAAGCAATATGGCTTTTTTTCGTGTCGACTCGCCCATTCTGGTCTCTCTTTGCTTCGATTTCATGCCGCAATTGCGCTAGTTGATGTTGATAGCGATTCGCAGTAACTGTTTCGCCAGGTTGAAGAAGTTCATAGTACAGTATACCGCGTTGATCCTGCACCATATGCACAGTAAGACCTTCTTCCCGTGGATGTTTGGTTTTGCGGTCGAAGTTGTTGTTTCACCAGGACTAACCCACGATTTTCTTCGCTTCGGATTGTCGTAGTACACCCACTTTTCATCGCCAGTTATGATGCGGTGTAAAAAGACTTTCTTTGGAATCGGTCCAACAAGATTTGTGAAGTTGTTTTTCTCTGCTCTTTGTTGCGTTCTGAGAGCTCATAGGGATCCATTTTCCTTCCTTTTTGAATCTTCCCCATTGCCTTCAATCGAATAGAAATTGCTTTTTGGGTGACGCCGAGAGATGCCGTGAGCTGTTCTTGTGTTTGAGCCGAATCTTGATCCAACAAAGCCTTCGAAGTTCTTCGTCTTCGAACTTTTTTGGCTGTCCTGGTCGATCTTTGTCCTTAACGTCAAAATCACCCGATTTGAAACGCTGAAACCATTCTTGGCAGGTTCTTAGGGATGGAGCAGCATCCCCGTAAGCTTGGGCAAGCATTTGGTGCGCGTCAGTGGCTTTCTTCTTGAGATGAAAAAGGAAAAAGGAGAGCTTCCTGCAAATGGCGTTTTTCCGGCACAAAAGTTGACATATTCTGAAACTAAAATAATACTTTTTATAAGGTACGTGAAGCAAGTTATATATCAATAGAAAGCTGATAATACAGTGAGCATTATAACATAAAATTGTTATATAAAAATAATTTTATTTTTTACAAAATATCAATAACAACATAAAAACGCGAAATTAACTTCTAGACCTAATATATGTTTATTACACTCACATAAGGCGAATGCGTGATAAGAATAAGAAGAGATGCACAGAAAAACTAACAAGACCGGAAGAAAGAAAAAAAAACAGACAGCAAAACTTGAGCAAAAATACTCCTATTCTTCATACACCCTACCAATCAAACAAACGAAGATCTATCTCTAGAAAAGAAGAAACAATCGAAAATGCTATGCTTCGTAGCTAAGAACTATTTGGGATACCCGTCGCCTAAACTGGCCCAAGGAAGCAGCGCCGGTGACTCTTCTAGCGATTTTCAGGTATGCGCTACCCGCCCTGTGTGGAAAAGACCTAATCCTAACACTGGTAATTGGCCGACCGAGAAATATTTTCATTATTTCACCTCTAGTTCTCGATGTGACTAGTTTGAAATAGGGTGCAAGCCTGAAAATACTGCTGTTTTCCAGAAGTTTGCGGACCATGCAAAGGTCAAACACTCTGCGCCGAGAATCCAACGTTGGCAACCCAAAATATTTGTTCCTTAAGTGGGCCCTGGGTATCTTGGAATTCAGGAAACCACCGATGCGAATCAACAGTTTGCGAGTGAAACTATTCTGGACCTTTTCGAGCGCGTCAATATCCTTTTTCTTGTGCGGAGCGAATACTGATGTTCCAGATTCCACAATGGGTCGTATATAAGTCTTATATGCTCGGAGCAGAACCTGTTTGTTTCTAGTGGAGATACCCTTATAAATCTGAAAAATCCGCCCGTGAGCCGATTGGCATTTGATTTTGACATGCTCAGAAAAATCCAACTTCCTGTCGTAGTGAAAACCGAGGTCTCGAACCGAGTCTACCGCTCGCAGCGCGACACCAGCACATGTATATGAATGGGCCGTCGACGTCGGACTCAAATGAACCCGCATAAATACGGTTTTTTGCGGAGCCAGTGGCAGCTGCCATTCTCTCGCCCAGATCAACTATCAGGTCAATCCCCTCCTGCAGCACTTGGGTATCTAATGGATCAGAAATGACTTTGTAGAGCTTTATATCGTCCGCATAAAATTTTACTGTAACACTTTTGTCATGAAAAATGATAGGAATATCAGCTGTAAAAATACTAAACAATATTGGTGATAATACACCCCCTTGTGGGACCCCGCTCGCTATGTTTCTCACCTTGGAATAACAATCCCCGACCCTCACCTGAAACGTTCTATCAGACAAGAATTGGGCGAGCCATTCTATCAAAATCGGATGAAATCCCAGATCCCGTAGTTTTGATAGCAGTTTCAAATGTGAGACACGATCAAATGCCTTTGCAAAGTCAAAGTAAATGACATCACAACTGCATTTCTTGTCAAGGGCCTCCGTCCAATCGTTTATGCATTCCAAAAGGTTCGTTTCTACCGATCTTCCAGGTACAAAACCATGTTGGCTCCTGGGAATGATATTATTCGAAAACAGATGTAGGACGATGTGCTCTTTTAGAACCTTCTCAAACAGTCTGCAGAAGAGTGAGGTTATGCTAACTGGTCTATAACTTCCTGGATCAGTGGCCGGCTCTTTTCTTCAAAATTGGTGTTACAAAAGAGTGTTTCCAGCGGATTGGGACTTCACCATAGATAAGAGACTGATTGAAGATATAGGCCAAGGGACCACAAATAACGGGTGCAATTTTCTGAATAAAAAACAGAGGAATGAAATCCGGGGTGATCGAGGAAGATTTAGACCACTTTACTAACAAATCCTGCAACTTCATAGAATGAAACCACGGAAAATCAGTCATAGGCTGAATACCTGAGAAGGATGAAGACGGACAATTTCCGTCATCTTCTTGGAATTGATTCACGAAATGATCCGCCAACATGTTTGCCTTATCACTGGCCGATGTTGCAAGAAGGTCTCCGTTCTTAAGACAGCCAATACTACTCCTTTCCTGTAACTTGGAATTCAGATAACGATAGAAGTTCTTATCTCCCGACTCTATCTTTTTCTTCTCCAAATAACTGTTATACCTACCCAACTGAGAATGGAACTTTTTCGCGAATGCGTTATATGTTTCCCAATTTCCAGTGCGCCTTGCTTCATAAAATAGGCATTCACGATGTTCAGACATTTTTTGCAAGTGAGCAGGCAGGCGAATAGACTTAATAGAGGACACAAGCTTCCACGGCACATGCAGATCAATAGCTGCTTGGATAATTGACAAGAAAAGTTCATATTTCTCATTTACGCTGTTGGTAGATTCTAAAGACTGACCCAGTGAATTTGGCTAAGATATCCATTGACGGCTGCATAGTCGCACTTTGCGTAAACCCTGCGATAGACCGGTGAAGAGCTCGTTTCACAACATTGAATATCAAATGAAATGCTATTATGATCGCTTAACCCCACCGGAGGCAAAATTTCCAGGTTTTCCAGTAGAGTTTCATGGGTGCAGAACACTAGATCCAGAACATTATGACCTCTAGTAGGCTCATGAACAAATTGGAACAGGTCGTAACAGTAAACTAGCTCCTCCAAACAGGATAGATGTGTTGTCACCACATCCCCTTCACTCCTTCGAGCGAAGTCCGGCAAATTGGAGTCCCCACGATGATCGTGTGGATTTCACACGCTATCAAATCACTCAAAACTTTGACTAGCATTTCGGTTCCGGCAGAATCACAAGACGGGGCCCTGTAAACAACCACGACCCTAAAGCTCGAACTTTCATGGTAAAGGTCGGCACAAAGTATCTCATAAGCATGTTCCACCGACTCAGAGAAAACCACAGATATTGAGAGCCTTCGATGCACCAACAACATCACCCCGCCGCCTGACTTCCTAACGCGATCACACCTCTTGAATTCATAGTCCAGAGAGAAATTTCCCAATAAGGACGAAACCGAATGACTAGACTTGAGCCATGTTTCAGTGAAGGCATAAATATCATAATTACTGGAAAGAATCAGGTCAATATGTTCCTTGTTTTTTGAGACAGATCTTACATTTGCATATAAACATTTCAAAACACTACAATGATACCGGAGAGGATGAATCAGTTTCCCTGATCCGCAGGCGTTGACTCATCGTGGTTCGATGAGGAGGCCGCAGAAGGGTTACCCCAGAGGCAGAATCGGCCGGTCCACCCTCACCCCTAGAAGGCGAGACTGGCTCGACACCACCTACAGGGCCAGCCCTCATACGCCTCCGATATTCTTCCCTTCTTTTAAACCGTTCTTCCTTCGTTAGGGATTCCCTGAGATAGAGCCCCTTAACGGGGAAGAACTTCAGACGGGAGGGATTTCTCAACGCCTGTTTCTGATAAGAAGAACACGGCATGATAATCTTCAAAAGTCGATTTTTGCCTTGAAACGGCGAGCCTAAGCGATAAACAGATACCGGAGAGCAATCCACATTTAAATGAGAAAGAACATCCATCACAAAATTGGCATCATGACTCGATCTTTGCCGTACAGGAAGATGCTTCGGCTCAGGAACACCACTAAGAACCAGGGAGCGAGCGCTCCTTCTCACTCTCACTATCACGAGTGGTAACAGGAGGCGATGAGACTTGAGAAGAAGATGGTAATGCAATGGAATACGTCTGAGAGAGTATAATATTTCCATTCACAAGCTCAGGATTAACAGACTGACTTTGGAGAGAACTTCTCAACATGGTGTTTTCCTTGTTGAGGTTGTCCAGCCTGTCCAGAAGTTCGGCGTTCAGACGTAAAGCAGCATCCGTGTGACGTCGCCCCTCCAGCAGGAGCGCCAGAATTGCCCGAGCATAGTGCGGCACTGCATCATCTTCCATAAGTTCTTTGACGGCCCGCTCGACGTCCGAACCATTAGCTACGTTCAAAAGGTCGTCCTTGCCCATTGCCATTTGAGACTGACCAACCACAGACACCAGATACCTCAAACTTGGGTAATTAAAACTTTTGCGAATCCTGTTGTGACGCGGTCCACAGCGTAGAAATGTGCCGTCGCCAGAACCCTCTGCAGTATGAGTCGTCGCTTGACAGCGGAAGTATAAACTACTTCTAAAGGATTCTGCATAGTCGAGCGGCAAAAGTCGCGCCGCCACGATGAAGGATAGGGGGCGGCTACGCAGCTCCGTGCCTGCCCTTTATTCCCTATCATTGCGGCGCGACTTTTGACGCCGGACTATGCTTAGGCCTTGAGGAGCAACTATAAACCTTTGTGTCTGCCCTGTCTTCCTTAATATTGCGGCACGACTCACTTTTGCCCAATCAAAGTGAATCTGTGAACCCCAGCCGAGACCAGAATAGGTCAATTAAACTCGAAAGTGTGGATCCTTTGGTTTCAGCATTCGTATTCGCTTCAACTAATCAAGAATTGAACTTTCAGGATGACAACTCTTATGGCGACGAAATTTCTCACCGATCGCGTTGCTGTTGTCTCTGCCTCAACGAAGGTCAGTTTGTCTAATTGTATAGAACTATTCAGTCTTCCTGCCCAGGTGCAGACTGTGGCCCTCTGATATATTATCGGCATGGATCCTGAAGAGACTTTGCGTTCCACATTGGAGGTTGGTGCAAACTCGGTGCGCCTATGTTATAGCATGTGGCACCGAGTTTGCGCCAACCTTCATCAGTGAACGCGAAGTCCCTTCCGGATCCATGCCAATGTTACATTTTTCGGGGGCAGGCTTGGCTAAATGGAATTTTTCTACTTTTCGATTTTTCAAGCGTGAAAGTTTTCCATCTCGTCGAATTATTCTGGGCCGCGAACAAGGACCTCTGGGTTCAGTACACGAAAAAGGAGATGCGGCCGAGTTGGCCCGTCGTTCATGTCTTCTTGAGAGCGCGTTTACCTTAAAGGGGCTTCAGAGTGGCGTCGCGTCGAAACTCGTTGTCGCGGGAAGTGCTGGAACAACGGCGAGTGCTCTGCGACGGAAACCGTGCCGCGCGGCGGCAGTGATGGTGGGGCTATGGGATCGTTCATACCTTCGCCGCCGATCGGAGCGGCACAGTGAATTTCTGTAATTTTGATCACACGCCGCGGCATAATAGTATGGGTCTGCTCTTCGCCACTCGGCGGCTGAAGTATAAACGACGCCTATCAGACTTGGTGAGCTGAGCCAGCGCCGTCGCGAGCTGGTTGGAGCGATCGAGACGTCGCGCGAAGGAATAGCCTTAGCCATTCGTTTTGCTCGCGTCACTAATTCTGCGACATTGCAAGAGAACGCCCATTTCATCTCGCAGTGTGGAGCAACCGCGTGGGTCTTACAGCGATGCCACTTTGGTAACTCTTTTAGGCTCTCTGAGAAACCACCATAACGAATCTGGCTTATATCCTCGGCGTGCTGATCACGAATCTGATGTTCGTTTTGAGCTTCATGAGGACCGCATTTGAGTACTGCCATTTAACTACTGTAACTCACACAATCTGTCAAAGCGCGGATTTGTGAGCAGCACGTCATAGAAGCGCCTTAGACAAAGTTCTAGTCAAATGTGAAACATTATCAGGCAGGGTTAGCTTCACGATGTGATGATCACAGAGGGGAGGGGCACAGAAGCTATGGGCGATGTGAAAGGTGGAACCGTAAGTCTCCCGCCGGCCACCTCTCAAAAATAGTAACTTTTCAGGAATGTGACATATCCGCTGGTTCTGAGCCTGATTTACTCTGTTCCCTCGCGCGCTTGTGCGCAGCGAGGGTAGAGACGGCCAGAAATTGTGGGGAGAAGGAAACACGGCATACGCGAACGGAAATAAATCACACGCTGAAACAGAGGATATTTAGTAAGAATACCCTCTACAAAAGTTCACATCAATCGAGGTTCACATCAGTCGAGGCGCGAGCGGCGCGCGACGCCTGGGCCTCCGTCTGCCCTCTGCTCTCTCACTGTCTCTAACCTCGGCTCCGCACCAGCACGCGTAGGAACCATGTGAATTTCGCCGTTTTATAGCCTGTATATTCTCTGATTCATCAAATTCCGCTGATTTTCATACTCATCTGAAGTTTACCCTCAAGAAACACCTGGGGGTCGCACGAGTTCTGAAGCTCGAGGAATGGGGGCTGCATGAATATCCATGCTGAAGGGACGAGGCCACATCTCGCACAGACTGCCTCACCCTACTATCAGGACACCGTGAACGTACCACAGTCTACTGAAGAAAACTCAGCAGTTCGATCTATTTTCCGACAGAATACCGAAATATGTTTTTTTTGCTAAATGAGAAATCGGAGTGTATTGAATTGATATTTTTCAGGGAATAGGCTTTGCCATCGCCAAGAGGTTGGGAGCTGATGGCGCATCTGTAGTGGTTAGCAGCAGGAAGTCTAATAATGTTGAGGTATTCTTTAGTTCTTGTACATTTTTTGTTTATGCCCAATTCGATTTATCCTTTTTTAATAGCCTGGTGTTCTCCTTCAATATTCTTCTTTTCGGGGCTGCATCTAAGCAATTCTTTAGGCGTCGTTTATACTTCCACCGCCGAGCGGGGCGGCGAAGCGCAATCCCACAATATCGATCGTGCAGCGCCGCATGATCTATATCACAGAAGTGTACTACTATGCCGCGCCGCTCGTCGGCGAGAGTATAAACAACCCCTTACCCAAACCATTGCTAAAACGGGTATTGGGTGGGGAGCAGAGTTCGGCGCGGAGTGTGGAGCTCCATATGGGGGTCTGAGCTGCGAAGTGGTGGTAAGCAGGGTGGCGCCTCGACGCAACGGGGATCGTAAAAGAGTTGGATTTTCTTTGAGAAGACAAAGAAAATGGGGGGGCTTGTACGAGAGCGAATTTTACCATAAATTTGAATTTTTTTCAACTTTTTCACTCTCAAAAGGCTTGAGAAATTTTTCATCCGGGAGGGGGATCGTAAAGTTTTGGGGAATTTTCCTAGAATTTAGGTCAACGGGGAGGGGGTCTTGGCTTTGCCGACAATTGGCGCAACAGCCTGCCCAGCCCTTCTGGTGAGAGGGCTTGAGTTCCGCCGGGATACCAAACGGACCACTCCGAATGGGATTAAACGGAGTCTGAGAAAATCGCCAAAAACTCGACCGAATCATGCTTCTGGGGAATCTGAAATTTCTCTTAACACCTCGTGCAGTGCTGAACACGAATCTGACATTCTTTTTCGGTTTACGGATGATTGCGGTAGATTACGATAGATTGAAATGAAGATTGAATGTCGTTTGGGCACCATAGCCTGGCTTGATTAAGAAAAAAGGAAAAGGGACACCGGAAATCCAGCTGTAAAAAAGTTTCAGTCAAATCTGTAACTTCGACCTGCCTGCCGTAGCCTACCGTTATCTTCCATTGGCCGGAAAAGGATATCAAAATTTTTTCAGCACTCAAATGAAGGTTTTTGGCACCTTCGTAGTCGGAAAGTTGAATAGTGCCGTCTAGACTCATATGACAGCAGGAATCTTCTCCACAGCAGAAAATGTGTGCAGATTTGAGCGCACGAACCTATTTGAATCAAGTTTTGGTAAACCTCTTCGATCACTGAAGTTTTGAAGTGTGCTAAGTCAGCATGATTGGCTAGTGGGACACTAAGAGTAGTCCTAGCCACGGTGCGATAAAATAGTTGAGGTTTAAAAGCATAGTAGGCACGGATCGCACTGATACTTTGCGTTCCCTATTGTGCGTTGGTACAAACTCGGTGCGCATATGTTGTAGCAGGGTGGTGGTAATGTGTTCAAACGTAAAAAAGGGCGGAGGACAAGTGAAGGGCTCTTGATTAGCGGTGGCCGGTGCATCCTCCAATCACGGCCGTTCGCTTTTTCCCCGCCCTTTTTGCGGTTTGGCGGTTTGAATACATTACGAGGACCACCCGTTACAACATGCTCCGAGTTTGCGCCAAGGCACAATAAGGAACATAAAGTGTCAGTGCGATCCGTGTATTGACTACAGTCGGAACGGAACGCTCTTTTTTATTTACGTTCCCTATCAAATGTTGGCGCCAACTCGCCGCGCGTATGTTATAATGTATCACACAAAGTTCGCGCCAGCTTTCAATGAGGAGCACAAAGTATCACAACTATGTGTGCTTCGGCCCAAGACCATTTTTACCTCGTCGCAGCGGCAGGCATTACGCGCAGAACATGAGCTTCTGGGGTTAGCGAAAGCCGAAATATTGAAAAACCATATCCGTGCGCCGCGTGTATCACTCATTAAGGGTCCGATTAGAGTCCCACCGCTGCAGATCGAGGTAGCATGCATTGAAGAAGTATTGATCATGCGGGGCCACACGATCGCTTCTCTTCCATTGCATGCCGACACGCCTTTCAGCGGCGGGATTCTATTCGGCCCCTAAGGCGTAGTGTTTCTGCTTTGAGGTTTTATTGAATCAAAATGCATAATTTTAGGAGGCAGTGAATGCCCTGCGATTGGAAGGCATTGAAGCTGAAGGAGTTACTGCCCATGTAGGAGTTAAAGAGGATAGGAAGAAGCTTATCGATTTTGCCATTGATAGGTAGGTTTTCCTCTGGTGAGTTTCCATTGGGTGAAATTTTACATTTGATTGTGTCAGAAAAAATCTGTACTCTGAACAAACCCGCTTTTCTGTAGGATAATCGATTAAAATCAGCATACGCGCTCGCAAACGTGGTTGAGATAACTACAGAATTGAAATGGTATGGCTCAGATTACAATGCCTGCGCATTTTGAAGCGTCAAAAACGATCCACAATGCTGCTACACGAGTGAGAAGTTGGCCCCGTCCTGCATTTCTCCGCCCCCTATATTTGCGCCCACCAAAACAGGGGTGTTGGGCCACTCCCACCGTCGTCGATGCTGGTGGTTTACTTATTGTACCACCCACAAACGTCGCTGACGGCGGGAATGACCCAGCGCCCCTGTTTTCGAGAAAAACGGCAAGTACAGGGGCGAAGAAATACGGAGCGAAGCTATCTTCTTACTCATGTAGCGGCATTGTGGGTCGTTTTTGACGCTTCAGAATGAGTAGGCGTGGTAATTTGAGCCATACCAATGTATTTCCGTAGATACCTCAAGCAAGTTTTCGAGCGTGTATGCTGACTTTAAGTTCCATTTTAGGTTTGGCAAACTCGATATTCTTGTGTCCAACGCTGCCGTGAATCCTCATTTTGGCGACATTATGAATATTTCCGACTCTCAGTGGGACAAACTTCTCCAAGTTAATGTAAGTGTGTAATGCTTCATCTTCGATCATCGGTTTTGTTCAGAGCTGTGTATTGCTCTATCAGAAAGCTTAAAGTGCATCACGTGAAAGCCACGTGCTCTGAGTGCATTGCGGCGAAGGCTTTGATTGAACATTCGAATGTTAAACGGATTTTGTGGGGTTGGGGGCTATTTTCGGAAGGGAATGCATCCCCAACGTGCAAGGTTACTGTACAGCGCGAGCTATAGTTTTGAAATGAACTTGAATTTCGTTATCCGTCCTTCTTCTTTGAAAATTAAGTCGCCTTTCTAGGGAACCTGAAGGCAGTGTTCGTGATAAGTGTCGTATCTTAGAATGAAACTACTATTAGCCAGCCTGGCCATTTCAAGTGAAATATATTTTTCTCGAAGCATTTTTGGATCTAAAGTCCGAATATGCCCTTCACTGCTGCCTAAGACCTTTCCGGAAAAAAGTTATAGACGTTTTTTACCTGATTTTCATACCCAACTAAAATGGACAGTAATCTTTAGAAAATCTGGAAACGGACCTCATAATCGCGTACGGCTCCCAAAATAGCCTGCCTAAGCGAAGTTTAGGTGAATGGTCATTCTTCGAACTTAGCATGGAAAAATAGCGTTCTAGACTTGTACGGATTGTTGGTTGCGTTTTATCAATTAGGGGGTTCTGGATGCGTTTAGGAAAATGTTTCAGTTTTGAACTGACACCTTACCATGGAGGTTCCCTGGGTTGCTGATCGCGAGGCTGAGGTTTAGTTGTTGATTTTCGTAAGTTTTCGACTCATTTCGCTCAAGCCTCCTCCACATGGGCAAATTTTCAGGCCGTAACGCCCCTTTCGACGATTTCCGGAATGCTACGGTAGATTTGGCTCAAAATCCTTCTCTGGGGGTTATTTGGAGTACTCCACACGAATCGGGGGTCCATTTATCGATTTTCGACAGATTACGGTGGGTATACGGTAGTTTGGTCAAAGTCTAAGAGTTGACTCAAAATTTCTATGCGAGGTTATTCGGGGTGCTAAATACGAATCTGGTGTTTATTGGTTGATTTTCGAATTGTTAAGGTACGGTTTGCCCGTTATGTGGCACCGTATCTTTCTTTCTCCCTTCGAACAGACGGTAAATTTTTCGTCTCGAACCCTGGCTTTTGTGACTCTTGAATATGGGATTTTTTACAAAAAGGTCAGAAATCGAGCGCTCCCGATAGTTAAAAAAAATTTCCGACATTTTCGGGACTTTATGTTCTTCAAAAATTGGAAATGCTGTTATTTTTCTCTATATTTTTGCGTTATTTTTAATGTGGCCCTACCCTCCCAACCCATTCAAAAGCTTTGAGAAGCGTTTTCAAATTTGGGCGCAAACGTTTTACTCGCCCCTTCAAAAATTCAATTTTTCATAGTTTTTACTTCCCCGTTCTCCCGTGGGATAGTAACCGCTTGACCTCGAGATTTTCTAAGCTTTATGCAAATTTAAAGGCCACACAGATGCAGGGGGAAGGAGGGTCTAGAGAGAGGGGGGTCGCACACCCGACCGATTCAGAGAGAATGGTGCCGTGCTCTAGAATACCAGGTTGTTCAATAAGTTTTGTCGTTCGATAAGAAAAGCAATTTCGTTCTTCAAAATACACTATTATTCAGTATAATCTCCCTAAACATTAATGCAATTTAAAAAAAACCAATTTTTTTAACCAAAAAAAATCCGAGTCTCATCCACAGTGGTGAGTCGACGCATTCTAATGTACTGGGATTCATTGCAACAATAATGGCGCGAGAACAGCTAAAAACGGGTCCTAAATAGCCCTATACGCCCCTCAGACTTGTATGCGCTATGCCTTGGTCGCCCACTCTCTTGTTGGCCGCTTAGGGAGTGGGCGGGGCGGACATAGCACAGCCAAGTTTATGGGCCGTATTGAGCTATCTGGGGCTCGTTTTGATCTGTTCTTTCACCATTGTTGGAGCAGTGGACCCCGGTTCATCCGATTCCCGGTGAAAATTTGTGGGCCATTTTCTATGGGAACACTGCCTATAACAAAAAGAGGATAGCATTCACGATGAGCGCTATGTCATACACTGTTTGAAATGTCGAGTATCTTAAGTCTCCATCGACTCGTTTATGTTTACTTACGCATGTTTCATAATCTTTTAACGGAGTTTTCAGGTCCGATCCGCCCTGCAACTCACCCAGGAAGCCGCGCCTCATCTGGAGGCGAGTGGTCGCGGCAATGTAGTGCTAGTGTCGTCTATAGCTGGATACTCCCCCATGGACGGTCTTGGTGCCTATTCTGTGATGAAAAGTACCCTGATTGGTCTGAACAAGGCACTCAGTCAATCTCTCGCTCGACGAAACATTCGAGTCAACGCCATTGCTCCAGGTTCGTGAAGTCATACTACTAGATATCACAAATGCGGAATTTCGCAATGAACTTTTTTTTTTCGGGGATCGGTTCTCCATGTGATTCCCAGAAATAAAAATAGATCCAGGGTGTAGACTCAGCAGAAAAACCATGTGACTTTGCGAGTTGCCAAACAACAGGCGGTCAGATTTCTGTGTTTTTCACTTTGAGGCCGTCTAAGTGCATGGCTAACGCACGTGATTCGCGTGCTGGAATGTTGTGCATCCGATTCATTGCAGCTGTCGGCTGCCGCCTGCAGAATGTCAGTTCTGAGAGCGATGTTGCAGATTAGATTAGATGAATGATTGGTTGGGATCGTGGACCATTTTTTGTAGATTCATCACCTAGCTATTCTGAATGTAAAATGTCCAGGATGAAAGGACGCATGGAAGCTCAGAGAAGAATCTTCTTCTTTTTCTTGGAGTGAAGCAAAGGCTTAGCCGTTGCAGGGAGCAGTTCGAATTCGTGTACATCCGAATTGATTGAGTTTGGAACTTTTCAAATCCTCAAGATTCGGGTTTTTGGGTTAACCAAAGTTTTTGATTATGTGTGGAATCCTTTTTTTTTATCTCTCATCTAGAACTTTCCGAATAAAAAGTCTTTGAATGAGCTGAATGGTGGAGGTCCCGTATAACACCAAGGTAAGGCGTGCTACGGTGAAGGGTTTGTGAAAGGACCACTGCCTCTACCCCTTAAATTATTGCAGCCTCCTTGCCCCAGTGGGTGACTTACTTGACTTAATCGGTTGGCTTTCTCCTGACGCGGTCATTCCGCATCTTTACCGAGGTGTGCCGTCCTAGTAGTCAGCCGTGTCCATTTTTCACGGTCTTCAGCCACAATTTGAACACATTCCATCCAGCTGTCACTATTCCATTTCCTGCGAAACGAAACATCGCGCCTGAACTGTCTTTCGATGCCGAGTGACTTTAAATCCTCTTTAACCACATCCGTCCAGAACTTTCGCCTACGCCCAGGTGGCCGTTTCCAGACAGGATTTGGAAGCATTTTTAAAGCGTGTTGTACGAGACGATCCGGCGTTCTTCTTAGTATATGCCCGAGCAGTCGAAGTCGACTTTCCATTGCTGCTTGAGATGGCGTTAGGAGATGCTGGCACCTCCCTCGTGTCAAGCGTTGATGTACTGCGTCGATTTCCTTGTAAAGGTCTTCGTTATGGCATACACGCGGCCAGAAATATCCAAGCAAACGCCTAAAAAGCTTCCTCTCCGTGCAATCCAACCTTTCCATCTGCGTTTTCGGTGCTGCCCACGTCTCCGATCCGTAAATCATGATAGGGCGAATAGCGGATAGGTAGACGCGCAACTTGACTTCCTTCGCGATGGTGGTAGACCACAAACACTTGGTTAGAGAATTGAATGCAGACGTAGCTTTCGCACATCGTTGTCGAATATCCGCTGCATAACTACCATCGTTCTTCAGCAAACAGCCCAAATAACAGAAATCGTCCACCAGTTCGATACGTTGTCCGTCCACACAAACTCCAGTTGAAGGCCTCTGAGAGACCCACATCTGCTTGCATTTGTCGGGACGAAGACGAAGTCCATAGGCTGCGGCATACTTCGAAACGAGGTTCACAATCCTTTGCAGTTTTGCGTTGTTTTCAGCGAATAACACAATGTCGTCGGCGTACTCCAGGTCGACAAGGGAGCGTCCTGATGGTGTTAGGATCACATCCGCAGGAAACTGTTCTGCAACTCTACGCATGATGTCATCAACGGCGAAGTTGAAAAGAAAAGGTCCTGCAACGGCTCCTTGCCTTACTCCTGTTTTCACCTCGAAAGCTGACGTAAATCCGACAGGTGTACGAACTGCTGCTGTTGTTCCTTTGTTCATGTCCTCGATTAACCGAACATACTTTTCCGGGACTCCATCTGCTCGCAGAGCATTGAGCAATCGATCACGATGAGGAGAGTCGAACGCGGCTTCAAAGTCCAAAAAGCAAGCTGTAATGGCTTCGAAAACCGCTGCCACGATTCAATTACTCTTCTCACGACGAACACTTGGTCGATGGTCGATCTTCCAGGTCGAAAACCGGCTTGCTCATCTCTGGTCGTTCCTTCACGATGTTTGATAAGTCGCTCGAGAATGATACGTTCTAAAACCTTGTACATGACACGAAGTAGAGAGATTCCTCTGTAGTTCTTAGGATCCGTGACGGATAGCTTCTTGTGAAGAGGTACGATGATCGCATGTCTCCACGAATCGGGTATCCTTTCGCTCATCCATATGGCACGGATGGTGTTGGTCATTTCACGAATCCCAGACGGAGGAAGAGCTTTCAGCATTTCAGCAGTGATGTTGTCATCTCCACCTGCCTTTCCATTCTTCATTTTCCGGACACAATCCAAAACTTCAGACTCAGTCGGCGGTTCCTCACTGACGTCGTAATGTGCTCTCTGAACATGCGGGAGCTCAGGTACTGATGGCGCTGGACGATTCAGTAGTGAACTGAAGTAATCCTTCCATATTGGCAGCGTCGCATCACCAACTGCAACTCCATTGGTAGTGTTCAAGACAGGAGAACATCTCTTCATCTTCCCGCTATACTGTCGCAGCAACGTGTAGGCTTTCTTCGGATTCTTCTCCTCCCAAGCCTTCTCGAACTCCTTAGCTCTACACGTCCACTCTCGTTCGCGGTCCCTTTGAAGCTGCCGACGCAACTTCCTCCTCAGACGCTTCTCCTCCACGAAGTTTCCTGCAGTTCGGAGAGCACATACTCTGTTGTAGGTAGATGTTGTTTCTTCTGAGACGTAGGCGAACTTCTTCTTAGGCTGTACAACCGGGAGTGCCTCTTTCGAAGCGTCCTGGATGCACTTGACAAAAGAATCCGCGTCGCAAAGTTTCTTCTTAGTCCGTACTCCGATGTGAATAGAAACGCGTTGTCGGAAATTCCTTCTGCACTCTTCATCTCTGAGACTTGTCATGTCAATCCTCTGGAGAGGCTGAGCCCCTCGCTTCCTCTTATGAATCCTCGCAGTGAAGTTCAACAGAACAGGACGGTGATCCGAATCGAATGCGACATCCCACACAGCTCTAGATCTTCGAATGTCCGATACTGGAATATTCCTCGTCAGGACATAGTCAAGCTGTAGTTTCAAAGTTGTCATCTTCCGCTTCCGCTGCTCTTCTGGAGATAGCCGGGTTGGTCCCTGCCACGTAAGCTGATGGCGGCGATGATTCCTCTTGAATGTCGATGCAATAATCAGACCACTGCGTTCACAAAAGTCGACAAGGCGGTAGCCATTGTCCGATGTTTGCTCCACTGGGTAGAACCATTTACCGAGTACTTCGGATTCCTGATCAAGTCCCATCTTCGCATTTGCGTCAATCCCCACGACAACAGCATGTTGACAAGGTATCCTGGCCAGCAACGTATTGAGTTCCTCATAAAACGCATTCTTCGAATTGTCTTCGGCGGTTTCAGTGGGCGCATGAGCACTCACTATCCACAGATTGAATCCTCTGTGATCCCGCAGTCGTACGAATGCATTCCGACACGACGTTGAGCCGAACTCCTTGACCATATCATTGAAATCCTTCCTTACAGCTATTGCACAGCCTCCCACTCTCCTATCGTCAGCGTTACCGCAGTAGATGGTGTACTCTCCGACGCTGATGACGGGTCTATCCTTGAGGCGGGTTTCCTGCAAAGCAGCAAACGGTGCATGGAAATAGCTCAGAAGTCTGGATAGCGCAGTTTTTGGATATCACTCGACAGCGATCGACAGTTCAGGGTGGCGAAATTGTGGCTTGTGGCCAAAGACTCCATGACTCCCTAGGTACGGATCCTAAGGTGTTATGGACCAGAGGCCTTAGTGTGCCGGACGGCGACACCTTTATGCAATGTGCGGGATACTTTCGCGATATAGTTGTGCACGCTATATCGCTCGAACGTTCCCTGGGTACACTCAAACGTCTGCTGGGTTCAGTAGAAGCAGGGGCACCAACGAGCAGGTACCAACAGACTTGTATACACACCCCCAGTGGGTCAAGAATGTAACCCTTATATGAATGGAAATTTTAGTGAAGGGTCATATTTATTTCATTCAAAAAATAAAAAATTCGAATAATATTGAATAGCAAAAAAGGTGGTGTGACCAGGGATTGATCCCTGCCCAAATTAGAGTTTCAAGAAATTGTCTGCCGAGTGTTGTGAGGAAGATGAAAAAAACAATCTGAAGTTTGATAAATTTCCTTAATGCACCTGGGTAGAACAAAAACTTCAAAAAAAAAAAGAATTTTTTGGGTTCTAGAAATTCGATTTAATTTCAGTCCAAACGTTGTGGTTATTTGGGGCGCTGAACGCGAATGTGAGGTCCATTTTCAATCTTTCTGAATGTTACGGTAGGTTACAGTAGACAAATTATACCTTTCCTGCAGTGACTTGCTGTAATCTTCTGAGAAACTGAAAATGAGCCTTATATTCGTGTTGTGCGCCTCAAACCACCCCTAAGACAAATTACGGGCAGGAAATGTTTTAACATCTGAAATCCAAAAAAAAATCTTTTTTTTACTTATCCATGTGCATTGAGGTAATTTGCCACCATTTTTCAAAACTCCAGTTTGAGCTGGGATCAGTCCCTGTTGAGAGTCAGCCGCTTATCTTTCACAGGTTTTCTCTTCAAAATAGCCCTACAGCGGCACGATGAGGAAAATAAACGTTTCATTCAATTTCACACGCCCAAGCCCTCTCAAAACGGAGGTTCGCGGTTTTAGCTACATGAATGATGTTCCTTGATCAAGTACAAAAATAGGAATACAGTGAATTTTTAAAAATTTTTATATAAAAAAAATCTGTACCGCGGAGTCCCCACTATAATTGGACTGTGACAGGATAGAAGACCTGCGGCCCTTACCCCTCCGAGGCCCAGAGGTGCTGCGGCCTCCCCCCGTGAAGTTCACCGAGGTTGCTTTACCCTGAGTAACACGAGAATCTTGTACTCTCCTAATAATCTGTCATTCATGAATCGCAGATTTTTTCATATATTTTGCGATTGGAGCTTCCGAAAATTCGGATCGAATTCTGAACGAAAGAGAGTTTAAAGGCTTAGAATCAGTTGGATCTTGAAATTTTCTTGTCGGCAACTTTTCATGCGTCTTTCAATTCAAAAGTTTTGACTATCCGAATTCCTAGCCTGTCAGATCGCATAAATTTTGGACCGAAAGACGGATCAGGATTTTTTGGAATACGTGAATTCTTTGCTTTTCAAATCTTTGCAGCACCCTTTTGCCAAGGATTAAAGGCAGCATACACGCTCGCAAAAGTTGTTGAGATGACTACATCAGTGGGGTCGTACGGGCCCTAGAAGAGCCCTAACGAAGTTGGAAGAGTTGAAAACGAGTTAAAATGACCGTATTTGAGTCGTATTGAGTCACAAAATCATCCTTTCTCCGCCCATCGATCCGGGCTCCGCCCCTCAATACAAATGTTCAATGCTCGATTACGGTAATTTTGGCTCATTTTTTACGCTTCTAACGTCGTGAGCGTTCCAGAAAGGGCCTACGATTACATTACCGTCGTTATCCCAACAGATTTGTCGCTGGCTGCGCTATTTCAGCCAATGCGGTACAACTCGTCCAATTCTGGGCCAATATAGAACGAACCGTTATATCTTCATTTCAGTTGATTTTTTTCCGGTTTTTTCGTCATCTCTGAATATCAACAGCTTCAGACCTTCGATTCATTCCATAAAATTTATATCATTTTTGAGTGTGTATGCTGCCTTTAAAGAAAATAATGCAATTTTTGAAAATTAACCTCGAAAAATTTTCCGTACTAGAACTATTTTGAAACACGCTTTGTGTAGGCTTCGGCGGTGTTCAATTGATATATCAATTTGGCTCTTCTTTATTCACGTCGAACTGAATCTTGTATTAGGTGCAAAATTGCATGAATTCGCTCGGAATTCTTCTTCTTTTATGTATTTCTCTGAAAAATGCTGCCATAAATTTTTTCACTATAATATGCGAGGCTCTCGAAGCTCTTCTGATGCCAAACAATCGGTGTGGAATTTCAATGGTAGTGTTCTGAAGAATTAGTTCTAATTTGAACCAATCTCACGAGAATGCATATAAATTCCATATTCAAAGACAGACCATTCAAAACTGAAACTTCATTTGTGCTAGGCTAAGTCTGTGATGTCCTATCACGTCTTAAAGTTTCATCAAGTTTCTCGAAACCCTGGTAGAGATACGTGTGAAAACATTATCTCTGTAAAATGGGCGCAAAGTTATGACGCGAACTGTGGATTTCATGTTGTTGCCGAAGCCAGTAATAATAGAAAGTCTCATCGGGTCGCCACATTGACAACAACAACAACAAAGTAGGTGGCAATCACCCGTTTGAGAAGGAAATGTTCTGTTGTTTTCTGAAAGCATGGGCGCGATATCAACACGTGAAAAACTTGTGTGAGCGCGGAAGCAGCCGAGTCTCATAGACGAGCACGTGATGGTGATAGAGCATTTAGAGCGACAGGTGACCTCTTTGGTCTTGCAGGGGTCGAGAAATCAAAAAGTCTTGGTCTCGGTGCACGATGGAAAGTCTTAAAATAGAGGGTGAAGGGCAAGATTTTCATATAATGTATTTTAGATATTTAACTTGTAGCATTGTGTTGAAGTTAGAAAGAAACAGTGAAATTTTATTCAGTGAAGCCTTAGAGTGTGATTAGATTGTGGTGCTTGGATTTTTTGAAGGCTTAAAAGATTTTACTTTGTTATCCTGAAATGAAAGTTTGTGGCGTTTTTTTTTCTGCTACTTTTGGTGTAGTATAGCACAGTCTATGTATTAGTTTGAAAGCGCATTTCCTTTTCTATGTGGTGGTCCTAACTGGAGTTCCAAAAAAGGTCTGTTGAATGTTGTGGGGAGATGAAAAGAAACAATTTGAAGTTCATTAAATTTGCTTAATGCACTTGGGGAGAACAAAAACCACAAAAAATAGAATTTCTTTGAATTTTGGAAATTCGAACAGCTTCAGTCCAAACTTCGTCAATGGGGGTTATTTTGGGCGCCGAACACGAATGTAAGGTCCATCTTTGATATTTCGAAAGATTACGGTAGGTTACTGTAGACAAATGATACTTTCCTTATTGTAACTCACAGTGATCTTCTCAAAAACTGGAAACGGACCTTGTATTCTTGTTCAGCGCTCCAAAATACCCCCTAGACAAATTTTGGAAATGGAAATGTTCCAATTTCTTAAATTCAGAAAAATTGCAATTTTTGCAGTTTTTGATCTACGCATGTACGTTAGGGAAATTTATCAAACTTCAAATTGTTTCTTTTTACCTTCCACGCCAAACTCAACAGTACCATTTTTTAAAACTGTAGTTCGTGCTGGAATCACTCTAGTAAGGGATAAATCATAGCAGATAACAGATTCTCCGGAATGTTTCAATGGGGTGAGTTCTCGCATTTTTTTCTCGGAAATTGCTACTTTTGCGGTTCCTCTTCTGAGCAAGAACTCCAAGGCACCAAACGTCATAGCTAGGCCTATGCTATACTTCTGCGACGCTCGGTCGCTGTCGCCGGAACAAAGCGGCAGCCGCCGCCTGTCACAGAACTCCAGTTCTTTACTTCTATGGTATACTACGTCGCTGTCATAAGCGACAGGAATCTATCACCGATCGCGGCCGAACCAGCGTGGGGACAACGGCGGCGGCCACTGCAGTAGCAATCGACGCGCGCCCTTCGCGGCGACGTATCTCGATGAGGTGTCATACTTGAAGAGCTCCGGACTGTGTCATACTTTGTCGCTGGTCACTGCGGCGCACTGCGAGAGCGACAGGTTCAATCGACTGGAGCTCTGTGACTGGTGGTCGTTGTTGCTGTGTTCATTGACAGCGGCCCAGTTTTGTAGAAGTGCACCGCAGGCCTTGAACATGCTGCTGTCGTAGTGGGTCGCTCAGCGAGGAGCGACAGTGGCAGCGACCAGCTCCGGCCTATTTGCACTATGTCAGCCCTCCGCGATACGTTGCGGCAACGGACGGGCGACAACTGTTCCCACGACGGCTAATGCTGTAGCTAGGATGCCGGTCACGCCGCGATTTGTGTCAAATGATGCCTGTTACTCATGACAGCGACAAAGTATACCATAGACCTCAGATACCTCAAGGTATTCCCCATATTGTGTGAATAATCAACTATTTTGCCAAAAAAAATCGAAAAAAATGAAACAAAAATCGATTTTTGAAAAAAAAATCCATAGTTCACAAAATAAATATCGTCCGTTGGGAAATGCCGCGTAGTATCGTCGATCACTGGATGGGAGGTAGTCGCGACGCTAGTATGATTGCTTTATCATGAAAGTAGGGAGATCGTTTTCAAGAGAACACAATAGTAGAAATGGAGAAACAACCGCTTCGCTCCCAAGATAGCGAGATAAAAGCTCTAACGCGGCTTTCTGGAGATAAGATAACATCGGCATGTATCCTGAAGACTTTCAGTCCTAATTGGAGGTTGGCGCAAACTCGTTGCACCTATGTTATAGCATATGGCACCAAGTTTGAGCCAACCTTCAAAAGTGAACGCGAAGTCTCCTCCGGATCCATGCCGACGTTACAAACATACAGAATCATGAAGCGTGGTGAACAAGTCTTCTCGCATAGAAGAAGAACCGCAGAATTTGCACTCGAAAAAAAGGAAATTCACCGCATTGAAAAGTATTTAAAAAAATCTGCTCTGGCGATATAAATCAGTCCACATGGGGGGGGGGAAATAATCATTCAAACATGGCTGATGTGGTGCTTAGATAGAAGGTTAGTATAGAAAACCTGTCTTTTGGCAACACCCATTAGTTGGACCCCACATTGAACTCAAGTGGTAATTTCATAAGCGGTCGAGTATTACTAGAAGCGACAGAGAGCATCAGATAGATGAGGAAATTCGCTTTCTATGCATGCATACACATTACTAAACAACACAAAAATTAGCGAGAAAACGCAGAAATGAAAACCTGAGCTGAACTTTCTTCCCAAGCGAATAGCTTTCTGAGACTTTCCGGCCAGTACTCTTCGTCCTTTTTTTGCAGGAATCATCCAAACGGAGTTCAGTCGAGCATTGTATGCAAATGAGGTAGACCATGCGAACTGGTGTCAGTCTATACCGCTTAATCGGTTGGGACATGCTGATGAATGCGCGGAGGCTGTGGCGTTTTTGGTAAGTTTGTCATAGTATATCGAAAGACCTGCTTAGGTGAGAATTCGGAACAAAGAAATGCTAGCTTCACTGGAACCAGAATCATTTTGCGTAGCGTTTTTTTTTCTGGTAGCGAGGTGTGGACTGCAGCGACTTTTGCTTCGTATTTCTAGCTAGCTAACTGCTGAAAATCTCCACCAAACTCGTTCCGTAACATTTGTGTGATAGCGAAAAACCCTTCCTGGAAGTTATAGATGAAAAGCTACGGCTATAGAAGACTGGTATAAAAATTTGGAAATAGGCTATCGAATTTTGAAGTTTTTTAGTTCGAAAACATTTAATGGGTTCAAAATTCAGGTTGAAGTTGAACTTACAGGGAAACCTATTCTAGCGTAGACCAAATTGAGCGAAATGGAGTAGCTTGCGAGGATGTCCTTGCTACCAGTAGTAAAAGCTATGATTGATTCGAGCCTAAATTTATATCTCAACAACATTCAAGCTCACAATATGAAGTGGACCTCAAAAATTCAAACATAGTTTTCATCCAATTTTCGTCCGAGGGAGTTATTTGGGGTGCTGAATACAAATATGAGGTTCGCTGCCTTATTTTCATGCGACTACGAAAGGTGCTGTCGTTTTCGGAGCCGATTTCCGGTCTGCGACCGCGGACTGCGTCTGTGGCGACACGACGAAATCGTGCTAGCAGAAAGGTGAATCTTGCCGGGGCCAACTGATCGCAGCACGATTATCATCGCGTTGCTTGATGCAGCAGCCGTTGTCCGCAAATGCGGACCAGAATTTGGCTCCAAGAACGACAGCATAATGAAGATTTTCCACCGAATCTACTATAGTCGTCCGAAAAACTGAAAACGAACCTCTTATTCGTGTTCAGCTTCCCAAATGACTCCCTGGGACGAAATTTGGATGAAGACGAAAGGGTTGAATGTTTAAGGTCCGAAAGACAGTTCAATTTCAGGGGTGAAATTTGACATTATAGTCCGCCCCCCCCCGTGAGTAGCAACCCTGCCAAGCGCGAGATCTCAATTCGTTCCAATAAGTGAGAAACTACAGGGAAAAAGTTGGTCCCGCCCCCAATACCCTAAAAAATACTCAACCGTTTCTGCCCGATTATGCAACCAAAATCTTCTCAAACGGAAAAATTGGTTTGTTTGGCGATGCTCAGAGGCAAAATGTACAATAGCAGAGCTTTTTACTCCCTTTCCGGTGCGGTGTGCGCGGTTAGGCTTTTGGGGTATTGTGGGCGGGGCCGACTTTTCCCTTTAGTCTCGCCCTTATTTGAGAGAATTGAGATCTTGCGCTTGGCGGAGTTACTATTCCCGGTGAGCGGACTTTAACATCAAACTTTACCTCTGTGGTTGGACTGTGCCTTTAGGGTTTTGAGTTTGTATCCTGTTGGTTTTGCTACCCGTAGCGAGGGCGTTCTGGCAAGGTACTTCATTTCGCTCACTTCGGGCTAATCTAAACTGGCTTCCCTTGCCCGTTCATCTCATATACTTTACTCGTTTCAGGTGTCAGATGAGGCCAGCTATATCTCAGGAGAAACGATTGGTGTAAATGGCGGTATGCAAGCTCGCATATAATAAGGTCCGTCCAGGACAGCCGACACACGCTCGTCACGTGTAGTATGTGCCATACCGTGACGTGAACCATTAACTGATGTGGCTGTCTTCCATCCACTTGGATTTATAATTTATCTCTTCATATGTCGTTTGTAGTTTTAGTCATCCTAATTCACCATGTGAGAAAAGATCGGGTAGGTTTTCTCCATGGAATAGTAATCCACGCACATAAAATGTGCTAAGGGTGCCGCCCGAAGGTACGGAAGTGGGCGTGCCTGCTAATATCACGGCCCACTTTCACGACTTTTAGGCGCAACACAAATGTGTGATGATATTGCGGATCATAAGTTGTCTCATGTTAGAAATAGGCTCTATCAACTGGTTGATTTTCGGTTACTCGTTGCATGTGCCATGATACAATCAATATAATATATTTCATTGTTGTTACCGTTGTTTTATTTGAAGATTTTCTATCGTAGACATATTACGCGGACTGCTGTTTTGATGCTTCCCGAAATGAAGTCATGTGATGCAGATGCAATCAGCTGTTTTGTGTGCTGTTGTGTACTGATGCAGGGTTCTTGCTAATATATCCGGGGTGGGTCACGTCCGTTACCTCCACCCTGAAAAATTCTAGAGCTGCTCGTATATGGAGTGGAGGTTAAAGAAATTTTACACCCGCGAGATACAAATATACAAAGCGTAGGTCGGATCTGCCAAAACGACTAGTATGGTTAGTATCTCTTCTGGCTCAATAGTAAAAATGTGCAGTATACCGCCCTGAGCCGCAGGTTCAAAAAAAGTTATAAGCATTTTTCAAGCCTCGCGAAAAAGCAGGGGTACGCATAAGGCATTTTTTATTTTGAATTTCTCGGAAATTCAACGTGAGCCCTCTAAACGTTTTTGATTTAAGTTAATTTATTTTTCGAATTACCTGCCTTTTTGAACTTAGGGAATTTTGATTCTATTACTAGTAAGGACGAATGTGTAGCCGCCTTTGTTGACCTTTGGGGGTTTTGATCTGCTTATAGGCTTGATCAGCTGGCTGCCGATAGACCGAAGTAGAGACTGCCGAGGTCCGATTAAAGGTCTATTCTACCGTTCCATAGAGAAAGCACAACAACCGATTTTATCGAGAACGGTTGTTGGGCTTTTTCTATGGAACGGTAGAAGAGACCTTTAATCGGAATTAAAGTGTCGGAATCGGAATTTTCTAAAAAAAAGTTATTTGATTTGTGAGTTGATTCATTGTGTTTTGAATAAATTTTAAATAATAAATACATTCACGCTGGACATGAGCAATCCGCGCCAGTTTTGGAATGAGGAATCATTGAAATATTTCTTCCCATCGCTCGAATTTTCAAAACAATATTACTCAAAAAAAAATCGAAAAATTATTTTTCCAATATGCCCTATTGCGAGAATTTGCGAATGGACGGGTGGACAATCGAAAAGTACAGATTTTCCGCACGACATTCAAAAAATTACGTGAATTTTGAACATCACTCAAGATTCGATTTAGCAATTTTTGTGCTATCGAATGTTATATTGCCACCTGAAATTTATCGAATATTCAAGTGAATTTATTTTCAAATCAACCGAACAGCCCATTGAACGTTCCCAGATGCACCAAATACCCGGAGGAATTTCAAGTAAATTGAATAGTCAGGAAAACCGGATTTCCCTGATATTGGAATACTTTCTGTATTTTTTCCCGCTCTTTCGAGGGGATTCCAAAAATTGTGAAATACTCATAGATGCTCCCTTGCACGGAAATCTTTAGTAAAAGGCGAAAGATTTTCTCGGTCAAATGCAGGGGAGCCAGAGGTTTATCCAGGGCTACCTGTCCCCACCACCAGACTGAGCGCGTCGTATCCTGCGCGGGTTCGCAAAACGCGTTCAACATTGGGGATTAACCGCCGTGTGCCCAACCTATTTCCTAGCATATTGAGCGAGATTTCCCTGTACTTTACTCCTATTTTCATCGTGTTACAACTTCCTACAAATAAAAAAGTTATAGGCGTTTTTTCTCTGATTTCAAAAAATTTTCTCGGATTCAGCTCAAAAGTTGTATGCAGGGGTAATCTAGGGTGATGAACACGAATCTGAAATCCATTTGTCGAAATTTTGAGGTTTACTGTAGGTTACGGTAGGTAACATGTCATTTAGGGGTCAAAACCGACCTTAGTATTCTGAAAATCGACAAGCGGACGCTAAATTCGTGTTCTCCACCCCGAATAACCCCCGTATACAAATTTGTAGTAAAATCTGAGATTTTGACCAAACTACCGTATACCCACCTAATCTACCGTGATCTGCAAAAAATCGATAAACAGACTGCGGATTCGTGTTTAGCACTCCAAATAACCCTCAGCAAATGATTTTGAGACATATCTATCGTAGAAAACCGGAAATCTCGAAAGTGGCGTTTTTCCCTCGAAATTTTCCCCGCTTGAGAAGCTCCAACCGAAATTAGCCGGAAACTTTGGAAAATCGGCTAATAAACTACAGATTCGTGATCAGCTCCCCAAAAAAAACCACCTGGGAGAATTTCAAGTCAAATCTGGAACATTTTTCTAAAACGCTTCCAGAGCCCTCAATTGGTAGAAATAAGCGCCCGACCGGAAATCGGTTCAAGTCCAAAGCGCTGTCAGTCTGGACAAGGTATGGAAAATGTGCCGCCACCTGAACTTTGCTCAGGGGGGGGGGGTAGTTTTGGACGCTGAACACATTTATGAGGTCCGTTTCCGGATTTTCAGAAGACTTTGACGGTTTTTGGAAGGTACAAAAAGCACAAAAAATGAGCTTTTCAAGCTTGTAACTTCTTGGAACCTGCGGCTCGGGGCAGGATACTGCGCAGTTTTACTATTGAGCCACAAGAGATACTAACGACACTAGTCGTTTTGGCAGATCCGACCTACGCTTTGTATACTTCCCTTGTCAGAGGTAATTTTTGCAGCGCTAAAAACGCATATAACCCCGGCCAGAAAAAACGTTCCGCAGCTGCAATGTAAAAATTCGAATTCTACATCGAAAATTGATCCGAGACACGCATATTTCCATTGGAATGGCCATGGCATGTAATGATCCTTCCCTTATCAGTTCTCTCAAATAAGGGGAAAAAGTCGGCCCCGCCCAAATGCCTCAAAAGGCAAATCACGCACACAATCCCGAAAAGAAAACCAAAAACTCTTCTATTTACATGTTGCCACCGGGCATCAGCGATTTTTTCCGTTGCAAAAATCTTGGTAACCTCTTGGAGGCAAAACGCTTGATTCTTTTCGAGAGGATTGGGGCGGGGCCGACATTTTCCTTGCTCTTGTCTATTAGAGCGAACTGAGATCTCGTGGTTGGCAGTATACATTCCATCCCATCGTTTTCGGATAAAAACAGAAACAGCTTCCTTTCTTCACCTTTAGTTTCATTTCCCAAAGAGAGAACCTTTTCCTATCAAAAGTCATTGTACCATTCGTATGATATGAATTTTGCGGCCAAATTACTGCTCAACGCTAGATGATTTTAGTCTATACGATTATCCGATCTGAAATTTAAATTTGTGCTGTAATTTTGATTTGCTCGCAGACAAAACTTTAATTTGAATTGCGAGTAGTGATCTGGTGATATTTAAATTTCGATTCATTGGAAAATGTGCTTCTTGTAAGCAAATAAGCCGAATAAGTGAAGGGAAATCGCAATTTAGATTTTATCCGAAAATTTTCGGATGGAATGTATAATTGGCAGGGTCGCTATAAACCCGGGTGGACTATAATATCAAATATTACCCTTGAAGCCTCCAAGGATGGGCCTCCAACTAACTAGGAGCGTAATTACGATTTGCCGATTTCCGGCGGTTTTTTAGCCTTCATATTTCGGAAAATGCGAAAAAATTTGGAAATAATTACATGATTTCAATTTTAGTGGGCTAAACAGTGTTACCTGGCAAATCTTCGGGAAGTTTTCAGGATGCTGAATATGAAGATCTGTTCTCGTTTTTCAAGAGAGCCAGAGATGAGGGAGATTCGGGTTTGTATATGCTTTTACTGAATGTATTAGGTTGATGCAAAAGTTTCCGGACTTTTCACGACTTTGAATTTAGAACATTTATTTCAAAAACAAACAAGGCTCACCCAACAAAATAATTTCCATCACAGTCAAGGATCCTTCGCCACCGATTGGGCAGATCATGAATTCAGGACGCGTAGAACTCCGGCTGATTCGAGTCGAAGTATTCTTCTAAGGCCATCTTGACTTCGTCATCGTTAGTGATTTGTTTTCAATCCAGGAAGTGCTGTATCGAGCGGAACAGATGGAAGTCGGAAGGGGCAAGACCTGGGCTATATGGAGGGTGAGGAAGAATTCAGTCCAGGTTCAGCAGTTTCTGTCGGCTTACCCGAGATACGTGTTGCCGAGCATTGTCGTGAAGAAGGCGAACAGTGTTCATCCCAGGATAATGGACTTGGGCTGGGAAGCTCTTCCCCACCCTCAGGGCGATTAGTGCGTATCGCCTCGGCCAAACGTAACACGTGTGAGCGGTTATTGTGGTGTTCTGTGGATGCAGCTCCAGTGAATCGCAGAGCATCAGCTTCCGCTGGTGCTTTTCCGGCTTCGGCGTGGTCCGCGCTACTTGCCCAACGTCTGTCTACGCCCTTTTCCTCGATATGTTGAGGTACAGACACCACTTTTCGTCTCCTGTGACAATGTCGTCGAGCCAAGCAAAAGTGCGCTTTCTAGAGAGCAGTTCAGTGCATGTCTCCACACGGCGAAGTTTGTCGCTCACGCTGAAAGTTTGGGGGACCCAAACGTTGAGCTTGGAAACCTTTCCAAATGCAGCCAAGTGACGAACGACAGTTGATTGAGCGCAGCCAAGCCAGCTTTTGCATCATCCTAATAGTAGGGGCATCTGCCTTGTCTAGGTCTACGTGAAGCTCACAATCTGAACAGAGCACCGACATGAAATTGCCTTGGACCCCCAATGGTGATTCAGGCTTCATATTTCGAGTAGTAGCCAAAATTTGCTATATTTATTTATTAATTTATTGTGGCCAATTACAGTTTCGGAAACCAAGGCGAACAACAAATGAAAAAGTGTGATTGGCCTATTAGAAAAGCAATAGGATGAATAGTGATTGACGCCCATTTGATACGGGAACATTGCGCTGCGCACAGAAGTCTTGTCTGAGATGGTAATGTTAACGTATGCGGCTCCACATGTTGGACAAATGTTTTTCACAAGTTTCACAAGCCTCTTGACCTGCTTTGGCGTTCTACTTCCTACCAGGCGGTAGCCCAGCAAGGAGACAAGCAGAAGACAAGCAGCAGTGAGAGAGTCCGCCTTTATTGGAGCCCTAGATCAAAACTTTCAGAGTTACACTTCAGCTCAATTTTTCCGTTATTTACGTCATATCGGGGCTTCAATGTTTTCGCAAAAAATGGACATACAAAAACCATCAGAGCTCATAAAAACGAACAAAAAAGAGAACAGAACGAGGTGAAGTGAATAGGCTTCAGGTGAAATATATCGAGGGAGAGTGATTGCAAGAGAAGTGGATGATGAGAATGATTATGAATAGACTGGAACGGGAACGGTGGCTAGAACAATCCTTTCTGTCTTAGATTTTCTTCTAGTCTGCCGCTAAAACTTCCTGGCGTCGACGACAGTATCATAGATAATGGCAACTGATTCCAAGTGCTGGAAGCTCGGACCAAAAACGACTCTAGAAACAGATTGGAGTGTACGGAACCTGTAAAAATACGAAATGAATGACCTCTAGTTTTCCGGTTGAATGCAGAAAAAGCAGAAACATCGTCTCTGTCAATGTCAAGGTAGTTCATTACAATTTTGAACAAAAGGTTCTGATCATAAATCACTCTTCTAAATTGCAGCGAGGTAGCACCTAATTGGGACAGGCGCTCTTGGTAACTGACTTCATACAACCCGTTTCTTGCAAATACCCTTTTTGTGAACCTCCGTTGAACCCTTTCAACTCTCTGAATATACACTTGTTTTGAAGGGGACCAAGTTGGAGTACAATATTCGAGCAGCGGCCTTACATAGGTGGTGAAAAGCTTGAAAAGTGTGGCCGCGTTTCGAGTTTGAAAAGCCAAGTATAAAGTTAGACTTTGTGTAAGCGGATGCCACTATTTTCTCAATATAGCCCTCGAAAGAAAGAGAGTCGGAGTAAACAATCCCGAGATCACGCACCGAGTCGACAATACGAAGTTCACGGTTACCCAGCATGAATGAGGACCCACGTGGATGACTACTACCAATGCACATTACAACGGTTTTCTCATAGGAGATGTCGAGTAACCATTTTTCGGACCAATCAAGCACAGCATCTAAAGCCTGCTGAAGTATGTGGGAATTATTGAAAGAAAACAATTTGGAGTCGTCGGCATAGATAGAACACTCAACTCCCTGCGGAATATATTTTGGCAAATCATTAATGTAAAGCAGAAACATTAACGGTCCTAGGCATGTGCCTTGGGGGACACCACTAGGAGTTGGGTAAGGATCGGAAAGAACCCCATTGATGAAAATCTTCTGAGTGCGTCCGCTCAGAAAGGACTGAAGGAATTTCAGCAGACAACCGCCTATACCATAAGTTTTGATATTTGCAACGAGGAGGCCAAGATGAATAGAGTCAAAAGCTTTTGAATAATCCAAATAACATGCTGTAATATATCCACGTGAGTCCACTGTCTTCTGCCACTTGGGAATCGTTGTAATTAATGCCGTAATGAGGGACTTTTTTGCTAAGAATCCGTGTTGCAACTTTGTAATTAGACTGTTTTCATGAAGGCAATCATAAAGTTGTTTACAAACAATGCGTTCAAGAACTTTGCTAGTGGATGAAGTCAGACAGATTGGTCTATAATTCTTAACATCTGTTTTATCCCCTTTTTTGAATATCGGCTTCACAAAACTGTCCTTCCATAATGAAGGAACCTCACCATGAAGAAGACACCAGTTGAAAATAAGTGTAAGCGCAGGTGTTAACCCAAGAGCTGCCTTTTTCAAGAAAATATACGGGATGTTGTCTGGTGAAGTGGAGTACCTGGGTGGAAGGCGTAGCAAAGTCGTGTACACTGTTTCACTGGTGATGTCTAAAACGTCGATTTTCGAGGAAGTGAACGCGGGGCAATTTTTGTCATTGTGGCAGGAATGATGTTTGTAAACAGACTTGAAAAATGTTGCGAAAACTCTCGCTTACTCCAGCTCAGTCTTGCAGGGTTCACCATTGGTATTCAGGATAGATAGAATACTGTTTTTCAGCTTTAGTTTTCTGTTGATGAATTTGTAGAACCCCTTTGAATTACGAGAAAAAGCGACTTTCCCTTCTTTGCGCAGATTAAGCTCCCATAGTTCACGCTTCAGTCTTCTAGAAAAACGGAAATATTTCTGAATAACAATGCTAGAACGAGCATGGTATAGTCTCGAGACCTTCTGCGCAAGTTTTCGAATGTATGAGGGATAGCGAAATTCAGTTTGAGTTCGTGACTTGATTGGAATAAACACCTCGATCAGCCTTCTACAATGCTCTAGAAAGATATGGAAACACTCATCAGCGGAGTTGCAATGCGATATGATGTCGCGCCAATTGATACTCAAAAGTTGCTCGCAAATGGCAGAGTAGTTGCCATTGGAGTAGTCAAAATAGAAAGAGTTGGAAACGGGATTGTTGACTTCCAAGCGAATTTCGAACGAAATAGTTCTGTGGTCTGAGGTGGAGAAAGGCGCGAGAACACTAACATCTTGAATAATTTCCTGATTGTTATAATATATGATTAGTTTTAGATATTATCTGTTTGGTTGATTGCTGCAGGTGGCTGGCTGTTAGAGAACATGGTGGGCAAGAAGACATTAATAAACAAGTTACCATTTTCGGTTGAAAGAGGCAGAGGTGTCTAACAATAAGGGGGTCGCAGTGTGCAAGAGTTGCACACTCGACACGGATCATATAGCTGCTTTGTGTTTGCCATTGTGCGTAGGCGCAAACTCGGTGTACTATAACATAGCTACACCGAGTTTACGCCAGCGCACAACAAGGAACGTAAAGCACCGGTACGATACGTGTCGGATGTATCTAAGGTGTCTCGTTATTATGCGTATCGTGCCTTCGTAATGTGAGCATATGGTCGATTTGGTATGAAAAATCGCTACGAGCTTTCGTCGTGAGTACGGGCTGCCAGAATGCCGGCATTCCATTCAGTGGAAGGTACATGTTTTAGGGTGATTTTTATGCTTCTAATTTGCGGTGCATATATGGCCTTGTATACGAATAAATTGAAGAAGTGGCCATTGATGGGAATTGTGTAGAGGATGCGAGAAAGAGTGCATGCAGCGTGTGGTATAGCAGATGGAATGAAATTGAGTAACCCTTTGCGCGTTGCAAATATTATTGAAGCAAGTATCTATAAGGCCATTATTCAATCATCGTGGCATGCCTGCAATCTGAAAACAAAACGTTCATTCAATTATATATGAACATGACAGAGAACAAGTACAAGGAACGAAGGACATCCACAAAATAAGTTTTGCTGTCGAATGGTCTTCATATCTAAAATAGAAGTTCAGTTTAAACCAGATTACTCTGAAAATTGAGAACATCTATGCACCTGCTAAGCTAAGGCTATATTTCGTAATCGTCTTCGGCTCTAATAGTAACGAGCACTTCCTGCGGGTGGGATCCGTCGAAATCTTCCCTCTCGAAAGGGAGCAACCGGTCTGCCCAAACTTCTTTCAAATTGGATATCCTCCATATCTGATCCGCGGAAGACTTCGGAAGAAGAGTTAATCTCCAACTGAAGCCCTTTGCTGGATTTGGGATTCGATCAGCGCCCGTGTCTGTCTAGGCATCTCAGCTTTATAAAGCGTGTTCGCCATCATAGCGCACAGCGGACACGTTGTGAAAGGACTAAAAATATGCATCAGAACGCGTTTTGAGAGATTTCAAAGCGCCATCTTACTAAAAATCTCCTTGGGTCTTCTCATGACCATTCAGAGAGTCCTCGTTCAGGGCAGCAATGGGTTCGTGCGAACTTATGTTTGTAAGGCCCCGTAATGCTTTCGTTCGGTAAGAGAAGCAACGGTGAAGTGACGATTTAATCAGACCCCTTCCCTAAAATTGCTTACAAACTTCTATCAGCCAAAGCGGCCATTCTGAATGAAGTGCTCATTTCTAGGACCGTTTTTGAATTTAGAACTCGAAAAGGCCCGTCGGTGCTGTCTACGATAGCTTTACACAAAGTCATGCGTTTTTCGCCTAATTTCTGTACCTACAGCGCCTTCCAGAACTCGCACTAGTCTTTCACCAATCTGGAAACGGACTTCATAATCGTGTTCAGCACCCAAATCAACCCCTCTAAGTGAAGTTTGGTGAAGGCACATTTTCCGAACATCGAACACATTAATACACTGCGACGCATAAGTACAGCAACACCTGTGAATTAGGTGTATTATATGTCGGATCGAGGTTTTGAATAGTCTGCCAACGCGTAGCTAGTTGCCTCCGAGGGCGCGGCCTGTACACAGCCTCATTCCATGTAGTGAGAATTTACGGGCTTTAGCTACGATAGCTAAAACCCGCATATTCTTGTGTCCACGGTACAAGGGTGCAAGTTCTACGCGTATTCTACGTAAGAACGAAGGCTAAATTCGATACATTTATCTCTCTGCCGCTAAACCTCGCTATAATTCTGCAGCGAGAATTCACGGATTTCGCGATAGCCTGTGTTGAAATGCAATCTTAAACCCGCGCTGGCTACGCGGAACGCAGGGATACCGTTCGAACAATGTTGGCAGAGTCATCTCATTGTGAGTAGTTCGGTCGACGCGTTTCCGGAGCATGTCGTTTGACCTCGAGACTAATTTGTGTATGAAGCGCAGAACATATGCTATTACCCTTTGAGTGGGTAGGAGTTATGTCTTCTCCAGTGTAGTTCAGACGGATTTGTGCTTGTTGCTGCCGTCAAGGTGAATACCTCTTGCTTTGGAGAATCAGATGGTAGAGTGCCTAAGCGACATTCCTTAGGCCATTGTTCGATAGGGGTTCTGATGAAGGATGGTCCTTTCCACCAGATGTGATTGTTGAAATCCTCTTTGCTGATTCCTCTTGTAGCAATATCTGCTGGGTTGATGGAAGTGTTCACGTAGCCAAAACGAGTTGTTCTGGCTAATTCAGCTATTATTTTCTGTATTTCTCGTACTCTGTTTTTCACAAGCACTCCTGCTTTTTTGTTGGAAGGGTGAGATGTAATCCCACTTGAGCGCAATCTCTGAATCCGAAAGGATTAACACATCGGTTATCATTGTGCGGTGTTGTATGGCGTTGAAGATCATGTGCGCTAGTCGAACTGCCATCGTCAATGCGTTCAGTTCAAGTTTCAGGATTGTTGGGCTTTCTTTCATCGAAGGCAGTTTGGATTTTCCCATGAGCAGGTTTGCTTTCTGTTGTCCGACACGAGGTATGCACAGGCTGCCATGGCTTCTTTGCTGGCATCTGAAAACAGTACGAGTCGAGATTTGTTGCCAATTTGAGCTACTTTTTTTGGCACCACATAATTGAAGATACTGGTAGCCGTTGTTATTTCTTTCCATTGCTTTTGATGGTCAGCCGAAAGCGTTGTGTCCCATTCGTAGTCAAATTTCCATAGCTGTTGAAGGAAACGTTTTCCAGTGAGGGTAAGTGGAGTAAGCCATCCGAAAGGATCGTAGATACCAGCCTTTTGTTCTGACACGGTTCGCTTGGTGGTGAGTGTCTTTTCAGGAAATTTGCACGAAATCACAATGTCATCGGTCTCAGTCTTCCATGTGATTCCGAGTACCTTCACGTTTTTGTTGTGGTCTGTGTCCTCTTCGGATATTTTTGCTTTCAGGTCTTTGTCGTTGGATTGGAATTGTCTCAAGTTCATGTTGAGGTTTCTGAATATGTTTTTCGATTCCTTGTAGAAATTCAGTCCCTCTTCAGTAGAAGGCGTTGTTATGATGACATTATCGACGTATGTGTTCTCTTCTATTTCCTTAGCGAGTTCTTGCTTGCCCACTTGCATTCTCAAGTGATGCGTTATTGTTCCCGCAAGGAGAAATGGTGAGCAGTTAAGTCCGAACGTTACTCGCGTAAATCGGAATGTGGCAATGTTCTCTTGGGTAAGTGGTTGATGAATGTTCCGAATCCACAGGAATCTCGTAGCGTTCCGATCTTCTGAGTGTAGGCGGACTTGAAGAAAAGCTTTCTCAACGTCACTTGTGATCGCTGTCTCTCCGATTCGGAAGCGTAGTAAAATTTCGCAAATCTTCGGAAGTATGACTGGACCTTGATGGAGAACTTCATTCAGCGATGGAAAACCCTTCATGTGCGCTGAGGCGTCGAAGACCACTCGTATTTTAGTGGTATCCTTGCGTGGGGTTAGGACGGCGTGATGTGGTAAATAGTGCACGATTTGTCCTTTGGTGGGTGGGGAATCTTCTTTTACTTCTTCAATTATTCCTAGTTGCAATTGATTCATAACAGTGTCATGGTATTGCTGCAGGATAGCTAAGTTTTTCTTGAGATGAGACAGGTTCGATTTCAGTCGTTGGAAGGCTATTGTTTTGTTATTCGGAAGTTGAGCGCAGTTGCTTTTCCATGGTAGCCTCACATAATATCCGTCTTCTCTTTTCTCGATGGTTTCCTCGAAGGCTCTGAGGACGGCTGCAATTGTTTGTTTCCGTTCTTCGGATTTCGGACCGCTAAATTCGTAGACTCCTGATCCTTCGAATTCGCAGAACGTTTCCCACGTTTGCTCCAAAGAGCTATCCAAGTGTAGTTGGTTTTTCATGTGGTCTGAAGTTTCTTTCGTTCTGGATTGTTCTGTGTCACTTTTTCCAGATACTAAGTATCCGAGCTTCGAAGGAATTATTTTCAGTCCTGACGGAAGCGTTTGTTGATCTCCTAGGCCGTTATCCAGTATTGTAAAAAGATCTGAGCATCCGAGAAGAATGTCCGGTTGAACGTCTTCTATCGCAGGACTGATGGATAGATGAATGTTTTTCTCAGACAGAAAATGTTTGTCCTCATCGTTGAGACGTGTCCTCACGAGGGGTTCGGTAATGGCGTCGATACGGGGTACTGTGAATGAATGCGGAGATCCTTTAGCATCCCAAATCTGTAAGGTGGTTATACTGCAGGTTTTCTGTATCGGTCGCTTTGAGGCAAATGTGTTGATCGTCAGCTGGGCTGTGTCAACATTTTTCAGTTGGAGACTATCTGCGAGCTTGTTGCTAACGAATGATCTATCCGCTCCTGTGTCGAGCATGACGTGTACGGGTTCCAAAGCTCGAGTCGTGGGGTTCAGGACTAAAGCTTGTCCAACTAGAACTTGAACATTCTGTTGATGCGTCCGTTCTTCGGTAAACGCTAATGTGTCGGCAACTGTTCCATTGGATTTGTTCTCGTCGGAGAATGACGTATGGATTACAGCAGTAGGTTTGTTTGGTGTTTGTGTTTTCGTTCTTGTTTTCGGTGTTTCATTTCGCGAACTGGAATCTTGTTGTAATGGAAGCTGGATTGTCCTGCATATTGAAGTGTGGTGTCCAGCATCATGACACAAACGGCATGTCCCGCCTTTACACTGAGTCGATATGTGATCGCTGGATCCGCAATTGAGACATAATTTCCGAGTTTTCATTACTTCGAGCCGCTGCTCTCGTGTGAAGAATTCTTGGCAATTTCTTGGAGAGTGACCTGGTTTGCTGCAGTAGAAACAGGTAGGTGTCCTTCTTATTGCATGTTGTGATTTTGGAGAGCGGAGACTTTCTTCAGATGGCGTCCTGTTCATGAACATTTGACGTCTGCTTGTCATGCGGTTGGAGTTAGTATTGTACCTTTCTACTTCACGTACAATTTGCAGCTCGGCTTGGATGAAAGCTTTCGCTGATGAGAGTAGAGTTTTCGTGTTCCATGCGTTTCCCGATGTGGAAGTTTGCTGTTTCTGTCGTAGTACGTGTCTCTGAATCTTCTCCGTGAATTTTCCTAGAAGTTGCTTCTGCAAAAACGTATTGTTTATGTGCTCTCCTTTGAGTTCAAGTTGATCGACGATTGAGTATAGCTGTTCGCATAGCTTCTCCTGATCCTCGAATCGACTGCTTTGCGCTTGTGCCGTCTGTAGTTTACGGAGGAGAATATCTACGAGTGCTTCTGTGTTTCCGTATTTTTCTCGCAGATGTTCCACGACCATTGGGTATGTGTTTCTGGATATCTCGTAGTGTTTCATGATCTCTTTTGCTTCACCCTGAAGAGCATCCATCAAGTAGTTCATCTTTTGCATGTTATCGATGTTTCGTGTGTGAACGGTGTGTTCAAAAACGCTCCAGATTGATTCCCATTCCCATGACCGACCGCTAAACTTTGGTATCGGTATTGGAGGTAGCGTTATCTTAGGTGCCTCCATTTCTGTGTCGGTGGGTGTTATGCATTCTTGTAGCTCCTCTTGCAAACCGACCAGTTTGGTGAGTGTCGATCGGGCTTTGTCGAGCAGATCTTCAGCAGCGTTCACGTTTGTCTGGATTCTTTGATGAACTTCATTTTCTGGTGGTAGACCAGTTGCGTCGAGGCTATCAGCTGCGGTGATATACTTGTCGAGCGCATTTTCGAGGTTGTTAACTTCCATTTCGATTGTGACTTTTGCCTTTCGGATCCTCGTGTGGTTTTCGTTTACATATGATTTTCTCTGCAAATCTTCAAGTGGAAATTGGACTGAGATTTCCGAAATTCTGGCGTTCTCGTCGAGAAGCTTAGAAAGGCGATTCACTGTTCTTGTCAGCAGACCTTGTCTTGTAGACAGTGACGAAGACATGGGGTAGGTTTGCCGAGTGAGCAGTGCCGAATGCCGAAAAGCCTGATTTGCGAATCACTGAAACTTGAGTTTAGGGTTGCGAAGTGTGATCGAAACTGATCGACCCGGAAGATCCTTGAATCGCTGCGACGACAGTTGAATCTGTGAAATTGATTGAAACGGATTCACCTACGGACTCCGTCTGAGTGTGCTTGACCGTGGTGCTACGCCTTCTGTCAGCGATGGCGTCGATAGTTGACGTGCGGCCGTAGACTCGTGCTTGGTCTTGATCTGGTCCTCCGCTGGTTCTGGCGTCGACTGGCGGCTCTGATTGTCTTGTCTGGAGCCGATGCACCAATAAGGTGGTTCGTATGTGCTGCCACGCGGTTAGGTTAGAAGTAACTTTACTCAACCAAACAATTCACTTATATAGCCGTGACTGTGGCTGTAAACAAATGAGATCATTTATCATGAGATCATGCAGTCGAACTTCTTCACTTTAAGTAGGCTGTTTTCATGGTGCGGTGTAGACGAACTATAGCTATGGTGAGGATAATTTTGACCATTGGGATGCGGTAGGCCGCCAAGGAACGAAGGACATCCACAAAATAAGTTTTGCTGTCGAATGGTCTTCATATCTAAAATAGAAGTTCAGTTTAAACCAGATTACTCTGAAAATTGAGAACATCTATGCACCTGCTAAGCTAAGGCTATATTTCGTAATCGTCTTCGGCTCTAATAGTAACGAGCACTTCCTGCGGGTGGGATCCGTCGAAATCTTCCCTCTCGAAAGGGAGCAACCGGTCTGCCCAAACTTCTTTCAAATTGGATATCCTCCATATCTGATCCGCGGAAGACTTCGGAAGAAGAGTTAATCTCCAACTGAAGCCCTTTGCTGGATTTGGGATTCGATCAGCGCCCGTGTCTGTCTAGGCATCTCAGCTTTATAAAGCGTGTTCGCCATCATAGCGCACAGCGGACACGTTGTGAAAGGACTAAAAAATATGCATCAGAACGCGTTTTGAGAGATTTCAAAGCGCCATCTTACTAAAAAATCTCCTTGGGGTCTTCTCATGACCATTCAGAGAGTCCTCGTTCAGGGCAGCAATGGGTTCGTGCGAACTTATGTTGTAAGGCCCCGTAATGCTTTCGTTCGGTAAGAGAAGCAACGGTGAAGTGACGATTTAATCGAACCCCTTCCCCTAAAATTGCTTACAAACTTCTATCAGCCAAAGCGGCCATTCTGAATGAAGTGCTCATTTCTAGGACCGTTTTTGAATTTAGAACTCGAAAAGGCCCGTCGGTGCTGTCTACGATAGCTTTACACAAAGTCATGCGTTTTTCGCCTAATTTCTGTACCTACAGCGCCTTCCAGAACTCGCACTAGTCTTTCACCAATCTGGAAACGGACTTCATAATCGTGTTCAGCACCCAAATCAACCCCTCTAAGTGAAGTTTGGTGAAGGCACATTTTCCGAACATCGAACACATTAATACACTGCGACGCATAAGTATAGCAACACCGGTGAATTAGGCGTATTATATGTTGGATCGAGGTTTTGAATACTCTGCCAACGCGTAGCTAAATGCCTCCGAGGGCGCGGCCTGTACACCGCCTCATTCCATGTAGCGAGAATTTACGGGCTTTAGCTACGATAGCTAAAACCCGCATATTCTTGTGTCCACGGTACAAGGGTGCAAGTTCTACGCGTATTCTACGTACGAACGAAGGCTAAATTCGATACATTTATCTCTCTGCCGCTAAACCTCGCTATAATTCTGCAGCGAGAATTCACGGATTTCGCGATAGCCTGTGTTGAAATGCAATCTTAAACCCGCGCTGGCTACGCGGAACGCAGGGATACCGTTCGAACAATGTTGGCAGAGTCATCTCATTGTGAGTAGTTCGGTCGACGCGTTTCCGGAGCATGTCGTTTGACCTCGAGACTAATTTGTGTATGAAGCGCAGAACATATGCTATTACCCTTTGAGTGGGTAGGAGTTTGTTATGTCTTCTCCAGTCGAGTAGTTCAGACGGGTTTGTGCTTGTTGCTGCCGTCAAGGTGAATACCTCTTGCTTTGGAGAATCAGATGGTAGAGTGCCTAAGCGACATTCCTTAGGCCATTGTTCGATAGGGGTTCTGATGAAGGATGGTCCTTTCCACCAGATGTGATTGTTGAAATCCTCTTTGCTGATTCCTCTTGTAGCAATATCTGCTGGGTTGATGGAAGTGTTCACGTAGCCAAAACGAGTTGTTGCTAATTCAGCCACGATTTTCTGTATTTCTCGTACTCTGTTTTTCACAAGCACTCCTGCTTTTTCGTTGGAAGGGTGAGATGTAATCCACTTGAGCGCAATCTCTGAATCCGAAAGGATTAACACATCGGTTATCATTGTGCGGTGTTGTATGGCGTTGAAGATCATGTGCGCTAGTCGAACTGCCATCGTCAATGCGTTCAGTTCAAGTTTCGGGATTGTTGGGCTTTCTTTCATCGAAGGCAGTTTGGATTTTCCCATGAGCAGGTTTGCTTCGTTGTCCGACACGAGGTATGCACAGGCTGCCATGGCTTCTTTGCTGGCATCTGAAAACAGTACGAGTCGAGATTTGTTGCCAATTTGAGCTACTTTTCTTGGCACCACATAATTGAAGATACTGGTAGCCGTTGTTATTTCTTTCCATTGCTTTTGATGGTCAGCCGAAAGCGTTGTGTCCCATTCGTAGTCAAATTTCCATAGCTGTTGAAGGAAACGTTTTCCAGTGAGGGTAAGTGGAGTAAGCCATCCAAAAGGATCGTAGATACCAGCCTTTTGTTCTGACACGGTTCGCTTGGTGGTGAGTGTCTTTTCAAAATGGTTCTCTTGGTATGACTCCGAATTCGCCATTTCGCCTTCAGTTATAGCAAGAAGTTTGTATTTCGTACGACGCATATATGTAGCAACACTTGAGAAACATGAAAATGTCTCGCGACGACCCCACAATGCACCACTTTCATGCGTATTTTTTAAAATATTGGTTCAGGGTGATGCTACCTGTCCACTTCCCCGGTGAACTTCAATTGTCTCCTGACGAGAAAGTGATGTTAGCTCCCTAGACTTGAATTTCGATGAAGTCCAAACTAGCTAGAGCGACAAGCCGGACGTAGTTCCGAATTCGTGCCGGATCGTGAAGCGTTCAACGCTTTTGGTTGCACACAAGTCCTATGGACCCTGGGAAACAATTCCAGCCAGACATTCCTCAACGAGTCACCACCGACATGGTGTCGGCCCCGATGACTCATTACTACTCGTTGTTGAGTTTCTCGGCAAATACCATTCCATACTTCAACAACCACCCCTACAACATTGTGGACTCCGGACTGTAGCAATCTCATCGCTCAGAGCATTTTCACAAGCCTGCTAGACTCGAGCCCGCGCGATCAAACATGAGCGCGAAACAGGGGAACATGAGTTCTCCGAGCAACTGGGTGCCGTTTGCCAAATCGTGTGTAATCTATTTTTATTCAACGATAACAAGTTTATTTCAAATGATTCTGACAGCACAAACTGTCTTTAGAGAGCTCTTATTGACGACTACTTGAGCATCGTCTGTCCCAATTGTAGTTGAAGACTATTATGTTTGATCGCGCGGGCTTGAGTCTAGCAGGCTTTTGAGAATGTTCTGAGCTATGAGATTGCTTCATTCCGGGGTCCACAATGTTGCCGTAGTATGAGTCGTCGGGGCCGAAACCATGTCGGTGGTGAATTGACCAGGAATGTCTCGCTGGTATTATTTACAAGGCTCCTTAGGACGTGCGGGCAACCACAGACGTTGAACGATTTAGGACCCACCACGAACCCCTTGGTCGCCCTAGCTCGCTTGAACTCCATCAAAATCCAAATACAAGGAGCTAACGTGACTTTCTCGTCAGAAGACAGCTGAAGTCACCGGAAAAATGGACGAATAGCATCACACTGAATCAATATTTAAAAAACACAAATGTAAATGGTACAATGTGAAGGTCGTTGCGAGGTATTTTCATGTTTCTCAAGTGCTGTCTCAGAAAACCGCCGCATTCAATGCGTGTCGAATATGCATTCAACTCGAGTGACCACACCCATCGAAAGGCTTCATGACAGGGGCACGTGCTCCAAACAGCAGCACGTGCTGCCAAATTTCATGACAGGAGCATGTGCCGCAAAATTCAATCGCAGAAGTACGTGCTGCAAGGTAGTCCAGCACACCGACATGCGACGCGGCCAGCTCGCCGAGCACCTTCTGGGGCCGTCAGCGATTGGACGAGGCTCCAACGGCTGGGCGGGTAAAATACCGCGAACCTGGGTAGTTCAACCAGCGAAGCTACCGACCTCTCAGTTCCGTCTCAGGAGTGCATCGTATACTTTCCTTATTTGGATAATCGTTTTTTCATCAAGTTGAATGTGTATCATGCACGCATTGGACGGCTTACTTGTTGGGGCACGTGCCGCAATTTGAAACACAATAGGAGCACGTGCTCACCTAGCAGCACGTTCCCTGACTGTGCTCGAAACCACCTTGTCTTCGAGTTGAATGCATATTTGACACGCATTGAATGCGGCGATTGCCTGAGGTTATGCTTATGCGTCGTAAGAAATACAAACTTCTGCAATAACTAAAGGCAGTATGGGGAACTTGGAGTCATACCAAGTCAACCATCGTATTCGTCGTAGTAAAAAAAACACAGAAACTCTCCCCAATATTCAAAACATCGATTCAACATATGATACGCCTAAATTAGGCTTAGTTCACAGGTGTTGCTATATTTATGCGTCGCTGTATAGGGTCTTCCACTTAGACCGATTGATGGTCGAGTGTTTACTTATCAATTGTGGGCGTTCTGTAAGCCTTTAAGAATAAAGTTTTAGATTTGACAAAAAAAACTTCCCAGGAGAGTTTCCATGGTTCTGATCACGAATCTGGAGTCTAGTTGCCGATTTTCCGAAGCTTTGGACAAAATTCCTTCGAAGGTTCTCTTTGGGGGAGATTTTGAGTGCAAAACACGACATTCGATTATTTCGGAATACTACGATAGATGCAGTTGAATATACTTTTATCGGGGTTATTCGGAGCGTTTAACACTAAAAGGCAGTGTTCACGATGAAAATCGTTTTTCTGTTTTTCCCCTATCTTGAAAACGGCCCCATGCTGATTCCAATGATGCCTCTGAAATCGTACAACACCTTCAGAGTTATGGTCGCTCAAATATTGAGCTAAGGAAACATGGTGGACGAGTTGTCCGAGGCTTGTAACTTCCGTCATTTGCAGCCGATGTATGCGATCTGACTTGAGTAAAGAGAGAGGTTGAGAATGAAGGGAAGAATGGGGCTAATGATTGGAAATCGTCGCTCATCTCACGATCTCGAGCATTCATTTCTTCACGTCGGTGGGCGTGTGTTGCGCTTTTGGGGTTTGCCTTGCGCTCAAAGTGGCAACTTCGGGCACCTTTGGAGCGTTTCATGGCTCGTTTTCATGCATTCTTTCGACGTCAACGTAACAGTGTGCCCCTCCACTACATATTCCTAGTGGAAACTGAAACACATCTTTTATCGTGAACACTGCCTTTAAGAGACCGAGCGCTCCACGGCTACTACGCGCAGCCGACCGCGCGCTCGCCGTCCAATCTGTTCAGTGGGTATTAAAACCGGGATTTTCTTTAGGTAAGAACCCGAATAAAAGAATATAGAGGTGACCCATGTCTCCCCATCAGAAGTTCCTCTTACTACGGGTCTTCCAGCCACAATGAAAACTAATCTTGTTTTTACTAAGAAACTACGGAAAATACCTTGCGAAGCATGATGAAAGCTTATAACATCTGTCAAAGTGATTCTAGGCAACCGCGAAGGGCATATTTGGACTCTACGTCTCAATATAAAAGAAAGCACATTTTGTTTGGAATCGTCCATTCGACCAAAAGCAGTTCCCATGAAGATCACGAGTGAAAAGCTGTGAGGGAGCTCGGCCTCGGCATACACGACCGTACAAACAACCAACGAGGTATTGTAGAATTTGTTCTAACCTTTCTCCATTTATGTACGTCTCGAACGTGCATCAAGCAGGTATTAAAAATTGTGGAGACCGGCACCCCCGAAGCTGTTCCCACTTCTATTGAATGCCATAAGTGAGCCTTCACTTTTTCTAACCACTTGATTTGAGATAGCAGTGCTTTAGTTTCGCCACCTGAAATATAGGGAGTATGTGAAAAATAGTATGCATATGAACTGGACTGTGCTCGAGTACCTTCAGTAGATTATTACCCAGCCATTTCACATTGTGCCACCCATCATAATGATGGCATACTGCCCCAATCTCCTTTTTCAAATCCTGTAGCAGAGGCCTATATGAGCGACTTCTGTCGGTTGTGAGCGAGCCTATCGCAAAGCCGTTCTAAACAACCCAACGCAGGGCACGCCGAACACCCTCAAGCTCCATACGGGAGCTGATTCCCTCTGAAAAACGTGCCATGATTGTGTGCCATGGGGTAAAGTGAAACTGTCTGGACGAATGCAGCACTTCTGAGCGCAGGACGAGTTTCGTTCTTGCCTTCACCAGCACCACCTTCCAAAGTAGTGCTGAGTACCCTCTGCTGTCAAAAGCTCCATCTGCAGCTAGATGAAGTTTCTCCCATAACTGAAAGAAAGTAAATGAGAATTACCAGCAAGTGATACTTAGGGTTTCATTTTACCTCGTAGGAGATTTTGACGAGCTCCTTCACGAGGTTTAGCTGACCTTCATAAACATTTTTTATAGCTGGTTTACACCGATCGAAGACCTTCCAGGGAAATCCTCTTGAAAAGAGTCACTTTGAGCTCCTTGGCCCACCGCTCGATCTTCTGAACACATCAACTCATACCTAGTTTTTAGAGTACTACCCTTTCTTCCCACAATGAAACGAAGCCCCGTCGTCACAGTGGCGACCACAGAATCTACGTTTCTTTTGGATGTGCGCTCTCATGAGTGGCCGACGGTGCGTTCCAGGCTCTCCCATCTCCTCCTGGTGCTACATACCCTCTATAAAACGTCGTAATTCTCATCATTCGAGGCGCGAGCGACGCGCTCCATGCTGCAGCCTCCGTTTGCCCTCCGCTCTCTCACTGTCTCTAACCTCCGCTCCGCACCAGTTCGCGTAGGAACTATATAAATTTCGCCGTCTTATGGCCTGTAAATCTTGCTGAACGTACGATGCACTCGAACTTGATAACGGCTGTGGTCAAGCCTGTTACAAAATGTGTGCGCAGTCCTTGTCCGTAATGTTATCAAGTTTTCTTTGCTCACAGCTCGCACGTTATAAATGTGGCACACAACGTGACGAGTGAGTGTGGATTTATCTTCAATGTCCCTCGTCAAGAATCTTCTCAGCCGACCACTTTCTTACGACAGGCGATTAGCATCACTCTTAGAGCACTTGATCTCGGTGACTTTGTAACGTCACATGGCTTCGATAGTGTGGGGCAGAAAGCGCATGTTCTCATGCTTAGGATAGCAAAAACCCAAATAGCAACTAAATGAATTTTGGAAGCCTTTCAGTGCCATTTACTGGGCAAGATAGACTGACATAGCAGATGGAAGAGCAGAGCCGCTCCCATGATGCGAGGAATAGAAAGTTCCGATATCTCCACGGCTTACGGAAGGTCTGGTGCCCCATATAGCAAGGCATGCTTAAAAAGGACACGACAGACGCGTTTTTGAGCAAAAATAGGCCCACTCTTCTTTACGTTGATTTTTTAGCGTGGAGGAGTTGACCGCTAGAATGATGATACCTATCAGTGCAATGAAGCGATCAGCTCACTTATAAGCACTTCCTTCACTTGATCGTTTCTGTAATCTGAGTCTTCATTTGTTCATTCCGAGGGGGCGGATCTGGGGCACCAAAACGCTTGTTTGCAGCCGTTATTTTGCAGCTCCTGGCTCTTTTTCTACCGTTCTTTCGACACTGAAGCCTAGGATCTTTCTCGCCTATCATTTCACTGTGGAAAGTCAACGAGGGTGGTCCTCGTGAACGCTGCCTTTAAAAAAAGTGCTGTTGGAGGGCCGCTTTTACCAAATGGCTTTTTTTCAGTTTCGGTTTTCATTTCTAGAGAACGCTGGTAGAGCAAACTGGGCAGCTGCTGATTGGTTATCGAAAACAACACTAGCTGATTTCTTTGATTTTTTCTTTGAAAATTTTCACACCATCATGTGCTCCCCCCTTTGCCAACAGCGCAAATCGCCAAGATATGATTTTTTGACTTCGACCAAATTTTGCTTGGGAACAACTCGGAATCAATTCAAACAGTTTCTCTCACAGTGTCAGCTTGCCCGAACCCGTACGTTAATCGCTGGCGACCCAAATGCTCGTCAATATTGCAAATGTCCAAATAGCGAAGAAATGGCTCTTGGGGCCTCTCATCGTCAATGTAGACTGATAGAGAAGCTTAAAAAAGCAGGCTTGCTCCCGAAAAGGGAGAAATAGAAAGAATTGCCCGTTGGAAAAAAAAGTGGTGCTACGGAAGGCTTTTCCAAATGGCTTTTCCAGCCTTGGTTTTCACTTCCAGAAGGAGGCAGTCGGGAGAAATACGCTTCTACTGGTTATTTAAAACTACATCAGCTAAATTTTGTCTTGAGATTTTTCATCTCACCATCGCGAGGTGGAAAATCTCAAAAAGGATTTTTCTGAAAAAAAAACAGCTCATATAGTTTGTGATAACCATTCAGTACCTGCACCTCTTGCCCGAATGCTGCCTTCAGAGAAGAAAACCAAAGCTGAATTGGTGATTTGGAAAAAACTACGGCCTTTTACACTACTTTTTTCAACGGGCTACTCTCCATTTCTCCCAATACAAGAGCGACTTTGCTTTTTTCAGCTCCTATTTTTGATCCATTTTACCGAACCCCTGAGCTACGGCCCATCAGAGCAACGTAACGAGATGACACTAGAGCCCCAAAAAACCATTTTTTCTGCTAATTCGACATCTGTAATTTTGACGAACATCTAGGTCGCCAGTGTCCATTTTGACGAGCATTTAGGTCAAATATAGGCTATAAACGGCAAAATTCACATGGTTCCTACGCGTGCTGGTGAGGAGCGGAGGTTGGAGACAGTGAGAGAGCGGAGCGCAGACGGAGGCTGAGACGTCGCGCGCGCCGCTCGCGCCCCAAATGATGTGAATTGCGTTTTATAGAGGGAACTGATCTGATAAGTGGTTGTTGTGTGAGACACATTCTCAGATAAAGCTGACAAAGGAAGTGCTTATAGCGGTAAACGCAGCTGCGAAAACGGCTTGTATTGTATCTCTTCGGCCTCCATAGTAGAACTGCACAGTATCCCGCCCCAAGCTGCAGATTCCAAGAAGTTACAGACTTAAAGGCAGCGTCCGCGCTGAAAACCACATCTGGGTTTTTCTTCTCAATCCAAGGTTTGAACCAAGTGGAGATAGTTGCCGAAGCTTGAGACCTCAATGTAGCGTAAAAATAATGCTATAGGCTCTTGAAAACTGCTCCGTGGTCTGAAAAGGCGTTTCCCCGGTCGATCATCTAACACGAGGAACAGAAGCGCCACGACGGGCTCCGGCAGGCAACTTAAATCCAAAATTCTATTTTCTCTTATTCGAAGGATCGTTGAATTTGGACGTGTGTATTTAAAGCTTCTTATTTTTTAAGACCTTTTGACTGCTGAAAGACGAAAAGAATTGTGGAACTTAAAAAGTTAATGAGGATAAACCAAATCAGCCGTCCAAATTTTCAAAATTTGTGCATTGCACAAGACACACCGGACAGACGTGAAAAAAGGGAGCTGAATGCTCAAGGATTTCCGAACGAGTTTTTCTCAGGAATTTGAGTGTTTTGAGTGGTCCATTTGCGATATATCACAACCTGGCAGGCCTACATGAGCGAAATTGTGAAAAAAATGAACACGGTTTTTTGCGCGTACGCTGCCTTTAAACGGTCGTTATTTGTGCCTTTTGTACCTTCCGAAACGCGCATAAGTATCCGGAAAATCTAGAAACGGACCATATAATTGTGTTCAGCGTCCGAAACTACCCCTCTGTGCAAAGTTCAGGTGAGGGCACAATTTCCAGGCTTTGCACCCTCTGTTTCCGAGTGTTATTTATTTCCGTTCGTCGCGTGCGTACGCTGCGTCTCCTTCTCCCCACAATTTCTCGCTATCTGTATCCTCGCTCAGCACAAGCGCGCGAGGAGACAGAGTAAATCTGATTCGGAACCAGAGAATACAGGCTGATAGCGTTTTAGACTTACGCGGATTTTCGGTCGGGTGTCTATTTCTGCAACTTGGAGGGCTCTGAGAATGTTTTAGAAAAATGGTCCAGATTTGACCTGAAATTCTCCCAGGTGGGTTATTTGGAGTGCTGATCATGAATCTGGGGTTTATCTGTCTATTTTCCAATGTTTTCGACTGAATTCGTACAAAGCCTCCAATCGGTGGAACATTTGAGGGCAATACGCGACTTTTGATGATTTCCGGAACGATGAGATAGAAATAGCATGGAATGTTTCTCGAAGATCAATTTATAGTGCTAAACACAAATCTCAAGTCCGTTTATCGATTTTCGACAGCTCACGGTAGATTACGGTAGTTACACGTCAATTCGGTCAGTCCAGGAATTGACTCAAAATTTCTCTGCGGGGTTTATTCGGTGTGCTGAATACGAATTTAATGTCCATTTGTCATTATTCGAAATGCTAGGGTAGGGTTTGCCTCCTAAATGATATTTTACCTACCAGGTCATAGCCTGCAATAGACCTCAGAATTTCGACAAACGGCCCCAGATTCATTTCATCACCCTAAAGTACCCCTGCATACAAGTTTTCCGCCAGAATCAAAGAAAAAATTTTCAAAACACCCCGAAAAATGTCAGGTGAGTGGCCCTTGGCTTTTCGCGAAGCTTGAAAAACGCTATGACACCGAAAAGAAACAAATTGAAAAAAGAAATCCCCCCCCCTCCCCCAGTTCCACCGGAGTAGCAACGAGCCTGAAATGCACAAAATATACCCGGAACTACTTAGAACCCACTCTGAGGGCGATCACCTTGTGAGCAAGATCAGTAGGGCAAATTGGACAACAGGCTATTTCTCTGTTGACAGCCGGCTCTAGCCGTCTGCGCAAGCACGTGAACGGCTAGGGACGCAGAGAATGTCGAACGCGAATTCTCGCGAACATTCGGGAAGCGCTCTTGGTCGTATTTAGACGATTTCAAAGATCCCATCCGTTTTCGCGAGGTGTTCTTGAACCTTTCTGTGAGGTCTCTTCGTGTCCTTTTCATCCTGGATGCACTTTGTGGCCTAGTCAACCTTCTTGGGTGGAAAATCCGGATTCTGGTTCGAGTTTGCGGGACGTTGCGAACATTCCCCCTTATTCTTTCTCTATGATCTGCATTTATTTTTATGGGGAAAGGTTTTCACGTTTAAATTGGTGTGAGTAGTGAGTCTTGAAGATGTTTTTTTTGAATAGTGGTGTTGGAATCAGGAAATAGCAGGTTCTCGGCCTTTTCAAATTTTTTTTCGATTTGAGGTTTTCTGGTCATATCCTATGATTTTTTTAAATTTGTCCTCTGCAAGCTATCTACTTTCTTCACTATGCACGGAAATCCTATTAATTTTCGGCCATTTTCTGGTTTAAAAAAATCACATCGTCAAGAATTCTATTGGGATTGCCTTCTATTCAACGGACTCGGGAATTAATCATTTTTATCCAATTTTTTTGTGTATCTCTATTACTGTAACGTTATTCTTTCGAAAACAATTCATATAATTTTCGGGCTCAATTTCAGAGAGGTCATGGCTGCCGCTGAGGCTTCGCTTTCCGAGAACTCTTCCCTGAATGAGCATCACGAACACGGTATGGTTTCCTAATATTGCTTGTTCTTCCAATTTTCATTACCTTAGCAGATAGCCTGTCCGTCCGTGTAGTAGAGTGTTGCCCGAATATTCCTTTATTCGAATAATATTCGAATATTCAAAGAAGTGGATTATTCGGGTTATTCGAATAATCGAATATTCAAAGAAGTGGAATATTCGTTTATTCGAATATTCAAAGAAGTGAAATATTCGGTTTATTCGAATATTCAGCACGAATAATTTGAATATTCGACAAGATCGCACTCCATTTTGCCCTGATTTTACATTTCAAACATCTTAGTGTAGTGACTACTAATTTCTCACAATTCTTCAGTACCTTATAAATATCAAGTTAGTATAGCAAGTATTTACAATATCTTAAATCGCTCGTAGGATTTTGTCAAAATGCTAGAAATGCCCATTTCACCTTTAGTTATAGAGGAAATTTTAAATCTCGAGCGGCTCATAAGTATAGCAACACTTGAGCAACATGGAAATTTCTTACGATGATGGCCAGAAGGAACCATTTTCATGTGTATTTTCATGAAACTGGTTCGAGGTGATGCTATTTGTCTACTTTTCCGGTGAACTTCACCTGAATTCTGACGCAAAAGCCCAAGTTCTCTGTTTCCATAATGCTGCACGTGGAATTCGATGGTTTCCAGCCACCTAGGACGACCAGCTGGATGTAGTCTCAAGTTCGTGCCAGATCCTGAGCCACTCAACGTCTGTTGTCGCCCAGACGTCTCATGGAGCTGGGAAGCGAGATATTACACGGCGAGTTCCCAGTGACATGATGTCGGTCTCAACGACTTACTACGAAATGCTGCTGAGTTTTTTCGAATTGTCGCTGAGATTCCGGAGTAGGACACGGCTAAGCAGCGCTAGGAAGTTCGCCATCGCATAAACCGCGCCTAACTCAACTGAACTCAACTAAGCTAAACCAAACTAGGCCGATGCAGACCACAAATTTGGCGGCAATTTAGCGGGTATTTTACGGCTATTTCACGGCGAGCATTATTTGGCGACTATTTCGCAGCCAGCTATATTTAGCGGCTATTTCGCGACTATTACTCGGGAAAAAGGCATTTTGTGTCTGTTTCTCGGCTATTTCTCGGCCAAAACTCAGAGTACACGCTCGTAAACGTTGAGATAACTACGGAAATAGAAAGTATGGCTCAGAACACAACGCCTACGCATTTTGAAGCGTCAAAAACGATCCACAATGACGCTACACGAGTGAGAAGTTGGCCCCGCCCCGTATCTGCCCGCCCTTGTATTTGCGTCCTCCTCCAAAAAAGGGGTGCTGGGCCATTCCCATCATCGGCGACGCTTGTGGGTGGTACCATGAGTACAATAAGTGAGCCATACACATCGACAATGGTGGGAATGGCCCAGCACTCCTGTTTGGGGGAGGACGCAAATACGGGGGCGGGCTGATACACGTGCGGGGCCGACTCCTGTAGCGTCACCTTTGGTCGTTTTTGACACTTCAGAATGCGTAGGCGTTGTGTTCTGAGCCATGCCACTCAACTTCCATAGTTAGTATCTCAACCACGTTCACGAGCGTGTATGCTAAGTTTAAGTGACAAGAGTGCAGCCGGTTCAATTACCCAAGTAAGCGGTATATTGGCCCCGCCCAGCATCTGGAAGCCCTGCCCATCCGGTGGCGGCTTCAGTGGAGGTTGAGCGACCCAGCCGCGACGCGTGGGTGCACCGACCACGCTGCGTGTCGGTGTGTCGACCGCGACGCGCGTCGGTGTGCCGACCGCGAGGCGTGCAGGTGTGCTGACCGCGATGCGTGTAGGTGTGCTGACCGCGATGCATGTCGATGCGCCGACCGCGACGCGGGTCGGCGCAAAGTAGTTCCTAAGCCACATAAAAGTCTTGCAGGATGTGAACCGCTGCTAAATAGGCCGCTAATGGCGACAGGTCAAAATGTCAACAGCCCGACAACAGGCGGACGTCGCTGGGCAACGGGCAGTTGTCAGGCTTACAATGCGAGCGATTCGAGTTGTCAAGAGGGTGCAGTTCATGAGATGACAACTTCTCAACCTGTTGCCGATGCCCCAGTTTGCCCGAGTGGATTGGATGGGATAGTACGCGATAGTGTTGCCCAAATATTCGTTTATTCGAATAATATTCAAATAATTCGAATATTCGTATATTCAAAGAAGTGAAATATTCGTTTATTCGAATAATCGAATGTTCCAAGAAGTGGATTATTCGAAATATTCGTTTATTCGAATATTCAAAAGAAAATTATTCGTTCCATCACTCTACCGTGTATCAGCGATGCGAATACAGATAAAGGCGGTCCGGAGAACAAATACGCTCGTACCGATTAAAACGGACGCAGGGCTACCGTAATCTTACGCGTGAATTGAACAGCGTCGGCTGTATGGCTGCGGATTTTGTCACACATCTCACGGCGATCCCCCTATTTTCTTGACCAGCATTGGGCTTCAATTAGTCATCCAAATAGCAGCAGTAGTCTTGTGATTTAGATACATCTCGAGCCCGCTGCATACATGAAAAGGCGTCAACAACATTCTCTTGTAGTTCAGAAACACGAACAAAAGCTATAGTAATCTTCTTTTTCACCATCAGCCTGGTTCGCAAACGGTCGCGTGGAGATAACAGTTGGGAGGCGGACATTGCTCACCCGTGCGTGCTGCGTCGCGTTCGGTGAGCGTCGCGCGCGACGAGATAGACGGTGTACACGACATCACCGCTTTTTTTGATTGATTGGTTTATTACACGGTAGAACCGTGTCAAAAACAACAACAAAAAGAAATACCCAAACGGCAATAAGAGACTAAAAGCACTAAAATCAGTCGGACAGCAATAATAAAGCAAATGGATCAACTTACTATTAGGCATACACCGGCAACATGAAGAAAAGAGATCTGACAAACGTAACTCCTGGGACAACAGATAATACTCAGGTGTTTTTATAAATTCACTGAGTTTCCCCACTACCAAATCTGACCGAAGTAGTTTGGGTGAAATCAGATGAATTAGTACCTCCTGGAGCATGATTAGCTTTCCTGCGTTCGTTTCTCGTTTAATCCTAGCCGTTTACTCGTATGGAGCGCTGAAGACTTTCTAACGGTGGTGTGTGTCCAGCGTTCGCTGCGCGCGCAACACTCACCGGACACCCACGCGTACGCAAGCGGGTGGGCAATGTCATGGAACCATAACAGTTGATTATAGGGGCTATGTGTCATCGCAATGGTGAAGAGCTATGACTAGGTCTCGATATAGTAATCATATACAGTCATCCCCTTGCAGCTGTACAACAAGGATGAAACCGATCTCCTAATTTATGAATCCGCCAAAAAACCATTTTTCGACATTCCTGGGGTAATACAACGTCCTCTGGCTAAAATTTACCTGGGCGAGAAGTCAATTGTCAAAAAATAGTGGCTGCCGTAAGATATGTGACTAAGTCCGCAGCCATGCAGCCGGCGCTGCGTTTTGGTCAGTACGAGCGTGCTTGTGTCCGGAGAAGACTGTCCGTCCACGCGGTCGGCGTGGTGTCGGGCGGACGTCACGAAGGCGTTCCTCGAACTTGTGTATCTATTAACCCATCTTCGACCACGCCCAATTTGGGGTGACTGCACGTTTCATTCGTTAAACTTGTTCGCAAATTGGTAATTTTTAAAGGCTTTTTTTGTTATTTGGCCTGGGTTGAAATGCCACGCTTTTCACTCATTTCCCACTCTCATGAAGGACTAGCTCGTAGTTATCCTCTGTAAAAATCGTGATTCTCATCGCTCATCGGCGCACTTGCTGCTGCGGCCTCCGTCTCTAAGGGGTCGTTTGTACTTACGCCGCGAAGTGGCGCGGCCAAGTGCATTATTGTAATATTGATTACGCAGCGCGACACGGTCGATATTATAGCATTACACTCCGCCGCGCCGGTCAGCGGTGGAAGTATAAATAAAGGGGTCGTTTATACTCATGCCGCCAAGCGGCGCTGCCAAGTGCATTACTGTAATATTGATTGCGCAGTGCGACACAATCGATAATATGGAGTCGTTTAGACTTATGCCGCGAAGCGGCGAGGCGCAGTGCCTTTCTGTAATGTTGATCATGCGGCGCGGCACGATCGATACTGTTGGATTGCATTCCGCCGCGCCGCTCGGCGGCGGAAGTCTAAACGACACCTATAGCATTGTCCTTCGCCGCGCCGCTCAGCGGCGGAAGTATAGACCCGTATCATACTATCGATGTGAGAGAAAGAGCAGTATCGATCAATCGCGGCGATACTGCGCTTTTGAGGGAATTCTTCTTCTTATCAGCCACATCGCAGTTTCTTCTCATAGTCGTAGAAAGTTGGCCACATCACACGGCTTGTTCCACATATCACGAGCAGACAGAGAAGTAGGTTTGGCAGAGCATGAAAATAAATGTAGTGAATCATGACCAGCAATATGACAGTCAGGACATCGATCTGGGAGCGACTCGTCGATCCTATGTGCGTAGGCTTCGAGGTACGAAGAGTGACCGCAACGTAGACCCGCTAGGGTGACGCGGGAGCGTCTGGGCAGAGTCTTCTCGCTGTCATCAACCGTGGGAGGCACTGTACCAAGGATGGGATTGGGAAGGGCACAGGACAGGTATTCAGACACGAATCTGGTGTTTTCAATTTGCTGCAGCCTCCTCCTTGTGAGCTCAGATGTGGCGCATCTTTGACAATCCAATGTAGAAATAGCAGCATGGAGCGGTGTGCGAATATTACGGGGATGAGGATCAGATGACAGGAGTGGATAGTTGGGATGTGCGGCAGTCTTGGCTATGCCAATGTGGAACTGTTGTAGAAGAATGTTGTAGAAGACTTGTGGCTGCAAAGAAGAAGGAACTGTTGTGACTGCAGTTGGCAGTGCTGTTTGACAGGAAGTACGGCACATTCTTGATGAGGATGCGATATAGGTGTTGACTTTGGGGAGCCAGTGTTGACACGTAGTGCAGTATTTTGTACGCGTTGAAGCTTGCTCCAAGAGGTGTCCGACAGGTGTCTAGTCTATATCGGAGCTCCATACTCCAGAGTAGGCAGGATCCGAGAAGCCCAACCTACGCGTGGTGGATCTGTGGAGTCGACTATCAATATCAAGAAGACTCATCAAACGAGCGTCAACAACTCCACGAGGAGTTTTTTTGGCTCTTATGGAGGATCGCCTACTCGTTCGCAAGAGCGTACGCGGAAGAAGTCGTCTACAATGCCGTCACCTTCCGAAGTCAAAGATCCTCGACCATACCTCCCAGATTTCACTCTTTCACGAGTCTTGCAGCCAATTTTTTCGGTTGCGGATCAGCATAAACCGGCGCTGCTGATCCGTTGTCTACTCATTCGTGCCGGAATCGAAGCAAACCCTGGGCACCCTCGCCGTATTCGATGGCCCTGCATCCAGTGTGGTACCTCAGCCGCAGCAGGGAGCGTCCAATGTATCAAGTGCAGGAAATGGACTCACGTGAAGAAATGTTCCGGTCTCAAGTCTTTCAAGGATGCGGACAGCTCATACGTGTGCCCAAACTGCGTCATTATGCCAACATCTCAACCGCAACAATCGAAACCCGACTCTTTGAAGGTGATTCAATGGAATATTAATGGTTTACGCAGCAAATCGGCGGAACTAGAAGCTCTTGCACACCGTATAGGGGCCAAAATAGTGGGTTTTCAAGAAACCAAATTGGATCCGAGTCAAGGAGCACCCACTGTTCGAGGCTATACATGCCTGAGGAAGGACAGAACGAGTTCCGGAGGAGGAGTGGCTTTTCTGGTCCGAAACGACTTACAGTGCAGTGTGACCACTCCATGTACCAGCGATGGCACGACGGAGTGCATCTCCATTGCTGTGGAAATTAGGGCTGGATCACTTCAAATTCACATTATCTACTCTCCGCCAAGATCCTCATGCCCACCCTCATATGAGCTGTCGATCGCCGAGTTCTTGACATGTGTGAAACCCACGATCTTCATGGGAGATGTCAATCCGCACAGTCCTCTATGGTCGGAGGGTGAGGAAGACCAACGCGGACAGGATTTGGAGGAGGAGATAGCGCAATCCAATTTTGTGATCCTGAACGAAGCCGCACACTCAGCAAGGAAACCAACATATGGAAGACCCCCGTCACCGGACCTTTCGCTGTGCTTGCAGGATTTAGCGTCGTCAGCACTGTGGGAGACCATTAACACAGGCGCAAGTGACCACCTCCTTATCTTGATGGAGTTCAGAAACGAGGCCCTGATATCTTCCTCGCCGAGGATCTCTTTCGTGAACTTCAAGAAGGCGAATTGGCCTAAATTTCGGTCGGTGCTGGAACAACAGTCGGCTGATTTCGATTTCCGGACTAACCCACTGGAAATGGAGAGGTTCCTTACAGCCGCTATAAGAGCAGCGACTTTACAATAGGCGTAAAGCGTATAGTAGGCGTAAAGGGTTCATGCCGGGCCTGTCGGACACCGCTAAGGACCTCATTTGTGAAAGAGACGCGATTCGAAGAACGGATCCCACCAACACCCGGGTTTCTGAGCTGAACAAGGAAATCACAGATGAAGTGAGGAAGGACCGGCAGCAGACGTGGAGAGCATTCGTGGAAGGCATTGAACATCGTACGAACTCCTCCAAGCTATGGACAACCATGAAAGCTTTGGACGGCCGTTCAGCTACCCCGAATCCCCTCCAGCTTCTTCATTAAGGGGAGTCGGCTAACAACAAGAAGGCAGCCAACCTTCTAAGCAAACAATTCAGTTCGCGATGCCCTCATAGAAGCCTGAAGTCGTCACGAAGGACTTTCAGATGGATCAAGAACTTTTCGAGAGACGAAGTTCCCGTTATCACGACCACCCTCATTGACGCCGCCTTGAAGAGATGCAGGCCGTCTAGAGCGCTAGATACAAGTGGAGTGGCCCCTATCATGCTCAAACATTCAGGACCAGTTTTTCGTGAGTGCCTGAGAGCGCTCTTCAACAGAACTCTATCAACTGGACTGATTCCGGCGTCGTGGAAGGAGGCAAGAATCTTCCCACTTCTGAAGCCCGGAAAACCTGCAGAGGATTTGAACAGCTACAGGCCCATTTCGATCATCTCATCTATGGCACGCACCTTTGAAAGAACTATTCTTCCTACCCTGGAGACGCACCTGCAAATCCCTGGATGGCAGAATGGTTTTCGAAAAGGCTTCTCAACCACCACAGCTTTGGTCGATTTTTTGGGATTCATTACGGATGGACTTAATGAGAAGAGACCGCCAAGCCGTTCAATCATGGTCGCACTCGACCTAAAGAAGGCCTATGATACTTTCGTCATCTCCATTCTTAGTCAGAAGCTTGCAGAGTCATCCCTACCGAGAGGACTTGCGCGCTGGATCGTCAGCTACCTGAAAGGGAGAACGATACGGACAGAGTTCAGAGGCCGGATGTCAAACGTAGGCGCAGTGCTCTCTCGGCTCCTTTTTTCTTATTACATCGCCGATCTTCCAGCACCCCCACCAGAAACGCCTTATCGGATATGCGGATGATTTAACAGTGGTTACATCAGATCCTGATGTGGAAACCTGCGAAAAACGTCTGAACGACTATCTCCCGAAGCTGGCAAAGGCTTTGGAAGATCTCCAACTGCAACTTTCGATCCAAAAAACTACTGTCTCTCTTCTCACAACACATTCTGCTCAAGCGAGATACGTGCCGAAAGTCTTCATAAATGGAACGCAAATCACGCACGAAAGAAATCCGACGATCCTCGGCTATCACTTTGATACGATTATGACGGAACGACTTCATGCGGAAGCTGTTCGCAAGAAGACGGCTAAAAGAACGAACCTCCTGAAAGCGTTTGCGGGAAGGAATTGGGGACAAAGCAAAGAGCTGCTCACACTGACCTATCCTGCCATTGGACAATCTGTGATCTCCTACGCGGCTCCAGCCTGGAGCCCACTCATTGCATCTTCTCATTGGGATCGGTTGCAAGCTTGTCAAAACACAGCTTTTAGGACCGCGACGGAAAGCCTGGCAATGGCAAGCACAACTCATCTGAGTAGCGATACAGGAATCATGCCAGTTCGAGCTCATACTGAGATGCTGACACTCCAATATCGAACGGTTGCGACACTCGACCCTGGACACCCGTCGCACGACATGATGAAGGAGCCAGAACCGCCAAGACAGATTAGGAAACACGTCAGAACTGTCAAACCAATGTTGGTGAAACCTGGAACTGCAGAGAGCATTCGCAAAGAAGTTTACAAGGAGTTTGTAAAAGAGTTCTTGGGTAATCTGAACTCTCCCTTGCTGAGTGGACCGCCGCCGAAGATATTCAAGGAGGAGGAGACGTTGTCAAGACCTAGCCGAGTAGCGCTGTCTCAGCTCCGAAGTGGTTTCTACTCAAAATCGCAATGGTACCTCCATAAGATAGGAGCAGCTGATAATCCACTTTGTCCGGAATGCAGACTGGAGGAACATACAGTACCCCTTATGTTCTCATGCTCTGGAAAGCCAACGCATTTTACAATTGAAGATCTCTGGCTCAAACCAGTGGAAGTCGCCAATTTCCTGTCATTTTGATCATGCAATGATGATTTTGAAATGTATAAAAAATTGAAATGTAAAAAAATCAAAAAGAGGGTTGAAAAACGCCCCACTCAGGGATCCTCCAAAGAAGAGGATCCTAGAAAAGTTGCTTCGATTATGCCGTCTACGTACCGGAAGTTTGGATCCAGGATCAATGGTTATGGTGGAAGATGGGCAACAACAACAGGAGTTTTTTCTGTGTGGGTGTGGAAATGGCTGGCTGCTACACTCTTTCGTATTCTACTTTTGAGGGAATCGATTGTTTTGACGAACCAAGCGGCATCTCGTTGAGTGGGATGGGATGACATAATCGTCCGAGATCAGTTAAAATTTTCGTTTGCAACCATATTTTGGAAATATCAAGCAAAAATGCATATCGCCGCGATTATATCGGCGCCGCTCTCCATTGGGCAACATTGTGATAAAATCGCGGCGATATGCGAATTCGCTGAAAATTTCGGTATTGTTGGTAAAAACAGAGGTTTGAACCATTCTCGGATGAATATCTGATCCTATTTAACTCGACGAACTTCCTTTGAGCCTATGAAAGCAAAAAATCTTTCCAAAGCGCAATATCGCAGCGATTGGTCGATACTGCTCTTTTCCACGCATCGCCGCGACGGAAGTATTATCCCGGCCAGAAACGATGCCTAACCTTCGCTCCGCTTCACCACGCGTTGGATCCATGAGAATTTCGAAGTTTTAACGGCCTGAACGTAGAAAATTCAGATGTGAAGGTTTTGATGAACGGTTCGCTTGAAGATTTCGGAGAGGCTTTGCATGTTAAGGCGATGTCCGGTTGTCTGTTGCCGTTGATGGCCGTGGATTAAGCCATTGTCGGTGATCTGTCGAGTTCATTACACCTTCTCATCTTGCTGTGCAACATCGATGATTTTCGCATTTCAAAGGTAAAAACAGGTAGTCTAGTCTGGGCGCGCTCGAATTTTCTGGCGAGTTTTCACACCACTTCTCACGGAGTTACTCTAGATGTAAAGAGCGGGGATGCGAACTGATCAAAATAATGAAACATTATAAGGTTGCAGACGTCCGCTAGAATGTCATGTGTTCACCCGTGCAGTGTTTCTGTTTGGGTATTTCTCTGGCAAGTTCAATCCATTCGACCTAAAACTATTTTTTAAAAAATGGAATAACCTAAAAAGACATTGAACCTTGTCTATCAAGGACGCCTTTAAATAGACATTTGTGGTCATTTAGTCAGCACCATGGCATCTTGCGGGTTTTAGTATGTTTCTCAAACCAGTATCCTTCGAATTTCGTTGTTTTCCAGGTCATGCTTTGGTCCCAAAGGCAGATATGCAGGTTGCGATCCAGTACGCGAAGGACATTATAACGAAGGCAGTTCGTCAAGCAACCAGCGAGGGACTGTTGCATCATGGTAATCTTGGTTTGATTAATTCTGTTTTTAGCTTTTAATTCAACGTGAAGGAGGGGTTCTATTGTTGCTGCTTAAATATTTCTTTAAAAAATATGATCCTTCTTCGGATCATTGAGAAAGAATGCCATTTTTCTTTACTGTAACTTATCGCGATCTACCGAAAAACTGACCTTATATTCGCGTTCAGCGCTTCAAAGAACGATGCTATGTGGCAGGTGGGAACGCATCACGATGTTAAAGAGGCACGCCGAAGTTGACTCATTCGCAAGAAAGAGCGCGCGCCATGCGCTTCCAGGCCTCTCCCATATCAGAGCACCCAGATTGGGCTGAAAATGTGTCATTCACTGAAAAAATTGGCCTTCACAGCCAGCCAGGTTTTTTAACCACAATGTTTAACAGACCATTTTTCAAAGCTCCAGTTTGCGCTGGCATCAGACCTTAGTCTATCCTCGCTGTGAGGGTATTACCCGCCCTCTGCCTCGTCGTTGACCTACGACAAACACGCCGAAAGCAGGCAGTATGTCAACGGCGAGAAAGGGGCGGAGAATTTAAGTCCATCAAAAGGCCTAAATTAGTACCCTCACACTAAGCCCGAACGTGCTTGGAATTTTCCATTGAATTGGAAAGAGCTTTGGGTTCAGAAAATTTAAGATGCCCTTAGTTTTCTCTGCCTAAGGGCTTCCGAAGTGTATGGAACATTCGAGCTTGTGAACGGTAGGTTACGGTGCCAAAACGGGCTCGCAAAGTTCATTTAATGGGCGAATTATGGACTGTACGGATCATTTTTCTCTTTCATAAAATGTTTTTTCTACCTTGTCTTCGGACGACTTTAGGACGCCAGTTTAATAGGCAAGTATCAGGGACTGTGTCTTATCCAATCATATACAGTCGGCATGGATCCTAGCCATGCTTTGCGTTCCTATTGAAGGTTGGCGCCAATTCGGTGCCATATGCTTTGGGGGTGTGTATACAAGTCTGTTGGTACCTGCTCGTTGGTGCCCCTGCTTCTACTGAACCCAGCAGACGTTTGAGTGTACACAGGGAACGTTCGAGCGATATAGCGTGCACAACTATATCGCGAAAGTATCCCGCACATTGCATAAAGGTGTCGCCGTCCGGCACACTAAGGCCTCTGGTCCATAACACCTTAGGATCCGTACCTAGGGAGTCATGGAGTCTTTGGCCACAAGCCACAATTTCGCCACCCTGAACTGTCGATCGCTGTCGAGTGATATCCAAAAAACTGCGCTATCCAGACTTCTGAGCTATTTCCATGCACCGTTTGCTGCTTTGCAGGAAACCCGCCTCAAGGATAGACCCGTCATCAGCGTCGGAGAGTACACCATCTACTGCGGTAACGCTGACGATAGGAGAGTGGGAGGCTGTGCAATAGCTGTAAGGAAGGATTTCAATGGTATGGTCAAGGAGTTCGGCTCAACGTCGTGTCGGAATGCATTCGTACGACTGCGGGATCACAGAGGATTCATTCTGTGGATAGTGAGTGCTCATGCGCCCACTGAAACCGCCGAAGACAATTCGAAGGATGCGTTTTATGAGGAACTCAATACGTTGCTGGCCAGGATACCTTGTCAACATGCTGTTGTCGTGGGGATTGACGCAAATGCGAAGATGGGACTTGATCAGGAATCCGAAGTACTCGGTAAATGGTTCTACCCAGTGGAGCAAACATCGGACAATGGCTACCGCCTTGTCGACTTTTGTGAACGCAGTGGTCTGATTATTGCATCGACATTCAAGAGGAATCATCGCCGCCATCAGCTTACGTGGCAGGGACCAACCCGGCTATCTCCAGAAGAGCAGCGGAAGCGGAAGATGACAACTTTGAAACTACAGCTTGACTATGTCCTGACGAGGAATATTCCAGTATCGGACATTCGAAGATCTAGAGCTGTGTGGGATGTCGCATTCGATTCGGATCACCGTCCTGTTCTGTTGAACTTCACTGCGAGGATTCATAAGAGGAAGCGAGGGCTCAGCCTCTCCAGAGGATTGACATGACAAGTCTCAGAGATGAAGAGTGCAGAAGGAATTTCCGACAATGCGTTTCTATTCACATCGGAGTACGGACTAGAAGAAACTTTGCGGCGCGGATTCTTTTGTCAAATGCATCCAGGACGCTTCGAAAGAGGCACTCCCGGTTGTACAGCCTAAGAAGAAGTTCGCCTACGTCTCAGAAGAAACAACATCTACCTACAACAGAGTATGTGCTCTCCGAACTGCAGGAAACTTCGTGGAGGAGAAGCGTCTGAGGAGGAAGTTGCGTCGGCAGCTTCAAAGTGACCGCGAACGAGTGGACGTGTAGAGCTAAGGAGTTCGAGAAGGCTTGGGAGGAGAAGAATCCGAGGAAAGCCTACACGTTGCTGCGACAGTATAGCGGGAAGATGAAGAGATGTTCTCCTGTCTTGAACACTACCAATGGAGTTGCAGTTGGTGATGCGACGCTGCCAATATGGAAGGATTACTTCCAGTTCACTACTGAATCGTCCAGCGCCATCAGTACCTGAGCTCCCGCATGTTCAGAGAGCACTTTACGATGTCAGTGAGGAACCGCCGACTGAGTCTGAAGTTTTGGATTGTGTCCGGAAAATGAAGAATGGAAAGGCAGGTGGAGATGACAACATCACTGCTGAAATGCTGAAAGCTCTTCCTCCGTCTGGGATTCGTGAAATGACCAACACCATCCGTGCCATATGGATGAGTGAAAGGATACCCGATTCGTGGAGACATGCGATCATCGTACCTCTTCACAAGAAGCTATCCGTCACGGATCCTAAGAACTACAGAGGAATCTCTCTACTTCGTGTCATGTACAAGGTTTTAGAACGTATCATTCTCGAGCGACTTATCAAACATCGTGAAGGAACGACCAGAGATGAGCAAGCCGGTTTTCGACCTGGAAGATCGACCATCGACCAAGTGTTCGTCGTGAGAAGAGTAATTGAATCGTGGCAGCGGTTCTCGAAGCCATTACAGCTTGCTTTTTTGGACTTTGAAGCCGCGTTCGACTCTCCTCATCGTGATCGATTGCTCAATGCTCTGCGAGTGTTAGATTAGGCTTGTTACTAGTGTTATTGAACATTAACATGAAACAGAAATAGAAACAGAAAGAACGTGTGGAAAGAATCCGTGAAAGTCTTAAAGGACTGGGCAGTGGCCGTGGAGCGCACAGGTTACGGTAACTGCAGAAGTCCGCAGGTTTGAGCGGGGTCGGAGAGAGAGATGGCCCAAAAAGGCAGAGAGGGATTATTATTCCATTCTCTGCATTCGTCGGAGAGCCGTGGAGGTCTCACTTTTGTTTCCTTATCCTGTGGGTTTGCTGGGGTTCTCATCCGGTGTTTCCGAGTCCTGTTTGAGCCGCTTGATTGTTTTCGGCCAGCATTCTGCCGAAATTTGGTTTTGCTGCAGTAGGCATATTGCGTCTCCGTAAGCTATTCCTCTGGGTCGCGTAGGGCTATTCGCTGCGCGTAGGATAAAGACAGCTAGGACGTGCCTGGGGTGATTTTAGGCCGCCGCATTTGCCATATCCGAGCCGCACGGCTAAACTGCTTAGGACTGTAAGACATCTCATTTAGGTATTTCCTCCGTTCCCTCAACTACTTCTACTTCTTCCGTGAAGAAATTTTGGTCTAGAAATCTGATCTCTAACCCGTTTTATCTTTAATAAATTATTGTTGTTTACTGTGTCGTTGTGCCATTTCACAAAGGGGTATCTCCTTGTTTACCTGGTTAAACTTTTGGGTCACGTGTAAAATCGAAACTATTGAAAACCACTGAACTTGCATTTCCCTGACTGCTTTCTGAAGAGAGTCACACACCTCAACGGCACAGGGCATTTCCTCTCCTCCGCACAGCCTTCTGAACTCCTTCTCGAGCTCGGTGTCCGTGGTCGGTTCCTCCATCAGATGGCTATCCATTCCGGACGAGCGCTGAGTACCAACTCTATCTGAAACACCATGTGCACATGTTTGGGTTACGACCTCCAAAACATCATCGACAACGCCGGCTTCCACGCCGCTTGGTGTTGTTGACATGGTTCAGAAAGTACCTTCGGTGTTTGAAATGTTTTATTCTTAAAAAAAATTTGGGCAGAGGTTCCCCTCTGATTTTCAAAAAAACACTTCAAAGGAATTACTCCCTGAACCACCACGGACGAAAGCAACGCCAAGCCTAAGCTCTACGTTACTCGTTCGCTGTCCTTGCGCAACCGCAAGCACCTAAATGCTCACGATTCCACAAGTCGCAAAAAAAAATCCTCACCACCAAACTACGCGGAACTTCGAGTAGGCACACGAGAATATTGAAGCGCAGAAACCTTAGGAATTAGGAATGGAAAAGGCTAAACCGGGAAAAAAAAATTGTTGTCTAATGTGTCTCCCCTTTTTGATAAACTTGGGTCACCGGCTTGGCCCCCAAGTTCAGTGGTTTTCAATAGTTTCGATTTTACACGTGACCCAAAAGTTTAACCAGGTAAACAAGGAGATACCCCTTTGTGAAATGGCACAACGACACAGTAAACAACAATAATTTATTAAAGATAAAACGGGTTAGAGATCAGATTTCTAGACCAAAATTTCTTCACGGAAGAAGTAGAAGTAGTTGCGGGAACGGAGGAAATACCTAAATGAGATGTCTTACAGTCCTAAGCAGTTTAGCCGTGCGGCTCGGATATGGCAAATGCGGCGGCCTAAAATCACCCCAGGCACGTCCTAGCTGTCTTTATCCTACGCGCAGCGAATAGCCCTACGCGACCCAGAGGAATAGCTTACGGAGACGCAATATGCCTACTGCAGCAAACCAAATTTCGGCAGAATGCTGGCCGAAAACAATCAAGCGGCTCAAACAGGACTCCGGAAACACCGGATGAGAACCCCCAGCAAACCGACAGGATAAGGAAACAAAAGTGACACCTCCACGGCCTGCGACGAATGCAGAGAATGGAATAATAATCCCCTCCCTGCCTGTTTGGGCCATCTCTCCGACCCCGCTCAAACCTGCGGACTTCTGCAGTTACCGTAACCTGTGCGCTCCACGGCCACTGCCCAGTCCTTTAAGACTTTCACGGATTCTTTCCACACGTTCTTTCTGTTTCTATTTCTGTTTCATGTTAATGTTCAATAACACTAGTAACAAGCCTAATCTAACAACAGCTCAGTGCGTTTGAGGTGCACTTCCTTGAACTGCTTGTAGTAGAACACTTTAGTGTTCCGGAAACCCCTCACCCTTTTCAACGCCCTCATGTTGTGGGGGATTATGAACGCGATTCTTCTGTGCTCGTTTCCGATAGCAGCTTGAGTTTCCGGTGACCATTTCAGGCCTGCGGCCATCCTCCATCCTAGCTCCAGTATGTGCACGGTCTCCTCGTTCCAACCTGCTATTGCGGCATGCCTCAGGATTCCGTCCGGTCCAACGTTTCTGGCCATGATAGCCACGTGCCCACAAGCGTTTTTGAAGTATGCGTAAGCCAGAGCCACACTTTTAGGCGTGATTCGCCTTTGCTTTCCTTCCAGTATCCACTGCGTTTTCTCCGCGAGAGTGCCGAGTCCTTGGTAGATGGCGATGACTCTTGCCGCCTCCAGCACGGTTTCCACGGGATGCTTGAAAACCTTCTCTGGTAGTCCCGGAATGATTTTCCCGGCAGTGAGCTCGGTACTGATCTTGCAATTCGGCAAAACCATGGTCGGCATTCCAGCTTCAGAGGGCAAATTCTGGCCCACACACCGAAACTCCGCATGTAGACAGTGATTTCGGCCACGCACTTCGAATTCTCGTTCGGCACTGAAAATACATGGATTAGAATCACGAGAAGACACCTTAATGCGTTTCACACACACCCTTCTCTTTCTGGGATTACGCTTAGACTTCCCCTGCACAGGTTCTGAGCTAATCTCATCAGGGCAAACTCGCAGTAAATCCATTTGTATTCTCAGTGGTTCCTCGTCAGCCCCTATGCGCGAAAGAAGTGCCGACGTTCCATTAGTCTCAATCACCCGGAAAGGTCCGTCCCAGTCCTGGGTTAGCTTAGGGTGTTTGTTACGTCTCTTTTCCTGCGGTAACTTCATAAACACCCTACATCCTACTTTCGGAAGCTTTTCACTATCTGCCGCCTTATGGGTATCATAAAAAATCTTCATTTTCGCTCGGTACTGATCCGCGGTCTCTCTGACTTGCTCCTTATAAGCTGCAGACCCCGTACCAGTTCCGTCTTGTAGTCATCCCAATCGATGTGGCATCCCTTTACCTCACTACCGGGAACTCCCTGCAAAGGTATGTACGGATCAAACCCATATAACAAAAAGAAAGGGCTTTCCCCAGTTGCATCATGCGGAGCTACGTTGTAAGCGTAGACAGCATTGGGGAGCCAGTTATCCCAGAAATCGGGAAACTGGACTTTCTTCTTCAATATTCTCTGAAGGGTTCCGATCGCGCGTTCACACGCCCCATTGGCGCGTGAATCATATCCTTTGGTGGTAGACCTTTCTATCCCCGCCACTTTACTCAATTCGTCCATCAGCTCGTTAACGAATTCAGACCCCTGGTCTGAATGCAGCTGCCGTGGCCAACGCCCATTTTCGCATATCCACCGTTGAAAAATGGCGGTAGCCACGGACGCCGCGGTCTTATCCGGCATTGCATACGCGCCTAACCATTTGGAGAAATGGTCGACGATGACGAGGACATATTTCATACCTGAGGCACTCACTCCCATCTCTAACAAGTCGACGCACACCATATCAAACGGCTTCTCTGCTACAAAAGGTTTCAATGCTGGGGTCAACGCTGGGCGAGGATTGGATAGGAAACATTCTCGACATTCGCGAAACCACTTTGTCACATCCTTTTCCATACCCTCCCAGAATACTTGCTTCTGCATCTGCCGTACCAACTTCCTAACAGCGAAATGTCCCGCCAGGTTTCCTTTGTGTAATTGCTCGAAAACCTCGCGTCTTCTGTCTTTAGGTACCACTCGCACGGCTTCCCCGTCTTCCTTGAGAAGCTTCAAATCACCCTCTTCCAGGATGAAATCGGCCACCTTTAGTCGCTTATTCATGCGCGGCACCAACAGCTCTCTGTCGAGTTCTTGGCTTTCCAGCAAGGCAATTACCTCCTTATAGAACGAATCTTCCCGCAGTACTTTAACCAGAGCGTGTCCTCAGTCTTCATCACACCGCACACCACTCTTTCATGACTGGCCGCAGTCGTATCCACCTCTCTTTCGAGGCAGGGAACGCCTCTTGAAAGCGCGTCGGCGACCGCATTTGCCGTGCCTTTGACATACTCAATCTTCAAACGGTATTGTTGCACTTCTAAAGCCCACCTAAGCACACGGCCTGAAATGTTGGCACGCTTGAAAAGTGCTGTCAAAGGCAAATGGTCGGTACGGATCACTACTTCCATTCCATAAACGAAGAAATGAAACTTCCGTAGGGCAAACACTACCGCCAACGCTTCAGCGTCGGTGACGTGATAGTTTCTCTCGGCTTTCGAGAGACTACGTGATGCGAAATATAACGGATGTAGCAACTGGTCCGGACCCTCTTGACAAAGCACGGCCCCTACACCGTACTGCGAGGCGTCGGTATATATGATAAACGGACGAGTACCCTCTCTTGCCACCTCTACCTCCGGCTGAGCTAGTACTGGTGTGCTTGAGAGCGCGGTTTTCAACTTCTTGAAAGCCCCCTCTTGTTCCGGGCTCCATTTCCACGCAGTTTTCTGACTTGTGAGGTCAAACAACGGCCGCGCGATTTGTGCGAACTTCCATATGAACTTGCGGTAGTACCCGCACATACCGAGGAAAGTCCGCATCTGTGCCAGATTCGCTGGCCTCGGGTATTCCAGGATCTTAGATACCTTATCCGGATCTACACGGACTCCATTTTTGTCCACTCGATGTCCTAAAAAGGCCACCTCTTCTTCCATGAATACACATTTCTGAGGTTTCAACTTCAGGTTCGCCTCACGCAGCGCCTGAAGTACCTCCTTGAGTACCTCGTAATGTCTTTGCTCGCTCTCAGTGGCTATCAAAATGTCATCGATGTATACAAACACCTCACGATCTTTCCGTTTGCCAAGCACTATCCATTAAGCGCTGGAATTCCGCTGGGGACGTGCTCAGACCAAAAGGCAGAACCGTGAATTCAAATAGCCCCTCCGAGGTTGTAAAAGCGCTCTTGGGCCTCGCATCATCTGACAAGGGAATTTGCCAGTAGCCTGAGCATAGGTCAAGACTGGTAAATACTCTTTTCCCTTGCAGACTCTGCAGCATTGTATCCACAGTGGGTAGCGGGTATGCATCCTGCGTCGTATGCTTGTTCAATTCTCGATAATCTACGCAGAGACGCAGCGACCCATCCTTCTTCCTAACTAAAACCACCGGGGATGCCCATGGTGAATGCGACTTCTCGATTATGCCGCGCTGCAGTAATCCCCTCAGGATTTCCTTGAGTTCGCTTCTCGCGCCGGCTGGCACCTGCCGCGTGCGCTGGCGTATCGGCCTCGTGTCGCCAGTGTTAATCTCATGTTGTACCAGAGAGGTTTGTGTCAATTCCGAATCAACTACAGCAAAGTCGCTATTGTAGTCTCGTATGATTTTTCTCAGCTCCGAGCTGAGATCTTTCCCAGAGCGGTTTTCAATCAAGTATTGCTCTAATCGAACCAATCTTTCCTCAACCGACAAACTCTCGCTGCCCGCTTTCAGCAGATCGGACGGAACATCTCGTTCCCTGGCCTGATCCCAGGCGGTAGCTTCTTGTTCCCAGCTTCCTACCGCTTCCCCCTCTCGGAAAATCACGGGTTTGCTGGATCGGTTGATCACCGGGACCGTCACACATCCCTCACTGTCTGGAAGACACACGCCCGAGTAAATTCGGTCATTATCTGAGTTCAACAAGTAGTTCGTCACTTCTGAACAACCGTTCAACGTGATCCACTGCACTGAGCATGGCGCCACGTACACCCGATTCACCACTTTCGCGGAGCCCTGTTGTTTCACGGGTATCTCGTCTGATGTCACCACCTTAGTATGCGCATCCGAGTCGCTTGGCGAGACTCTCTCTCGCACTAGCTTATACCCCAACTGCGGCAACACGTTAGTTCCTAAGATCACCTCATCGTCGTCTGCTCTGTTTACGTATAACATAGCTGGGACCTCCCGTCCAGCGTTTCCACCTTCTCGCAGATTCACCTCAACTAGGGTTACAAACTCCATAACGTTCCCTGACGCATCAAAAATTTCCTGTGCCTCATTCATGGGGTGTTCGGTGACGTGACTGTCGATATTGTAACCATCGTCTTTTGCCTTCAGCAACACCTTGGCCGGGATAATGGAAATTTCAGACCCAGTGTCCAATAGCCCCTTCCATTTCCTACCGAAAACCTCCACAACCGTAGTGGATTTCTTCCCAAACACCGGGCATACCTGTGTGGGTTTCCCATTTTGTGTTGCTGTCCGTTCACCATCTGCCGATCGGCATGCCGTGACAGCAAGGCGCGCAGACAACGAAGTTTTCGCCGTTGGTTCTGTTTTCCGACAGTCCCTAGCGAAATGACCCGTACCCTTGCACTTGAAGCATGTCACCTCCTTTTTGCGGGTACTCTCCGTCTTACTATCCTTCTTTTTAGTGGACTGCTCCGTCGAGTCACCCTCCGTCCGACGCGTTGGGTTGCTTTTACCCACCTCGGTCGCACGCTTATTGCAACTGCTAATAGCCCCCTCACTTAGGGTATTTCGCAGCGTCAAGTTCCTACGCTCAATTCGCTTGGCAGTTTCTTTCAGCTTATTGTACGCGTCATCTTCTTCTTCCAACGCCTCAATAAGGTGATAAGAATCCTTCCAATGAGCTAGCTGTTGGTAAAGCAAGTGCGCTCTCTCGGTAGCCAGCACTCGCTCGTCCAAATCCGGATATGCGCGACGTGTCAGACGCTCCAATTCCACGCAGAAATCCGCGACTGATTGTCCGTCACGCTTCCTCAAACGTTTGAGTTCACCTAGCGCCACGAACTTGTCGTTACGCGACTCTGCTTTACTCTCACGTTTCAGTGCCTCTACCAGTACCGTAAACCCCCATTACGTACATGTCTGAGTAACGCTTCATACTGGTTCTTGGCTCTTCCTGTCAGCTTAGTTCTTAACAAAACGCATAGTTCAGCATCGGTCCAACTGCCAGCAGGGTATTTAAGCTTGAATGCTTCTAGAAACCTCCGGAAATTATATGCGGCATCACTACCAGAATACGGCTGCACCTCAGGTAACGCGATGTATTTCAAATACTGCGCCATGTGCCCACCCTCCATTAGGTTACGGCCACTAACTCCGCTTTTCACGCTACCCTCATGCTCACTCCCGTCACTTTCATAAGGAATTTCAGACATACCGGTTATCCTCCTCGGTTGTCCACGACGTGACGAGCTGGGCATGCGCGGTCGCAACGTTGATTCCCTCTCTTTCACAGATCCTGCGTAGCCAGTCTGAAATAGAGTATCAATATTCCGCTGCGACACTCCTGACCTCAACACTGTCAGAGCATCTATTCCCTTTCTCCGTCTCTGAGACCCACCTGGTGCTGAACGTCTCGGTTCATCATGTTCGACCAGTTCGACCACCGGCTGACGTGCTGCTTCTTCCCGTTCCCGGTCCTCTTGCTCGCGCTGACGCCGCCAGGCTCTCAGCTCTTCTAGCTCCTTCTGCTGTTCGTCAAGTTCCTCTTGAACGGCATCTCGCATCTGAAAGGTTTCCATAAGCACATCTGGTATTTTCTTCACGGACAACCTACGGTCACCTATGAGTTCCCTCAAAGTGTCCCTGACCTGTATTAACTCTACAAGTTTTTCCACAAAGACACTCCTATCTTCACAGTCTAGGCTATCAAGTACTGCCTCCGTCCATTTCGCGAGGACCGCGCCTTCTTTAGTCAAAACTCTCAGGCGCTGCACTAACTCTAGCACCCTGCAAGTCGAAATGCTTCCCACCTCCTCAATCGCCTCACGTTGGGGGTTATTTGTGCGCATATGCTTGGCTACCTCAGCCATGACCCGCACTTGCATTTCCCTGACTGCTTTCTGAAGAGAGTCACACACCTCAACGGCACAGGGCATTTCCTCTCCTCCGCACAGCCTTCTGAACTCCTTCTCGAGCTCGGTGTCCGTGGTCGGTTCCTCCATCAGATGGCTATCCATTCCGGACGAGCGCTGAGTACCAACTCTATCTGAAACACCATGTGCACATGTTTGGGTTACGACCTCCAAAACATCAGCGACGACGTCGGCCATGTGATTTTCGTCACCCCCTCTGTGGAGCCCCGCCCAGGAAGCTGGTTGCCGTTCGTCTATGCGGCGCACATGTGGCTTGCGTGTGGAGCCCGATTCTACATGCTTGCCGGACCAAGAACGGAAGACGACAATGCCTGGCATCGAGTGGCACAGCAAGCTCGATCGCACATCAATGGAATGCTCGAGGGTCACCCGGAATTGCGTCCGCAAGTGGTTGATAAGCTGCCTATAATAAATGGAGCAGCAGACACGACGTCACCCTGTTTTGCTATAGCAATACTGGAGCATGGGGACACGTTAGTGTCCGAACGTCAGTCGCGACTTTTCTACGTTTTCTGCAGCAGGCAGCTGAGCCAATGGCTTACGATGGAACCTATCCCGGAGGCAGTACCTCAAGTGCCGGTTTTTGATTGTGGCCCCTCACTATATAGACGTCCGCGAGAGCACGCTGTACAGAAAGGCGGCAAGATCGCGAAGCGCCAGGAGCACCGCAGGAATCAGAGGAAGAGGCGCACCGAGCTGAAAGCAGCGTTGAGATCGAATCTGTTTCTCTGAATTTTTTTGTTTGTGTGATATGAAGAACCGAGTGGAACGGTTCTGCCCGCGGCGGAGGGCGTGTTAGATTAGGCTTGTTACTAGTGTTATTGAACATTAACATGAAACAGAAATAGAAACAGAAAGAACGTGTGGAAAGAATCCGTGAAAGTCTTAAAGGACTGGGCAGTGGCCGTGGAGCGCACAGGTTACGGTAACTGCAGAAGTCCGCAGGTTTGAGCGGGGTCGGAGAGAGAGATGGCCCAAAAAGGCAGGGAGGGGATTATTATTCCATTCTCTGCATTCGTCGGAGGCCGTGGAGGTCTCACTTTTGTTTCCTTATCCTGTGGGTTTGCTGGGGGTTCTCATCCGGTGTTTCCGAGTCCTGTTTGAGCCGCTTGATTGTTTTCGGCCAGCATTCTGCCGAAATTTGGTTTGCTGCAGTAGGCATATTGCGTCTCCGTAAGCTATTCCTCTGGGTCGCGTAGGGCTATTCGCTGCGCGTAGGATAAAGACAGCTAGGACGTGCCTGGGGTGATTTTAGGCCGCCGCATTTGCCATATCCAGATGGAGTCCCGGAAAAGTATGTTCGGTTAATCGAGGACATGAACAAAGGAACAACAGCAGCAGTTCGTACACCTGTCGGATTTACGTCAGCTTTCGAGGTGAAAACAGGAGTAAGGCAAGGAGCCGTTGCAGGACCTTTTCTTTTCAACTTCGCCGTTGATGACATCATGCGTAGAGTTGCAGAACAGTTTCCTGCGGATGTGATCCTAACACCATCAGGACGCTCCCTTGTCGACCTGGAGTACGCCGACGACATTGTGTTATTCGCTGAAAACAACGCAAAACTGCAAAGGATTGTGAACCTCGTTTCGAAGTATGCCGCAGCCTATGGACTTCGTCTTCGTCCCGACAAATGCAAGCAGATGTGGGTCTCTCAGAGGCCTTCAACTGGAGTTTGTGTGGACGGACAACGTATCGAACTGGTGGACGATTTCTGTTATTTGGGCTGTTTGCTGAAGAACGATGGTAGTTATGCAGCGGATATTCGACAACGATGTGCGAAAGCTACGTCTGCATTCAATTCTCTAACCAAGTGTTTGTGGTCTACCACCATCGCGAAGGAAGTCAAGTTGCGCGTCTACCTATCCGCTATTCGCCCTATCATGATGTACGGATCGGAGACGTGGGCAGCACCGAAAACGCAGATGGAAAGGTTGGATTGCACGGAGAGGAAGCTTTTTAGGCGTTTGCTTGGATATTTCTGGCCGCGTGTATGCCATAACGAAGACCTTTACAAGGAAATCGACGCAGTACATCAAAGCTTGACACGAGGAGGTGCCAGCATCTCCTAACGCCATCTCAAGCAGCAATGGAAAGTCGACTTCGACTGCTCGGGCATATACTAAGAAGAACGCCGGATCGTCTCGTACAACACGCTTTAAAAATGCTTCCAAATCCTGTCTGGAAACGGCCACCTGGGCGTAGGCGAAAGTTCTGGACGGATGTGGTTAAAGAGGATTTAAAGTCACTCGGCATCGAAAGACAGTTCAGGCGCGATGTTTCGTTTCGCAGGAAATGGAATAGTGACAGCTGGATGGAATGTGTTCAAATTGTGGCTGAAGACCGTGAAAAATGGACACGGCTGACTACTAGGACGGCACACCTCGGTGAAGATGCGGAATGACCGCGTCAGGCGAAAGCCAACCGATTAAGTCAAGTAAGTCTAAGTCATGCTATAGCAAGGGCGCTACGAGTTTGCGCCAATCTTCAATGGAAAATGCAAAGCATAACTAGGATCTACGCCGAGTGTGTGTTCTATAAATTATCGACCTTTTTGAAATTCGGGTTTTCTTTTTGAGATTTCTTAGAAGGTTCATATGTACATAGTCGCCAATAGCTCGCATAGGTAAGGCGCCTCAATATCAATTTTGGAGTGAAATTTGCCGCCGTTGGTCGCGTCTTGCGTGTGGGCGCCTATGCTGCGTCGCCTCCCTCCCACCATACTCGCTGTGTCCCCCTTGCACTGCACTCGCATGTGAACGAGCACATAGAATTAGTCTCCTAGGTAGCGCCTACGTAATACTCAGATTTGAAGTGCAGTGCCTCAGACTTCTTAGATAATGGGGATATGATGGAAAAGTTGTTGCGAAAATTTCCAAAAAACCGAAATTCGCCTCAGTGAGGCATTCTCGCGAACCCGTTTCATTGCTATAACACTCGGAGGCTCGAGTGTTCAAATCATTTGAGCGGACCTGATGAGTAGAAAGAAGAGAGCAATAGGGATGCAAAAGTTCACATGACTCAAATCGACGTGAAATTCGGGTATGTCGAGTTCTTGGAATAGTGATAGAGCGTATTCTGTTGAGAAAGAGTAGATTCCTTTGGGTGGTATACCACACTTTATCGAAAGATCATAAACGAACAAGGTGAAATCGTGCGGATACTTCGCATTTCTTGTTAAGTGTTGGCGCAAGTTCGGCGCGCTTATTTTATAAGTAGGTGTATACCCTGTCCCAAACGAGATGGCAAGTGAAGAGTCCAGAGAAGCAGCGCTCCCTCTGCGTCTTTGACATTCTTGGATTACGGTAAGGCGTCGCGTGCGCAAAGCACGCAGCGTGTCTTACCGTAATCCAAAAACAGATTTCGAAGCGTTTTTCACGTTCTCACGTTCTGAAACACTTCAACTGCCACGTAAAGAAGAGTATCTGCATCGAGAGTGAATTTCATGAGCATTTTGAGCGAAAAGAAAGCGAAGGAATAATGAAGTATCTGAAAAAAGAAATAAGAGCATGAAAAACTCGTTGAATTCTGTTTTTGGATTACGATAAGACATGCTGCGTGATTTGCGTAAGTGACGTCTTACCGTAAACCGAAAATGTCAGGGACGCAGAGGAAGCGCCATCTCTTTTGACTCCTCGCTTGCCATCTCGTTTGGAACAGGGGATACCGAGTTTCCACCAAGGCAGAATAAGGAACGCAACGTATCAGTGCAGTCTGTTACGACTGTACATTTGGTTCAGGAGTTCCCGAACAACCTTAAATAAGGCCGTGCCATCCCTGCAATGGAGGTAACGATGTAGGAAACTATCCTGACCTGAGAAATTTGGAATCGGCAACTAGATAAGCCGTACCCAGGGTCAAGCGAGGTTTCGAAATTTCGCGATTGGAAGTGGGGGGTCGGAAAAATGGCCCGAGGTGAATGTTAGGTGGGATGGCAAAAATTTCGGTTCGATATTTTTGGTCACCAAAGAGGTTTCAGGCGCTTGAGCCCGACTACTGAACGAATTTTCGGCGTATGAGAGTCTTAGTAATCAAATATAAACTGCACAGAAATCGCACCTCGGGTGGAAGGGGTCGCAACAATTTTGGATGTGGGAAAATTTTTTTGATGCTTCAGGTCGCTTCGATTTGGAAAAGCTACGCAACGCCACGCTTGACCCTGGCCGTACTCCTCTTCAACGGTGTTAGCCGTGTTTGCTAGCCAATATGCTGTTCTTAATAGATTGAGATTCAGAACTGAGAGAAGAGATCAAAACACTACGGGAGCAAAACGAAAAGATCATGAAGGAGATGGCAGAGCTTCGCAGTGCGGTTGAGGAGTTCATGCGTTCGCAGCCGATTCCAGCTAAGGTTCGTATCTCGAGTATAGGCTCGGCAGTAGGTTTTTCACATGATATCATCACTCATGAATTAACCCAGCACCAATTCAGAGTAGTCGTGACTGAACAACAAGGCGGCATTGAAGCAACACTATATCGTTTCCGGTGCAATTCATTTACATCATCGCATTGAGCGAAACCCGGTTTCCTATTGTCGACACTCGATGTTGTACAAATTTTGTTCTGTTTTGTGCTTTTATTCATATTTGTGATACGTGCTAGTGCAAGGTGAAGTTTTTTCTATGTAACCCCAACACAGAAGCATTGAGACAAATCTGAGACTGACCAAGTACCGTATACCCACCGTAATGTACCGTAAGCTGTCGAAAATCGATAAACTGACATCTGAGGCCCCGGTCAGAGTTGGTGCTATTTGCATCTGTATCCCCCCCCCCGCACCCCCCAACACCCACTCGGTCTATACGTATGTTTAAAATGATGGAGTGAGGTTGAGAAAATCACTCGGTGCATCCAACTAGATATGACGATGATTACGTGGCCAACAGGATTGCACCTGTTCAGAGAAATAGTGAAGGAGAGTATGGTGAAGTAACGGAGGTAGCAGTAAGGTTAGCTTTCCAGTGATACGCAATGTTTTATCATCGACCCGCCCACCCGGTGATTTTCTCATCCACGTATTGCATGGATATCGACCGCGTCGGATACATCGAGTGATTTTCTCAACCTCACTCCATCATTTTAAACATACGTATCGACCTGGGGGGGGGGGGATACACCGAGTGATTTTCTCAGCTTCACCTCACCATGTTGTTCATACGTATCGACCGGGTGGGTGTTGGGGGTGCGGGGGGATACACCGAGTGATTTTTCCATCCTATTTCCAATGCATTCTGTGTGTATCGACCGGGCTGGAGACGTCGGCTCATCCAACTATGACCGGGGCCTGATGCGTGCTTAGCACTCCCAATAACTCCTAGAACAACATTTTCGAGCCATCTCTATCTTAGCGTTCCGGAAATCGTGAAAAGTCGCGCTTCGCCCTCAAATTTTCCCCCGATTGGAAGCTTTGAACGAATTTAGTTGAAAACTGGAAAATCGACAGATAAACCCCAGAATCGTGATCAGCGCCCTATATAACTCCCTCCTCTGGGAGGAATTCAAGTCAAATCTGGAATATTCTTTTAAAATGCGTCCAGAGCACTGTAATAAGTATAAATAAATGCCGAACCGAAAATCCGCACAAGTCCAAAACGCTGTCCGGTAAAAATTCGGAAAATATGCTTCAACACAAACTTTGTCTAGGGGGTTGTTTTAGGCCCTGGGGTGCGTTCGAAGGATGCTCCCACGACGCCGTGGGAGGACAAATAGCCTTCCCAGAGGCAGCAAAAGCGTCAGCAGGGGCACCTAAAAGCCAGCGCTGGTTTTCGACTTGCATACTGTGCGAGCGCACGCCATCGGCCTGCAGCGTGATCAACATGTCAGCGCGCATGCAATCACTTCATTGATCAACAAATTCTAGAGCAATGCCTGGAGCAGAGGCAGCAAAAGCGTCAGCAGGGGCACCTAAAAGCCAGCGCTGGTTTTCGACTTGCATACTGTGCGAGCGCACGCCATCGGCCTGCAGCGTGATCAACATGTCAGCGCGCATGCAATCACTTCATTGATCAACAAATTCTAGAGCAATGCCTGGAGCAGAGGCAGCAAAAGCGTCAGCAGGGGCACCTAAAAAGTGCCGGAGCAGAAGCACTGAACGCAGCTGCAGGTGCACCGAAGGCAGCAGCAGGGGGAACGACTCCGCCCACTTTGTCTTTCAGAGCCCACGTCCTCGACCGCTCCGAAGGCTGTCGGACGGGGCTCCGATCCCCAGTTTTCCTGAGCTTGTGTTTATGCTGTCCTCAGGAAGAGCCGCTGTCGGGCAGCGATTGCCGTGACGCGACTGCCCGCGTTCATTAAAAGCATCCACAATGAGCTACTCTCAGTAAACAGCTGTCCAGAGAACGAAGCTTAAAATAATATTTATTCTTAGTGCTTTCTATAAATCTACCAATTCTTTTCTATAGGCGATTCTATTTGGTATCCTCCCATGTCAAACACTGCTCGTCCCACGTTCAGTAGCGTCGGATTAAGCCGTAGCAGACCAAAAAAGTCGTTTAAAGCTTCCAGTAAAAACCAGTTCTCCCGTGACGCCCTGAAATATCTTCATTAGGTAGCTAAAGCAATATTTTTGAAACATAACATTTATTGCAGGAGCGTCCCACTATCCATAGTCTAAAGGTGAAGATTTTTTGCCCAATGGTTTTTTCTTGGGACGGAAGACCCATCACCAATCCTATTTAAATCCGATTTTCAGGAGAACGCAATCGTAATCACAAAAAAAACATTTTGATACAAAGATGAGAAAATTTCGAATGGCTGGAAAATGGGATTTTGGGAGTGGGGTTGAAAAAAAAATTCAGAAAATATGGAGTTCTGAACAGCCGCTGTATGTACACAGTGGCCTACCGTGATCATCAATAAACTAGCAAAAAAAAAACGCGGTAAAACACGGTTTGGGGAGGTAATCACGAATCCATTCCTCTCATCCTTGTTTGGTATGATCACAGAGGCCATATAAGCTGATTCAGTCAGTCTCAGGTTTCACCTAAAGGCAGCATACACATTCATAAATGTGGTTGAGATAACAACTGAAATAGAATGCCATGGCTCAAAACATAACGCCTACGCATTCTGAAGCGTCAAAAACGACCCAAAATTCCACTACACGAGTACGAAGTTGGCCCCGCACCGTATTTCTCCGTCCCTGTTTTTGCAGTCCTCCCCCAAAACAGGAGTGCTGGGCCATTCCCACCGTCGTCGGTGTATGTGGTCTACCTATTGGACTTGATGTACCACCCACAAACGTCGCCGACGGCGGGAATGGCCCGGCACCCCTGTTTTGGAGAATGGCAAATGTAGGAGGCGGAGAAATACAGGGCGGGGCCGATTTCTTGCTCGTGTAGCGGCATTGTGGGTCGTTTCCGACGCTTCAAAACGAGCAGGTATTGTGTTCTGCGCCATATCATTCTATTTCCGTAGTTATCTCGACCATGTTTAAAATAATTGAAAAAATAACTGTTTACGAGCGTGTTTGCTGCCCTTACTCAGATAAGCATTCAATTCGCGTCGAATATGCATTCAACTCGGAGACAAGGCGGTTTCAAGCACAGTTACGGAACGTGCTGCTAGGGGAGCACGTGCTCCTATTGTGTTTCAAAATACAGCATGTGCCGCAACAAGTAAACCGTTCAATGCGTGCATGATGCACATTCGACACGATGACAAACCGATTTTCCAAACAAGGAAAACGTATGACGCACTCTTTAGGCGAGATTCAGATGTCTGCGGCGTCGCCGGTTAACTACCCAAGTTTGCAGTACCCGCCGGAGACCTCGTCCAACCGCCGGCCCAGATGGCGTTCCGCCAGCTGGACGACACGCATGTCGGTGCGCCAGTCGCGTTGCGTGTCGGTGTACTGCTACTATAGTGCTAGACTACCTTACAGCACGTGCTCTTGCGACAAAATTCTGCAGCACGTGCTCCTCCGATGAAGTTTTGCAGCACGTGCCCCTGCGATAGAACCTTTCGATGGCTGCAGTCACTCGAGCTGAATGAATTTCGAAATTCGACGCGCATTGCATGCGGCTATTTTCTGAGTAATCTGTGCCCATGGGAATCATAGCCTTTGAGAAAACGGGAAATAGAGTCCACATTCGTGATCATCATCCCAAAGTACCCTCCTGAACAAAGCTTCAGCCAAATCTGAAACAACGGGCATACTTCTGTTCACACACCGTACCCCAGTTTTCAAAAAAAAAGACAGAAGGGCCTTTAAATCTCTACATTTTCAGCACCCGAAGAAATGGTGAGTGTTTGTGCCTTCAGGACACCAAAGCGCACAGGAAAACCCGCATATTGCAGCTCTAGCTCCACTCAGGACCACTTCGCTCAAATCGAATAGACTGATCCCTCGAACTGCAAAATCAATGTCAACTCGTCAGTTTTCATGTACTGGTACCATAATCACTGGTGGCGGCTTAGCTACTCAGTCACTCCACACGTTGACCAATTTGGATTGTTGCCGAATTTTTCGAACTGCAAATGGCGGGTCACCTCGTCCATTTTCGTGTAATCAATCAACATCCCGCCGGGTAGGACCTCCCCGTACTCAAAAAAACATTTTTAACAATAAGCGAGATCTCAACCTCTAGAGTCCAATTTGTCTGAATTTCGTACCTCGAACAGATGAATGTGGCCCATGCCAGCTCGATGTCGCTGTTTCGGAGACCAATAGAATAGGCTCGTGATGACCTCGAAATGACAGCTACCATTACCAGATGGTTCTAAATAGAAAACAACCATTGTATGCTGATCATACCGAAAGGAAAAAAAAACGGAATTACACGCCTAAAGTACCTGTATAACTGTGGCCAGCCGGTCCAGTGTCGCGAAGTCATGCTGCAAGTTCTTGCCCTGTTCAGCTACGAGTTTTGAGATCACATTATTCACCCGAGATATGGAAAACTCCAGATCCTGACATGCCATCTGCAATAAGATAATCTTTGAAAGTCGAGAAAAACGCAAAAATCTAACATTACACCGAAATCATTCGGCCCAATTTCATACGCAAGGTTAACGAAATTAGGGCCCTGTCTGACCTGCAATGACGGATGAGCATGCTCCGCTATGTAGTGAGTCAACTTGGGATTCCGCAGTTCATCCTCCAGCTTTTCCTGGCGAAGAAGGCGTTTCAGCACGTTACTTACTCTGAAAAATATAGTAATTCTTAAAGCTATTCACCAGGTGCACACCACTGAATCACTTTCAACAACCCCCCCCCCGAACCTCTAGAGCGTCTGTCTGAACGTTTTGGATTCAAATTATCCGATCGAATATGCGAAACTCGAATTTACGAAAAAAATCGCATCCGGGTTATTATTCGCAAATCAAAACTTTTTTGATCAGTCGTTGATTTATCCAATGATTCACTTCGGCGAATTTGGCGATATTCCATATCTAATTTTGCATTGTTGTTGGCAGGCATTTTAATTGAACGCAGTGTTCACGATAAAAAAATGTTTTTTTTACAATACGTAAGTCCCTCTACGAAGAGCGAGAACGACTTCGAGTCCCTCTACGAAGAGCGAGAACGATAGTACGACAACAAACGACCAGGAGGTGGGTGAAAATATCATAGACCAGCCGACCCACTGGATCACCCCGCCCACGTAATATAACAGCTGTCCTGCGTTCGTCTCACTACAGAAACAGTTGCCGAATTTTCGATATTTCTTATCGCGAACGATTCTAGCATCCTAGCATGTGCACTGGTCCATCTTATTTTTAGTTTCTGTGGGAGAAGAAGAAAACGAAATCACTTATGATCTAGTTCCGCAATCGCGTTCAGTCCGTAAAGTCTCATTATCACAATCGTAGAAGCGAAGCGGTTGTTTTGAGAATGATTCTAGTTGAATTTTTCGAAAAAAAAAACCCGCTTCGCTTCTACGATTGTGATAATGAGGACTGAACGCGATTGCGGAACTGAACGGTACCTATGAATTTTGAAGAGCAAAACCACGTCCGAAGAAAGGTTTAAGGCTTTGTCCGCAGTCCCCCAAACAGCCGTATTTCAATAATTCAGAGGTTTCTTCGAACAGCTTTTTCGGTATTTGAGAGATTCGTGTGAACTTTTCCCTATTAACCTTTTCTATGAAGCGCATCAAAATCTAGGGTACAGTTTTTTTTATAACGAGCACTGCCTTTGAAGGCACAGTCCAAGCTCGGAGGTGAAATGTGAGATTTCCACATAGTTGTGGAGTAGACCCACCCCACCTAACACCTGCCAAGTGGCCAAGTGCGAGCTCTCGATTCCTCCGGAAACGCGAAATATAGGAGGAATCGACCCCGGGGCACCCACATCGGGAAGCCAATTTGACATGCCCCTTTTACGATTTTTCGGGCTCAACAGTGGCAAGATGAGCGATAGTTTACGATGAAAAATGACCCCATTCTTCCCTTCATTCTCAGCGTCTCTCTTCTTTCAAGTCAGCTCGCACATATCGGTTGCAAATGGCGGAAATTACAAGCCTCGGACAACTCGCCCGCCATGCTTTCGCAGCTCAGCTTTTGAGGGACCATAACTCCGTTCCCAGGGGTTCTTGTGCGAACGCAGATACATCATACGAATCAGCGTGGGACCGTTTTTAAGATAGTCAGAAAAACAGAAAATCGATTCTGAAGTTGGATTAGGCCTTTAAGAAATAAGCGCGCGCTAAATGGGATATAGTAGGTTTATCCGAAGATGCTCCACAGAACAAATTCTCCGTGCTCCAACAAAACGGTTGCAAACATGTTTGCCCTAGGTTTGTTAAAACCCACCGGAACAAAAATATATGCCCTTGTGGAGCGCTCTTGGGGGTGTGTATACAAGTCTGTTGGTACCTGCTCGTTGGTGCCCCTGCTTCTACTGAACCCAGCAGACGTTTGAGTGTACACAGGGAACGTTCGAGCGATATAGCGTGCACAACTATATCGCGAAAGTATCCCGCACATTGCATAAAGGTGTCGCCGTCCGGCACACTAAGGCCTCTGGTCCATAACACCTTAGGATCCGTACCTAGGGAGTCATGGAGTCTTTGGCCACAAGCCACAATTTCGCCACCCTGAACTGTCGATCGCTGTCGAGTGATATCCAAAAAACTGCGCTATCCAGACTTCTGAGCTATTTCCATGCACCGTTTGCTGCTTTGCAGGAAACCCGCCTCAGAGATAGACCCATCATCAGCGTCGGAGAGTACACCATCTACTGCGGTAACGCTGACGATAGGAGAGTGGGAGGCTGTGCAATAGCTGTAAGGAAGGATTTCAATGGTATGGTCAAGGAGTTCGGCTCAACGTCGTGTCGGAATGCATTCGTACGACTGCGGGATCACAGAGGATTCAATCTGTGGATAGTGAGTGCTCATGCGCCCACTGAAACCGCCGAAGACAATTCGAAGGATGCGTTTTATGAGGAACTCAATACGTTGCTGGCCAGGATACCTTGTCAACATGCTGTTGTCGTGGGGATTGACGCAAATGCGAAGATGGGACTTGATCAGGAATCCGAAGTACTCGGTAAATGGTTCTACCCAGTGGAGCAAACATCGGACAATGGCTACCGCCTTGTCGACTTTGTGAACGCAGTGGTCTGATTATTGCATCGACATTCAAGAGGAATCATCGCCGCCATCAGCTTACGTGGCAGGGACCAACCCGGCTATCTCCAGAAGAGCAGCGAAAGCGGAAGATGACAACTTTGAAACTACAGCTTGACTATGTCCTGACGAGGAATATTCCAGTATCGGACATTCGAAGATCTAGAGCTGTGTGGGATGTCGCATTCGATTCGGATCACCGTCCTGTTCTGTTGAACTTCACTGCGAGGATTCATAAGAGGAAGCGAGGGGCTCCAGCCTCTCCAGAGGATTGACATGACAAGTCTCAGAGATGAAGAGTGCAGAAGGAATTTCCGACAACGCGTTTCTATTCACATCGGAGTACGGACTAAGAAGAAACTTTGCGACGCGGATTCTTTTGTCAAATGCATCCAGGACGCTTCGAAAGAGGCACTCCCGGTTGTACAGCCTAAGAAGAAGTTCGCCTACGTCTCAGAAGAAACAACATCTACCTACAACAGAGTATGTGCTCTCCGAACTGCAGGAAACTTCTTGGAGGAGAAGCGTCTGAGGAGGAAGTTGCGTCGGCAGCTTCAAAGTGACCGCGAACGAGAGTGGACGTGTAGAGCTAAGGAGTTCGAGAAGGCTTGGGAGGAGAAGAATCCGAGGAAAGCCTACACGTTGCTGCGACAGTATAGCGGGAAGATGAAGAGATGTTCTCCTGTCTTGAACACTACCAATGGAGTTGCAGTTGGTGATGCGACGCTGCCAATATGGAAGGATTACTTCAGTTCACTACTGAATCGTCCAGCGCCATCAGTACCTGAGCTCCCGCATGTTCAGAGAGCACATTACGACGTCAGTGAGGAACCGCCGACTGAGTCTGAAGTTTTGGATTGTGTCCGGAAAATGAAGAATGGAAAGGCAGGTGGAGATGACAACATCACTGCTGAAATGCTGAAAGCTCTTCCTCCCGTCTGGGATTCGTGAAATGACCACCACCATCCGTGCCATATGGATGAGCGAAAGGATACCCGATTCGTGGAGACATGCGATCATCGTACCTCTTCACAAGAAGCTATCCGTCACGGATCCTAAGAACTACAGAGGAATCTCTCTACTTCGTGTCATGTACAAGGTTTTAGAACGTATCATTCTCGAGCGACTTATCAAACATCGTGAAGGAACGACCAGAGATGAGCAAGCCGGTTTTCGACCTGGAAGATCGACCATCGACCAAGTGTTCGTCGTGAGAAGAGTCATGGAATCTCGGCACCGGTTTTAAAACCCATTACAGCTTGCTTTTTTGGACTTTGAAGCCGCGTTCGACTCTCCTCATCGTGATCGATTGCTCAATGCTCTGCGAGCAGATGGAGTCCCGGAAAAGTATGTTCGGTTAATCGAGGACATGAACAAAGGAACAACAGCAGCAGTTCGTACACCTGTCGGATTTACGTCAGCTTTCGAGGTGAAAACAGGAGTAAGGCAAGGAGCCGTTGCAGGACCTTTTCTTTTCAACTTCGCCGTTGATGACATCATGCGTAGAGTTGCAGAACAGTTTCCTGCGGATGTGATCCTAACACCATCAGGACGCTCCCTTGTCGACCTGGAGTACGCCGACGACATTGTGTTATTCGCTGAAAACAACGCAAAACTGCAAAGGATTGTGAACCTCGTTTCGAAGTATGCCGCAGCCTATGGACTTCGTCTTCGTCCCGACAAATGCAAGCAGATGTGGGTCTCTCAGAGGCCTTCAACTGGAGTTTGTGTGGACGGACAACGTATCGAACTGGTGGACGATTTCTGTTATTTGGGCTGTTTGCTGAAGAACGATGGTAGTTATGCAGCGGATATTCGACAACGATGTGCGAAAGCTACGTCTGCATTCAATTCCCTAACCAAGTGTTTGTGGTCTACCACCATCGCGAAGGAAGTCAAGTTGCGCGTCTACCTATCCGCTATTCGCCCTATCATGATGTACGGATCGGAGACGTGGGCAGCACCGAAAACGCAGATGGAAAGGTTGGATTGCACGGAGAGAGCTTTTTAGGCGTTTGCTTGGATATTTCTGGCCGCGTGTATGCCATAACGAAGACCTTTACAAGGAAATCGACGCAGTACATCAACGCTTGACACGAGGGAGGTGCCAGCATCTCCTAACGCCATCTCAAGCAGCAATGGAAAGTCGACTTCGACTGCTCGGGCATATACTAAGAAGAACGCCGGATCGTCTCGTACAACACGCTTTAAAAATGCTTCCAAATCCTGTCTGGAAACGGCCACCTGGGCGTAGGCGAAAGTTCTGGACGGATGTGGTTAAAGAGGATTTAAAGTCACTCGGCATCGAAAGACAATTCAGGCGCGATGTTTCGTTTCGCAGGAAATGGAATAGTGACAGCTGGATGGAATGTGTTCAAATTGTGGCTGAAGACCGTGAAAAATGGACACGGCTGACTACTAGGACGGCACACCTCGGTGAAGATGCGGAATGACCGCGTCAGGCGAAAGCCAACCGATTAAGTCAAGTAAGTCAAGGAGCGCTCTGAGTCGTCCATAAACCGTCCGCAGACACGCGTAGCCCTATCCGGTCGATATGTAGGTAAATCACGTGGAACATGAACAATAAGTTGTCCTACTGTAGACCGTGCTAAGCCTCCGAACTCAATAGATTTGCATTTTCACGGAAATACTGTTGAAGTCATGGACGACCAATGAAGGTGGAACTAAGGACGACCAACAACTATTGGAAGTGCTCTCTTATGATCTTGTCTTATTGGACTGTCGTCAAGTAAGACAAGAGCATAAGAGATCACTTCCATTATTTAGCAGATACTAATATCATACTATTTACATATACTATCGTTCTCGGAGCCGAATTCCGGTCAGCAAATGCGAACTAGGGCTGTTGCATCATGCGACACGTGATGATCGTGCTGGGAGTAAGGGGAATCGTGCCGGGACCAGGTGGTCCCAGCACGATTATCACGTGTTGCATGATGAAGCAGCCGTAGTCCGCAAATGCGGACCGGAAATTGGCTCCGAGAACGACAGTAGTCACCTTTTATGCGATACTGATGACCAAGAAGACAGGGCAGCAATCGCCACATTCTCGACCAAAAAGTCCTCACGATTCTGAAAAAATAGCATTGATATTAAAATGACAAACCACTTTGATATTAGAATGACAAACCATTTTCTCTCAATCCCAATTTCAACCTTTTTCCCCTTTCACGGATGGAGCAAAACTGAACAGTATTCAAATAGCTTTTTTTGTACAAAACTAATCGAATAACTCCAAAATTCACATAGTTGTCAAAATGCATTTGAGCTGTCCCAGATTTAAAGCTTCAAACTTTGAGAAATTTATACAAAGCAAGTAAAAAAAATTTCGTTGGGCTCGGCCGATAACCATAACCCTGCGTTTGCTACGAAGCTGCGGCGCGGCTAACTTCTTATGAAAGCAGGCGATAACTAGAAAAGTTTTGAGTGGAAGATCATATACCAGCGATAGCAACGTAGTAACATCGCGAAGGTCCTTTTCGAAGTGGAAAGAGGGATTTATCGCTCTCAACCCAGCCAAGTCCACACTTGTCACAACACTGCTACGCAACACATCTCGAGTCAGTTTCTGCAACATCAAGCGTAAGGTAAAACAACATTAGCATTGTTTTCTAGAGCTTGAAACTCACATGAATTAAGGCATTTTCAATATCCAACACAACAGGCAGCCGCTCATCCAGCAGACCTGCTAGATAGTACGAAGCTGATTCCAGAGTATAAACCTGAAAAACGAGTTTTACATTACACATGCAGCAAACTAATGTTTTCAAAACCAACCTTCAGAGCGAATTCAGTAGCAGAAAGTTGCAAGCTCGATTCATCTGACATCAACGCATTCTCCTGAAAATATCAATTATGAAAACTGCAAAACTAAGGAGAAATGGAAGTTTAGATCCTCACCTTTCTCGCGCTTGGTGTTTTGTTACATACTGCAGCCAAATCACCCAACAAACGCTTGCCGAAGCCAACAGTAGCGGCGGCTAAAGGCAGACAGCTGCTTGAAACCAGCTCATCCCTTATCTGAAAAATCGAACTACGACTAATCGTACGTGAACAAACTTGGACAGCCATACAAAAAAGAACTCAACAATTCAGCAAAAATATGCAATGTTATATTTCATGTCATAAATCGAAGGTTTGAAGCTAGTAGTCTCGGAAACTAACAAAAGAAACCGGCGAAAACTGCATGCAAATACATGAATAACGACTATTTTTCTCATAGGGTAGAAACGGGCGAGTTATGCTCGAGAGAATGAATAAGCTAATATCAACGATAAAACGGTCGGGATGGCGAAGCCGATAGACTCTCACAGCCTGTACTAGAACGGTAACCTCGTTGGAAGCATCAAAAATCAGCCGAAGTGACCGTATTCGTATATTGAGGGGGCGGGTTTGAAAGCTCATGGGCGTGGCTGACGAAAGTTTCCGACTCAAGTTTAGTAGTTTTCACACGTTTCTTGACGCTTCCATCGGCGTAAGCGTTCTACTAGGGGCCATACTACCCAAGTAGCTTAGTTGTCTCAACAACTTTTTCGAGCGTATCTGCTGCTGGGTAAGGCGTAGCTGTGTGATCGGCCCGTGAGAGGTGCGTCCCCCCCCTCCTCCAGCTTTGGATCCGGTGAGGCCCCCCTCCCATCGAGGTTGTGACTTGAACCCCTTACGTGAACCAATTTGAGTGGTCTCTTCCAAACAATGCTTCCAAACGATTTTTCAGCAGAAACGGACGCTATAGGTCAAGTCACACCGGCCGTAATAGACTCAAAACGGCCGAGTCGGCCTGGGACTCGGCCGAGAGCTTCTTTTAATGGTCCTCTTTAAGAAAAATTGCAACAGCCCGATCCAGACAAATTCTTTGTCGACTTCTCCAGACGTCTAGCCCAGAGAGCGGTATTTCCGATTTTTCAGCGCCCCGAATCACACTCATCGTCAACTGCTTGGCCTCTGGAAGGACTAACCAAGTAGTTTTCTCACTTGCCTATCTGACAAAGCTTCGAAAACTTATCTAGAGACCTTCATCGCAAAAATCACACGATGTGATGAGGCCTGTTTCTAAGGCTCAAATCACACCGTCACATCTACAGCCGTCACACCGACCGTAATCGGCTCGAAATGGTCGGATCGACCTGAGACTCGGCCAACAGCTTTTTTTGGAGATCCTCTTCAAAATAAACACTGCAACAGCCCAAGCCAGAAAAATTATTTTTTCGACCTCTCCTGACGTTGAAGCCCCGACAGATCTCTGGTCAGTATCTCGGATTTGGCTGAAATCTGGACTAGGGGTGTAATTCAAGGCGATGAAGACGAATCTGACATCCGTTTCACAATTTTCGACCTGCTACCTCAGTTATACGATAGTTTGGGAAATACGTAATTTGTGCGATGATTTCACTGTCCGATTCAATGGTGTGTATCTTGGCACCGGACCTTTTTTAACTTTCTACGCTTTCTACGGACAACAAAGTGGTAAATTGGAACCCTGAAGTGGAGCCTGCTCTCGAGATAGAACGGAATTGACGGGCTTCTGAGGATTCATTCAAAGCCTGTGGGGAGTTGCAAAGCAAGAATTTCCATGTTCCTGTTAGCGAGGCCAGTGCAGTGGTATGTAAAGTCTTTCTGACTCCGGTGTTTCATCGTAATACTTGTATTTCTTTCTGTAATTCCCAATGGCCACAGGTCGAAACGTGTCAGCTTTCTCTTATGGTAACCGTCTGATCAATTCACAATGAGGGAAGTTAATGTCGAAATATTCAATTTTGATTGATTTCGGTCAGTTACTTCGTATCACTCTTGTATGGTTGGTACTCGATGAAAGTTGTTCAAAAATGTCATCAAAATTGAATTCTTGGGACTCTGAACCACATTATAGCTATGCGGCGCTTTGTGCGAGCAAAATTGCAGCAGATCGCCGTTTTTGCGAAAAAAATCTACTCGATACGGTGGGAGAGAAATTTTTAAAGGAAAAGCCGGGGGCCTGCGCCGCCCCCCCCCTCTGTGATCGCCACACCGTACGCCCGAGCCTGGTCTGCTGCCTATAAAGGCAGCGCACGCGCAAAAAACCGTGTTTATTTTTTTCACAATTTCGCGCAGGTAGGCCTGCCAGGTTGTGATATATCGCAAAGGGACCACTCAAAACACTCAAACTCCTAAGAAAAACTCGTTCGAAAATCCTTGGGCATTCAGCTCCCTTTTTTCACGTCTGTCCGTTGTGTCTTGTGCAATGCACAAATTTCGAAAATTTGGACGGCTGATTTGGTTTATCCTCATTACCTTTTTATGTTCCACCATTCTTTCCGTCTTTCTGCTGTCAAAAGAATAAAGGAATATATAATTTCGGATTTCCGTTGCCTGCCGGAGCCCGTCGTGGCGCTTCTGTTCCTCGTGCTAGATGATCGACCGGGAAAACGCCTTTTCAGACCACGGAGCAGTTTTCAAGAGCCTATAGCATTATTTTCACGCTACATTGAGGTCTCAAGCTTCGCCAACTATCTACACTTGGTTCAAACCTTGGATTGAGAAGAAAAACCCAGATGTGGTTTTCAGCGCGGACGATGCCTTTAAGTGGAGCGATAGGGTCGAAAGAACGAACAAAAACGCGCCCGAAAAAGCCCTTGTTGGCTCCGATATCCGCTTGCGCTAGTGCATAAATAGCATGTATCAGATACGCATCGATTGATTAGAAAGATCTAGCGCGAGCGGGTTTCGGAGTCGCGAAGGGCTTTTTTCGGGCCCGTTTCTGTTCGTTCTTTCGACCCTATCGCCTCCATCAGACCCAGGCCTTTCGATTTCGGGCGAACATCGAAGACAAAATTTATCCTGGACACTGCTTCTAACAGAAAATTGAAAATAGCAGTAAAAAAGCGTACCTCTGTTCCTTGTCCTATTTTTCCAACAAGGTCGTTTTCAGTCAACGAAGCCGACACGCTTAGCGAGCCAACTGAAAAAAGACTAGTTTTATCTCAAATTGAGCCCAGGATTTGATTGGGTAGGCGAAGTCAAAATCTGCAGGTAAAATAAGACCTAAAGGGAAACTTGTCACAGAAATCTGTCCGCCCCTCATCCGCCTCCTTTGTTGAACTCGACTGTATGGCGGTCCGCGTCGCGGAAGACATAAACCATAGACAGTTGCCCCGGATCGCGACGGAGCTACGTCCCGCATTTGGTTAATAACCAAAATATACTCGTTGACCAAAATTTAGGAGAGAACTGAAAGCTTTCTACGACACCCCTCGACGAATAAACATCAAATTTGTGTTCAGCGCACCGAATACCCCTGATTAGCAATTTCAACTGAAATCTGATACTTCGCCCAAATTACCGTATACCCCCGTAACGCAGAATTTCGTGACCGCCTCTGCAGACACAGCTATTCTCGCGCTGCATCTTACCATAAGAGGGTGACTATTACTATCTCATTTTCGCTCACCAAGTGGCTTGGAGAAAATTCCAATTCTGCAAAAATTTTACGAACCCCACAAATTTTAATTTTTTTTTTCAAAATTTTGGCGAAATTTTCACGACCCCCGCCCCGCCGAATCGCAACCCTGCTCAACTCTGGTCAGCGGTCCAGTAGCAACAACTCTCGACCAACAGTGAGTAGGGAAAGGAAGCCACTGGAACACCTTCTGCTTCCCTCAAACTTGCCTAATCTTCGTCTGGTGACATTAATTGGGAAAGAGACAGGGAACACAGGTATGAGGTCAACTTGTCAATTTCAGAATGCGCTGCACAGCGATACAGACTCAAGCTTTTCTGCAGTATGTCAGCCCTGCGCCACACGTCGCTGCGACGAACGCCCGACAACTAATCCTACGACGGCAGATGCCGTTGCTCCAACGTCGCGATTTCTGCTAGATCGCATGCCTATCGCTCATGCCAGCAACAAAGTATACCATACCCCTAACCAACTGTAATCATGACAGTAACGGGGAGCGCCATCGAATCCATGTTCAGCACCCCTATAAGATTTCCTGAGCTGTTTTATCTAAATCTGTAAGATAAACCTGCCACGGACCGTCTCAAACTGACAGGGCAAAATAGCCGCGGGAGCGACATTGCGTGGCTGGAGTCTTAGGACGGCCTAGCTCTTACGTAGCGTTGTGACCACACTTGAAAGCATCGGCTTCCTACATCAATTACATAAAAAAACTAGAAACAAACCATCAAGCGCCTTTAATCCTGCGGTTTCATCTCGCTTGAACTCCCACTTATCACTTTCCTTGATATCCGATCGATCAATCAAATAACAGGAGAAGTGTTTCTCTCTCTAGAAGAAACCATAATCAATACAGCTCAGTCTCAAGTAAGGTCTGGTTCACCCACAGATTCATGATGGACCGAAGTAGCGAAAACAAGAGCCACATTTGCATTATGCATCCCAATACAACGCGCACTTTCGATTCTGATCATTGAACCCGTTCGGCCTCCACCAATAACTTCGGATTTCGACAGGACACTGAAATGCAGAAAACTTTCTCTGAAAAGCATATAAACCAAATAAGACTCTTAAAGTCCGTATTCACGACAAAGACCATCTTTGAGATTCCACCGGCCATCGAATAGACTGCAGCGCAGTGCAACAACTACGTCGAAAACACGGCTTTTAGAGAGCCCAATGAGCCCTAAAGTTGACTGCACGAGAGCACGAGGCCCGATTAATACAACAGCCATCCATCGAGGTGAAACCAAGCCTCGTTCGCCCGAGCAATCAGGTATAGGGCTGTATAGGGCCAATCAAGCCTCGCTCAAAGCCGTTTTTCGACGTGTTTGATGCTCTGGACCGCAGCCCTTCCAATTCCCTGTGAAAGTAGGAGAGGCTTTCGTCGTTGACATTGCTTTAAAGGCAGCATACAAGCTTGTAAACGCGATTGAGATAACTAAGGAAATAGCATGGTATGGCTCAGAACACGATGCCTACCCATTTCAAAGCGTCAAAAACGACCCACAATGCCGCTACACGAGTAAGAAGTTGGTCCGCCCTGTATTTGTCGTCCTCCTTCAAACAGGGGTGTTGGGCCAATCCCACCGTCGTCGATGTAAGCGCTTTACTTATTGTACCACCCACATACATCGACGATGGCGGGCGTGGGCCAGCACCTCAGTTTTGGAGGAGGATGGCGAATACAGGGGTGGAGAAATACGGGGCGGGTCCAACTTCATCCTCGTGTAACGGGATTGGGGGTCGTTTCTGACGCTTCAAAATGCAAGGCGTTGTGTTCTGAGCCATGCCATTCTATTTCTGTAGTTGTCTCAACCACGTTTATGAGTGTATGCTGCCTTTGAGCCGCTGAATCTCTAAAAAGAAGTCCCACCTCGAGTCGCCAACATAGGCGATAATGGGACGGCATTTGCCGCTATTTATCAGAGGGAAGTATTTCTCCTTCATCTCTTCCGACCCAAACAATAACAATGTGTTCACTAGAGCGCTCATTGCTTCCACATTAGCATAAACGTTCCAGTCAGCGCTCAAATCCTGAACAGATCACGTTTAGGTCAGCGTCTTTGAAACCCAGGGAAGCCTGACTAACCAACCTCAAATATCCTCACTCTATCCTTAAAGCCTAGACCAAGACCACCATAAGTGGAAGGCGATAATGCAGCAAAAATTGAGCTGTCATTCAGTGCTCCTCTAACTGCATCCGTCAAGCAGCCATTCTTTTCCAACTCCTCGTGATCCACTGAAAAATCGCTTGCTTTGTGGCGACAAGCGGGGCGTCGGTGAATAAAAAGAGGGATGTATGAAAAAACTGAAAGTTAGTAATTGGATTGAGCACATTGTGCCGGTCCGTGAACACTGCAAGCGACATCACGCGACAACCGACGAGGAGAGTACCAGGTAATCACGGGGTATGAAACAAGGGAATATCCTCGGCGACCGCAAGATATATCATGTGCGTTTAGACAAAGGTACATCTTCAGGCAATATCTCGGAACGGAAACCATTGGCGTGCACTAGGTGAAACTAGACGACTAGGAATGATATATGCGACATTGGCCAAGTACAGTTTTGGATCACATCACGGAATGGGAGCAACGGCATCTGATAGGAAGGCAACCACGAGCGGTGCCGAGGTACAAAACAGCAATGCGCGACATGACGTAATAAAGATGCTACCCTTCGCAATGGCCTCATCTTCAGGTGAAATCTCATAACGGGAGACCATAATAAGTAACTAGTGAGCAACAAAGAGCGATACCAAGTGACGTCGAAAATAACACCTTCGTGCCACATAAGGATAAAGGGGAATCACGGCTTCCGGTAAGCAGAAGACGCTAGGCGACAACGAGCGACATCAGTAGGCATGAGAGCTGGGACCGCCCAAAGGGCGTGGAACATTATAGTGTGCCCAATGGGCAACAAATCACAAAATTACGCGATATCGGAGAACGATAAATTTTCACTTTGACACAGAAAGCCATGGCATGCCAACAAGAGGCAGCTGGTTAAGCTGAGCAACAACGAACGACATCGAGTCACCCCAGAAAAGACATGATAAGAGCCTAGTTTGGAGCTAGAAATCACAGTTGTAAGCCAGTAAGCAGCAGCTGGCGACGATGAGCGATACCACGCGGCATCACAAGAAGGCACGTCGCCGAATCAATTCGCCGAATTCGTACCACATTAATCCCAGAAGGCAGCACTGGGCGACACCGAGCGATACCACGCGACATCAGACAAAACAGATGAGGGAAAAATACGGATTTCCTAATTGGCGACACCAGGCGATAACCTTGGGACACAATAGAAATACTCATCACTAGACGAATTCTCGGAGTGGTTAATTACTGTTAAGTAGTGGGCGACACAGAGCGATGCCACGCAACATCAGATAAAGAGACGTAATCACAAAAAAGTGGAGTGAAAAACCCTAGCGTTCGCAAGGAAAGGAACAGTAGGCAACACTGAGCGACAAAGAGCGGTACCACATGATATTATATGAAATGCCTCTAGGCAATATTCGAATGAATAAACATTCGATATTCAGCAGCAGAAACCGAGCGACAAAGAGCGATATGACGCAAGATACCAGAAATGCCCGTCATTGGACAAAAACTGGGGCGAGAGACCCGAGTATGTGAACAGTGAGCGACAACGAGCGATACCCGCCGAATCAGGTAACAACTCAGAAACTGAGGAGGTCCGATTTAGCCACGATAGGCTTTTTAATCGGATACCTAGTCGAGTTGAGAAGAACTTTCGCAACAGCACGTACTGTTCCGAGGAGCATGCGGCCTGTTCGATAGGACTACGTGGGGTAGACAAGCAAAACTTCTGCTCCAACCCCGTTATCCCGTTCTATAATAGAAGCACGTGGCGCCGAGAGCGGGCTCCCACCCTTTCGATGGGAGCGGGTCTCCCCAACAAGGATACGGTTCAAGTCACGGCCCCAGCAGGGGGTCACACCCACAGCAGTCCGCGACAAGGACATCACCCTCGCCACAGTCGACAGCGAGGGAGCTTCCCTCGCCGAGGACCGTGGGGAAGATCCCCTCAGCGGTCAAAAATCGCCCAGAAAGTGACTCGTAGTCACCTTCCAGGAGCGGCCCCGGAGAACCGACAGCGCTCTCCATTGGATGAGGCCCCTTATACACGAGCTGTGCCGCTGATAGGCGCCTGATCAATTGTGGAGCATTCGATCAATGTGTTCAATCGAGAGCATCGTGCCTCATTCATCGCCGAAACTACATCGCAGTCGAATCGAAAGCGTGTCGTGGCCGAGTGGAACGCCTATGCGTTGTGGCACGTGCTTCTAACCTCGACGATGATTAGGCCACGTGACGCTCGAAAAGTAAAGGCCGTATCGTCGTCCACAGCGCGTTGTAGCCAAATCAAAAGCCTACCGTGACCGAATCGCCCCCCCCACATATCCGAAAAACACGGTTTAATCGCACTCTGAATCGGGTGCCGACTATAGGCGACATCAAGTGATGCCAGTGGACATGGGAGACAGGCACGACTTTAGAGCTCGTTAGGAGCGAGAAATCGATACCATGCAACACCCTCCGATATCATTTTGACAAGGGGAACCATCTCTTGATGGGTGGAACTGGATGACTGCGATCCACACCACGTCATTCGAAACCTTCGAATCAACACCTCGGGAAGAAGATCCATGGTAGGAAGCAAATCAGTAGGAAATATCGAGCGATTTCACGCGACACCAAAGAGATAGCTTCAGGATAGCTTCAGATCTTATTTCGGAACAGAGAGACACCATGGGGGGACAGGGACTGTCTACACACCAAGAGAGGAATCGTCCCGTATTTTAAAGTTTGAAACTCAACGCGAGCGAAATGGTCCCGAGTGGAATTAGCGCCGCAAATAAGGAGACAACTCCCTCGGTGTGTAGAGAGTCCCTGTCCCGACCGTGGGCAGTAGAGAGCGACACCATGCATCTTCAGGTCTTCAAACCACTCAAAGCGGAAATCCAAAGCCGAAAGTCGGCAGACGGCACAGCGCAACATCGAGTGTTACTACGATAAATAGCAGGAAGGCGCATTATAAGGCATCATATCGAAATGGGAAGCCATACTGTGCATACAGACGGCAGCACTAGGCGACTACATACGATACCAGACGACACGAAGTCTCCAAACAACTTCGGTAAAAAAGATCATGATCGATTTAGTAAACGAGAACTGGCGAAATCCGACGATAACGAGCGACGTCACGCGACATCAGACAATGGCAAGTTCTCTCCCGTACAAAAACCATCTTCCACATTCGTAAAGCGACAAGGAGCGACAAGATACTGAACCAACTTCAGTTCAGAAGTGAAACCCTCAAATCGAGCTCAGCGGGCGACATCTAGCGATGCCAGGTGACAGCAAGCGATGTCATTAAGATGAACCGTTAACCACAAACAGCTCCAGAAAGACATTAAGCCTGACAAACCTGTGAGGCTCAACGACTTCTTCAAAACATCTGTGAAGCCTTGAATAGTTTTCACGTCATCGGTGTCTGAATATTCCGGAAATATGAGAAAATCCTGAAAATCAAAATTGTATGGATCTGACAGTAACAGTTGGTGCAATAATGAATAAGCATGCTGCCGAGATGTCGTACGTTCACGCCGTGGCAGCGTGGAGGAAAGAAGATCACCTCTATGCAAACCGACGTCACCCCCTCCACGAAGAGGGTTTTTGTCATGGGAGAGGTGCTGGTCGGCCGCGTCTCTCCTTCGGATTCTCCTGCTAAGGGCCGGCGTAGAGAGGAATCCTGGACCCGCTCAGAAGTATCTATGCGCCACGTGTGGCAATGATGTTAACTGGAGACATACCAGCGTCCAGTGCTTCGGATGCCAAAGGTGGGTGCATCTCTCCTGTTCGGGTCTCAGCTCTGTGAAGCATCATAACTCTGCTTTTCGCTGTGTTTTATGCTCTTCACCTACCAACTCTGATTCCTCTTCCTCAAATCGCCCCCTTTCCATTGTACATATCAATCTCAACGGCCTTCGTGCCAAACTTTCTGAGCTCTCTCTCTTCGCACGTACTTACCATCCAGACGTGATCATGGTTCAAGAAACCAAGCTCTCTCCATCCCCTACCTATCCTCATCCTAAAATCCCGGGCTACACTACCTTCCATGCTCCAAGGTCAGCTCTTGGCGGAGGAGTTTCAACCTTTGTTTTATCTTCTCTCCCCTCCCACCTCATACCAAACACCCCCATGGATGGTACTCTCGAGTACCTTTCAATCCATCTCCCCCTTAAGAGTCCCCTTTCTCTGTTTAACATCTATATTCCCCCTACCACCTCATGCCCCTCCTCCTACAATCCCATTTCTCTTCTCAAACAACTCAACGATTATTCCCTCTCATCATCAGTTGTTTTCGCGGCCGACTTTAATGCCCACACCTTCTGCTCGTCCCTTGGTTCTGATGCTAGAGGAGAAGAAGTCGAAGACTGGGCTGAGGAGTGCGATCTGGTCACCTTAAGCGATGATCGGCCCACTCGTCTCCCTGCCAACGGCCGATCTTCTAGCCCAGACATAGCTCTTGTCTCTTCCAACCTTTCCAACGCTTGCTCTTGGTCTACCTCAACAACATTGTCTAGTGATCATGTTCCCGTCTTTGTGCACATCGATCTCTCAAACTCTCTTGCTCCTTATTCTGGTGTTCGTCAACGTTCTTATCTCAATTTAGACCAAGCAGACTGGTGCCTGTTCAGTGAGGTTGCGCTACGCCTAGCGGCTGATTACCCGTGGAATGGCAATGTGCACCAGAAGGAGCATCACTTATCTGATGCAATTCGCAGGGCCATGAAGGCGGCTATTCCTGTTGGCCGAGTTAAGACGTTCTATCCAAACGTCACCAGAGAAATTCTTCAGAAAATCAGGACTAGAGATGCCAGAAGAGCAGTTGACTATCTAGACCCTGTCGTCACTCAGCTGGATGGTGAGATCAGAAAAGATCTCGACCAGCACAAGAAAGAACAGTAGGAAAAATTCACAGAACAGTTGAATTTCAAGACGGACAGTGGAGCTACTTGGAAGGTGCTTCGGAAACTATCGGGAAAGAGTTTGCCAGCCACCATCTCCACTATTAAGTTCGGTAATAACGTTTTCAAGTCAGGAAAAGAAGCCGCCTACTCTCTCGGTAAAAGTTTCTTTGTCACGAGTAGAAGGCGAGGTCCGCAAAATAGAGTGACAGTAAGAGAGCTGTGCCGCCTCCCGCTCATGAACACGGCCGAAGCGTACACTGTGGCGCAAATAGAGAAGAATATAAAGGACATGCGGAACTCCAAAGCTGTCGGTCCGGACGGCATTTGTCCTGCTGTACTGAAGAAACTCCCAACTGAGATCCTTCCGCTCATCGTTGATATGATTAACACTTCGTTTAGCTCTTGCACTATTCCGCAAAACTGGAAGACAGCCAACGTCATCCCGTTGCCCAAGCCTGGCAAACCTCAGTCTTCAGTAAAGGGATATCGTCCTATTAGCTTGATATCACCTTTCGCCAAGGTGGCCGAAAAGCTCATTGTCAAGGATCTAGCGGAGCACAACGAGAAGCAGTTGTTTCAACATGGGTTCAGAAGGCTTCATTCCACAACTACGGCGTTGCTAGAAATTACCAGCTATGCTATCGACGGGTTCAACTTTAACAAGCCATTGAGAACTGTAGCTGTTGCGTTGGATCTCACCAAGGCATTTGATACGGTTAACCTTGGAGTCCTGTCAAGCAACATACTGGAGTCGTCAATACCATCTTGGCAGAAGCGCTGGATATCGGCCTTTATTAAAGGTCGGCGGGCACGAGTCATGTTTCAGAACCATGTCTCCAACAGTATTCCTATGGCAGCTGGAGTCCCTCAGGGCGGGGTTCTATCGCCAGCCCTCTTCAGTCTGTACCTCGAAGATATGCCTGCGCCTCCACAGGACATCAAGGTCGTCGCGTATGCTGATGACATAACAATCATGTGTCGAGATAGGGACTTACAGGTGGCCGCCAATAAGATCAACGAGCACCTGATAACACTGAAGAGCTTTTTCGACCGCAAGATGCTAAGGATCTCTGCAGCCAAGTCGTCAGTGTCCGTTCTCACGACGGACCCATCCGAGCACAGCGCTCATCCGGATGTCGTGTGGGATGGAGACCGATTGCCTGCTGCTCGCTTTCCAAAGCTGCTCGGTCTTGTGCTCGATCCGTCACTCAAGTTTCATAAGAATACCGAGCAGAAGCAGGCAGTCGTTAAAGCTAAGCTCAACGTTCTCAGGGCCCTGGGCGGCACTTCGTGGGGTAGCAGCAAGGAGACTATACTCACAACGTATAAGGCAATTCTTCAGCCCGCCCTGGAGTACGCCGCACCGGTTTGGCAGCATCTCGTCTCAGAATCCTCCTGGGCAAAGATGCAACGAGCACAAAATGCTACTCTCCGTATCGCCACCGGATGTGCAAGGAGTTCCCCAATCGAGCACCTGCATGCTGAGACCCGTCTATTACCAGTGAAGGAGCACTGTCAGCTCCAGGCCGAGCAACTCCGCATTAACATTATAAAGCAACCAAATCACCCGTCGTGGAGAGTGCTAAACCCCGTGAGAGAGAGAAGTATAAGGAAGCCATTCGCCGATGCTCCAAACAAAGTCAATTTGCAAAGATGGCACGACTCACAACAAGAACGACTCCGTCTTTTGCGCGAGGAGCACACCAAGTTCGTACGGTGTCATCTTATGAAGGCGGCCATAAATCCTATACTAGGAGATATACCGCCCCCCATCTGCACCTCAGAGTCTCAACTCGGAAGAAGGGCGAGATGCACGCTCGCATCATTACGCTGTGGTCACTCTACAATGCTAATGTCTTATGTCAGCAAGATTGACAGCAGCAAATCTGATGTGTGCCCGGACTGCGGTACTGTCGGCCATGATACGGCACATTTATTTAACTGTCCGGAGAGACCTACCACGCTGACACCAATGGACCTATGGACGAATCCACTACTGCTCGCCCAGTTCCTCCGCCTATGACAAAACCCTCTATGTGGCTGCAAAGAAGAAGAAGAAGAATATGAATAAGCATACCTTCTCGAACTTGTTCATCACCAGTCCTCTCGAAAGAGATACTTTCTCCACGGGAACTTCAGACGTCGCGATTTCCTTTATTTGCAGCTTACTCGTAGAAGAAACAACTGCTTCCTTACTGCTGCACAGTCGGGCTGCGCATTTCGACAACGCTCTTCTCCTGACCCAATTCAATAGAATAGGCCTCATAGGGGTACCCTATAAAACGGTTAGGACTCAGAACCCGTTCAGAGTTTTCGGAAATTACGCTAGGTGGTCTTTCGGGTGATCGATTCCGTAGCACGTCTCACAATTTCCAAGGAATTACGGTGGGTTACGGCAGACAGACAGTAGTGAACTTACGGTAGCCTACCGTAATCGTAGGTTTAGCCCAATCTAAAACACTTGCCTACTACGGTGCACGTACCGCAACCTGCAGCAAATTGCCTGAACACTGAAAATTAACCTCAGATCTGCATTGAACACCCAAAACCACCTCCAGGTATCGTCCGTCTCACATCGTACGAGGCCGCGACGCTGCTGCGTGAAATATAGTCGGCACGCATCGCACTGATACTTTTAGTTCAATACTGGCGTTTGGCGCAAACACGGTGCACGTACAGTCGGCGTGGATACTTGTGATACTTTGAGTTCCCCATTGAAGGTTGGCGCAGACTCGGTGCACCTTTGTTAAACTAGGATATGGCGCCGAGTTTGCACCAACTTTCAATAGGGCACGCAAAGTATGACTAGGGTCCGTGCCGACTGTAGATCCAACCGTCAATAGGAAACTGAAAGTATCATTGCGATCTGTACCGACTGTACAGGACACGCAAAGAACCGATGGGAATATGACGGTGCTATCGCTGCGAGAGGAGGGGGGCGGCATCGCATTGGAATACGCCCAGTTTTCCGCGAAATTTAAGAACCAACCCAGGGTTTTCCTGGCCCTTCCAAAATCAGGAGTCAAGTAGCGGCGCGGAAAAATGGGCGTGGCCAGGTGCCCCTCTCGCTGCACTAGCACGAATATAACTATCCATCAGGCGATATAGCGCCACTAAGGCGCTCTTCATACTCCTCAACGCCAGCGCCGCACGCGCGTGACACGCGGGCGTGGCGTTAGAGTATGAATGGCCTGACGCCACGCGAGCACGTGACGCCCGCTCCGCCATGGCGGCGAAGGTCGAGCCGACCTTTTCCTCATTTTCATTATTAATCCATCATCAATTGCATCTCTTTCCATAATAGTTGATTCCAGTACTATCAATAGGTGCTATCATATCATAGCGGGGGGGGCGGTTCACTGTTGTATCGCACTTGACCACGCCCATTTTTCTGTGCCGCAATGACTCTCCTGATTTTGGCAGGGGAGGGAGACCCCGGGTAGGTGCTCAAATTTAGTGCGGCACGGTAATATGGGCGTGGCCAAGTGCATCGCGCCATAGCGCCCCCTTCGCTGAGGCGTCGTTTATACTTCCGTCGCCGAGCGGCGCGACACAGTGTATGGCTGTGAGGGGTCGTTTATACAACCGCCGCCTAGCGGCGCGGCACAGTGCATTTCTGTACTCGGCGGCGGAGGTATAACCTATGCCTAATATTGATCACGGAACATATTGATCCCCCTCTAAAGTCCAGCTGGTACCTTATCGTGGTGGAGCTCGGGGTACGGAGTCTTGCTTCTAGAAGGACTTTTGCGAACACCAGCTCTGGCGACGCGCTGTCTTAGAAGGGTTAGCATCCCAAAGGCGCGCGTGAACTTCAAACTTGCTCAAACACGTACAAGGAGGGTCCGGAGCGGCACAGAAGGAAGTACGAGCTCTACGTGCACTGGAGCAAACGACAACCGGAAGGGACCTGCAGAACAAAACTGCTGCAGGAAATGGAGTGCACAGGACAAGGATCAGCGAACGAGGCATCAACACTGTCTACGGATTTGCACCTACAATTGCAGAACCGTCAACTCTGAAGCTGATTTGGCAATGCTCATGGAGGCCAGCCAGAGAATCCGCTACGATGTGCTGGCTCTCCAAGAAACCAAAGTCAAAGCGGAAAGTACCAGAAGGACAACTGACGGGGACCTGATCATACTTGGAGCCAAGGTTAACAATAAAAACATCGGTGGAGTGGGATTCATTGTCCACCGCAACCTCGAACCCAATATTGACTCCCACGAAATCATAAGCCCCAGGCTAGCTGTTCTGCGGATCAAGGTCAATGCGGTGACAACCATGGCGATCATAAACGGATACGCTCCGACTTCAGCTGCATCTGAAAACGACAAGGATGAGTTCTATGTTGACCTCGAGAAGATCATCAAGCAAGAGAAGGCCTACTACAAGATCGTCTGTGGTGACTTCAACGCCATAATCAACGAACCTCAGCCGTCTACTGCTAGAGTGGGATCGTACGGACTTGGAACGACCAACGAAAACGGAGAGCGTCTGATGGACCTACTAGAAGCCTGTGATCTGTTTCACGGTAACAGCTTCTTCCAGAAAAACCCCGCCACAGGATGGACATGGTCAAGCCCGAACGGAGTGACTCACTCTGAATTGGATCACATCCTGGTTAATCGACGCTGGTGTCTCTTCGATGTCGGTGTAGTGAAACCCTTCAATACCGGAAGCGACCATCGTCTTGTCCGAGCGAAGATCTGTCTCCGCGAGAAGGTTAAGCGAAAGGATGGTCATCGCCCAGCATCGACACAACTGCCCAATCATGATGCCGATCTGCTACAAGCCGCTGCTGCTGGATACCAGTGGAGCGAGAGTAACGATCTTACGGAAGACTACCAGCTCCTCGTGGAGGGCCTTAACCATTGTGCTTCGGCATCAATGATCCCGCCCGTTCCCAGCTCTTCAGGACGCATAAGCGACCATGCCCGAAGGCTTCTGAAGCAGCGTGCTGAAATTCACCAGGATCCGTCCTCCAGCATTCTCGACAGGGCAATCATAAACAAATCCTGCAGAGTCGCTGTTAAGGCATCAATTCGCGCATACAAGGACAGCAAACTGAAGGAGGCTGCAGAGAAAAGGGCCAGTTTAAGAAGATGCCGGAGGATCCCGGAACAGTGGAAATCGTAAAGAACGGTGTTTATCTTCAAGAAAGGGGAACGAGATGAGGTCAAGAACTACAGGCCAATCGCTTTTCTGTCCCAGGAGTACAAGCTATTCACAAAGATTTTGCTAAACAGCTTGGAAAGGATGTTGGATGAGCTCCGGCCCGTGGAACAGGCCTGTTTTCGTCGCGGATACTGCTGTATGGATCATATCCACACGGTGACTCAACTAATTGAGAAGACACGAGAGTAGAAGCAACCGCTCCTAGTGCGCTTCATCGATTATGCCAAAGCATTTGACAGTGTCGAACTGAACGCAGTTTGGAACGCTCTGCTCCGTGCCGGCGTGGACCCGATCTACATCAACATGCTAGAAGAGTGCAACATGGGCACATCTACGAAGATCAAGATGTTCCACAAGGAGCTGACGGTGCCGGTTGGGAAAGGAGTCCGCCAAGGTGACACCATCTCACCAAAGCTGTTCACTGCTGCTCTCCATCACGCCATGATTGATCTAGATTGGAACGACACGGTAATTCCCATGGACGGCAGGAAACTCTCAAACCTCCGCTTCGCCGATGACATCGTTTTGGTTAGCAGCAGTCAAACCGAACTTCAGCAGATGGTGGATGAACTGGACGCAGCTGGCCGCAGAATCGGGTTGACGATGAATCGCAGCAAGACAGAAGTCATGAGGAACAGATGGGCAGACCCAGCACCGATAACAGTGGACGGAATTCCCCTTCCTGATACGGAGAAGTACGTCTACCTCGGGCGCCTCGTGACCATGGACAACGATTTGAGGGCCGAAGTCAGTCGAAGAAGAAGCGCTGCATGGGCTGCGATGTCCAACATAAGGGAAGCAGTTCACCTTATCTCCGACAAAAAAATCCGCGTGCATCTGTTTGACTCCACCGTCCTCCCCGCCATGTGCTACGGAGCTGAAACCTGGGCTTCCAACAAGTCCTCTGCAATTCTGATGACACGAACGCAACGAGCCCTCGAACGGACGCTGTTGGGGACGAGCCGCCGAGAGCAAAGAAACCAGCACATCCGCAACACCGACCTCCGCCAACAGTCAGGGATTCGGGACGCTGTCTATTACATGGCAGCCGCAAAACATCGATGGGCCGGTCATGTTATAAGAAGAACCGATGACCGCTGGACAAATCGTGTAATCCTCTGGTACCCCGGGACATCAAGCGAACACTTGGTCGTCCCCCAACAAGATGGAGCGATGCCTTCAAACACCTGAACACACCTAACACGAACTGGTTGCAGATCGCGCAAAATCGAACGAGATGGAAGATGGCAGCTCCACAAAACAACCAAAACGAACGTGTGCCTCGAAACAATCAGAGACGTGTGCCCGCCGCTGAGACGATCGCCGGCTGACAACGGGCAATCAAGTATCAAGTAAGTATCAAGCACGGTGCGATCGATATTATAGGATTGCACTTCGCCGCTCGGCGGCGGAAGTATGAACTACCCCTAGATAGCACCCTATCTTATCCAACCATGATAGTGAACATGTGAATAGACTTTGCTTACTCGGTAAAATGAGTACAGTTACGGAGCTTCGGGAGCGAAAAATATTTTAGCATTGGAGCACGTTTTTCTATCCGTGTCAATTTCTCGATCACTATCGCGCTATTTTTATCGATTAGAAGATAAAAGACAGATGCATAGCAATCTCCAGAAAATGCATGCTCGTGTCAAGGGAAAGATCATTTCGGAGGTAATAGGACGACAAAGGCAATTGATTTTGCCAAATGTGAATTGTCTGTGGAAACGCCATGAGGATAATGATTGCGTTGGAGCTCGTAAGAGGCCGCGATTTTCTGAGCTCTAGAACGTGGGGTTAAAATCAAATTGGAAATTTGACTTTGTGTGTACGTGACACATCTTAGGGCCCATAACCCTCCTGATTTTGGAAGAGCAGGAAAACCCCGGGTTGGTGCGAAGTTTTTTGGGTGTGAAAATGATGGCGCGGACGAGTTCCGACGCTACCGAGGAAAATCAGTTCAACCAAGAACTCTGAATACAACACTGTTAAATACTTCTCATTTACAAAATTATCATAGTTACCGTATGTTGTGAGAAATACGGGCTTGTACTGCCACACCCTTGGTAGGTTGAAATACGCATATATTATAATAAAGGGGGGGGAAGGGGAGGAAAACTCCGTACCCACGCCAAAATTTGGTACACGCGGAGTTTCAACCCCTTGGAGCAATTTGGAAAACGTTTGTCACATGTATCAAACTTTTATGACATCCCAATTGTGGAAAATTTTGATGTGGATGCGATTTTTTTTGACACCCCTGTCCAGTATGTACGTTTATTTAAGCCAAATACATTTTCGCTCTCCGAAGTTCCGAGGAAGTGGCCCCAAGCATTTCTCTGAAGCGTCTGCATACGTCATCATTTCGTATAAGTGTCGTATGTACTGTCGCGCTTGCCATGAGCTGGATTCGGTATTAAGTTCGCATGCGTGCGGAGGTTTCCCCGATTTTGGGCCAGGGGTTGAAACCCCGGAGGGTGAGAAACTTAGAAAGCCTGCGAGAATTTGCCCACTCGGAGTTTCAATCTTTAGTTCAAAATCGAGGTATTTTTTTTAATTCAAAGATTTGCCAATTCAACAAAAACATTAGTTATGCACGTGCAGGTCGCGGCTGGCATAGCAAAGCCTGCAACGATTAAAGGGACGGGAGAAAAACGTGCTCCAGTGCCAAAATATTTTTCGCTCCCGAAGCTCCGTAACTGTACTCCGGTAAAATCAGGGCCCACTTTTTTTCCGGTCCGCCATGGCGTCACCGCTAGAGCATTCATAGCCTTCGCAAGCGCGGCACGAAAGTATTCATACTCTAACGTCTCTCCCGCGCGTGCCGCTGTAACGTTGAGGTGTATGAATAGCGCCTAAGCTGCGTCGCGGCTCCCTGCAAAAACGACACATACGAAACGAAATGTGCGGTAAAAAAAATCCCACGAACACTGTACTACGGAAATTCATCACTGCCCATTTTTGGCCGAAACATGGGGAAATTCAAAAAAAGCTGTGAAAATACCACTTAAAATTTGTGAAATTATTACCCTTCATATTTTAAACAGTTTCACGTTATCATAATTTCACTCCCAGCTTATTTCTACCTTAACTGCTATACCAAGCATCTAACAATTTGATATCCACCAGCAGAGACAAGAAAATTAAGGAAGGGGAAGAAACAAGAAAGATAGTTAAGTGCGCCAGAATCGGGCCACCGTAATCTTAGCCGTAAAATAAATCGTTTGGCGACGATTTTTCACGGACGAAACAACTCATTCGACGGCAGAAAATGGATTTTTGTTCGTCAGTGTCGTGTCAACGCTCAATTCATAAAGGACCTCAAGAGGACAGTTTTTTGTTATTGGAGAGCTCAGTGAATGGACCCAAAACGACTTTTCTATTTCTTGCGCTTCATTTCAGTACTTTTCATGAGCGTTGTAGTTCCTTCGCTTTTTCATGAAATTGAGTGAAAATTGGGTGCTTTGAGTGAAAATTGGGTGCTATGTGGGAAGGGGGGGGGCAATATGGCGCGATGGACTTGGCCACGCCCATTTTACTATGCCGCACTAAATTTGAGCACCTACCCGGGCGGGGTTTCCCTCCCCTGCCAAAATCAGGAGTCATTGCGGCACGGAAAAATGGGCGTGGCTAAATGCGATACAAAAGTGGCCCCCGGGTGGTGGCCATCGTGTATCAACACCCCTGAGGAGGCGGGAGAAACGGGGGAGGAGCGAGGTTCCTGATTGGATGCAACGCCGAGCTAGCCCGTGTTGCGTCCAATCAGAAAGCTCGCTCCTCCCCCGTTTCTCCCGCCTCCTCGTGGGTTTTGATACACGATGGCCATCACCCGTGCCCCCCTTCCCACATAGCACCGAAAATTGAACGTGAGTACCGGAAAAATGGATGTTAACAGGAAAATACCGGAAAGAGTTTTCTTAATTATTGATTCATTGTCTATGTGGATTCACATAACAAGGCAGTCATATGGGGAAGAGAATTGCTTAAACTAGCAAAGATTCATAGGTGTTAGATTTGGAGCAAACTCCTGATTACTTTTCGGGATACCCGTAAACAAGCCTTTTCTACTAGAATAGTATGGTAGGCAATGGATTTGTTCTCAAAAAATATTACGGATTGTTTCTATAAGTAATTTGAAGAATTTATGAATGTTAGCGCGAATTGAAGTTTGAATCACGGAAATTGTTGAGTACGCCTATAAAATTATCATTCCAACTCCCACCATTACCAGAAATCCCAGAAAACTGAAAGATGAGATAGAAATATTAAGAAAAGTCATGGTTTCTCAATATATGATTATCGCCGTCGGATGAGTCGTTTCGTTCGTGAAAAACCGTCGTCAAACAATTTATTTGACGGCTAAGATTACGGTAGCCCGATTCTGGCGCACTTAACTATCGTTCTTGTGGGGAAGAAAACATCGCAAAAGTCAGATCAGAGGTCGAAAAAAAGTCGAATTGAATAGAGTTCTGTAAATTTGCGTGCTCGATGAGAAATTGTCGGACGCAATATTGCGGACTGCAGCGGCCGCCGCGCAGCGTTTGCGGTTCGCGCAGAAAAACTGGATGTTGCTCGCGACAAGCAGCCTTGTCTCCAACGCTGCTGTTGTTCTCCGCCTTTTTAGTTTTCTCCTATGCAGTTCAGGCACATTGTTCATTCTTCATAGCCGCTTATCCTACCCAATGGCCTTCTCAAAACCTTTAAAATCGGGGATTTTCGGTTGAAAAATAGTTTCCTGGAAAGATATAAGTTTTTCCTCGTTTCTAGTCCCGTTTTTAATTATGAACTATTTCATAATTACCGTATTATGCTCGAGTTAGATGCAGCAAGGATAAAAAGAAAGATAAAACTCGTCCGAACTCTAAAAAAGTTAGCACCACAAAACTGAACTTTTACCTGGGAAGCTTAATTTCATCATTCTCTTGAAGGCTCCGTAAAATTTTTTTTCGGCAAATTTTTGTCCTTAACATAGCGTCTGAAGCTCTGCCCAGGAGATTTAACCTATCTGTTTCATTATCCGGTATCCGGCCATTTTCCGGACTGGATAGCAAATGGAAGCAGACGCAGAGCTGTTCATTTCCGCTTTTTCTTGTCCGGAGTAGTCTTCTTCAATTTTGATGGTGAGTTTCAGACCTCTTTCAGAGTTCGATCGCTGTGCGACGCGATGGTATGCTTTGAATGCAGATCGAGGTGCGACGCGATCTCGATCGATGCTCATGGTTATCATCCCTTCGCGTCGCACTGCGATCGAACTTTGAAAGAGGCCTTAAGGGCCTTTCAGAGTGGCGTCGCAGAAAATTTCGCTGTCGCGGCGACGAGGTGAGAGATGGGGGGGGGTGCTACGCAGCGCAAACCGTGCCGCGCGACGGGAGCGAACGTCGCGCTTTCAGAGTGGGAGCGACGGCGCGAGCTGGGAGCGACGTTCTGCGAAGTTTTGCGACGTTTTGCGAGGCGAATGGTCTCGACCATTTTTGTCGCTGTCGCTATTTGTCGCTGATGTTTCTTCGTAATAGCTAGTGTTCCTTCGTTACTATCTCGTATTAGCTAGTGTTCCTTCGTTACTATCTGTCCATTAACTCTCTGTGGAATCATCTTTTGCCTATTTCACTAACTATTTGCCATCCAGGATTAATTTCGTCATGGGATTTAATTGGTCATCCAGGATTTACTCTCGTCATGGCGTTTAATAATATTTTGTGATCGACACCTTCATTGTTATGCAAATATTTTCAGTTGAAGGTGATTCTACTGGTGGTAGTGTTTCCTGGTATATTATTCGAAATGGCTAGTTTTTGTTCAGAGCGCATGTTTATGCGCTCTGATCAAACTTAAAGGGCGGGGAAGAAATAAGAGACGCTGAGAAAGGGATATGACGCGGCGGCAGTCGATAGGCCACGCCTTTTTTCCTTCGCTCTGAGGAGCGATGCCGCGAATTTCGCAGCGACGCCACTCTGAAAGGCCCTTTAGTGGTAAACTTGCCAGACTGATAAATTATTGAGAGCTTTCGAAAAAAATAGGCACTTAGAACTATTTTCCTGAAGTTGAAAGCTCGATTGAAGCTACTCAGACAATAGGTGCGGACTGACCGCTGGCAATTAAGGCCTCCGCGGGCGGTACGCCAGCAAGTTGCGGACGGGTCGCTGTCCATCATGGCCTCGCAGGGCGGGGGAGCGGTCATTGCTCACCCGTGCGTTCTGCGTCGCGGCGGGAAGGGCGGCGACGCGACATCCCAGCATTCAAGTGAAATCAAGTAAAGGAGCATGTTTTGAGGCACTATTTGAGTTGCTGTGTTCGTTTTATGCAGCTACGATAACTGTTTTGCCGTATGTGGTGCAGATGGCTCTCCCACAGGATGGCGACGATGCCAGCGATGCGCCCGCCAGGGCTTTGATAACCAGCGATCCGCCCGCCAGGGCTTTGATAGCCAGTGAACCACCCGCTCAAATTTTACACGGGGAAACTTGTCAATCGTTAATGAGTTCTTTTCTGGTTTCATTATCATGCTCAGAGTTAGCAAACCGAAGGGTATATAAGGCGCTCCATCTCACTGAACGCTCACTCGGCAGTTCGAGGCCTATCATGGAAAGTGACTTCAAGTCACCTTTGAAGGATCACTCAGAAGCCGGAGAATAATTTTTGGCGGCTGAGGGGGTGGTCCCGCCACGGAGACCGTGGTGGGGACCATCGGAATAACCCACATGTGGCATCGAGGGTGGAGCGCTGGCAAACGGCGGGCGGATCGCTGGCTACTGACGGGGGGATCTCGATCCGTCCGCCAAAAGCCAGCGATCCGCCCGCACCTATTGTAGGTGGCGGATGGGTATTATCCTAGACGGAGGGAGGGGCAACCAGGATTCGGATTCAGGGCAAAAAAAGAAATGAATCAACGATTGGAAGCGCAAAACCTTCTCATTTCAATGAATAAATCTTGGGTGCCCTTCCCCCGTCGGTAGATGTTTTTGGCACCGTTTCCTTCTAATGATCCTTTGGAATAGGCCAATAAAAAGTTTTTGGTTTGAAACTTGCTCGGGGGGGGCACTCGAAAACATGGAATGAATCAACCATGGAAATGAAAATTTGTGCTGGGGTGCGTTCCAAGAACATTTCCATGGCAAAACGCGTCCATGGAAACGTAGCCACGGCTGCGTGGAAGCATTTTACAGTTATGATTCGTAGCCCTGTGAAGCAAACCTGACCATGGAAAGGCCTTTTGCCCTCCCACCCGTCGTGGGAACATTCTTGGAACGCACCCCAGATATAATATGCCTGAGAGCGTTATCAGTCATTGTTCTTCATGGAGACCCCATGGAAATACCTCGATTCCTGAAAGCGGTGTCATTCATTCTCCAAATGAATCCTGAGTGCCCCCCTCCCCGAACTAGTTTCATACCGTTTCCAAAAAAAAATCGGCGGGTTAGGCTCATTTTACACTGATCGCCGCAGTGCCATGCTTTGAATATTGATCGACGCGCGAAGCTATCTCCATCGATACGCATGGTTACCGTGCTACTATCGGATCGCAAGGCGATTGCACACTGAAAGAGGCCATATGGTGTACTTTGCCAAAACTCAAACATCTATAGATGAATCAGAAGCGGTTGGTTGAAGATCAACATGCACGAAATCCAATCTCAAACGCTCGCCACAGGTGGAGTGAAGCGGTCGATTTGCGATGAGGTTGACGCATGTTGAGGTGCTAGCATAGCGGGGGGCATTGGCGCGATGGGGACTATTCTAGACGGGGAGGGGGGCACTGAAGATTCAAGTCAAAAATGAAGTGAACCACCGTTCTACAACGCTATCAATCGAAGTATTTCTATAGAATTTTATCAACAACAATGATTGATAGTAGCATGAAGCATCTTTTATCAGGTTTTCCATTCATTTCTATGAGAAAATCCTGGGTGCCCCCCCCCGTCTAGGATAGTGCTGCGCGATGCATCTGGCCACGCCCATCATACTGTCTCGCACTGATTTTAAGCACCTACCCGGGGTTTCCCTTAGTTCTATCGCAGCGGGAGGGCATTGTGGTATCGCACTTGACCACGCCCATTTTTTCGTCCCACAACGACTCTCCTGATTTTGGCAGGGGAAACGAATCCCGGGTAGGTCCCGAAATCAGCGCGGGGCGGTAAGATGGGTGTAGCCAAGTGCATCGCGCCGTAGCCCCCCCCCCGCTCAGATAGCACCTTTCCTTTCCCTGTAAAACCAGGAGAGTCGTGTGGAACAAAAAATGGGCGTGGACAACTACGGTGCCATGGTGAGCCCCCGCTGCGATAGCACCCATGCTGATCTCTGACAGACTGCTTCGTCCTCTGAGAGAATTTGCCCCGGCGGCAGACTAACCCTGCCTTGAAGGCTCTCCCTAATCGGTGCCTGCAGGGTAATGTCTCCCCAGAGTCCCTCCATCAGCTATGCCATTGCATCAACCCCGCGTCGGTGTCTCAACCAGGATGCGACGGCCAGGGTTGGGCAGGCGTTGCGCCGATTTTCGGCGGAACTACGACCCCCCTCGACCTTGATCAAATTTTTGAAAAATTTCCAAATTTTTTACGATCCCCCTCCCGAGATAAAAAATTCTCAAGTTTATGAGAGCGAAAAAGGTGGCAATGCTCAAATTTGTGGTAAAATTTGGTCAAACCTAATAAGCCCCTCCCCGATTTATTTTTTTTTTCGAAAATTTTCGAATTATTTTACGACCCCCCATTGCGCAGAGTCGCGACGCTGCTCAACACTGGCGACGGCTCCCAAACCCGGTCTGGAATTACCTCCACCCTATCTCGACGGTGCCTGATTCGGGCCGCGACTGTGCCTCAATCTGGTCTGCCCCCCCAGAGAAAGCCCTGCCTAGGTCCGGGCAAAGGCTTAGCCTTCGCTGAGGTCTGCGATGTGGAACCACCCTCACTGCGGACCGCGGCCAAAACCGCCCCACCCCCAGTCGTGGGATCCCCTATCACCAGCCGTCAAAAGCGATATCTCGAAGCCGGCGCGAAATTGTTGCGAGGTTCACGCTTCGCTATCGTGGTACTGTTCATGATTGCGCTCATGATTGCGATGCCGCTGCTGTACTGTTACGGACAAGAAGGGATCTTCCAAGATTCCGGAGTCGTTGCTACATTGTCGCGGCACGGGGCCGGATCGCTGTGCCGCTTTTACGTCGGCCCGGCACAGTCCCAGCTTGCGGTGCCGTTCCGCCACTGTCAATGCTGATTTTCTCAGTCTAGATGTATATGTTTGCGTAAACTGGACTATACTAAGGATGTTGATCAAGAACGTCAATATTCGGCTTCTCTGCCGATAGGTAGGTAGACGTCACACACAAAAACTGGAGATGCCGAGAGTTCAGAGGCATCCATTCTAAATTGTCGCGAGAATTTCAACAAACCATGGAATTTTTAGCCCAAGCTGGTAAGAATCTAAAAAAAAAATTCCGCTATATCACCTGTGTAAACTGCTGAAATCGTCGCCTCGAATGGGGAAATGGGTGGCGTTCTAGCCTTTATCGATCCGCTACACCCTTTCTCTGCCAACGCTTAGCTAGAGTTCGCGCAATCATTTTAGTCTGATGAATGGACGGGGCTGCAACGGTAGATCACCCCGCGCAAATCGAAACCCCATTCCCCATTGAGGCCGCCAACCCCGCACGGTCAGCCGCCTGGTCCATGCGTCAGACTAAAATGAAAACGGAAACCATAGATGCCTCCGCGGGCGCGGCCTGAAACGCCGCCCCAGCCCATGTAGCAAGAATTTACGGGTTTGAGCTACTATAGCTAAAACCCGCATATTCTTGTGTCGAGGCTACAAGGGTGCAAATTCTGCGCGTATTCTACGTAAAAACGAAGGCTAAATATGAACCAGTGCTCTCTCTGTCGCTAAACCCGTATATTCTCGCTATAATTTAGAAGCGAGAATCTACGGATTTAGCGACAGCCTGTGTTGAAATACAACCACAAACCCGCGCTGGCTACGCGGAACGCAGGGATGCCGTTCGAACAGTGTTGGCCCAGTCAATCCACGGATAACTTGACACTCTGTGGGTGGTCGTGGAGGGTGACCCCGTGTCGCTCTTTGGAAGACCTTGCTAGGAATAATTTTGGCCGCTGGTATGCTGCAGGCCGTGGGGAAGAAACGGCGAGGCGGATCGCAGCGGGGATCGTCTTTCTAGTACAGATCAGGTGGGTCGATCGAGCGAGTTCTGCAACGAGAATAAGCGTAGATTATGCGGGTGCTGTAGCGAGAATTTACGTAGAATATGCGGGCGCTGTTGCTAAAATTTCACCAACTAAGGCTAAACTTTCCGTGATTTACGTAAATTCTCGTGTCAAAATTAGACTAGATGCCTCCGAAACCTTGGGCATCTCTGGTTTCCGTGTGAGGCATCTAGCTACGCGTTGGTGGAGTTCTATCACGTGAAGCCCCCCACCATGTGACTGAAAGTGGGAAGGGAGGATCGCGCGAGGCTCTACGCTCAGGATAGACCCGCTCTGGGTCACTTAGAGTTGGCGTAACAACTTCAACCTCTCGGGCAGTGGTCAGATCCCCCCAGCTGCCAAAATTATCCTCCGGCTTCTGGGGATCTTCTGCTCAGCCTTACCCCAACCTGCAGTGGCGGTGCCGCTAGTGGTGTCTTATTTGCTTACCGCGTATCCTGCGCTTCACGTACGGTAGCGACATTTCATAGCCAACCACGCGTTTGCGGAGCGGACCGTGAAGGATGCTAATAGACTGGTAGGGATTGTTCTAAACACTTTCCTCGCTGGACGCATACAAACGAGCCGAAATGGTCGTATCTGGGCCATCTTGAGCCACAAAAGCTTTGAAACTCCACCCATTCTTCGCCAAACCCCGCCTCCTCACTACAAACACTCAAACTGATTGTTCAGAGTGCGAAAATAATCCTTTTTTCTTCATTCACATCGGTTTTTTGGGGAAGGGTGGACCACGGCGAGAGGTGGCGAGGTGACAAAAATGCACCCAATGCGTCTGCGTCAGGGATGAGCAGGAATTCGCTTTCTGAAACCAGCAGTTCGCGCGTTTCTGGCCCTCCGCGTTCCACTTTTCCAAACTCTCAAGTGCAGTGGTACTGATATAGAAAGAGGTACACAATAATCTTGAAAATTTTCCGCATTTAGCATTTGAAAACGGCATTTCCGCGCATTTTCAGCGTTTCCACTCGGACCCCAGAACAAATTTCGTGACGGAACCCTATTTTTGGAATTTCGTCCCTGGTCCGCATGCGTCCTGTAGTTAACCGTTGTGATTGTTTATCGACCGGGTGGGACAGGGTCAAGCGGGGCGTAGCGTAATTTTTTTTTATGAACAAGCTGCCACCACCCCCCACCATCATTTTTTTTCTTCAAAATCCAAAATTTTGCGGTCCCCCTCCACTGTCTACGCCGAAAATTCGTTCACTAGTCGGAATCAAGCACCGAAAACCTGAGCGATGCTACGATCCTTCTTTTTGGTGACCAAAAGCATCGAGAATTTTTGGGATATCTTAACCAAATTTTCATTTTTGGTCTGTTTTTTCTTGCGATCCCCTCTCATAACCTTCATTTTCGGGCTAAAATTTCTGCGACCCCCTTCCCTGTTGCGAATTTTCGCAACCCTGCTTGACCCTGTGGTGGGATTCGAGCGGGCTCAGACTGTTTTCGGCGAACTTTTCGCTCAACTGTGATGAGACCGGACTGTGGCTTTCTCACGTCGCATATGGTCTCAAAAGTCCTTGCTTTGTTCAGGGGACGGCGCGGGGTGTGGATGTCCACAGAGGGGTCTGAACTGTAGGGATGAAAGGGGGGGGTCTGAGCTCCGCTGGGAGATCAACTGGATCATTCTGGATGTTTTCTAAAGGTTCAACTTCTTGAAACTTGCATCTTTCAAAATGCATTGTTCATCATCTTCGATTTTTACTATAAAAAAACAGACCAAATAGCGCTGCTGGGGAGGGTCTTAGAAAATCGGCTAAAATTTGACCAAGTAACGCTTATCGGGGGGGGGGTCTAAGTAAAATTGGCCTTGTTCACACCTCGTGCTCGTGCCATACCCTGACTTTGCTACAGGCATTCTGGACAAGAATCCATGTTCATTCGGCTCGCATCGCCCCGATACTTTGCGCTCCTTGTTGTGCGTTGGCGCAAACCTGGTGGAGGTATGTTATAACACATGCGCACCGAGTTTGCGCCTACGGACAGCAAGGAGCGCAAAGTATCGGTATGATCCGTGACGACTTAGCAGAGAATTTTTGTGGGGTTCAGCGCATGGTAGCTTATCGGTCTGCTCGAAACTGGGATCTGGTGGTGACTGATCCTGTTGCCGAGAGGATTCTGGGGCTCTCATTTCTACATCCTGCGAGGGTTTGTCGACAGGTAAATGGCGATGAAGCCGCCCAGGATGTGGATGTAAATGAGAGGCGATCCTGGTTCTACTTGGGAGGAGGGTAGAATCCGGCGCAGCGGCTCTTCCTCAGGGTAAAGGGATCGTTGCGTCAATTTTTGGCGGAACTACAACCCCCCTGTTGACCAAAACTTTGAAAAATCTCTCAAAATTTCACGACCCCCCCCTATGAAATGAAAAAATCCTGTAGCTTTTTGAGAGTGACATAGTTGGAAAAATCTATTTCTTGGTAATTTAACGACCCCTTCAATTTTTCATTATTTTACAGAAAATTTTCAACATTTTTACGACCCTTTGTTGCCCCGATTCGCTACCCTGCTCGCTCTGAATATGATCTTTTCGATTGAAAGATTTGTGCTCCCGCTCCAAGAAGTTTTTTATGTAGTATTGCTCTGCAATTGTAGAAGAATGAAAATAGACTGGATAATCAATGTGAATCCGCTTTTTTCAGATTTTCCTAGTATATTCCAAGTTGACAGTTTGAACGGGAGCACGTATAGTCAGTCATGTTATGGTGAGTTCATCCTATTTGATACTTATACTTCACAAGCGTCATAAATCCCTAAGCGAATTTGCCTTTGCCCCCATTTAAAGAGGAATGTGTAAGCCGCTTTTCATCTCAGCTGACGTGTAAGGGTCTTCATCAGTTCCACGTTCAGTGTTTGAATAGATTTCTTTTTGAAATATTTGAATTTTCTTGTTTTGATTGTTGTCGTTGCTGGATGCCTATCAGACTGTTGATTTTCCTTCCTGTGTATTATGTGTTTAGAGATTTTGAAAATTATTAGCAGAGCATAGACAAACTGCGTAAAAGGTATAGAAAAGCGTAAAATTCTGAGGTTTCGGAACGAGTCCTCCATTGCTGTCCAAGATGGGTGCCAAAGTCTCAAGTGTCTCATTTCCCGTCTCAAGTGACCCCACTAGGGAGGAAACTATTGGGTTGATGTATATTAATGAAACGCTTTCATTAACGCGTTTTTCTCTAGTAAAAAATGGCTTTTCGTCCTCAATATTTGTATAAAAATAATTCTCAATATTTAGTTTGAAAACTGATAAGAGAAGTCACACTTGTTTGCCCTAATATGCACCACCACTGCGAGAAAGGATGGACCGCAACTCAATCATTTCGCGATCTCAACGAACTTTTTTGACGAAGGAACAATTACTGATAGTGTAGTACGGAAGTGGTTTATTCGCTTTAAATTAGGTGACACTAGTTTGGAGGTTAAGGAAGGAAGAGGTCGGTCATCGGATTTTGATGATTAAGCATTTCTGACCGCCGTGGAAGAGGACGAAAGCCTGACCACGCGAATGCTGGCTGAAGACTAATGTCAATCAATCAACGATCGTTCGACGCCTGAAGAAGCTTGGAAGGGTATGGAAATTGGCTTGATGGTTGCCCATGAGATCTCCGACAACAACAAAGCCGAATGCGTTCAAATTTTCACCGGTTGAAACGAACAAACATCATTTTTGAAGAATATTGTCAGTGGGGATAGGTCATAGCTTCTTCTTAAAAACTTCAAAAGAAAGAAGATCTGCGTTTCGCTGGGTGTTTTCCCCAAAGGAATACCAAGAGACGTGCGCTGTAAGAAGGCTATGTGATGTGTGTGGTGGGACAGAAGTGGAATCATCCATTGGAAAATCATTTAAAATGGCATTTGATATTGGTTTAACGTCGCAGGTAATAGGCAGCATTGGAGAATCCCTGACAGAAATGGCAAGCGGCAATTCAACATCAACAGCGACGTCTATCTGGCTCAGCTTGATCGCCTTAACGCTGCAATCGAGGCCAAAAGACCCCGCGAAAAACCACATCGTGTTCCGTCACGATAACGCCCGTCCACATGTTGAGCGCCGTGTAATCGAGTTAATCGCCAATAAGGGTTTTGATCTGCTACCATATCCGCCGTACTCACCGACAGAAGCACAAACGGACTGTCATGTCAATCGCTGTTTGAAAGACTGGCAAACAAACAAAGTCTACGGCGATTGGGATGACTTGGTGGCTGATGTCAAAGCGTGGAGTGCCTCCAAGTTTCGTGACTTTTTCGCACGTGGAATCGACCAGCTGCCTAGCAAATGGGAAGCAGTTTTGAACCGGATGGTGAATATGCCCTCGAGTGATCATCTAAACATGTTTTAATTAAATATTGTTTTTGTTGAATAAAAATATTAAAAAGGTTCCATCATTATGCATCAACTCACTAGATCGTTTCATCCAAAGATCACATTTCCGCGATTTTCGAAGAAAAGGTACCATATTATAGCCGGGGTTAATCGGGATTGAGAAATTTCGCAACTGTGTGGGGGGTCGCAAAAGGTTTGGACCGAAAATCAAGGTGGGGGTCGGACCAAAAATGAAATTTTGTGGAAGTGATTGGAAAATAAAAATTACGGTCATTGAACATCATAAGGTACCTTTTTCAGTTTTTTATAAAGTAGTCTGAATCAATTTGTAATACATATGAGAACACAGAAAATTGCACTTTTTCAATGCAAAAAGATTAGTTCTTTTTTTTTAAATTGGAAACGCTGGCGTGCAGAAGGAGAACGTTTGATCTTTTGATGATGTATTTATTAAATATTGTATGGGCATACCGGCCTTCGTTCAAACGCTTTTCTCAAAATGTGGGCATCCACCACAAGAGGTAGCAGTTTCAAACTAGTCCGAAACCCGGCTAGGAAGAGTGTAAGGCACCATTTCTTTACTAACAGAGCTGGTAGTGAATTGAAAAAACTGCTCAAAAAGGGCAATCTGCCAACAGACCTGGGCTCCTTAAAGCGTATAGTGGAGCAGTACTTGAGGACCGAGGATGAGTGAGCTTGTGATCTTGTGTTAGTCACTATGTTATTTTCTTCGATAGATACTCCATAGTGCTCTTGTGTTAGTCATGGAACTTTTCCGACAGATACTCTACATACTATGTACGTGTTCCCGTTCTCGTATATCGTTGTTACATTTTATTACTATGCGTTCGTTTATCTTGTTCCGATGTCAATACGCAGGGTTACCCTGTAATAAACAATTACAATTTTTTCGGAAGAATTTTTGATGGGGGGTCGCTCCGATTACGCAATGCTCCGCTGGACCCTGATTATGCCGCTTCAAAAGTATAGAAACATGTGTTAAAAGCTGATTCACTCCAGAATAATAATATCACTCTTTAATGAATCAAAGTGGAGGGTAGTTCCTGAGTTCTCCTCGATACGAAGTGACCTAGGAGATGCGATTTTGAAATGTCCATTCAGGGTCAAGTGGCTCAGATAATAACACCGGCTGAGCGGGCGGAGAAGTAGGCTCGCCGGCTGAGCGGGCAGGCTTATTTTGGAGGCGGAGCGTCTTACCGGCTGAGCGGGCGAGCATGCCTTTTACCGGCTGAGCGGGCAGACATAAATCCACGGCTGAGCATGTCACCGGCTGATCGGGCAGACATAGCATTACCGGCTGAGGGGCATGGCTTTACCGGCTGAGCGGGCAGACATAAATCCACGGCTGAGCATGTCACCGGCTGATCGGGCAGACATAGCATTACCGGCTGAGGGGCATGGCTTTACCGGCTGAGCGGGCAGACATAAATCCACGGCTGAGCATGTCACCGGCTGATCGGGCAGACATAGCATTACCGGCTGAGGGGCATTGCTTTACCGGCTGAGCGGGCAGACATAAATCCACGGCTGAGCATGTCACCGGCTGATCGGGCAGACATAGCATTACCGGCTGAGGGGCATGGCTTTACCGGCTGAGCGGGCAGACACTAAAGCAAACCAGGCTCATGTACGGAGCGGGCGAAATGGACTTCGAGCTGATTCGGGTGTTGGCATTCGAACGGATGGTCATCCACATGATTTGGATCATTGACCCCTCACCCCTTACGGTTCGTTGTGACCGTGGGGACGTGACAGCGGGTCAATTCATGATTTTTGAAGCAAGGTAAGGCTTGTCGCTTCAGAAATGAAACGCAAGCCTCGAACTTGCTGGGGAATAGGGAGAGCCTACTAGGGGCTTCATCTAGTCTTGCAGATCGATATCATTCACGTGGTAAGCAACTAATACCGGCAGAGCGGACCTCCATTTACCGGCTGAGGGGACAGTGAATGCGGGCTGAGGTGGCAGCCATTTACCGGCTGAGGGGACAGTGGATGCGGGCTGAGGGGGCCACCACTTGCCGGCTGAGCGCTCCACCATTTGCCGGCTGAGGGGGCAGTGAATACCGGGGCATGCCTGGGTACAATGTTTAGTCAGCCGGTATTGCCTGCCCCCTCAGCCGGAGTTACTGCCTGAGGGGGTTGCGAAATTTCGCAACGGTGAATGGAGGGGGTCGCAAAAGTTTTGGATCGATAGTGAAGGCAAGGGGGGGGGATCGCAGAAATTTTGGTCTAAAAATGAAAATTTGCTGAAGATATCCTGGAAATTTTCCATATTTTCGGTTACCAAATGGAAGGATCGTAGCATTGCTCAGGTCTTAGACGCTCGAGCTCGCCCAACTTCTGAACGAATTTTCGTCGTCTAAGAGTTTTGGTAATCAAATGTAAACTGCCTAGAAATTGCTTCCTCTGCGTCTCTGACGTTTTTGTATTATGGTAAGACGGCGCGTAAGCAAATCACGTACGCAACACAGCATCTGTCATTTAATTTAAAAAAAAAAGAATCCACTTCCTGAAACACTCTACCTGCCTCGTAAATAAGAGTATCTACATCAAGAGTGAGTAATACGGGCATGTTTAGAGAAAATAACGCAAAAAAAAAGATGAAGTATGCGGAAAAAAGAAATGACAGGGTGAAAAAACTCGAAGAATTCTGTTATGGAGACAGAGACATATGCAGCCTCGCTCAGGTGATTTGCGTCTGCGACTTCTTACCGTAAGCCGAAAACGTCAGGGACGCAGAGGAAGCGCTGCTTCTTTGGACTCTTAGCTTGCCATCCCGTGAAGGACAGACTATAGCTTCAAGCTTCACCGAGGCTCGAAACAGCGAAGCGCCTGGCTCTTACCTAGGATTTAAAATCTTGGAAAAGGTGTGGCTCAGCCTTAATCGATGGACCGAGCCAAACTTCTCGGTGCTATCGCAGCGGGGAGAGTACTATGGCGCAATGCACTTAGCCACGCCCATTTTACCGTGCCGCACTTAATTTGAGCTCCTACCCCGGTTTTTCTCTCCCCTGCCAAAATCAGGAGAGTCATTGCGGTACGAAAAAAAGGGCGGGCCAAGTGGGATACCGTGGTGTACCCCCCTCCGCTGCGATAGCACCCTTTTTCCAATGAATCACGCACCATGAACTCCTAGACGTCGTAATTCGTAATGTTTAATGTATGGTAATTTGTAGTGATTCAAAGAGTGCAGAAGATTTTTTTTTTCGCTTCAGGGTGGGGCTGCCTACAAATAATGTAGTAATTTTGCTCAGATTGAATTCGCGGAACTCCGATAAGCGTGTATTCCACCCCCCCCCTTCGTTATCGCGTGATCATCTGTGAAGTTTTGCGCCGCTTTAGCTGGTGACACTACGGGTGTTACTCGCGTCTCGTCGTCATCAAAGCGGTACATTTTGCGTTTCGTCCGATCAGACTTTTGATCAATATTTCATTTTCAGTGCTTACTAGTGAACTTCGCATTGTCTTCCTCCGGATCAGAAAGCTAATGAATGTTTTCTAGCCAACTCTGGCACGCTCTTTTCGAATCTGAACTCGGATTGTTAGCAAAAAAAAGAGTTATAGTCGGTCAAAGTTTGTATTTCCTGCAGCTTAGCTGAGCGTGACGTTTGTAATTGTCAGATGAATTCAGTTGAGAAATCCAATGAAGGATTTTTTGACGTACTTAGCTTGAATTCTGAGTCGGTTTCTCCATTTTCAAAAAAATAAGCTGGGGATCCATGATTGAAAAGACTCTAAGCCTCTAATTGTTTGTTAAGCCCCTTTTTTCTGTCAAAAACGCGCGTTAGTGTTTGGAAATTTCGGAAACGGACCTCACAATTGTGTTCAGCGCCCAAAACTACCACACTGAGCAAATTTAGGGTGAAGGCACATTTTCCAAACTTTGCACAGACTGAGAGCGTTTTGGACTTCAACGGATTTTTGGTTGGGCGTTTATCTTAACCCTTGAAAGCGTTTCGGAAAAATGTTCCAGATTTGACTTAAAATCCTTCCAGGTGGGTTATTTAGGGCGCGTATCACGCATCTGAAGTTTATTTGTCGATTTTCGGAGGTTTTCGGCTTGATTCTTTTAAAGCTTCCCATTGGAGGAAAATTTGATAGCAAATTGCGACTTTTGATGGTTTCCGGAGTGCTACGATAGCTATGGTTCAAATTGTTGTTCGGGGGGGGGCTATTTGCAGTGCTAAACACGAATATGCAATCCGTTTATCAATTTTTGATAGATCACGGTTGATTACGGTGGGTATACGGTAACTTGGTCAATGTATCAAATTTGGCTTAAAATTCCGCTGTGCGTGTTTTTTTTTTGGGACGCAGAACACGAATTCGAGGCCCATTTTTCGATTTTATCCTACACTAACCTACAGTTACCCTAAGTCTTGCGGCAAACAGACCCCAGGGGCGGTATGAAGGTACGCGAGTGTTACGAAGAGGTTGGTGCATGGTTTGGGGCGTCGGCGCGTTTGATGGTCACAGTGCGAGGGCTGGAGGTCATCAATCTATTGTGTCTCAGCGGGGTTTCGGCTGCCCCACTCTCTTAGGTAGAGTTGGCGAGGGAATGATTTGTCAGTGCTAGCCCAACCCCTTTCCAGCCCTTGCACTGCCATCATCAAAATTCGCGTTCGTGCATACCGTCTCAGATTCACGTTCAGGCCCTAAATAACCCCTATTGCAAGTTTTTGAGTCGAATCCGCAAGAGTTCGATCGGCTGATGAGTCAAATTCGAACGAATGTTGCAGAACACCCCGAAAGTTGCTGATGGGTACCCGTACCTTTTCGCGAAGCTTCGAAAACGCTCATAAATTCGTGCAGCGATGTCTCCAGCAAAATCCGATTTTATTTTCGGAGACAGCGAGCAGGAATTGACCAAAAAACATTCATCATCTGAAATGCTGTTGTCAAATCACGTCAGCATCTGCTGCACGTGCGTTTGGTCAGCTGTGCGAAAGTAGGCAGGGATTCACCTCCCAGCAACAGATCTAAATGAGAGCCGTATATCTGATTCAAGCAGTGAAGAACTGCAGCATAAAAATTGTGCAGTTTGTGATCAATATCTTAGGGAGCCGAAGAAACCTTGTCTCTCATGCATAACTTGTTTCATGACTAACGGGTTGATGATTGGAAAGTGCGCGTGGGTAACCTGTTTCTTTCGTCACGTGTATCCCTTTCCTATTTGTTATGCATCTGTAGAGATCATCTTTCTGATATTCTGCAAAGTTGACAATTTTCCATTCTAGAAAGTTGGGTAATATTAACCCATGCACGACCACGCCTAATTTTGGGTGACTGCACGTTCGGACCGCGTGCAGTGTTGCGTTACCGTGTACCTTGTCCCACCGATGGGACACGGGAGCTCGAATGGCACGCCACCGAAAATCGATGTTTGTTTTTCAGTGAAGCTATCAATGAAGTAAACATTGTACCAGAATTTCCGCTCATGGAACTCTTTCTATCAAGAAAAAAAAACTGCCTGAAGTCACGGCAGGATCAAAGGGGTATATTATTTTGCCTCCACTGCTTCGGTGTTATTCTTTTGAAGGAGTTTTTTCTGAATGCGATTCCGAAACCTGCTATCTGTTTACAAATTTTGTATCGTGTAGGTTTGGTAATGGTGTATGAAAAAATTTAAATTGAAGAAAATCAACGTTTTTGGCCATGGTAATGGCACGTTTCCAGGTGAACAGAACGTGATTTCAACTCAGGTTTCCTGCTGATAAAGTTAAGAAATGGCAGTGAAAGAAAAAAAGAACTCATAACGCCCTCGGAAAGTTGTTTTCGCAACGATTTTTTCGTATTGAGTCCCAGCTATTTTCACAAAAGCTTGGATATTGTGCTATAGTGGAGCTAGAATAGGTGAATACATTGAACATGAGAAAGTTTGGAAATTCGTTCTTGTGGCAGAGAAATTGGTTTTTGAAAAACATGACCCACCGGTGGGAAACGCGGTTCGAAATGGTAGTCAGCGCGTGTCTCACCGGTGGTGCTCGTGGTCGTGAATGGGTTAAAGGCACAGTCCAAGCTCAGGGACGAAATCTGAGATTTCCACATAATTCTGAAGTAGACCCACCCCACTTGCCAAGTGCGAGCTCTCAATTTCTCCGAATAAGCGAGATATAGGAGGAAGCCACCCTGGGGAGCCCACATCCGGAAGCCACTTTGGCACGTCCCTTTTACGATCTTTCGAGCTCAACAGTGGGGAGACGAGCGATGTTTTCCGATCGATAACCCCCTTCTTCCCTTCATTCTCCACCTCTCTCTTTGTACAGGTCGACTGGCATATATCGGTTGCAATTGGCGGAAGTTACAAGCCTCGGACAACTCGTCCACAATGCTTCCGCAGCTCAATTTTGAGGGACCATAACTTCGTTCCCAGAAGGTCTTGTACGATTCCAGAGAAATCATTGGAATCAGATGGGGACTGTTTTCAAGATAGGCGAAAAATCAGGAAAACGATTCCGAGGTTGGGCTGTGCCTTTAAGCGCAGATTGTAGTCTTTTTGGAGGTTTTCAAGATTTTCCATAGTGAAGTTCAAGGATTGCTTACTGAAAAATTCCTAGAGGGGCGATTTGTGTGACGACTTGTGCCAATTTCTTCACAAACTTGTATGGTATGAAGCGGGATAATGGAAACGGAAAAGTTGTTATCAAAAACATGAAATGAAATCGAATAAGAAAATCAAAAATTTGGTCACAGACGTTGTGTTAGACTTGAAATCTTAGGAGCTTAGATTGATAGATTGCTTATATACAGATTGATATTGATACATTAGATTGATAGATTGCTAATCAGCACTCAATGCAGTTATTGGAAATAAACATGAAACATGAAACTTCAGGGCTGTGTGGCTAAAAATCCAGTTTTGTGCTAAACGCTCTGTATGAAAATGAGGTAATTGATAATTCTTTTCAGATTTTAAATACTGCAGCCTATTCGTAGTGGCGTAGAAGCAAAATGGATCAATGGCGCCAAACACTTGTGGCGGTCAAGCAGAAGTCGCCCGAAAAGGTATAGGTGATAGCGATTTCTCTTCGTGTGTTGTTTTCAACTGTTTTTTCTTTGAATTTCGCTCTCCTTAAATGTGCCAGGTACAAAGGTATTGGCAATATTCATTTTAAGAACGCAGAAGTCGACTTTTTTTTTGTCCGGAGGGGTTAGTTGGGGGTGGTAAACACTAATACGAGGTCTGCATCCAGTATTTTCTATAAGATACGGTAGGATACGGAGCTTATATAGCAACAGGCCGATGTTTCTGGGTCTGCTGAAAGTGCCAAAGTTTCCCTCACAAGGGAACCACTATAAGTCATAGTAACAATCCCAAATAAAATGTACTTTTCTAGAACAATTTCCGGACGAAAGGTCCGAATATGCCCATCGCAGCCCCTGGACTCACTCTCAAAGAAGTTATAGGCGTTTTTTTCTCTGATTGTCATACCTATTTTACCCCCCAAAAAGCGCATTGTTTTTACGAAAGTTTGGAAACGGACCTCATAATTGTGTTTAGCGCCCAGAACCACCCCCTAGGCGAAGTTTGGGTGAAGGAATATTTTCCAAACTTTGCGCAGAGTGACAGCGTTTTGGACTTGTACGGATTTTCGGTTTGGCGTTTATTTATACCAATTAGAGGGCCCTCAAAGCGTTTTAGAAAATTATTCCAGATTTGACTTAAAATTTTCGTGGGGGTTGTTTGGGGTGCTGATCACGAATGTGAGGTTTATTTGTCGTTTTCCGAAGTTTTCGTTTAAATTTTGTTTTAAGCCACCAGTTGGGGGAAATTCTGAGGGCAAAACACGGCTTCCAAGATTTCCGAATTTCTCCGAGAGATTTGTCTGAAAATCATTCTCTGGTGCTCATTTGGGGGTGATGAATACGAATTCGATGTTCATTCGTCGATTTTCGAATTATTAATTTGGGTTTTGTCTCCTAATTGGCATGTTACCTATCGTAGATCTAAAGTAAACCTTCAAATTTTGACAAGCGAACCCCAGATTCGCGTTCAACACCACTGATCACCCCTGCATACATGTTTTTAGCAAAATCCGCGAAAAAAATTCAAAAACGCACTGAAATTTCCATGTTTTTTTGCAAATCCGTTTTTTAAATTTGCGGCAAGGTAAACCATTACCTTGCTGCGAAGTTCTAAAAACGCTTATAACTTTTTTCAGAGTGAGCCTAGGTAGCTACCACGGGCATAATCGGACTTTGCGTCCGAAAAGGGTCCTAGAAAAGTACATTTCGTATGGAATGGCCAGTTTGACCAAAAGTTCTATTGTGAGAGTATTTTCAAATCCAAGTTCGTAGCTGCGACGAGGATCTCTAAGAACCGGGTTACGGGAAGTTTACGGCAATTTTCGGGCGACCAGAGTTTTTGACCAGGTTGAAAACATTTATTCTATATGTAATTCGGTGTCCTGAATGTGTAACTGCGATCCGTTTTTTTTGATATTCTGACACCTAATATAGGCTGCGGTAGATATAATGCTTTCTAGCGGACATATCGTACGTTTCTGATTGGAAGGTCGGTTAATAGACCTCAGATTCGTGTTTAGAAACCCAAGAAACCGCAACAAGTAAGTTTTCAGGTAGATCTGAGACTTCCATCCAACTGCCGTATACGTACCTTAATCTGCCGTAGTATATCAAAAATTTCTTGTTGAGCACGCGAAATAATCCCTACAGAGATGTTTCGAGACGAATCTGTCGTAGCGTTTGGGAAATAATTACAAATCGAATTTCGCCTGAAAATTCGCCCGTGTGGGGTTCTCTGAACCGAACCTACAACGAATTTTTTTTCTAAAATCGACAGTTGGGTGTTTGAAATCGACAGTCGAGTTCGCGCTAACGCACATTACTTCTTCTTCTTTGCAGCCACTGAGAGGGGTTTCGTCACAAGTTGAGAAACTGGGCGACCAGCACTGGATTCGTCCACAAGTCTATTGTAGTGAGCGTTGTTGGCTTCTTCGGGCAGTCAAATAGGTGTTTAGTGTCGTGGCCTTGGTTTCCACAGTCCGGGCACACGTCAGGCTGACTATTGTCAATCCTGTGCAGGTAAGACATAAGCAATGGAGAATGTCCGCAGCGCAACGAAGCGAGGATACACCTGGCGCGCCTACCGAGCTCGGACTCGGTATCACATACCCTGGGCGGCACATCACCGAGAATAGGGTTGACGGCCGCTTTGGCGAGATGATCCTTCACAAACCGGGTGTGCTCCGCGCGTAGAGACGGAAGCCGTTCTTGATTCGAGTCGGTCCATCTCTGTACATTCACTTTGTTCGGAGCATCGGCAAACGGCACTCTGATCGATCTCTCTCACGGGATTTAATAGTCTTCTCGACGGATGATTAGGTTGCTTAAGGACATTAATAAACATCTGCTGAGCCTGGAGCTGACAATGCTCTTTCACTGGCAAGATACGGGCCTCGGCATTGAAGGTGCTCAATCGGTGAGCTTTTGCACATCCAGTGGCTATTCGTAGTGCAGCATTCTGAATTCGCTGCATCTTAGTCCAGGAACTGTCCGACACGATGTGCTGCCATACAGGTGCAGCATACTCCAATGCAGGCTGCAGAATAGCTCGATATGTCGTCAAGATTGTCTCTCTGCTGCCACCCCAGGACGTTCCTCCTAGAGCTCTCAACACATTAAGCTTTGCCTTGATAATTGCCTGCTTCTGTTCAGAATTTTGTGAAATTTCAGCGATGGGTCCAAACGAGGCCCAGCAGTTTTGGAAATTGCGCTGTAGGCAAGAGGTCACCATCCCACCTGATAACAGGTTGGGCGCTGTGTTCCTTTAGGGTCAGATGTGAATACCGAAACAGAAGACTTCGCCGCGGAAAGCTGTGAGCATCATACTATCGAGAAAGTTTTTAAGCTCGACGAGATAGTCGCTGATCTTGTTTGCGGCTACCTGTATGTCACGATTACGGCACATGATGGTGATATCGTCGGCATACGCAACAATTTTTATGTCTTCAGGAGGCTCGGGTAGGTCTTCAATATACAGGCTGAAGAGGGCAGGTGACAAACTCCACCCTGCGGCACACCGGCTGCTACAGGTATACTATCGGAGACGTGATTCTGGAATAGCACTTTGGCCCGACGACCTTTCGTAAACGCTGCTATCCAACGCTTCTGCCACGGTTGCAGCGAGGACTTCAATAGTTTCTCGGACAAAAGTCCTAGGTTAACAGAATCAAATGCTTTGGTTAGATCGAGGGCAACGGCCACTGTTCTAAGAGGCTTTCTGAAATTGAACCCATCGACCGCATAGCTGACAATCTCCAGAAGGGCAGTGGTGGTGGAGTGAAGCTTTCTAAACCCATGTTGATGTTGCTGTGCCTCATTCTGCTCTGCCAGGTCCCTTACGATTAGCTTTTCGGCTACTTTCGCGATCGGTGATAACAGGCTAATAGGGCGATAGCCCTTCACCGTCTTTGCGATTTGCCTGGCTTAGGCAGGGTATCACATTGACGGTCTTCCATGCTTGTGGTAGAGTGCAGGTTCGGAAAAGAAGTGTTTATGATATCTGCGATCATCGGTAGAAGTTCCGTGGGAAGCTTCTTCAATATGGCTGCTGAGATACCATCAGGTCCAAAGAGCCTTCGAGTTCCGCATTTCCTTGATAGCCTTCTCCACCTGAGCAGGAGTAAAGGCCTCAGTGGCGTTCATCAGCGGCAGACGGCTTAGTTCTCTTACCGTGACTCTGTTTTGTAAGCCACGCTGGTACGTGTGATGAAGAAATTTTTGCCAAGAGCATATGCGGCAGCCTTTCCTGATTTGAAGACGCTGTTATCGAACTCTATGGTAGAGTTCGAGGAGGCGCACTTGCCAGATATCTTCCTCAATACTTTCCACGCAGTTGTTCCGTCGGTTTTAAAGTTCAACCTTTCAGTGAACTTCTCCCAACTGTCTTTCTTGTGCTTGTCCAGATCCTTTCTTATCTCTTCATCCAGCTTGGCCACCTCAGGGTCCAAATGATTCTCAGCTCTCTTTCATCTCTTGTCCTGATCTTCTGTAGAATCTCCTGGTGACATTAGGGTAGAAACTTTTCACACGTCCTTCAGGTATGGCCGCTTTTGTAGCCTTCCGGATGGCGTCAGATATGTGATGCTCTTTCTGGTGCACATCGCCATTCCATGGATACTCAGCTGCCTGGCGGGCGCAACCTCTCTGAACAGGACCCAGTCAGCAAGGCCTAAATTGAGATAAGAACGTTGACGAATACCAGTATAGGGGCAAGAGAGTTTGAGAGATCAATATGGAGAAAGACGGGAATGTGGTCGCTGGGAAGAGTTGTGGAAGTGGACCATGCAAGAATTAGAAAGATTGGATGAAACGAGGGAGATGTCCGGGCTAGAAGGTCGGCCGTGGAAGGGAGACGAGTAGGCTGATCATCGTTGAGGATAACCAGATCAAACTCCTCAGCCCATTCCTCGACGTCTTCCCTCTGGCGTCGGACTCAAGCGCAGAACAGAACGTGTGAGCATTGAAGTCACCTGCAAGACAGCTGATGGGAGAGAGAGCAGTCATGCAACTGCTTAAGAAGAGGTATGGGGTTGTAGGTTGGGGGACAAGAAGTGGTAGGAGGATGTAAATATTAAATAGAGATAGTGGAGTTTAAGAGGGAGGTGAACGGGAACGCACTCGAGAGTACCGTCCTTAGGAACATTTGGAATTAGATGAGAAGGTAAGTTAGAAAGCACAAACGTAGAAACTCCGCCTCCAAGAGCTGTCCTTGGGATGTGATAGGCAGTGTAGCCTGGAATGTTTGGTTGGGGGATAAGTGGTAGAGGGAGAGAGTTTGGTTTCTTGAACCATAACATCCGGATGATGAGTACGTGCGAAGAGTGAGAGTTCAGACAATTTGGTGCGAAGGCCGTTAAGATTTATATGTACAATAGAGAGGGCGGTTGGTGAATGAGAAATCAGAGTTGCTGGGGGCGGAGCACAGAACACAACGGAAGGATGAGTTGTGATGCCTCACAGAACTAAGACCTGAACAGGAGAAGTGCACCCACCTTTGGCATCCAAAGCATTGGACGCTTGTTCCATTCCAGTTGACTTTCTTGCTGCAGGTGGCACATTGATACTTCTGCACAGGTCCAGGATTCCTCTCGACGCCAGCCCTTTGTAGTAGAATCTTCAGGAGAGCTGGGGCCAGCCAGCGACTCTCCCATGACGAAAACCCTCTCGGTGGAGGGAGTGATGTCGGTTTGCACGAAGGTGATGTTGTTTCCTCCACACTGCCACGGCACGAACGTACGACATCTCGGCAGCAACGCACATTAAGGAACTTAGAGGCAGTGATCGCGCTCAAATATGCTCGTCTTCTTTTCCTCTCTGAACCTTTCCTGGGTATAGAGTAGTGGAACCTATAAGAAAAAATTGCGAAGAAAAACGCTGTTCTAAGTCAAATTTGAAGCCTAAACTTCCTTGTCTTTTGATGGTGGACGAGTCCACCCCACATCGTCGGCATCGATGATCTGTATTATCAAGAACATCAGCTGGCTTGAAATTGAATTTCAATAAATGAACCTTCGGATTTATGTACACATCTAGTCAAAAACATTGACTGAAGTGCTTGCTTTCATTGTTCAACTGTTTTTAATCGGTAAATTTTCATTTATTTCTTCCTCTGAGTGTCGATGATTTTCGACTGCCCGGCATGAGACTGTGATCTTTCTGTGCACGTGTGCATGATCTGGAAGTTTAGGGTCTTAATAACTCTAATTCTAGCCCATTTTTCTTCGCGCTACCTTCATAGTTTTTGAGCTGTTTTTGATCTGAGCTGATTTTTGTAGTTTTTTCGATAACGTTTTTCATCGTGACCACTGCCTTTAAAGTATCAGCGTGATCCGTGCCGACTCTGTGTGTTATATCCTTTAATGGCGCGTAGAGTTCACAAGTCAGAAAGGGGTTTTCAAATATTTAATTTCTGGAAATTTAGCTTTCTGGCAAAAGTAACGATTTGGCAATGCCATTTATAAGTCAAAAAAAGTGCAAAAAATATCTTGAAATATCTTAAAAATGATTTGGCGTATTACAGCCCTGAGTAATAAGAAAGCTAGGAAACGAAGTGAAATAACCAAAAAAAAAATACGATTTGGTGGTCGATCATTTCACAAGCTTCTCAGTTGAACTTATCAAAACGGAATCAAGCGTGAAACGGAAACAATAATCTATTTTTGAAAGCAGTAATACTCGGAGAGTCGGGGGGGGGTCCGATTCGGTCACAATAGGCTTTCTAATCGGGTGCATAGTCGAGTTGAAAGGAACTTTTGCAGCAGCACGCGCTGCTTCGAGAAGCACGTGGCGTCGATAGGACTAAGTGGCGCACAGAGACAAAACCCTTGCCGCATCCCTATTTCCCACGCGGCAGCACGTGGCCTGTTCGATAGCAGTACGTGGCGCAGCGAGGCAAAATCTTTGCCGCACCCTATTTCCCACGTTGCAGCACGTGGCCTGTTTGATAGGACTACGTTGCGGTGGGGGCGGGTTCCAAACCTCGACGGTAGCGGGTCTACCCCCAACAAGGATACGGTTCAAGTCACGGACCGCAGTAAGGGACCACCCCCCCCCCACAGCAGTCCGCGACAGGGGCGTCACCCTCACCACGGTTGACAGCGAGTGAGCCCCCCCTCGCTGAGGACCGTGGAGGAGACCCCTTAGCGGTTCAAAAATCGTCCAGAAAGTGACGCTTAGTCACCTTCCCGGAGCGGCACCGGAAGCCGACTGCGCTCTTCATGAGATGGTGCCCCTTTTATGCGTTCTGTTCGGGTCCTTTTTAAGCATGCCTTGCTATACAGAGCACCAGACCTTCGTAAACCGTGGAGATATCGGAAGTAAAATTTATCGTGAACACTGCCTTTAAAGGAGTGATTCGATTCTAGAGGTAGTTGTCAAAAATGTCAAGAAATCTTCGTCAGTCAAAAATCTGTCCAATCCATTGCCTAATTCGATGAAAACCACTGCTGATAACCGCAAGTCGAGGCGTGGCAGTGATAGAGCGCTGTGGGTGTTGAGGACAACAACTGAACCCAAAAGGCCGAACCTGTCCACTGCAATATTTTCAAAGCCGTTTTTTGTTTATGAGAATGCGATTAGATCCGTTTTTTTTTCAACACAATTTTCCTTCTGAGGGTTACCATAAATGTTTTTTATTAAAAGCTCAAGGACGAATTTACCGTGAACAGTATCTTGAACAGAGGAACAGTGAACAAAGGAACAACAGCAGCAGTTCGTACACCTGTCGGATTTACGTCAGCTTTCGAGGTGAAAACAGGAGTAAGGCAAGGAGCCGTTGCAGGACCTTTTCTTTTCAATTCGCCGTTGATGACATCATGCGTAGAGTTGCAGAACAGTTTCCTGCGGATGTGATCCTAACACCATCAGGACGCTCTCTTGTCGACCTGGAGTACGCCGACGACATTGTGTTATTCGCTGCAAACAACGCAAAACTGCAAAGGGTTGTGAACCTCGTTTCGAAGTATGCCGTAGTCTATGGACTTCGTCTTCGTCCCGACAAATGCAAGCAGATGTGGGTCTCTCAGAGGCCTTCAACGGGAGTTTGTGTGGACGGACAACGTATCGAACTGGTGGACGATTTCTGCTATTTGGGCTGTTTGCTGAAGAACGATGGTAGTTAAGCAGCGGATATTCGACAACGATGTGCGAAAGCTACGTCTGCATTTAATTCTCTAACCAAGTGTTTGTGGTCTACCACCATCGCGAAGGAAGTCAAGTTGCGCGTCTACCTACCTATCCGCTACTCGCCCTATCATGATGTACGGATTGGAGACGTGGGCAGCACCGAAGACGCAGATGGAAAGGTTGGATTGCACGGAGAGGAAGCTTTTTAGGCGTTTGCTTTGATATTTCTGGCCACGTGTATGCCATAACGAAGACCTTTACAGGAAATCGACGCAGTACATCAACGCTTGACACGAGGGAGGTGCCAGCATCTCCCAACGCCATCTTAAGCAGCAAGGGAAAGTCGACTTCGAATGCTCAGGCATATACTAAGAATAACGCCGGATCGTCTCGTAAAACACGCTTTAAGAATGCTTCCAAATCCTGTCTGGAAACGGCCACCTGGGCGTAGGCGAAAGTTCTGGACGAATGTGGTTAAAGAGGATTTGAAGTCACTCGGCATCGAAAGACACTTCAGGCGCGATGTTCCGTTTCACAGGAAATGGAATAGTGAAAGCTGGATGGAATGTGTTCAAATTGTGGCTGAAGACCGTGAAAAATGGACACGGCTGACTACTAGAACGGCACACCTCGGTGAAGATGCGGAATGACCGCGTCAGGCGAAAGCCAACCGATTAAGTCAAGTAAGTAAGTGTCTTCAATGAGTTTTTCTCCTGAAGTGGCAAGTTTCAAAGCCTATCGTGGCCGAATAGGACCCCCCCCCCATCTCTCTGAGTAAGTGAATCAGCATTGGTCAAGCTAGGGGAACGCAAATCTCCAATCCATGTCGTGCTTGATTTTGTTTTGATAAGTTTAACGGAGAAGCTTGTGTTAATGATCGACCACGAAATCGTATTTTTGGTTATTTCACTTCATTTCCTAGCTTCTTTATTACTCCAGGCTATTTTACGCCAAATCATTATTCGAGATATTTCAAGATTTTTTGAAAGTTTAGTTTTGACGTATAAATGGCATTGTCAACTCGTTACCTTTGCCAGGAAGCTAAATTTTCAGAAATCTCTCATTTTTTCCCCGAAGGTTTCCTTTCTGACTTCAATTTTGCTCCACGATTCCCATTTTGGAATGATGAAACATCTAACAGACGATATTGTCGTATGAATACAATTTTTGAAACTTATGACCAACAACCATAAAAAATACCACTCATTTTCCGAATTTGTGCAACCTGTGAAAAATCGACATTATTGATCATTACTATTCGATTTTGCATGATGAGAAGAATTTTCCAAACAAGTAACTTAGAGCCATCAACAATCAAAAATCGTTGCTGCATTTTTTTGCATTAGGCGAAAAAATCGATATTATTGATTGGCATTTATCGATATTGATTAGTTGGTAAAATTTTCCAACCGAGAAAACCAATACCATCAGCAATCACCACTTCTCGCGGCATTTTGTGCAGAAAGCGCGAAAATCGATTATATTGATCATCGATAGATGACGTGTCATGAGTGCGAATTCTGACAAGTTCAGTACTTAACTCCGACGACCCGTGTTAATCGGCTGCAGATCCACCCACACACTCCAGCCGTAGCATGCCCAAGCAGATTTCGTGCTCCTTGGCTAATTTAGTATGTAGACCCACGATTTTGAGGCACCCTTCAAAGTTAAGGTATCAAGTTCAAAATTTAATAGGTACGACCTGCATCCATTTCCAGCCTCTCTTCCAAAAATGAGCTTCCTAGCACAATTTTATGTGTACCCGCAAAGTCGTGAACGCCGTCTAAAAAAAAGGAGATTAACCACAAGAACGAGCGGTTTTTCACTTTTTTCTCGAGAATCAGTGAACCGTTCCAAACCATTTTTGGGTGGTGATACCAGTTCTTTGCGCTCTTTTTAATGCAATTCAGCGTTAATTTCTGCGTTCCCTCTGAACTGAGATTTTGATAAAGGGGTTGCGCGCGTGCTCGATTTAAAACTAAATCAGGTGCGCGCCTGGCGCGCACCATAATTACTCTAGTAATTATCTGATTGGGATCAGAATTCGCCAGTTGAATGGTTGGGGGAGTTGTAAGGATATGCGTGTTGTCTTGCTTTCACCGTTCCATCCTATGGGTTTCAGGCATCTGCTGTGGACGCGTTGCTAGAAGGAACATCTGGTGCTCATCAGTGGTATCAGGTAATTTAATAGTCCGTTCTCATATGTGGTCAGGTTCTCGTATTGATTAGATGCGTGCTATATGCTTCAACCAACGAGACCAGAAATAGCTGTGTAGATCTATTAGATTGTTGTGAGGCTGACATGTCGCTTAATAATGTTTGTTTGCAGATGAATCATCATCGTCCAACGTTTTGCAACTATTGTCGAGAAAAGCTTTCTGGTTTGACGTGGCATGGCTGGTCATGTGAAAGTGAGTCTCTGAGATTGGCTGAAAAGTTATGCAGTATAATTTTGAGACAGTATGCAATTTTTTGTATCAGTCGGCTAATACCTGTTGGAGGATTTCTGTACACTGTACTTCTCTAAGTCAGTGCTAGAGGTTTTTTACTCAAATTCGTTGCAGTCGTATGAAGATGCCAGCGATAGGTGACAGTTCTTACGCCTTTAGATTGACCTGATGTCGCCTTAAATCTTGATTTCTGTGTCTGGAGACAGCAGAAGCCCTAACAAACATGATCAACATAAGAATCTTCTTCCTTGTACTTCTGTATGCCTTTGAGGTTTTGGTCGGCTTTAATTTTCGACACTAAGATCACAACGTAGAAACATTTCCTTTTTAATGTGTTTCCGCGGTGGTATCTCTTGAGGCTCAATAGTAAAACTGCGCAGTAGACTTGGGACCGAATCGAATAATTATTCGAATAATATTCGAATAATTGGAATATTCGAGTATTCGAATATTCGATTCATTCGGGAATTTCAATTTTGGGGTTTATTCGAATATTCGATTTATTCGGGAATCTAAAATTTGGATTTATTCGAATATTCGATTTATTCGAGGATTGAAATTTTGGATTTATTCGAATATTCGATTTATTCGAGAATTGAATTTTTGGATTTATTCGAAAATTTAAATTTTGGATTTATTCGAATATTCGATTTATTCGGGAATTTCAATTTTGGATTTATTCGAATATTCGATTTATTCGAGAATTTCAATTTTCGATTTATTCGAATATTCGATTTATTCGAGAATTTAAAATTTGGATTTATTCGAATATTCGATTTATTCGAAAATTTAAATTTCGGATTTATTCGAATATTCGGAAAAAAAAGTGCCTCACATTCGATTTAGACAAGACCTATTTCCTTTGAAACAGAAACCCTTCAAAGAATCTTTTCGCAAATTGAGCTATCCATTTTTGTGAGTAACATTTCCGCTGTTCGTTCTTGTGTGCAGGTCTCCCGTCGCGCGCTGTACACAATCACCAACGCATATTGATTAGGGGCGGTGCTATCCGAAGTTGCCGCAACAGGCTGGACTGGTACTCAGAAAAATCAAAACAAGTTGTAATATAACTGTAACTTACTTGAATGTCTCAAGTAACTTACATTTATATTACATGTAACATATATTTATGTTACATGCAACTTAAATTTATATTACATGTAACTCACATTTATATTTTCATTATGAAGGCCATAACGTGACGCAGACGACACGCGACGCAGAGAGCGTGCTCCAGACCACAAACTACGCGAAAAAATGCTGTGCAGGGCCTCCCATGCTGGTGTGGGGCCAAGTACCTCAAACTAGGGTAGTTGAACCAACATCAACGCCAGTCGTAAGCCTGACCCCGCGAGTGCGTTGTACATTTCTCTTGGAAACATCTTCTTGGTCGATTTAAGTTACTTGCGACTTATATTGTGCCGTTTGAGTTACATGGAACATATCGGAAGCGCACTGCACCCAGTATCCTCTCAGAAATCGAAAACAAGTTAGTTGTAACATATCTAAGCTGATGTAAGTTACCTGCGACTTATCTCAAGCCATTTAAGTTGGGGCCTCCAAAACAGGCAGCAGCGACCGTTTATCCCATCGTTTTTAGCACTGAATACGCAGGAAGTTGGCAAGTTGAAACTTGTTGAAACTCGCAGAGCATTTCTACTGGCAAAACAATGAGACGGAACACGTATGGATAAACAGTCACTGCTGCCTGTTTAGGTTTTCTCATTTAAGTTACATGCAACATATCGACAGGAAGCCGCTGGCAATTCGCCTCCAATATGTTACATGTAACTTAAATGGCACAATAAAAGTCGCAAGTAACTTACATCGGCTTAGATATGTTACAAGTAACTTGTTTTCGGGCTTTTATGTGACAAGTAACTTGTTTTCATTTTTCTGAGTAGCCGTCGCCCATTGGCGCTGGTCCGCCTCCGCGAAATCGCTCCAGCCGCGAAGCGGCTGGAGAGGTTTGGTTTTGCCTGGCACTTGTGATCACTTAGATTTTGGTAAAGTAGTTAATAAAACCTGTAAAACAAATTTTCTAGAGATTTCCTTCTGGATATAAGTGAGAGAGTATAGAAGACACCCGCTGACAAAATTTGAGCCAAATCGATTGAAAATTAACAAAGTTAGATCGGCGGAAGCTTAGCTAAAATTCGCGTTTTTTCTTGTAACGCGTCCTCGTGTCCTGTTCCTGTTCCTCGTCCCTCGTTCCTCGTCCCTCGTTCCTCGTTCCTGCCACAAGCCACTGCCAGTGGCCACTGCCAGGCGATCAGTTGGGCAGGTAGGTAAGTTGGTATGTGGACAGATATGATTACTTACTCACTTACTTTAACATTAACTACTTCACCTTTTACTACTTATCATATCAAGTGATATTATCAGTTGGTAGACCAAATCGCTTAAACACATCGTAGGCCGTACTTTTCGATGGGGAGGGACAGGGGAAGTGACTAACAAGTTTGTTACTTACTGTTTCACATTAACTACTTTACTTCTTACTACTTATCATATCATGTGATATTATCAGTTGGTAGATCAACTCGCTAAAACACGTCGTAGGCTGAACTTTTCGATGGGAAGGGACAGGGAAAGTTACTAACAAGTTTGTTATTTACTGATTCACGTTAACTACTTTACTTCTTACTACTTATCATATCATGTGATATTATCAGTTGGTAGATCAACTCGCTAAAACACGTCGTAGGCTGTACTTTTCAATGGGGAGGGACAGGGGAAGTGACTAACAAGTTTGTTACTTACTGTTTCACATTAACTACTTTACTTCTTACTGCTTATCATATCATGTGATATTATCAGTTGGTTGATCAAATCGCTAAAACACGTCGTAGGCTGGACTTTTCGATGGGAAGGGACAGGGAAGGTTACTAACAAGTTTGTTATTTACTGATTCACCTTAACTACTTTACTTCTTACTGCTTATCATATCATGTGATATTATCAGTTGGTAGATCAACTCGCTAAAACACGTCGTAGGCTGAACTTTTCGATGGGAAGGGACAGGGAAAGTTACTAACAAGTTTGTTATTTACTGATTCACGTTAACCACTTTACTTCTTACTGCTTATCATATCATGTGATATTATCAGTTGGTTGATCAAATCGCTAAAACACGTCGTAGGCTAAACTTTTCGATGGGAAGGGACAGGGAAAGTTACTAACAAGTTTGTTATTTACTGATTCACGTTAACTACTTTACTTTTTACTGCTTATCATATCATGTGATATTATCAGTTGGTAGATCAACTCGCTAAAACACGTCGTAGGCTGAACTTTTCGATGGGAAGGGACAGGGAAAGTTACTAACAAGTTTGTTATTTACTGATTCACGTTAACTACTTTACTTTTTACTGCTTATCATATCGTGTGATATTATCAGTTGGTAGATCAACTCGCTAAAACACGTCGTAGGCTGAACTTTTCGATGGGAAGGGACAGGGAAAGTTACTAACAAGTTTGTTATTTACTGATTCACGTTAACTACTTTACTTATTACTGCTTATCATATCATGTGATATTATCAGTTGGTAGATCAACTCGCTAAAACACGTCGTAGGCTGAACTTTTCGATGGGAAGGGACAGGGAAAGTTTTTTAACAAGTTTGTTATTTACTGATTCACGTTAACTACTTTACTTTTTACTGCTTATCATATCGTGTGATATTATCAGTTGGTAGATCAACTCGCTAAAACACGTCGTAGGCTGAACTTTTCGATGGGAAGGGACAGGAAAGTTACTAACAAGTTTGTTATTTACTGATTCACGTTAACTACTTTACTTATTACTGCTTATCATATCATGTGATATTATCAGTTGGTAGATCAACTCGCTAAAACACGTCGTAGGCTGAACTTTTCGATGGGAAGGGACAGGGAAAGTTACTAACAAGTTTGTTATTTACTGATTCACGTTAACTACTTTACTTCTTACTGCTTATCATATCATGTGATATTATCAGTTGGTTGATCAAATCGCTAAAACACGTCGTAGGCTGGACTTTTCGATGGGAAGCGACAGGAAAGTTACTAACAAGTTTGTTATTTACTGATTCACGTTAACTACTTTACTTTTTACTGCTTATCATATCATGTGATATTATCAGTTGGTTGATCAAATCGCTAAAACACGTCGTAGGCTGGACTTTTCGATGGGAAGGGACAGGGAAAGTTACTAACAAGTTTGTTATTTACTGATTCACGTTAACTACTTTACTTTTTACTGCTTATCATATCATGTGATATTATCAGTTGGTAGATCAACTCGCTAAAACACGTCGTAGGCTGAACTTTTCGATGGGAAGGGACAGGGAAAGTTACTAACAAGTTTGTTATTTACTGATTCACGTTAACTACTTTACTTTTTACTGCTTATCATATCGTGTGATATTATCAGTTGGTAGATCAACTCGCTAAAACACGTCGTAGGCTGAACTTTTCGATGGGAAGGGACAGGGAAAGTTACTAACAAGTTTGTTATTTACTGATTCACGTTAACTACTTTACTTATTACTGCTTATCATATCATGTGATATTATCAGTTGGTAGATCAACTCGCTAAAACACGTCGTAGGCTAAACTTTTCGATGGGAAGGGACAGGGAAAGTTACTAACAAGTTTGTTAATTACTGATTCACGTTAACTACTTTACTTTTTACTGCTTATCATATCGTGTGATATTATCAGTTGGTAGATCAACTCGCTAAAACACGTCGTAGGCTGAACTTTTCGATGGGAAGGGACAGGGAAAGTTACTAACAAGTTTGTTATTTACTGATTCACGTTAACTACTTTACTTATTACTGCTTATCATATCATGTGATATTATCAGTTGGTAGATCAACTCGCTAAAACACGTCGTAGGCTGAACTTTTCGATGGGAAGGGACAGGGAAAGTTACTAACAAGTTTGTTATTTACTGATTCACGTTAACTACTTTACTTCTTACTGCTTATCATATCATGTGATATTATCAGTTGGTTGATCAAATCGCTAAAACACGTCGTAGGCTGGACTTTTCGATGGGAAGGGACAGGGAAAGTTACTAACAAGTTTGTTATTTACTGATTCACGTTAACTACTTTACTTTTTACTGCTTATCATATCATGTGATATTATCAGTTGGTAGATCAACTCGCTAAAACACGTCGTAGGCTGAACTTTTCGATGGGAAGGGACAGGGAAAGTTACTAACAAGTTTGTTATTTACTGATTCACGTTAACTACTTTACTTCTTACTGCTTATCATATCATGTGATATTATCAGTTGGTTGATCAAATCGCTAAAACACGTCGTAGGCTGGACTTTTCGATGGGAAGGGACAGGGAAAGTTACTAACAAGTCTGTTATTTACTGATTCACGTTAACTACTTTACTTCTTACTGCTTATCATATCATGTGATATTATCAGTTGGTAGATCAACTCGCTAAAACACGTCGTAGGCTGAACTTTTCGATGGGAAGGGACAGGGAAAGATACTAACAAGTTTGTTATTTACTGATTCACGTTAACTACTTTACTTCTTACTGCTTATCATATCATGTGATATTATCAGTTGGTAGATCAACTCGCTAAAACACGTCGTAGGCTGTACTTTTCGATGGGGAGGGACAGGGGAAGTGACTAACAAGTTTGTTACTTACTGATTCACGTTAACTACTTTACTTTTTACTCATGTACGGCATCTGATGACGTCATCACGGTGTCATCTAAAGTACATCGGGCATCTGGTGACGTCATTAGGGTGTCATCTAAAGTACATCGGGCATCTGATGACGTCATCAGGGTGTCATCTAAAGTACATAGAGCATCTGATGACGTCATCAGGGTGTCATCTAAAGTACATAGGGCATCTGATGACGTCATCAGGGTGTCATCTAAAGTACATCGGGCATCTGGTGACGTCATCAGGGTGTCATCTAAAGTACATAGAGCATCTGATGACGTCATCATGGTGTCATCTAAAGTACATAGGGCATCTGATGACGTCATCAGGGTGTCATGTAAAGCACATAGGGCATCTGATGACGTCATCAGGGTGTCATGTAAAGTTCATAGGGCATCTGATGACGTCATCAGGGTGTCATGTGAAGTACATAGGGCATCTGGTGACGTCTTCAGGGTGTCATCTAAAGTACATAGGGCATCTGATGGCGTCATCAGGGTGTCATCTAAAATACATAGGGCATCTGATGACATCATCAGGGTGTCATATAAAGTACATAGGGCATCTGATGACGTCATCAGGTGTCATCTAAAGTACATAGGGCATCTGATGACGTCATTAGGACGTCGTGCCAAGGTCGTTCCATGTGCATAAAGCATCTGGTGACGTCATCAGGACGTCGTGCCAAGGTGGTGCCAAGTGCATAGGGCATCTTTTGACGTCATCAGGACGTCGTGGAAAGTGAGTAGCGCTTCATTTGTAGCGTGCGCAACAAGTTTGTTGCTTACTGATTATTATAGCAATCCATGCTTTTCGAAAAATATTGAAGATTTTTTCAGGGATATTACTTCGTAATATCAATAAAGTGAACAATTCTATCAAAAAGGGTTTTCCAAGCAAAGAGGTTTGGTTGGAATCAGAAACGTTCCAATAAAAAGGGGAACAATAGGTAAGTTGAATGAGGAGAGTCTACAAAAAGCGAACAATATTTTTTGAGACTGATTTTCCTGGCCGATACTTCTTAACAGTAAAAACAAACCGTTGCGGTGTTCTACACGGAAGCGCTCTGTGGTTCCAAATAGTCTCCGATTATGCGAGTAACGATAAAAATGTATAATTATGTGCACCTATTAGTTATAATTAGAAGAGAAAATGATTTCAACTTTACCTACACAGACGGCTAGCTCCAGTTGCTACAAGAAGCGAAACCAAAGTGCTGCATCTAACGAGAGTATTTTCTTATATTCTCGTCAAAATTGAAGTCCATTCTTGGAAACCATTGAACTCTTCCTCGTGAAATACCACAACGGTTTGTTTTTGCTCTTAAGAAGTATCGGCCAGGAAAATCAGTCTCAAAAAATATTGTTCGCTTTTTGTAGACTCTCCTCATTCAACTTACCTATTGTTCCCCTTTTTATTGGAACGTTTCTGATTCCAACCAAACCTCTTTTGCTTGGAAAACCCTTTTTTGATAGAATCAATAGTGTGTTCTCCTGCTCCCATTATTTTAGGCTGTCGCCGCCGTAATGGTGGATAGAGGGTATCCACGAAAGTGTGGCTGCCCCCTGTCCCCCATTGTGGGAGCTAGTTAAGCCAATCTCCTCCGATTTTCAACCCCTCCGTCACTGGTCTCCTTTCTTTGAATTTCGTAATTGATTCTGTATACACATATACGAAACGCAAATATAAGAATTAAACATGAGAAACGAAGACAAGTTATGCAACTCAAACTCACATTCTGCAGAAATTTCTGTCGCCGCGCTTTTTCTCCTCTTCTTTTCGAATACTCTGCTATCTTGATGCTCATCACCTTTTCGAATAATTTGCTTTGGGGCAATATGTGTATCGTCGATCACTGGGCGAGAGATAGCCGCAACGCAGCGATCTAACGTGATATCACTTGATCGATGTTCATGACTATCATTACCTCCTCGCTTGCGTGCGTGCCACGTGTGTTCGTCGCGGCGATCTCTCAACCACCATCGGCATGGAATTCGCATTCAGCACCCCGAATTACCTCCGCATAGCAATTTTGAGTCAAATCCGAGACTAACCAAACTACCGCATACCCACTAGAGTATATCAAACGAATAATATCGATTTTTCCGAATAAATCTAGTTTTCTCGTCATGGTCGGAATGGTTTCAACAGCGCTTTTTATCACGCATTAGGTTAGGTGAAAGGTTCTCATATTTGATGAAAACGTGGGGTTTCGTCTATTCGTTAACATGCCACAGCCAATTAATTAAGTTTTTATTCGAATAATCGAATAAATGGTTATAGCAATTCTGTGATTGGACAGAAAGTCACTTTTCCATCAATTATGGAAACCTTGCCCCTCACGTAGTGTTCGATACCAACTCAGAGAGTCGGGGGGTCCTATTCGGCCACGATAGGCTTTCTATTCGGGTACCTAGTCGAGTTGAAAGGAACTTTTGCAGAAGCACGTGCTGCTCGCAGGAGCACGTGGCCTGTTCGATAGGACTACGTGGCGCAGAGAGACAAAACCCTTGCTGCACCCCCATTTCCCACGCGGCAGGACGTGGCCTGTTCGATAGCGCTACGTGGCGCAGCGAGGCGAAACTTTTGCCCACCCTATTTCCCATGCTAAAGCACGTGGCCTGTTCGATATGAGCACGTGGCACTGGGGGCGGGCTCCCACACCTTCAATGGGAGCGGGTCTCCCCCCCCCAACAAGAATACGGTCCAAGTCACGGATCGCAGTAGGGGATCACCCCCACAGCAGTCCGCGACAGGGACATCACCTTCGCCACGGTCGACAGCGAGGGAGCTCCCCTCGCCTAGGACCGTGGGGAGACCCCTTAGCGGTTAAAAAATCGTCCAGAAAGTGACTCGTAGTCACCTTCCAGGAGCGGCCCGAAAGGCACACTGCGCTCTCTTTGGGATCGAGCCCCTTATATACGTGCTCTGCGGCTGACATGCGCCGGGTCAGTTCTGAAGCGATCGATCAACGCGTTCAATCATGGGCATTGTGGCTCGTTCGTCGTCCAAACTCATCGTAGTCGAATCGAAAGCGTATCGTGGCCGAGTGGAACGGCTATGATTGGCGCCACGTGCTTCTCACTTGGGCGACGATTAGGCCACGTGGCGCAAGAAAATTACGTGGCCATATCGTCGTCCAACCGCTTTGTAGTCGAGTCGAAAGCCAATCGTGGCCGAATAGAACCCCCCGACTCCCTGAGAAGGGCAGTTAAAACCATCTCGTCTCTGAGAAAATATAAGTTAATTGAAAAATCGATTTTATTCGGTGAAACACTCTAATACCCACCGTAATCTACCGCAAGCTGTCAAAAAATCGATATACTGCATCAGATACGCGTTGATCACTACAAATAACCCTCAAAGAAACAATTTGAACAACATCGTAGCGCTCCGGGAAACGTCAAAAGTCGCATTTTGCCATCAAATTTCCCTCCCGATGAGAAGCTTCAAACGAATTTAGTCGACAATCGACAAAGAAACCTCAGCTTCGTGATCAGCACCCCAGACAACCCCCCCCCCCACCATCACCACCTCTAGGGGAATTTAAGGTCAAATCTGCTGCCGAGATGTCGTACGTTCACGCCGTGGCAGTGTGGAGGAAAGAAGATCACCTCTATGCAAACCGACGTCACCCCCTCCGCGAAGAGGGTTTTTGTCATGGGAGAGGTGCTGGCCGGCCGCAGCTCTCCTTCGGATTCTCCTACAAAGGGCCGGCGTGGAGAGGAATCCTGGACCCGCTCAGAAGTACCTATGCGCCACGTGCGGCAAGGATGTTACCAGGAGACATACCAGCGTCCAGTGCTTCGGATGCCAAAGGTGGGTGCATCTCTCCTGTTCGGGTCTCAGTTCTGTGAAGCATTATAACTCTGCTTTTCGCTGTGTTTTATGCTCTTCACCTACCAACTCTGATTCCTCTTCCTCAAATCGCCCCCTTTCCATTGTACATATCAATCTCAACGGCCTTCGTACTAAACTTTCTGAGCTCTCTCTCTTCGCACGTACTTACCATCCAGACGTGATCATGGTTCAAGAAACCAAGCTCTCTCCATCCCCTACCTATCCTCATCCTAATATCCCGGGCTACACTGCCTTCCATGCTCCAAGGTCAGCTCTTGGCGGAGGAGTTTCAACCTTTGTTTTATCCTCTCTCCTCCCACCTCATACCAAACACCCCCACGGCTGGTACTCTCGAGTACCTTCCAATCCATCTCCCTTTTAAAACACCGTTTCTCTTTTCAACATATATATTCCCCCTACCACCTCATGCCCCTCCTCCTACAATCCCATTCCTCTTCTCAAACAACTCAACGATTATTCCCTCTCATCATCAGTTGTTTTCGCGGGCGACTTTAATGCCCACACCTTCTGCTCGTCCCTTGGTTCTGATGCTAGAGGAGAAGAAGTCGAAGAATGGGCTGAGAGTGCGACCTGGTCATCTTAAACGATGATCCAGCCCACTCGTCTCCCTGCCAACGGCCGATCTTCTAGCCCAGACATAACTCTTATCTCGTCCAACCTTTCCAACGCTTGCTCATGGTCTACCTCAACAACATTGTCTAGTGATCATGTTCCCGTCTTTGTGCACATCGATCTCTCAAATTCTCTTGCTCCTTATTCTGGTGTTCGTCAACGTTCTTATCTCAATTTAGGCCAAGCAGACTGGTGCCTGTTCAGTGAGGTTGCGCTACGCCTAGCGGCTGATTACCCGTGGAATGGCAATGTGCACCAGAAGGAGCATCACTTATCTGATGCAATTCGCAGGGCCATGAAGGCGGCTATCCCTGTTGGCCGAGTTAAGACGTTCTATCCAAACGTCACCAGAGAAATTCTTGAGAAAATCAGGACTAGAGATGCCAGAAGAGCAGTTGACCATCTAGACCCTGTCGTCGCTCAGCTGGATGGTGAGATCAGAAAAGATCTCGACCAGCACAAGAAAGAACAGTGGGAAAAATTCACAGAACAGTTGAATTTCAAGACGGACAGTGGAGCTACTTGGAAGATTCTTCGGAAACTATCGGGAAAGAGCTCGCCAGCCACCATCTCCACTATTGAGTTCGGTAATAACGTTTTCAAGTCAGGAAAGGAAGCCGCCTACTCTCTCGGTAAAAGTTTCTTTGTCACGAGTACAAGGCGAGGTCCGCAAAATAGAGTGACAGTAAGAGAGCTGTGCCGCCTCCCGCTCATGAGCACGGCCGATGCGTTCACTGTGGCGCAAGTAGAGAAGATTATAAAGGACATGCGAAACTCCAAAGCTGTCGGTCCGGACGGCATTTGTCCTGCTGTACTGAAGAAACTCCACGACTGAGATCCTTCCGCTCATCGTTGATATGATTAACACTTCGTTCAGCTCTTGCACTATTCCGCAAAACTGGAAGACAGCCAACGTCATCCCGTTGCCCAAGCCTGGCAAACCTCAGTCATCAGTAAAGGGATATCGTCCCATTAGCTTGATGTCACCTTTCGCCAAGGTGGCCGAAAAAGCTCATTGTCAAGGATCTAGCGGAGCACAACGAGAAGCAGTTGTTTCAACATGGGTTCAGGAGGCTACATTCCACAACTACGGCGTTGCTAGAAATTACCAGCTATGCTATCGACGGGTTCAACTTTAACAAGCCATTGAGAACTGTAGCTGTTGCGTTGGATCTCACCAAGGCATTTGATACGGTTAACCTTGGAGTCCTGTCAAGCAACTTTCTGGAGTCGTCAATACCATCTTGGCAGAAACGCTGGATATCGGCCTTTATTAAAGGTCGGCGGGCAAGAGTCATGTTTCAGAACCATGTCTCCAACAGTATTCCTATGGCAGCTGGAGTCCCTCAGGGCGGAGTTCTATCGCCAGCCCTCTTCAATCTGTACCTCGGAGATATGCCTGAGCCTCCACAGGACATCAAGGTCGTCGCGTATGCCGATGACATAACAATCATGTGTCGAGATCGGGACTTACAGGTGGCCGCCAATAAGATCAACGAGTACCTGATCACACTAAAGGGCTTTTTCGACCGCAAGATGCTAAGTATCTCTGCAGCCAAGTCGTCAGTGTCCGTTCTCACGACGGACCCATCCGAGCACAGCGCTCATCCGGATGTCGTGTGGGATGGAGACCGTTTGCCTGCTGCTCGCTTTCCAAAGCTGCTCGGTCTTGTGCTCGATCCGTCACTCAAGTTTCATAAGAATACCGAGCAGAAGCAGGCAGTCGTTAAAGCTAAGCTCAACGTTCTGAGGGCCCTGGGCGGCACTTCGTGGGGTAGCAGCAAGGAGACTATACTCACAACGTATAAGGCGACTCTCCAGCCCGCTCTGGAGTACGCCGCACCGGTGTGGCAGCATCTTGTCTCAGAATCCTCCTGGACAAAGATGCAACGAGTACAAAATGCGGCTCTCCGTATCGCCACCGGATGTGCAAGGAGTTCCCCAATCGAGCACCTGCATGCTGAGACCCGTCTATTACCAGTGAAGGAGCACTGTCAGCTCCAGGCCCAGCAATTCCGCATTAACATTATAAAGCAACCAAATCACCCGTCGTGGAGAGTGCTAAACCCCGTGAGAGAGAGAAGTATAAGAAAGCCATTCGCCGATGCTCCAAACAAAGTCAATTTGCAAAGATGGCACGACTCACAGCAAGAACGACTCCGTCTTTTGCGCGAGGAGCACACCAAGTTCGTACGGTGTCATCTTGTGAAGGTGGCCATAAATCCTATATTAGGAGATATACCGCCCCCCGTCTGCACCTCAGAGTCTCAACTCGGAAGAAGGGCGAGATGCACGCTCGCATCATTACGCTGTGGTCACTCTACAATGCTAATGTCTTATGTCAGCAAGATTGACAGCAGCAAATCTGATGTGTGCCCGGACTGCGGTATCGTCGGCCATGATACCGCACATTTATTCAACTGTCCGGAGAGGCCTACCACGCTGACACCAATGGACCTATGGACGAATCCACTACTGGTCGCCCAGTTCCTCCGCCTATGACAAAACCCTCTATGTGGCTGCAAAGAAGAAGAAGAAGAAGAAGGTCAAATCTGGAATGTTTTTCTTCAACGCTTTCTGAAGCCCTACTTGATTTAGGTTAACGCTCAACCGAAAATTGGTACATGTGGGAAATGGTATCACTTTGTGGAAGCTCTGGAAAAAGTGCTTTTGCCCACGCTTTGTCCAGGGGGTTGTTTTGTGCGCTGAACACGATTGACCGTTTTCAGCATCTCGCAAGATCAGTATGCGTTTTTGGATGGTACAATAGGTATGCGAAACGGAAGAATGCCTATTACGATTTTTTTTCAGAGTGACTACTCAGAAAAATGAAAACAAGTTACTTGTAACATAAAAGGCCGAAAACAAGTTTTTTGTAACATATCTGAGCCGATGTAAGTTACTTGCGACTTATCTCAGGTCATTTAAGTTACATGTAACATATCGGCGGGATACTGCGTGCGGTGCGCCTCCGATATGTTACATGTAACTTAAATGACTTGAGATAAGTCGCAAGTAACTTACATCAGCTTAGATATGTTACAAGTAACTTGTTCTCGATTTCCGAGAGGATCCTGCGTGCAGTGCGCCTCCGTTATGTTGCATGTAACTTAAATGGCACAATATAAGTCGCAAGTAACTTAAATTGGCCAAAAAGATATTTCCAAGGTTGATGTATGACGCACTCGCGGGGTCAGGCTTACGACTGGCGTTGTTGTTGATTCAATTACCCAAGTTTGAGCTACTTCTCAGAAAAATCAAAACAAGTTACTTGTTATTTAAATGTAACTGACTTGAATATCTCAAGTAGCTTACATTTATATTACATGTAACATACATTTATATTACATGTAACTTAAATTTATATTGGATGTAGGTTACGCTCATGTTACATATGACTTACATTTATATTCTCACTATGGGTGGCCATCACGTGACGCGGACAACACGCGACACAGAGGGCGCGTCTCAGACCACACACTAAGCAAAAAATGCTGCGCGGGGCTTTCACTGCTGATGTGGGGTCAAGTACATCAAACCTGGGCAAAAGAATCAACAGCAACGCCAGTCGCCAAGCTGACTCCGCGAGTGCATCGTACATCCCCCTTGGAAACATCTTCTCGGCCGATTTAAGTTACTTGCGACTTATATTGTGCCATTTAAGTTGCATGTAAATTATCGGAGACGCACTGCACGCAGTGTTCTATCAGAAAACGAAAACAAGTTACTTGTAACATATCTGAGCCGATGTGAGTTACTTGCGAGTTATCTCAGATCATTTGAAATACATGTAACATATCAGAGGCGGACCACGCGCAGTATTCCGCCGATAGGTTACATGTAAGTTACATGACATGAGACAAGTCGCAAGTAACTTACATCAGCTCAGATATGTTACAAGTAACTTGTTTTCGGCCTTTTATGTTGCAAGTAACTTGTTTTCATTTTTCTGAGTTGACGCCACACCATCAGGGGAATCCTAGCACAGCATTTTTTGTGTAGTGTGTGGTCTGGGACCGCGCCCTCTGCGTCACGTGATGGCCACCCATAGTGAAAATTCAAATGTAGGTGACATGTAACAAAAGTGTAACTTACATGTAAAATATATTTAAGTTACATGTAATATAAATGTATGTTACATGTAATATAAATGTAAGTTACTTGAGACATTCAAGTAAGTTACATTTATATTACAAGTAACTTGTTTTTATTTTTCTGAGTAGGCAGCTGTGAAGGGCATATTCGGGCCCTACATTCAAAGTGGTTCTAGAAAAGTACGGTTTATGTGGGACTGCCAATTTGGCTATTAGTAGTTTCCTTGTTAGTGTTCCCCGTCTTGAAGGTAGTTCACGATAAAAACAGTCTCCTAGTTTCTTCGGAAGCGAAGTTCCGGGGTGGTATGGACCTTGATTTCGAAATGTCGAATATTCTTCGAATATTCGAATAGGATTCGAATATTCGAATAGTTGGTCGACTTTTCGAATATATTCATTCATTCGGAAATTTCGAAAAGGTTTTATTCGAATGTATTCATTTATTCGGGGTTTTTTAAAAGGCATTATTCGAATGTATCCATTTATTCGGAATTTTTGAAATGGCCGTATTCGAATTATTCATTCATTCGAAAACTCGGGTCGAATGCCCATGTATACTGCGCAGTATCCCGCTCCGAGCTGCGGATTCCAAGATTTTACAAGCTCAAAGAGGTCGTTTGTTGTGCTTTTTGTACCTTCCAAAAAGCGTATTAGTTTCCGAAAAATCCGGAATTGGACCTCATAAATGTGTTCAGCGCCCAAAACTACCCTTCTGAGCAAATTTTCTGGTGGAGGCATATTCTCCAGACTTCGTAAAGACTGATAGCGTTATGGAATTGCACGGATATTCGGTTGGGTGTTTATTCATACCCATCAGAGGGCTCTGGAAGCGTTTTAGAAAAATGTTTCAGATTTGACTCAAAATTCTCCCAGGGGTTTGGGGGGGGGCACTGATCACGAACCTGTGCTTTATTAGTCGTTTTTCCAAAGTTGTCGGCTAATTTTGTTTGAAGTTTCCCAACCGGGGGAAATTTCCAGGGAAAAACGCCAATTTCGAGATTTCCGGATTTCTATTATAGATATGTCTCAAATTTTCGATTTTCAAAATACTAAGGTGGGTTTTGTTTTCTAAATGACGTGTTACCTACCTTAACCTACAGTAAACCTCAAAATTTCAACAACTGGTCTCCAGATTCGTGTTCACCACCTTAGATTACCCGTACATGCAAGTTTTGGGCTGAATCCGAGAAAATCTTTTGAAACTCCAAAAAAAAATCCCTGATGGAGGTACCCTTGCCCTTTCGCGAGGCTTAAAAAATGCTCATAACTTGTTTGAACCTGCAGCTCGGTCGGGATACTGCGCATTTTTACTATTCAGCCAGTAGAGATACTGATAGTACTAGTCGTTTTCGCAGATGCGTTTGACACTCTAAGCACTCCCCTTGTTAGCAGAGCGTCCAAAAAGGTGGGGTGGTGGAGGTGATAGGATGTTTTATAGCTCAAGTTAAACTTTTCATCACATCTAGGCCTCTGGTGACGACGACCGTGTCGAAACGTAAGTCGACCAATAAAGGTAACATCTAAAAACCTCGAAGGCATACCGAAGTAAAAAAGCAACATAAACTAAGCAAGTCGAGGTTGCAAGAGAGGAGAACCTGGAGACTAAGATAGAAATGAAAATGCAGCAGGACGGCTCCTTCTTTAACCATCCTTGACTACGCCTAATTTTGGGTGACTGCACGTTTGGACCGCGTGCAATATTGCGTTACCTTATACCGTGTCCCACCGGTGGGACACGCGAGCTCGAATGGCACGCCACCGAAAATTGATTTTCGTTCTAAATGTTGCACCAGAACATTGTACCAGATTTTCCTTACATGGAACTCTTTCTATCGAAAGAAAACTGCCTGAAGTTACGGCGGGGTCGAGCGGATGTATTATTTTGCCACCACTGCTCCGGTGATAATCACTTGGAAGGGTTTTATTTGATGCGGTTTAGAAACCTGCTATCTCTTTTCGAATTTTGTGTCGTTTAGGCTTTTTCGTGGTGGGTAAAAAAGTTTGAATTGAAGAAAATCGATGTCTCGGGGTCATTATGGGCATGGTAGTGGCAGATTTTGAGGTGAACAGAACGCGATTCCAGTTGATGTTTCCTGCTGACAAAGCTAAGAAATGGCAGTAGCAGAAAAAAAAACTTATAATGCGCTTGAAAAATTGTTTTTACAACGATTCTTCCTACTGAGCCCCATCTATTTTCATAAAAGTTCGAAGATTGAGCTATAATGAGGCTGACGGACCACGAATTAGGATAGTTTAATACATTGAACATGAGAAAGTTTGTAAATTTGTCCTTGTCGCAGAGAAATCGATTTTTGAAAAGCGTGTCCCACGGATGGGACACGCGGTCGTGAATGCCTTAAAGGCAGAGGACACTCAGAGTATTATTTTTCAGTTTTTATGCATGTATTGGTAGCAGGTGTTACTCCCGCGTATTTAGAGTGGAAGTGAATTAATCTTCTGAGGCAAACTGGGGCGTCGACAAGTTGATCTGCCCATGAGTCACCGCTGGCCAACGCGACGATATTCCGCGGGGCCGTGGCCGCAAGTCATGATCTGGTTGGTGTCGAGCTGTTGCACAGCTATCGTTTTCGCGCTCTAGATAAAAGGGGAATATACGACGCTTTTTTCGAGCATGCTTCGAATGACAAGAGTGCAGCCGGTTCAATTACCCAAGTTTGCGGTACACTGGCCCGGCCTAGGATCTGGAGGTGCTGCTCGTTCGATGGCGACCCCAGTGGAGGCTTGGCGACAAGGTCGCGACGCGTGTTGGTGTAACGACCGCGACGCGGGTCAATGTGCCTGCCGCGACGCGTGGCGGTGTAAAGTAGTCCCTAAGTCAGATGAAACAGTGAAGTGCTGCTGAATAGGCCGCGAAACGCGACACATCGAATGGTCAACAACCCGACAACAGGCGGACGTTGCTGGGCAACGGGCAGGTCTCAGGCTGACAATGCGCGCGATTTGAGTTGTCAACAGGAAGCGGTTTATGAGATGATTGCTTATCAACCTGATGTTGACGACCCAATTTGCCTGAGTTGCCAGCGTAGTTTTCCATCCGGAGAACTCAACTGTCTTCAAACGTCGTAATGAATCAAACAGGTCATGTAATTGAAAGCTATTTTAGTATGCAAAATGAAGGCACACAAGAAATGTATGCGAAATATTATTGAAAGGTGCAAGTGGACCACTGAATCTACCATGCCAAATCATCTTCAGTACCTTAGTCCGGAGGTGAGACAATCAATCTGTCATTATGCTCGTTTGTGATTTGCTTTCTTAATTTAAATTGTTGAAGAACTCGATAGTGGCACATCAGTGGGTTGAAGGTAATCTTGCGATGTCTTCTAAGTGTGTTGTTTGCGAGAAGGTCTGTGGATCGGTGCTGAAGTTGGCTGTGAGTAAATGACATTCTTGTGAAAATCATTTTCCGGCTATACCGATCATTTCTAAAGGACTGGCGATGTCTCTGGTGTGCATGTTGTGTGCACTCGTCCTGTCTGCAGCAACTGGGTCGTGGATGCTCTCTGGGAGCAACTTCCCTGTCTGTCATTCCTCCCCTTGCTATCAAGGACGTCTCCGAACAAGCTGTTGCACAGATTCGGACGGATGCGATTGGTGAGACTTCGTACGCTACTTTTCATATGTAATTATGTTGAAGTTATCGCAGAGTCTTTTTCATTCAATTTCATGCGATTTTCAAGGGAATATAATTTCCCTGTCAGATTGTTTCTGATGACTCTAGAGACACTTTTGCGATCAGCACGCTTTTCTGCCGTAAAATGGGAGATCCTCGTCGCCTTGGCCTCTCCAAGCGGGGCTCGACGTGCGGTTTGACACATCCACCGGGGGGGGGGGGGAGGGGAGGGTAAGTAATCATTAAAAATACAATGCAATTCAAGGCGGTTGGGAGGACAGGGTATGAGCCAGGGCTGTGCGAAAACCTTTTTCATAATTTCCGGAAACGGAAGAGAAATGGCCGAGAAACGCCGTAAACGGAAGAGACAAAAAAATTATGGGTTGTCCCATTCTCTCGTTTCGTCGTTGCTCATTCCCTGCAGCTCTCATTCGATAATCTATGGTTTCAGTCAATAAAATGATTATTATCCTAATCACACGAATTCACTATGATGCGTTCCTCGAATTCGAATCCCCGCTCGTCAAAAAAATCTAAGATGTAGTTTCGGAACTTACTCATTACATGCATGTAGCTGCCCATCGAGGCTGTGTAAGCTTGTGCTCCAGAAAGGAGTGAAGGTTGTACCAGTATAGATGAATGCGGTCGGCCGCGTTAAGCGTTCAAGGCTGATAAGATATTAATCTTCTGATTCTTACCGACGACTTTTTAGATTTCGTTTTGAACTTTAAAGCCACACGTCAATCTCAGGGTAAATATACTCAAAAAGCCGGAAACGGACTTGGAAACGGGACAGTTCCGCACAGCCCTGGTATGAACATAGGATGTGTCTAATGACGTGGTGTTTTGTATAGAAGTTGGTCGCTGGAGTTTTCTGAATCACGAAAACCATGTTGCGGAATTGCGTGGATTCTTCACCTCGCTTGAAGTATCTCTTTTCGTTCTTCTGGATTTCGTTTATGTTTAAAAGTAATGCGGAAAAAATGACAATCGTGTATGCTTACATAAAATCTTTATAAAAGCGTAGTTGGTATGGGTCTTGAGCATAGCTTCGTTGGGTGGAGCCATGTACTCCACCAACCTTCACCTTTGGGCAAGTGAAGGAGGTAACCTTCACAATTGGAAAACCGGTGAAATGCCCCGAACAGGAATGAAAGTGACACAACACTCATGCAAGTCATCTTCAAGACTGAGTGGATATCAGTGCCGGTTTTCCGTCCATCACTTTTTTTGCTCAAAGGTAGTCTTTTGGTGAAGGCTGTTTTTGGAATTCTCATAAAATTCTGCATCGAATTGCGTTTTCAGTTTCAAAAATACGTTCCCCTTCTTTCAGCCGATTTCAGTTTATAAAGTGCATTTTTTCGCATGGAATTATCGGTTTTTCGTTCATAACTTTTTTTTGTGCTGGGAGATAGTCCTCTGGTGAAGGTTGTTTTCGGAATCCCCATGGAATTCTACGTCGACTAGTGTTTTTAGGTTGCAAAAGTATTTCCTCGATCCTTCAGCCTAATTCATTTTACGAAACACCGGTTTTTTGCCTATAACTCTTTAACCGTTTAAGATAGGGTTTTGGGAAGGTTGTTTTTGAAATCTACGTAAAACTCTGCGTCGAAACATCGGGTTCCCAACTTTGCTTGCCTCATAAGCCAGCCAGGTCGGTGGAGCCGAGCTCCATAGTTATCTCCATAGGGTGCTCTCGCCTCTATGGTTTGATTTAGAGACGCAGAGTTCTGCTGGAGCCAACAGCGATGCAGAAGTTTATGGGGGTTCCGACAACAACCTTCGCCAAAGGGCTATCTTTTAGGGTAAAAAAGTTATGTACATAAAACTGATTGCTTTCGGTGAGACAAACCTTATTTTATAAATTGAAATCGGCTTAGAGATTGGAAACGCATTTTTCTCAAATCGAAAACATTATTCGACGCGAAATTTCAAGAAGATTTTGAAAACAGCTTCGTTTAAAGATCCATCTCAAAGGGCGAAAATGTTCTGAGCGAAGAACACGTACAGGCTATAAAGCGGGGTAATTCACATGGTTCCTACGCGTGCTTGTGCGGAGCGGAGGTTAGAGTCAGTGAGAGAGCGGAGGGTAGACGGAGGCCCAGGCGTCGCGCGCGCCGCTCGGTTGATGTGAATTACGACGTTTTATAGAGGGTAGGTCTTTCAAAAATCGCTCGGTGAAATTTTCCCAAAAATTTTGACTCCAAGATAGCTCAAAGGAAATTTTTCATGACCTAGGCAGATCATTTCATTAAGAATAGTGAATTTTTAAAGGAGGTCATCTAACGAAAACAGGTTTCAAATATAATGATTAAAAATAAAAATATATATTCAATGCAAGAAAAAAAAGGATTAAGAAAACGTCAGTTTTTGAAGTTGCAAGTCTATAGGGAACCTTCATCTCTCGGACCGCTGTCTCCACTCCAACGAACCTATTGTATTGAAAAACTACCTTGGCGGCTCGGACGCGGCGCCCCGGAGAGGTTTTACTCTCTTGCAATGACATACCTTATTTTCTAAAGATCTTCAAATGGCCAACAAAAATTATTGAGGTAGATGTAGAGTTGGAATTTCTTCTATCATGTTTCGAGGATATGGGCTGAATCTGTCATGGTACCATGAAACCCTCAATGTTTTCCATATTGAGCAAGTAAGGCATTCAGAACCTAACTTTGGGCAGGGTCAAGTGGAGCGTTGCGTAATTTTTCGAAAAACCCTCACCATCAAAATTTTTTCCAGAATCATAGATTTTTGCGATCCCTCCCCATCCAAGGCGAGATCTCTGGGCAGTTAATTTGATTACCAAAACTGTCAGAAGCCAAAAATTCTTTCAGCACTCGGGCCCAAGCGTCTAAAACGAGCAATGCTACGATACTTCCTTTGGGTGACCAAAAATATCGAGAATTTTTGGAACATCTTCCCCAAATATTCATTTTTTAACTAAAATTTTTGCGATCTCCCAGCCTTCATTTTCGGGCCAAAAGGGACTCCCGTTGCGGAATTCCGTAATCCCGCTTGACCTTGACTTTGAGAATGTGTCCGCTGTGATTTGTGATGCCTTGTCATAACATTAAACTAGCGAGGCCTAGCGAAGTTTTCGCTCACAGAAACTTTTGCGTGAGCCAACTACCTGAGACGGATTAGTTTGTTAAAACGGTGGTGACTGACTTCCGTCTACCGGAAAGTTGCTGTACGTATGGACTCTTCTGAGCAGAGCAGGGTGCCGTACATTTACAGCAGGCCGGGGGGGGGTATCAAAATGTGGGATCATAAAGCAAAACATAAGAAGCCAGCGGTAAATCGTCGGTTGCTACCGGCACAAAATTCACAACCCCTTCTGTACTTCCTTCCCTTACGTCGCTACCCACTGCCCTTTCTTACAATTTGTAAAGTTCACAAGCGAATATTCTCGCTTTACCGTCTCTATCATGATAAGGAAAAATGCATTCTCATATTATATGATGTTTCCCTAATTGACCAACATCATGCCCTTGTTCTCAATGAATGAAATTACTAGGTGATTGTTTATGTATTTGTGGTGCAGATTTTGATAAGCTTAGACTTGCAACATATATAAAACTGGTTTTTGGAAGTTAGGGATTCGAAATGACTGAGCGGTTGCAATGAGTGGCGAACAGAGAAGGTGCGGAAGTGGAGCTGCTGCTTGTATCCTAAATCTGGCAAAAAATGTCGCAGGAGTTCTGCGTCAATCTCAGAACGCGTCGCACGCTCCTCAAGATTCATGTTTTCCTACATATTTCCTCTCCACAAAAGGTTAAGATTTAGCATTAAAAAATTGAAAAACTTTTTTCCAAATTCTACACTCTTGGTGACGTCCTGAACACTCTCACTGCGGTCCTGCTAACTTTTGATGACCTGCACACTCCCACTCGGGACCTGTGCATTTTCTATGACGCCCTGCACACTCCAACTCCTTGGGACCTGCGCAATCTCTATGACGTCCTGCACACTCCCGTTAGGGTTCTTCACACTTTCTATGACGTGCTGCACACTCCCGTTGGGGTCCTGCACATTCCTTCTTAGGACCTGCGCACTTTCTATGACGTCCTGCACACTCCGATTAGGGTCCTGCACACTTTCTATGACGTCCTGCACACTACGAATAGGGTCCTGCACACTTTCTATGACGCCCTGCACACTTCCGCTGGGGTCCTGCACATTCCTACTTAGGACCTGCACACTTTCTATGACGTCCTGCACACTCCGATTAGGGTCCTGCACACTTTCCATGACGCCCTGCACACTCCCACTGGGGTCCTGCACACTTTCTATGACGTCCTGCACACTCTGATTAGGGTCCTGCACACTTTCTATGACGTCCTGCACACTCCGATTAGGGTCCTGCACACTTTCTATGACGCCCTGCACACTCCCACTGGGGTCCTGCACACTTTCTATGACGCCCTGCACACTCCCACTGGGGTCCTGTACATTCCTACCTAGGACCTGCGCACCTTCTATGACGTCCTGCACACTCCGATTATAATCCTGCACACTTTCTATGACGCCCTGCGTACTCCCACTGAGGTCCTGCACACTTTCTATGACGTCCTGCACACTTCCGCTGGGGTCCTGCACATTCCTACTTAGGACCTGCGCACTTTCTATGACGTCCTGTACACTCCGATTAGGGTCCTGCACACTTTCTATGACGTCCTGCACACTTCCGCTGGGGTCCTGCGCACTTTCTATGACGTCCTGCACACTTCCGCTGGGGTCCTGCGCACTTTCTATGACGTCCTGCACACTCCGATTAAGGTCCTGCACACTTACTATGACGTCTTGCACACCCTCACTTGGGTCCTGCACACCTTTTATGACGCCCTGCATTTTTTGCATCGCTAGACGACTCGCAGAAGTTATCATGACTTACGGCCAAAAGTGCGCTCCACGGACAAACTCGGTTGCCCCGAGGCACGTAAGAGGTGACTCGGGCTGATTTTTTGGTAATCGATAAACGTCGCACGCACCTAAATGTTGGTACCATTTCATACAAGTTTTGATCGGCCATTCCTAAGATATCCGGGACACATGCACACACACACACACACATACACACACACACACACACACACACACACACACACACACACACACACACACACACACACACATCGGGACATAACTGCTTTAAGGGTTGAGCAGAGTGCCAAAAAGGCGCGGAGCGGCGTAATAATGGAGAGCCATATTGATAGATCGCCGCGATCTATCAATACGGCTCTCCATCATCATGCCGCGCCGCGCCCTGTTGGCACTCTGCTCAACCCCTAAGTATAAGGATTATTATCAATTTTGATAAGTCCGAGCAGAGATACGTAGAGGTCCGTGGCTTGCTTACTCAACGAAGAAAAAGTTAAAATCTCATCCGTGGCTGGCGAGGGCGGTTGCGTGCGCTGGCCTGCTAATCAATTCACCCCAAGAAAAGTGCACAGCTGATCTGCTCACCATACCGCTTGCGGCCGGTGAGATTTAAATGTTTTTCTTGAGAAAACAAGACACGGACCTAACTGCAATAAAACAGTTCACTCCAAAATCTATTATGTGCAAAAACTTTTGGGCGCTACTGTGAATCGAAGTTGCTCACGCGCACTTATTTTGTTCTGGCCTCGTTTTCATTAAGTTTCCGTGAACGAAATGGTTAGTTTTTGGTTGTGATTTAGAGAATCTTTCACAAAGCTGCGTGTGGATGTGGTTAGCGTGTTTCTGGTCATTAACGCGATTCTTGCGCGTCATTAGTACCCGTGCGCTGCAGCGTAGAGCAAAGGCGTTGCTTGTTGCGGTGCTCGAGAAGTTGTGTCATATTTTCACTGCCCGGTAGACTAGCGTTAGTTCGCGGCGCGATCTCACTGACAGGGGAAGTGTCTATGGAGGTAAACGTATCTGCAAAAACGACTTGTATTGATAGGATCACTTAGTCTCCATAGCAAATTGCGCAGTATCCCGCCCCGTGCTGCAGGTTCTAAGAAGGTAAAATATTAAAAAGGTCGTTTTTTGTGTTTTTGTACCTTCCAAGACGCGCATTAGTTTTCGGAAAGTTCGGAAGCATATCGCTCCAGCCGCGAAGCGGCTGGAGAGGTTTGGTTTTGCCTAGGCCTTGTGATCACTTAGAATTTTATAAAATAGTTTATAGAATCTTTGAAACAAAATTTCTGAAGATTTCCTTCTGGATATAAGCGAAGGGGTCCAGAAGACACCTGCTGTCCGAATTTCAGCAAAATCGCTTCACAAATAACAAAGTTGTGAGCCCGAAAGCTTAAGAAAATTTCATGGTGTGCGCCGTAGGCCGTGAGCCGTAGGCCGTAGGCCGTGGGCCGTAGGCCGTAGGCCGTGGGCCGTCACGCTTTTCAGTCCTCACTGCTAATAGCCACTGCCAATGGTCTCAGGCAAACAACTTGGCAGACAGGTAAGTTGGTAGGAGGTACGTAGGCTGGTAATTAACCGATTTGTAGGTGAGGGGGGATTCTGATGACGTCATCGGACGTCGTGAAAAGTGCTTCGGCTTCTGATGACGTCATCGGGACGTCGAAAAGTGCCTCGAGTTTCTGATGACGTCATCGGGACGTCGTGAGTGCTTCGGGCTTCTGATGAGGTCATGGGGACGTCGTGAAAAGTGCTTCGGGCTTCTGATGACGTCATCGGGACGTCGAAAGTGCTTGGTTTGATGACGTCATCGGGACGTCGTGAAAAGTGCTTCGGGCTTCTGATGAGGTCATGGGGACGTCGTGAAAGTGCTTCGGGCTTCTTATGACGTCATCGGGACGTCGTGAAAGTGCTTCGTGCTTCTGATGACGTCATCGGACGTCGTGAAAAGTGCTTCGCGCTTCTGATGACGTCATCGGGACGTCGTGAAAGTGCTTCGGGCTCCTGATGACGTCATCGGGACGTCGAAAAGTGCTTCGGGCTTCTGATGACGTCATCGGGACGTCGTGAAGAGTGCTTGGCTTTGATGACGTCATCGGGACGTCGTGAAAAGTGCTTCGGGCTTCTGATGACGTCATCGGGACGTCGTGAAAGTGCTTCGGGCTTCTGATGACGTCATGGGGACGTCGTGAAAAGTGCTTCGGGCTTCTGATGACGTCATCGGGACGTCGAGAGTGCTTCGGGCTTCTGATGACGTCATCGGGACGTCGTGAAAGTGCTTCGGCTTCTGATGACGTCATCGGGACGTCGTGAAAGTGCTTCGGTTTGATGACGTCATCGGGACGTCGTGAAAAGTGCTTCGGGCTTCTGATGACGTCATCGGGACGTCGTGAAAAGTGCTTCGGGCTTCTGACGACGTCATCGGGACGTCGTGAAAGTGCTTCGGGTTTCTGATGACGTCATCGGGACGTCGTGAAAAGTGCTTCGGGCTTCTTATGACGTCATCGGGACGTCATGAAAAGTGCTTCGGGCTTCTGATGACGTCATCGGGACGTCGTAAAAAGTGCCTCGGGCTTCTGATGACGTCATTGGGACATCGTGAGAAGTGCGGGCCTACCCCAGACGGAGGGGGGGCACTCAAGATTCAAGTCAGAAATGGAATGAACCACCGATCTATAACGCTATCAATCAAAGTATTTCTACACAACTTCATCAACAACAATGACTGATAGCAGCATCAAGCACCTTTTATCAAGGTTTCCATTCATTTTCATGAGAAAGTCGTGGGTACCCCCCCCCCCCCGTCTAGAATAGTCCCAAGAGTGTTTCGGGCTTCTGATGACGTCATCGGGACATCGTGAGAAGTGCGGGACTATCCTAGACGGGGGGGGCACTCAAGATTCAAGTCAGAAATGGAATGAACCACCGATCTATAACGCTATCAATCGAAGTATTCTACAGAGCTTCATCAACAACAATGAGTGATAGCAGCATCAAGCACCTTTTATCAAGGTTTCCATTCATTTTCATGAGAAAGTCGTGGGTACCCCCCCCCCGTCTAGAATAGTCCCAAGAGTGCTTCGGGCTTCTGATGACGTCATCGGGACATCGTGAGAAGTGCGGGACTATCCTAGACGGGGGGGGGGCACTCAAGATTCAAGTCAGAAATGGAATGAACCACCGATCTATAACGCTATCAATCGAAGTATTTCTACAGAGCTTCATCAACAACAATGAGTGATAGCAGCATCAAACATCTTTTATCAGGGTTTCCATTCATTTTCATGAGAAAGTCGTGGGTGCCCCCCCCGTCTAGGATAGTCCCAAGAGTGCTTCGGGCTTCTGATGACGTCATCGGGACATCGTGAGAAGTGCGGGCCTACCCCAGACGGGGGGGGGCACTCAAGATTCAAGTCAGAAATGGAATGAACCACCGATCTATAACGCTATCAATCAAAGTATTTCTACACAACTTCATCAACAACAATGACTGATAGCAGCATCAAGCACCTTTTATCAAGGTTTCCATTCATTTTCATGAGAAAGTCGGGGTGCCCCCGTCTAGGATAGTCCCAAGAGTGCTTCGGGCTTCTGATGACGTCATCGGGACATCGTGAGAAGTGCGGGCCTACCCCAGACGGAGGGGGGGCACTCAAGATTCAAGTCAGAAATGGAATGAACCACCGATCTTTAACGCTATCAATCGAAGTATTTCTACAGAACTTCATCAACAACAATGAGTGATAGCAGCATCAAACATCTTTTATCAGGTTTTCCATTCATTTTCATTTTCATGGGAAAATCGTGGGTGACCCCCCCCCCCGTCTAGGATATTCCGAAAGGGCTTCCGGGTTCTGATGGCGGCATCGGGACGTCGTGAAAAGTGCTTCGAGCTTATGATGAAGTCATCGGGACGTCGTGGAAACCCGGATAGTGGGCAGGTGTTCGGGACCCGTTGCTGCTCATCCGAAAAGTTGTGAAGACCACCCCGTAGAGTGAGCAGGAGCCCAGACTCGATGCTAGCCATCCGACAAATTATGCCCCGGAATTCGCGCAGGAGAGAACACCTTGCAAAACTTTGTAAAAGTGTAAGGATGACAAGCATAGCAAGCAGAAAGTTTGAGATGTTATGTGAGTCATGTCAGGTCATGTTGCCAGGCTGCTTTTCAGTTCCGTAAGGTCATTCACACAACCCCATTTTGAGTGCTCCTCTTCCTTCTTCACCAGCCTACTGATTTTTTCTGCAATAAATGGTACTTGCTTATTAGCATCCAAATTCAAAAACAAATTGTTAGAACTATCTCCATTCGCAGCTCAGCAGAGCTTTTTCATATCAGATTCATGGAATCGAAGCGTCTGTTCTGCGAAGGAATGGGGCAACGGAAACGAAATAAACAGTATGTAAAACTGCTTTGTTCCACTGATGTGAAAGTGTCCAGATGGAATGGAAGGTAGTTTCTGACTGTCCCGGTTTTAAGTTAGTTTCATTTGAAAGCGAAGAACTGCAGGCAGATTCTGCATCCGGCTGTAGGCCAGCAGGCTTTCATGATTATCGACCGGGCTGGCTACGTCTGGGCGACCAACTATAACCGGGGCCTAATTTCCCTGTCAGAGTTGGTTGAGAAAATCACCGTGGCCGACCCGTTCGATACGTATGAAAAACATGGGAGGTGCAAATAACACCCGGTGTAGCCAGATGTGGCTGACGCGATCAATATGAATGAATTATGTGGAACGATATTATGGATATCATTCATTTCTTAGCTAATATCATGTGAACATCGGTCTTGTCAGCCACATCGAGTGATTTTTCTGAGATAGTTTTACAACAGTTTGGGTCATTGATTCTTGTGACCACAGAAAGAGGACTGATCTAGTGGGGAGATGAAGAGGTCTTTGTTCGAAATTCTTGCATGGGATATTACAGCGTAATATCAAGAAAAAGTGAACAATTCTGTAAAAAAGGGGTCTCCCAAGCAGAAGTGGTTTGGTTAGCGTTACAAATGCTTCAACAAAAAGGGAACAATAGGAAAGCGGAATGAGGAGAGTCTACAAAAATGAACAATATCCTCCAAGAACTCTTTTCTTTTTCGAAACTTCCAAACAGCGGAAACAAACCGTTGTGGTATTTTACGAGGAAGAATTGACTGGTTCCCTAAAACAATTCAACATCATCTCCCCTTTTAATGATAGCTATTAGGTTCACATGCATATATACATATTTTATCGGCACTCACATAATCAAAGTCCTTTATGGAGCCAAAAGCGCTTCCTCATAGAGAACCACAACGGTTTGTTTCCGCTGTTTGGAAGTTTCGAAAAAGAAAAGAGTTCTTGGAGGATATTGTTCATTTTTTGTAGACTCTCCTCATTCCGCTTTCCTATTGTTCCCTTTTTGTTGAAGCATTTGTAACACTAACCAAACCACTTCTGCTTGGGAGACCCTTTTTTACAGAATCTGATAATTGTGTTCAGCGCACGAAACTACCCTATTGAGCAAAGTTTGGGTGAAGGCACATTTTCCAAACTTTGAACAGACGGATAGCGATTTGGACTTTTCATATTTTTCGTTGGGCATTCATACCAATTACATGGCTTGGGAAGCGTTCTAGAAAAATGTTCCAGATTTGACCTAAAATCCTACCAGTGGGTTATTTGGGGAGCTGATCACGAATCTGGGGTTTATCTGTCGATTTTCTGAAATTTTCGACTAAATTCGTTTAAAACCTCCAATCGGTAAAAAATTGAGGGCAAAATGTGGCTTTTGACGATTTCCGTAACGCTACGATAGAAATGGCTCGAAATGTTTCTCTAAGGGTTATTTGGAGTGCTAAACACGAATCTGAAGTTCGTTCACAGATTATCGACAGCTTACGGCAGGTTGCGGTGGGTATAAGGTAGTTTGGTCAAAGTCTCAGATTCTACTCAAAATTTGTATATGGCAGTTACTCGGGGTGCTGAATACGAATTTGTTGTCCATGTGTCAATTTTCGAAATACTTAAGTAGCTTTTGCCTCTAAATGACATTGTACTTAAGCTCTGGTACATCCGTAGTGACCTGTCGAATTTGATTATCACCAGCAGCGGAGCGGTGGGCCTTGGTGAAATATAAATGGTGATAAGGAGGATTCGACGAAAAAGCCACCGCTCCGCGCTGTGATAACCGAAAACATGAGTTCACTTGGAATGAAACAGAGTCTACCTTAACCTAAGAATTTCGGAAACTGGACCCCAATATCGTTTTCAGCTACCTACCGTATTTACTCTAATAGAAGTACACTTCTATTTGAAGTACACCTCTAACAGAAGTACACTCCAAAGGAAACGCTGAGTATTAGATGTACACCCTCAATTTTAAGTACACCTCTATCAGAAGTACATATAAAATAGAGGTCTGAGTATTAGAAGTACACCCTCTATTCGAAGTACACCTCTCTTAGAAGTACACCTCTTTTCGGATTGGACCCCCGGTACTTGAGTAAGTGATTGGCAACTCGAATGTGGCATTTGAGAGAGACCAATTTGCCCGAGATTTTTTTCGATAATGTGAGGTTTGAATATTCACAAAAAACTCGGTCATCCCTTTCTTGGACAAAGATTGCTTGTATGGGACAACTTACGATCAAACCACAGCGAACTTTGAATGACCAGGAAAAAATGCAGAGCTAAAGTTCGACATTGGTGTTATTCGCGGCGAATGAACAGAGTTTATTTAGGTTTTTTACAAATATTTTTGTTAGGTTGGGTTTCAGTCGATCAAAGTCGACTTGTTTTGGCCTTAGACGTTGACTTTATCGGTGGTCGAGAAACCAGGATTCCCAGCGTTACGAAGATTGGTCCATTTACGTATAGAAATCGCTTATACGACGAGGAAATCAGAAACCACCGATTGTAGACTTTACCTATGGTGGATTGTGGACGCAAAGAACTCGCTTCTGGAAAAGCTGTTGTCAGGTCGTTCAAGAACCGCGTTTTTCAATCGCTCTGGACGGCTCGAAAGGCGATCAGTTAAAGGCAGTGTTCACGATAAATTTCACTTCCGATATCACCTCGGTTTACGGAAGGTCTGGTGCCCTGTATAGCAAAGCATGCCTAAAAAGCACGCGAAAGACGCGTTTTTGACCCAAAATAGGCCCTCCCTTTTTCACGCTGATTTTTGAGCGTGGAGGATTTGACCGCTATGAAGGATGATGCCTATCAGTGCAATCAAGCGATCAGCTCACTTCTCAGCACTTCCTTGACTTGATTGTTCCTATAATCTGAGTCTTCATTTGTTCACATCGAGGGGGCGGATGTGGAGCACCGGGCGGTTCTGGGACACCAAAACGCTTGTTTGCAGCTGTTATTTTGCTACTCCTGGCTCGTTTTTTACCGTTTTTTCGACACTGGGAGCCTGGAGTCCTCCTCGCTTATCATTTCACTGTGGAAAGTCACCTATGATGTTCATCGTGAACGCTGCCTTTAAATTGTTTTTAGCATAACAAGTCGATGAAGCATGTGTTAACAAAATCGAAAACGAATTTGTACATTTTTTTGGAAAAAATTAACTTGGGAAAGGTGTGAATATATGTTATCAGAGATTGTGGAAGCATCGATTCAATTGAGCCGAGTCTGAAATTTTATTAAATACAAGTTTTTGGTGTTATACTGGAATTCATAAAATGTGAAGAGTCTACCATTGGAAATTCAAAAAGTTGCGCCGAATAATAGAAGTACACCCTCTATTAGAAGTACACCTCTGATAGAAGTACATATAAAATAGGGGTCTGAGTATTAGGCCATTGTTATACCCCACTACAGGCCTATCGCGGTCGCAGAGCACTGCTACGTCGCTGTCGCTGAAGGCCAGCCGTCGCTGTCGCTCAGGGCCAAGAAACACCCGGCAGGGTACTGGATTTGGCTGGGTCGATGTCGCTGACACCCGTCGCACGGACAGCCGCGACAGCGACCGATTACTGCACGGTTTCCACATTTCAGGCATAACATCCCCATTCGAGCCAGCGACCGCGACAGGTGCTGCAAACTGTTCCTGCGACAGCATTTTTCTACTGTGTGGGCCTGGTCCCGGCACGATTCGTAACAGTTGACCGCACCTGTTGCGGTCGCAAACTTTTGGTATAACAATGGCCTTGGAAGTACATGTACTTTTCAAAGAAAAAATACGGTAATTAAACCCTACATAAAAAGTTTGAGCAAAATTCGAGAAAAATTTCCAAAACACCCAAAGATGCCCGAGCCCTTTCGCGGGGCTTGGAAACACCTCTTGGAACCTGCGGCTCGGGATGAGGCCTGCGCAGTTTTACTATAGATGCCCAAGAGATACTAGCAATACAGTTCGTTTCCGATCCCACCTACGCTTTGTATACCTGCCTTGTGAGGGGACAGAGGGCGGCATTGAAAAGTCTCGGCTTTTGAACCTGGATCTTTTTGGTACGAATCGTCGCGGTTTCAGGCGATCGATGTTTTCAGATCGCACTTCGACGCGATGCTGAGGCGGAAGTATATGATAGTTATGAGTGACGCCGTTTCCAAGGCGTCCTGTAAGGCTCACTGAATCAGTTATCGCCCTTGATTTCTGCCCTCTATAAAGTTTTCCGAATTGTGTGTGCTAGAAGAAAGTACGTAGTCTGTGCTCTAGTGCACGCACTCAACGTAACTCAAATCGATGAGCCCAAGATTAACGCAATTATGAATCCGGTCTCGGAACTTTTATCTGGCTCTTCCTGTTGTAACGTCCTTCTTTAAAGGTGGTGAGTGTGGTGGCGGATCTCCCTTGCTCGTGCTTGTGAACGCAAAATCGGGCGATAACCAGGGCCAACGGATGATTCGAAAGTTCAAGCGTCTACTTAATCCCATACAGGTTTTCGATATTATTGCCACCGGTCCAGACTTCGCGTAAGTATTGATATTTCTCTTGTTTTCCTTGTCATGTAGTGGAACATTTTTGAGATCTTTGTTTAGGCTTTCGTTTTTTGATGCTCTTGATTCATTCCGTGTACTTGTTTGTGGTGGGGATGGCAGTGTTGGATGGGTGCTTGGTGCATTTGATCGCCTTGGATTGCATAACAAGGTACTATGGGAGGCATTTCAATTTTCACACTCAGTTTCCCAATTGATTTGTTCAGTGTCAACTCGGGATTCTGCCGTTGGGCACCGGAAATGACTTGGCACGCGTGTTGGGATGGGGCCATGCCTTCTATGATGACACCCAATTGCCGCAACTCATACGGACGTTTGAGAGGGCTCATACTCGAATGCTGGATCGGTAAGGATTGTATTGAGGGCTGGCTTATTGAAAGAGGAAGAGAATGAATACGAAAATCGTTTTTTTTTCTGGTCTATTTTGGGCAGAGAGTTAGCGCAAGTTTGGTATGCAGCGATATTCAAAACGTTGTTTCAATGTAGTGTACAGTCGGCATGGATCCTAGTGATACTTTGCGTTCTCTATCGAAAGTTGGGGCAAACTCGGTGTCATATGCTATAGCAAAGGTGCACCGAGTTTGCGTCAACCTTCAATGGTGAACGCAAAGTGTCACTAGGATCCATGCCGATTGTATATGCCTTAGGTTGAAGAAGGCTCTAACAGCCGGAAGATAGATAGTTTTTAACTTGAAAACCTGTTTCGGAGAGTTTCTGAATCGTATTAAAATTAATGGTTATTTTCGCCCTCTTCTGCTGAGTTTTTTTGTGAAGAAATATAATTCTAAAGGATATCACTATTTTCCTCTTAGTCATTTGAAAATGTGTTTAGATGGAGTGTGCTGTCGATTGAAGGTCCACAGGCGACTGCTGTTCGTCAGTATGAGGAGACGATCACGAGAAAAGTGCGTGCCGTAATGGAAGCCGACGATCCTGGAGACGTGTTCCGAGCTGTGAAGTTAGTATTAAGCTGGCCCGAGTTTAATTTAGACAAAAGAGGGCGGGTTTCCGTCGGAGACGCGCGTTCGTGCAGCGCTGAATCTGAAGATTCTCCTCAAATTTTAGACCCGGTCCTCGTGATCCACGTCAAAACGCTTTACATTGACTGTTTTATTTCTCTACTACAACATCCCTCCGCTTTTTACGTGTATCACTTGGACCGGACCCTAAAAGGCTTGAAAGTACGAATGATAACTTATCATTAATGCTGGGAGACTCATACTCGAAAAATCCCTTTTTAGCCTAAAAAGAACAATTGAGAAAGAATAGGAAGCCACATTGAACAAAATCACGCTTGAACAAGGTAGCACACATTCTCGTAGAAGTGGTTGTGGTAGCGACGCTATTCGAATCATAAGGGGTCTGCAGAGTTGCACTGACGGGCTACTTTTCGCCGAACGTCAATCTTGACGCGTCAACAAAAATGTTTCCGAACATTATCGTCGCGGCGTCGGTTGTCGCTCTCTGGCAGTGAGGGGTCGTTTATAGTTCCGCCGCGGAGCGACGCGGCTAAAAGTAAGGCGGCTTGGCGCGCCGCGGAGCGTGAAAATTGCGCCACTATGATGTATAATCGAGCTGCGACGAACTGGCGCGGCGAAGTCGCAGAATGACGCTAAACACAGCCTGGAGTAGCTCTTACATAGCACAAAGTCGATTGTAATGGGTGATTTCTTCTGCGAAAGAATTATTTATAATCTTTTGTATCATAACACTGCACTCGAAAGCAGATAGTCTTCTGAAATTTTTTCTCCATTGAAAAATTATTTTAAGAGCAAAAAAAGGAACTCACAACCCATCCTACTCTAATCAACTTCCAGGACCTCGGAAGAAATTTTGGCGATCAATCAGAGGAACCAAATTGAGAATGTATATGAAATATCAGCAAAAAAGCATGTCATGTTAAAGAGGATCACACGCGGCCGCCGCGCCGCCTGTTCGGGGTCGTTTATACTCCCGCCGCCGAGCGGCGCGGTATAGTGCATTTCTGTAATAGTGATCACGCGGCGCGGCACGATCGATACTATAGGATTGCTTTTCGCCGCGCCGCTCGGCGGCGGAAGTATAAACGACGCCTTCTCCACGGGCGGCGCGGCAGCACCCAGGCGGCGGCCGCGTGCGGCGCCGTTGCAAGATTGCGAGCAGAAAAACTCTAAACGCCCCGCGGCGCCGCTTGATCGATACGGCTGTATTGCATTTTGCTGCGCCGCGGCGGAAGTATAAATGGCCCCTGATGCAGGGCGGTCGCTGCGTCAAAATACTCTGCGACCTCCCCTCGTCGCCCTTCACGCCGCGTCGGTCGCCTTTGCGGCTGAATGTAATCGATATTGCATCCCCTAGCTCTTTTCGTCTCTTCAACTCGGCAGACCCCTATGCGCAAACCTCTGTCAACGCTAGCCGTGTGATGGTATTTCAGTTTCTTGAAGAAAATCAGAGCGATTTTTAGTTTTTTTTTCCCAGATTCTTTTCTTCACAGAAATCACCGCCGTGGAATTCTATAGGTTTCCTCGAATTATTGATTCTATTGTTTTTTTTCGCACAATTCAACAAAAGACTGTAGAAGCGGATCCAATCGATAGAGAACCTTTAACACCTGAAAAAACCAAATTGGTCACCGATTTTTTACTGTAGGGCAATAACCATTGCACTTAAACCGATGAGATTCAGGAGTTTTGTAAATCATACGGCCAGCCTTGGAAATTTTACGCCGTTTGAAGCGCCAAAGTGGCTGCAATCGAGCCATAATGAGTGACGCAAGCCTTGAGACTCCGCCCATTTTTTGTCCAGATTTGCCCCTTTAGTAGAATCACTCAAATTGGTTGCTCAAGTACTGATATTCTGGTTCGTTTTTTAAACTTCTAACGGCCTAACGGTTCTAGTACTGGCCGAGCAAGTCTATTGGCAACGCAAAAACAACCCGTAATTTATGTATTTATGATATGGGTATCAATTTTAGTCTGGTAAACGGACCAGGCGTGATGAATGCAGCTGGTCGTGCGGCGTCGGCGGCATCACCGACCAACGGGTTTTTGATCGCGCGCGGCGATCTACCGTCGCAGCTCCATCCGTTCGTCAGACTAAATAAAATTCGAGGACTCTGCATAGGAGTTTTTCAGTTTTTTTCTGTCAGCTCTCTATACGAACAGTTTTAAACCTTTGAGATTCATGCCACAAAAGGGATAGCATTCTTGATTGTGTATTCGGCCTTTAATTCTGGCAAAATGGACACATTTCACAGCCAAGTAGAGGGAGAACATTAGAAGATGATTAATTTGAAAATGTCGATTTTTATAATTCGACACTGGTGATAAAACAACCATCTGGCACAGGAGCGCGTAAAAAAGCTTGTCCTGGACATACAGTCTGAAGGCTGGCGTCTGACGAAAACTCGATCCTGCTGAACTAAAAACGTGTTTGTTGGTGTAAGGAGGATACGTTCCTCCTTGATGGTTTCCCTGGGTGGATCTCGATAAACTCAGAGGTTTAACTACTTCAGATCTCTGTGCGAAACTGTTCGTGGCTTGATGGAACGAATTACGACCACTTTCACCAAGGTAGAGGAGTGGGAGAGGGAAGCTGGTCGTCTACCGAGTGACCCTATCACGGAGAAGTTGGTATTCAAATGAATGAATGATTTCGAGGTGGATAGCCAAAGTTTTCATTCAGATGCTCGACTCTTCTGCAGAAGCTGGACGTCCTGATGCAATCCTTGAGTTCAGAAGAAGAACGAGTGGAAGAAAGTGGTTTCGAGCCAGAGGATGACGAGCGTTAGTGATTCTCTCTCAGTGGACTTCTCACTGGCTTAGGGGAATTTTTCGTGACCAGCATTCCTTTTAGGTAGTGCAAGTGAAGAGCGGCAGAGGCGCGATTCTTTGGTTGGAAGAGCGAACAGCTTGAAAAAGGCGCTGAAGGACATCATGAGCATTGCGGAAAGAGGAATTGATCAGCACAATAGGGCCAGGTTTGAGCTTTTGGGCGTTTTTTATCGATATTAATGATGTATGCGTTTATAGTGGAGCAGCTGCGAAACGCGATCGGTTTCGCAAGAAGCGCAGCAAAACGACGCCGTCGGTGTTGAAGGTTTCTTCGTCGAATCTGAGCTCGTCGTCAGCCTGCTCTCCTCCAGCCAGTCCATCACCGCTTCAGAATCGTCCCAGCCTTTGTGACTACCTCACTGTTAGAGACAGAGAAGCTGGCAGTCAGATGAGCCAGACTAGTGGTATAGGTCAGTTGAGATTTTTAGGAAGAAGCTTTTGAATGGATAGTGGTTTTCATGTGATTTGCAGGATTTTCTCCTTCACAGTCTTCTAACCCTGGTCTTTCAACGTTTGAAATAGGGGATATTGCTCATGAGACACCGTCATCGATCCCGAATGGGTGCAGTGATCATGATGAAAGTGACACCAGAGAGTTTACTGAACAGCCCTATATATCGAGGTAATGTACTCATTCTTTGGAGATGAGGTTTGTAATCTTGGAGGTGTCATCATTCTTTGGATGAGGGGGGGGAGAGCTTCTCAACAAAGAGCGCGCGTGTGGAGCGTGAGGGGCGGTCCCGTTACGGATAAAAAACTATCGATGTCGCTCACCGTTTTTCTCATTACCAACATTCATTAAATTCGTGTTTTTCATTCCTCTTTTTCCGTACTTTCTCCTCAATTCTCCTTTCTGCTTTTAACAGTTGTTCCTATAGTAATCTTATAATTATGTATTAGACGTTGTTGCTTGTTTTTTCTCTTCATGGTGCGTTTTTGACCGGTTTTTTGAAGAGTGCTGACCTCGGGAAAAACAGCGGTGAGCGATATCGATAGTTTTATCCATAATGGTACAACCCCTCACGCTCGTCACGCGCGTTCCTAGTTGCTACGCGGCTCCCCCCTTCCAGAGGTTGACGATATCTTTGACAAATTAGAATCCAGAAATACGCGAAAACTCCAGAAGCGTGATTTCGCTATGTGGAGCAGGGATGTGCGGCAATTGCCGTTTGCCGTTTGTCGTTTGCCGGCCATTTTCGGGACTTTTTTGCCGTTTGTCGTTTGCCGAAATTTTTGTGATTTTTCCGGCAAAACTCGGCAAAACATTGGAAGAAAACGCCACCTGTGCTCGCGATCATGTGGGTAGAATGGGTAATCCGTGACCGTATTCATGAAACTACGGGAGCCTCCCAGGATGGTCCGAAGTCCGTCCGCCGCATACATCGCCTGGTTCTAAAAAGCTTTGCGGGAAGCTCCCGTAGTTTCATGAATACGGCCGCCGATTATCCGTTGTTCGCTCAACCATTATCCGGGGTTTTGACTTATCTGGGTTGGTAGTAAATGGGTTTGAAAACGAGAGTTAACTCGCGGTAAGTTCGTGGGAAACTGCAGCGAGCTGTTTATTTGAGGTTTTTTAGGAAAGGTACCAGACATCGCTGAGACCACGCTGTGAGCCACTAGCGTTTAGAGCCCATAGTGTAAAAAAATGCCCCAAAAAGGGCTTCATTCTGTCTTTTTTGGAAAAACATTGATTCAGAAAAGAAATTCCGAAGATTTTCTGAACTTTCCTCAGCTCGCGGTAAGTTCGCGCAGAACTGCACTTTGACACGAGCTGACAGAGAAATCGGAAATAGTGTGTGAATGACGATAAAGATGGATAGCTTCCGAAAAAGTTCTCCGGGGGACTTTTCCGAAAGCTATCCATCTTTTTCATTATTCATATACTAATTCCATTTCCTCTGCCATGTAGATAGTCCAACTCCAATGTGGTGCTTTAGTTTATGTTTCGACAGATTTTGGTATAGCTAAAAGCAGCCGGAAGCACTTCTGCGACACAGAAGCATTTTTGCGATACACGTGGGCAAGGACTTTTGAAAAGTATGCCGCGGCACTGCCAGGAAAGTACTGCGACCCTCGACTGTGCCGCGATAGTTCCACGGTAGTACCGCAGCAGCTCCGTGATAATTACTGTGCCGCGGGGATTCTGTTGCAGTGTCTTGAGTGTCGACAACGCACCGGCATTGCCGCGACAGTACCGCAGTAGTTCCGTGTTGGAATCGTACTAACTCGGCAAGGATGCATCAGCGAACCCGCGTCGATTACAATTTACTGTTATGTGTGGTAGAACAGGATCGTTGCTGGTTAAACAGCCCTAATTTGACGTACATTCCGTATCTCCTAGGTCGCAATAACGGGGAGACACTCTGTCCCTATCAGACAGAAGAAGCAAGCGCCGCAGGTGTGTATTTTTGTTCGTAGGCCCACCCACTTGTATTATGACTCATTTCATATGAGTTACTCGCAGTCGGTCCTATTTTTGTGAGAGCGCAGCCAACGATCGCGGAGCCGCAGCGATACCACCGCGGAGCAGCAGCAGCACCACCGCGGAGCCGCTGCAGGACCACATCGGAGCCGCAGCGGCACTATCGCGAGGCCGCCACGACATTGCCGCTGCTACTCGGCGATAATGCCGCTTCGGTGTCTGTAGGAGCTGAAGCCGCTTCCTTGTGGAGTCGCAGCGGCGAATTCTTTGATTTCCATGAGGTCGCATATGTCTTGTTTTTGTTCATCTGATGCCTTGAAATGGAACTACTCATTTGAAATGAAATCATTAGAATGTTGACATAAGTATTGGAAAAAAAAGGAAAATATTAAAGCGGCACATTTGAATAATTTATGAGTCAATATAAGGGATGAGGTTTTTTGCCGTTTGCCGTTTGCCGGCCGTTTTTGAGATTTTCTTGCCGATTGCCGGTTGCCGAAGTCTCAAAATCGTTTGCCGCACATCCCTGATGTGGAGGCACTAAACGGCATAACTTTGTGTTAGGTGTACCCTGTCCCAAACAAGATGGCAAGCGAAGAGCTCAAAGAAGAAGCGCTCCCTCTGCGTCTCTGGCATTTTTGGATTACGGTAAGACGTCTCGTACGCAAATACATAGCATGTCCTACAGTAATCCGAAGCAGATGTCTTCGTGCCCCCGAGCGGTTACCCATATCTTGAAACACTTTCCCTGCCACCTAAAGAGTAATATCTGTATCGAGAGTGAGTAGCACGAGCATTTTGAGCGAAAAGAACGCAACAGAGTAATGAAGTATCTGAGAAAAGAAGTGAAAACGTGAAAAAACTGGTCGAATCCTGTTTTTGGATTACGGTAAGATAGGCTACGTATTTGCGTACGCGACGTCTTAACGTAATCCAAAAATGTCACAGACGCAAAGGGAACGCTGCTTCTTTGGACTCTTAGCTTGCTATCTCGTTCTGGACAGGGTATATCAAGCGACAGCTGGCGGCAGGGTTCGACATTATTTTAGCAGTTAAGCAGCAATAGTCGCTGTGATCGAGCAGCTACCACTCCCAAGCAGATTTCAAAGGCACAGTCCATCTGAGGAGTAATTTTTGATATAGTACACTATGTAACAATTTCTCACTTTTCTCTGTTCCTGAGTTGAAATTGTGTTTTCGTAACCCGTTAGGTCTAGATCAGGCGGGAAATCGCTGTTATCGCAGGAAAACTTCGCTTTTATGACTAGATAATGAAATTTGGAAAACTGCGTGTTTATGTAAGAGAATTTTTGTTCCTGGCTTCTAAGTGTTACGTTTTAATTGTTTATGTCAAATGTATGTGAAAAATGACTTCATTAGGCACAAACTTTGCTTACACGACGACAGCACGAAGAAAACTTCTTTTTCTGTCAAAATAGAAAGATTTTCATTCATTTTCGGCACTATGACCAGGTAAAAAGAAAAAATGCACAAGGAATAGACAAACACAGTCGGAAACCACTCAACAAGGTTCAGAAATTTTAGATTTCCCAGATTTACGATTGTACTGTGAATCACTCTCTCGAAGTTGCACCAAAATCTGCCCCCCCCCCTCATGGTTTGTTAAACTTTCCTTGGTAACGACGTTCAAAGTCCACTATATCTCGATGAAAGGGCTCGCCTTGCTCGTGGAATTCGTCGTGATGCAAATCAAGGATATAACTATCATAGACTTTCTGCATCCCACTTGGGCGTAATTCTTTATGAGAGTGCATCAACTCCACATAGCTTTCAGCTTTGTGATCACCTAGAAAGCCGTGAACAACCGCAACGAAATTGCTCCAAGCCGCTCTCTCCGTTCTGTTCAACAGCTTTGCGAAATCCTCACATTATATGATCCTCTTGATCTGTGGTCTGACGAATATACCAGCCCTGACCTCAGCCTCGGACTGAGTCGTTACCCAGGATAGTATAACGAAAACATAATGAGGGACTGCATTTGGGGTTCTCGATCGCAAGATTAACGATACGCGCGATTGATTTCAATGAAAACCCATGTTCTTTCATGTTTGACGGTCTACTGTCCTCATCGGATCTTAATTGCCGCTCCGCTGTTGCAGTACGCACGCAGTACGATCGCTAGCGTGTTGCGTGCTACGACAGCGGTTGTCCGCAAAGTGCGGACCTGAAAATTGCTCCGATAAGAGTAGTGGCTTCATATGGTGGTCTGCTCCAGTGCAGTGGCTGGAAGGAGAAGAAAAAAGTCTTGAGACAACTTGTCCGCTGATTTTACGCAATTTAAATTAAATATCTTCGAGGGGCCATTACTTTGTTCGTAGGGGTTTCTGAGCGTTTCTGGAGACACCATTGTGATCTTCACGAAATTCTCTCTAAGGGCTCGTTTATACATTCGCCGCCCAAGTGCAATCCTATGATATTGATCACCCGGTGCCGCACGATCAATGTTATAGAATTGCACTTCGCCGCGCCGCTCGGCGGCGGAAGCGGAAACGACCCCAAAGGCGTCGTTTATACTCCTGCCGGTTGGGACTGTTGGGAGCCTTAGGAGAGAAAGTTTTCAAAAAAATACAATGTGAAAATTTGTGTCCTTGGCATTTGTTGGGTGGTCTTAGTAAACACTGACATTTGTTTAGCATTGGTCGAGTTGAGCCACCTACGCCTATTGAAACGAGGGAGCCATCAACAACGGGTGAACCTGATCGACCTTGTATTGATGATAGCCATTGTGAGCGAGTTTCACACGATCGCCTGTTCAAGCCCCATTCCGACTGTGAACTGTATGGAGGGGGCGAGACTTCGACTGACATCAAGCTGAGCCACTCGGATAGCAGTATTTATGGTTAGTTTCACGTGAAGATGGGATATTGTGAGCTTCCAACTCATTTATGCTTTAGATCGCGCTGAAGGTTCTATGTCTTCTCGCAATCGTGATATATCATCCTATAGTCGGCCACGATTGAAAGACTGCAAGAAAATGGATACTTTACCTGTAGTTAAAAGGTTTGTTTCAAAACTGTACTTTTTATTTTTGGCGTTGAATGCTTATCTAGTGAATTTTAGGGGCTTATTGTCCACCAGTTTGGCAGGTGGATCGTTGATAGCCGAAGTGCTTCTGCTGAATGCACGTGTACTTGGTTTAGGAGACGTTAGTGGTCCGAAGGAATGCCATACTCCTTTGTAAGTGTTTTGCGTACCTGCTAGTTAATGTGTGAACCAAAGACAGGATTAAAACTGGGCTCAATGTCAGGCTTTATTCACGTGTATACTCGTCACGGTCCGATGAGTGTCACGCTCGCAACGGGGCGTCAATCATCAGAAATACGTGGATGAGTTAGGCCGGAATCATGCTTTCCGCGATCAGCGAGCGTGCATATCAGGCATATCGATTTTCGGTTGACGTGGAACATTGCGCATTCCCCGTCCCTGGAAGTATGGTCCCGCCCGGCCTGACTTGCATTAAAACAGTGTGCAACTTGAATGTTCGCAGATAACTTACGCAATGGAGCAAGTAACTTAAGCAAATGTCGTAAATGAACTGAACGTTCATAAGCCCTTGCTGCAAGTAACTTACACGCTCACAAGCCAATGTCGTAAGTTGTTTATACTTTCGGAAGCCATTTTTAAAAGTAATTCACAATTTAATCTATTTTCACGAGTAACTTGCGTGCTCGTGAGCCAGTGTAGCTAGCGACTTCTTTTTAAGCTGACGTTGCATTTAATTTACAAGCCTATAACCCAGTGTTGCAAGAAGCTTACAGGCTCATCCATTGTTGCGATTAACTTACAAGTTCGGGGGCCAATGTTGCGAACAACCTACGCACTCAGAAGCCAATGTTTCGAAGAGCCGTGTTTTCCAATTCGTAAATTACTCGCGTGTAAAATCAGCGCGTTTATGTAGCTTGCATAATTCGAGGCATGTAATAGCCGGCGAGTAACTTACCCAAGCGTGATAGATCGCGAGTAAAATGAACATTGGTTTTAACGTTCCGTGTCAAACGTGGGGCATATGTATGTATGTATTTTACGAGTAGCTTGAAGGCATCCTGCGCGCTAAAAACCACAAACTCTACCCACACTCTCAGGGGGGCCCAACCAGTGATTCAAACTCAAAACGGTGAGTGGTTTTCAGCGCGTACGATGCCTTTAAAAGGAGTCGTATAATAAGCATGTAACATACACGGAAATTCCTTAGATATCTATCGTGTAAAGTTTCTTTTACAGTTAGTATCCGATGTCGCGCGCGGCGCACACCAGGCCTGTGACAGAACAACCGATGATGTCGATCACCCACTATCAACGGAGCAATTTCGCACCGACGATGAACGCCGCGGTGCGACGGTCGCTCATCTATGTCACAGCGTTGTCCTATAACGTGTCAAACGGCTTTGTCCGGCAATGGGAAAGGGGCTTGAGCCTCTGCCGCCATGTTCAGGATCAATTCAAACGAAGCAGAACAGTCCCGAAAGTTGAAACTTCCAAAATTACTTGAATTGATGTCGCATCATGGTTTATTTCTCAGCGCGCGACGCTCGCGTACCGTGACTCCTTCGCCAACGAGTGAGACATGTTTGTCGCCCTAAAGTTGCTATCAACCTAGCGATATTTCGTTTTTTCGACATACAATGGGCTATTATGATGTTCTTGTAGAAAGTAGTGGGGCGATTCTCGACCCTGATCCGCCTGACAGTTCGGCTCGTTCTCACAAATTGCGGGTCCGCTACTGTTGATCTCCGGACCGCTGCTGTTGCTATCCGGACTCCTCCAATTCACTCGAACAGCTGCAGCAGTGGTCCAGAGGTTGGGGCGAGCCGAACTGCCAGGCGGCTCCAATTCCTATTCGGTCCGGCTCGGTTCCGATCCGATAAACACCTGAGTAGTGAAAAAGGATCTTTTTCTTTCAGAGAACAATATCGTGAGCTGAAGGTCATGAACAATTACTTTGGGATTGGACTGGATGCGAAGATAGCATTGGACTTTCATAATAAACGGGAGGAGTCTGACAAGGTGCGGCTGGCGTTTGTTAGAGTAGTCTCAAGAACTCCGTCAATATGTTACCATGATTTTCAGACTCGAAGTCGTTCGCGACTGTTTATGTGGTATGGTATACTCGGGGGAAAGGAGCTCATGCATAGAACGTATAGGAACCTTGACCAACGGATTCGACTCGAGTGTGATGGAGTGCCAATAGAACTGCCCTCTCTGCAAGGTGATTTTTTGTGCTCCTCGTGTAAGTATTATAAAGGGAAAGAAGGAAATCGAGCTTTTCGTTTATTCTTAGCTGATTAGTCGCATGCTTTTTACCGGCTAAACCAGCTCCTGGATCAAATCTTGCGTACAGGATTGATTTTGTCATCTCTATACGCATTGCTTAGGAGTGAGCCGTGTGCCACTTGAAAGGGACGACTTCGAGGTGCTGGTTCCAATTAATTCGAATTCTTACATAGCAGCTGCGAAACGTTTCTCTGAACGCAGAGTCGAACGGGGTTGCGAAATTTTGCAACGGTGAATGGGGGGGGGTCGCAAAAATGTTGGATCGAAAATGAAGGCTAGGGGGTGAATCGCGAAAATTTCGGTCCAAAAATGAAAATTTGGTGAAGATATCCTGAGAATGCTCCATATTTTCTGTTACCAAAAGGAAGGATCGTAGCATTGCTGAGGTATTAGATGCTTGAGTCTGAATATTGAACGAATTTTTGGCATCAGACAGTTTCAGTAATCAAATATAAACTGCTCAGAAATCGCTCCTCGGGGGGGGGGGATTGCAAAAGTAAGGATTTTGGAAAAATTTCTGACGGTAGGGGGGTCGTTCCGATTTCGAAAAAAAGATACGCAGCGCCCCGCTTGTTACCCTGTTTGAACGAAATTAAGTGCGTTTTCAGCGCTTCACTCGTAGACGCACGATACCATGTAATCCATGAGTCTTCGTCGCTTCCTGTTATAGCTGCGTTTTTTTGACTAAACGGACCGAATGAATGAATATATTCGATTTCAAAATTTTCGAATGAATGAATATATTCGATTCTCTATTTCGAATGAATGAATTTCGATAATCGAATAATTTCGAATTAATTAATTAATTCAACTACGGGCCTACCGAATCCAGAGTTTTGCGACGATACTGCTTTGAAGAGGCAGACGCGACGACCATCGCGTCGCCTTGCAATGCAACGCGACGCGATGGCAAACTCGTTGCTGCTTTTCTTTAGTGTTCTTTGACACAACCAAGTCTAACAATGAAAGGAATAAGATAACCGTACCTTGTGTACACTTTACCTCACCGTGACTTCAGGCAGTTGTTTCTTCTGACAGAAACGGTGATATGAGCGGAAAATGTGGTACAGTGTTTACTCCATCGATAGCTTGACTATGAACAGGAAAAATCCAAAAAAGATTTCCGGTGGAGTACCATTCGAGCTCGCGTGTCACACCGGTGGTGTACGCTGTACGATACCCAAAAATAGACGTGGTCGTGAATTTGATAATCCTGTTTTTCGCCTTCCAATAATTTAGTAGTTTATCCTTCTCCGTGAATTTAATAAGTTATACTTATAAGGCTGCGACTTGAACTTAAAGGCACTTCCCAAGCTTAGAGACGAAATCTGAGTTTTCCACAAAATTGTGAAGTAGAGCCACCCTATATAACGCCTGCCAAGTGCGAGACCTCGATTCCCCCGAGTAAGCGAGATATAGGAGGAAGCCAGCCTGGGACGCCCACATCAGGAAGCCATTTTGGCACGCCCCTGTTACGATCTTTTGAGCTCAACAGCGTTGTTATGAGCGATGATTCCCGATCAATAGCACCATTTATCCCTTCAATCTCAGCCTCTCTCTTCATTTAGGGAGCGAAAAGCACGCCTTAATGTCAAAAACTGACTCATAGCGAATCAGCCGAAAATGGAGGGGGGGGCAAATAGCATTATTCCAAAAAATGTATCATAATCACTCACTCACTCACTCATCCCGTTAGCTGGCGGCTGGCGGAGCAGGATGACCTCTCAACCAGATACTGCTGCTGTAGGTGCCATAGGAGCTCTTGTGGCCTGAACGATACGCCTTCCATTCAGTACGGTTCGCAGCAATTAATCTAGCATTAAGTGACACTGCACCGTTGGGACTTCAGATCCGCCTCGCCTTGCTTCACCCACGTCTTTTTCGGGGCTGCTCTTTCAACCTTCCACAGTGCAGGGCGCTCTCTCCATAACAATCTGCGCGGAAGTCGGTTTGTTTCCATTCTGCATACGTGTCCGAACCATCGTAGCCTTCTCGTTCGAATTTGTTCTTCGATCGTGGGCTGATGGTCGCAAATGTATCTCGGATATCTTCGTTCCGCATTCGATCTCTTAAAGTTATCCCGAGGATTTGCCGCAAACACCGCGTTTGGAAGACCTCCAGCCTGCTGTAATCCGACCTCAGCAACGTCCACGACTCTGACCCGTACAGTAGGATTGGCACTACCTATGAGCGCGCGAAACATCCGGATCTTTGTCTTGATTGACACATTACGCTTCTTCCGCAAACACCAGCCCAGCGAAGCGAAAGCAGCCGACGCCTGCCCGATCCTGCACAGTATCTCCGATGTAGCCACTACCTTTCGCTCTTGCACCACCGATCCGAGGTACTTGAACTCCTTGACTTGCGCTGAAGCTCAGCTCCCTCGAAGAACACAGAAGCACGTGAACCGTCCGACGTCATGACTTTAGTCTTCTCCTTGATAATCCGCAGCCCATACGATTCCGCGATTTGTGCCATATCATTCAACAAAAGCGTGGCTTCCATGTCAGTATCGGTGTGAACACTGCACTGTCGTCCGCAAACATCAAATCCGTGACAAAATCGTTATCGCCATAAATTGGACTCCTTTCTATTTTCAAAGGTCTTTCTCATAATAGCATCGACCACGGTATTAAAGAGGAGCGGTGAAATCACATCTCCCTGCCGGACGCCTGCATCGACTCTGAATTCTTCGGATAGCTTGTTTCCGACGCGGACACAGCTAGTCGAGCCTCTATAAATTTCCTGCAGAAGCTTCACCATAATTTTCCTGGCATGTGTTCGCATTCCATCGATTTCCATAAGGCGGGCCAGTGCACGCAATCGAATGCCGACTTGAAGTCTATGAAGGTGATAACGACGCGCTTTCCACAGCGAATCCTTTCCCTCCATAACTTGACGAAGTGTGAAAATTTGATCGCTGCATCCTCGACCCGGACGAAAACCCGCTTGTTCTTCGCGACAGGGTACTCTCCGATGGCGTTGAAGTCTGGACTGGATAGTTCTCGTGAAGACTTTACCAACAATCGACAACAGGCTGATCCGCGATAGTTTTACAGTCTCTGGCATCGCCCTTCTTATGGATAGGCACGACAATAGCCTTTTTCCAGGTAGACGGCAGCGCTCTCTGTCCGCCATATGCGCGTGATTAACTGATGCAACTGACGCAGTAGAACATCTCCTCCTGCCTTGATGACCTCAGCAGTGACATTGTCAACACCGGACGCCTTTCCATTCTTTAGCGACTTGATTGCCGCCTTCACTTCTTCCGCAGTGGGTTCCGAGTCAAGCGCTGTCTCCTCTGGTACCTCGACTAGTATCGGTTGGGCCAGTGGACCTGTGGCGCATCGTGAGTATAGAGTTCACTGAAGAACTGCCTCCATCGCAACAGACGCTCATCTGCTGATCGCACAAAAGACCCATCCGTATTCCTGATGGAATCGCTCATGGGTTTGGTCTTCTTTCTGAGACGGTTGAGTGTGTTGTACAATGTGCGATAGTCGTTCCTTCCAACTGCCTCCTCCACTTCGTCTGCTACCTTATTCCAGTACGACTCCCGCTCTTCCTTCAACTTTCGACGAAGCTCCTGACACAGTGCCGATACCGTCCGAAGTCCGTTAATTTCACTCGCTTCCGTTCGTCCACGAGACGGAAGAATCGTCCGATATCAGGCTGCGTTCGCCGGCGAATAACAGGGCAGAAGGCTCTGCGCATTCAAGAGCTGACTTCAACTGTCTGCTTCTCGTGCTCGTCCACAGACAAGGCGTCTTCCAGAACCGCGAACCGATTCGACAGCGCGAGGTTGAAATGTTTCTTTTGTTCCTGGCGCCATCAAGTGTGACCAGTCAAGTTTCTTTCTGGGGGGCTCCTCACGCCTAGGTCGTCGTAAGCGAAGCTGCATTACAGCACGCAAGAGATAATGGTCGGATCCACAATCAGGCCTCTCATGGCTCGAACATCTTTCAGCGATGATCTAAAACGTGAGTTTATCAGCACGTAGTCCAAGGTGGCCACATCTCGTCCAGTTGGATTCCTCCATGTTAACTGATGCTTCTTGGGGTGCCGGAATTGACTGTTACCGATGGCAAGCTCGTTGAACGCAGCGAACGAAAGTAGGCGTAGTCCATTATCGTTTATTTCGCCCACGCTGAACCTGCCCAACACTCCTTCCCAGCCTGTTCTGTCACTACCGACTCTTGCGTTGAAGTCACCCGCTACAATGGTGACATCGGTTTTCAGGATAGTATTCCAGCACGTCCTGGAGTTGGGTGTAGAACTCGTCCTTGTCAACGTCAGAACTTGGCTCCGTTGGTGCATAGATGGACACGACATGGGTCTTGATTGTTCCGCTCAAAACAAGAACAGCGCTCCTGCCAGAAATCGGCTCGAATGAAACAACGCTTCCAGCTGCGCGACTGCCTAGCATAAATCCAACACCATTGCGATGTCCGTCCTCACCGGAATAGTACAGCACCATCTTTTCGCTACTCTCCGGCACCTGAATGGGCACCGTTCCACATCCGCTCATCCTCAGCTCGGAAAGTGCGGCAATCGAAATCTTGAACCTTCACAACTCTCTTGCAACTATCTCTTTCTGACCGACGCAGTGTCCCGTTCGCACGTTCCATGCTCCAATCCTCAGCTCCTTCTTAGGTGTCACCAGTCGTCCTCCATTTTGGCCAGTAGTATTCTTCTCACCAACACCCTGGATCCCTAGTGTTGGCGCATCGGCTGCCCCGGAACAACGCTTCCAGCTGCGCGCAATAATCATAATACGAACAGGAAGACCATAGGAAAAGAACAATATTCATGGAGCGATTTTAGCGCTATGTCAACTGGTTAAGGTGTGTCGGTGGATGCAGGTTAAGAGTATTTCAGCATTTCCTTCCGATTTCCGCACCCATTTTTCGTAAGTCGGAATGGGTGAGTGCGTTGCCTGCGTACTCGTCCTGGGACCCGCAGCAATGTTGGTGCACTGGTCCTTCCGGAATTTTCTGCGTAGGATCCGGTAATGGCTGTGTCAGATTATCCGAATATATTCGAAGATCGAATATGTTCGAATAATTGTCAGTGTCGATAGTCGATTTCGAATAATAATCGAATATATGGTATTTTCGATAGTCGATTTCGAATAATAATCGAATATGAGGTTTTTTCGATAGTCGATTTCGATTAATGAGCGAATATCTGTTTTTTTTTCGATTATCGAATAAATAGTCGAATAATTTTTTTCCCGAATGTTTATCCGATTGCGAATATTCGAGTACAACTATATCTCCCTAGATACACCACACCGATGTGATTTCCACGCCAGGTGTCATCCCATAGTCTTCTGGTGTAGAAATCACATCGGTGTATCTCAGGAGGCGACTAAGATCATGGATTTCACGTTGTGATCCGTCTACGAGTGAAGCGACAAAAGCGCGTATAACTCCGTTTAGAGAAACGTTCCGCGCCTGCAATGTAACAAGCCGAATTCTACGTCGAAATTTGATCCTAGAAATGCTTATTACATCTGGAATGGCCACGGGGCGTGTAACGATATTTTCCTTGTTAGTGAATATTATACTAAATCAATGTTCAATTCAATAGCGATTCAACTTTTTTTGGGGATTCACGCGAGATTTTAATATTTCCTTTTTTCAACACGGGTATGTGCCTTCTCAATTACTTTAATTTTTATAATTTTTTTATAATTTAAAAAATTTAAATTTACAATTTAAATCACTTGTTCTGTTTGAAAATTAGAATAATTTGGTTCCTTCGTATATTTATTCAGTTCGAATGGTCAAAATATCCGATTTTAGGGTTTTAAACTAATTTCAGATGTGTGGTCTAGGATAATTCCTCAATTCCTTTCAGCTTGTATTATTCGAAATCTACATAAAAACCCAAGTATTTCTTTCCCGAAAACTCGGGTGATTATTCAGTAAATTGACCGATTATTCTCATGAATCGGATAAAGAACGGTCTTTGAGTGTTTTGACTCATTCGAAATAACTGGCCCTGAGAAGTAAGCAACAATATACATAATTATACGGAATTCGGAACACAATAAAAAAACCGTTCATTAGGGATTTTTGAAAGTGCCAAGTTCGGAAAGTTTAGAATTCTAACGGAAGGGAAATCCGTGGCTTCGGAACGGGCTAACGGTTAGCTAAATAATCGGGTCAAAAGTAGAGTTTTATCCACATCTTCAACCTTCTCTCAAAAAATCTGTTGCGGTCTTGAAAGCTACGGTCGGCATGGATCCCAATGATACTAGACGTTCGCTTTTGAAGGTTGGCGCAAACTCGGTGCCATATGCTATGACATAGGTGTACGCAGTTTGCGCCAACATTCATCGGTGAACGCAAAGTATTACTAGGAAACATGCCAACTGAATGTGATCGAACATTTAGGCATTGTGATCTTGAACATTCCTTCTTATTCTGGTGGTGCCAATTTTTGGGGAAATGCGAAGGATGAGATGTTCACTGCGCAAAGTTTTGATGATCGTCTCTTGGAGGTATGTTCGGTTTTTTTTGTGCTAGTTGATACAATTTGCGGGAAGGGATTCTCGCACGTTTCTGTTAAATAATTGGGCCCGGATGGGGTCAATCGCAGTGTTCGGGGTCTTAAGGGTGCAGTCTTTTATCATTTTACCCACCCAGAAATGTCTCCGGTGGCCGTATTCATGAAACAATGGGAGCCTCCCGGGAAGATCTTCAGAACCAGTCGATGTGTGTGGCGCGCGGACTTTGGACCCTACCGGGAGACTCCCGTAGTTTCATGAATACGGCCACAGGTGAGGAAAGATGGACGTCGTTGTTCCTGCACGTACCTCAAGTGCCACTTTCAACTTGATGATATTTGATGTAGACAGTTCTTGTATGGTTTTTAGACGTTTGCAGAGACTTCGTTCTTTTCCTTCATTTTCGTTTCTTTCGAGCTGATGAGAAAGTGGAGTTATTTGAAGTCATTTTAGAAAAAAAAAACAAGAAGTATTTTCCCAGGTTGTGGCGCTGTTCGGTGTGATCCATGCAGCAACGAGCCGTGTTCCGAATGTGGTTCGGTTGCAGAATCATCGTATCGCCCAGTGTCGTCACATTCGCATTGTGATCATGGGGAATGATCCAATACCTGTACAGGTTGGTGTTATCAATTTAGGCAGGCACGCCTATTAGGACCTGTTTAGTGAATTGGCGGGCGTTGTAAACAGTCAAGAATAATTCGCGAGTTTCATGTGACCCACTTCCTCTTTTTTTTGCAGGGAGCTGGGGTTTGTTGAGGGTCAATTTGAAACTTGGGAAAAACTTCAATTTGTTTTATCATGATAAGACACAATGTCATATGTAAGTAATCCCGTCGTTGTAAGGTTGATGGCGAACCGTGGCTCCAACCGCCTGGCATTATGCAGATCGTGCACAAGAACCGTGCCCAGCTTCTCGTCCGTAACCCTGTAAGTCTATTTATCACTCGAAGTATTTGAATGAAATCTAATCTCTAGAACAAGCAACTGCTTCATCTGGTAGTTAGTGTCGCTACACGAAAAATTGAATTTTCTCATTGGAAAAAGTTGGAACAATACCGAGAGATATTTGTTTAAATTTTCGGCACTGTTTCTTGTCGAAGTGGTACACCTTTTTAAAGCGCAGTTCTACTTCTATCAAACTCTTCTTTGTGCTCTTAGCGAAACTCTATGGCTCCCGAACTTCAGGCCGAGATTTGAAAAAAATCCAAAGCACCGGTTGATCGTATTAACAGGTTTTTACCATTTTCCAACGGCGCAGCCGTAGCGAAGCTGTCAAACTTGATGGGGCATTTGGATATTGGATGGGCTACACGATAATATTTCCGACAATTTCAAATGAGGCGATATTCGCCTTTTTTTGAAAATTTTGTAAAGATGATATTATGGCTGACAGCGACGGGTATGTTGAGTTTTGTTTTTCGCATATTTTTTCTAAAGTTCAGTAATTATTGAAAAAATTAGCGCCATTGAGTAGGGACTTCTGAATATCAAAGTAGAGGAAGGATTTGCTGATGAAACTCGTTTTGCATGGCTAAAATGACCAAAAATGCAAATTCACCAAATTTTGCAGAACTTGCGAAATCCTGAAATTTGCAAAAAAATCAACGGTCACTTCGTCAAGATTTTTCTAGACCGTTATTACCTGGAATTTAGTGGGCTAAAATATCATATCAACTTTAGCAGTTGGTGGCTCGATTGAATGCAAGGCCAATGGTATATTTTTACTACAAGTGGTCGCGTCGCTCTGCACGGCGACGGCCACCGCCTCCCGCCCTTTAAATCTGTGGCTGTCGCGGTGCGCTGCACAGCGACAGCGTCAGTGGCGACGGCAGGAATAGGCACATTCGCAGTATAGGCCTCTGCATAGTACAGTGACAAAAGTCGACCCGCCACGATGAAGGATAGAGGGGGGTGACGCCGCTCTGTTTCTGCCCTCTAGGCGGTGTTCAGAGTTGATTCGCGACGCGATGGTATAATTAGTCTACTTATCGATCAAGCGGTGTCGCGCCGCGTCGTCGTTGGGTGCTCACAGTGAGGAGGCGCGATACATTCGAAATGACACCCGATTCGCCTTCGCGTGACGTCCATCGCGGCGCCTTGCAATGCAATGCGACGCGATTGACGTCGAGCGATGGCAAACTCGCTGCTGCTTTTCTTCAGCGTTTTTTCGTTAACACAACCGAATCTCACATTGAAAGCAATTAAATAAGTATATCTAGAATCGAACTTAAGGTAACACGAAAATACTGTTGGTATTGCTACAAAAAATTGCCGTGGCTTATTTACGAAAAGTTGCGTACGTACGCAGTTGCGCGTAATCGTACCGCGCTCGAGCAGCGTTCACACCTGAATACCTGCGCGATGCGATTTTCACGTTGCACTGACATGTGTCATCGCGTAGCCTCGCGAAAACTCTGAATGCCACCTTATTCCCTATCGTTGCGGCGCGACTTTTGCAGCCAGACTATGCAGAGGTCTCGAGACAGCCCTCCGCGACACGTCGCTGCGACGGGCACGCGTCAACTGTTCTTGCGAGGGCGAGTGCCGTTGCTCCGATGCTGGTCCGGCCACAGTTTGTGCTAAATGTCATGACTGTCGCGCATGACAGCGGCAAAGTATACCATTGACCTAAATAAAAGCGCAGAAGGATGCTCAGTACCGAAGATTCCCAGTGAAGTTCGGCATATAACTCGAGAACCTCCAAGTTCTTTGTGTAGCGGAAGCAAGTATAAGACAGAGAATATTTTGTGCTTTCAAATTAATTGCAGAAAATTCAAAAGAAGGTGGAAAACGATCATTTCTTGAATTTTAAGGCGTTTGATGCTGCACTGAAGAAGTGGGAAGAGCAGAAGGAGCGCTCAACAGCTCCCTCTACGCCGACATCAGTGAATACCTCATCGATGACAGCTCCTGGAGAGGAAGTGCCATTCGTGCGTCGGGCGGCTGAGTTCGTGCTGTTGGTGGAAAGCGAAATAGCACAGTTGGGAGTGAGCAGTGGATTTCTGGAAGCGTTGGAAGCGGCAGGAACATATGTACGTGCGGCCGAAGAAGAGGTTGGTCATGTTTGAGCAAATTTCTGGTGAGGAGGCATCTTGCCTTATGTGACTCTTAGTGGGAGCTCTGAGATAGAATGCTCGGATTCAACGGACAAGTCCAAGGGTTGCGTGACGGTAGAGACGCTAACGAGGGAGTTTCGCCGCTTTCGGATTTTCGATTTCCACAGTGATCGGGCTACGTGGCCTGAAAGAAGTCCGACATATTGATGCAAATGCGAGAATTGCAAAGGTTCTCGAAATTTTGAAGAGCATCCTACCTAGGAGAATGATAGCCACCATTGAATAGATAGCATATAGCCATACAATAGCCAGAACACAGCGAATTATAAGAAGGGTAGAATCCGAGCTGACGAATCCCTGAATTTGCTGCGATTAGTGGCATTATAGTAAAGGTTATACATATATGTAGTTGGCAGGTTCATCTCAGGCAGGGTCAATCGGGTAAAGTTTCACGGTGCAACGAGGGGGCGTTAAAATTTTGAAGGATCAGGGATTTCAAGAAAGGTGACGTAAAATTTTTCGGGGCGAAAATGGAAAACACTCAGCTCACCGATGCTTGTGGGTAAGGTAAAGGGTGTAATGATAATTGCAAAAAAAAAGTAAAAGAAAAATTACTTTAAAATTCACATATCATGGGAAAATTCACACTGGCATCTCAAGCATTTTTGATTTTTTTTTTCAATTTTTTTTTTCATTAAAAGGGGCTGCTTCGCCAAGATCTGGGACAACCTCTCGGTTCCACTCAACAGTAGGGGTCGCAGTTTTTTCATTTTAAGCAACATGGAGAAGTTCAGTTAACAAAAAAACTGAAAATAGAGTCGCCGAAATTGTCAGCAAAGTTGGAAGCGCGATTTTTCAAACTAAAATTGAAAAAAAATGCAATAAAATCACAAAATCTCGAAAATCCAAAAATGGATACACTTCGAAAGAATTGTTCAATGCATAATGCACAATGCAGACAGAGTTGAGATAACATTTAAATGAAACCGTATGGCTGCTACCATAACGCCAACGCCGTTGGAAGCACTGGACACGAGCCAGGGCAACTTTACTTGAGTAATCGGAGTTGCCTGGCTGCAAGTTCCCGACTGTACAAGGAACGGAAACAATAGCAAAATTTTGGAAAGCGATCGATAACTGAGAGTAATAGCTTTATGAAATGGGAGTCGATCAGTTTACCTGCGCTCTTTTATAGGCTGGGGAGGGAGCAGACATTGCTCACCCGTGCGTGCTGCGTCGCGGTCAACGATCGTCGCTTGCGGCTAAGTGGGTGGCGATGCGACATTCCCTCATTTGGGCGAAATCAAATAAATTGGTATTTCCTGGATCTTTATTAATTTTTCTGTATTCATTTGATGTCGCTAAGGATAAGCGCTTTCTGGCATAAAGTGCTGAATACTCTTCCACGGTTGGCGGATTTTCCGCATTCGCCTCGCGCGCGATACTTATCTTACCGTGACGCGTACGCACGCTAGTGACCAATGTCATGGAGCCAGGTCGAATTATACCACCTTTCCTAAAACTGGCTTTCGAGAATGAATGAATCGATTCGTAGGTATACTTATTTTGCAGCAACTAACCAGGCTGTTCTGTCATCGTCTCGCATCTGATATTCCATTTTTCTCAATTATCAAATGTTTTCCAAGTTTTGCCTTTCCTTTTGCTATTTGGAGAGGCGGCAGTTTTATCGTGACAACTGAGGATCCCTGGAGTAGAGTGATTCTGGCTAGATTTTGGCGCATCCCATGGATTTGGGGTCGTGGTAAAAGCCGCCCGGGCAGTCTCTTTGGCTTCAAGCACCACCAAACATTAGAGACGAACAGGACTGGATAGCTCGCTAAAAGGAAGAGGATATGGTCATTAAAGTCTCGGAGAAAAAATGAAAATTCGAGGAGAATCGTAATTTTGTGAAGTGGAAAGTTTCACGGGCCGTCCAAAATCAAATTTAAAAAAAACTAAAATGTTTTTGAAAAAAAAACCATCGCATAAGGCTTAAAGGCAGTATTCATGATGATTTTCGTCCCGAGTTTTCCACATAAGACAAATGCGTTGGCCTTCAAGTGTTACCAAAATTACGAAGAAATGGCAAGAAACGCATTTAAACGTCGGGTTTCAGTGACATTATTCTATAACATGGGCTAGTTGTCCGATTGGGTGAACATGTTCATGGTGGTTCTCACCGGTGGAAAATTGAGTCTATCGAAAATAGAAGAATATTTCATGAAAATCAGGATTAGTTAGGGCCTAAGCAAAGAACGGAGCAATAGAGAGTAGAGAATTGCAAAGGACGGGTACACAAACGATTTCATTTTTACAACAAACACTTCCTGTGATACTTAAAGGCAGTGTTCACGATAATCTTCGATTTTGAGATTAATAGCTAAATCGATTGTTTGGCACCCGGGTAGAACTGAGATGACGAAGAAATTGAGAAAAACGCACCAGAAGGGCACGAAATCCTCTACTCTCACCCCACCTCTTTAATCTCACAGGAACTGCTTGTTGGGGCACAGAAATCTTTTGTGGACCCGTCTTTTGGAATTCTCCCCTCTCTGTTGTATCGTACTTTCTTTCGGACCCCAACTAATACTGCTTTGCCTAAAATATTCTTCCATTTTCGATTAGCCCCGTTTTTCACCGGTGACAACCTCTGTGAACATGTTCATCCAATCGGGCAACTAGTCCAGGCCAGAGAATAATGTCACTGAAATAAGACGTTTTAGAACTTTTCTCGCCGTTTCTTTGTAATTTTCGTGACACTTGGTGGCCAACGCATTGTTTTGAGAGGTAAACTCGGGAACGAAAATCATCGTGAACACTGCCTTTAAGGGGCGAGGTGATACCTAAGGATTTCGTGCACTTCTGATGCGTTTTTCTCAATGTCTACGTCATTTTAGTTCTACCCGGGGGCCACTCAATCAATGTTGCGAATAATCTCAAAATTGAAGATTATCGTGAACACTGCCTTTAAGTAAAGAAATTGAAGCATGCAGGTGTACTTCAATTCTTTTAAGAAGTATTGGAAAACGTCGCTACAGATTTTCTCGCACAAAAGAAATTCTAATTCACAAAAGTTTAGATGTCGGAAAAGTTCAACGTTCTTTTTTCACACAACAGAGAAAATCGTGATTTTTTTCGAAAAAAAAAACTAACTGCGGGGTCGTAACTTCATCGAACGGCTTGCTGGGCACTGCCAAGCGGCATTATGACCGATATTCCAAACCAGTTCCGGGAAGGGCTAGGTTTTTTTCTAGAGTTACAGGCAGCCGACAAGAACTTTCTGAGTTAGGTTTAGTCCACTTTTGGGTGATTCTTCCCCAAAGTCATGCAGCTTGAAGGCGGCGTCGGCCACAAAACTGGTCTACTCATTTTCGTCAAAAATCCAAAGGCCGGTGGCTCTTTGCAACATAAGCGTGAAAAGAAGAAGCAAAAAACGGGCCCAGAACAGCTCTATACGGCACTAATTCCGCTCGCGCAAGACCTTTTTGCTCACGTAAGGCCTTGCGCTGGCAGATTCAGGACTGGCCTTTTGAGTTTCGACGAAAATAAGTGGACGAATTTCATCGTGGACACTGCCTTCAAAGATTTTGGTCGGTTGCGAAAAATTTATATGATCTCTAGAGAATTCCGCTTCTCGCCGGGAGAGGAAATTGAGAGAAAAATCGCTGCCAGGGCAAGAAAATGTGGAGACAAGCTTTGAGGATTCCGTATGCCCTATTTGTAGATACACTCAAAAATGTTTTTGAAACAATAACGAAGGGAAAAGTTCAGAAGCGGTTTTTTGAAATTCAGGCGCCCTGGTATTGGTAATGTGATCTCTGTCCTCAAGATTCAACTTCAAATAGAGTCGGCTTGTTCCTGGTTTCATCCTTGTAGCCTGATTTCGCAGTTATTCACCTGTGAATGTTTTTTTCAACATCACACTGACTTTGCTGGCAAATGTGCGACTAAGCCTTGCCCTGGTGGCAGTGAAGCGAGAAGTGCTTCTGTCAGAGTTTTTTGGAGTCGAAGCTGCCAGATTCATTCATTTGATATTAAAGCGGATTATGGTCGACATATACACATGTCAGTCACAGCGGAAAGCAGGCTATTGTTATAGACATGGCAGAAAAAAACAGTCGGCTTGCAGTGTGGTTTGAGACTTCTGGGTGGTTTGTTAGGAATGTGGTGTAAACTTCAGTAGAAGATTTTATGAGATCAATACCCTTTTTTCTGTTTATGGAAGATAAACTCACCTCTCCAATGAGCACGGTGAAGATGAGTAATATAGGAACCAGTATGATCTCTTGAAACACTTTCCAGATAACGTAGACCGCGATTGCGGAAGCTTTCTCCAGTGGTCGTTTTCGGCATAAAAGAATTGCTGCGGCCAAGCAGTTTGAAGTGGCTATTATGCAAAGCAGGATAGAGAGGTATTGGCCGTGTTGGACGGCATATAAGAGCGCAATGTTGAAGCCGATGCAAATGGCAAACTCTGCAGAGAGGAGACATCGTGTCAGTATTAGTGAGTTGGAGGCACTGTAAGCAAAGATTTGGGCCACTGAATCAAAGAAAAGGAAACAAGAACTGACCTGTAGATGTGGCTATTAATGGAGACCCTGTCAGCGGCGTCGTCTGTTGGGAGAAATGTGAATCGTTGAGGAATGCGATAGTTGTGAACGTCCATTGATATCAGCTGGAGCTGGCTACTGTTTATAGTATGAAGAAATTGAAGGACCCGAACCTGAAATATGCAATATTGGATCCCAGAAAGATCACATTCTAAATCCGCGAAGGGAAATCGACACCGCTCGTTTGCTGACAAGAACGCTGGAACGTCATGCTAAGGATGCTCCTGAGACTACCGGAAACAGGCGCCTTTAAGGTCAAACTTTTGGACAGATGTGCTGAAGAACGAAAAAGTCAACCCACAATGAGAGACGGTTCAGGCCTAGGCTTAAGCTTCGCTTCACGTGAAACAGAATAGGATTCTGTTCAGATTGTGACCTAAGGGTGGGACAAATGGGCGCACGGCTAACTATGAAGGTGGTGCACTCCGTCGAAGACGCGCGCTGACCTGGTCAGACAAAAGTGAGCTAACAAAGTCAAGTAATTCTGCGGGAGCCAGAGAATGGGAAAGGAAAGAGAAAAAAAATAGATTGAAGGTGAAGTTCAGAACTTTGAAATTTTAGGAGAATGCAGGACACAGTTTATAATTTTAGTCAGAATATAGCTATCTGAAGGAACTAAGGTTGTTGCTGCTCTTTTACTAGTTAGCCTCTCAGCATCTACTGTAATTACTGGGGGATGAGATGGAAGCAGGGACGAGTTTGGTCCTTACGTTAGACCAGCCAAAACAGTTACCCAGGCTGGGTAGATAAAATCGGCACCCAGGGTACGTGGCGGGGGGTGGATATCCACACCGCGGGGCCTGAGCTGCATAAGAATTAAGTGGGGGGGGGTCTGAGCTCCGTCGGGAGACCAAGTGAACCATTCTGTATTGGTGTATACACTGTTAGGAAACTTTTTTTACGAAGAATTCGACTATACCGTCCAATTTACATGAAATCTTGTTGTAACTAAGTAATCGTTTAGGACAAAATTATAGTAAAGGTTTTCATAAGGCTCAATATAAATCTTACAACAAAAAAGCGGAACAAATAACGCACGTTGGAGCGGGTCTGAGAAAATCGTCAAAAAATTGATCTATTACCCCTTCTGGGGTCTGAGAAAATCACAAAAATTCTGCTTCTAGTGGGGGTTGGGTCTTAGCAAAATTGGCCTCGTCCACACCTCGTGCCATATTCCGTCGGCGCCAGACATATAAAGTCCAGGACACCCAAAAAATTATTTCTCACATGTCATGCTTATCTTAGAGAGAGCCACTCTCCGATCACAATGATATCTCTGAAATCGTCCAAGGCCCCTACAAACGGAGAGATGGCTCCTTGAAATCGCCTGCATTTTGAAGGCAAAAATTTGGTGGACAAGTTGTCTCAGGCCTGTATTTCTCTTCATTCGCAATCGCTGCAAGAAAGCAAAACAAGATGAGGAGGAAGACCGGCAATGGACTGAAGAACTGCGACAGGTTAAACATTCTTCCATCCAATTAGTCGCTATCGAGTTCGTAAATCTGGTAGGGGGCCAGGCTTGTGGTGGTGAGTGAAAAAGGTCGGGCCTGTGGTGGTCGCTTATATCTCGCTTAATTGAAGCAATTGAGATCTCGCATTTGGCATGTGTTATACAGGAGGGGTCTGCTACACAATCAAATAAAAATCACCAAGTTCATGTCTGAGGGTGTACTGTGCCATTAAGGTTAAAAGAACTCTGATGTAACGTCTGATGTCCTCCGTAAATCATTGTGCAGTCTCAATATACATTCAGAAAGGTTTTCAGTAACGAGTGGAGGTCAAGTCTGCGATGAATCCTTGGGGGTATCAGTTAGGAATATATGAAAGTTGCGAAATCGCTGGGACTATCAGTTGGAGCGAGTAGTCGGTCGCCGATATTGCAGACGACCTGAGATGTCCAAAAGGAGGATATCAGTACGCCAAATGGTGGAACAAAAGTTCCTGTGCCTAGGCTCAACTTTTAATAATCCATAAATCCTGTAAAATAGGTATCCCTTAAATCATGCAAAAACAACAAGATTGATGTCTCGTCGAAATAGAGACGGATCTTATCGCGGTATATATTTCCGCATGCAGGTTGTTTTTGTCGCGATATCAGCTCGGAGGTTCCCAGGGGACGAGGTCTTGACACCGTCCATCTGCTTACCTCGTATCACGGAGCTACCGCCCAGGCAGGAAACGAGCCATCAACTAAAATGGAGCACATTCGAATAGCATGATGTTTGGGCTGCAAGCCAGTGATGGAAGAACATCGATCTTCCCAAACCTTGGATTTTGGCTGGTGGAAGAGGAAGTATGTAGGAAGTGAACATTGGTGCTGGGATAGGAGTCTCCAGAGGGATTTTAATCACCTGCAGTATATGGATGACCAATGTATTATGAGGCAGATGTGTTTCAAAGAACGGCGAACAATGATCGTTCATGCTTGGAAGGACCCTTCATCTATGAATAACGTAACAAGTTTTCTTGGCATGAGTTGCTCATGGATCATTGTTGTGGACTCATTTGATTAGAGGTCTTCAGACGCGGTGAAAGAATGAGGCGGTGCAGGAAAACAACGCCTAGTAGCATCTGACCGGAGTGCTACAGGAATTCACGGCATGGAGCTGAGCCTGCTCCCTATGTTGCATTTTCTTGAGAATATTATCTGAGTGGTGCGATTGCCACCTCAGCATGTGACAGAAGGGATATCCAATATTCCAACTTAGCTTGAAAACAATGGACTTTCAAGCATAGAAGATGAATGGAAAACGCGCAAAGGGACAGTTTCTTTAGATGCAATGGATGGACATGGTTGATTCTACAACCACACCTCATGTTCGCGTCTTGCTGGGATACAGGACGTCTCTGACAATGAGAGATAGGTATCTGTGAGCTTCAGTAACATCGGCGTAGTTTCGCAGCTTTTGTCTGAAGTTGCTCCTTTTATACTACCTTAGGGCGGTCTTTCTCATCGGGGTTTGTCGGGGTTTCGATGGAACTGTGCCAAACCTGATCCTTCATCGAGTTTGTCGTGGAGTTTCTATTCCTGAAGTCACTACACCCACCAACTATTCCTCAAATGCTGAATAAGTTCTCTGAACACCACTAGGGTAACGAAACCTGTTCCCAAACAGCCCTCAATGGTGAGTCCCACGCTTGCCCCACAATCCCTCGCCCAGCTTTTCTGTAACGAGGTTTTTTCCGTGTCAGAATGGGAGACAAAAAGAAGCATGAACGAAATTTGGGGGGAGGGGTGATTTGGAATCTCTCCGGCAAACAAAGAAAGCACAAATTGATGTCAAATACGAATTGATTAACATACAACATAACCTTAATGATGGTGTTCAAAAAATGGCGAAAAGAACTTCGAAAATGTAGTAAACCGACGCTCTCCAATAGCAACAGACGCAAGATTTCCCTTGGAAGGTGTCAGTTTGCTGCTATTTGATATTAGCGTTGTAGCAAGCATTTGAACGTGTGCAAAAGGGCAGGTCCTTCGTAATATGTATGTTTTAGCAAGGCATCATAGGAGTGCATTGGAAAGCAACAGTGGAATCAATCACAACAATATATGAAGCTCTTGAGCGTATAGGAGCCCCACTTATAGGACCCAACTGTTAGGAAAACTAACCTTTGAGTCCTGTTAATCATCTAGTGCGGACGGAAATGTTCAGAAACTGGAAGCGCAGAAGAAACCTTTAGTCTCCCCTCCGGAATGGCGTCACTTTCTGATATAAGTGCTAATTAGCCTTCATGAACGAGTTGAGCGATTTGAACTGCATCTATAGGTGGAGGCTGGGACTGAGAGCCTGCCTGCTCGAAGAGTGAGCTGTTCTGAACGCGACTCCTTTTTTCGTAGATGCCGGCCAGCAAGGCAATATTGTTGTGTCAAGTTGTTTGAATAGAATGCACTTATGGGCGAAATTATTGCCCGTACACTGAAATGGGAAAATCCAGTGGGTGTTGTCCGCTTTACTAGAGGCAGGAAGCTATGAAAAGAATGCTTGCACACGACAGAAATAGATGATCATTTAATGGAATCTACTATGCAAGCGAGTATTTAGGTGTTACTCAGACGGAAACATCACTGAGCAGGCCATGGTTGATCGAAAATGTTGTGTAGAGAAAATGAATGCCGGCATAGCAAGAGGAAATGAGAAGAAGAAAGCGGTATTTGCTCTTATCTCAGAAGGTCATTCAATTATCAAGACGAAAGGCTAGCAACGATTTTGAGAGTTCCCGCATTCGACAAGTGAGGTGCTCAGGGACTGCGAGTGGATGGCCATGAGAGTTCTCTAGAAGCTTATTCAAACGGCACATTCAAGGATACCAATTGCTTTCTAAGAGTAGTGGATTCCTATAAAAAGCAGCTGAAGAAAGCTGGAAGATGAACGTATTCAAGGAAATCTGGGACTCTACGGAAGATTCTTTTTAGTGTTTTTTCAAGCGCGCTTTCCCATTGAGGGGAGGAGACCATGCATTAGAGCGTGTCATTATGGGGGTTTGATGAACATTTCTCACTGCCAAAAAGGATTCGTGATAGATTACGGCGAGGAGTCAAGGAATTATAAGGCCTGATTGCATGCCAGACGCGGGTGAGCAATTAGTCGTCGTCGATGAGGCGATTTTTGACCCGCTTCGACCATGCATAACTTAGTGGTGCGGAAGATGGCCTCGGGTCCCGATCAAGTACCTAGTCTTCATTCATAGAGAAATTTCAGTGAAAACTGATTTGAAGGAAGACTGAACGAAATGATCCGTAACCAGAGCTCCCGTAAACAACAAAACAATGCTATATAATTGAGTGACATAAACATCCTCTTTCGTTGCGACGTCGCTATTTGGAGCGCCACGCCGCGCGCTCGAAGCATCCAAACCAAGTCATTACGCCGCTGTTGTGGCAATTTGCGTAGATTGCTTGGTCACGTCTCGTGCCTCTTGGCGTCGTGGGAAAAGACGAAACAAGGCCGTCGTTTACTCGAAACGAGTTGGCTTCCTAGAGGAAAAAGAATAAATTGCGAAAAGGAACACCCAACGTTTTAATAGGAATACAGAACTGCGAAGGTGGGAACTGCCTGGCAGTGGCTTTGTTTCGGTGAGGCGTTTCGCTGTATTATTGGATTTCCGAGCTGATATAGAATATGCTGTTTTTCGTAGGCTCGCATATTAGCGTTTCGAAAACGAAATATGCGTGTAGCTTCGTTCCTGGAATGCAATGCATAGAAATCCCAGGATTTTAGCGAAGGTCCTGCTTGTCTGTTTTAACGAAGAGCGATTTGAGGGTAAAATCCTGCAACATCAGGGAATGGCACGCTGACCTACCGATTTTGTGAAGAGCTAAGCGTTGAGTGTTTGAAACGTAAATCAAGAGTAAGCTCAAAAACATTCAATACAAACACGCAGAATCGTTGCAGTCAGTGGGCTGTGGACCCTCTTCCATGACTCCGCCCAAAAATAAAACTCCGACGTTGAATACACCATCGAACATCAAAGGAAGTAATTCTGTCAGGCATAAACCGCCTGATCACGTCGACGTCGATGAAAAGTGACTCCCATGTGATCTAAACAACAGTCTTCGGCCCGAATTTTAGCATCATATGAAATGCACGGAAACGATATGGATCGTGAATACATCTTTTAAATGATACGCATCTAATAAAGACTTGCTTTGGATTCCTAGGCACTAAAGGAAACTATTATAATCATTCTAAGGTGCAAATATTAGTTCCTCGGAGCAGAATTTCTTTGCCTTTGCAAGGCGTTCGAAGGTCAACAGAGCAGGAGGTAGCGGTAACATCAAGCTGGGACGTAATCTATTCAAGGAGAATATTTTCCTGCTATGGGACCTTTATTATGTATTGGCCAGCTACCGACTGTGCTGGCGCCGTCTGCAATTATCACGAAGCGATATAGACTCTCGGTTTTTCTTAAGAGGCGTGTTGGTGAACACTGTTCTGCGAACGAAAATGAAACTGAGACAATTGCTTGCGTTTTTCCCTACAAAACTGCTCACTCATTGTCACTTGTACTTCAGGTCTTAAGTCGACATTGTGGCAGCACTACGAGTTTTGTAGGGAAATGGGTTTTAGGCGTGCAGCTGGGCTCGAGTCTATGGAGATTATGTGTGATCCCTTGATCTTTGACATTACAAAGAAAAAATTAAGCCGAGCTTAGCCGATAACGTGAGCAAAAAGTTGAAGCCCGAGTGTGATTCCGTGATGGACAATCTTGACGAATCAATGGCGATCATACTTCCCGACGTGTTCACGGCTCACCAATCGGTGCTCTGTTGATATCCCTTTCAACTTACTGTGCGACGAAGCAGGGTGATTGGACTTCGAAGAGCCGCCACTTACCTTGCTGAGCTGCAAACACCCAGTTAACTCGCTGCAAGTCCGCCCAGCTTCGCCCAACGCTGTCTCGTGCCACGAAAATGGGATGTAACAAGCTCGTCTGAGTCTGTAACCTTTGTTTTAGAGGGAGTAGACCCACCAAATTTGCAGGCTTTCTTGTAATATCAGACTCTATTGTGAAGCCCATGCAAACATTTTATGCAAAAGAAAACACTTGGCGAGGGCTCATTGAGAAATTATATGAAAAACATGATTTGCATTTATCATGAGACATGACAATAAGTCAGCGAAATCGCGCCTAGTATGAATAATGGAAGCAGTATAATCTCGTTAGCTACAGGAACAACAACTGTTGCAATAAAAGAGGGCAATAAAAGCACATGCATTGCAAAGCAGCAGTCTGACGGGCTGTTTGAAAACCTCGTTGCAGTGTTTTTTTGCAATGGGGTTCGAAAGTTTCTGTAAGTGTGGAACAGCATGAACTTATCGCTCTTGAATCAGAGACACAGTGTTGGCGCTGTACTGCGGAAGAGTAATTGTGGCTTGATCGAAGCGAATCTTTCGATGGGAGTATGATACTTGGAGAAGGACGTTTGTAGGAACAAAACTGAACAATCGATGTGTAATGAAGATGCACTATTTGAGGTTACACAAAGGACTTCACAATTAAGAATTGAGTAAATCAACAAATGAAAGGAAGAATAACCACAAAAAATTAAAAATCATCATAAATATCTCACACGAAAAACTAAATTCTACTTACAAGGAAACCACAATAAGTCATAGTGACCATTCCAAATGAAATGTACTTTCCTAGAACCATTTTTGGACGAAAAGTCCGAATATGCCCATCGCAGCTGCCTAGACCCACTCTGAAAAAAGTTATGAGCGTTTTTTCTGTGATTTTCGTACCTATTGTACCCTCCAAAAAGCGCATTATTTTTACGCGATTCCGGAAACGGACCGGATAATCGTGTTCAGCGCCCAAAACTACCCCACTAAGCGAAGTTTGGGTGAAGGAACATTTTCCAAACTTTGCGCAGACTAACAGCGTTTTGGACTTGTACGGATTTTCGGTTGGGCGTTTATTTTTACCAATTAGAGGGTTCTCGAAGCGTTTTAGAAAAGTTTTCCAGATTCGACTAAAAATTCGTTCTGGGGGGTTATTTGGGGTGCTGATCACGAATCTGAGGTTCATTTGTCGTTTTTCCGAAGTTTTCGACTATAATTGTTCAAAGGTCCCCACTGGCAGAGAAAATTGACGGCAAAATCAACTTTTGATAATTTCCGGAATGTGACGACAGATGTAGCTCAAATCGTTCCCGTGGGGGTTATCTGGAGTGCTGAACACGAATCTTATGTCAGTTTATCGATTTTTGTCAGCTTACGGTAGATTACGGTGGGTATACGGTAGTTTGGTCGAAGTCTCAGATTTGTCTCAAAGTCCCTATGTGGGGGTTACTTGGGTTGCTAAATACGAATTCGATGTCCATTTGTCGATTGTCGGAATATTTACGTAGGTTTTGCCCTCTAAATGGCATGTTATCTACCGTAACCTACAGTAAACCTCAAAATTTTTAGAAGCGAACCCCAGATTCGTGTTCAGCACCCCAGATTACCCCTACGTACATGTTTTTGGCAAAATCCGGAAAATAACTGAAAAACACCCTAAAAATTCCATGCAGGTTACCCTTACCTTACCGCGAGGCTTCCAAAGCGCTCAAAACTTTTTTCAGAGTGGGTCTAGTCAGGTGCGATGGGCATACTCGGACTTTTCGTCCAAAAATGGTTCTAGAAAAGTACATTTCATTTGGAATGGTCACTCTGACTTATTGTGGTTCCCTTGTCAGTTAATAAAATCGCTTGTACCGACTTTTCTGAAAGCCTCTCCTAGCTGATCGTTGGAGCTTGGCGGGTGGCTGGCTGTAAGCAGATTGCTTTCCGAGCCGATCGCGGCACGGTGTGAACACGTTGGTCGGATTGAAAGCATCGATTGCAGTTTTGTTTGGACCACGGGAAGGATGTAAAGTCCACATAATCAATTAAGTGTAATGAATGAGCTTAGCTGCGGCGGTAGATCGCCTCGCGCTATCGAAACCCAGTTGGACGGTGACGCCGCCAAGGACGCACGGCAAGCCGCAATGGTCGCGCCTGGATCATTCACTTGACTAGATATGATACGTAGACCTGAGATTGTTGGTTAGATTACGGGTAGCATCAGAGCATTTCCTCCATGCTGGGTGGATCTCAGGACAGTGGCGGTCAGAACGCGGGGTGAGTTTTGTTTGCGCCGCTATGCGCCCCTGCTCCAGCCGGTGTTACCTTCTGAGTAGAAAAGAACTGCTCAGCTTACTGAGCTTTACTTCGAAATTCTCATTATAGCGAAGCCACTTCCCGGAGAATTCCTTCAGGCGTGTGGCTTTACCGTGTTTTATTACCCCGAAGTGCCGGAAAGTGACGCTGTGAGCGGCACCCGTGCGGTGTCAGCGTTTTTGAAGGCAAAGCTCGCCGCAGCTACAGTTGCCTGGCTCATTTAATGTGGACTTCGCAAATGAAAGCCTGCTGTCCAAGAGAGCCGGCTCGAAAAAAAAAACGTAAAAAAGTGGATTTGAATTTCAAGAGTGGAAGAGTCTATTGCCAAGCGCTACGAATGAGGTTCTCGCACAAGAAAACGAAGCGAACAGTAGTATTCGACACTATCATTTGCCTCATTAGGTATTGTTGTATCGACGGGAAATAATTGCAGCGCAAATGTCTAGAAAGTACAAATGCTGAAACAATACACAGTTCTTATAGAGAAAGTTGGGAAGGTGTAGATCTGTGTGGAATGACTGAGTGTGTGGGCAGATTCAATTGTGCATGAGAAAGGAGATATGTATCATTTGTCATCTGCAAGGGGGCTACAGAAACCTGGAGTTTTTTCGTATACAAATCCATGCACTTTATATGAATAATGCTCAGCTGTATATAGCAGAAGCCGTCCGAATGACATTCGGATGTTTTTCGTTTGATCCTCTCGAGGGAATATCGTGGAACGTTCTATCAGCGCGACGGCAACGATGAGCAATGCGCTTGTGAACCAAAACAACTCGTTCGGGATGTCGAGATGGATTAGCGGTGATTTTCCTGTTGAATGGGGCGGAATTGCTGTGTGGCGCGCTGCAATCGGAGGCTCGCTCCAAGGCTGTGTTCATTGGGTTCAAGTGACGAAGAATGTTAGCGCTCCGGTAGTTTGAGTGCTGGACTCCTTTGTGATCTAAACGCGTTAAAAGATGCTCTGGTCATCGAAGCCCTGAAGATGGGGTGCATTTTGTATCATTCTGCTACTTGCACTTATAACTATGGATTACAATCTAATACCTTTGGATTATGTCACTAAATTCCCATTGATGTTGAACTATCGTTAATTCTCCTCGGCTTATTTTTGCTGGGCTCGTAATCATCTACATTACCGCTTTTTTTTGCGGAGCGAAAAAGCCTAAAAGTCACAAATTGGTACTGAATAGAATTGAAGCAAATGAACAATCACATATGATCTATCCTTACGAGTATGCAAGGTGTCCGCTTGCCCCCTCCCCCGCCCCCCAGTTAACGAGATTTTCATGAATATTTTTTATCCGTCCTTTATTTTGCCCTAAAGTAGTCAGTAGTCTCTCAAAGTGCGCAGCAGTTCAAAATAGAAAACGGAAAATCATGCATTTATAGAAATCTCGATAATTGGGGACGGGCGGACACCAAGCATTAACTTTTTACAGAGCGTTTTTTTTCTCCAACTTTTCACCTATTTCTTACTTTTGTGATGGCCAGACCTACCTTCTCATGAGGGTAGGACCGTTTTTATCGTGAACCCAGCCTCTATATTCTAGAGATCCGGACATGTACAGCTCATAAGAAGCCGATTTCGAAGGCATTTCTGGTTTTGAAAAGGAAAAATAAGGCACTTACTTATGAAGTCTAAAGCGTAAAACCATTTCAGATGTTTCATATCGTGGTGCACCAAACAAACGAAATGGGCGTGAAGGGCGGAAAATTAATAATTCACACATTTTGAAGTTTTTTCTTAGTAATTGAGGGTTCTGTGGGACCTTTCGGTTTATACTAAATATCGTGGACTCGTCTGCGCAGAAAAAGAAAAGAAAATAGGACACGATTTTTTTAGGGTGGTGGTCGTATTGTTTTCCAGCCGCAAACGAAATTGGGGACGGGGAAGAGGGACGTGCGTGATTCGACGAGCTTCGTATTTCGTCCAGTCGTGCACTTCACTACTCCCCCGTTTCCCCCGTCTCTTTTGCCGTTAGAAAACATAACGACCACCATCCGATTTTTCTCGCTTTCACTGCCTTTAATGTGGGCGATTTGCTTGGATCTCATATAAATAACTGAAAATCCGGATGAATGTACACACACAACAAATCAATAAACTGATATCGTCGATCAAAGATTAATGAGTTGGAATAAAATGAGAAAGACGTGCGCTATGGTGGCAGAGGGTATTTTGAACTGCATCTCCTTTCCTCAACAAGAATCGAGTTCATAAAACGTTGGAACGTTTATTGTAATTCCATCAGAGAACGTTTTGCATGCAAAGCAGGCATCAGTTACCTGCCTCTACAAAAAATTTTATCCATCAACCAAATGTCCTTTTTCTTATGCAGGGGGAATATGGAAGCATAATGCAGCATAATTGGCGAGATGCTGTTCTGTTTCTCTCGAGATATCTTTTGGTTAACCAATTGATACAGAAAGTCTGCGGAGTGTGAGGTCATTTGGAGACAGGTGGGATGAATTAGCTCTCAACTACATTCGGCATGAAACTAAAGCCGTTCAGGACCATGACAGGAGTGACCTCAACCGCAATGTCAAGAAGCAATCACTCTTCTGCAAGAGTTCGCTAATAGTGACTGACATTGTGTCAAGATAGATATAAATGTCTTCAAGAGAATTCAGATAGCGAGAATTTACAAAAAGAACTGGCGGAGAGTGGTCAGCAGTATCTTTCATCTGGCCTAGTATTTGATTCTCTCAACTAAGAGGAAAGTTGAATTAGCTAGTTTGTTGACTTCATCAAGGTAGCTTGCGACGGTCCTCATGTATAACAAAATCTAATCACAGAAGCATGCATTAGTAACATATCAAAAACGTTCCATATAAATCGGAAACATTTGTTAATAGGCTGTGACAGAGTACATTGGAGAAAAAGTTTTTAAAACCTCAACCATGTTCATCACACTTGACCCATTGCCCGTTGTTCTTTCATTTACCAGGAAATATTCGTCTAAAAAGGAAACTTGAAGAAAAAGGGGTCGGTTGAAAGAAACGTGCATAACATTAAGTCGGGAGCGGCGCTAGGCACAGCATTACGAACCGACCTATTTGCTTCCTTCAGGGGCCACTTTTGTTGAGAAAAACCACGTACCGCATTCAAGTTGCTCTGTCTAAGTCCTTAAATTATTCGTATCAACAACAATATAATAATAATAATTCATTACAACTTCAGAAGACTGTCGTGGGAGAAACACAAACCAAAGGAAAACAACGAATAAACAAATTTTCAAGAAAAACCCTTCGTGTAACAAGATGAAAAAACTTATGTCGTATTTCGAGTATTTCGAGAAAGCAACATATTTTGAACCAGCCCTAGTATTGAAAGAATGAGCTCTCGTGTTGGATATTGTTCTTGGATACCATATATCAAACTTAGTTATTTTTTCATGAGGGAACCACCTCAAAGATTATTGAAGTGTTGAATTTGAGTTAACCGGAAAACATTTTGAAAACAAAACAAACGGCAGATATCGCTTCATGCTAATTATTTAAAAATCAAACCTCTCCAGTCGCGAAGCGGCTGGAGCGAATATATCCCTAGCGCTGAAGTGAGATCCTCGTTTTGGATCCCTCTTATCCCTATCCACTCTGCGAACAAGGTGACGTCATAATCTGGGGTATCCTTCTCCGCCATGGCATCTCAATCAGGGGTATGCAAAAAAGTTAGAAACAGCTAACGGTAAACCTAGTTTGACACAAAATGGAAAATACAAGAAGGTGTTAGAAGACTTGAAAAGCATTGGTTCTATATCGGCTCAAACCGTTTGACAATCTGGACGTGGAACGATATTAAAAACATTTTTAGCAGATGAGTTTTTTCCTGAGAAAGTGAAAAATTAGAAGAAGGCTTTGGTTGATAGAGAGTAACCCAATATCGCGAACATGACAGCACAGAACTAGTAAGTCATCGCGCGATCGAACGGCATCAACTGCCCAGACGCAAAGCGAGAATTAAAACGTAGGAATCTTAAGCTGATTTAGGACAAGCCCTCAGGTGCCAGTGCAGTGTTTCTTCCGCCATTCGACATTGTGGTTGCTTCTCTGAACCAGTGCCATAATTGACTTTTTTGATAGTAAAAATAAGTAAAACTGGATTTTTGATGGCAGCCTATCGACAGTCCTACCCCGAAAGCAAGAACATCAAAGCCGAAAATTGGCGATTTAGGGGCGATTTTTTCTGTCTTCCCAGTGAATTTCGCCAGTTGCTTCAGAAATCGGGAAGAAAATAGGAAATTAATCAGGAAGCAGGAAATTCCGCACATCCTTGGGCCTAAAGCTTCTATCGGACCCTTATCGCTGCAAGTGCAGATGTGGCTAACCTTGGTAGGAAGTGGGTGGGCTGATGAAATTTTGTGAATCTGTACATGTTGTTACTCTCGAATAACGAACCTTCACTTAAGCTTGTGAGCTGAATCCACAATCTCAGGAGATTCATTGGCAGTAAGGCTGCGAAAGGGATGTAAAAGTTTAATTTTTTCGAAAAACTGAAATTACCCGAAAGCTCTCTGAAAAACCTATTGCCACGTATAGGCACCTAGCACCTTCTTTAGACCTGGATTCGAGAGTTCTTTGGTGAATGCACACATTGGCTTGGTGGATCACACTCTTGTACTCTTCTTATTATATACTATTCTACCATGGTTTCCGTCTGTCTCTATTTTTGCCCTATCATGCGATCTGTGAATTTTATTTATCTCTTGCCGATTGTTGACTTCCGGCGAAAGAGATAACACTCGCTCTCTCCACAATCCACCGGAAGTCAACAATAGGGAAGAGCTAAAAGAAATCCTCAAACTCATCGCATAATAGGACAATAATGGAAACACGCGGAAATCATCTTGAAAATTCACTGCGTTCCATGAATATACGAAACCTCGTTCTTGCGAATACTGTTTTTTAACGTTTCTCGGCCTGGGCTTATCGAAACTTGAAGAAACTTTAACATGTCGTGGGGTATCACAAACCTTGTCTTACTCACTTTCAAGCTTGGGTTTGAAATTCACAGTGGGGCATTAATCCAAATTAGGGTTGCTCTCAGAACATGTCCGTAAAAATTCCAAACCCTTGCTAATTGCTTGCTATAGAAAGACCTCCAACCAAAACTTTAGAGTAAAATTTGTAATTTTTTCGAAAATTTATTCCTGTAAAATTAATAGCTATAAAACCATTTAGGGGCCTGTACTGTATTGGTCTTGAATATGCTCAACTGATACACAAACATCGTTCTTTTTCATTGGCGTCGAAGTGGTATATCTATCAGGTGCAAATTTGCATAAATTAACTTCGATTTCATTTCCCAAAAAAAATTCTCTGAAATCTTATTTTCCCACAGTGATGTACAAAGATTCGGAGGTCTTCTTATGGCAAGAAAGTGGCACGGGTTCGGAATTCTAACGGACATGTTTGGAGGAAATTAGCCCTAATTTGGACTAATGCCACGAAATTGTGAATAAGCACCGTATTCACAAACTGTATATTCAAAACCCAAGCTTGAGTGAGAGTAGGGCAAGGTTTATGATGCCCCATAACATGTGGAAGTATCATTCAGATTAGCTAAGCCCAGGCTGAGATACGTTTAATAACAGTATTTGCAAAAATGGGTGATCGTATATTTATGGAACGCAGTGCAGTATGTAAGGTGATTGCGAGAGTGTGAATCATTTCCCACATCATCCTGGTTGGCTCAGCTCTCAACAGCTGAGCCGAAAGGCCAGTTGGCAAACCAACATTCATCAAAGGGCTGCTTCGAATCCAGGTTTGAAGAAGGTGCGAGTCACCGAAACATCGTCCGGACGAGGAGGCTTTTTGTAGAGCTTTCGTAAGTTTCGAATGGTTTCTCGAAAGTTTAAACTTTTTCATCCTTTTTAGAGTCTCATCGCCATTATATCTTTTGAAACATTATCAGACTCGACTGCGGGACAGATCGATTCTACCTAAATCCACAGTTTGACCTCCTCATGTTCAGCCGGATTACAATGGTGTGGAAGGGCAAGCTCTTCGCGAGGAAGCGTTGGCTGCAATTGAACTTGTTGTGGATCGTCTTGAAGACCATTTTGGCTGGACGGAACATACACGAGTACCTGCTGGTCAGCCTCGACTTGGACCGGCGCCGTTGTTCACTTTTGAAGTGCATGTAAGTTTACTCTCATTAATGGTTGTTCTCATAACTTCTGGCCTAATCCTCGTGTTCAGGGTGACGAGCCGGAACATTGGCGCTATGTGCTGTGCAGTATCCGTCAGGAGATTAGCCGGGAAGAGGCGGCGTTGAAAGAGCTTCGTACAGTTGAAACAGGGCAGAGAAAAAGAAGTCGACTGACCGACTGGATCACCCGCAAGTGGAGGCGACGATCAGGGGCTCCATCTACGCATGGTGAGCGCTGTAACTGCACGACTATACAGAGGTGTGAATCTGCCTAAGCGAGTATCTTCAGTCACGACATGGTCAGTGGACGACGTTTCGCTGTGGCTGAACTCACTTGGTCTCTCCCAATATACCGGCCAGTTCAAAGCGAATGATATTCGAGGGCACGAGCTGATTCATTTGGAACGGACAGATATGAAAGATCTGGGCGTGCTGAAAATCGGCCATGCCAAGCGGCTGCAGGTAGGTCAAACTGTTTGAAATTGTATAAGACGACTGGACTGATGCTTGTCAAACGTCGTCCATCGAATGGACTTCGCAGCATGTGAAACCATTGGCATACATTGCCTACTTTCGCTCCGACCGAAAGGTCGGTGGGTTTGTCGCAGAGTGTTCAAATACTGACACACCTGTGTAGAAATACATGGTGCAGACGTGCGAAACCCCGATGGTGTTTCGCTACGGCATTTGAATGCATCATCGTGACAGGTGGCGAAAGGCGTCGGTCTAGTGACCAAGAAGAATGTCAATTACCTAGCATTTACATTGCGCTGCAGAAGTTGCTCTGCATTGTAGAAAATCTATTGCGGAGCACAAACATACGCATGAGAAACAACTGACAATGTCATCTTCTATTGAAGTTTTCAGCCTTTTTAGCATACGCTTCTCCTCATTTCCGAGAGAGAATCGTGGAAACAATGTACACAGAAATCAATCAAAAGATAATTGTCATCCAACAATAGAAATCTTGCTCGTGTCATGAAAAACACGAATAATAGCGACGAAGATCAAAAAGCATGACAATTCTTTCTCTACCAGAAACGGAAAAAATGAATCAATGAATCGACAACATATATGTGGCAAAAAGGTAGAGCCTGCATCCATGATTTCAATGGAATGCGTCGCGCATTCTAACAATGGGATACACTGGGCATAGTCGACCTATATGCGTTTTTGGCCTATGCTTGGTCTTGTGGGGCCAGCCGAGGTCTCAGATTATTCAGATGTTGGTCTCAATAACTTTCCTTAAAGGCACAATCCAACCTCAAAATCGGTTTTTCGTTTTTCTGCCTATCTTGGAGAAAATTTTACGCTGATCACAATGGTGTCTCCAGAATTGCTCAGACTCACTACGAACGGAGTTATGGTTCCTTAAAAATTTCGATTTTGAACGGCTAGAAGTTCTCGGACGAGTTGTCTCGAGCCTGTATTTTCTCGTTTTTCTCAGCCATCGTTCTGTAGCAGGCCACAATATAAAGCCAGCCCGAAAACAAGTTGAAGAACATAGGTTTTGAATGAAATCATTCGCGCGTCTCTTCCCTGTTGAGGTCGGAATCCTGGCGGTGGGCGTTACCCATTTTTTCTTTCGAGGGGGCGTGGCCGACTTTTTCCTAGCTTTTTCTCGCTTATTTGAGCGAATTGAGATTTCGCGCTTGGCAGGGTTGCTATAGGCGGCGACCGGACCATAATATCAAAAGTTACCTCTGAGGTTGGACTGTGCCTTTAAGGAAACGTTATCATGTAAACCCTCTCACGACAGCGTGATTGTTTGACCAGATTTCTTGTTGTGACCTGAGTTCGTGGTTAAGGGAGGGGGTTTTCCCTCGGAAGTGGTACACATCGTGGAGTTATTAATCTACTTTTAGGGGTGGAGGCTTGATTGGCTGATGCATCGGACTTGAACCGAACCCGGCTTGTGCGGTGAGAGGGCGTTTTGTGCCACTGCGTTGTGCGTTCCCATCGCAGAAGATTAACCGTTCGGGAAAGATTAAATTCAGTCATACCGTGAAACTGATACTTAATGAGGATGTTGAGTTCTGGGCTCTAACATTGCAGACGTTTATGGCATGAGTTGTTCGGAATTATCAATATCTCGTTGTGAGATGCACAGACGAATCAGAGCTGTTTATTCGGCAACCGAACACCAGCAATAATCCACACACACACACACACACACACACACACACACACACACACACACACACACACACACACACACACACACACACACACACACACACACACACACACACACACACACACACACACACACACACACACACACACACACACACACACACACACACACACACACACACACACACACACACACACACACACACACACACACACACACACACACACACACACACACAAGAAGTAGGCTTATATAGCCACAATTATCATCTTATCAGCATCAGTGTTTCTTTACTGGATTTAAGGTGTTAGCAGCACCTGTCTTCTCAGGGCTCGACGAGGCTTTTCCCGTATCATCGTGATAGCCGTCACCGTAATCGATTACAATTGTTTCATAGGTGGGGCCAATAATATTGTGCTAGTGTATGAACAGAAAAAATGCTGCTGCAGTTGTGCCGCAGCAAGTTCAGCAAACTAGCAATAAGTGATTGTTCGAAGGGTGTTCGCTAATCCTTCTTGTTCTTTCCTAGCCAGATAGAGCGATCATAGTAAAGGACGCACGCCCATTTCTGCCCACGCATTTTTGCATTTGGAGACGGGCTTGAAAAAAATTGTAGTTCAGAGTGTAGCTACTATTATAGGAGTTCCTCTGTTGCATTCACCTTCAAACTACATTTGAGGGGCGCTACAGTTAACGAACAGTTTTTAGAATATGCTGATTCGTAGGGAAGCCGTAGGAGGTGGAATGACGGAGAATAATTACTGTTTTAGTATGGGACCTATCGAGAATGTTTTTCCTAATTGCGCTGCTACAATCCTTATCGAGGTTCGCGTGGTGAATCTTCGTCGCACACTGTCGTTTTCGATCTATAGCACTCGGGGAAATCCAAGCCTGCGATCCCCCCGGGGGTCACCTGAACAAGTTGAATGTGCGATAATAATAGTAATTAAATGAATTTGCATACTAATATAAGGGTAGTAGAACGCCAAAACAGGTCAGTGGGCTTGTGGTATTTGTGAAGTACATATGTCCAACATTTGGAGCCACATACATTCACATTACCGTGCGAATGTATGTAGCTCCAAAAAAAACAACTTCAGGCAGCACAATGTTCCCGTGGCAAATGGGCATCATTTACTACTTATGCTATGGCTATTCTTGAAGGCCGATCACATTTTTTTTGTTTGCTCTTCATCTTGGTTTCCGACGCTGTAGTTGGCCACAATAGGCCAATAATAATACAAACAATAAATTGATAAATCAACATCAATATTAAATTAATGAAAATTTTTAGAAATTACATAAGACAACGAAAATGAAAAAAAAATCAGAAACACATCAACTGGAAAAGAGTATAAGTAAATCAGAAAAAGGAAGAAAGACTTTTCTCCAAGTCCGGCTCTCTTTAAACCTGGGCATCACTAGTATTATTCCATCCACTTCTGTGTCGCAACCAGTTTTTTGACGGTGAAATTTACTTTGCTGGTGACGTTTCGGCAAGTTCGCCGTTATCAAAGACCTGAAAAATAAGTCGAGACAACTTACTTGCAAATTACACGGTCGAGCACTTCTTCCATTATTGCGAGTAGCGACTATCCACAAAAACTTCAGAGAGGTCAGAGCTCAGAAAACGGAACCAACACTTCTTGATTACACATCGCTCTATGAAAGGCCTTTGGGGTGTTTTATACACAAACGCGTAATCCAAAACTCAATAACGGAAGTGAGTGCATGACGATAACCAATGAGTTTCTACCAATCCTTCCGCTGTGTGGGTTGTGAGTTCATAACTTCTGCTCGTGGTCACCGCGCATAGTGATCCTCTTGATTATAGTGGTGCCTTACTAGCTCCCGGTAGTCTACGAACTGCAGCGGGACTTGGTTTTTGTGGAATGGAGAAGGATTGGTTCCGTTATCTGAGCTCCTACCCCTATAAAGTTATTGTGGATAGTCGCTACTCGCAAGAATGAAATGAGTGCTTGACCGTGTGATTTGCAAGTAATTTCTCTCGACGTAATTTTCAGGTCTCTGATAACGACGGACTTGCCGAAACGTCTAGTCAATAAAGCCGATTTTACCGATGAAAATTTGGTTGCGGCACAGAAATGATTGGACTGATAAAGAAGTTTGTATGATAAGAGCCCAATCTTTTGAATTAACTACTAATTCTGGCTAATCATCATATTTCTCTCTTTTACTTGCCTGTGAGAACAAGAACGCCGAAATAGACATAGGCTGGTCCGCAAAAAAAAATGATTGCTCAGACCAAATACAAGTTCAAGAGTCCAAATCCTCTGAACACAAACAAGTTCGTGTAAAACCCGCTTATATCCTCTGTTTCGGAGTGAAATTTGTTTCCATTCATCGCGTGCGTCCGCTGCGTCTCCTCTACACACTTTCTCGCTGTCTCTACACTCGCTTCGCACAAGCGAGCGAAGGAACAGAGTGAATTTGGCTCCGAGACAGAGGATAGACGTATGGGTTTCGTTCACACATTTTCTTATACGAATCTTCCCTTTCTCTCGCACACTCACTTATACGCTCATACATTCTGATTCATGTATTCAACCTCACGACAATGATTCACATTAACCTGTCTGAAATAGTTAGTCCGTTTGTGATCTATCTGCAAGTAAATGTGAACACATAAAACGCTAACGTTATTTGTGATGCCTCGTATTTCAACATACAGCAGCCCTGAAGCGTGTGTGATTTGCAATTCAACGTCCGAGGAAATGAGCAATACAAAAAGTCGCCACATTTTTTACACAGTCTGTTTCCAAGACTCGAATTGAGTGCGCTGCTGAGGTTTAGCGCATCAAAAATCAGTTCTGCCCACATTCGCATATTGCTATGCATTGCTATGAACTGCTTCCCGGGTCCAAGGACGATTGCCTTTCACTAGAAATGTACATTCCACATCGAAGGTATTCTGTTTAAGTGAAGGTTCCAACTACATAATTTACAGTATAATTATAATAATACTTTATTACGTAGTTTAAGACATACGTCAGATAAGAAAACGTAGCAAATGAAACAAAAAACAACAAAGGATGCCTATAAACCGCAGTTCTACTCAGGAAAAATCTTGATTCTTGCCAAACGCTTGAACTGTTCGAAAAGTTGAGGGATAGGCTGTAGCCCATGCCTTAGGGACACGTACGCAGACCCCGCTCGACAGGTGAAGCTGAATGCTCTAACATTTATTCTCGGCTTTCTATAGGAAAATTTTACTGAATCACCACGAGTCCGTGAAGGTAATGAAGCGTAGAATTGTGAAACACCAACTTTCATGATTCTTGATATCATCTGGAACAGCATACAAACATCTCTCACTTTTCGCCGTGATTCCAAACTACTCAGTTTCAAGGATTTGTTTCTTACTCTACATTAACACTCTACAGTAGCTCGAGAATATCTCATTTCAAAGTTCCAGAGTATAGCTGTGATAGGGCATTCTTTCCACAGTACCTGTTTGCGGAAAGAGTTTCGCAACAGAAACATCAAATCAAACAATTTCAAAGAGATTATTGAATGGCAATTGTTTTCAGTCGGCGATTGCTGAGCTGCGAGAGAAGGAGGTGGAGCTGCGCCGAGAAAGTCGACGTAGTGGACGGAAAGGTGCGAGCCTGTCTGTGGAACGAGCTCCTTTGGAGCCAGCCCCGGAACTACCCAGTCTGAGCAGCATCTGAACCGTTTTCCCCGGAATCGAGCCAACAGAAAATGTGAATCGGTTTGTTGAAAATGTGCAGCTATACTGTGTGACTCGGCGATTGTAGTGATCGCGTAGTCAACTGTTTCTCACTGACGCTGGGTCGTCATTAAGCTAACGTAACTGACAATCAGTCAATAATATAATATATTTACCCGTTAATCTAATCTCTCTCTATGAGCTTAATTTGATTATTTTTTTCTCTCATACTGTGCTGTTCTATTAGTCGAAACTGGTCATCGATCATCATGAACAGCTATAGAGATGTATATTATTTATTATACCGTCTGGGTAGTGCTAGTTCTATCGCGCAACGAATCAAGTACAAAGAAATGGTCTATATATATCGCCTGCTATATTTGCTTAGGTTACAATGGAACATATGAAACAGTCTGTGGCAGTAAACGCGACATCTAATTAGAAAAAAGTCCAACCCATTCTTCTAAGAGGTTTTCGTAGGATTCCTGGCGACTAAAGGAGTCGGCAGAGTTGCATCGCCGAGCATCAGCCTTGATTCCGGCGTCAAAAATGTTTTCAAACATCATTCTCCCCACGCTGGTTGCCGCTCATTGTCAGTGATGTAGGGCCGTGGCAGCGTCACTGCACTCTGCGGTGCCCCCTCTTCGCCCTCCTTGCCCCGTCAGTCGCTCCTCTGCAGACCATTTTAGTCATTCAAACTGCAATGTTTTCTTCCGATTACATGTCATATGTTTAAGTTGCTGGAATACACACAGCTCACATCTAAATTGAAAACTTGAGATGTCCATGCAGCCATTGAAAAGGTTGTTCAAAACAATGAAAACGGTCAGAGATCCTCTTGGCCAGTCTGGCTTAGTGGATACATTCGCTTCCTGTTACGCAAGCGCTCTCAAGTTCTATTATTTTCATACGCGTGTTCTGCAGTGGCATTTTCTGAACGCAATCTGCCTCGAGAACGGCATTTTCACTGTTTGGACTTCAGTGACTGTAAAATTGGATTTCCCAAGGTTGCTCGGTGAGGTAGTTCGGGAGGGTGGAAGAAAGTGTTCACGATGGAGATTGTTTCCGTCTTCTCAGAAGATACGCAAGTGTTCAACGTCAAGGTCGCATCGAAAAGAAACTTCTATTGGAAGGAAAAATATGATAATCTAGGTCGAATGTTACTGAATGACATACACTTGCGCACCGAATAATTTCGAGTTATCCAATAAATCAGTTTTTCTCAATGGTTTCAATTGTTTTTGGCTTTCAGACAACAAGTAAGGGCTAAGCTTGTCATAAGTCAGGTCAGGGTGGAACTCTTCGCATTCGTAAAATCACAGTCATCAAATATTCGAAAAAAGATGGATTGATAGTCGGCTATTTTTTTCGAATACTTGTAAATTGTTATTTTGTGAATGACAAGAATTCTGCACGAGCCGGTTTACTTACTTGTATCCTGATAAGCAAAGACAGCTCAAACCATTTTGACATTGAAGAGAAAAAGAAAGATTAATGGGGTGATTTGGTTTTATTCGATGCCCAAGTATAGTGCTGGGGGATCGCCATCGCAAAAAAAGCTGAGTCCTACTGTTTTGGATGCGTTCGAAAAAACACCAGAAATTTCTATTCAAATTGCAAGGACAGCTGAAAATTGTTAAAATTTTGAAGGTGTAGATAACCAATTAAAAAATGTGAATACCGACTATTACATTATGGTGATACAGTGTGCGTAGCTCGACCCCAGGTGATTTTACGAAAGAGTTAGGTAAGTGTTAAAGGTTATGGTAGCTAAATGTGGCTAAATTAGCTAAGCTGAGCCTACAGAAACATGTTGCAAACAACTTGGGGAAAAGCTGAAAATGGGACTGTCATTCGTGTTTAACGCCACAAACTATTCCCTTTGAAAAAACTTGACGAGGAAACAGTCCTTTGTTCTTGTGTGTCCCACTGACCTGGTATATTTCCATTTTTTTGGACTACACGGGTCAAAAAATAATCTCGCCCACCTTCTGTAGGGAGGAGGTAATTCGCTCCTGTTAATACTAATATAGGGCCCTCTTTTTCTTTTTTTTGAAAGGTTTTGGCACATTGGAGGATTTAGCTATTGTGGGCACATTTAGCCGCCGTAATCTACCGTCATGGGCTCGTAAACTCTTTTTGACCTGCCGTTAGGGCTGAGCCACTACCCCACTTATACCGTAGTTGACAAGTAGGAATTGACAGGGCACGTTTTCCCGGATGCGATAAAGCGTTCGGAGATTCCCTGTGTGAGGGACTCATTATAGTCCCGCCGCGGGAAGGCGCGGCTGCATGCGATTGAGGACTATAAGAGTCTGCAGAGTTGCAGACGCCGGTGAGTGGTCGCCGAGCGTCATCCTTAACTCGGCGACAGATTGGTTTCTGAACACTATCCTCGCGGCGTCGTCGCTTCTCACGCTGCGTCGATCGCCCCCGTCGCCAAATGTTATAAATATTGCATCACACAGCGCTGTTCGTCGCTGCGAGCGAATTCGCTACTTGAACTCTGCAGATTCCTCATCGATCATGCGGCCCCGCACGAACGATTTTCCATTATTGCATGCTGCCTCAAGCCTAGTTCTCACTGCATCGCTGCTGTTTTTCATCGCAGCGATTTTGCACCCGCTGCTGCAGCGATGTAGCAGCGGCAGCGATTCTGTTCATCGTGCATAGGCCCACGGATGATAGAAGAAATTCAATCAATCAGTGAAATTAATGACTGGTATTCATCAATAGCGCGTTTCGACTCGAAAACACTGATCTTGTCATGTGAAAGGGTCAACGTTCACAAGACGAAACGTGTCATTCGCTGGCAATCTCTCCATCGCTGCCATAATAGCGGCGATGGAGCGATGACCAGCGACTATCGAGAATCGCTCCTCCAGCAGCGAAGCAGTAAAACATAGGATTTCGCCGCCGCGGCCCAGCGATGTAGGACGTTTGCCACGAAGCGATCACAATTGGAGCGGCTTTCCATTACGCGCGATCAAAAGGAACAGTTGTCCCTCGCATGGCTGCAGCGACCACCTGCAGTCAAAACCAGGCTTCACCTTTCAGCGGCGGGACTCTGATAGGCCCCTTAGTTGCTTGAGGAGGCAAAGCTAGTGGATGGGACTCAATATGTATTGGTGGCGGTGTTACTGGTACAGACTGTGTTGCTAGTTCTTGAGTGTAGGTGCCGATAGGCGGTATTCTGTAACTAAAGTCCCGTTTGTGATCTTTCTGAAGCTCCACACTATTCTCGTCTGATTATTGTGTAGTTTGTTGTCTAGTCTGTGCGCACTTCTGAAGTGCTCTGTTTGCCTTGTTAACCGTTCACAAAGCTCATCATTATTAGGCCTATTCTACTTCTTCGGAATTCCGTCCATTCATAAATCTCATTTTTCTATTTATAAAGTCGATACAGTAACTTGTGATGAGGAGGATTTCCTCTTACCTTTCGTCTCTTACTCTTGCATGCGAAATTCCCCCGATTTTCCTTCCTCGTCTGTTCTGAGAATCTCTTCGGTTCACTTCAATCGTTGTAGTAATGTATATCATAAATTATTTATTTATATCTGTCTATTTATTTACTCGTCTATTTACAACTGAAGCGAAATGAGTACCGATGCAGACGTATTGCTCCTTTGATGGGTACTGCCAGCAGGCCCCATGAGGCGGAGAAATGTGGCACGATGGAGTCGGCCAATGCGACGTTCTTGGCTGAAGACCATCGAACGGTGTCCACGAGTTGAATACTGGCCGAGGCGCGATTTGCCACGAAGAGGCGACCTGAAAGGACGAGTATACTTACATATAAGATTCGTATACATTATAAGAATGAAGCTGAGTATAAGGTAGCGAGCTGGCTATTCCATGCAAGACCCACTAGTGAAATATGCTTCGTTGACGTACTCATGCGTTAAGGTGCCTCCACCAGTTTGACCACAATACGCTTCCAACTCGAGTACTTCGTCAAGCCGGAAGGCTCCATCGCCGCAAAATGTGCTGCATTTAAAAGCACAGGACCGAGTTCAACATGCAAACGTGCGGCAAGTGCGCAAAAACTGCCGCAACCCACGCCGTCGACTTAGGAGCACGTTCAGGAGCGCGTGCTGCAAATTGAGAAAATTTCTGCTTCACCCACATCGTCGTCCCAGCGGCACGGCCCCGCTTGGGCCACCGTGGTCCACAACAAGGAAACTAGCCCTGCCGGAGTACTCAACAAGGGCATCATACTTGCTACAGTGCATAACGAGGAGGCGTCTCTCGCCGCGGACCACCGGGGATACACTAGAGTTCGGATCTTTTTCTAGGGCCAATTCCAAAGGAATGGTGCTCTCTATGAGAAGGGACTTCTTATATACCCGCTGTGCGGCTAAGAAGTACCGGGCAAAGGAATCAATTGTATTATAGAAGGAGAGAATAACGTGTCTCATGAGAAGCATTGCGACCCGTTTGTGATCGAAGTCTGTGTAGTCGAGTCTAATGCGCATCGTGGTTGGGTTGGAAGCCTAGAGTGCAGCATCCCGTGCTTTTTTTAACAAGACGACCCGGTATGGCTGGTGGAGCGTCGGCCCGTATTGTAGTTTGAACCGCTTTGAGGTCAAGTTGAACACATCTTATGACGGGATCGAACCCATCCCCCTTCCCAGTGGGTGAGAACGTTTACCTGTTAAGTGAGAGCTAGTACCTTCCCGACTGGTCACTTCTATCTTCTTGCGGATTTCAGTCGCGTAGGAAGTATGAAAATGGGAAGTTGAGGCTCAGTTCAATTAACATGAAACGGAAAGGGGATATAATTCAGTAGCTGAGTCTTCTCCAACTAAATTAACTAGGCTCAAATCGTAGCGCTCTCGCCCGGAAAGCGATGCGATGCAGGTTCGAGTCCCACATGACCCCTTAGTTTTTTTTTAAATTGGTTACCTTATGATCATACACCATGCCATGAAAAGGCATGAAATATTCAAAAACATCAAAGCGAAATCGATGTCGACTACCTGCGTGTCACAGCGCTTTCAGACGAACAGCGACTACGAGTCTGTACGAACGCCCAAGTGGAGTATCTTGGACTCCCTCTGGGAAAAAACCAGTACTCGTGTGGGTATTAGAAAATGAAATAGATATTCCAGACCAGGTTACGGCACAAGGCCATTTTTACTTATATTGACTCCAGAGAGAAAATTTTTGACGATTTTCTCAGACCCCGAGACGCGTTAATTGGTCAAATTCTTGGTGATTCTTTCAGCCCCTCCCCTCCTCACCCCTGCATAGCTCAGGCCCCCCGTGTGGATATCCTCACCCAGCGCCGTATCCTGTTCCAGACCTGCGCGTTAGTGAAGTTTTACGGCTTTTTCAGGAGCGGAACATACTTAATGGCTGCCCTGTTTAAAAGTGTCACCGTAGGTTTAAAAGCAGGGGCTCGTGCACTAGTAGTTGTGTTTTTCCGGAAAGTCGTCGTCATTGTTGCTTTCGACGCAAACGCAAGGGGTTTCAGGTGGAACGGACGGTGTATAGGACGAAACCAAACGCAGCTAATGTTGAGCGATGCTTAGAGATGAATGAGAGGCGTTATTGGCGACGAATCCGGTCTAACGGCTAAGGTCTAGAGGAACTCAACTAAGAGTGTGTGAGAGTACGTATGCATGCGAAATATTACATCTTCGACAGGACTCACGGAAATACGAATATTTTTGGATCTTACAAACCTGCTTCGTCTCTGGCCAGTGCACCCGGTCGTTCACAAATGGCCATACGTCGACGATCGACAACTTCGGATTCGCGGACGGAAAACATCAGCACATAATTTTTTCTATCTGAAAGTAGTACCTTTGTGGATGGCCCTCAACACATTGAAGAATTGAAAGAAATCCACGGTCGTCTGTGGCACAATGGATGTTTAGACCGGATGATTCGTTTTGCTTTTCTTAGAGATGAACCAATCGCTAGTCCGTGGAAATCTGAGGTTTTTTTCGTCGATTTTCCAAAGTTTTCGGCCTTTTTGCTCGAAGCATCTCTGCGAAGGAAATTCCGAGGGCTGCTCTGTCGTGGCATTCATAGCCGCGCACGAGCCGTAGATTTCTCTGAGATGAATTATGTTCCCATTCGAGGAAGCTTAAGAGGGAAATCGTCACCTTCGACGACCAAAATCTGGGTGATCGGTCCGACAACTGCAAACGCCAGCATATCAATATAACTCTCAGAGAGTCGGTATTGTATTTCGGTCCACTGTCCGACAGGTGTCAGCTGGTACAATGCAGAAAATATCTGCAAGAAATAGGTAAGTGTGAGTGAGTGTAGAGTGTATAGGAAATTTTTTTCGACGATGGAAAACTGCGAGGCGAGAATCGTCGATCACATCCTCTGGTTCGAAGCCAAATTTACTCTGTTACTTTGCGCACTTGTGCTACAGCGAGAAAGTGCGGGGAGAAGGAGACGCGGCATACGCGCGTCCACGCCCGCAACGAATGGAAAGGAATTTCAATCCGAAGCAGATGATATGTAGTCCTCCGCAACAAAAAGGGCGGTGGTGCGATCGCCTACTTTCACTAAGCATGCTTTACCATGGACTGGCTGATTTCAATTTTGACATCAATCGAAAAGAAACGGCTGATAATTTTTCCTGGGTTATGGTTTCTTCTATTTTCTCAAATTGTTTTGTTATTCCGGCGTGTATCTAATGTAAAGACTCTGAGTGTATTAATATTCCATGTGGGGGGGGGCAGCTCAAGGTTTCTGATGCTTTTTTCTCCGGAATACAGATGAAAACTTGAAAATTTCCGTCGAGTAGGTGCTTCTGCTTCACAGAAAAACGCTGTCGAATTCCGCAGCTATACACGCCGCGCCATTGAGTGCATAGTGTGTCGTTGCGGGACCTACCCGGTTGAAAATTAGCCGAGCTCTCCCCAGATGGTTATTTTCCAAAGTTAAAGTTCTTGAAACATCACCAGAAGGGCATAGAGAGCACTGAAAATGCAGGAGATATGACTAATAGTTGATTTCTGCAATATATTAGCGATAAAAGGGCCAAATATCTGCCAAACGCAATTGAATGCCCTATAATTTCTAGTTTGCAAACTAATCCACACATCAAGCTGCAAAAGTCGCCGGCTGATCGCGCGAGGATGTTTATGGGCCGTTTGGACCGGCGATAACCATTGAAGGTTCGATCGGATCGCGGGTCCATGCGGAGTTCGTCGCTCGGATCGCGAGCAGCACAAGAGCATTCGCTCCATGTCGGGTTCATCCTAGGACAATGGCGGTCGGTGCGCGGTATGAAAGTTGTTCGGCCCGCCATGCGCCCGCGATCCGACCGGTGTTACTGTCTGAGTAGGGTGACCTGCAAGAATAACAGGAAAAAAGTGAAAGAATCAGCAATAAACCGTTAATCAGAAAAAAATTGTCAGCTATTTCTCACCAATTAATCGCAAACTTGAAACAGAGCCAGCTATGGCTACAGTACGTGCAGTGAAAGTACGCAACCACACCACCGCCTTTTCCTCCGCGGTTGACTGTAAAGGCATTCCTCCATTTTTAGTGTAGCGAATGGACAGGGCGCGATTATTTGTGGCTGGCTATGCGAAAGATCGCGACATCACCGACCTATTTCTTTCGATCACGAGTGCCGATCTAACGCCGCGGTCTTATCCACTCCCTAGCATACTTAGTATCCGAATCACTCCTTTTCGGATATCCGACCGGACATCCGAGATTCGGATAATCCGATATCCGAAAATTCGAAGAACCGCGTTATCTGAATCGAACCAATATCCGAGAAATCTAATGTGGGCAATATCTGTTTCGAACCATCATCGAAAGGGTCAAAAATTCGGATAAAATCGGATAAAATTCGGATAAAATTCGGGTAAAATTTCGGATAATATCGGATAATTTTCGGATGAAATCGATTAATTTTGGATAAAATCGGATAAAATTGCACTAGGCCACGACCATTTTCCGTACCGCCACCTATTTAGTACATCAACCCAGGATTTTCCTCCTCCCTCCTAAATCAGAAGTAGTTGCGGCGCCGAAAAATGGGCGTGGTCAAGTGAAATTACCAAGTGGAAACCTGTGTATGGATAATACTGTGCCTACCAACGACGATATAGTAATTAAAGATTTGTTTCCATATTTTTACTATTATGCATATATGAAGATTGAAGTTTGTATGTGAACATGCTGCAAATGCAATGAAGTACTACTGTTTCTTCGATTATGGATGTTTCTGGAGGCTTGCCTTGAGTGCCTGGTTTATTTTTCACCGTTTTTGCTCAACTTTGCTCCGGAAATATCCAAAGTTGTCCGAAATCATACGACCGGATATCCGTATCCGAAAATTTGAAAAAGCGCATCATCTGAATCGAACCAATATCCAGAAAATATAAAATCGGCATTATCCGAATCGATCCATTATCCGAAAAAAATTATCATCGGATAACAAGTATACTTCCTAGACTATAACTGGCGAAAGGCCTTTGATGCATTGTTTGATCTCTCTGGGGAAGTATACAAAGCGTAGGTCGGATCTGCCAAAACGACTAGTGTCGTTGGTATCTCTTGCGGCTCAGTAGTAAAACCTCGCAGTATCTAGCCCCGAGCTGCAGGTTCCAAGAATGTACAAGCTTAAAACTGTAATCTTTTGTGCTTTTAGGCGCGTTAGTCTTCGGAAAATTTGGACATGGACCTAATAAATTTGTTCAGCGCCCAAAACTGCCCCCCAGAGCAAAGTTTGGGTGAAGGCACATTTGCCATATTTTGTCCAGACTGAGAGCGTTCTGGACTTGTACGTATTTTCGGTTGGGCGTTTCTTTTTACCGAGTGGAGAGCCTTGGAAGCGTTTTAGAAAAATGTTCCAGATTTGACTTAGAATTCTGCCAGGATGGTTTTTTGTGGCGCTGATCACGAGTCTGTGGTTTATCAGTCGATTTTCCAAAGTTTCGGCTGATTTCATTCGAAGCATCCCAACCGAGGAAAATTTCAAGGGAAAAACGCCACTTTCGAGTTTCCGGTTTTCTACGATAGATATGTCTCAAAAATATTTTCTGAGGGTTATTTGGAGTGCTAAACACGAATCTGGAGTCCGTTTATCGATTTTTCCCACACTACGGTAGGCTTCGGTGGGTATAAGATAGTTTGGTCAAAATCTCAGATTTTACTCAAAATTTGTATACGGGTGTTACTCGGGGTGGAGAATACGAATTTGGCGTCCGTTCGTCCATTTTTAAAATACTAAGGTGGGTTTTGACCCCTAAATGATATGTTACCTACCGTAACCTACAGTAAACCTCAAAATTCCGACAAATGGGCTCCAGATTCGTGTTTTCACCACCCTAGATTACAACCATATACAAGTTTTGAGCTAAATCCAAGAACATTTTTTGAGGCCCCCCCCAAAATGTCGAATGGGTACCCTTGCCTTTTCGCGAAGCTTGAAAAATTCTCATAACTTGTTCGAACTTACAGCTCGGGGCGGGATACTGTGCATTTTTACTATTGAGCCAGAAGAGATACTAGCGGTACTAGTCGTTCTCGCAGATCCGACCCACGCTTTGTATACTTTCCTTGTCAGATATTCGCACTACATATGTTTATTTCAGAGGCAACAACGATAGATTACGGAAATTATAACGAAATACCACCAACCTCTCCATGCACACAAAGATACATGCAGTCGGTTTGAGCGATGCTTAGGCGCTCATTGATAACTGTTTCATTCCTCATCCATTTTGGACCTGAAATTTTCTTTGTTCAAGAAAATACTGGGACAACGCGAAAGCTGGGTCTACGTCGGAACTTGTCAAAAAGTACACGATGGAACCTTTCCACAAAATTGTCAGAGACACCATCAACGAACCTTCGATTTTAGCAATAAACTGTAGGTCAATGTTGAATTTGAAGATGTAACGGCACCAGTCTGATTTGGATTCCTCGATATCGATAAGCATCTGTAAGAGATGGGCACAGAGTACTTCTATTCAGATGTCCCATAGTCAGTTGGAGACAACCGGCGTAAAGTAAAAAAAATAATTACAGCAATGGGACAGCAAGAGATAAGAGAGAGCCTACTCACCAAAATATGTTCCTTGTAATAGATAGGACTCCGCGGCTTTCTCCAGGACGGATTTTTTATCTGAACGTTACAAAAGTTATTGAAAGTGTTATATCGGTACATGTTCCAGTACAACAAACAGTAAAATGTAAAAAAAAAACAGGAGAATCAGAGAAGAAGAAAAATTGTTTCTGTTTTTTGACCAAAGGGGAGCATGCCTGAAAAATTGCCCCCTGCCAATGGAGCGTAAAGAATCCTATGAGTGGACGGGTTTCGGTCCTCATACCTGGCTTTTGTAAGGGGATTTCAGATGTGACCTGCTCGCGAAACTCAACCGTCTCCTCTCATGAGACCTCATTCTTGAAGACCTATGTGAAATTGCCCTTCCCCCTTTCTGAATAGGTATGCTCACGGGAGCAGATTGGAGTTCCCCGAAATACAGGGTGCTCTTTAAATATGGTGATATGGTTTCAATTATCAGGGACAGGGGCTGTCTACCGATCGAGGGAGGAGCTGTCCCGTTTTTGCAGTTTGAAACGTCACGCCTCTTAAAGGCACAGGACAACCAAAAAATTATATTTCGAGTTTCATGCTTATCCTGGAGAGAGCCACACTCTGATCACAATAGTATCTCTTAAATCGTCTAAGAGCCCCTATGAGTGGAAATATGACCCCTTGAAATTGCCGGCATTTTGAGGGCAAAATTTCGTGGACGAGTTGTTTCAGGCCTATATTTCTCTACATTCGCAATCGCTGCACGAGAGCAAAACAGGATGAGGGGATAAACCGGCGATGGACTGTAGAACACCTCCTTGTTGAGCATTCATCCACCCATGTAGCCGCTATCAAGTTCAGAAATTTGGTAGGGGGTGTGGCTCGTGGTGGTGAGCGAAGGAGGTCGGGCCTGTGGTGGTCGCTAATATCTCGCTTATTTGAAGGAATCGAAATCTCGCATTTGGCACGTGTTATGCAAGAGGGATCTGCTACATAATCAAATACAACTAATTAAATTGATGTTTAAGGGTGTACTGTGCCTCTAACGCGAGCGAAGTGGTCCAGAGTGGAATTAGAGTTGCGAAAGGCGAGACAACTCCTCCCTCGGTGTGTAGAGAGCCCCTGTCCCAAAATATCATCCAGTCGACATATGCGCGTTGCTAATCACACAGTATAGTCTGTTCTCTTCATCAAACTTCTTTCTCCAAATGCACAATGTTTCGATGCGCAAAATGGCTTTTGCAGCAAATAGTGAGCAAAGGCCTGAAGGGAACCTGATTTCTTGTAGTAGAACTCGTCATTGAGTCGGCTCCGGTAATTGTTGCCCGTTGGCCCATGTGACCGTGAAAAACTGCTCCAATGGGTGTATTTACAAGCAGAGCGTGTATGCTTAAAAACAAACAATAGCTGAAGCCTTTGGACCACCTTTTGAAAGGACGCGAGGGCAACTTGCAGAAATCCATTCTTGGCTTAGGTCAGTGTTCAAGATAGTTGATCTCGTGCCACTTTTTCATTTACCTGACGACGCACAGGGGTCAAAATTGAAGCATAAATGCCCCTGATGGTTCCCCATCGATCTATACACATATCACCAACTTTTCTCAAAAATCGATAAACTGAATCGATTTTCTTGAAAATCAACGAAGAGCACAAATTTCGATGAACAATATTCTTCTTCACTTGACCACGAAGTCGGCCACTTGAATATCTCCACGGAATGCAAAAAAAACGGAAATGTGGATGCGCTGAAATTGACAGGGCCATTGTGTAAATTTATATTTTACTCACCAGGACCTACCTTAAGTTTTCGAAAAACTGAGAACGAAGGTAATATTCGTGTAGTGCCCGTCAATCAACCCCCTGAACAAAATTTGTGCCGAGAAGTTTGTGCTGAAGTTTGCTGATATCTGAGAAAGTTACGTTTCTTCGCCGTTTTTTGACCTACTCTTGAGCATCGAGGGAATTCGTAGAGCTGGAAATGCTTGTTTTTATTTTGCACACAACGCTTAAGAGACCTTTTTTTCAAAACTACATTCAGCACTCAGGGGCTTCCCTAGTTAGAGAGCCACATGATATCCGTCTGAGCATGCTCCTCCTAGTTCGCTAGGATAATAACTTATTTCTCTCAATTTTTTTCTTGTGATTCTAATATGATTAGGCCTGACGAGTATGGTGAAGTAACCTGACCACAATAATAGCGTATTCTAATTAACTTTTGATAAAAAATGAAACATGCCCTTTTCAAGACATTTCCTTGTGTGTCAAATAGAATGATGCCTTCCTCTTCATCCGTGACCATAACCGTGCCATTTGGTAGAACAATGCATCCAGTTACATACTTCACGATTCCCTCACCGATCAGCACGCTTTCGACGTGACGTGCGAGCCTAAAAACACAGTGGCCCACTAATCATACATAATAATAAACGGCTAAGAGTTGACCGGTGGCCGCTGACCGGTGACCTGTGACCGGTGCCCGCAGAATGTGCGGGACTCAACTTTGAGTGCGCTGAGCGCCGGGGATAGTGTTCGGGACTCAACTGGGAGTGCGCTGAGCGTCGGGGAAAATGTCTGGGATCCAACTGCGAGTGCGCTGAACGCCGGGGATAGTGCACGGGACCCAACTGGGAGTGCGAGGAGCATCGAGAAAAGTGTAAGGAGCCCGACTAGGGATGCGCCATGCGCCTCGAAATGTGTGTGTGTGTGTGTGTGTGTGTGTGTGTGTGTGTGTGTGTGTGTGTGTGTGTGTGTGTGTGTGTGTGTGTGTGTGTGTGTGTGTGTGTGTGTGTGTGTGACCCAACTGCAAGTGCGCTGAGCGCCGGGAAAAGTATGTGGGACCCGAATGGGAGGCACCGAGCGCCGCGGAAACTGTTTGAGATCCACTCCCTCACATTGGATCCCACACACTTTTCCCTCACAAAGTTTTCTCTCACCGATCAGCACGCTTTCGACGCGACGTGCTAGCCTAAAAACACAGTGGGCCACTAATCACTCAATATCCTAGCATATTTTTCTAGCTTAGGGTGTAATCTGCGGCAAAGAAATAGGAAGTTGATGGGTAGCCCAGCTAGTTCGTGGTATTCCACTTTTTTTAGTGCCGCACATGATCTCTGCGTCGGCGACAGGTGCGATTTGAGGTAAACAAATTGCAGAGGAATTTGCAGCTATCGACATAGCCATAAACACGCTCCCGCGAAATGGGAAATATGCTCTTCTGAATTCCAGCTTCAAGGCATCCGCTCTTCAAAAATATCTCATTGCGTTAGCGTTTATTGGTGAGTTAGCATAGTTAATATTGTGCGCAGATGCCATCTCTTACTGAGTTCCTTATCTCCATCGTACCCTACCTAAATCTTTCCTGAAACTGAAAATCGATCTCAAACTCATGCTCAGCGCTCGGAAGATCCCCCACCATCACTTGAGACCGAATTCATCAACGATAAGATCGCGATTTTAGGGTATATTTTAGGCCGAACTCTCTGCACTCCTTAAAGGTTCATGCCACTATCGTCAATCTTGAACCATGGCTTTATCGTTGATGTATTCGGCCCCTGAACTAACTTTGAAGTTTTTTTCGATTTTCCGCGCCCCAAAAATCCCCAAATATCCTCTGGTATCGAGCCAGATTTAATCTGTTCCCTCGCGCGCTTGTGCGGAGCGAGGGTACAGGCAGCGAGAAATTGGGGGGAGAAGGAGACGCAGCGTACGCACGCAGACGCACACGACGAACGGAAATAAATCACACTCGGAAACAGAGGATATCTACACATGCTCAGACATTCGCTGTTATGAGCTCGATACCAAAAAGCAGGCTAGTTATCAACCGCCAACCAATAGGATACCAAAATCGATTACCGCAAACCAAAGCGCGGCCACGTTTGCAGTGTATTGGTTCGCTATAGGGTTGGTATTGGTGGAAACAGGAGGCTGTTATGAACCGCCAACGAATACGATTGTCTGTTATGATCCGCCAACCAAAAACGCCTTTCCGAGTTGACGATCGGTCCGCTCGCTTTTTATGCTGTAAGCGTCTGGCGTCGTAGACAAAAACTGCTTTGAATGATTTTTGTTTCCCATGTTTCTCTGTTTTCTGCTTTTATAAGCCTGTTTTTCCAATTTTCTCGCTTTTTGCTTTATTTATTGATTAATTCCGTCTAACCTTTTCTTCTATAGGTACTTGAAGTGGGTTATTCTTGAAGTTAACTTTTTTCAACCAGTTTTTTTGTCTCAAAGTTGGGAAGAAGATGAAAAATTATCCGTTGAATAGGGTGCTTGTGTGCGCCACTGCGGAGGCACTGCCATAATCGACGGCTAATTCTTAATTTTCTGCTACGTGTTGGAGAGAAAAGCGCCGGGGGTACTGCAAAACGGGGCGCTTCTCGTACAATAAAAACACACGCAAAGTCTCACATGGATTTAATTCGATAACTTTATTTCTCAATAAAGAAACACACGGAATGTATTGTGAAATTGAACTTTATAAGCGCTTTCGAACAAGGTACAATTATAGCAATTAGTGTTTCAACGTTGTGCTGTTAAAAATCACGTTTTCGTGGTATAGAACAGTTTTGCAAACCTAAGGAAGCTGATAGCAGGTTAAAACTCTCATCTTCCGCTAACCAAACGGATATGTTCCCGAAACATTTGCTGTTGGTATCGAGTTCATAACAGAAAGTGTCTGCTGTTATCATCCGCCAACCAATACGATATGTTCCGGCAGGTGCTCGGCGGAACATATGCTATTGGTATCGAGTTCATAACAGCGAATGGATTTTGTTCAGAATGGCCACTTTCTCCAAGTGACCTTCTCTTGTCAGACTACTGAGAATGATCACACACATGCCTAGCATTTTCCGCGGGTGGCTATTGCCTGTGGGCGAATGAGAGTCAGCTGGCGGTGGTGCTCGTGCGGACTTTACAGCAAGCCAATGGATGAGTCTACTGAACAAACAGGCGTGACAAAAAAGTGCATGTCAGCTGATAATAGGGTTAATTGGAGTGCATCGGTCATTAATCACTAAATTGTGTTGGTGCAACACGGTTGGCAGAGATAAATGGGATGAGAACGTACCCTCCAGAAGGCAGTTGTGGCGGTGGTGGCAGCTGGTCCATGTCCTCAATGGTCTTGTGTACATCTTCAAAGAAGTACTTCTTCTGATCAGCCAGTCTGAAAAGCAAAAATCTACATAATTTAAAAGTTACTCAAAGTTTTTGACTGCTTCCACTGAACCTTGAAACAGGTTTAACTTTGAAAGACCCCAAAACTCGGTTTCCTTCTGAGGAAATCAGTGGGAGTGTGCAGGACGTCATAGGAAGTGTGCAGGACATCAGTGGGAGTGTACAGGACGTCACAGAAAGTGTGCAGAACATCAATGGGAAAAATATTTAAAAAATAATGACATCAATATTCACATTTCTAGCTATTTTAATTGCATTTACACTACCGCTCGAAGGATTTGGTCAGAAAGTGAGCGAGGTCGGGTTTTCGCGTCTTTTTCGTCTTTTTTGCATAACTCGCTTCAAAGTCAACTGAGAGATATTCATGATCCAGACGTTGAAGGCTATCCAATGGTTTAGCCATTGTCAGGATTTCGTTGAGAACCTTGAAAGTTCCGCAATCAACCTGCTCACTATATAATAACGTAGACAAAGGGAATCGCAGACAGAAACGGTAGCGCCCCACCCGCCACGGTACCGTAATTACAAACGTGGCTGATTGCGAAACATCTATAACTCTTGATGTAACCACCACAACGGCTTAACCATTGGGTAGCCCTTGACCCCAGGATCATAAAAGTCACCCTAGTTTCGATCAAAATTGAGTTTGAAGCGAGTTATGCAAAAAAGACGAAAAAGACGCGAAAACCCGACCTCACTCGCTTTCTGACCAAATCCTCCGAGCGGTATTTTAGATATTAGTTTTTGATTTTTTTCCTTAGGGAAGATTTGAATACTCCCAACTTTTCGAAAGCATAGAATAAAATTCCGGAAAAATCGGTTCTGAGATCACCAGATGAATGATTTTTCGGGTACTACTAACGGGATAGGGGCTCTCTACACACAGACGGAGGAGTTGTCCCATTTCTTGCAGTTCGAGACGTCATGCTACTTAATTCAAGCGAAGCGGTCCCGAGTGGAATAAGGGCCGCGAAAGACGAGATAACTCTTATTTCGGTGCGTAGCGAGCCCCTAACCCCTCACCAACATTCTAAACTTTAAAGACAGCATACACGCTCAAAAATTATATCAATTTTATGGAATGAATCGAAGGTCCGAAGCTGTTAATATTCAGAGATAACGAAGAAATTGGAGGAAAATTAACTGAAATGAAGATATAACGGTTCGTCCTGTATTGACCCAGGAGCGGACGAGTCGTACCGCATTGGCTGAAATAGCGGAGCTAGCGACAAATTTGTTGGGATAACGACCCTAATGTACTCGTACGGCCCTTTCTGGAACGCTTACGACGTTAGAAGCGTAAAAAATGAGCCGAAATGACCGTAATCGAGCACTGAACATTTGTATTGAGGGGAGAGCCCGTATCGATGGGCGGAGAAAGAATGATTTTGTGACTCAATACGGCTCAAATACGGTCATTCTAACTCGTTTTCAACTCCTCCTACTTCGTGAGGGATCTTCTAGGGCCCGTACGACCCCATTAATGTAGTTATCTCAACAACTTTTGCGAGCGTGTATGCTGCCTTTAAGCGAAATAATTTTTAAAATATTGACGACTAAAAAATACAGAAAAATGCGATTTTCCGATTAATCAACTCAAGTGACATAGCAGTGCTTTTTTGGGTGTTCAGAGTACCCTTCTTGGTAACTTTTATTTCGCACTGTTGTGGTGAGAATAAGGCTGAATGTATAATTTTTTCGATCCGCGATCGGCTGCCGCTAAGGACGTCCAGAACCAATATTGCGTCAATAGGGGGCTTGCGGCCTTGCTCTGACCCAAGGAGGCGGAGCCTAGACGAAGCGCGAGCATACTCTGACATTCGGACAGCGCGGCGCTGGGGCATTTTCGCCATTTAGCGCGAGGCTGGGGTGCGATTGATGGACGGAGCACCCCTCAGCGCGAGGCCAGCGACTGCCTCTCCGCGGAATCTTCGCGAGACTGCGTGTTCCATGCGAGACCTGCTCAAATAGTTGAACGGCGCCGCGCTGGGGTAATATTTCATGGCCCAGCCTCGCGCTCCGTTCTGATTCCGATTAGAGCGGGGATGCAAACCTGAAATTCTCATTTAGGCCGTTTTTTCATCGTTGTGTGGTAGCAAATCTTCATTAAGTTTGTGACTTCCTGTTATCGTATTGAACAAGTTTGTGACTTCCTGTAATCGTGCAAGTCGATATTATCTATCTGTAGGTCAAATCGGTACGCCACACAAGCTGGTTTTTTTAGATGGAATGGGGTAGGGGAGTGATTAAGTAGTTGACTGTAATGCTTAGCGATTGTCAAATCAGTCGAAACTATCGATTTGTAGATCAAATCGCTTGGAGTTGTTGCAAGTCGCGCTTTTTTAGATAGGGTGAAACAGAGGGGTCGACCAATTAGTTGATTACTTAATGATTATGAAATCAGTCGAAATTATCAATTTGTAGATCAAATCGCTAAAACTTGTTGTAGTTCGCGTTTCTTCATATGAGGTGGAACAGGGAGCTGTACAATCATTTTGATATTCTTTAATGCCAAATCTCTGCGATTTTCTCTCCAATGTATCGCTAAACCACGCCTATATCAATACAAAAAATTTTCAGAAATTCATTGTCGGGGAATCGAGGCCAAGGAGCTTCGAGGTTCAAACGAGGAACATCTCTCGTTCATGACGTTCAACGCTTTGCAAAACGCGCTGTAAGTTGGAGAACGCTAAATGATACGCCTTATTTCCAATCATTTCATTTTCAGACGTGACATACGAGACGTTAAAATCGTTGAGGAAGGCACTAAAAGTGAATTCCGAAAAATGTGAGTTTGTAAATATATTTGCGGCATAATTTGGCTCATTTTCCCAGAAAACTGGATTCAGTGATACAAATTCTCAAACACTTTTTTCAGCATTGCGCACAGTCAGGGAATGTTGAGCACGAGGATGGAGACGAAATCAATAGAGATCCGGATCAAGCTGCTTCATGGATGGAAATCGATGGAAATCTGTATCCTGTGAAACGAGGGCTGAGTCAGAGCAACATGACTATACCTCAATAAAAATGTATTCTCGTGGTAACTCGATGAACTCAAACCTGGTATCTATCTTTTGTATGTCCATTTTGGACTTCTGAACACTAAGTTCCTACGTTTGATTCCTTTTGTATGTCTATTTTGTGTTCCTCAATAGGTGCGTTGTCAATTAGAAGCATTCTCAAGTTCTTACGTTTACTTAGGAACGAGTATTCACCGGTTTCCATCTTTTTATATGTTCATTTTGGATTCCTGAACACTAACTTTCTATCTTTCGTTCCCTTTGATTTTGTATTCCTTAATAGGTATGAATAGATTTGTAATCAACTAAAAGTATTCCAAAGTGCTTACGTGTACTTAAGAACGTGTATTTCAATTTAGGTAGCAATTTCTGGTGAATCAAGAACTATATATAAATATATATATATATATGAAAAAAAAACTGTGCACTTTTTTTATTATTGTTGTTGCATGAAAACATGTTGTTTTTGTTGTATAACGATTGAGGACGAATATAAAATATTGATAATAATTGTTGCATAACAGTGATAATATATCTTCCATCAGCCGATTTCAGTTTATAAAGTGCATTTTTTTCGCCTGAAATTATCAGTTTTTCGTCAATAACATTCTTGTGGTTGGAGTTAGACCTCTGGTGAAGGATGTTTTTGGAATCTCGATGAATTTCTGCGTCGACGGGTGTTTCAAGTTTGGAAAAATATTTTCTCGATCCTTCAGCCTAATTGATTTTACGAAACACCGGTTTTTAGCCTATAACTCTTTAACCGTTAAAGATAGGGTTTTGGTGAAGGTTGTTTGTGAAGTCTGCGTAAAATTCTGCGTCGAACGATATATTAGGTTCCTAACTTTGCTTGCTTGCCCCATAAGTCAGCCAGGTCGGTGGAGCCGAGACCCGTTGTAGGCTCCAGGAGAACTCTGCGTCTCCTACTTACACCATAGAGGCGAGAGCACCCTATGGAGATAACTATGGAGCTCGGCTCCACCGACCTGGCTGACTTATGGAGCAAGCAATGTTAGGAGCCCGATATGTCATTCGACGCAGAATTTTACGTTGATTTTCAAAAACCATCTTCGCCGAAACCCTATCTTTAACGGCTAAAGAGTTATAGAAAAAAAAACGGTGTTTCGTAAAATGAATTAGGCTGAAGGATCGAAAAAATATTTTTCCAGACTGGAAACACCAGTCAAGGCAGAATTCCATCGGAATTTCGAAAACAACCTTTACCAAAGACCTATCTCCAAGCACAAAAAAAGTTATGGACGAAAAACCGATAATTTCAGGCGAAAAAATGCACTTTATAAACTAAAATCGGCTGGTAGAAGGGGTACGTATTTTTCGAAACTGAAAACGCTATTAGGTGCAGAATTTTATGGGAATATCGAAAGCAACCTTAACCAGAGGGCTATTTCTTGGGGTAAAAAAAGTTATGGCCGAAAAACCGGTAGTGACACCCACCCAATCTTGAAAATGACTTGCATGGGTGTAGGGTAACTCTCATTCTATTTCGGGTCGTTTCACCGGTTGTCACCGGTTTTCCCAATGGTGAAGGTTCCCCACTTCACCTGGCCAGGGTGAAGGTTGGTGGAGTACATGGCTCCACCCAACGAAGCTATGGGCGCGAGCGTGTTGTGAATTACGAAGAGTCGTCGTCTCTGACTAATTACTGCACTTTGCTCACTGCTAGCATCGGACATTGATATACGAGACGGTATCCCACAAAGGAAACACAGTTCTTTGCCAAAAAAAATCAATGAAGTCATATTATAGCAATCGCGAATTGATAATAATATCGAATTTATATTGTTATCAGCCCTATTTTCACTCCCGTTGTGCTGCAAACTATACGTATTTTCCCGAAACAAAACGGGACATCTCAGCAAGATAGATTCTCATGCTTTAAAGACAGAGTTCACGATGAAAAAGTTGCCTGTCTTTTGGCAAAAACGAAAGCTTTGGGTCCTCTGAGAAAAGTGAGAACGAAAGTGCGGTGAAAAACGGCCAGGAACTGGGTGAAAATCCCATGGCCCACCCAACCCATTGGGCCACCCCGCCCACGTCCTATAAGGGGTATGGTATACTTTTGCGACGCACGGTCGCGTCGCTCTGCACAGCGACAGCGACCGCATCCCGTCCTTTAAATCTGTCGCTGTCGCAGTGCACTGCACAGCGACAGCGACAGTGGTAGGGACAGGCTATGGCACAGTTGCAGTATGTCAGCCCTCCGCGACACGTCGCTGCGACCCACACGCGACATCTATTCCTACGACGACCGTTATCGTTGCTCCCATGCGGGTCCCGCCACGATTTGTGTTAGATTGCATGCCTGTCGCTCATTACAGCGACAAAGTATACCATAGGCCTAACAGTTGTCCTGCATTCGTTTTACCGTAGGAACAGGCACCGAATTTTCGAATATTTTTTTATCGCGAAAGGTTCTAAAATCTCAGCATGTACAATAGCTCTTCTTATTCTTAAACAAATTTTCAGTCTAGGAAACAGAAAGCAAAGCCACTTACTCAGAGTCGGGGGTTCTATTCTTCCACGATAGGCTTTCGACTCGACTACTTAGCGGTTGGACGACGATACGGCCACGTACTTTCCGTGCGCCACGTGGCCTAATCGTCGTCCAAGTGAGAAGCACGTGCCGCCAATCATAGCCGTTTCACTCGGCCACGATACGCTTTCGATTCGAATACGATGAGTTTGGACGACGAACGAGCCACAATGCCCATGATTGAACACGTTGATCGATCGTTTCAGAAGTGGCCCGGCTCATATCAGCCGCACAGCTCGTATATAAGGGGCCCTATCCCAGAGAGAGTCCGCCTTTCGGGGCTGTTCCTGGAAGGTGACTACGAGTCACTTTCTGCACGATTTTTGAATCGTTAAGGGGTCTCCCCCGCGGTCCTCGGCGAGGGGAGGTCCCTCGCTGTCGATCGTGGCGAGGGTGATGTCCCCGTCGTGGACTGCTGTGGGGGTGATCCCCTGCTGCGAGCCGTGACTTGGACCGTATCCTTGTTGGGGGAGACCCGCTCTCATCGAAGGGGTGGGGGCCAGGGGTGTGCGTAATTCCGGTTTACGATTTACGATTTTACGATTTACGGTGTTTTTTGGCCTCGTAATTACGGTTTACGATTTACGACATTTTGGGCAGTAAATCGTAAATTTTCGTAAATAAAATACATGCAATTGAAGGAAATCACAAGGCATCTCCGATTCGCCTGCTGTACTCCTAAACTGCGTATACTAATGTTTTGATCAGGAGATGTGACTAAGTCCTGCGTGTGACTACAGCAAGAATCGCTTACCAACCTTTGACGTGATTTTGTCATACTAAAGCAGGACGCAAGGTCGGAGTTGGAGGCACTGGATACAAGATCCGCGAGGGGCGCATCTCACTAGCTGCCGTCTAAGGCCATTGTTATACCCCAAAGACTTATCGCGGTCGCAGAGCGCTGCTACGTCGCTCTCTCTGAGGCCTAGTGCATACTTTCCGCGACGGGCGACGCGACATAGTGTTTGCTATATAAATCGACCGAAAATCGATATTGCTGATATGCACTGTCGCCGTCTCGAGTCGCAGGAAGTATGCACCAGGCCTGAGGGCCAGCCGTCGCCATCGCTCAGGGCCGAGAAACACCCTGCAGGAGTGCAGGATACTGGATTTGGCTGAGTCGCTGTCGCTGACACCCGTGTCACTGAACCGCACTGCGACATACTGCGATTACCGCACGGTTTTCACGTTTCAGGGACAACATCCCTCTTCAAGCCAGAGACCGCGACAAGTGCTGCAAAGTGTTCCTTCGACAGCACTTTTGTACTGTGTGGGCCTAGTCCCAACACGATTTGTAACAATTGACCACGCCTGTCGCGGTCGTAAAGTTTTGGTGTAACTATGGAGTACGATGCGGCGCAGTAACTCTCTACGAGAGACTTCGTTTTTTTATGACCAACTGTCCTGATTCTAAGAAGTAGATTAGACCAAAAAATCGGGCGAAGCGGTCTAGATATGCTCAAAATGGCTTCAGAGAGTGCTCCTGGCCCGCCATTCGATATAAAGTGGATATAAAGGAAAATAACTTGTGCTTGGCGACCGAAGCTGTGCTGCAGATCACACAAATATCATCGGTTTTGGTGTTTCGCTAACAAGTGGGCGGAGTTCTCAAAGTTGGCCGTATAGAATCGCTCACATACGGCCATTTTGTCTCGTTCTAAGGCCTACAACGGCATTAAAGTTCTGGGAGAGGCATTACAAATACAATTATGTCCCTGTTGCCCAGAATATACGCTCGCGTACAGCTGAATCGGACCTCCAGATTTCTCAATATCTAGGAAGCAGTTGTGGAATGAGTGATAAGGGGAAACAGAGAAATAGGGGTAGAACGCTCCCATTGAATGCGGTTACCTGACAAATACTGAACGCATCAACCATGTTGTTAATATGAATATAGTAGGCGAAACGGTGGACAGTAGGTAGTTTTAGGGATAGCAGGTAGCACCACAGGCAGGTCTACCCTCACTATGTGTTATGACGCCTTTAGTGAGCATGGCACTGCATAAAGCGTATTCCGAGTCTGCGTTGGACACTCAAATCTGCAAAACTGTTTTTCTCTTCAATACTCCTGGCTATCCTCTGTTGCGTAATGAGAAATTTTTTATCGCATGCGTCTGAGCGCGTAGGCTTCATTTCATAGGCCTCAATTTTTCTCACGGTCTCCTCCCTCGCTCCGCACAAGCGCGCGGAGGAGCAGAGTTAATTTGGCTCCGAAACGGTAGATACATGCGCAGCTTGGAAAGCAACAAACTTCTGAAACAATTTTTTCTCAGATAGAACGTACTCAATTTCTTGTTTTACCAAGGTAATAATTTTTTAATGGTTATTGTTAATATTTGCTGGTTACGAATTACGGTTTACGATTTACGATTTACGATGGTTTTATCGTAATTACGTTTTACGATTTACGAAAATTGAAAATTCATTTACGCACACCCCTGGTGGGGGCCCGCCCCCAGCGCCACGTAGTCTTATCGAACAGGCCACGTGCTGCCGCGTGGGAAATAGGGTGCGGCAAAAATTTTGCCTCGCTGCGCCACGTAGTCTTGTGGAACAGGCCACGAGCTGTGACGTGGGAGATAGGGTGCGGCAAGGGTTTTGTCTCTCTGCGCCACGTAGTCCTATCGAACAGGCCACGTGCTCCTCGGAGCAGCACGTGCTGCTGCGAAAGTTCCTTTCAACTCGTCTAGGTACCCGATTAGAAAGCCTATCGTCGCCGAATCGGATCCCCCGACTCTCTGAGTACCTAAGGATTTTGAAGCGCGAAACCATTTCCCCGACTTCAAATTCGATGCGTTGTCTGCATTCTCCAAAACACGCGAACAGGTACAGGCAAGTTTTTTCAGGGTTTTCGTTAAACGGTTTTTCTCGATATTTGAGTGTTCTATGGGGTTTTTTCCCTTTCAACCCCTACTTACTAGACTTAGCTACCCAAAAACATCGAGAATCAATTACGGTTTTTAATCGTGAACACTGCCCTTAAGAGAGAAGCGTCGTTGTGCGCTAAAATCAGCGATTTCCTTCAGGCGATTTTTGCCTACCTGCGAGCAACGAGAAGATTTGGATAGACTCTTTAGCCTTTTCGAGTTCAAGTGTTTTTGAAAGTTCTATACATTCGAAATACTGATTTATTTTTTTTCAAATATTCGATTCATTCGAGATTCTTAACTATTCAGTTCTGTAAATATTCGACTTATTCGGAAATCGGAATAAGTCATTCGCCATCGCGTGCGTGTGCGCGCTTATGCTGCTTCTTTTCGCCCTCGCTGCGGACACGCACACGAAGGAACAAAGTGAATTCCGTTTCCAATCATATAACCTGGGTGGAGTTTGAATGAGGAACGCTGACAGTTCTAAAGTGAAAAGTGGAATATTCTTTTTTTATCGAACTCGACCACGCATTAGGACCTACATATCCTCTTTTTCCGAGCCAGATTTACTCTGTCCCTTCGCGCGCTTATGCAGAGCGAGGGTAGAGACTGCGAGAAATAGAGGGGAAAAGGAGGCGCAGCGTTCGCACGCGACGAACGGAAACAAATCACGCTCGAAAACAGAGGATATGCCGAGGGTTATCGCTTCTTAGACTGCCTAAAAAAAGAACACTACAGCCTCAGACATGAATATTGTAATTTTTTATTCGATTGTGTTGTGGACCCCTCCTGTATAACAAATGCCAAAAGCGAGATCTCAATTCCAAATGAGCGAGATATAAGCGATCACCACAGGCCCGACCCCCCATCAGATTTCCGAGCTCGATAGCGGCTAAATGGATGGATAAATTCTCAACAAGTCTCCGTTTTTCAGTCCATTGCTGGACTGCCTGAAATAGCACAAAAAACTGAAAAGTATTTTTGTGGTTGTGTTCTATGCCTTTAAAAGCACAGGACACCCAGAAAATTATTTTTTAGATTTTATCTCTGTCTTGGAGAGGATCGCACTCTGAGCACAATGGTATCTCTGAAATCGTCCAAAACCCCCTAAGAACGGAGATATGGCTTCTCGAAAATACATGTATTTTGAAGCTAAAACTTTGGTGGACGAGGTGTCTCAGGCCTGTGATTCTCTTCATTCGCAATCGTTGCGCGAGGGCCAGCCAGGATAAGGAGACTATTCGACAGTGGACTGAAGAACGACGACTTGTTGAGAATTCATTCATCCATCAAGCCGCTATCGCGTTCGAAAATCTGGTTGGGGGTCGGGCCTGTGGTGGTCGCCTATATCTCGCTCATTTGAAGGAATTGAGATCTAGAACTTGACACTTGTTATACAGGAGGGGTCCACTATACAATCAAATAAAAACTACAAAATTCATGTCTGAGCGTGTAGTGTGCCTTTAAGGCGCAAAATTATTCAAAAATAGTTGCGAGAAGTTCTGCGTGCCATTTGCTAGATGTTCTCAGCTTTCAGCTCTATGGAATAACCAAATTTAGAGGGCTTAATGGCCCTTACCCAAACCGTTTTTATATAAAGCAGTTGTGAAACGGGATTTTTTCGATTTTTTTGAAAATTTTATTTTTTGGTCAGTGGCCATAAAAGTATATTTCGATACGTTTTAACGAACATAGTAGTAATCTTTCGGGTTTGAAGATTACCCTTCTTGATAAATTTTACATCCATTTTTTTATTTTCCATTGCAGCGGTGGGTGAGAACGAGGCAAAATAAATCCGTTTTTTTCGATCCGCGATCAAGAGCCGCTAAGGACATCCAGAGTATGATTGAAGACAAATCTGGAATCTTGTCCAGCTTGCCGACAGGTTACCGTAAGCTTTAATAGAAGCAGAACAATATTCAGTACAAATTTCTAGGTTAAACTTTGGATGGAAAAATATTTGACTATAATCTCTGCATTAGTTTTTTCTATTCCATAGATACAGACTCAAATTTTTGAAGATAGATGTCAATGCAAGCAATGCGTCGCTAACTGATACAAACTGAAACGGAGCTGTTGGGCAGTATTCGCCGCCACGCGGCCGTTCGCGCAGAACCAGAGCGTGCATCTGTAGAGAAGTTGTGAAAAGGAAATTTTCTAAACCTTTTCTGAAAATTGCTTTCACTGGCTGGTCAGGGTCTATGAAGCTATTCTCGGGTATGTTTCTTCAAACATAACACTCTTTAGTCTGTGTAAATTAGTTACATATTTTGTATCACTTGTGTCCAATATTCATAAGCCATCAATGTGATGAAACTAGAGGAAATGTATGGCGTAAATGCTCAATACGAATAATTATGTGTGGCAAAATTTTAAACATGGGCAGTTCCTGGTTCAATTGTTCTTAAAAATGCCATTTGCTGCTTAGGCATCGTATCTTGATTTTTCTTAAATTTTTTTCTATACTTTCCTTGAAAAAAAAACAATACGCATCTTGGATTAATGTTCAGCAACCCACATAGTATGATAATTGGCAAAATTTTTTGTTTAAAGAATAAGTTACCGCGTTTTTTTCTGTTTTAAATTTTTCTCTTTTTTTGGGACGAAACTGTTTATCTAATATTTTTGATAGCTTACTTAGTCCAAAACGCTACTTCCTCCTCTGTATAGTGTCTGGTACATCAATCACAGTTCCAAGCATGAGTTAAGTGCGGTAAATAGTCATAGTCGACGACTTCCGGTAATTCACACCTCGCCCGCGCCTTGCCTAGGCTCCGCCCATGGAACAGACGGTTCCGCTGCCCAAGCTATTGCTTGATGTCCGCCCGCCCCCTATTTATTGAAATTTCTGTTATTGCCTGTTTCGCCATCTTTTTATTTGCTTCTAAAGTAATTTGTTAGCACTTCTATAGACTACTGCCTACTCTGAGAGCAAAAAAAACGGCTAGACAAGCATTCAAAACCACATCAATCGGGGGCGTGTGAACACCTACAATACCTTGTTTTCGGGCGTTTTTTCTGCAATTTTCCTATTTTATTCTTTTATGTTAATTTTTGTAATGGCTAAATCTACATTCTCATGAAGAGAACTCATAAATCGTTTTTACCGCAAACCTTACCTTGAAAGTGGGCACTCGAAACGCTACTCAGATGATTCTCAGCCCCGAGCCGTCTGAGGGCTCCATCAGAGGTGGTCGATCGACTAAGTCCAACCCACAGAGAAGGAAAAACTTCCAAATGGACAGTGGAAACACAGCTGTTACTCGGCTCGGTGTATTCTCTCCTAGTCTGAGTCTATATGAGTCTACATTTGAGCCGCGCAGTGTCTATGTTCTCTCACATTTCGTGTCTCCACATGTTTACTTAGGCGATTCTCAGCCCGGAGCCGCACCGAACAGAAATTGGAGCCGCCTGACAGTTCGGCTTGTTTCCCCAATTTCAGTGCCACTGCTGTTGCTGCTCTGGCGAACTGAAGGAGCCTGGATAGGAACAGAAGCCAACCCGCAGATTGGGACGACTAGTCTAATGGTCAGGCGCCTTGAAGCCGAGAGTTGCCTGAATATGCCTCCCATGAACACACACCGAAGCGACGAATAATTCCGCGTCGAATGTGGAGAAATCCGCGTAGGGATAAATGGATACAAATCCTCACTCATTTGCAATCGACTTTTGAGCTTGGTTCAGCTCTTGAGATTTGTCCATCAGCTTGTTCACCAGCTCTTTCGTCTCCGCTGTGGCCTCGTTCAGCTTCCGTTCACATTCACCTGTAATGGAATCACCATCATGACCATGAAGTACATACTGTCCATAGCGAAACAAAGTTCCGGTCCGCACTTAGTCTTAGTGCATACTTCCCGCGACGAGCGACGCGACATAGTGTCATTTATCTATATCGACTAAAAATTGATATTGCTGATATGCATTGCCGCGGTTGCCCGTCGCGGTAAGTATGCACTAGGCTGTCGTTGCGACATACAGCACAAGCGAAATTCTGCTCAGACGATGGTAGATAGAGCTGAGACCTCGACTTCCCGGTATGATTATCTCTTCCATACTTCGTTCTGCAGCAGCGGTTGTCTGCAACTGCGGACCGGAATTTCGTTCCGATAAAGACTTTGAAAGGGCTCCAATAGCGGAGCCAAATACTGTAAAAAAGAATTCTCAAAGATGCCCAGCGCAGATGCCCAACATCTGACTGGTATGTGAATAACTTCCGACAAAAATTTCTGCTAATCGTTATGAGTTCGAAGAAAATGGCTTCTCGACAACCGCTCGACAAACGAGCCGACCGCGTGGGCTGACAGTCTTATTCGGACGGACTTAAGATGGCCGGCCGGCGACATCGTTCTAATAGACGGCTGTAACTTTATGGGGCCTGCATGGCGTGCGTTCTAAAACCTTCACAGTTTGCCGGTTGGATCGAGTGATTGGAACGGTTACTATCTGAAAAGGAAAGCGAAAATCGCAATAAAAACCTGACTTAAAGGCAGTGTTCACGATAATCTTCAGTTTTGGGATTATTTGCTATATTGATTAAGTGGCTTCCGTGTAGAACTAAAATGCCGTAGAAATTGAGAAAAACGCACCAGAAGTACACGAAATCCTTAAAGGCAGCGTCCGCGCAGAAAACCACATTTGGGTTTTTCTTCTCAATCCAATGTTTGAACAAAGTGAAGATAGTTGGCAAAGCTTGAGACCTCAATGTTGCGTATTCATAACGCTATAGGCTCGTGAAAACTGCTCCGTGGTCTGAAAAGGCGTTTTCCCGGTCGATCATCTAACACGAGGAACAGAAGCGCCACGACAGGCCGCGGAAATCCAAAATTCTATATTCTTTATTCCGTGAGATCCTCGAGTTCAGACTTGTGTATTGAAACCTTTCTGTTTTTAGAGAGCTTTTGACAGCAGAAAGGCGAAAAGAATTGTGGAACCTAAAAAGTTAAAGGGGCTAAACCAATTTAGCCGTTCAAATTTCCGACATTTGTGCATTACACAAGACACACCGGACAGACGTGAACAAAAAGGAGCTGAATGCTTCTGGATTTTCGAACGAGCTTTTCTCCAGAACTTGACTGTTTTGGGTGGCCTTTTTACGATATATCACAACCTGGTGGGTCCACCTCTACAAAATTGTAAAAAAATTGTTCACGGTTTTTTGCGCGTACGCTGCCTTTAAGTATCAAACCGCCTCTTAAGACTCACAGGAAGTGTTCGTTGCGACAATGAAATCTTTTGTGGACCCGTACTTTGTTATTCTGTACTTTCTATTGCTCCGTTCCTTCCTTAGAGCCCTAACTATCCCTGCTTTGCATAAAATATTCTTCTACTCTTGATTGCCTCAATTTTCCACCGGCGACAACCACCATAAGCATGTTCATCCAACCGGACAACTAGTCCATCTTATAGAATAATGTCACTGAAATACGACATTGAAATGCGTTTCCCGCCGTTTATTCGTAATTTTGGTAAAACTTGGAGGCCGACGCATTGTTTTATGTAAAAAACTTGTGGTCGAAAATCATCGTGAACACTGCCTTTGAAGACAGTGTTCACGATAAATCTCGTTCTCGAGGTCTCGGTGTGAAACACTAAGTTGGCAGGTGCTGTAGAGGATAGGGTCGAAGAAAGCAACGAAAACTGGCTAGAAATAGATACAAACGGCTTTGAAAGCTCTCCCGGTGCGCCTACCTACCCCGGTCCGCCCCCCAATCGGACGAGCTTGTGGCGCCGCACACGTTTCGACGGCAATATGCCAAACAACTCTGCCGCAGTTAGCATTATCGATTCGCGCAGATTTCGCGATTAGCGCGCGCTTGCCGAGATCAGCAGGGCCCATGATTCTCGTCCACGCCCTGAATTTAGAAACCTTTATTTTGACTTATTCTGAACGTTTTTCTTCCCTATTTCTTCACTATTAGTTACCTCACGACCAAACAATCCCATTTTTGGGTCGAACTCAAGTGCGATATTCATCGTGAACACTGCCTTTAAGCTAAGAAACAATCAATGTTTTCCTGTACGGGGCTTGGAGTCGGACGGGTTCATAGGCAGTACAGGGGCTCTTCGACAAGTATAAGTGGGTTACTGCACTGGAGCCTATATCTAAAAGGAGATTCACCCAACTAGCATCTCTTTTTTCTGCTGTTTTCGTACGTTTCTTACAAAGGAACTACTATTAGCCATAGTAACTGTTCCGAATGGAATTAACTTTTCTAGAACTATTTTTTGGACGTAGAGCACGAATATGCCCTATGCAGCTGCCCTAGAATGTTTCTGAAAGAAGGTATAGGCGTTTTTAGCCTGATTTCCGAACCTATTGAACCTTCTGAAACCAGCAGAAATCTTTCGAAAATCTGTAAACGGATCTCATGATCGTGTTCAGCTTCCAAAATAACCTAGTTCTGAGTAGAATCAGGAAAATTTCTTTCAAAACACCCCGGAATTGCCTGATGGGTACCCGCGCCTTGCCGCGAGGCTTTGAAAAACGCCTATAACTTCTTCCAGACTGATTCTAGGCAGCTGCCAAGGGCATATTCGGACTCTACGTCCAAAATTGATTTTCGAGGGGTACATTTCATTCGGATTGGCTAGTATGGCTAAAGTGATTCCCTTGTTAGGGCTACCTTTGATCAATGCACCTACTCTGCCAATGGGTGGCAAGGTGCCTCAGAGGGAGAGGCCAGTTAAGCCCCCTCAGTCTGTAAGGCGAGAAATCTCCGGTTGTTGTCTGCCGCCTAAGGTGCAAGTGGCATATACTAGGAAATTTTGACGTAAAAACCAAGTCGAAATTAGCTATTTTGATCGCTGTCGCTAAATCCGCAAATTATCGCCATAACTGCAGCGAGAAATTCTGTGTTCGGCGACAGCCTGTGTTGAACAGCAATCTCAGCACGCTGAACGCATGGAGGCCGTTCGTTTCTTGTAGGTCCAGCTTTTCTCCCAGAGTGACTACACGACACTCTGTGGCTGGTGGTGGAGGGCCACCCCGATTTGCTTTCTGGACGATCTTCACATGGATCACTTCGCCATCGGGGATGCTGCAGGCCGTGAGGAAGGAACGGCCATGCGCTTGGTCGCGACTGGAACCCTTTTATAAATAGTACGGATGATCAGGACAGGGTGGCCGATCGAGGCGAGAATCTTCCACTTTTCTCCACAGTCGAGGCGAGATATTTCTTTGCAAGGGAGATGTACCAAAAAGTTCACCAACTGACAAGGGAGGTATACAAGGCGCACAGTACCGCACATGTTTTTTTTTGCAAAAACGGCGTTTTGCGGCGTTTTTGTGCTAACAAAGCGCCGCATCGTCATAACTAACTTGAAATTTGACGAAATTAGATTTTCAGGGAGTTTTCGTGTCCCTCTCAGTCAGGCAAATGCAGCGGTATGTGTAGAAAGTTTTTTGGACTCCGGTATTTTGTTGAGAGATGCGTTTTTCTTTCCAAAATTCACATTGACTACAGGCCAAAACATGACAGATGTCTGCAATCATGACCGTCTGATCAGTTCATTGTGAGATATATTGTAGTGTAATTATGCAATTTTCTATGAACTTCTGGAGTTGAATCTTATATTTTGTAACACTATCGTGTAGCACTCAATGGCAGCAATTCCGAAATGACTTCCAATTTGAAATCGGACTACTTTGAAACTAGTTATGGCGATGCGCCGCTTTGTGAGCGCAAAAAATGCCGCAAGACGCTTTTTTTGCAAAAAACTGCGCGGTATTGTATATCGGATCTGCTGAAACGAATTATGCATATGGCCAGTATCTCTTGTGGCTCAATAGTAAAAATGCGCATTATCCCGCCCCGAGCAGCTGGTTCCAGAAAGTTATGGGCGTTTTTAAAGTTTCGCGAAATGGTATGGGAATTTTTTTCGGGGTGGTTTGAAAAAAAAATTCTGAATTTTGCTGAAAACTTGTATGTACATAGGGGTAATCTATGGTTCTGAAAACGAATCTGTGGTGCGTTTGTCAAAATTCTGAGGTTTACTGCAGGTTACGGTAGGTAATATGCTATTTAGGGGGCAAAACCTACCTCAAATGTTCGAAAATCGACAAATGGACTTCAGATTCGTATTCACCACACTGAATAACCGACGGATACGAATTTTGAGTCAAATCTGAGACTTTGATCGAATTACCGTATGCCCACCGTAATCTACCGTAATTTGCTAAAAATCGATAAACGGACTCCAGATTCGTGTTCAGCACTCCAAACAGCCCTCAGAGGAACAATTTTAGCAATATCTACCGTAGCACTTCGCAAATTGAAATAAATAACTGCCCAACTGAAAATCCGTTCAAGTCCAAAACGCTATCAGTCTGCGCAAAGTTCGGAAAATGGGCTTCCACCCAGACTTCGCTCAGGGTGGTAGTTTCGGGCGCTGAACACAATTATTTGATCCGTTTCCTGGTATTTTGAAGACTAAGGCGCGTTTTGAAAGGTACAAAAAGCGCAAAATTCGACGGTTTTGGGCTTATAATTTCTCTGAATCTGCGGTTCGGGACAGGGTACTGCGCAGTTTTACTACATGTGCCCACAAGATACTAGCAATACTATTCGTTTCCGCAGATCCGACACACGCTTTGTATACTTCCCTTGTGGGGCAAGAAATTCCGTAGTTTGCGCGAATTCTTAGGGTAGATGCTTGCAAAACCCTGGGCGATGCCGGTTTTCGTGTGAGGCGTCTTCCAACCCATTGGCAGAATATGTATTTAACGCGAAATTCTAAATTTTAAAAATTGGCTGGAACCGCCTTTCGATTAGTGCACGTTTTCATTGGTCTACTGATGTTCCTCGTATTCTTCTTCTCATCGCGTTGCATTATAGCCAGCTGACATGAGCATTACAACGAAAGATAAGAAAAGAAAAACGCATTATCTGTTCTTTGAAGGCTGAGACAATACTGCTCATAATTTTCATCCTTCTGTCGGTGTTGCATCTAGCACCTGCCATGCCATAACTATGCCTTTTATACATCGGGTGAAACCGGAAACATTAAACTGATAATGGAAAAAAATTGTACGCTTATTGGATCCATTCAAAGGTTAGCAAGACGAATCTCGTTGAAGGCAGTGTTCGCAATGAAAAAGTTGTCGTTTTTCGGCAGAAACGTAAGCTTAGAGTCTCTTTAGGTAGACTAAGGACGGAAATATGACGAAAAACGGCCAGGAAGTGAGTGAAAATCCCGTGTAAAGGTCGATCCATTGGATCACCCCGCCCAAGCCATATAATCGTTGTTCACCGTTTATTTCAATAAAGGAATAGTTGTATAATTTTTTAACACTATTCTCATTTTGTTAAAATCAGTGTTCAAAAACCGTGTTTCGGTTCCTGTGTTTTTGAGTAGGCAAGTTTGCGAAGTAACGGATGGTAAGGACAAGTCCCCATGAGACTCGAATATCGGAGAAAAAGCTGTCTAGAAAATCTACTAAACAAATTATTTATGCCTGCTGGTGGGTCTTGTGTACTGCGGAAAAAACGTCAAACCAAACGTCGCAAATGTTTTGAGCTTCGAAGTTTTTGATTTATTACGCTGCTTAAAGGCAGTGTTCACGATGATTTTCCTTCCCGAGTTTCCACTCAAAACAATATGTTGGCAACCAAGTGTTACCAAAATCACGAAGAAACGGCGAGAAACGCACTTAAACGTCTTATTTCAGTGACATTATTCTCTGGCCTGGACTAGTTGTCCGATTGGATGAACATGTTCACGGTGGTTGTCACCGGTAAAAAATGGGGCTAATCGAAAATGGAAGGATTTTTTAGGCAAAACAGTATTAGTTGGGGTCCGAAAGAAGGAATGGAGCAACTTGTAGTTGAACATTTCAAAAGACGGGCCCACAAAAGATTTCATTGTCACAACAAACAGTTCTTGTGAGAGTAAAGAGGCGGGGTGAGAAAGAAGGATTTCGTGCCTTTCTGGTCCGTTTTTCTCGGTTTCTTCGTCATTTTAGTTCTCCCTGGGGGCGAAACAATCGATTCAGTGACTAACCTCAAAATCGAAGATTATCGTGAACACTGCCTTTAAAGGCAGTGTCCACGATGAAAACCATGTCTGTTTTTTTGGTGGGGGTCGGCAGCTGCGGGGCCTAGTGCAACCCTAACGTTGAAAAAAAATAAGAAAAATGAGCTCGGAACGGTCCCCTACGGGCCCAGAGTTGGACACCCGTCAGCTCGTCACCCCCAGATGCACTTTCCACGCCCACCGACGTAAACAAATGAAAGCTCGAGATCGTGAGATGAGCGATGATTTCCAGTCATTAGCCCCTTTCTTCCCTTGATTCTCAAGTTCTCTCCTTACTCAGGTCAGCTCGCATACATCGGCTGCAAAAGACGGAAGTTACAAGCCTCGGACAACTCGTCCACCATGTTTCCTTAGCTCAATTTTTGAGGGACCATAACTCCGTTCCTAGAATGTCTTGTACGATTCCAAAAACATCATTGGAATCAGCATGGGACCGTATTCAAGATAGGCGGGAAAGCAGAAAAACGATTCTTATCGTGAACACTGCCTTTAAGACAATCGTATGAAAGCAAGAAAAACAAGAGTGAGATACATCACAAAACAAAACATTCGTATTTCAACGAGTATGAACAAGCTTTCCGGGAAAGTTAGTCCAGACAACTCAGGAAACTGCACCGTTAAGAAGCTTGAATTTAGCAAAGCGTTTGAACCTTGGAAACTTCATTGTCTCGGAAATCGAACTCATAAGCGCATTGTACGCAGACGCGGCCCTGATAAAAAAAAGTGTGCGGTAAAGTTAGTTGTTGGTCTAGTTATCCTTATTTTAACTCGAGATCCTCTCGTCCTCGATCAAAAAAGCTTAAAAATTAAGAGAAATTAATTTTCACTTAGCAATTCAAAAGCTTGTGCACCATGCACACATAAAACAACTTTCTTCTGGATTCAAGGGAAGGAAGTTTGAACATTCGACTCCTTGCCTTGGATTGGGGTGTACACTATCCCACCTCTCCTAAAGTAAAGCTTCCGGGTGAGGTCATTCTGACATTTTTTCATACTATCGATATAATTTGGGTGAGTGACTTCTTCGTTTTCTGTTTCCTGTGCCAAAAGCTCTCAAAGGCAGTGTTCACTATCAAAAATGTGTTTCAGTTTCCACTAGGAATGGGTAGTGGAGAGGCCCACTGTGACGCTACATAAAGTTGCCACTTCGAGCGCAAGGCAAACCCCGAAAGCGCAACACACGCCCACCGACGTGAACAAATGAATGATCGAGATTGTGAGATGTGCCACAGTTTCCGATTAATAGCCCCGTTCTTCCCTTCATTCTCAACTTCTCTCTTTAATCAGGTCAGCTCGCATACATCGGCTGCAAAAGACGGAATTTGCAAGTCTCGGACAACTCGTCCACCATGCTTCCCTAGCTCAATTTTTGAGGGACCATAACTCTGTTCCCAGAAGGTTTTGTACGATTCCAGAAACATCATTGGAATCAACGTGGGACCGTTTTCAAGATAGGAGGAAGAACAGAAAAACGATCTTCATCGTGAACACTGCCTTTAAAGACTAGGATGGGTCAATGCTCATGCTTGGATGGAAGAATCTCGCGCGACAAAGAGTATTTGAAAGTTCGGCCTCTGTCCACTTGTTCAACTGTTTCATGACGTGGGCGGAGTGACTCGATGGGTTGACTAGATCACGACCACTTCTCATTCACTTCCTAGCCGTTTTCCGTCGCACTTCCGTACTTATAATTATCAGGGAGACCCAAAGCTAACGTTGCCGCTAAACTATGTACGCGCAACTTTTTCATCGTGAACACTGCCTCAAAAGAGTTTTTGGTACAAAAAAACAGAAAACAAAGTCATTCACCTGAGAATTTCGGGTGGTGGTTATAATGTTTCCCAACCTCAGATGAGGCGGGAGAAAAGGGGGAAGAGCGATGTACGTGATTGGACGAAACTCGGCAAGCGTCAAATCACGCATCTCGCTCCTCCCCGTTTTCCCCGCCTCTTTTGCGGATGGGAAACATAACGACGACCACCAAAGATTTCTGAAGCGCAGAACCGTTCCCGACGCTCGGATTGTCAAAGGTCCACAGTGGGCGAAACAAGCCTAACACGCGTATTTAATTACTCAAGAGTTTTCTTAAACAGGTATTTTTCTATTATATTTGAGAGTTCTGTAGAGACGTTTTTCTATTATCCTCTACTTCGTTGTCTTGCCTACACAAAAACATCCAGAACTACGGATTTTATCACGGTAGAACGAATTGCCCATTTTTTGGCAGAAACGTAAGCCTTGGGCTCGTTCAAAATCAGTGAAAACGAAAAACGGTCAGGGAGTGGGCGAAAATCTCGTGGCCCGGCCAGCCCTTAGGTTCACCCGGCCCACGCCATGTAACAGTTGCCCTGTATTCGTTTCACCAGAGGAGCAGGCTACGAATTTTTGAATATTTGTTATCGTCAAAGGTTCTAACGTCCTAGCATGTGCAATAGACCATCTTATTTTCAAGGGTTTTCGGTTAAATGAACAGAAGACCAAGTCATTTACCTGAGATTTTTGAAGCGGGGCAAACCATTTCTGACGTCAGGTTTGACGCTTTGTCCGCAGTCTCCCGAAAGACCTACAGGCACAATTCAATTTTCCAGGGATTTCTTTGTAGAGTTTTTCTTCCGTATTTGAGTGTTGTGTGGGTACTTTATGCTCACGACCTCTACTTAGAGGACTAACCTACTCAAAAACATTGAAAACCAGAATACGGCTTTTTATCCTAAACACTGCCTTTAACAGCAGGCTTTTCGGGTAATTCATTTAGATAAGACAGTTTTTGCTAAAGATTGTTGGAACAAGTTGCCTGCAACTTTTGCGCAGGTTGCTCTATGGATTTAGGCTCTATACTGCAGGTTTCATGTTTTTACCCCCCCCCCCCTCCACACAGTCCTTGTTACATACGAAATGTGAATCAGCATGTAATACAAAATGATTGCAAAACAGGTTTCGCTAATGACAAGCTCATGAAATTGCGTCCAGCATTCAAGCAAAATGTTTAAAAGATTCTCGGAGCTCGTCAAACCATGTAACAGAAATACAAACAAATGTCTAACTGGAAGTGGACTCACTCAAATCGAAAGCATCTTCATCCTTCGCATCTGCAGTTAGTCCTCCTGACGGTTCCGTGGGTTTCTCCTCTTCCTTTAATTCCTCTTTTGGCAGTTCTTCGGGTTTTTGAGCAGTTGCCACTTCCTCCTTGAGTTCTGGTGTAGTGTGGTCAATGACCACCACTGGCACCTCTGGTGATTTTCCATCGTAGTGCTCTACCTCGACTGGCACAAAACTTGGAACTATAGCAGAATTCGTGTCAAAAACTTCCACACCGACTGGCTCATATGCTGGTACAGTGGTGCAGGTTGGGTCGTAGATCTCCACTGGCACAGATCCTTCCCGTTCTTCCTGCTTCTCTTGTGGTGACTCTGCTTCAAGTCGCGGTGGGGGAATAAATCTGACCTCGGTGGACTTTGGCTCAATGATCACAGGAATCTCTGTGGAGGTTTCTGGATCATCTGCGTTGGCGGCGACGGGGCCATCAGTGGGAATAATGTCGCCGAGGGGTTTTGGAGAGTCTTCGTGGGGTTCGTCCTCACGAATCCATACAATATCATCGTCCATGGGACGAGGCACACTCGGAATCAGCGATGAGCAGCAGCTGTACACTGCAGTCAGCCGGTGGCAGCAAAGGGCTCCTCCCGCGTCTCAGCACTCGCTTTTTATCATGACACATGTCATTAGCACGCGCTTAGTCGCGATCTCATTGCAACTGAAGAACGATCAAAACTTTTTATAGCACTTATTCACCTAAGATGGGATTGACCTGACCGGGTCGTGGAGACTACTCTGACAGCAACGATTATCCTAGCGATTGCGTTCCTGGTATTCGTAGAAGTCCCAACTTAGTTGCCTGAGTAAATATAGAAAAAGTTACGAGCCCTGCATGTATAAAACCCCTCAGCTGCCTGAATTCGCAAAAGTCTCCATAAGGCTGCGAACGGTCCTCATATTCGTGTTCAGCGCCCGTAGAAATTTGATTTTAGCCGAAATTTGTAAAAATTTCTTCTGACAAAAAAAACGTTTTTTTTTTCAAATAATCTGTTGGAGGTGCGGCGGTGTTTCAAAACAGTAGGCTAAACTTGGCAGGAAACGAAAAAAATGTCAGGAATGCTGAAAAAAAAATCGAAAAAAGTTCTGAAATTTGATTATACAGTTTACGGCAACGGAAACGGCTGTTTTGTCAGAGTATCGAAGAAGAAACACCGGAAATATTGAGGAACGGCAAGTTTTCGACCTCACCCATAAAGTTGGTCCGAATGGGACTGCCCGCCCACGCGGTCTGTGTGCATGTGGAGCAACCGTCACAAACGCATGAGTTCCCATGGTTGCAAGCAGCTGATTGGGATATTATTCACCCTTCGTCAAGTATTCTTGTTAATCGATTTCCAAGTTCGAAAAATGTCTTTCTCCAGCTATTCGACATGTACGCCGTCCGCGTGGGCGGACAGTCTCTTTCGGATGGACTTTACACCATCAATAATATACCTGACGCCTATGCTATGGATACGGGCAGGAATAACAAGAAAAGAATTATTTTTCTCTGTTATTTACAATTTTTTTCGTAATCTTTCATTTTTTCTTACTATTCCTGTGTGTATCTAGGATGAAGACTTTAGGCGTATTGATAATGCGTGGTGAGGAAAAAACGTACCGTTTCTCAACATTTCTGGTGTTTTTCCTTCGAAATTCAGGAAAAATACAAATTCAATGGCGCAACCTACAATATGCTCAGTGGAATTACGTAACCACACAGCCGCCATTTTCCGTCGCCTTAGACTGAAGGTATCCACTGCTTTGGGTTAAACTTAGTGAGTGCCATTGCGGATTCGCGCTGCGGACGCGCGACGCATTGGTTTCGTACGAGCTTTCGCGCTCGTCCCTCATTAGGCCTCTTTCAGAGTTCGATCGCTCTGCGACGCGATCGTGGGCACGGCGACGCGACCGTTGCGTCGCTGTGGAAATCGTAGATTTTGAAAGTGTGAATGCCCAATCGCGGAAGTTGGCGACCACGCACTTTTACGTACGCATTCCAAGCGAATACCATCCACATTGCGAATCAGAATCTGGGCAGCCGAAGATGAAGGTGAACTGCCTGGAAAAAGCAGAACTAATTAGAAGAGAAGAATCAACGTGAAAAAAAGAGGAATTTGAACGAGGACATATGAAACGGTCACTGCACGGCGACGCGATCTGGCCATGTCAATCGCCCAATCGCGCGATCGGGCGACTTTCCCCGCGATCTTGTCTGAAAGGCCGGCGACCTGATCGCGCGACGCGACCAGATCGATACACAGTGTTTTCATTTGGGCGCGTCGCAGAGCGATCGAACTCTGAAAGGGGTCATGTAAGGTTTTATTTAATCTTTTTTTGTTTTCTTGTTTCTCATGTCTTTTTCCAATACTTTTTGGTCTTCAAATGCTGCGTCTATTATATTGCGACCGTTTTCTAAACATTTCATTGTAACTGTTTTGCTTCGCTATAAAAGGGTCATGATTTGACATGAAGTGAAATACTTCTTGTGTATGATTTGGCTCATTTGGCACGAGAGAACGAAAATGTGAGTGAAATGATGGACCATTGATTTGGCCGTGCACTTGTTTAATGAACAGCAAAAATTGAGGGTAGCATTGAAAAACCAAATAACACCCGCCTTACTGAGCACCCACATACAATACCGCCGCTGCTACCCAAGGGTAAAAAACGGGCGAAAACGCCAAAGTGGGAAACTAAAGCGTCTTTCAACCGCAACTCGCTTCATAGTGCTCAGTTTTGAATTTTGAAAACGTCGAAGTGTACAGCATGTCATTCTCCAGTCAATCATGTGAAAATATTCCGCGAAATCCGGAAGGAAGATTATTTTCCAAGGTGAAATACATTTTCATTTTGACAATGCTAGAGATCGCGTACGGCTGTTTTTCGCCGAACTTATGCTGTGAAATCATTATCATTTTCATAACCAACTCCACCTTAAAGGCAAGGTCCGGTCAGATTTTGACACCACCGAAATTCGGGTTAGATAGATTGGGCTGGTCTAGCTGGACGCCGTCCAAAATTTTCGCAAACTCTAAATCCGTCTTAATTTCAGTGAGAAATTACAGGCCTGTAAGTTGTCTGGATTGTTCACGGTATTCACAGCATCATGGCTGGAATGACCGATAATTACACAGCACTTTTGAAGAATGCGTGGACAACAGCTAAAATATGGACGATGGCCACACTTTTCTGACTTTTCTGGATCATCGGCTCACGGAAGTGGCTTTAATAACTTGAAGAAGACCGGTTTTACCGTAGTTTTCGCATGTTCCTTCGGACTACCTGTACCATGAGCACAGATTCAGCGGAAAATCTCAGAATCGAAATTCTGCCCGGACCCTGCCTTTAAAGGCACAGTCCAACCTCAGAGGTAATTTTTGATATTATGGTCCGGTCGCCGCCTTTAGCAACCCTGCCAAGCGCGAAATCTCAGTTCGCTCAAATAAGCGAGGAAAGGCGAGGAAAAAGTCGGCCACGCCCCTTTGAAAGAAAAAATGGGCAACGCCCACTGGCAGGCTTCCGATTTAAATTGGGAAGAGACGCGCGAATGATTTTGTTCAAAATCTATGTTCTTCCTTTTGTTTTCGGTCTGGCTTTATATTGTGACCATATTCAGAATGATGACTGCGAATAACGAGAAAATACAGTCTCGAGACAACTCGTCCGCGAACTTCTGACCGTTCAAAATCGAAATTTTTGAGGAGCCGTAACTCTGTTCGTAGTGAGCTCTGAGCGATTATGGAGACACCATCGTGATCAGCGTGAAATTTCCTCTAAGATAGGCAGAAAAACGAAAAATCGATTATTAGCTTGGACTGTGTCTTTGAAGACACAGTCCAACCTTAGAATCGAGTTTCTGTTTTTTTACTTATCACTAAGAAAATTTCACGCTGATCACAATGGTGATACCGGAATCGCTCAGAACTCACTACTAACGGAGTTATGGCTCCTCAAAAAATCTGAATTTGAACGGCTAGAAGTTTGCGGACCAGTTGTCTGGAGCCTGTTTTTCCTCCTTATTCGCAGCCATAGTTCTGAAGCAGGTCCCAGTATGAAGCCAGACCGAAAGCAAACGGAAGAACATAGATTTTGAATAAAACCAATCGTGTTTCTCTTCCCTATTGGGCTCGGAAGCTTGTAGGGGGCGTCACCCATTTTTTCTTTCAAAGGGGCGTGGTCGACTTTTTTCCTAGCTTTTTTCGCTTCATTGAGCGAATTGAGATTTCGCGCTTGGCAGGGTTGCTATGCACGGCGGCCGGAATATAATATCAAAATTTACCTCTTAGCTTGGACTGTGCCTTTGAAAGAGGTTACATTAATCAATTTCTACTCATATTATTCAATTGGATAGACACGGTGATCATTTCGGTCTTTTCAAAATTGAAAGCAGAGCACTTTGAGGCAAGTTGTGATCGGAAGACGCTTTAGTTGCCCCTTTGCCCATTTCGCCCATTTTTTACCCTTGGATAGTGGCGGTATTGTATCTTTGTGTGACTGCAATTATTTTCAAATTCATTAAATAATGTTTCTCATACAAATGTGGTTTATTACTCATCCGCTAGCGAATATATAGACATGAAGAAATCAGTAACGTTCGAAATTATGCGTTCCTGAATATTTGGTGAACGCCAGAGCTTGATTCTCAGCTTTGCAAAGCTAAGTTGTAAATATTAGCTTGAATGGAGAAAATACGGGTGTGATTCGTTTTTTCAATGCTACTCTCAATTTTTGCTGTTTATTAAACAAGTGCACGGCCAAATCAATGGTCCATCATTTCACTCACTTTTTGGCGTTCCCTCGTGCCAAATGTGCCTAATCATACACAAGAAGTATTTCACTTCTTTCAACGAGATTCTTGCGATTTCTTCAATGCCAAATCATAACCTTTTTAGAGCGAAGCAAAACATTTACAAATTTGATATTATTTTAGCAAAGGTTCTCTTTGAGAGAAAAAGCAAGAATGTCGCTTATGATCTTCCGGTCGTTGTCTTCTGTAATCTACTGGAAACCTAAAAAAGGACTTCACAAATGTGTTCAGCGCCCCAAATAACATTCACTGTCGGCGGACTATTATACCAACTTTTGCCCCTAAGGTTTGATTGTGCCTTTCAGAAGCGACTTGCGCCCTCCCAGTGGGGTCACATGCATTTATCAAAGCGTCCTGCGCACTCCCACTTGGGTCCCGCACACCTTCTACGACATCCGGCGCACTCCCACTGATGTCCCACACTCATTCTACGGCGTCCTGCGCACTCCCACATGGGTCCCGCACACTTTCTATGGCGTCCGGCCCACTCCCACTTGGGTCCCGCACACTTTCTACGGTGTCCGGCGCACTCCCACTTGGGTCCCACACTCATTCTACTGCGTCCTGCGCACTCCCACATGGGTCCCGCACACTTTCTATGGCGTCCGGCGCACTCCCACTTGGGTCCCGCACACTTTCTATGGCGCCCGGCGCACCCCACTTGGGTCCCACACACTTTCTATGGAGTACGGCGCACTCCCACTTGGGTCCCGCACACTTTCTGCAGAGTTCTGCGCACTCTCACTTGGGTCCCGCACACTTTCTATGGCGTCCGGCGCACTCCCACTTGGGTCCCGCACACTTTCTGCAGAGTCCTGCGCACTCTCACTTGGGTCCCGCACACTTTCTACGGCGTCCGGCGCACTCCCACTTGGGTCCCACACTCCTTCTACTGCGTCCTGCGCCCTCCCACATGGGTCCCGCACACTTTCTATGGCGTCCGGCGCACTCCCACCGAGGTCCCGCACACTTTCTACGGCGTCCTGCGCACTCCCACATGAGTCCCGCACGCTTTCTATGGCGCCCGGCGCACCCCCACTTGGGTCTCACAAACTTTCTGCAGAGTCCTGTGCACTCCCACTTGGGTCCCGCACACTTTCTACGGCGTTCGGAGCACTCCCGTATGGGTCCCGCATACTTTCTACGGCGTGTTGCGCACTCCCACTTAGGTCCCGCACACTTTCTATGGCGCCCGGCGCACTCCCACTGAGGTCCCGCACACTTTCTTCAGAGTCCTGCGCACTCCCACATGAGTCCCGCACACTTTCTATGGCGCCCGGCGCACCCCCACTTGGGTCCCACACACTTTCTGCAGAGTCCTGCGCACTCCCACTTGGGTCCCGCACACTTTCTACGGCATTCGAGGCACTCCGGTATCGGTCCCGCGCACTTTCTACAGCGTGTTGCGCACTCCCACTTGGGTCCCGCACACTTTCTATATCTGTTTTGCGCCTATATTGAAATTGGCCCCATGCTGATTCCAATGATGTCTCTGAAATAGTACAAGACCTTCTGGGGATGGTGTTATGGTCCCTCAAAAACTGAGCTAAGGAAATATGGTGGACGAGTTGTCCGAGACCTGTAACTTCCGTCTGCCGATGTATGCGAGCTGACCTGAGTAAAGAGAGAAGTTGAGAATGGAGGCAAGAACGGGGCTAATGACAGGAAATCATCGCTCATCTCACGATCTCGATCATTCATTTGTTCACGTCGGTGGGCGTGTGTTGCGCTTTTGGGGTTTGCCTTGCGCTCGAAGTGGCAACTTTGGGCTCTTTTGGAGCTTTTCCTGGCTCGTTCTCATGGGTTCTTTCGACGTCAACGTTACTGTGTGCCCCTCCACTACCCATTCCTAGTGGAAACTGAAACACAATTTTTATCGTGAACACTGCCTTTAAAGGCACAGTACACCCTCAGATATGAAATTTGAGATTTTTGTGTAATTGTGTAGAAGACCTCTCCTGTATAACATGAGTGAAGTACGAGACCTCGATTCCCCCAAATAAGCGAGATATAAGCGACCACCACAGGCCCGGACCCCTTCCTAATTTTCGATCTCAATAGCGGCTCGGTGGATGGATGAATTTCAGTAAGTCGTCGTTCTTCAGTCCACTGTCGCGTTTTCTTCTTTTCCTGGCGCGTTTCCGCGAAACGACTGCGAATGAAGAGAAATACAGGCCTGAGAAAACTCGTCTACCAAATTTTTACCCTCAAAATGCAGGCATTTTCAAGGAGCCATATCTCTGTTTGTAGGGGGTCTCGTACAATTTCAAAGATTCCACTGTGATCAGAGAGAGGCTTTCTCCAAGATAAGCATGAAATCTGAGAAATAATTTTCTGGGTGTTCTGTGCCTTTAACCCATTCGCGACCACGCCTAATTTTGGGTGGCTGCACGTTCGGACCGAGTGCAATATTGCGTCACCGTATACAGTGTCCCACCGGTGGGCCACTTTGCTCGAATGGCACGCCACCAAAAACTACTTTTCGTTTTTTTGTTTATCGTTGACGTTCACGTCAAAATCACGATGCCAGAGTTTCAACTTCCATAACTCTTTCCTTCCAGAGAAACGGCCTCCTAAATTTTCAACTGTGTAGTTAAGACCATCCACAATATCACGTGAGTTCGTTGAAATCTAGCGGTTTGAGACGTTAATTATTGTAGATTACCATGATGGATATTCTTCTGTTCTTCAATTGACAGAAAATGCTCAGTGAAATGATATTTTTTCAGATTTGCACTAATTTTGCTTAAGCTACTCCCTCGCTCTTGCGGTCCATCGCATTCCAACGCAAGTTTTGTTTTGTAGTAAACATTTTTAGCATTCTTTTTGACATCTAGACGTAGAAAATACTTCTAAAATTTCATATTGACTGGTAATGCTGATGGGAATGACTTTTTTACATCTTCGCCATTTTTTCCTCGACCACCTCCTCACCTATCGATCTCGGCAACTTCTAGGAAGAATTTTTTTGTCGAAAACATTTTTGTTTTTACATTCAGACGTAGAAAATAGTTCTATTATTACAAATTGACTAGGAATAATTAGTGTAATAACCGTTTTATAGGTTGTCACTCGTTTTCTGCTCGGGCACGTCCCCATTTTTCTCGTCCGCTCCTCTCCAAGGTAGTTTTAATCGAATTTGGAGCCCCGGCCTACGATGGTACACCAACCGTAACCAAGCAAAACTTTCAAAAAAGGCCCTAACGATCTCAACATTAGTGATATTTGCATAAAATAATTTCTGTAAACAAAATACCATCGAAAGAAAAGCCGATTCTCTACGTGGGAATGGTGCGCAGTATGAGTAACCATATTTCTGTGATATATTAAAAAGGGATATACGACTTGACCACTCCTATGTAGAAGTAGGGACTGTTCCTCGAGTAATGAGAAAAAGTAAAAATCCGCCATTGATCGCTTGTAAAAATCCGATCTGTACTCAAATTTGCGGCTTTCGACCTCGCTGCATTCGAAGGGTCAGACGTATTGTAGTGGTGAAGCTGCCAGCGGACCACGAAGTTCATAGTCGACTCTAGAATAGGTTAATACATTGATCATAAGTAGGTTCAGAAATTCATTCATGCGGTGGAGAAATCGATTTTTAAAAACAGTGTCCCACCGGTGGGACACGCGGTCCGAAGTGGTAGCCAGCGCGTGTCCCTCCGGTGGAACACGCGGTCGTGAATGGGTTCACACTCCGAGGACTTCCCACGATATCAATGTACATGCGTAACGTTCTCCGATCTCCCGCACAAGAATGAAGCCTGGACATGGACCAGAATCCATCTGGAGTAGCAACGCGCCATGGCCGGACAAGAAGTGTAAATGAGTGATGTGAATACATGTGAAGAAAACATGGATAAAAACATATTTATTGATGACAGGTCTCAAACCCCTCTACATTGCGTGGTGTCTCCATGGGCATTGTCGTCAAGGCTCAGCTGCTTGAATGTGTACGTTTTTTTTACTATCAACATATTCTTTGGGGATCAGCATCGCCTTTCTTTTGAAGCATTTCTGAAACTAGTAAAATATATGTACAGAAATGGTCGATTCAAAGGGAATGATACAAAAACGGTTCACGGATTCTACGGAGTCGGTGAAGATGTGGAAGCTCTTCCGTCGGCCAAAAAGTTATTTAAGGAAGTGAATCTGTATAAAAAAGAGGCACATCTGAAGGAAGCCACAGTCTGCTCTCTAAGGAAAGGCTGAGGCGGTCCACTGACGCCGTCGTCTGGCGAGGCAGCGGGGTGGCATAAGTCGCTCAGTGATGGCTGACTACGCCTTCGAAAACACGGTTCAACTTCGAAATCGATTTTCCGTTATTCTGCTTAAAAACAAGGTTCACGATAGAAATCGTTCTAAAAGGCAGTGCTCACGTAGTTATGGTCCCTCAAATGTTCAGCTAGGGAAGAATGGTGGACGAGTTGTCCGAGGCTTGTAACTTCGGTTTTTTGCAGCCGATGTATGCGAGCTGACCTGAGTGAGGCGAGAAGTGGAGAATGAAGGGAAGAACGGGGCTATTGAGCGGAAACAATAGCTCATCTCACGATCTCGAGTTTTTATTTGTTCACGTCGGAGGGCGAGCGTTGCGCTTTTGGGGTTTGCGTTGCGCTCAATGTGGCAACTTTAGGCTCTTTTGGGGCCCTTCCAGGCTCGTTTCCATGCGTTCTTTCGGCGTTAACGTTACAGTGTGGCCCTCCACTACCCACTACAACACTGCCTTTAATTTGGAAAAAAAGTTCGCGGATGAGCTGCGTCGTGCACGTTTTTTTTCTCGCTATTCGCAGCCGTTGCTCCGAAGCAGGGCAGAATATGATCCGCTTTGATTTTCGAATCACAGATGATATAAGTTTCAATTACAGCATCAGAAGACAGAGTGCGAGTGCTGTGTGTAGCAAGAAGACTTTTTCGGTTTCGGTCCTTCCCTCAAAGGCAGTGTTCACGATGAATATCTCACTCGAGTTCGACTCAAAAATGGAATTGTTTGGTCGTGAAGAAACAGCGAAGAAAAACCTTCATAATAAGCTGAAATGACGGTTTCTGACGTTCAGGGCGTGGACGAGCTTATGGGATCTGCTAGTTTCCGCAAGCGCCCGCTCAGCGCGAAATGTGCGCGAGTCGATCAGGCTGGACGCGGCAGAGTTGCTTGGCAATTTGCCATCGAAAACGTGCGCGGCGCCACAAGCTCGTCCGAATGGGGGGGGGGGGACGTACCGGGATAGGCAGGCGTACTCTGATATCTTTCAAAGCCGTGTTTTCGAATTCTGTCCCGTTTTCGCTGCTTTCTTCGACCCTATCACCTCCAGCACCGGCCGGCTTAGTGTTTCACACCGAAACCTCAAGAACGAGATTTATCGTGGACACTGCCTTTAATTCAGTATCGTGAATTTTTAGACCATCCGTCCGAATTAGTGAGTTTGCGAATTTTCTGTCTTATTAAGTGTTTTTTTTGGGAGTGGGAGAGTTATGCGGTAGCGTCGTTCAGACCGTTGACCCTAGAAATCCTATCGCTACGATCGTGAGATTTTCCGTCCGTACTGACTCGAGTACAACCCTGAGAAAAAGCGTAAGACTTTGGGGCGGCACTCATTTGAAAGGAGGCGCGTGAGGTCGAGCAGTGTGCTTTCTACCTTAGACTATTGGATTTTTGATATGACACAAACTGTAACTCTCGCTAACAGAGTCACTTCGGAAGTCGGACACACTATGACTTGGGGCGATTCGTAAAATTCCGGGCATGGGTAGCCATCTCACTGTATGCGTTTGACAACAAATATTGTGCCTCGCACTCGAACCTCCAATGCCACCCCCCACTCACATCCTGTGAGAGCAGAGGCAAGGACGCCAAGCTGCCCACAACGATGAAGAAGAGCCCTCCGGGTGTGTGGCTTCACAAGTTTATAATTTGCCACCGGCACAAAATTCTTACGGAAGTGTAATGGTTTTGCTTTCAAAAGTTTTCCATGTTTACTGTCTGATACCGTGACATTTCGAAAACCAGTCGTGCTGCTTTCTTACATTATAGTCCGTGCAGAGCCTCAACTACTGGCTCCTGACGGACGGTGCGTGAATGAATATACATCGCTCTCCATCTCTTTTATACCCTACCCTTTATCAACTGGGTATCATCAGTTTTGTTTACCGTAAGAATTTTGTGCCGTTGGGAATTTATGATCGTCTTGAGTCTTCGGTCTTAAGGCGACGTTCAGAGTTCATTCGCGACGCGACGCGGCACTATAATCAGCGTGCGTATTGATCAATCGTTGTCGCTAGGTGTTCACAGTAAAGTGGCGCGATACATCGGGCTTGACACGCAAATGATGACCGCTCCGCGTCAGTCGCGTCGCGTTGCATTGCAAAGCGGAGCGATGGTCGTCGCGCGCAGGCTAACTCATTGCCGGTTTTCTTTAGGGGTTTTTCCTTTACACAACCAGAACTCACAATGAATACACTAAAATGCGCAGATTTGGGACCACCTGTACTGAAACAAACACGGAAGGACTGCTGATAACTTCGCTGAAAAATCGCTTTCGCTTGCTTAAGCGAAATTTCGTACGTTCGTAATTGCGCGAAGTCGCCCAGCGCTCATACCTGAACTCCTACACGACGTGATTTTCGCCTCGCACTGACATATGCCATCGCGTCGCCCCGCGAGAACTCTGAATACCGTCGTGAGGCCTAAGGCGGCGTTCAGAGTTTTCGCGACGCGACGCGATGGCACATGTCAGAGCGACGCGAAAGTCGCGTCGCGCGGACACCAAGGTGTGAACGCTGGGCGACTACGCGAAATTGCGTACGTCCTCAGTTTTCTGTATGCAACTAAAATTAATCAATAAGTGATCCTATTCTGTATATTTCAGTGTGTTGCGTCTTTTTTTATTTTTTATCTATATCTTTTATTGCTTATTTTTGCTTTCTTTATGAAAATTTGCTGTATTTAAGACAAAAGTACAAAAAAAAGACATCGAGAGCAAATAATGCTCGCAAGGGAAGTGTTTAGAGTGGCCACCCATCCGGCATTTTTTGCGAGTTTCAAAATATTCTCTCGGATTCAGCCTGAAACTTGTATGTAGGGGTAATCTAGGGTGGTGAACACGAATCTGGAGTCCATTTGTCAAAATTGCGAGGTTTACTGTAGGTTACGGTAGGTAACATGTCATTTAGGGGGCAAAAGCCACCTTACTATTCTGAAAATCGACAAACGGACGTTAGATTCCTATTCTCCGCACCGAGTAACCCCCGTATACAATTTTGAGTAAAATCTGAGATTTTGACCAAACTACCGTATACCCACCGTAATCTACCGTAAATCGCCAAAAATCGGTAAACGGACTCCAGATTCGTGTTCAGCACTCCAAATAACCCTCAGAGTAACAATTTGAGCAAAATCTACCGTAGCACTCCGAAAATCTTCCGCTTTTCCCTCGAAATTTTCCCCGGTTGGGAAGCTTTGAACGAAATTAGCCGAAAACCTTGGAAAATCGACTAATAAACATCAGATTCGTGATCAGCGCCCCAAAAACCCTCTGGCATAATTTCAAGTCAAATCTGGAACATTTTTCTGAAACTCTTCAGAACCCTCTAATCGGTATAAAAATTCTCTCAACCGAAAATTCGTACAACTCCAAAACGCTGTCCGTCTGGACATATTATAGAAAATGCTCCTTCACCAAAATTTTGCTGAGGGGGGAAGTTTTGGGCGCTGAACACATATGTGGGGTCCGTTTCCGAATTTTCGAAAGACTAACGCTCTTTTTGAAAGGTACAAAAAGCACAAAAAACGACATCTTTAAGCTTGCAATTTCTTGGAACCTGCAGCTCGGGGCTGGATACTGCTCAGTTTTACTATTGAGCCACCAGAGATACTAACGATACTAGTCGTTTTGGCAGATGCGTTTACCACTCTAAACAATTCCCTTGTCAGCATTTTTCTCTGAGTCGAGTGTACAGAAGAGGGTATTTACAGGTGAAATAAAACTGAATTATGCGCCTGTCGTTTGATCACTGAAAACCCTCAAAAAGTGAAAAACTTCGAAGCTTCAATAAAATCTATTTCTGCCAGACACAGCCTGAAACTACAGAAAAACAGATGAAAACCTATTGGAGAAAAAGGGTGGAAGACATAAGAGTGAAAAGGTTCAAGAAAAATCTGGACGCCCCTTCAGTCCTTGATGAGGCAAGAAAAAAATGATACAATCGCTAGGCGACCATCGCGTCGCGTAGCACGCGACGCGATCGACGCGGAGCGATCATCATTTGCGCGTCAAATCCGATGTATCGCCTCTTCACTGTGAACACCTAGCGACGAGGCGACGCGACGTCGCTTGATCGATACGTAGGCTAATTATAAAGTAGCGTCGCGCCGCGAATGAACTCCGGACGCTGCCTAAGCATAGTACGGCAGCAAAAGTCGTGCCGCAATAATTGGGAGTAAAGGGCAAGGACGAAGCTGAGTAGCCGCCCCTATCCTCCAACGTGGCGGCGCGGCTTCTGCCTCTCGACTATGCAACGGCGTTTCGGCCGCCTATTAAGGCATTTCGGCTAACACATCATGAGAGCACTCAACCGCACGGGTGGACGGGAAGAGCGCGTGCAGCATTTCAGTAAGATGTTGATAATTTTCTGCCACGCGAGATAGACGCAGCACGCACTCGCAACCCTCTTCGCCCACCCACGGGGCGGGAAACAATTATCCTTCTTTCCGGCCGGTAGCTGATAGCCTTTTTGTTTTCTTTGAGGGTGGGCCATGAGGGCTTTGAATTTTCCCGGTAGGCTCCCTGAGATTTGGTAAAACAAGTTGCTCACCCCTGAGTGCCGGCATTTGTGGTAAATCAACACTTCAGGTTGAATTTTGGTTATTGATTTTGTGCTTCCTGTCAGATGGTAGATGCCGTCTTTGTCAGTGAATCCTATTGTCATTACAGCCGCTACCCTGCCTGGAAAATCCGATTTGAGATTTCTTCCAGATACGTGAGCTCATCCGAACGCTTCAGCTGAAGTCTGCACGGATCGAAAACTTTTCAACATTTAAGGTCATTGCACTCACCAAGAAACCAATCGACGAGTTTAACTTTGACATGTCTTGCTGGCTTTCCGTTACACATCAATTTGCCAGAAGCAGATGCCGATTGTATCCTTCCAACTTTACCCCCGAACAAGCAATAACATCGTGGTGCTAACGCGTAGATTAGGAAGAGTAAATATATAAAACGCATCTAGATTTAGAGTGAATGAAGTCAGTTACGGGATTAGCAGACAGTGTACGCGGGATCATCGAAGCCAAACAAGAGCAGGGTTGAAGTATATCAGGGCACCGATTATCATCATGGTCATACTTCTAAAGCAAAAAAACTAGTGTGGACTAGGTAATTTGATTAAGGCTCGATAATTAATTGGGGGCTGCCCGAGGACGAGCAGAGAACATTCGCTCGGCCCACCCTCGCCTCTTATCGTAGCAGAGTTGGAGTACCAGCTCCGACAATAGGTGAGGACAGGCAGAGAGATCACCCTCTAATTTCACCTCGAGCCGCCCTCAACTACTTATCGAGCCTTATCACTCCACCTCGGGTGGCCCTGATCTATGATATGCTGAGAAGGCGACCAGAGGATAGTTATTCAGATAGCTCGAAAACGAAATATCTCACCTCGGCTCGCACTCACCTTTTTTCCTGCGGGAGGTTCCGAATCGTAGCGCCGTAGATGATATAGCTTGGCTAAAGAAGCTATGAGGGCTTCATTTGATTCATAAGGTATCTGACCACAAGTTCTAGCCTGGTTCGACAGCTAGGGTTCAGCAACGTTTGCCAATACCGCGAGGATGGGGTTCGGGCAAAAGGGGTTCCAAATAAAAGTTCTATCAGACACGTGCTGATTTATTTTTGGGTCTTCTTTTTAGCGAAGTGGGGTGAAGCACAATTGAACCAACGTATTCCCTTTTCGGGGGAGCGCCTTATCGCACTGCGACACCGAAGCCCCAACGCCGCTTTCACTCAACTGCTCGGTAAATCTTCACCGGAGCAATCATATCTCACCCGCATAACGGGATGACATCCAAAAGTTAAAACATCCAAAAATCATCGAAGAGAATTCGGCTCACCATAGGAGAAAATGATCTCTCAAGCGATTCGATGAAACGAGTTATGGGTGAGAAGTGTAAGGTTTTGCCAGATTAAATTGCATCGGCTATAGTCGAGCGGTTCGTCTTGTATTTGATAGGCCTCCGTCAGAATAGGTCAAACACCAGTTGAGTCCGAGGCGGGAAACCGACTTCTTGTGAATTGGCCCTGCCCGTGTGGGCGCCTGGATGGATTTTCTGCACCCATCTGTCACAGTTTCGGTGCGTATCGAGCGGATGAGACTCTGTCGATCGACCAGCTCTGACGCGGGTCATAGAAGATAAACATTCCATCCGATGGCAAAAATCGCGTCGGATCGGATTTTCGGATATTGCCGATTTTGCAAAACCGACTCATCGGATAAAAAGGATACTGGCCCAAACGAGAATTTCGAATGACGGATCCTATCCGGAACGAGAATTTTCGACGGTTCGGTTATAGGATATCCGATTGGATAAAATCGGATCCACCGAATAAAGCGGGTAAAAAACGGATAAGAAAAATTTTCAGTAGCACCAAGGATTCAACTCCGTGTATTCAGATAATTGCCATTCTAAGACCAAATGTAATCTCCATGTATTAATCGTAAAAGCAGGCAAATCACCAGTTTTTGGAAAATTTTAGAGCAATAGTTGACATGAGCAGTTGGACCCGTAATAGCATACCTTCAGATTGAAAAAAACAACAAATTATCGTGGTGACCATAAAACAATACATGTTCGAAGATCTTCGACTGATATGGTTTCTTTAATCGTACAGCGCATTTGAAGACACGCACTCAGTCTACTATTTCGGTGTCGTCTTCCGACACATCTTCCTCTCCGAAAGTAAAGCCTAGCTTGCCTGGATGAGTCCGGGAGGAGTAACGGAAAAAAACTATAGCCGATGAAATTTAATCTGGCAAAAGCAGCGGAGCGGCCGGTCATGGCAAAATATGACAGCAATAAGGAAATTTTGATAAGATAAGCCCGATAAGCCTTACTTCGACCGGCTCAAAAATGAGGGAGTTAAGGTATGGATTCGTGACTATCCGACTCAGCTTTATCATAATCGGATTCGACCGCACTGCGCCCATACTCAACGACAACAGGTTGGTACAGAGAATTTTTCGAGGTCTGACGTTTGGAAACTAATGTAGGGCAGCGAATCCTGGGCAACTAAAGTTTACCGTGAATTTTGCAAAAAATTGCTAAAAGTAAATCTTGCGGGGGAATATGTTTTGGACTAGTGTATCCGGAAGGAAACAAGTCGCCAAATGTGCAGAAGGGTGCCCGCAACTATCTATCGGTCTAGTTATCCTAAGAAAATAGGGTGCCTTTATAGTTATGAAACGCACTGTATTCGGACACATTTTACTCTCCGAAAGTAGATTCGTCACTATCCGAGTTAGCTCCATCATAATCGGATTCGACCTCACTGCGCCCATACAATACCCGCGCTAAGATTTGTAAAAACGGGGAGCATTTGCCAAACTTGGCAAAAAAGCGTCCGATGCATGTAACTTTTTTGAATGAAGACTTTTTGAATTCTGAAAATGCTATCATATTCACAGCTTGAATTCCTACATAATAATGTACCTTGTGGACCGAAGTTCCCTAAAATCACTTTGTTTTCGAGTAAAATTGTTTTTGCGGTCGTTTCACAAAAACATCGTGCGCGGCGAAACTTTGAGTAGTAATTGTACAAGTAATATAAGAGTAATCTCTATGTTTTCGTCGTGATTGGATGAAAGTGGGGCTCTCTCGAGATCTGTGCAAATTGAATTTTCGAAATCCTTCATTAAACACTCTCGGGAGCTTCCTGAAAAGTCGGACCTTTGTTGCGAAAGCGCCAGACCGATAAATGGAGGATTTCGAAAAATCAATTTGCACAGATCTCGAGAGAGCCCCTTTTTCATCCAATTCACGATGAAAACATAGAGATTGCTCTTCTATTACTTGTACAATTACTACTCAAAGTTTCGCCGCTTTTTGCCGCGCGCGACGTTTTTGTGAAACAACCGCAAAACAAATTTACTGGAAAACAAAGCGATTCTAGGGAACTTCGGTCCACAAGGCACATGGTTATGTAGGAATTCGAGCTGTGAATATGATAGCGTTCTCAGAATCCAAAAATGTCTTTGTTCAAAAAAGTTACATGCATCGGACGCTTTTTGCCAAGTTTGGCAAATGCTCCCCGTTTTTACAAAACTTAGCGCGGGTATTGTACCTCTCAACGACTGCATGTTGGAACAGAAAACTTTTCTAGGTCTTGGAAAGAAATGTAGCACAGCGAATCCTGGGCAACCAAATATTTGAGGCCGCATTCCTCGCGACTTAGGTGGCATCTAGAGTTCTGCGAGCTGCGAGTTGCTCGCAGTGCGAGAGGTTGGGGGCGTGGCCTTGAAACTCTCGCAACTAGCTTTCAGAGTCTGCGAGTTGCGGGCAGTGCGGGAACCTGATTCGCCTTTCATGGTTTTGCAACAGCGGCAAATGCCGCAGATTTTCTATAGAAAAATGAGAAATGCGACGCGGCATTTGCCGCCAGCGGCAAATGCCGCAAAGTGGAGCTTTCATGCATTCGCGACAGCGGCATCGCGAATCACGGGCCCCGTCGCTGTTTTTCGCTGGCTCCGTCACCGTTTTCGGTGGCCCCGTCGCCGTGTCTGCGGCAGCGACAAGAATGATCCGGACCATGTGTCCCTGCTGCTGGCCTCGCCGCAGCCTATCGTGCCGGGACCAGCGTCGACCCTGGCATTTTGCCAGCATTCTCGGCAATGAAGGCAGCTATCAACCGCGACCTAATTATGCTGTATTCCTCTTCTGCTAGACTTCTACAAGATATATTCCCTTCTTGTATTCTGCTCCCCTGATTCTCTGCTGCTATCTGGCTGTATTCGGAAATGTTTGAGCTTTCGACTTCGCTGAAAGTATTTTCAGTACATCTTTTGTTTTTATTCCATTTCTCCTGCGATTTTTTTATTGCAATACACACTGAGTTGAAAAGGCATTGAGGGATGAATTTATTTATCGCTTCGATCAGTATAAATAGTGAGACTTCTTTAATCCAGATAAATGCACTTGTATTGTTATGTAATGTTCAGAAATTAACCCAATAACTTACGAATCGTGATGACTTCCCTACGGAACAACGCAACATTTCAAACGAACATTGTAGGATTTGTTCTGCTAGCTTATGTTTTGCTCCCTGCTTTATTACGATATTGTGACCAAGATGATGGTAATAGGCAGCTAGGTAAATTATGCCACCTCACAATGTCATTCCTCATCTCAGTGTGGGTTTCACTCGGTGCTAAAAACATTCAGCGTGCTTTGGAATGCCAATGACAGCCATAAATCACTCGAATGTATTCATCACTGTTCAAAATATTTTTTTCTGACTTCCAAGGTTCAAAATATTTTTTCTAGCTTCCATTAGGCACAAAACGCTCTGTCTGGCTCTTTTAACCATCCCCCTCCCCCAATGAAACTCCAATCCTTGCTTTGACCGAATCTTTATCATCGAGCTACGCTGCTATAGCAAGTGTACTCTCTGATATCGTCTCAGTATTGCATACTTTCGGAGGGGGGGGGGCATCGATTCACATATTACTGAAATATATTCTCTGACGTCTTCGGAATTTTTCTTCTTCTTTTTGCGTCTTTTTTTCGCTTCCTGAACCTCCTGTGTTATCCGTTCAAATCATTTGCATTGTAAGCTGGCATTTTTCCTTACTAAAATGACCGCTTGCTATCAGGATATCAACCTTCAGGAAAAATCAATGGATTTACAAATTTATTTAGACGAGGAAAATCTTGTTCGTTATACACATTGTGCAAGAGAAGGACCGGTCCCTGAGTTTGGCGTATGTGGGAGCAGTCTTTTGATCTTCTCCATCCTCTTATCCGCCAGAACAGGTCATGACAACTAGAGTCGGAGAAGTCCTTGGCTTCAGCGCAGCCCGATGGGGGGTGTCCTGAATAAATGAGATTATGTTTGAGTTGCTACGAAAATCCTGCTTCAACAATTGTTTTTCCTGATGTTCTGCTCTTCCGTAAAAGTGAACAAACAGAGGACCCCTTTTTGTTCAGTTACGATTTCTACGTAACGATGTGTTCCATTGGAGCGTCGAAGCGGCAGGACATGTCTTGGTTTTCATAATAACTCTGCCAACGCGTAGCTAGATGCCGCCGAGGGCGCGGCCTGAAACGCCGCCCCATTTTATGTAGCGATAAACTACGGGTTTTAGCTACGATAGCTAAAAGCCGCATATTCTTGTGTCGACGGTACGAAGTTGCAAATTCTACGCGTATTCTACGTAAAAACGAGGGCTAAATTTGATACATTGGTCTTTCTGATGCTAAACCCGTATATTCTCGCTATAATTTTGTAGCGAGAATCTACGGATTTAGCGACAGCCTGTGTTTAAATGCAATCTCAAACCCGCGCTGGCTACGCGGAACGCAGGGATGCCGTTTAAACAGTGTTGGTCCAGTCATCCCATTGCGTGATTACTCGACACTCTGTGGCTGACCGTGGAGGGTGACCCTTCTGGGGGAGGGGGGGGGGGTGGGGGTGGGGTGGCATGGGGCGAAAATTTCCGCAAACGGCTACCGTCAAGCGCTAGCACATTCGTGGATAAACGAAAGATCTTGAAAAAACTATGAATGCTCGTACCTCGACGGTAGCAATAGGATTTTCAATACTGCTCGATTTGCTCCCGAGACCTGCTTCGCAAGACTGCCGAACAACATGAAAATTCTTAACCTGAAATTTATCAACTATCTTCCAAAATATGATAAATGCAAGATACCAAGCTCTCTCTCTAAGAGTTGAGCAAAAACCTTCTCAAAAGGTGATGATCTAATCAGTCTGCCACAGGGAACTGGGCAAGCTATGAAGGAGCGCAATTCTACAGCCCCCCCCCCACCCGGAGAGTTAGTTGATTTGTTTTTTCGTAAATTTTGAAGAGGAACACTTTTGGGTCTCCCCTTCCGGAGCTCAGACGGCCCCCTCCCCCACTCGCAGCTCAGACCCCCTGTGGAGCTCAGCACCCCGCGCCGAACCCCGATCTGTCGTCCGATTTCCGTCAGTCCATTTATCACAGGTGGAAATCATGAAGATATGTAGCTTGACTACACCGCAAAATTGACTACATGAAACGAAAGTTTGTCATAACTATAGTCTATTTACATGTAAAATGATGAGGATCGAATCGTGATCTCACAACTCACCGGGACAATAGCATTATGTAATAGGATGAACACTTGCTTGATAAGAAAAATAATAAGCTAGATTTCATTTCTTAGCACGTTAATTCAATTTCAGCTCGCATTGGCCGAACAACTCACTAGTGCTTTAGCCTTAGGCAGGTAGTTTTCAAATCCATGTTTTGTAACTGCTTAACACTTCTTTGAGCCTAGTAATGACGGTTTGCTTGACACTGTGGCTGAGTTGAAGGGGATCGTGAAAATTTCAACACAGAAAATATCATTTCGGGTGGAGATCGCAGGAAGCTTGCAACCAAAATCGATGATTTGAGAAGGGGATACCTAGGTATATTCTGCAGCAGTCACAGACGCACGTACTTAGTTGCAGGCAGCGACAAAATACATAACTGTACCCAACAACTCCGAGTGGGATATGTGTTTTGGCATCACCTTGCTAACGGAAAACCGTACTTTCTCCCTTCACTACCCCTGAACTTTTAGAACGAAACCAATCTAGATAGAATTCTTGACTTGTATCCACTCGCTCATACACTGGCTGCTTTTGTGGTCCTGAGTCCTAATCGTTTCAGCTGATTATCAAGAGTTACCTGCGCGGTGACTTCCTCCTAAACATAAATGCCACAAATTTGTTATAACGAAGGGCTGCAAATTCATTTCAAATCAGCTCATTTACAAAAACCTTTCCCGTTCGGAAGCGATTTCAGGCCAAATTTCCGTCACCCCTTGCGAAAAAAATCGGAGCGTTTCGAACAAATCGCGAATCGGAAAAAAAGCCAAATCAATCGCAAATCGCACAAAAAAATTCAGTCTATTAAATAATTTACTCCATATCATTACTGGTAGGTAGTTTTCACGGGCTTTTGAAAAACAGAGGACTTTAAACGCAGAAACCGCCTTCTCAGCAGAGAAAATGGGGCAGCATGAAGTAGTTTGAAAGCAAAAATCATTGAAAACCCTTCAAGATCGTGAGCAAGTACCAGGACACCTCGAAAATTGCAAAAAAAAAACACCGCACGAGGCAAAAAGCGCAAAATACAAGCAAATGGTGACAGAGATGCGGGGAATGTGAAGGAATCAGCTGATTTCGCCACCGCCGCGAATTTTGGCAAAATGCCCAGTTTGCTATTGGTCCCGCCACGATAAAACGCGGCAATGCCGCCGTCAGCACGATTTGCTGCAAATCGCTGATTTTGCCGTGGGTCCAAGTGCGGCATTTGCCGCTGTCGCAAAAGCATGAAAGGCGAGTAAATCAGAGCTGCGCTTGAGTCATTGCGTCATATTGAATCAGGGAATGAGTGGCATTGGAGCGCGGTATTGTTTCGGGGCTACATCTCATTCCGTTGCTGTCCTGCCGGGCGATGAAGTGAGCTTAAAAAATGTAAACACAGGAAATTCAGATGGAGACGGGGCCTAAGGATATTGGAGCGATAAAAATTGGGAAGTTTGAGCTCAGTAGCATTGCATTGAAGTTGAAATGAAAGGCTTTTAATCTATTTAGCAATGAGCGTCCTTTAAAGTTACAACCAAATACAAGAAAATTTCAACTCCCATCTAACTAAAACTTCCGTATAGGGTCACCTAGGATATGACGTGAAAGTTTCCTTGAGAATTTTGACCACCAGAAAGATAGACGGTACAAAAAGGCTTGACCCTGCTGTTTTGACGACAAAAGAAGAAAATACCACCCTCAAAACAACAATCGCATATGTAGAGAAAACAAACATGATATTTTGGAAATGGTTTTACTTTCTTTGATACGCACCACTTTCCGCACAAATGTTGTGTGTTGAAACTTCAAAAAAACCATGATTGAAAAGCAAAACTGGATATAATCTTGAGTAGAAACTAAAGGGAAACCTTCACAGGAAAGGAAACAGGAAGCAATCACGAGAAAAAACAAAGAAAAACCAGTACAAAGTGTTTTGTTGGCAAAAGAAATGGTGATTCAGGGGCGGCATGCATGAGCGCAGCGACCGGTGTAGGGAGCCGCTCCGCGTGCCATGCGCGCAGCGTCGAGCAACGGGGCGGCCCCGAATTTCGTGGCGTGTGTTGATGTTCCTAATTTTCGGGGCCGCCCCGTTGCTCGACGCTGCTCGCATGGCACGCGGAGCGGCTCCCTGACACCGTTCGCTGCGTTCATGCATGCCGCCCCAGGATGTACTCGCAGTACGAGCTACGACAAAAACAGTCAGGAGTATTCTTCTCGCAGCTCGCAATGAAAATGGTCGAAGTGTCCTCTCAGTGCGAGAGACTATGAAAGCCCTCTGCGAGAATTTCGTCGCAGAGCGCTCGCACTGCGAGTTGCTTACGCAGTGCGGCAGCAACTGTGAGAAGCCCCCTACCATTTCGTCGCAAGACAGCTCGCATGCGAGGACGCTGCGAGCACGCAGCTATATGCTTATACGTGTCGCAACTCGCAGCTTGCAGGACTCTAGATGCCAACTTAGCCGGCCGCGGAACGCCGCTGCTCACGCAGGATTTCCAACAGCGGGAACCAGAAACCTCCCGTGATAATTAAAATGAGGCGTTAGCAAAAGGCTCTAGCCGTTCACAGCACGAAACATAGAAAAGTAAGAGAACAAGTTTCAGGAAATATTTTGGCTGCTTTTTTTCATTGTTCGCTCACGGAAAAAAACGGAGATATAACCCATGATAGAGCAACAAAGGGGTTGCCCGAAAACTTGGTCCCGCGAGGCCGCGGTAACGTCATTACTCGGTGTTTCACCCTCCGTTAACTTCACAACACCCGGAGTTTCCCTCCCCTTTCAAAATATGAATAGTAAGTGACCTATGTATGAAGAAAGCATGCAGATTGCTCTTCCATTACATGTATAAATACTTCTCAAAGTTTCGCCGCACCTCGTCGCGCGCGACGTTTTCCATAAACGATTGCAATAACTATTTACTTCAAAAACAAAGCGGTTTTAGGGAACTTTGGGTTACAGTTCACATAATTAGGTAGCAATTTGATCTGTCAATATAATAGCGTTTTCAGAATTGGAAAAAGCCTTCATTCGGAAATGTTAGATGCATCGGACATTTTTTGCCAAGTTTGCCAGATGCTCCTCGTTTTCACAAAACTTAGCGCGGGTATTGCACCTTGTCCGAGTATATTTACATTGAAAGATCGAGCCTGAAACAATCAAAGCGCGAATTTAGTTCCAAGATTTTGCGCTCTTTGTTTACCATTGAACTATGTTTGGTAGAGCGGTGATTCTCTATGTTTCCGTACTCAAAAGTCGAGAAAAGGTCGGACTAGGTTTGGTTCGTTTCTATCACACGTATAGCCTAGCTCTCTCATTTTGAGCTGGTCGAAGTAAGACTTATCGGGCTTATCATGTAAACATTTCCTTATCGCTGTTATGTTTTGCCATTGCCGACCGCTCCGCTGCTTGCTCTTCCCGGACTCATCCGAGCGTGCTAGGCCTTATGTATAGATTTTCTTCATTTGCTCAAAAAAGTGTTATTTTGCAGCCCAACCTCAAATCTCTTTCATTGTAGAAACATCTCATCACTGAATTGCTCAGGTGTTTCTAAGTTCTCTCTGAATAGGACTGTCCGCCCACGCGGTCACCTTGTCTGTGGAGCTGCCGTTGCAAGGGCTTTATTTCGGATGAGTCCTCGCATGGTTGCAAACAGCTGATTGGGATATTACACACCATTCATCAAGTATTACTGCTAATCAAATCTCAAGTTCGAAAAATGCCTTAGTGACAGGTATTCGGCGCGTACGCCGATCGCGTGAGCGGACTGGGGCTCGAACGGAGTGCAGTGTACATCGAATGAGGTTAGGGCTATGTATGTGTGGTCTTGTTAGTAACTAACACTTACGAATTACGAATTACGATTTATGAATTACGAGGAATTCAAAAAATTACGATTTACGATTTACGAAATTATAAAATTCAGTTACGCACAGCCCTGGTCGATGCAACTTCGCATGATCTTCTGGCTTGCCAGGCTTGAGGATTGGCAGAACAATTGCTTGCTTCCACCTAGCGGGAATGACACCTGTGCTGAATGACGAGTAGACTAGATCACAAAGCAATTCTAGGAACTGTTCCGGCAAGTGCTTGAGATGGACCGCTGACACGCCGTCGGGTCCCTCGGCTCTAGACTTCTTCATGGACTTTATGAGGATAGACATCTCAGTGGCAGTTATGGCAGGTATATCTTGTCGGCTGAGCTTCCTTAAAGACCGGAGAGTGAGCCTATTGGAATGATCACGGCGGGACGTCCCTGAAGCAAAGTGTTTTCTAAGTCAACATGCAGCCTTAGATCCAGACTCGAATTTCCCTGAAGGGAACTCAAGCATGTTGCGATCTGCTGCCAATTTCTTCCCATACAACCGCTTAAGAATGCTCCAGGTCTTCTTTGCATCAGTGGAGAAATTCGAGGATTCAGTGAACTCCGTCCATCGCATCCGCTTGTAATCATTCAGCCTTTTTGTGATCTCTTCAGACTGTAGTTGAATGCTGGGATCTCCAGGATCAGCTCGGCATTTCTCGTCCCGTAATTCGATCAGCTCCAGGACGTCTTTGGGGACGTTAAGATGAAACGTTCTAACGCGCTCTGTAGGAATTGCAATCCTGGAGGCATTGCATTTAGTATCAACGATGAACTTGTCCTTCTCATGAACGGAGCCGGTAAGCGGATAGTGGGCTACCCGACTGAGTAACACCTCCTTAAACATGACCCAGTTAGCCTCACGATAGTTGGTGTACAATTTGCTGCGCGAGCCTATGAAAGGTGCCAGGTGACTATTGAGAGACGAATCCAATGAAGCACATATGGGTACATGATCGCTGGCTGTAGCTATAGCAGTGGACCAGTTACAGGAAACAGCAAGAGAAGATGATACAAAAGTGACATAAGGAGAGAACGGCCTGCCCGTGGATGGAAGGCGAGTGGGGGTGTCCTCGTTAATGGCAACAAGGTCACAATCCTCAGCAAAAAGCTCAAGTAGTTCCCCTCTGTCATCGGGATCTAGAGAGGAGAACCATGATGTAGAGTGAACATTAAAATCGCCAGCCATGACAACAGAAGACGATGGGAGGGCAGTGTGCACAGATTGCAAAATGGAGTGGGGTCAAACAAGCTAGGACACGAGGATGTGGGGGGGATATAAATATTAACAATATCTACAGGGCAACTTTGCAATACAACATGTACATTCTACAACATTATCATTAGGAAGAGCTATGAGATGAGAAGGTATAGAAGATTTAAAGGCAGCGTTCACGATGATCATCCTCCTTGACTTTCCAAAGTAAAATGAAAGGGTAGAAGGATCCTAGGCTCCCAGTGCCAAAGGAACGGTAGAAAACGAGACAGGAGTGGCAAAATAACGGCTGCAAACAAGCGTTTTGGTGCCCCAGACACTCCCCGTGCCCCAGATCCGCCTCTTGAAAGGAACAAATGAAGACTCAGATTATAGGAATGATCAAGTGAAGGAAGTGCTGATAAGTGAGCTGTTTGCTTCATTGCAGTGATAGGTATTATCCTTCTAGCGGTCAATTCCTCCATGCTCAAAAATCAACGTAAACAAGAGAGGGCCTATTTTGGCTAAAAAAAAAGCGTCTGTCGTGTCCTTTTAGGCATGCCTTGCTATATAGGGCACCAGACCTTTCGTAAACCGTGGAGATATCGGAAGTGAAATTTTCCGTGAACACTGCCTTTACACACGTAAATACACTTCCAACGTGAGATGTGCGAGGGAGGTGGTAAGGCGTATAACCGGGGAGGCGGGGTAGGGAGGATGTTGGGCTAAGTTTAGTCTCCTGAACGAGGATGACATCTGGATGAAAGCGTTCAATGTACAATGTGAGTTCAGCAAGTTTGGCACGCAGGCCATTGATGTTAAGTTGAAAAATGTCTAGACTATGAAGAGGATTACTAGGGGGAGAGTTAGAGCAAGATATACAACAGTAAGCATCAGTGTAGTCATTATAGTTGGTTAACCCCGAACATTTGAGATGTACCCAGTCGAGGCGACCACCGCACTGAAAGCTTGCATGTTGAGCAGATAATCCACAGTGAAGACAGGGATAACGTGGAGTCTTGCTTCTCGGTCCCGGGTTCCACTCAATGCCAGCTCGTAACAGTAGAATACGAAGGAGTGCAGCAGCCAGCCATTTGCACTCCAATACAGAAAAAACTCCTCGTGGAGTTGTTGACGCCCGTTTGATGAGTCTGCTTGATCTTGGTAGTCGACTCCACAGATCCACCACGCGTTGGTTGAGCATCTCGGATCCAGTATTTAATCGTGCACGTTGGGTACTTCTTCACATTTACGACATTATAACTCTTACGACTTCCAATACGTCTGATTCTCCGCCCTCCTCCGACCCTTCGCGATCTCCTCACGTCTTCGAGAGTGAACGAAAACCGATGTCACGACAGATCGTGTCGATACTGCACCTCTCAGAAAGCATGTGAATTACGTGGGACGGTACACTTGATCGCCTATCAAGCATGCGGAGAGAAGTATGTAAGTGAAACGATGAGACCCCTGAGAGTCCGCTTGGATGAGCATATAAGAGCCTTGGCGAATCCTGCTGCTAATATGAACAGCAGTTTCGCTAAGCACCGCAACTTGAACACTGTAACGAAGGCCCACCTTCCTTTGAAGTGTCGGTTCTCCATCGACATCTGGTGCGACCATTGGAGCGAAAAGTGATGGAAGCGCGTGAAATCCGGCGACTGCAACCGGAAATCAATGCCAGAGAGGAGCTGCATGACCTTCTTAGGCTTATCCAATAAGTTCGCTACAACTCATGGGCACCCGCAGTTAGCCTTATTCGTAACGCGCATTCGATCGAGTGGGGTGAGCACCAGGGATGTGCGGCAATTGCCGTTTGCCGTTTGTCATTTTGCCGGTCATTTTCGGGCCTTTTTTGCCATTTGTCGCTTGCCGAAATTTTTGCTATTTTTCCGGCAAAACTCGGCAAAACATTGAAAGGAAACGCCGCTCATGCTCGCGGCCATGTAGGCACTAGGGGTAATCCGATTATCCGTTGTTCGCTTAAAGGCAGTGTTCACAATAATCTTCAATTTTGAGATAATTCGCTGTGTTGATCAAGTGGCCCCCGTGTAGAACTGAATTGACGTAGAAATTGAGAAAAACGCGCCAGAAGTACATGAAATCCTTCAAGCTCACCCCGCCTTTTAAGTCTCACAGGAAGTGTTTGCTGTGACAATGAAATCTTTTGTGGACCCTTCCTTTTCAATTTTCTATTTTCTGTTGCTCCGTTCTTTCCTTAGGGTCCTAAGTAATCCTGCTCCGCAAAAAATACTCTTGTATTTTCGATTGACCCAATTTTCCACCGGTGACAACCACCATGAACATGTTCTACCAACCGGAAAACTAGTCCATGTTATAGAATGATGGGACCGAAATAAGGCGTTTTAATGCGTTTCTCGCCGTTTCTTCTTAATTTTGGTGACACTAGGAGGCCAACGCATTGTTTTATGGGAAAAACTCGGAGACGCACATTATCGTGAACACTGCCTTTAACCGTTATCCGGGGTTTTGACTCATCTGGTGCGGTAGTAAATGGGTTCGAAAACGCGAGTCAACTTGCGGTGAGTTTGCGGTAGACCGCAGCTAAACGCGAGCTTTTCATTTGAAGATTTTCGGGAAAGGAACCAGGCATTGCTGAAACTACGCTCTCTGAAAACTGCTGAAACTACGAAAGTACCATGCCACGTTATGAGCCACTAGATACGCATAGTGTAAACCACCTCTAAGCCATCCTGGGAGCCTCTATGAACAGCGCTTTGCCTTGATCGCCGCCAACTTAACGCATCACACTGCGTCACGGTGTTTATGATATGCTACAGAAGGAAAAGCGTTGTTTCATTATCAGGGTCTACCGTGCCTTCACGGTAGTGAGTATAGGCTTTACGTGCCCTTAGTTCCCCTCCCGCCCTCTGTTCATTGACGCAGTGAGCTGCAATCTTTTGATATTCTAGGACTCAAAAACTGATGGATGATCATATGGAAAGTATTTACTTTGTCGGATGTAGCGCAGTAGATAGTCCAACTCCAAAGTTGTGCTTTAGTTTCTGATTCAGAGTTTCGATTAATTCTGATGTAGCTAAAAGAAGCAGGGAGCGCTTGTGCGACACAGAAGCATTTATGAGGCTTACGTGGGCAGGGACTCTGAGAAATTATGCCGCTGCAGTGCCAGGAAAGTACCGCCACCTTCGATTGTGCCGCGATAGTTCCACCCTAGTACCGCAGGAGCTCCGTGATTATTACTGTGCCATGTAGATTCAGTTGCAGTGTCTTGAGGGTCGACAACGCCGCGACGTTGCCGCGACAGTTCCGTGTTGGAATCGCACGAGCTCCGCTAGAATGCATCAGCGACCCACCGTCGACTACGATTAATTGTTCTGTGTGGTAGAACGGGCTTGCTGCTGGTTCAATAGCCCAAATTTGACGTTCATCCCGTGTCTCCTAGGTCGCAATAACGGGTATACCTTCCGTCCCTATCAGAGGATGTAAGCACCGCAGGTGTGTATTTTTGTCCGTTGACCCACCCAGTTGCATTGTGGCTCAATTTATAATGGTTACTCGCAGTTGACACTGTTTTTGTCAGAGCGCAGCCACCACAGCGGCAGCGGCACTACCACGTGGCCGCAGGGGCAATATTGCGGGGGGCGGCATGAAGTCGCTGCGACTCGGCGATAGTGCCGTTTCCGTGCCTGTAGGAGCCGGAGCTGCTTCCTCGCGAAGCCGCAGCGGCGACTTCTTTGATTTCCATGAGGTCCCACATGTGTTGTTTTTGTTCATCTGAAGCCTTGAAATGGAGCTACTCCCTTGATTTGAAATTAATATAATGTTGAAATATGTATTGGAAAAAAAGGAAAAAAATAGGGCGGCACCTGTGAACAACTTTTGGGTCAATCCAAGGGATGAGTTTTTTTGCCGTTTGCCGATTGCCGTTTGCCGGCCGGTTTTGGGATTTTCTTGCCGATTGTCGTTTGCCGAAATCTCAAAATCGTTTGCCGCACATCCCTGGTGAGCACTTCATGATTTTCCTCGCTGGGTCGTTTATCATACATCATCCCTTTAGCGCCTGGGGCTTTAGCAGCCAGTCCAACCGTCAAGGGAACCCTGGTTCGTGTTTACCTAATATGTTGTATTTACTGTTGAACTATGTATTGTGAAGAAAAATTTTCAAGGTCTGATGACGGCTTTATAGCCGAAAGCTTACCGCCGCAATAAAAAGATCATCAGAGCTTCCATCACTGTACGAAGATTACATTATACCTCGTCACTTTACTTTTTTCCATTGATGTTTTCCACTCCTACAATTGGAAAAAATGTGAAATTGGCAAGAAAATCTTATATGCATTTATCAATCAAATTGAACATATTTCAAAATCAGCTTTTCGGTGAAAGTCTATTTCATCGATTATCATGGGTTGATTTGGATCCATGTGTTCTTCATTTACGTGGTCTATCAAGGCCCAGTGGTTCTAAAAACCGTCAAGAATGCGAATTTTCGTGAATAGCATTGTCAATACAGGTGAATCATGCGTAGAGTTGCAGAACAGTTTCCTGCGGATGTGATCCTAACATTATCAGGACGCTCCCTTGTCGACCTGGAGTACGCCGATGACATTGTGTTATTTGCTGAAAACAACGCAAAACTGCAAAGGATTCTGAACCTCGTTTCGAAGTATGCCGCAGCCTATGGACTTCGTCTTCGTCCGGACAAATGCAAGCAGATGTGGGTCTTTCAGAGGCCTCCAACGGGAGTGTCTGGACGGACAACGTATCGAACTGGTGGACGATTTCTGTTATTTGGGCTGTTTGCTGAAGAACGATGGTAGTTATGCAGCGGATATTCGACAACGATGTGCGAAAGCTACGTCTGCATTCGATTCTCTAACCAAGTGTTTGTGGTCTACCCCCATCGCGAAGGAAGTCAATTTGCGCGTCTACTTATCCGCTATTCACCCTATCATGATGTACGGATCGGAGAAGTGGGCAGTACCGAGGAATCAGATGGAAAGGTTGGATTGCACGGAAAGGAAGCTTTTCAGGCGTTTGCTCGGATATTTCTGGCCGCGGATGTGCCACAACGAAGATCTCTACAACGAGATTGACGCCTTACATCTACGTTTGACACGAGGGAGGTGCCAACATCTCCCAATGCCATCTCAAGCGGCAACGGAAGGTCGTCTTCGTCTGTTGGGGCATGTTTTAAGAAGACCGCCAGATCGTCTTGTTCAACACGCTCTAAGGATGCTTCCAAGTCCTGTCTGGAAACGGCCGCCTGGACGTAGGCGAAAGTTTTGGACGGATGTGGTGAAGGAGGATTTGAAATCACTCGGCATTGAAAGGCAATTCAGGCGCGATGTTTTACTTCGCAGGAAGTGAAATAGCGACCAATGGATGGATTGCGTTAGAATTGTGGCTGAGGACCGTGACAAATGGACACGGCTAACTACTAGGACGGCACACCTCGGTGAAGATGCGGAATGACCGCTCCAGGCGAAGCCAACCGATTAAGTCAAAGTAAGTCAATACAGATGAAAGCATTAGTGTCGCGCCGACAATAACAGAAAAGAAGTTAAGTCAAGAACTTTAAGTCAAGAATTTTGAAGAAGGTCTGGGTTTCACTTTCATGACATGTTTTGCACGAAAACTGAAGTTTGAAGGGATCAAATGATCTAAAATAATCGCGTCGCGATGGCAATTGAAAAACCTTGACAACAATCTCACTCTCATCCAAATTGCTATTGCAGTGAACATACCTTGACTGTTGCTTCACATACGGCACAAACAACATTTGGAGTCCGTGAAAATTCGCTTTCGAGTGGATGCTTTTCTTTTGCATGCGCACCGAGAGTTCTCTTGGACGTATATGGCAGCCCGCAAATACATGTGTATGCGACATTAACGGATCCAAGTACTTTGCGGAGACGTTTGTCCTTTTTCACAGCAGCGATGTCCTGGCATCGAATAGATGCTTGTAAAGCTTCTTTCCATTCAGATGCATACATTCCCGTCAGTCAGTGCTCAGCAAAGAGTTGGAATTTTCGTCCACATAGGAGGTACTAGAGAAAGGTTCGATCATTGTCCGAAATGATCAAGATTTGAGAAATTTTGATTCCTACATACAAGAGCAAATCGCAGCTTCTCCGAACTGAAAAGCTGACAATTTCAGAGTTTCGACCTCATCTGTCCAATTAGATAGGGTATTAGTAACTGGTTAATGTTAAAAGCACCCATTTAGCACTGCTCATGTTAACGTGAGCAAATCCCAGCTTCTCCGGCTCAATAACATAGAAAATATGTATTTTCCCCAAGGTACAGTATAGCGGAATAGCTGTCAATAGCGGCCGCAGACCGCGCGCCTTTATCGAGAACCTGTAGGAAACAGCACCCACCACGAAATGTTCAAGAGTTATGCTGAACACTAATGAAGTCCTCAAGCCTTGGTTTCATAGATCTCGAGAATTCCCCACATCTTCATGTGGAGAACGAGAGTCTATGGAAAGTGCAGCCAATCGCTTTTTCAATAAATTGATTGAAAACTGAACATGAGTACCGGGAAAATGGATGTTAACAGGAAAATCAGGGAAAGAGTTTTCTTAACTATTCATTCATTGTCTATGTGGATTCACATGACAAGGCAGCCGTATCGAAAAGATAAATGTCTAAACTAGCAAAGATTCGTAGGTATCAGATAGTATTGAGGAGAGAATCGCATAAGCTAGCAAAGATTCATAAGTGTTCGATTTGAAGCAAACTGCTGATTTTTTTTTCGGGATACCCGTAAACAAGCCTTTCCTACTAGTATAATATGGTAGGCAATGGTTTTGTTTCGAAAAATATTACGGATTGTTTCTATCAGTAGTTTGAAGAAGGTAACGAATGCTAGCGCGAATTGAAGTTTGAATCACGGAAATTGTTGAGTACGTCTATAAAATTGTCATTCCAGCTCCTACCATTACCAGAAAACTCTCAGATGAGATAGAAATATTGGTAAAAGTCATCGTTTCTCGATATATGATTATCGCCATAGAATGAGTCGTTTTGTCCGTGAAAAACCGTCGTCAAACAATTTATTTCACGGCTGAGATTACGGTAGACCGATTCTGGCGCTCTTAACTATCGTTCTTGTATGAAAGCAAGCAGATCAGTCAATTTTTGACTAGATGAGTACATAAATATTCGAGTAGGTTAGTCCGAAGGTTAATGTTCAGTGACTGAAATTCAATTTCAAGCTAGCTGATGTTCAATCGTTGACTACGAATTCGGTCAATCACTTACTTCTGGCATGTAAGACCTATGTTCGTCCAGTTCTCGAGTATGGTACTACTGTCTTTAATCCATCATCTGTACGTAGCCAGACCAGACTCGAGGCTGTGCAAAACAGCTTAACGAGGAAGTTGTGGATATGTACACATGGATATGACTATGCCACCATTCCTTCAGCTTCCGCTTGCAACAACATTTTCAAACTTCTACTTCTTCTATCACTTAAGTTTCGAAGGAAAAAATACGACTTTCTGATGATTTATAAAATGTTGGAAGGTAAAATTAATGTTCCGGTCAGCCATTTTTATACTGTTTCCGCATCTAATACCAGAGGTGGTGCAAGCAAAATTGGTTTCACTAGGGCAAAAACCCGTCTGCGTTCCTCTTTTTTTACGCAGAGAGCTGGCTCTGAATTTTTAAAATTCTCTAAAAAGCACGCACTGTCAAACTCTCTGGGCCAATTCAAAAGACTAATTGATAGGTACCTCAGGAAATAACTCATTGGTTTATCACGTTCTGCTCTGTTGCTATTTTATGCTATAACTGTTTTACATTAACTGTCTTAATTACAATTTTTTCTGCGTTTTGTGTTTGAAGCGTGAATTTATGTCACGTATGAATAAATAAAAAAATAAATAAATATCCAAGCCGACTCCTGGCATTCTTTGGAAAAAGATTGCTGTAGCCCTTCGGGCACAGATCGGTATGAATGTGATTGTTTCATTATTCAATTGAATCCTGATTGCCCCCTCCCCCCCCCTTCCCGGCAAGTTTTGCACCGATGGGCGCTTGACCTTTTTTTCGAGTGTGCAGAACGTCATCAAAGGTGTACAGTACCCTCGTTAGAGCGTGCAGGGAGTGTGCTGGACCCCGTGCGAGTGTGCAGGAAGCGTGCAGTTTTTTGTGTTTTTCCTGCACACTCCCACTGGGGTCCTGCACACATCCTGCACACTCCCACTGGGGTCCTGCACACATCCTGCACACTCCCACTGGGGTCCTGCACACATCCTGCACACTCCCACTGGGGACCTGCACAGATCCTGCACACTCCCACTGGGGTCCTGCACATATCCTGCACACTCCCAGTTGGGTCCTGCACACATCCTGCGCACTCCCACTGGGGTCCTGCACACCCACAGTGGGGTCCTTCACTCATCCTGCACACTCCCACTGGGATCCTGCACACTTCCGGTGGTGTGCCGCACTCATCCTGCACACTCCGAGTAGGGTGCCGCACACGTCGTGCACGCTCCCAGCGAGGTCCCGTACACATTCTGCACTTTATATTGAAGGTACCGCTTACCCACGCGCTCCCACTTGGGTCTTGAATACATCCTGCACACTCACACTGGGGTACTGCACCAAATCATCAACGTCCTGCACCCCTTTTACGACGAACTTCGTACTCTTCAGCTAGCGAAAGCGTTAGAAAAAGGCTTTATCGTATGTGATCTCGCGTTTAGTCCGCGCGAAACTGCAACTTAACACGAGCTGACAGAGAAAATGGAAATAGTGTGCAAATGAGAAAGAAGATGGATAGCTTACGAAAAAGTCCTCCGGAGGACTTTTTCGGAAGCTATCCATCTGTTTCTTCATTCAAACACTATTTCCATTTTCTCTGTCAGCTCGCGTTAAGTTGCAGGTTTGCGCGAACTTACCGCAAGCTGAAAAAAGCTCGAAAAATCTTATAAAAAATTTCCAAATCACTAGTTTTTCCAAAAAAAGATAGATTGAACTTTGTTTGAAGATTTTTCTCACTACGCGTATCTAGTGACTCATAGAGTGGCATGTGTGTGCTTAGTTTCAGAAATGTCTGGTCCCTCTCTTGGAAATCGTCAAATAAAAAGCTCGCGGTCAGCTGCAGTAACCGCGAGTTAACTCACGGTTAACTCGCGGTTATCTACCCACTACCACCCCAAACTTCACCCACAAGCTTGGACTGTGCCTTTAAGAAGATGCAAAGAGTCGCAAACTGCGAACGATGAAAATTATCTTCTTCATCGATGACTATTTGCGCTATAATCCTGCCGCATACTTTATAAAATCGACATTGCGAATGAAAATGTCGTTTCAAAAGATGAAAGTGATAGCGAAAAGATAATCCGAAAAAAACGATGTCAGTAGATTTTCGTCCACTATTGTATAAGCGTACAATGTAGGCGTGATTGCCGAAGCTCCGGGTTAGAGCCTACCAAAGCACAGATTATCGCCACAGGTCATACTTCTGAAACAACGGATGAGGGCGGCCCGATGTGAGATTTGAGGACGAGCACTGAATCTTTCCTTTGCCCACCCCCTCCTGTTGTCGGAGCCTTGTTGGAGTTCCAGCTTCGACAATATGTAGGTGAGGGCGGACAGAGGGAATATTCTTTGAAGGCAGTGGTCGCGATCAAATATGCCTAACTTATTTTCCTCTCTAAACCCTTTTCTGGATTTAGAGTTGTAGGACCTCCACATCATCGGCATCGATGATCTCTAATATCCAAAAACATCAGCTGGCTTGGAATTGGAATTCAATCAATGAACATTACTCATTTAATCAAAATCATTGACAAAAGTGCTTGCTTTCAGTGTTCAACTGTTTTTACTAGGTAAATTTGCATTTATTTCTTCCTCTGAATGCCGATGATTTTTGACTGCTCGGCATGAGGCTGCGATCTTTTTAGTCGGAGCAATGCACCTGTGCACGAACTGGCATCTTTGAGCTCTAGGAACTCTAATTCTAGCCCGTTTTTAGCCGAGCTACCTTCATAGTTTCCCAGCTGTTTTCGATCTAAGCTGATTTTCGCAGTATTTTCGTAAACGTTTTTCATCGTGACCACTGTCTTTAATTTCATCTCGCCCGCCTGATCTGTTATGATGAGAGGGCGAGCTGAGGATAGTTGCTCATGTAGGTCAAAAACAGGAATACCTCATGTCTGCTCGCACTCACATTTATCCTGAAAGATGACTCCAAATTGCAGCGGCGTTGATGCTGTAGCTTGGTTGGAGAAGTAACGGTGGCCTCGGTTGATAGATAAGACCTCTGGTGACATGTTTAATTAAAGAAAAATACTCTATTCTCTGTTCAGTTTTTAGCTTGAGCGTTTCTTTTTGAACAGTTTGTAGAATGATGAGATTTGATGAAGTTTTTGTAGCTGGAATGAAGTGATTTCAGATGTGGAAGAGAATAGAATTATTTTAGATATAAATTGTTTCGCCCCTATCGTTAGACAATTTATATCTCCAGCTATCCCGGGGCTCTTTAGTGAAGAAGGTAGCTAGGAGACTTTATCTTATATTCGGACAATCAGAAGAATGTAAACATCATATATGTTTTAAGTTACATACGTCATATACACGTCAAGGTCGAAAAAATTCGTTGTTAACCCCTGTAGTAATGCCGTTCGCACGATTAACATCGCTTTGAGGCCTACTTTATTGAACAACGTTTTTTCTCCAAGTTTAAAGCATCTCGTAGGATTTGGACAGATCGCCCGAAAATATTCAAACAAAAAGATGGTCGAGGTGAAATTTTTTGTTTTCTATACTGTATACAAATTTAGTATGCCTCTTCACTGCGATATCTGCACCGTATAACGATCTGAAAATGACATTTCAGACGTCTTTTGTTTGATTCTAGACCCTTACAAGCAGTGTATTATTAGATAGCTCTTTACACCCGGATTTTAAATAATTTTTCAGGTCTGAAAAAGCTGGTTTTGGAAAAAGTTATAAGGGAAGGACCAAAAAGAAGCAGAAACATGTCTTAGCGCGCTTTCTCGCCAAATCTTACTGATGGTAGTATACAAATCCCAACCAGATCTCCGAGAATAAGAAAACTTTTTGTAACGGATACTATGTATCCCAGATGGAGTTAGTTTTGAACGATCCCACTGGTGCTCATCATAGCCAGAATTTGAAAGTCCAACACTTGTGTGGGCGGAGTGCGAGCCGCCATCATTGTTTTTTGTTCACTTGCATTCCAGGCAATTTGACGTGCTAAAGCGGGAAAGGAAAATCCGGTGGTATAGGCTGTGGGAAGGGAGGTAGCAGTGCTGCTGACAATGAAAAGGGAAGGAGGACTGGAGCAGTCTCCATTGGGAACGATTCCGGTGCCACTCCCAACCATGCCATCCAGACAACCGAACGACAAGTTGAAGGGTGACAAGAGTGTTCATGAGGGCCGAACACTGGTGTAGAAGGAGAACTGATTCAGCTGGAAGATTTGATGCCAGAAGTGCAGTGCTGTTTATTCATGAAGGCGCATCAGGTTGTCGGCTTGGTGGTGGATAGAGATTGCCAATTGACTATTAGAACGTACAAAACACTTGCGCTCTGATCGCTGCAGTTAAATGGTTTTCCATTTACAGCACAGCTATTCATAGATTCAGAACCCCTTGTGGTGGAAAAATGTGTGTGTATGTAGAAGCATCGAATCTCATCATTTGTGGTGTATGGTCCTGGGCTGCTAGAGCTGCGATTGCTGCTAAAGGCGTTCGCCATAAAAAACGGACGTTATGGTATCCTCATGAGAAGGTAGGTATGGTCATTACAAAAGTGAAAATAGGTGAAAATGGGAGAAAAAACGCTCAAAAATAAGATTTTGCTGGTTGTCAGCCTGCCCACAATTGACTATATTTCTATATATGCTTGCTCTGGCGTCTTTCGTCTTACATCCTGCTCATACTTTTGCGAAGCGGCAAATGTCGCGGATTATCAGTAGAGAAACGGGAAATCATCTGTTTGATAAAGCTATCAAACATCTAATTTTTCATTTTCTACTGTTTTTTTAGCGGCATTCGCCGCCTCCGCAAAATCACGATTTGGATGTTAAACTGAAGAACCAGCATTTATGAGATTCTTGTCAGTTGGGGTCGGGCGCACACCTATCAATCAGCCGTTATAACTTATTTTCGTGTTAATCTTGTTTTGTTTTCTGTATGTCTTCGAGTTTAGGTGGCAAAATTTATTCGTCGGCCTTACGTTTCGACAGGGTCGTCGTCATCAGATGCCTAAATGTAGTGGAAGGTTTACCTTGTGATCTACACCATCAAACACCTCCGCAGCTCTAGCGTTTTCGACGTTATGCTAAGGTCACAACGCGAAAACACACTTTGACGTAGAAAACTCACACATCGGACCACCAAACGAGCAGAGCGCAGTCTGCTTTGCACGAGACCAGTAGAGCGAATGAGTCATACAGCGCAGTGCGCCGCTTTCAATGAGCTGACTCATTACGCAGCCCACTGAGTGTGCTAGAGGTCGCAACGGGGAATGAAGGGCAAAAGGTCATTTGTCACAGAAGGTCTCTCGAAACGGCTGTTCATGCGTGGATTTCTCGAGAATATTCAGAAGGCCTCCAACGCTTTACGTGCTGAGATGTCCACCTCCACTGCCAGAATGGTACAACTGACATCAAAACCTTCGTCATTATGGTCTTCAACTCTATGTTTGCCAAGAGGTGTCGCTATGACACTGCGCCTCTTGCCGGCTAGGTGCTCTTTCATACGTGTACTCAACATCCTTCCAGTTTCTTCAATGTAGATAGCGTTGCATGACTGGCATTCAATCTTATAGATTACACCCATCTTTGCACAGTCTCCAACTTTACCATTCGGGCAAACAACACAATTTTCTGAAACGCATTCAGTATCATACAGTATATTCCGAATCAGTTGCTGCTTGATGTTATTGTTGGGTATATTCACAAGCAGTACCTCATTGCCTAGCTGCGCTCGCACGATGCTATGTTTTATTGCAGTGCACACTTGATCAGAACTGAAAGGTATGCACAGTGGTATTTTGTTTTGCCGCAATACCTCTCGCGTATTCCTATCGCCTCTGTACTGGTGTGGAAATGAGGTGTATCCATTGCTATGAGCTATATCAATCGCCAGCTTTCTTGACTCCAGACGCTCGTCTTCACCTGTGCACATATCCGTGGCTGTACGGAGCATATTACGTATGACTGCGCGTTTTGTACTAGTGGGATGAGCTGACGATGAATGAATGAGGATGTTTTTGCAGCTCGGTTTTCTATACCACTTTATGCGGACTTCTCTCTCTAACATGCATACTTGTGTATTCAAGTACGCCAGGCAACCATGTGTGTGTTTTTGTTGTTTTGTTTTCGTGTGTTTTTCCTGCCGCTTTTCTCTTTCGCACCTTTGTGATGACCAGACCTGCATTCTCATGAAGAGAACTCAACAATCGATTTTATCGTGAACCTTGCTCACGTACTCGTAGGGAAGTACTTCGGCAGAATAGGGGTGGCATCCCGGGGCAGACATCGAATTCAATCCTTCCCTGTCAGCAGCAGCTGCAGTTAACAGCGGTATATAATTCCAACGCATGCTGGGGTTGAACCCCTTGATTTCGGCAGCAGCTGCTGCTGTTGGCTGTCAGCAGCAGCCGCTGCCAAAAACCATGGGTTGAATCCGGTTTCGGCCCTGGTATGCAACCCCTATTGTGCTGACGTACTGACGTGCTCTGAGAATGCTACCCAATCAATAGCCAATGAGTAGCCTAGGAATGTCTGTTTTCTGCGTGATAGCAGAGACGTGGTAGGGAAGCAGCTGGTTGCCGCGAAATAGCCGAGGAATAGCCGCCAAAAGGGATGTGTACGGCGTATTCCTGAGGCATGATTTGAATGTCAACACCGCAGTGGGTTCAACTACCCAAGTTTGCGACACTTGGTCTCCGCCTAGCACCAGAGGGCCGAGCCCGACCGCTGGAGGCTAAAGTGGTTGCTCGGCGAGCCGGTGAAGGTCGCGTTGCGTGTCGCTGTGCCTGTCGCGTTTTGTTTATTTCTCGGTTGTTGCTCGACTACTTTTCGGCTGTTTCGTAAACAACATGATCTCAGCCGCGTAATATCCAAGAATTCGAGAAGTATTCCGAGAAATATGTAGCATATCGGGAACTGTTGCGGAGCCTGTTAGGCTATTTCTAGGATAAAACCCTCAGAGTGAGTGCCTCGAATTATGATCTACCCGCCTTTGACGTGCCTATCAATGTCTTACTGGCCATTTGTACAGTTTCATGGATATTTTACTACAGTTATAATGAAGGTGTTCAGAATTACACTATCTTTTCACTTAGAGGCAGTGTCCACGACAAAAATCGTTTCCCAGTTTTCACCAGAAATGGAAGGCTTGGGTCCTGCTTGACACACTAGTGAGGAAAGAACCACAACAAAACGATGGAAAAGTTCGAATGGTGGTCCTCTCCTACGCAGAATATTCCGATGGTGGACGAGTTGACACGGCATGCGAATCACCTGACAGATTCGATATCGCTGAACCGTTTTGGGGTGTTTTGGGTGAATCCTTTCTGCTTCTTCTGTTTTCAACGCTTTTAGAGACATGAGCTTCAGAAATATAAGGATTTCGAGTATTTGCTGGTATTTTACTACATCACACATACATATTTTACTACAGACATCATACATTTTACATCAAACCGCATCACATATTAGGTGGTCTCGTGAGAGGAAGCGGTCGGTAGTGATCTCTGGTATTGATGAATCTTCCGATGTCATGTCATCGGTTAGGGTATTACATGATGAGAACTGTATTGCTAAGATATTAGATCATTTGGAGGTTGAGTGCAGGCCCACATCCATTTATCGGATGGGTAAGCCGAATCCTGGTAGGTCACGCTTGATTAAGTTGGTCTTGCCTACAACGTTTCACGCTAATCTAGTCTGTCGTCGAGCCCACTGGCTCAAATCCTTCTCCTCCAGGGGGTTCGTTATAAGGCCCTCTCTCTCAAAGGAGGAGTGGGACAGGGTCAGGGCCCAACGGCAGCTTCCCAACTCTAGTTCCGAGAATATCGTTGCTCCTGTGAATGTAAATTATGTCAGCACCTCGAACATTGTAACTGATCCTCCTGCATCTTCCCTGGGCGACCCAGCCCCTACGAGCTCGGGAAACTGCTAAACTCTCCCCGGATAAATTTGTGCCGCCTCACATGTATTGCCAATAACATTCGCTCACTAGTAAAGAACGTTGACGCGGTGAAATTCTTGCTTCAAAAATTCGACACGGACATTATCTCTTTAACTGAAACATGGTTGAACGGTGGGGTTGGGTGGGTTTCTCTACTGGGTGACTGGTGCTCGCATTACGAAGTTCTGAGGTCGGACCGCCTTCGCAAAAAGGGTGGAGGAGTTACTTTTCTGGCTAGGAAACTTTTTTGTCCAGTTCTTTTGTTCCGGGATTCTGTCCCTGATGCATATGAAATCCTTTGCACGGATTTGGAAATCGACTAGAAACCCATACGTTTTCTGGTTGTGTACAGGACACCATCTTGTACTTCGAATTTGTCTGAGCAACTGTTCAGTACCATCGGCGACCTTATTTCTTGTAGCTGGCCTTCTATCATCACAGGCGATTTTAACCTCCCGGATATCAATTGGAATGAACCATCTGCTTTTGCCAATGTGAGTTCCATCTCAAGTTTTTTAACTGTGTGCTCGAGTCATAGCCTTGAGCAATTTGTTAGGGCGTCGACCCGTGGTGGTCATGTTCTTGACCTAGTTCTGTGTAATGATAACTGTATGGTCAATTCAGTAAGCATTTCTCCGCGTTGGGGTCCAGTGACCACTCTACCGTTCACTTTGCACTTAACCTTCCAAGGTGTAATGCTCCCGTTGTGTATAGAAGGAATTTTAGGAAAGCAAATCTCGATGCTATTCGCAACCATTTACTTCATGTAGACTGGTTCGGTTCCTTGGGCACTGTTGTCAGTGTGGACGAAAAGTACGAGCTTTTTCTTTCTATCATCCATCATTGCATTGATACTTTCGTTCCCCTCGAACCGTGTTACCGTAATAAACGAAGACTCCCACCGCATTTAACCAACCTTGAGCGGTTGAGATCGGAGGCGTGGCATTTGGCTAAAACTCAGGAATGTGCTGAGTTCTGGGAACGGTTCAAAAAAGTTAGTGAACGTTTTGCTAATAAATTGAAGAAGTATAATAACCATACTGAGAAAAAAGCTGTCGAGTCAAGTGATAAACATTCCTTCTTTAGATTTATCAACTCTAAACTCCGGGAAAAACCAGGTGTTGGAGTTCTCGAAAACCCCAATGGGGCATTGATGAGGAATGCTAGTGATAGAGCTGAGTTGTTGGCGGACGTATTTCAAAAGTCGTTTTCTGACGTCTCTTCTATGGACAGTCTACCTGTCTCCAATTCTTTCGCTGTTATGGCTGATTCATGTTGGTTTTACAAAGATGAAATTATCAAGGAACTTCTTGCCTGGCCTTCTTCCAACTCTATCACTCCCGACGCCATACCACTCAGCTTTGTCAAGCAGATCGCTCTTGATATTGCAGGTCCCCTGGAGTTCATTTTCAATCTGAGCTTCATGTCTGGTGAAGTCTCCATCAAATGGAGGCAATCATTTGTTACCCCCATTCCAAAAAAGCCCCCTTTCACAGACCCTGCTAATTTCAGACCAATCAGTATAACATCTATTTTCTCACGGCTGTTCGAAAAAATTCTGTAGAAGAGAATCGTTTGTCACTTGGAAGCGAATCGGATTATCTCTCCCTTCCAACATGGTTTCCAGGGAGGGAAGTCCACTGTGACGGCAACCATAGAAGCACTAAACAAGTGGACGGCTTTCCTAGATGTTGGGAAGAGTGTTGATGTTGTGTATTTTGATTTTGCTAAGGCTTTTGATAAGGTTCCTCATGACAAATTATTGCAAAAACTCTCAATGGTTGGTATCCATCCGCGAATAGTTTCATGGGTACGTTCGTTCCTAACTGACAGGACGTTCTCGGTCTGTGTTGACTCTTCTCACTCAACTCCAAGGCCAGTCCTGAGTGGTGTACCACAAGGCGGAGTATTGTCGCCCATACTTTTCAACATATACACTCACGAAATCGCCAGTCTTGTCACTTCCTGTGGCACTGGTTTCAGTGCATTTGCGGATGATATCAAGATCTATCGGGAAGTTTCCCAACCGGAGAATTGTATCCTGCTACAACAGTCTATTGACCTTGTTAGTACTTGGTCTCGCGATTGGAATCTCCCGTTGGCAAAAGAAAAAACGAAGGTTCTCCACTTGGGTAATAGCAATGCTAACAGTAAATATACTGTCAGTGGCTGTCAGATCCAAGAAGTTGACCAAATAACTGATTTAGGGTTCACTATTACTACAAGTCTGAGTTTTGATAAGCACTGTGAATCTATCTCGAATAAAGCAACTTTTGCCATGAATAATATTTTCAGGGGTTTGTCAACTTGCAATCCCTCTGTGCTTAACAGAGCTTACACCACGTATGTAAGGCCTCTACTCGAGTACGGTACCCCGGTATTCAACCCCGCCAAACTCAAGAACATTAATAGATTGGAAAAGATACAGAACAATTCTACTAGAAGAGTTCTTATCAGACAGCATGGCTTCATTTATGGGCAATTGCCCTCCACTGCCGAAAGAAATGCACTCTTTGGCCTTGAGCCTTTGGCTCTCAGAAGGAAGAAGAATGATTTATTTCTGTTCCATCATATCCTTTTCGATGGCAAGTTTGGTCTTAGGCCTGGGGATTTCGTGTGAACGAGAGATTCGGTAACCCGGGGGGGGGGGTCCGATTAAAATCCTTCGTACCGTGTCAAATCTTGAGTGTCGGCGCTGCTTTTTCACTAATAGAATTGTTCCGGTATTCGAAGATCTCAGTAGGAACGATACTATTCCTATAAACTTCGGCGCCTATAAGAACTTAGTGCACATGAAACTGGCTTCCGGGGAGCGGCGCAGTGACCCTCCGTAGTGCTGGGTTGCTCGTTTCCCTGTGCTATTCTTCGGACTGATCCTTCGTTGTTCTCGTTTCATTGGTTTACAGTACCTTTGCTTTGAATATTCCGTTTGAGGTTGATTGTTCGTTTTCCTGTTTTCTTTTTTTTCCACACGAGTGTAAACTTGTGTAAATAAATAAATAAATAAATAAATAAATAAATAAATAAATAAATATATAAATATATATATATATATATCACATTTTTCATTAATCCAAAAATTTCTCATCAAGAACAATTTTCAAAAGGTTAAGGAGGAAACCATTGAGAAGGAGATGAAGAAGCGAGGAAGGCCAAAAACAGGCATCAATTTGCTAAGAAAGAGCGATATATCAAATAATCGTAAAGTATCAATTTGAGCGCATGCGCTCGGGTGTACTGCAGTTCTCCCGTCGCGACGCGGCGGGTTTTCGCGCGCGGTGGATGGGCGCTGAAGCAATGTTCTACAGGGCTCAGGGCGCTACAAACGGAGCGCGTTAGAGTGCGCCTGTAAATTTTGACAGAGAAAGTCCTTCTGAATGCTTTTTTTAAAAAATAGTTTTTTACTAGTTCTTTTCGTAATCTGTTCCACTATTATCGATAGTAGGAGTCATATTATCCTCTACCCGTGATAATTATTCCCTCACGGTCATTACCGCTAAGACCAACTGGGCAGTTTCAAAACTTTAAAAGAGAATCACAGCGATTTCTTACTTGAATGGAAACTTTTGAAAATTTGTTTCGGCTGGAAAAAATACCAGTGGCTTGACTCGGAAAGAAAACCAGAGAGGTTTTCTCGGAGAATAACCCGGTTTATCGAGAATGGAGAGGAGAATGCTGGGAGGAGAAGGGCGAAATGGATATCAGAGCATTGACTGAAAGAAATAACGAATGATTCGAAAAATGAATAAACATTACAGCGCGCGATAACGTGATCCAATTTTAATCATCAAGAGAAGGTAAACTCGTCCGAATTTAGCTGCGGCGCGACGTACCCGGCCCTTATTCGGGGAACTGCTGGTCAGCGCATGGCTCCAATACTGAACTCACCCTCGCGCGCCTTCTAATGCCAACCACGAAACGGACGAAACCCGTCAACGGAAAACTCGACCGCGAGCGGAAAGGACTAGCGCGAGCTGATTTCGGAGCCGATTAGGGCTCTTTCGGGCTCGTTTCTGGTCGTTCTTTCGACCCTAACGTTTCAATGAGACCTGGGCTTTCGATTTTTAGCAACAAAACGAAGACGACATTTATCGTGGACACTGTCTTTGGAAAAATTGATACGCAATGACTACTTCTTCCTAAAAATTTTCTGTTTTATTATTTCTGTTTTCTGACAAACCCGATTTTCTGTTTTCTGAATTTTTGAAGAATTTCCGCACACCCCTGATTCTGACCCCAACCGAATGTTACTCATGGTCAGGTGCAGCATTGTGAGGATTGGTGTTGGCTGCGCCACATTATGGTATACTCTTCTAACTAGTCCCGACACCGACCGGACACAGTGCACTATCAGAGGCGATATGAGTTTAGGATGGGTTGGGCATTATCGATTTGGAGAACCTATTGTTTCTACACCACAATAATCTAAAGGTAGCTCGGGTGTGCGTAGCGATCTGAGAACGTAATGGAACTTAAAGGCAGTGGTCACGATGAAAAACGTTATCGAAAAAACTACAAAAATCAGCTTAGATATAAAACAGCTTAAAAACTATGAAGGTAGCGCGGTGAAAAACGGGCTAGAATTAGAGTTATTAAGACCCTAAATTTCCAGTTCGTGCACACGTGCACAGAAAGATCACAGTCTCATGCCAAGCATTCAAAAATCATCGACACTCAGAGGAAGAAATAATTGCTAATTTACCTAATAAAACAATTGAACAATGAAAGCAAGCACTTCAGTCAATGTTTTTGACTAGAAGTGTACATAAATTCGAAGGTTCATTGATTGAAATTCAATTTCAAGCCAGCTGATGTTCTTGATATTAGAGGTCATCGATGCCGATGATGTAGGGTGGACTCGTCCACCATCAAAAGACAAGGAAGTTCAGGCTTAAAATTTGGCCCAGAACAGCAATTTTTTCGCGATTTTTCTTATAGGTTCTACTACTCTATACCCAGAAAAGGGTTTAGAGAGGAAAAAAGACAAGCATATTTGAGCGCGACCACTGCCTTTAAGCAAAGACGAGGAGTAGATGTCGCAGTTGCAGAAAGACGAACACCAATTTTTCCCTCACATTTTTTAGCAGGACGTTTTCCGAAACGTCGCGGGCTCCTCAACACCTTCCCTAGCAAGTGATAAAAGTCGCTTGCTATTTTCTATTTGTGAGCAATTGTATGTAATATATGTAAGGATGATTTGCCAGTCTCTTGTATTTGTCTAGAAATTCCTGTGCTGACACTTTAATCGTAATTTGAGCAGCTACAAACTGAAGTTCATAGAGAAACAATCTTTTCGACTGCGAACTGTCTTCACTTATAGTTGTTTGGTATGCCCTCTCCCCACTCTAAACTAGATAGATGCACTGTTCTATGGTCGAGTGATTTCTGAGTCGATGTCTCAGCGCGCAGAAACTTTACCTGTCGTGAGTGAAGGTGTCCTCATGGGACGTATCATTATTATGACTGATTCTAATATTTACTTATGGGCCTCATTAATATAAGTGCATTCAGCGTCATTCATGCCTTTTCTTAGCTTGCTTCACATTCTATGCAATACAAGCAGACCTACCGTCGTTGAGTGGTTGACAGAATCGGTGAAAGGAGTACACAAACAGTCCTTGATCAACACTAAATAGATTATGTACGCTTCCATACGCATCGTAAAGCCTTTTCTAAATCTGTGTGGGATTCGAGCACACGCAGCAGTCATCAACGTTGGAAAATTCATGTTTCTTATTCATTCCTTCGACTCCGTTCACCAATACGAATAAAAGTGCAGAGTCTCAGACGAATTAAAGGCAGTTGTTGCGATCTTACTTACTTGACTTAAACGGTTGGCTTTCGCCTGACGCGGTCATTCCGCATCTTCACCGAGGTGTGCCGTCCTTGTAGTCAGCCGCGTCCATTTGTCACGGTCCTCAGCCACAATTTCAACACAATCCATTCATTGGTCTCTATTCCACTTCCTGCGAAGTGGAACATCGCGTTTGAATCGCCTTTCAATGCCGAGTGATTTCAAATCCTCCTTCACCACATCCGTCCAAAACTTTCGCCTACTTCCAGACGGCCGTTTACAGACAGGACTTGGAAGCATCCTTAAAGCGTGTTGAACAAGACGATCTGGCGGTCTTCTTAAAATATGCCCCAACAGACGAAGACGACCTTTTGTTGCCGCTTGAGATGGCATTGGGAGATGTTAGCACCTCCCTCGTGTCAAACGTTGATGTAAGGCGTCAACCTCGTTGTAGAGATCTTCGTTGTGGCACATTCGCGGCCAGAAATATCCAAGCAAGCGTCTGAACAGCTTCCTCTCCGTGCAATCCAACCTTTCCATCTGCGTCTTTGGTGCTGCCCACGTCTCCGATCCGTACATCATGTGAGGGCGAATAGCGGATAAGTAGACGCGCAACCTAACTTTTTTCGCGATGGGGGTAGACCACAAACACTTGGTTAGAGAATTGAATGCAGACGTAGCTTTCGCACATCGTTGTTGAATATCCGCTGCATACCTACCATCATTCTTTAGCAAACAGCCCAAATAACAGAAATCGTCCACCGGTTCGCTACGTTTTCCGTCCACACTAACTCCCGTTGAAGGCCTCTGAGAGACCCACATCTGCTTGCATTTGTCCAGACAAAGACGAAGTCCATAGGCTGCGGCATACTCCGAAACGAAGTTCACAATCCTTTGCAGTTTTGCGTTGTTCTCAGCGAATAACACAATGTCGTCGGCAAACTCCAGGTCGGCAAGGGAGCGGCTAGATGGTGTTAGGATCACGTCCACAGGAAACTGTTCTGCAACTCTACGCATGATATCATCAACGGCAAAGTTGAATAGGAAAGGTCCTGCTACAGCTCCTTGCCTTACTCCAGCTCTCACCTCGAAAGCTGACGCAAACCCGACATGTGTACGAACTGCTGCTGTTGTTCCTTTGTTCATGTCCTCGATTAGTCGAACATACTTTTCCTGGACACCATCGGCTCGCAGAGCGTTGAGCAATTGATCACGATGAGGAGAGTCGAATGCGGCTTCAAAGTCCAAAAAAAGGAAGCTGTAATGGCTTCGAATACCTCTGCCACGATTCAATTACTCCTCTCACTACGAAAACTTGGTTGATGGTCAATCTTCCAGGTCGAAAACTGGCTTGCTCCTCTCTGGTCGTTTGTTCACGATGTTTGATGAGTCGCTCGAGAATGATACGTTCCAAAACCTTGGACAAGACACGCAACAGAGAAATCCCTTTTTAGTTCTTGGGCTCCGTGAAGGATAAATTCTTGTGAAGAGGTACGATGATCGCATGTGTCCACGAATCGGGCATCCTTTCGCACATCCATATGACACGGATGGTGTTGGTCATTTCGTGAATTCCAGACGGAGGAAGAGCTTTCAGCATTTCAGCAGTGATGTCATCTCCATCTGCCTTTCCATTCTCCATTTGCCGGACACAATCCAAAACTTCAGACTCAGTCGGCGGTTCCTCACGGACATCGTAATGTGTTCTCTGAACATGTTGGAGCTCAGCTATTGATGGCGCAGGACGATTCAATTGTGAACTGAAGTACTCCTTCCATATTGGCAGCGTCGCATCACCAACTGCAACTCCATTTGCAGTGTTCAAGACAGGAGAACATCTCTTCATCTTCCCGCTATACTGTCGTAACAACGTGTAGGCTTTCCTCGGATTCTTCTCCTCCCAGGCCTTCTCAAACTCCTTACAAGGGAAGTATATAAAGCGTAGGTCGGATCTGCCAAAACGACTAGCAACGTAAGTATTTCTTGTGGTTCAATAGTAATATTGCGCAGTATCCAGCCCCGAGCTGCAGTTTCCAAGAAGTTACAAGATAAAAAGGTAGTTTTTTGCACCTTCCAAAAAGCGCATTAGTCTTCGGAAAATCCGGAAACGGACCTCATAAATGTGTTCTGCGCCCAAATCTTACCCCTGAGCAAAGTTTGGGTAAAGGCACATTTTCCATACTTTGTCCGGACTGACAGCGTTTTGGACTTGTACCGATTTTCGGTTGGGCGTTTATTTCTACCAATTGAGGGCTCTGGAAGCGTTTTAGAAAAATGTTCCGGATTTGACTTGAAATTCTCCCAGGGGAGTTTTTCGGGGCGCTGATCACGAATCTGTGGTTAATTATTCGATTTTCCAAAGTTTTCGGCTAATTTCGTTCGGAGATTCCCAACCGGGGAAAATTTCGAGGGAAAAACGCCACTTTCGAGATTTCCGGTTTTCTACGATAGATATGTCTCAAACACATTCTCTGAGGGCTATTTGGAGTGCTAAACACGAATCTGGAGTCAGTTTATTGACTTTTTGCAGATTACGGTAGATTACGGTGGGTATACGGTAGTTTGGTCAAAATCTCAGATTTTACTCAAATTTCGTATACGGGGGTTATTCGGGGTGGTGAATAGGAATTTAACGTCCGTTTGTCGTTTTTCAAAATGTTGAGGTGGGCTTTGACCCCTAAATGATATGTTACCTACCGAAACCTACAGTAAACCTCAAAATTTCGACAAGTGGACTCCAGATTCGTGTTCGCCACTCTAGATTACCCCTGCATACACTTTTTGAGCTAAATCCGAGAAAATTTTTTGAAACTCCAAAAAAATGCCTGATTGGTACACATGCCTTTTCGCCAGGCTTAAAAAATGCTCATGACTTTTTTGAACCTGCGGCTCGCGGCGGGGTACTGCGCATTTTTACTATTGAACCAGAAGAGATATTTAACATACTTGTCGTTTTGGCAGATCCGACCTACGCTTTTTATACTTCCCTTGTTAGCTCTACTCGTCCATTCTCGTTCGCGGTCACTTTAAAGCTGCCGACGCAACTTCTTCCTCAGACGTTTCTCCTCCAGGAAGTTTCCTGCAGTTCGAAGCGGTAGTGCCTCTTTCGAAGCGTCCTGGATGCACTTGACAAAAGAGTCCGCATCGCAAAGTTTCTTCTCAGTCCGTACTCCAATATGAATAGAAACGCGTTGTCGGAATTTCCTTCTGCATTCTTCATTCCTGAGACTTGTAATATCAATCCTCTGGAGAGGCTTGGCCCCTCGCTTCCTCTTATGAATCCTCGCAGTGAAGTTCAACAGAACTGGACGGTGATCCGAATCGAATGCGACATCCCACACAACTCTAGATCTTCGAATGTCCGATACTGGAATATTCCTCGTCAGAACATAGTCGAGCTGTAGTTTCAAAGTTGTCATCTTCCGCTTCCGCTGCTCTTCCAGAGATAGCTGGGTTGGTCCCTGCCACGTAAGCTGATGGCGACGATGATTCCTCTTGAATGTCGATGCAATAATCAGACCACTGCGTTCACACAACTCGACAAGGCGGTAGCCATTGTCCGATGTTTGCTCCACTGGGAAGAACCATTTACCGAGTACTTCGGATTCCTGATCAAGTCCCAACTTCGTGTTTGCGTCAATCCCCACGGCACCAGCATGTTGACAAGGTATCCTGGCTAGCAACGTATTGAGTTCCTCGTAGAAGGCATCCTTGCAATTGTCTTCGGCGGTTTCGATGGGCGCATGAGCACTCACTCATCCACAGATTGAATCCTCTGTGATCCCGCAGTCGTACGAATGCATTCCGGCACGACGTTGAGCCGAACTCCTCGACCATACGATTGTAGTCCTTCGTTACAGCTATCGCACAGCTTCCCACTCTCCTGTCATCAGCGTCACCGCAGTAGATGGTGTACTCTCCGACGTTGGTGACGGGTCTATCCTTGAGGCTAGTTTCCTGCAAAGCAGCAAACGGTGCATGGAAGTAGCTCAGAAGATTGGACGGCGCAGATTGTTGGATATAACTCGACAATGACCGACAATTCAGGGTGGCGAAATTGTGGCTTGTGGCCAAAGACTCCATGAACTCCCTAGGTACGAATCTTAAGGTGTTATGGACCAGAGGCCTTAGTGTGCCGAACGGCGACATCTTTAAGCAAGGTACGGGATACTTTTGCGATACAGTTGTGCACGCTATATCGCTCGAACGTTCCCTGTGTACACTCAAACGTCTGCTGGGTTCAGTAGAAGCAGGGGCACCAACGAGCAGGTACCAACAGAATTGTATACACACCCCCTGTTGCGATCAGATAGGCTTATCTTCTTTTCCACTGTGAACCCTTTTCTGGGTTTCGAGTAGTAGGACCTATGAGAAAAAATCGTGAAAAAACCGCAGTTTTGGGCCGAATTTGAAGCCTGAACTTTCTTATCTTTTGATGGTGGACGAGCCCACCCCTCGTCATCGGCATCGATGATCTCTAATATAAAGAACATCAGCTGGCTTCGAATTGAATTTCAATCAATGAACATTGGCTCATCTATTCAAAAACAGTGACAGAGGTGCTTGCTTTCGTTGTTCAACTGTTTTATTAAGTAAATTTGCATTTATTTCGTCCTCTGAATGTGGATGATTTTTGACTGCTCAGCATGAGACTGCAATCTTTTTGAGCGGGGCTGTGCACGTGTGCACGAACTGGCATCATTGGGCTCTAGAAACTCTAATTTTAGCCCGTTTTTCACCGCACAAACTTCCTAGTTTTTCAGCTGTTTTCGATCTCAGCTGATTTTTGTGGTTTTTTCGATGAAGTTTTTCATCGTGACCTCTGCCTTTAACTGGGATAATCTACAGGAAGACTTGATATTTCTTATTCATTCTCCACGCTTCCCTTGCATTTCCTGAATCTTGACACAATCATTCCTTTGAAGCCCAGCTCGTTGACCGTCACATTCGATTCACGTCATCAGAATCCCTGCACACTATCACAGCTTTATTGAAGCGCTTCCAACTGAGTGTTTGCAGTTTTGTCCTCTTGTCTGCTTGTGTGATTCACTCTTTTTAATTTTGCAGAATAATTCACAAGCTTCTGACGATTTCCTCTCGACGTACAGGCTTTTTACAATTTCCTGTCGACGTACAGGGTGGTAAATATAGATCCTCCGCAATTAGTGACACCGTATGGCTTCACTAACGCATAGACTTGTGATAAGTAATCTTTTCTTCAATTCTCACAGGAGTTTCCCCAAGAGGATGAGGTGTTCAAGGTACTCTACCTGGGCGTTCACACAGAATCGAAGCATCTGCTCGTTCAAAAGCGCAGTTTCGCGTGTCGGATGCGTTTGCGCTTCATGCCTGTAACAGAGCTGCATTCGAGAAACCATATTCCGGTTTTCGGAGATAAGACTACTCGATCAGAATATCCATACACGGAAGAATTACTTAGTATCCATCTGGATGAGCTGGATAGCTGAACGTCTCGGATCTAGAAGCCGTGGGATGTTTTGCTAAAAATTTGAATAGGCTTCGACGGATACGGGTCCTATACCCTTAGATGCGGTTTCAATCGACGAATAATTCGGAAGGCGTCATGGCAGACACCGGTGGAATAACCGAACCCCCACCCTCTTCTGACAAAACAAGGGGCTGTGTACCTTACCGCATGGCTGAAGATCGATTGATTCTGTTAACTCTATACAACTTGTTAGGGAGGAGGGCATGTGCACGCGTCAAGTGAAGGATTTCTCCATGCTAATTATGAGTATGGTCGTAGCTACTCGATTGGATCACTCTGAGCAGTGTTATCCCATTGTGCTGGCCACAACAGAGCAGCAGCTGAGGCGACGAATGGCAGACAAAGGCAGCACGTGCTCCTGTATCAGCAGCTCGTCCCGTTATACCGGTGTCGGAATGTCCACTCTTAAGAAAGAATTCTTAGTGCTGATTATAAAGATGCTCGTGGCTGCCCAGATTTACCCTTTCAAGCAATTTTACATCACTGCGCTGGCCACCGCAGAGAGCAGCACCTGCGACGACGAATAAAGATGGAGGGAAGCACATGCTGGTAAAGACACCACAAAAGGCGTGGTGATGTGTGACCAAGCAGCAGCTCGTCACCTTGTGCTAAACTTGCTATTCCGCCCAAGGTGAAAGCCTATTGTGCTCCCTAATAGCACTACGATTGTCTGAGGAACATTACTTGAAGGCAGTATTCGCGATCAAATATGCTTTTCGTCTTTTTCTCTCTAAACCCTTTCCTGGGTCTCGAGTAGTAGGACCTGTAAGGAAAAATCGCGAAAAACCACTCTTTTGAGCCAAGTTTGAAACCTGAACTTTCTTGTCTTTGATGGTGGACGAGCCGACTCCACATCATCAACATCGATGATCTCTTCTATCAAGAACATCAGCTGGCTTGAAATTGTATTTCAATCTATGAACCTCCGTACTTAAGTACACATCTAGTCAAAAACATTGACTGGAGTGCTTTCTTTAATTGCTCAACTGTTTTTATTAGGTAGATTTGCATCAACTTCTTCACCTGAATGTCGATGATTTTTGACTGCTCGGCATGAGACTGCGATCTTTTTGGTAGGCGCTGTGCACGTGTGCGCGAACTGGCTTCTTTGGGTCCTAGTAACTCTAATTCTAGTCCGTTTTCACCGCACTACCTGCATAGTTTTTCAGCTGCTTCGATCTGAGCTGATTTCTTCAGTTTTTTTCGATAACGTTTTTCATCGTGACCACTGCTTTTAAGAGATCAGAAATGGTAACATCGCATCAGACTCCGATTAGGTTCCGCCACCAAACTTTCTGGGGGATATTTTTAGAGGATAATGGGGCTCTTGTACATGTGACATTCCATCCCCTTGAGTCGAGTGTTACGAACTTTTACATTTTTTCGTCCTCTTTGACCTATCCTGGTGTATTAAGGAAAATCTTCAAACTCCGAGTTGTTTCTTCTTCTTCCCCTCACAACAGTCATAAGACTATTTTTGTAACTACAGTTTGTGCTGGAGTGCAGTCCAGAGTAAAGACGTTAACGTTTCTTCTGACGTTAACCTAAGTAAAAAGGAGACATCATTGAACTTAAAATGTATCTCTGCTGACGTGGGCTTAAATCGCATCACACGCCAATCAAACTCTCAGTTGGGCTATAGAGGAGTCGATGATTTTCTCAATAAGAGTCCTACCACAGCGACCAAAAGTGTTGTGTTTTTGAAGTGATCATATTTCAACGTGTTATCATGGTGAGCATATAGTTCTGCTTCGAGCTCTCCGTTCTAAAAGAGTGAATGAGAGCGAAACCGCTGGGCCCAATTGTACCGCTCTGTGAGCTGTAAGGTTTTTCTGACTCCCATGTAATATAGCCAAATGAGAATTTTGGGCGGGCATAGAGTCAGAATGTGCAGTCAATGAGACGCCGTATCTGTTTACCCTGCCTTCTGCACGTACTATCGTTCTCTGAGCCAAAATCCGGTCCGCGATTACGGACTACGGCGGCTGCATCATGCGACACATGATAGTCGTGCTGGGAGAAAGGTGAATCGTCCCGGAACCAAGTGGTCCCAGCACGATTCTCGTGTGCCGCATGATGCAATAGCCGTAGTCCGCAAATGCGGATCGGAATTTGGCCCAGAGAACAACAAAACATATGAGTCACTAGCGAGTGTGCAAGCTGTATTTACACATAGAGATCTTTTTTTTTCTGCATTACATACCTTCATATTGTGCTTTTTGGAACTATATGAAGTCCGTGCGTACAGATGGCGTTGTTGAGCTTATCGAACCATTATAATTACACTATTGTGACTTGTACAATCACGCACTATGGATGAGCTGTTTCCTCTTGCGTGCAATCTAGTCGGCCATAGACAAATGAGCAAGTCCATGTCCAGATGGCTTGCAGATTTCCCTTCATTCTGCAATTTTCTAATAACAAAAAGTGCAATCTACTAATATGAGAACATACTTTGATCGAATTACGTTTCATGTCTATTTGATATAGTGCATTCAGGGTGTCTGACAGGCCCGCTGATTTTTTTCTGGCGCTCAAATGAGTTTTGTAAACCACCAAAACCGAAATCACCAACTCATTTTTGGATCACAAAGTTGTATTGAAATAACAAAAAGAAACAGTCAGTTGTAGCAAACGGATTTGGCCTTGAACAAAATGATAAAATGTTCTGGAACTCCTCATGTTAGATTTGGCCATAAAGAAATCTTTCAAGTGTTGTGAAATTGTTGCAAGTGGATTTGGTGCTGGACAAAGTCATAAAATATGAAGTTTCTCGAGCCTACGCCGGTCGCTGAGGCCGCCGGAGCGGGTAGGAGCAGGCATTAGGGCTCCACTACCAACAAGCTGTTTTTAACTATTCAACACATTAGGGCCTAAACTAGTACAAAATTGAATAAGAAACAAGCAAGAAGTATTTCTAACATGATAAGAAGGGTAATAATGAGTAACTAACCCCGGTGCTTTTCAGTTATTAAATTTCCCAATCGTCTGGTGCAAAAAGTCAATATGAACCTCGAGGGCCGTACCATCATCTCAGGTGGGAGGTAGCACTGTTACTGCGCTGTAGTTGATTCTAAGATAAATTGATAGAAGTAGGAAATACTACGCATAAGATGTATAAAGAGAACATGAGTTGTCTCCATTCTGCCTTGAGGCAGCTTATTCCTGAGGTCTTTGTGGCTACTTTTTATGCTTGCTAGACTTATCATTGTTTTAGCCTGATCCGAATGAAACTTGACGTGGAATCCATCTAGGCGGTGATATTCATTGCGCGCCTGCCAGATCCATTTTCAACAGTTTCACAACATTTGGAAGAATTCCCTTATTCGCCAAATAAAATTAGAGAAATTTAACAACATTTCGTGATTTTTGTTCACGGCCGAATCCATTTGCTACATTTTACAACATTTGAAGAATTCGTTAGTCGCCGATTCCAACAAGAAGATTTTCAGGTTTAGACGTAGTGTTAGCCATGTTCTATTTTGCTGCGCTAAATGGAGACTGCCAAGCCTGAGCCTATTTTAATTTGATATAAATCTAGATAGCGTGAGTTTCGAAGAATCATTCTTGATTCTTCAGTTCTGGTCTCCAAAAAGGGAGACATGGGAGATTGCGAGAAAAATCGCCCTCACGCTCTGCTGCCAATTCCCTATAAAGTCTTCACAAAGATCATCCTAAATCGTTTGAAGACCATCATGGATTCCAATCAGAAAAGGTTTCTGCTGTATTGACCATATTCACACCGTTTCCCACCTGATCGAGCAATGTCGAGAACACAAGTCGCCGCTGTGCTTAGCATAACTAGTAGAAGGCATTCGACTCAGTGGAGACTAATGCTGTTCTCAACGCGCTGTTGCACTCAGGAGTCGACTGTTCATACATTGACATACTGGAGCAGTTCAAAAATGGAACCTCAACAACGATACCACTGTTCGAACGTAATCTGCTCATCCCCATCGCTCATCCCCAGCGAGAAGGGTGTCCGGAAGGGCGCCACGATATCATCAAAGCTCTCCACATCGGCACTCCAAAATGCAATGGGTAAGCTTGACTGGGACAACAGAGGCCTGTTTATTGACGGAAAGAATCTGTGCAACCTGCGTTTTGCAGACAACATTGTGCTTATAAGCAAATGTACGGAGGAGCTCAATTTGATGCCGAATGAGTTGGACGAAGTGGGCAGTACCATTGGTCTCGAGATGAATATGCGGAAGACCCAGGTGATGGTCAACCAGTGGTGCGAGACCAAAGTGGATAGTTACGTTTATCTAGGACGTGAGATGAACAAGACGAACGAGCTCACGAATGGAATCGGACGTCGAAGAAGGGCTGCGTGAGCCGCTATGGGTACGATTCGGGAAGTCGCGAGTGAGATACGCGATGTCAAGCTACGGGTTCACCTGTTTGACTTCACAGTGCTTCCGGCTTTGTGCTATGGCTGCGAGACCTGAGTTCACAACAAAGGAGTTTGTGTTGCTATGAGGACTACGCACAGGGCACTGAAAAGATGTCTTCTGAGAATAAGTCGGAGGATTCAGAGGCAGCAACGTCTGAGCAGTGAAGGTCTCCGCAAAATGTCCGGACTGCGCGACCCGTTAATCCACATCGAATCCGCTGAGTACAAATGGGCAGGGCATGCCGTGCGCAGAACGGACGGTAGATGGAGTACCGGACTCTTTCACTGGTACCCTCGATATGTCAAAAGAGCTCTGGGCCGACCAGCTACGATACGATTGGCGAATTATTCGAACAAAGAGGTTTACCGCACTGAATGATTGTTGCTAACTTCAGAGAAAAATGAACGAATGTGGTCCACATCGAGAAAATCACCGATGAGGATGGACCATCAAAGGTATCCAAGGTAAAAGGTGAAGCCGCACGATGACTGAATAGTTTGCCACGTGAAGTGCTGGGATCAGTTCTTAGTATGACGTCAGAGAGTAAGTTGAAAAGCTTGGATCCGCTCTAGGTTGTTGTTAGAGAAAACTGAAAACTTCTTGCATTCAATTTTTTGAGGCATGGAAGATATTGCGTGTTCGAACCTAAGAGTTTCTTGCACCATTTTTTTTTCATCGCAACGTTGCTCCAATGTATTACCAATTAAGTTGGTTCTAGCATTTCCCTGTCGAGTTTTAGAAGGGTGTACAATGCAAGAGGTAGAGGAGCAGCTTCTGACAGCTATGTCCGTAACTGAGATTCAGTGAGATTTATCGCGTAGCTGTTTTGTTCTCCTAATACCTAATCTCATGTCGCGATATTTTTTCTCCTAATATCCGTGGAGTTCACCGTAATTTCTGTTTTTTTTTCTTTCTCGTCATAGCTAACGTATGTCTTAAACTGCGTAATAAATTATTATTATTATTTTCATTATTATTATAATTATGTCACACATAATTGCGCATTTTCTTTCTGGTGACATTTTTGTGCTTTTTTTGAGCTTGCACTGGAACGCTGTGTTATTGAGACCTCTTCTACTTGTCTGACGGCCAAGATATGACACACGTGTCTCCTATCGGTACTTTGATAGCTATAGTGCCTTTATTTACAAGTAAAGAGTGGCCGTATTCAAGGACCAGTGGGAGCCTTCTACGAGGGTCTAAAGTCTTGTCAACTTACCAGGCGGGAAGACAGAGAAGCTCTGAGCGGGTGGACGGAGAGGGCTGACTGCTACTCAGATCTAACGTCTCAGAAAGTGATCAATAGGGCCTTTCAGAGTGGCGTCGCTGCGAAATTTGCAGTCGTGGAGACGTGGTGAGTGATGGCGCTGCTACGCCACGCAAACCATGCCGCGCAACGGGAGCTAGCGCCGCGCTTTCAGAGTGTGTGAGCTGGCAGCGTTGGCAGCGACGTGACGCGGCGAAAATGGTTTCGACCTTTTTCGTCGCTGTGGGAATCGCCGTAGTTCCTTCGTATTTGTTGGTGTTCCCTCCTTACCAACTGCCCATCAGACCTCTGTCGAAATATTTATATCGCTTATTTTGCTAACTATTTGACTATACACTCCAGGATTTATTTAATCATGGCATTTAATAACTTTTCTGTTGTCGTTATGTTTATTGTCATAAAAATCTTCTCAGGTTAAGGTGAGCCTGGCGGTGCTGATCATGTTGGCTGGTATATTACTCAATATCACTAGTTTTTATTGACTATTCTGTGCGCAGCACTTGACGAAGGGCATTTTTCGGTACGCTTTTTTCTAAACTTCTCATCGTTGCTCGGTTTTTTCGATTTGTCACTCGATGAAGTCGAAGGTTTTTGAACATAATTTTTTGTGAAACTTTTTTTCAGTTCTGGAATATTTTTTTAAGTGCTTATGTTCTTCATTTTGTAGAAGGGAGCTTTATTTATTGTACTGTGCCTAATTTATCTGGGAGCCTGAAGTCGAGTAAAAAATCTGCGAAAAACGGAGCATCAATTAGAACTTTGAAACAACAATCCGACAAATTGCTGTTGGTCCACTGCTACGCTCGAGATCATCAATAAAAATCAGAATAAACCCGCAAACATCAGAACCGTCAGGATCAGGCGCTGTTCGCGATAAAAGTCGCTTCTCTGTTTTTTGCCTATCTTGTAACCGGTCCCATTCTGATTCCAATGATGCTTCTGGAATCGTACAATACCTTCTTGGAATGGAGTTGTGGTCCCTCAAAAATTGAGCTATGGAAGCACGGTGGACGAGTTGTCCAAGGCTTGTAACTTCCGTCTTTTGCAGCCACTGTATGCGAACTGACCAGGGTAAAAAGAGAAGTTGAGAATGAAGGGAAGAACGGGGTTTTTGATCGGAAACCATCGCTCAACTCCCGATATCGAGTGTTTCTTTATTCACGTCGAGGGGCGGAAAGGGGCCGGACTTGCCCACAGCGGCGGAGTTTGCCCACTTTTCTAAGCCGTTTCGCGGCTCCTGGGTAGCTTTTCATCCGGTTTTTTCAACGCTGTTCTGCTTCTGAGAGCCACGGGAAGCGTTTCTCATAAAGAATTCGAGGATGAAGTTTATCGCGAGCAGTGCCTTTAACTGAAAGGATTTTCATAAGCCGTGAGGAATTCCCTATATTAGCTTATGAACTAACAGCGGCGAAGAATTAGGAAAAGCAGAGACAGAAATATTATGCTGCGGGAAGTCATGGCCAAGCCCACTTTCTCTCGCTCTGATGAGCGACACCGCGATTTTTGCAGCGACGCCACTCTGAAAGGCTCTAGTATCTTTCTAGCAGATAGCGCACGTTCTATTCGTCCACTTACCCGCACAGCTGAGGGCGGGTTATCTTTGCCCACCGTAACGCACTGACAGCGGCGCTGAGAGAGTGCAGACTCGCACGCTTCGTTCTCCTCCTCCTCTGTGCGAGTGGCTAATCGTGCCTGCCTCCGCTCTCGCAGCAGTCGAAGAAGGACCGCCGCTATTGAAGTTTTGACCGAGAGGCACAATATTGGTTGCCAAGCGCTTGGCGCGAGTAGGTTACGCCCATCTTTCCGCACCTGCAGAATACGACAGCAGGTCACCCCTTCCACCCACTCTCGCTGCTACCGTAGCGAGCCGCGATGACGCCGTTTCTGGCGGCCCGCTCTCATCCTTTCTCAACCACGCCATGTGCCAGCCATCGACTTTCGTATGACCACCGTCCGACCATCCGTATGATCAGCGATCATTCTCAGAGATGCTGAAATTTTCCTTTTTGCCCTCGTCAGTTATTTTGATGATCAGTCTAGTGTCATCCTATGGCCTCCTTCAGACTTTATCGAACTACCGACCTCGGCCGTCTTCGTCCGCCTGGGTCCGACTGCCTTGAGCGCCACCTGTTTCTTCTGCAAATCTCAAAATCTATATAGCGGCAGCCTTAGGTGGGGCAAAGCGCACGCTACGAAAGTCACGGATGCACTAGAACTCGGACGGTCGCAATCGGCCGCAATAGAATGCGCTCTTTTCACAGAAGAGGTAGCATATCTACTGGGTGGGCAGCAGACAATTGTGAGGTATTGCGGCTGGGATGCAGCGGGACTCACTGGGCGCTTTGGTCCTGCCCGTCGTGAAACACCTCTACCGAATGGGTAGACTGCGAACGCATGCAGGCGGTCGGAGACTAGGTCATTGGTTGGATTTTCAGCACTCGTCTGTCAGGACTTCGGTGTGTATTGACCGGGTTGAAATCAGTCGATGAATCAGGTCTGACGGGGGCCGTCGGGTAGTGTGTAACTGGCTCGACGAGTCGGAACAGATGATAAATGTTCAAAGAGAACGAGGCTCTGTTTTACATCCCGTCCTGGGCGACTTTATCGACAGCTGGCTTGCAGCAGTCGTCGCGGCATTCTTTGGATTCCAGAGACTCAGCTGTTGATGAAGCCGCCCAGAACGAGGATGTAAATCAGAGCCCAGAACGGACTTCCTTCGTAGAAAGACGTTTTCTTACCTGTTCTAAAGCGCTAAGGATTGTGCAAGTCTTCACCTATGCATTGACCTTTATTCCATACGATGACACTTTGACTAACATCGAATCAATTAAAGAGTGCAGGAAAAAAACTGGAAATTCTTCATTGTCTTCCATGCTTGATGGTTATACGCCCGATCAAACGGTGGCCCGCAAAAGTTGATGGCTGGCGTGTGGGGTGGGACAGAACGGATGAGAAAGAGCCGCCAAACTCAGAAAAATGAAGACATGTTACATGTGATATACATGAAAGGCTCAAGACAATATACTACTTGCGGTCAATGTATATTACTTGCAAGTTATCTCGACCCATGTATGTCACATGCAATCTATCGGTGCCTCGCTCGCACACCGAATATCGGATGTCACGTACGACCGCCAAGATATTTATATGTAATATGTTTCCAATTGCTGCTATTTTGATACCTGTAACAGAAAGCGCGACTACATTATACTTGTAACACATCTCGGCCACTGTAAGTTACACGTGAATCATATTCCTTGGAACTGATGGCCCATGCTGAGCACCATCTTCAAACCTGCGCAGCATACGCGCTGGCGAATACTTTGGCGGCGACTGCAGATCCAATGGGCTAACATTCGAACGGGTGATCATTCGCCCTGGTCGAGTTGTTGATCTCTCGCTCCTCATGAATCGTGCTAATTGTGGGACGAATTGGAAGGATCGATATACAATATTTTTGAAGCAAGTCTAAACCCACTGCTTCATATATGAAGCAGTGGGTTGCAAGCTTGCTGCTTGAGCTATGGAGCAGCAAGCTTCAAGCTTCTGCGATGTCCGAGAGAGCTCAAAGATTGCTGATTCGTACATGAAACAGCAATTTGGAATTCGCAGCTCCATTTTTTGAGCGTCGAGCTTCAACTTGCGGCTTTAATAAAGTTATATGCAATATAATTGTATGTTACTTGTCATGCTAGTGTATGTTGCATGTAATATAAGTGTAGGTTGCATGTCAAATAAAGGTAAGATACTTGAAAGTCTCAAGTTTCTCACACTATATACTACATGCAACATGTTTTTTCATTTTTTCAAAGAAGAGTGCGTCGCCGTGGTGCATTACGGTAGCAGCGAGTGCGGGTGAGGAGGGACACCTTCATCGTCGGCACGAACTCTAATGAGACTTAGGGTTCACAATTGAGTGTTGGCTCGAACTCAGTGCCATATGCTATAACATAGGTGCACCGAGATTGCGCCAACCTCCGATGGGGGACGCAAAAACTCATTAGGATTCATGTCGATGTTACGCTTCCAAATAAAGGCACTCCACATATAGCAAAGCTACCTCGTTTGGTCGCTGATCAATCCCTTGTCTTCCTAAACACTCACTGCATAACATCGGCGTGCATCCTGAAAAGACTTTGCGTTCCCTATTGGAGGTTGGCGCAAGCTCGGTATAGCACAGAGCACCGAGTTTGCGCCAACCTGCAACAGTGAACCCAAAGTCTCTTCTGGATCCATGCCGACGTTATATTATGACAATCGGTTTCTACGGAGCTTCGTGTTCAGTTTGGTTTTCTCACGAAGGCACTCGCAATACCCTTGTTACAAAACCCCGGCAAGCTTCGATGACGTCGGGTAGGGCCAAGAACATCATTGCCGGCTGATGCGGCCACCTGTCTATTTGTACACTCCAGTCTCAGTTCTGGTATTATTGAAAACGGCTACTAAGGCAGCTACTGCCATCAAATTTTTTTACCCTCTAATCTTGGACCCAACAGCAGTAATCCTTTCACAGTTTGCGGTGTAATGAGTTATAATTATTGCATTCCAAATACTGTTAGACAGAGACTTTTTTCTATAAAGCGATTAAGCAGTTCTGTTTCTCCACTCAAGTGCTGTGTATCATGCCAATCAACTAGTCATGATGAATTAAATCAAATTAATTCAATTTGAATATTATCTATTCAATAGTGTTCAATTAGGATTTGATGTTATTAACTACGAAGACCCTCATGAGACTGTTTCCCGTACCCTGATCATTCTCTTTGCCCTTGCCATCTTCCTTCCATTTGCTTAATGCCATTTTCTCCACTCCGCACTGGCTAATGAGCCCGCGAATCACTGACCGTGTCCTATCATGATTCCATGCTGAAAATGTTTGATAGCTGCAGCGGCGTTGAACTTACAAGGGAGGTATGCAAAGTGTATGTCGGATCTACGGAAACGAATAATATGCTCAGTATCTCTTGAGCATGTATAGTAGAACTTTGCAACACCTCGCCCCTAACAGCTGGTTCAGAAAGTTACGAGCGTTTTAGGAGTTTTGCGAAATGGTAGTGATTTTTCGGATTTTTTTTGAAGAAAAAACTACCATTTTGCTAAAAACTTTTTTTGCAGGGGTAATCTAGGGTGCTGAAAACGAATCTGGTGTCCGTTTGTCTGAATTCTGAGGTTTACTGTAGGCTAAGGTAGGTAATATGCCATTCAAGGGACAAAACCTACCTTAATGATTCGAAAAACGGCAAATGGACATCAAATTCATATGCACCACTCCAAACAAACCCCAGGTACAAATTTAGAGTCAAATTTGAGACTTTGATTAAACTACCGTAACCCGCCGTAATCTACCGTGATCTGTAGTAAATCGGCTAACGAACCTCAGATTTGTGTTAAGCACATCAAATTACCCTCAGAGAAAGATTTTGAGACACATCCATCGAAGAAATCCGGACATCTCGAAAGTGGCGTTTTGCCCTCGAAATTCCCCACCCCGCTGGGATGCTTCGAGCGAATTAGGCCAAAAAAAATTGGGAAATCGACAAACAAACCTGAGATTCGTGATCAGCGCTCTAACCCCCTCCCCCTGGGAGAGTTTCAAGTCAAATCTGGAATATTTTTCTGATGCGCTTTTAGAACCTCTAATTGATAAAAGTAACCACTCAATCGAAAATCCTACAAGTCCAAAACGCTACCAGTCTGCGCAATGTTTGGGTATTGGGCCTTCCCCCAAACCTTACTCAGGGGGTAGTCTTGGGCGCTGAAAACAATTATGGGGTTGGTTTCCGGATTTTTCAAAACTAATGTGCGTTTTGGAAGGTACAAAAACCACAGAAAATGACAGAAAGATTTTGGCTTATAACTTATCGGAACCTGCGGCTCGGGACGGGGCACTACGCAGTTTTACTATATATGCCCAAGAGAAACTAGCAATACGATTCGTTTCCGCAGATCCGTCATACGCTTTGTATACTACCCTTGTTAACACAGCCGATTTTTGACACTTTTATAGGGGATAGGGATACGGCAGCAGTTTGAGGCGGAGGCAAGCATACGTTGGTCCACAGACTACATCCATTCCGAAAAGACGGTATTGGCAGTCTCCATACAAGAGATTGATTTGCAGCTATCACATTCTTTTAAGCGCTACTACTGTTTGAAGAAATAGTTCGACCACATAGTTACCTGGACACGACTGTACATTAAAGGCAGCGTTTGTTTCACCACATTTTCTCCGTTACTTGCAGATTCCTCATTCGAGGCGCCTCTTTCGAACATGAGAGCCGACTTCAATACATGAAATATTAAGTTGCCATGATTGAATAGAAGTATACCTATCGTAGTCAGAAGCTGAAGGTGGAGCTCATATTCGTTATTTTATATGACGGCATGTTTTCGTGAGGCTGTGTGATTCTATTCGGCTAGTGATATAGCTCTTGCAACATGCCGTCTTAAAGGCAGTGGTCACGATAAAAAATGTTATCGAAAAAATTACAAAACTCAGCTCAGATCAAAAACGGCTCAAAAACTATGAAGGTAGCGCGGTGGAAAACGGGCTAGAATTAGAGTTATTAAGATCCTAAACTTCCTGTTTGTGCAAACGTGCACAGAAAGATCACAGTCTCATGCCGAGCAGTCGAAAATCATCGACACTCAGAGGAAGAAGTAAATGCAAATTTACCTAATATAACAGTTGATCAATGAAAGCAAGCACTTTATTCAATGTTTTTGACTAGATGTGTACATAAATCCGAAGGTTCATTGATTGAAATTCAAGTTCAAGCCAGCTGATGTTCTTGATATTAGAGATCATCGATGCCGATGATTTCGGGTGGGCTTGTCCACCATAAAAAGACAAGGAAGTTTAGGCTTCAAATTTGGCCTAGAACAGCGTTTTTCTTCGCAATTTTTTCTTATAGGTTCCACTACTCTATACCCAGGAAAGGGTTCAGAGAGGAAAAGAAGACGAGCATATTTCAGCGCGATCACTGCCTGTAAGTCTGTCACTCTTCGGACCAACAGCTCGATTTGAGTTTGAAACACTGTGCTCCAAAAGTGTATTAATACATACTCACAGGGTAGTTCGCTTTTGCAGACGAGATAAGCTGATTAGGCACTTCCATTATTAGCCTACAATTAAAACTTCACAGCAGTGATTCCACATAAGGTCGAATATAATATACGCTGTACGAAGGATGCGCCTCTGTATTTTACTTCTTTTTTCTTCTGAAAACATTAAAGATCTTAGTGGGTACACTTACACTTATAGCGTTCCCTAATAGCAAGATCTCCGCCACGGAAACCTCATGATTGTGGCTTCAAATCATAAAATAAAGGAGTATAAACTACCTCTCGTGTTTGCAAATGAGTTCCTTTGTGGGTAACACTATATCGGTACACCGCTAAACTTGTACTTTGCCTTAAAATCTAAATTGTAAGCGATTCTATATTAGATTCTTTGTTTGCTTTTTTCAGGAGGATTTCTTAACGCGAATATATTTGATTCCGTTCACCAATTTTCTCCTATTAGGCTGATTGACATTGAGCGACCGTTTTTCAAACAATTTTTTTCCTCTCCCGGCTGATTTCGTTTAGCGAAATACAATTCTCCTACATAACGCGTTCTCTCGCATCCTTAACACACTTCTTCTTTCTCGAGTTCAACATTCAAGTTTGAAGTGTGATCCAAGTACTAAATAATTGGCAGTGTTTATAGTCTCCTGCTAACAGAAAACCGAATCAGTTAGGCTCCGTCCATAGCAGACGTCCCAGCGTCAAGTGACCGTAAAGTGACGCTGGGGGTTTGCATTTTTATCATTTGTTATTGATCTGACTCCCCAGCGACTTGTTAATCATCGTTAACCACGTGCCATCCTCGGTCTCGTTGAATGCGCCAGCCATCGAGCGTCATGCGTCAGCGTTTGAGCGCTGGCGCATGATGCTCCTGCGCCTTGACGCTTTGCCACTGGTCGTTTGCTATGGACGGAGCCTTATGGGTGATTGTACAGTTGATATTTTTGAAGGTTAGATGATAAAGAAAGAAATTGGCTCACCGGAAATTGAAGCGCCATATCTGAGATGGTCTTCTGAACAATATAGTATCTGTCTAAGATTCCGTCCATAGCAGACGACCTAGCGCCAAGTGACGCTTGGGGTTTGCATCTTTAACATTCGTTATTGATCTGAATCAGGGCTGTGCGTAATTACGAATTACGAATTACGGGTGTTTTTGACGATTTTTTTACGATTTACGATTTACGAAAATTTGGTCCAAAATCGTAACGATTCGTAACAAATCGTAACAGTCTGAGTAATGCAATTAGCTATTGTTGTTAACGCGCTCTAATTCGAATTTCTGCGCGAGGCGCATCATGGTCGGCGCGCTATACAACATTTCGATACTCAGTATTCTTTTCTCGAATGTTTTTAGGTGCATTATTATAGATTTTTTTGTATTTGTATATTGTCCTCCGCTGTTTTTTTTCGCCTTTTCCTGATCTGCTGCTTGTTATTTTGCCTCTGTTCCAATTCGCCATTTCTAGAGGCCTTCGGCGCATGGGACACGCCGAAAACCAGTTGCGCGAATTTTGGGTAGGTCATAGCTGGTCTCAGTCTTTTCCTCTCATTTCTAGTCATATTCTCATTACCAACACTTTCAGGGCCATTCAACGTCGAGGTTGCAACACCCGTGCTCCGGGGAAATTCGTCAATAGGACTCCACGCCCGTGCGCTAAGGTAGGTCATGACATTTCTTGGTAGAGTTCGCACAATCATCTTAGTCTGATGAATGTACTGGGCTGCGACGGTAGATCACCACGAACGAATCGAAACCCCACTCTCCAGTGAGGCCGCCAACCCTGCACGGCCAGCCGCCTGGTCCATGCGTCAGACTAAAATGAAAACGGAAACCATACCCTTTTCAGATTTTTCGTCTTGATTTCCTACTCCGCCCTTTTTCAGACTCGCTCGCCTTTCCGCGTGAGGCACGTCAAACCACCCACGCCCTTGCTCTAAGGTAGATCATGTTTTTTGCTTGTTCCTTTCTAATTTTTTTGGCTGGTTTTCTGAATTCGCAATTTTCAGGGACATTCGCAGCCGCGTGAACAGCGTGAGACCCCACGCTCGGGTGATTAGGTAGGCCATAACCAATTCTCATCGCTTTTACCCCTTTTTCGTCTTGTTATTTTAACCTGACGTTCTCAGACACTTTGGCACTCCGCGTGAAGCACAACGAGGATCCCGCGCCGTTCTTGCTGGTAGATCATGACTTCCTACTCTCCTACTTCCTTTTCCCTATTTTTCGCGTTCCCCTAATCCACTATTTTCAGAATCGCCCGTCTTTTCCGTGTGACTTGGGACGAGCAAAATACGCCTGTGCTTCGAGGTAGATCATAACTTTTCTCAGTTTCTTTATAAATTAAAGCCTGGTTTTCTTAAAATTCGTTACTTTCAGACCTGTTCGCGTTTACCGCGTGAAAAAGCGTGAAGGACCCTTTGCCCTTGTTGAGGTGAGTCATGATCTTCCTTGGTTCCTTTCCTTGTTTACCGTCTTGTCGTCCTGATCCGCTAATTTCAGTGCTCTTCTGCGTGAAGCAGGTCTAAGGCTCGACGGCTGTGCTTCTAGGTGGGTCAGGAATTTTCCCTGTTCTTTTTTTAGTTTTCGTTCTGCTTTCCTTATACGCTTTTTTCAGGTACGTTTGCCTTCCTTTCGTGCAGTAGTCGGGAACCTCCTCTCATCAGAACGGGGAGGTAATAACATTTCCTACTTTTTCCTTTTTTGAGTTCTCATGTGAACATGTTATCGGTGGAGGATTCGCAGCCCACTTTTTCTGCCGCTGGCTATCACCGGCGCGTCAGGCGTATCTTAGACATCTTTCATAATCTTCACCGGGTGCAAGCGCGGCACGCGTGGGAAGCGCGTTGGACTATAAAAGTTCTCATCGCGCAGGACGCACGTGTCGCTCATCCAGTGCTGGCGAAGTTTTCATAGCTGCTCACCGCTCTGTCCCGCGCGGCGAAAAAGTTTCCATATTCCCCTTGTCCTGCGCGTGCCGCGCTTGCGGTGAGGGCTGTGAAAGATGCCTAAGACTGAGTCAGTCGATCGGCCAACGCCGAGGAAGTGGGCACGGCATCTCGGTTTAGCCAAGCGGTCATAGCGCTCGGAACAAGACGTTCAACATGAATGAAAATCATCCGTTGTCAGAATCAAAGTATTCTCACGGAGTTCCTAAGAAAAAAACAATGACTGATGTTAGAGATCAGAGATGGTAAGGGTGGCTTCAAAATTTGATACCAAAAGGTACTTTTCCGGGCGGGTGTTGTTAACATTTTGGCTAAAAAACGGCGATTTCTGGAGGGGGTCATGAAATTAATCCAGAATTTCGGTGTGAGGTCGTAGCTCTGTTAAGGCCCTACATAACGGCCCTCTTCGCCCTGATTTGATCTGCTGGTTTAAACTTATTTGGAAGATTCTAGTAGGTTTTGGTAGTTGTACCGTTACTCGTATGCATTTTAGATCTGGCTGAAACTTCGCAATGAGAGGTTTTTCAGAACGACTATCACGAACTTGGTGTTTTGATTCTGGAAGGGAAACGGCAGGTTGCCGGAGTAGATTCCACGCCAATTTTCCGTCGTTGCCCTATTACCGCGAGCGCCAGGGCTGACGTGATAACGGCGTGAAAATGGGCGCAGATTCTCCTTCTAAAAAGAGTTCTAAATCGGTACCAAACGAACTCATACTGGTGTTCAGCACCCCAAAGGCCGAGTTTGGGCAGGAAATTTTGAAATGTGGACCCTTTAAAGCGGAGAAGTGTTCACACCACCACTACTTTTTTTCGCTAGTTTTGAAGTATATTCTTTGGTATTTCCATTTCCTTATTTGTAGAGAAATTCTTCCTGTTCCTGCTGCTAATTCCAGGATCAGGCAAAATTTAGCGACCCCTACACCATCAAAACGTTTCTCCAAAATCCAAATTTTTTATTGCGATCTCCCAAGGTGCGATTTCTAACAATTTATATTTGGTTACTAGAACTAGCAGACGCCAAATACTCGTTCAGTAGTCGATCTCAAACGTCTAAAACCTGAGTAATGCTGCGATCCTTCCCTTTGATGACCAAATCAGAAATTTTTGGGATATCATCACTAAAGTTTCATTTTGGGCAGAAATTTTGTGACCCCCAGTAACCTTCATTTTCCGGTCAAAATTTTTGCAACCTCCCTCCGCCTCCCATTGCGAATCTTGCAACCCCCTGCTTGACCTTGAGTCCCCCTTGAGATCAAAATTTCTGGAAGATGTCATAAGTTACAATTGCTCTTGGGTGCTTTTTGGTACTGAAGTGCAGGGTTTGAGAAATGTACAATCTTTACCCTTAATTCTCTGCATCAAAAATGTCAAAATAACTTCTACTTAAAACAGCCCTCGCATGTTCACATTGTCAGCCCAACTCTTTTTAGCCTCACTCCTCCATCCTCAACTTTTCAATTCTTTGAAATTTCATTTACGCCTCCTCGCTCATTGGGGTGGCAGGACCGCCTGACTTTGCGCTGATTATCGTGTGAAAATTATAGAACTAAATCCTGGAATTGTCAAGGATGTGCGAGATTTTGAAAGCCTGTAAGCTGCAAAGGGTTGGTTAAATTTTGATTCGCGCGTAGAATCCGATGTGTCGCATGAGTGTGTGCATAGGACGTCATATATTCGACATCTTGTTCCATAAGCGCTGTGTCCGCGAGGCCGATTCTCGGCAGAATCCGTTTGGACGCACATGTCTCGCAGTTAGGCGTCAAATAAACTGTCACGAACAATGCGAGCACCGTTACGCGCAAATTTCCTGAGATGTGTTTCACATCTTGCATGATGAGTGTTGAATTTAGGAGTGTATTCTCGGCACTTGCTGGTTAGATGCCGAACTCGTTGTCTCGGAAAGCTTGTTGTGTGACGATATTGATGCAATTCCTAGATAATGTCCACGTACGCTCTTCTTCGAACCTGGGCATCAGTATATTGTTTGTATTCTTCTGTGCCAATCCAGGTTTTTACTGATGAAACTGTTTACTCGGCCGACGTTTCGGTCAAATCGCCGTTATCAAGGCCTGAAATGGTTCAAAGCACTTATCTACGACCCAATCGATCAAACGCCTTCTCACTCCTCACTCCGCGAGTTGCGAGGTTCCCCGAGAACGGCAAAGGAATGATACAGCATCAAGAACGGAACGAACCCGAGACAGTTCCACCAACACTCAGCTCCAATCGACGTCAAGCAAGAGATACCACTAGCAAGTGAGAAACCCCGACGGAATGGCTTCGTTGGATTCTCACAGACCGCAAAGTGGTATAAGTGGTAGCAATTCGTTGGCTATGGCAATACATTCGTTTCTGGCTTTGGGTCGCGGGCGCGTATGAAAAAAGCCTCCAAAGCCTTTCTAGGACCGATCTCGTTCTCGTGAGCCAGAACTTTGCAAGTGATGTTGAAGTCTGTGCCTTGGTGTGTTTCGACTCGGTGTTTACCAAGTGGGTTCAGGAGAGCTTTCTTCCTCTTACTTGCCAGATGTTCTTTTTGGAGCCTTACACTTAGTACTCTTCCCGTTTCTCCAATATAAGTGTCTCCACAAGTTGTGCACTGGATCTGGTAGATGACTGCACTCTGCGCACAGTCTCCTTCCTTTCCGTTTGGGCAGACTATGCAGTTTTCCATAATGCAGGTGCGGTCGTATAGCCTATTCCGTACCAACTGACTCTTGATGTTGTTTCTCGGAATGTCAACTAATACGACCTCATCGAGTAGACCTGCGCGAGCAATGCTTTGACGTATGGCAAAGCTGACTGCATCTGATATGAACGGAAGCTGAAGGACGACTTTATCTTCGAAAGACATTGTGCGACGTCTACGCGGGCCTGATCCGTGCTGGGCTGCAGTGACCGGCTATCTCGCAGGCCATCCTGTATGACTCCTCACGCTCTTCATTTCCAGTGCACATTCCAGTCGCAATTTTGAACATATTCCGGAGAACGGCGTTTTGGCAGCTTTCGGATGAGCAGAGTTAGCATGGAGCATGATATTCTTAGAGGTGCCCTTTCGGTACCATTTCACCTTTGTAAGTTCCTCTCGCAACGTTGACTTGTGTATTCAGGAACGGAAGCCAATCATCGCGGGGTATCTCTCGTAAACTCGATGTACTGGGACTGCTGGTTAAAGATGGTGAACGCCAGGTCCATTTCAGCCTGCGTAGCGGTGATTACACAGCAGCATTCGGTTGGATATCGCGAAGAAAAGGCGTATTTTTCAGATGGGAAGGTACGATTCGTATTTCATATTGGCTGGAACTACGTGGGGATGCAAGAAATGCGATTGGACTTGTCAGAAAAAAAGTGATGCCACGACTGCGTCAATTAGGTTTCATCTGAAGACAAAACATCCTGAGGAGTTCGAAGAATGGCAACGTACAATGGAGTCGACGAAGTCCAAGATGGCATCGGATTTCAAGCGAATGAAAATGTCTAGTTTGAAGCGAAATATGGTAAATGTACAGGACGAACCATGTTCTTCAAAGAAGATACGAAAGCCATCATGCGAGCCAAAACCGCTTCACGAAGGCACCCCGAAAATAACTGATGCATTAAAAGAATGGGAGCCTAATAGTGACAAATGCAGGAAGGTTAACCGGGCAATCATGCAGTACATCGCAACCTGTACCATGCCTCTCTCGTTGTGGAAAACGACGGTTTTCTTAACTTGGTGGCTACTCTAGCCCCACGTTTCCACGTGAAATCTCGCACGTTTTTCATGAGAACGGCTCTGCCAGCTCTCTACGATGAGTACGTCTCCAAAGTGAGACATGCACTCGAGAATACCTCGCACATTAGCTTCACAACCGACGTGTGGAGTTCCGCGAACAATGTGCATCCCGTGATAGGCCTGACAGCGCATTTCGTTGATTCTGCCGGATTCCCGAGGTTTCTTGTCGTTGCTGCATCGCCGCTGAAGAGGCCACACACCGCCGAAGTGATGCAGCATAAAATAAATCGAGCTGTTAACACATTCAACATCGAGAGAAGCAAAATACACGTGTTTGTGCGCGACGCTGCATCGTCCATGGTTAAGATGACTGCGAACATGAAGGTCTCCAGTTGGGATTGTTTTGCCCATAAGATGCAGTTGGTCAGTACCCAGTTTCCCCCTAGAACTTGAATCGTACTATTAAGGTTTTTGAAGGTGTTATTGCAGGCAGTAAGAGATGGTTTGCGTGTTTTGGGAGACATCGATGATGGAGAAGCTTCGCTGGTTCCTCGTGTGGCCCAAATAGTCAGAAAACTGAAAAAGAGTGGTATTGATAGAGAACACTTCAAAGAGTACAATGAGTTGTGTTCACTGCCGGACAGAATGTTAACTAAGGTAAATAGGTGAATAAACTTCTCACGCAAGTTATTGGGTTTCGAATCGTTTGAAGCTTCATTTAGGGCACCGATATAAGATGGAATTCGGTGTATGACATGTCGCACTGTCAATAAACGAGGACGAGGAGGAACACGAGGAACACAGTGTAGCCGATTGCGAAGGAGAGGACGTTGATGCCACAAACCCATTCCAGTCGTTTTTGCAGATTCCCCAGCTCTAGCCGTGAAATTTCACCAAGTTTGCAAAAGGTGGGTGCACGGACAAAGAGACAGCTGTGGAGTGACATAGACTATCCCTCAAATTTCTGGCATTAAAAGTTTTTTTTCTATTTTCAATGGGTGGAACGTCTTTTATTGCAGGAAGTAGAAGACTATTTCTCGCACAAGCTTTCTCTTGTTTCGGCTGATCCTTTTGAATTCTGACGGAGTAATGTAAAAGCGACGAAATAATATCCGCTCATCAGGCTCTTGGCGCTCAAATATTTGTCTGCGCCTGCGACCTCAGCTGAATCAGAGCGCTTATTTTCGACTGCAGGACTTATAGCCAGTGATCTTAGAATGAGTCTGAAGGTGTCGAATCTAGAAATGTTATTGTTTTTGCATCATAATATTGCTCTTCTTGGCTTCCATTGCTAAATTGTGCACAGTTAAGAGGAAAATTTTTATCTTTTTGAATTTAAAAATGGGAATGCAAGTGCTTGGTTTGGTTAGTGATTTGGTTAACTGTTTAGGTTACTCTCTATATATCTTTCTTATTCTTTGGATTTCTGAGAATCTCTCATTATCCTGTTGAAGATCAGCTTTATTTCGATTCATCGAAGCTTTACTCGTCGCATTATTTTGTTGATGTATAACCATGCCATGGTTACATTTTACGGATAAATTTAGTGTTGTGGTTGTTCTATATCTAAAGAGATTTGGTGTGGGGGAGTTTACTACCACTTACGAATTACGAATTACGATTTACGAATTACGAGGTTTTTTGAAAATTACGATTTACGATTTACGAATTTCAAAATTCCAGTTACGCACAGCCCTGATCTGAATCTCAGGCGACCACTGCAGCCGGCCTGTCGCTTACGGTGGAGGCATAGCGGCAGTAGTGGCTGTCACTAATATTATCGGTACTATCGTTAACCACGTGCCGGCCTCGTTAACCACGTGCCGCCCTCGGACACGTTGCTTGCGCCAGCCGTCGAGCGTCATGCGCTAGGTTTTCAGCGCTGGCGCATGTCTCCTTGCTGGGTTATCTACTGGCAGGTAGTAGAACGCCAAAGCGGGTCAATAGGCTCAACAATTGCTCTATCCAACTCGTCTCTTTGCTGGGCTATCTACTGGCAGGTAGTAGAACGCCAAAGCGAGTCAACAGGCTTGTGGTATTTGTGAAACACATCTGTCCATGATTTGGAGTTACATACATTCACATTACCATCTCGGAAAGAAACTTCTTTACGCAGCACTAGAGTGAGGACTTTTTAAAAAGAGACCGAACGAACGAATTTCGAATGAATTCGTTCATTTTTTATTTCGAACGAACGAATTTCGAATGAATTCGTTCATTTTTTATTTCGAACGAACGAATTTCGAATAAATTAGTTCATTTTTTATTCCGAACGAACGAATTTCGAATAAATTCGTTCATTTTTGATTTCGAACGAGCGAATTTCGAATGAATTCGTTCATTTTTTATTTCGAACGAACGAATTTCGAATAAATTAGTTCATTTTCTATTCCGAACGAACGAATATTCAAAATTCGAATATTCGAGTGACGAATAATTCAAGCATCCATAGCAATATCGCGCAACTACGAAGTGAGCGGCAATAACAAGTCGAATTCTTCTTCTAAAGCTTTATTTCCACCTAAAATAGAAATTAATAAGGCACGACTCATCTCTAAACCTGTACGGGCTACAACGCAACGAATGCTACAAAATCAACTTTTCTGCTCTAATTTAGCCTAAGGAGCTTATTCGAGGAGCCTAACTAACTTTGCTTGCCCCATAAGCCAGCAAGATTGGTGGAGCCGAGCTCCATAGTTATCTCCAAAGAGTGCTTTCGCCTCTATGGTCTAAATGAGAGGTGCAGAGTTCTGCTGGAGCCAACAGCGGGGCTCGGCTCCACCGACCTGGCCGACTTAGGGAGCAAGCAGAGTTAGGAACCCGATATATCATTCGACGCAGAATTTTACGTAGATTTCAAAAACAACCCTCACTATGTTAAAGAGTTGTAGGCGAAAAACCGGTGTTCTGTAAAATGAATTAGGCTGAAGGATCGAGAAAATATTTTTCCAAACTGGAAGCACACGTTGACGCAGAATTCTATCTCCAAGCACAAAAAAGTTATGGACGAAAAACCGGCGGTGACACCCACCCAATCTTGAAAATGACTTGCATGAGTATTGGGTCACTTTCACTCCTTTTCGGGGCGTTTCACCGGTTGTCACAGATTTTCCCAATGATGGAGGTTCCCCCTTCACCTGCCCAGAGGTAAAGGTTGGTGGAGTACATGGCTCCACCCAACAAAGCTACATATAGTTGGTGTTATCATTGCGCAGCGGCATGAAAAAATAGGAAGGGCCAAGTGCGATTGCCATGTGGCTCCCCGTGTTAGAGCCGCCCTAGTAGCCTCATCGGACGGTGTGGGGAAAAAATTTAGCTCTTGCGTTCTGAAAAATGGAACAATGGAGTAGTGAAGAAAATGTCATCAGTCTGGAAAGGTATGTCGATTCCTTCATGAATTAGAACTGATTTTCATATTTTTTGTTAAATCAGCTCGGGTATTCAAATTGGAATAATTTTCGAATATTCACCTCTGCGAATAATCGAATTTGAATAATGTTCAAATATTCACCTTTTGCGAATAGTCGAAGTCGAATAATATTCGAATATTCACCTTTTTCGAATAGTCGAATTCGAATAATATTCGAATATTCACCTTTCCCGAATAGTCGAATTCGAATAATATTCGAATATTCACCTTTCCCGAATAGTCGAATTCGAGTAATATTAGAATTTTCACCTTTTGCGAATAGACGAATTCGAATAATGTTCGAATATTTACACTTTTCGAATATTCGAATGTTCGAATAAAAATTCATTCGAAAAATTCGAATATTTATTCGAACTCTAATATTCGGTCCTCACTCTACGCAGCACAATATTCCCGTAGCAAATGGCCATCAAATACTATTCATGTCATTGCTTTTCTTGAAGGTCGATCACACTTTAGTTGTTTGTTGTTCATCTTGGTTTCCGACGCTTTGATTGGCTACAGTAAACCAAAAACGACTGGGGAAGTGATCACTAAAAATTGCAACTTCCGCAGTTTTTTTTACAAGGCCTCAAATTTCATAGTTGAGTACCGGGGCGGCATCCACGTACATAGGTGGAGGATTAGAAAGGGGTTGGGTCAGCATGGCAGGTACTGATTCCATTTTCACACTCATCGTTTTCAATCCTCTAGTTTCAGACCTATTCCCGATTAAATGTTCCATCATATGCGAGGGACTAAAACAATTCAAAAGCGTTAGAAATAAGTGCTAATTGAATCAGGGTTGTATAACACTCTCCACGCAGCCTTGCTCGCAAATGGTACCTTTGTATTCCATATGGGCTTAACTGCAAAAATGAAGAGAATTATTAAAGCTTTTAACATTGAATCGACACTGAGGCCTTTACTCCTGCTCAGGTGGAGAAGGCTATCAAGGATATGCGGAACTCGAAGGCTCTCGGACCTGATGGTATCTCAGCAGCCATCTTGAAGAAGCTTCCCACGGAACTTCTACCGATGATCGCAGATATCATAAACACTTCTTTCCGAACCTGCACTCTACCACAAGCATGGAAGACCGCCAATGTGATACCCCTGCCTAAGCCAGGCAAATCGCAAAAGCACGGTGAAGGGCTATCGCCTATTAGCCTGTTATCACCGATCGCGAAAGTAGCCGAAAAGCTAATCGTAAGGGACCTGGCAGAGCAGAATGAGGCACAGCAACATCAACATGGGTTTAGAAAGCTTCACTCCACCACCACTGCCCTTCTGGAGATTGTCAGCTATGCGGTCGATGGGTTCAATTTCAGAAAGCCTCTTAGAACAGTGGCCGTTGCCCTCGATCTAACCAAAGCATTTGATTCTGTTAACCTAGGACTTTTGTCCGAGAAACTATTGAAGTCCTCGCTGCAACCGTGGCAGAAGCGTTGGATAGCAGCGTTTACGAAAGGTCGTCGGGCCAAAGTGCTATTCCAGAATCACGTCTCCGATAGTATACCTGTAGCAGCCGGTGTGCCGCAGGGTGGAGTTTTGTCACCTGCCCTCTTCAGCCTGTATATTGAAGACCTACCTGAGCCTCCTGAAGATATGAAAATTGTGGCGTATGCCGACGATATCACCATCATGTGCCGTAATCGTGACATACAGGTAGCCGCAAACAAGATCAGCGACAATCTCGTCGAGCTTAAAACTTTCTCGATAGTATGATGCTCACAGCTTCCGCGGCGAAGTCTTCTGTTTCGGGATTCACATCTGACCCCAAGGAACACAGCGCCCAACCTGTTGCCAGGTGGGATGGTGACCTCTTGCCTACAGCGCAATTTCCCAAACTGCTGGGCCTCGTTTTGGACCCATCGCTGAAGATTCACAAAAATGCTGAACAGAAGCAGGCAATTATCAAGGCAAAGCTTAATGTGTTGAGAGCTCTAGGAGGAACGTCCTGGGGTGGCAGCAGAGAGACAATCTTGACGACATATCGAGCTATTCTGCAGCCTGCATTGGAGTATGCTGCGCCTGTCTGGCAGCACATCGTGTCGGACAGTTCCTGGACTAAGATGCAGCGAATTCAGAATGCTGCACTACGAATAGCCACTGGATGTGCAAAAAGCTCACCGATTGAGCACCTTCACGCCGAGGCCCGTATCTTGCCAGTGAAAGAGCATTGTCAGCTCCAGGCTCAGCAGATGTTTATTAATGTCCTTAAGCAACCTAATCATCCGTCGAGAAGACTATTAAATCCCGTGAGAGAGAGATCGGTCAGGGAGCCGTTTGCCGATGCTCCGAACAAAGTGAATGTACAGAGATGGACCGACTCGAATCAAGAACGGCTTCGTCTCTTACGCGCGGAGCACACCCGGTTTGTGAAGGATCATCTCGCCAAAGCGGCCGTCAACCCTATTCTCGGTGATGTGCCGCCCAGGGTATGTGATACCGAGTCCGAGCTCGGTAGGCGCGCCAGGTGTATCCTCGCTTCGTTGCGCTGCGGACATTCTCCATTGCTTATGTCTTACCTGCACAGGATCGACATTAGTCAGCCTGACGTGTGCCCGGACTGTGGAAACCAAGGCCACGACACTAAACACCTATTTGACTGTCCGAAGAAGCCAACAACGCTCACTACAATAGACTTGTGGACGAATCCAGTGCTGGTCGCCCAGTTTCTCAACTTGTGACGAAACCCCTCTCAGTGGCTGCAAAGAAGAAGAAGAACATTGAATCGAGCTATGTCATACTATTATATACCCTTGAATAAACGCTTATATGAAGTTGAAAACCCACCTAGACGGATCTGCCGAGTGTTTTCATCTGATCAATATCTGCCCTGCTGACCCAACCCCTTCCTAACTTGGCGCCTTCCTGCATGCCGCCGTCGGAAGTATTTCCTCAATCTGCAGTATATTTTCTAAACTATCGGCTACTTTTCAGAGATCGATTTCTGGTTTCTTTTTTCGTATTTTGGAACAAAGGACAATTCACAGAATCATGACTCTCGGTCAGAAAACGCCTCGTAATACTTGAATCTGAACCCTAAAGTGCCCTAAAGTTGGAGATTAAACGGCAGAAGTTGCAAATTTAAAGAATTAAAAAAAAGAAATTCTCTTCATCTAATTTTTTTGGGACCTGTCAATTCACCGTATCCAGGGGAACCATTTGTAAAGGCTAAGATGGCTGATTGGTGCTTCAATAGTAAGTGGATGGACATGACACGTTAAAGGCAGCAGCATACAAACTCAAAAATGCTATCGATTTTACGGTCTGAAGCGAAGGATTGGAGTTGCTAGTACTGATATTCGACCAGGAAACTCCGAAAAATTCGATGGAAATTAAGTGACATCGAGTAATTTTTCAATTCGGTGGAAAACGGACAGCGCAAGAGATTGGAGTATCGATGCTACTCCAATTGCATCACCGGGTGCTTAAAGGCAGCATACACGCTCGCAAGCATGGTCGAGAGAATAGCATAAATAGGCCCGCCCGGCCCTACCATGTCGTCAACGACGTCTCAAGCGCTAAAAATCATCCAGGGGTGCGTTCCAAGAACGTTCCCACGACGCTCTGGGAGGAAAAGCAACCTCACCATGGGCAAATTTGCTTTCCATGGATGCGATATATAACTGAAAATTGCTCACACGTGGCCGTGGCTACGATTCCATGGACGCGTTTTGCCATGGGAATGTTCTTGGAACGCACCCCAGGATGACAATATTTGAGCAACCATGTCTAGCACGCCCGTATTTTCACAACCCTTTGAGTAACAGAATGAAGAGTTAAACTTGAGAAAACATGTGATAATTGAGAGCGATAGCACTATCGAATGGGAGGGCGCGAGAGAAACAGCTTGATTTACCTGGATATTACATGTTTGTGCACTGAAGAAATCCTCCATTTTTAAAAGCCAGCCGGAGTAGAGCGGCATTCTCGAAAGTGGATGAGAGTTTATGAGTGTTTAGACAGGTAATACTCAAGTAAATCGAGCTGTTTCTCTCGTGCACTCCCCTTTGATAATGCTATCACTCTAAGTTGTAACATGCTTTCTCAAGTTCAACTTTTCATTCTGTTACTCAAAGGGGTGTGAAAATACGGGCGTGTGTGACAGGGATGGTCAAATACTGTCATCCTGGATGGATTTCAGCGCTTCAAACGTCGTTCACGACATCGTAGGGGCCGTGCAGGCCTATTTATGCTGATATCTCGACCATGTTTGCGAGCGCGTATGCTGCCTTTAAATGCAGTTTTCGCGATAAAAAATGTGTTTCAGTTTCCACTAGGAATGGGTAGTGGAGGGGCACACTGCAACGTTGATGTCGAAAGAACGCATGAAAACGAGCCAGGAAGAGCCCCAAAACAGCCCGAAGTTGCCACTTTGAGCGTACGGCAAACCCCAAAAGCGCAACGTTCGCCCTTCGACATGAACAAATGAAAACTCAAGATTGTGAGATAAGCGATGGTTTCCGATCAACAGCCCCGTTCTTCCCTTCACTCTCAACTTCAGCTCGCATACATCGGCTGCGAAAGACGGAAGTTAGAAGCCTTGGACAACTCGTCAATCATGCTTCCCCAGCTCAATTTTTGGGAAACCTCAACTCCGTTCCCAGAGGGTCTTGTGCGATTCCAGAGACATTGTTGGAATCAGCATGAGACCGTATTCAAGATAGGTGAAAAAAACAGAAAAACGATTTTTATCGTGAACACTGCCTTTAACGTTCACGCCGAGGAGTGGAGCCCTGCCCTTTTTTCCTGCGGAACCCCGCCTTGTCATACAACTTTATTGGTTCAAAACGATCGCTTTGGCTAGTTTTCGACGTTTCTAACGAGGTAGGCGTTTCAGTATTGTTGGTCTAAATTGATTAGCGTTGTTATCTCAATACTGAGTTTGCGAGCGTGTGTGCTGCCTTCAAAGTATTCGAAACTCCGACCACATATAGAAGGCCGTGTGGGCTCCAATGTGTCACTTGCTGCATTGCAAATGATAAAACTCGTTTGATCTTTTATTCAGGCGACGCTCTGGACCCTAAGCCAATTATCGACCCTCTGAAACGTTCCATTCAAAATTCAAAACACAAAACATGGCAGCACAACAGCAATAGAGGAACTTCTCTCGAAGATGCGTTTCCACGAACGAGTAGGATGAAGTCGGGTGACTTCCATTCACCCCTCACTGTCTACGATACCCGATCGTTAAGAGGTCAGACTCTGGGGGGCATGTTGCCTCGTGCTCCCTTATGTTTCTTGGTCACCCGACTTCGTCCCAGCAGCCCGTGGTGGCGCATCGCGGTGGTGGAGGTTGGCCTTCTATTGTTGTTGTGGTGCCATGTTTTGTACATATATCGAATTTGGAAAGGAACGTTTCAGAGGCTTGATATCGGGCTTGGGGCTCGAGGCTTCGTCTAGGTAAAAGATCAAACAAATTTAACCACATAGTAAATTCTAACGTGAAATTTCCAACTGATTGAAGTTTCTGTGAGATGACTGAATCGAGGAAGAAATGTGCTCTCGAGTTTTATACTACTTTCACCAAATGTGCTCAGCTGAGCGGAAGAAAAAGCTTTCTTCAACAATGGCCAGTCTTTAACCGCTAACCTAATACTAACAATGAAAGGATATATCGCCAGTGTTTCTCCAGTAGGAAGCCGCGCTCAGCAATCGAACGCAAAATCAATCAATCGATAGCCACCCTTTCTTCGTTTTCTCGCGCGAAATTCTCCATAATAATCCAAACACAGAGAAAAATCGTTTGAGCACCGTAATCCAATCAGGTACCGAAAGTGTTGTGTGTGATTGCACTAAATTTCACAGTACACGCATTATATACCGTTCTTTCTTCGGCGTCGTAGACATTACGCTATTCAGATGACACCATGATTGTGTCTACGGGCGTTGGGATTGAGTAGCATGTTTTGGAACAGGTGGTATCTAAGCGGAGCGGGGTAATATGGCGCGATGCACCTGGCCACGCCCATTTTACCGTGCCTCACTGAATTTGAGCACCTACCCGGGGTTTCCCTCCCCTGCCAAAATCAGGACTGAGAAAGCATCTTGAAACATTAGTGGAGAAGTGATTTCTCCATAATTATCGAAAGAGGGCACGTGGATCGAATCCACACCGTGTGTGTGGCTAAGGAGCAGTTCGGCTAGCACACGCGACGCGCGACAGAGAAACGCTGTGCGCGCTCTTCATTCTTGGGGCGCGTTAACCGAGGACCTTCCAAAAAAGTAGCCGTTGTCCCATTGTAGCCGTCCCCCTTTATCATTTTTTACATTTTATTCATGTTTTTTTTGTTTATAATGTGTTTTTTCAGACGCAGGGCTTCTCACACCATCGTTTCAGTGGAATTCGCTCTTTTTGTACAAGTTTTTTTCATTTTTTAAAGATTTCTTTTTGTTTGCTTCTTGGAGCAGAATGGGAGATGATGATATTGATTCCGACGCCGACCCTACGTCTGACACATCAACCTACATGAAAAAAACGGAAAAAAACGATAAAGGGGAACGGATAAAATGGAACAACAACAACTTTTTTGAGTGTCCTCGGTTAACGCGCTTCAAGGGCGATGAGCGCGCACAGCGTTTCTCCGTCGCGCGCGTCGTGTTTACCAGCCGAACTGCTCCTTAGCCACACCCGCGGTGTGGATTCAATCCACATGCCATCGAAAGAAAGGTGAAGAGAAAGTGCGCCAAATTCTTAACTCACCAAAACCTTGGCACCAACAGAAGTTCTTCTCCCCCTTCAAAATCTGGAGAGTTGGGAGACCCAAGAAGAAAATCATTGACACAAGGTTGGCTTTTTCATTTTGAGCATTCTTATCAGGAGTCTTGGAAGAACGCTGTTGCTTCGTAGTTAGTATTATTGCGCCCTCCGAATATTCGAATAGTTTCGAATAATTTGGATTTTTGCGCTGATGTCAACATGGATTTGAACAGTCTCAGTTTTCCTGCATTGCTTTGGGAGAGATGTTCCCAAAATTGAAGGACAAGTTGACTTGTTTTCTTTCATAAACCTGCAACTGTCCGTTATTTGCAATTTTATTCGAATATCGAATAGTTCCGAATGAATATCAGATCGATACTGTGGAGAGCCAGAATCCTATTCGCTCAATAATTATTGGAACAGTTGTAGTAGATTACAGCTAAGAACCAAGAACAGTTCGGCTACATTCTGGCATTGGAAAGAAAATTGGTGTTATTCGATTATTCGGTGTTCGGATAGCACAACCATAGTAGGTAATCATTGCTTTTGCCCGTATTTCAAGTGTGAAGGAATGTGGTTCTATGTATTTGCGTGCAGTTCCAGTGGTGAGGCGTGAAGGATTTCATTCCGCTTAGCAAGAAAAGAATATAATTTTTAAGTGTGTCTTCAACTTTGAAGACATCTAAGAACCTCTGCTAGATCAAGCACATGCTTCAAATCCGTACTACTCTATCGAGTTTGCGGTGAATATTAGCCAAGAGGAGCGCTTTAAGTATGTGAAAGGAGCGTTGAATGTGTCTCGGTACCACGCGTTTTAACTTGCAGAGCTAATCGATCGTGTAAGGTCAAAGCTATTCACTTCAAAAATGGAACTGGTCCAACTAACCGACTCTGGGGAGGGCGGGAACTTGAGTGACCTGAGGCAATCATGGAAATCGATCAACCACGGCGGAAGCAGCGGCGTAACAATTAAGGCAGCGGTCATAGCTAGCTGCTAGCGTCAACTGGCGTTGAGCTTTATGCCTACCACTGCAGCCGACATGCCGCTGACGTTGGGGGCATCGTAGCTGCATCGGCAGTCAACGATATTTCAACTCCCGCATACCCGGGCATAGGTGGCCGGTTGAAACGTACTTCTCCCAATAAAGTTAAGCCAATCTGGCAAAAATGGCAGCTCGCAATGTATACGCTGCAGTGAATGCTGAGCCTCTGTGATATACACGGTTGGTAATACTCGTAATATCGACGATTTGTTCAGAGCCGATGGCAGAATGAAACATTAACTCCAGGCCCCCCCCCCATCCCCACCGACGCTTGCAACTGCATAAATGTTAGACGTCACTTCCATGAGAACGTGGTGAGGTCACTAATTGATGTGAAGAAGTGGTTTTTAGACAGACGTTCCAGGCGGGCTATGGTGCCGTGATTGCCCTAGCGTGGGTGGTGATCTCGCTGAATTTTCGGGTTGTTTGAGGCGCGGATGGTGGGAGGCTGACATGCGAAAGCTTTGGCGGCAGGACGAGGAAGTTCTCGTTTCTTTCCAGCCCAATACGCCCGTGATGGCAGTACCTTCGTTGACCCCTTGCCGTCCGAAAACACGACGCATGCGTCAGAGCTATATCGTTGTGCGTCAGTGCTTCAGCGACACGACCCTTGTCTCTGGTCCTTAGCTGTGGACGGAATCTGAACAAGATTTTCTCTCTAGAAACATCGTAAAATAAACGAGATGTTCCGAAAGTTTCAGTTTCAAGCGTTACCGGTTTTGAAAATCAAAAAGCTTAGCATGTCTTTGTCTCCTCTAACCAGAGACTCATAGTGGAAGGGATAAGCTCTCAGTTACCATCTTTTTCTCAAAAACGAGTGTTGTCAACTCCTAGGTAGAATTGTTGTCTCAACAATATGAATATCTTTTCTCAGCTGAAATATGAGCCAAATCAGGGAACGTCTCGATATGAGAGGAGGCTTCTAGTTTCGGATAGAGTTTCCTAATCAGCTACTGAGGACATTTTTTCAGCATTTTAGCCAGGTTAGGGATGGGTACGATTCTCGATCTTGCTACGAATGTAATTGAATCCACACTGTGTATGTGCTCTGTGCTTCTTGGCGCATTTATGGTTGCCGTTTTCACATGTTACGGCAAAGCTTTGCTCAAGGTCAGTTTCCCTAATTTCTCGAAAGAATCACATTCTTTGGATACCAAATATAGAATAAACCCCGAGTCGGGGTAAATAGTGATAGGGTTTTTTATCGGCCCCCTCACTACAAGGCATGTGAAAGGCATCGATCACGATGAATTTCGTTTTCGAGTTTTCCATAAATAATGAGAACTCTAGAATCCTATAAAACAGCTACGTTGAAAAAACCGCGGGAAAATCACTGAAACCTCCTTTTCGGACCGAAAATCTCTCAATTGACTTTTGAGAAAAGAAGAGTTGATCGTTAGAGATCTCTGTGTTGACCTTCGATCTCATGATCAAATGGAGTTCGTCTTTCTTTCGAATAATTTGTGGAGAAGGCAAGGTTAACTGATATGTGTAGAGAAGTCATTCTTCTTGTAATCATATAGTATATTCCATCAATTTCTCCTCAGTTCTACTGTACCATTTGTTGATCATATACGATGGCTGACAGCAAATTGTGCCAGATGGGTGTGACGGACGGCCGGCCTCTTTTGACGGAATTGGAGACATTCGACCAGATTTATCTTCACAATCAGGCGTTTTTAACTCAACAAACTCTCCTTGCGTTCTTAGGTAGGCCCAGAATAACCGAAAAAAAACTGTGGCTGGTTCGTAGCTGCCTTTAGATGAAGGAAAATCGAATTGAGGAATAAAGACGGCCAGCAATGGTTAAGAAAGAGTGATAGCTAGAATGCCGCTAAAAACAATATTTCGGAAACGCTAGAGAATAGAAAAAGTGTAGGATGCCTCAGTCACAGGTTTCATATCTATACATTGCTAACAGACTTTCTCTTCAGACAACTAGTGACTCCAGCCAATGGACGTACCCTCCTTCGAATCAGGGTCATGCCGAGAAAGTTCACGGTTCCTAATTATCGCTCTCTGAAGACAAGAAAAGAACAGTCAGCAGGCTCCCTCAGTTTCGGCTGAGTCTCAGCCGGTCACAATATGCAGCAACAAGGTGGCAAGTGAGGTGTAGAATATGCAGATGCACTGGTTCTTAGCGCACCCGGACGACTCTGTTTTGCCCTCCAAGACAGCTTAGTAAAATCTTGTTCACCATACCGGATTCGGTAATAAGTCGCTCGAGGTTAAGTGTAAGAGCATTTTTAGTCCTTTAGATGAACTCGTTTCAGTGTCAGCTTTTCTCAATCAGGAAACGCAATGAGGACGTTGGTGAGAAGGGCTACTTAGTGATATATTGCTTGGTACGGGATTTGAACCATAAAAGTTCAAAGTGTCCTCCCCATTTCCAATGAGGTACTGTAGCTGATCTGCGCTGGCACCTCTTCCACTCTTTCCTATGGGCAGCTAACTCTTTTCTTCATCTGCTGCTTCTTGCGAGTGTGTATTGAGTGAGTGAATGTGAGCATGCTCACGCGTTCGTACTGCGTCCGTGCTTGTGAGAGTGTAGGTTATTGTGAATGCGCTCATCACTGCGCGTGCGAGTTTGTAGGTGAATGTGAGTGTGCCCATGCGCGTGTGTTGCTTGGGTCTCGATCGCTCGTTGCGCCAGGTAGGAGTCGGTTCATATGCATCCAAATCACTCTGCAAGACGCGCATGCTCATTACATAGCGCTTGTGAACTGCTACGATTTGAAGCACATGGAGTTTTCAGACAACAGGTGCGGACTGACCGCTGGCAACCAAGGCCTCTGCGGGCGGTACGCCAGCAAGTTGCTGGCGGATCGCCGCCTCTCGTTGTCTCCGCGGGCGGATCGCTGCGTCTTGCTGGGCGGATTGCGGCACCTGGGGAAGTTGAACACGCTAGCGGGCGGATCACCGGCAAGTTCCAAAGCGGCGATCCGCCCGCGACCTGCCACCGATCCGTCTGCAAGGGCTTTGATAGCCAGCAATCAGCCCGCCACTGCTTTGATAGCCAGCGATTCGCCCGCTCAAATTTTACACAGTGAAACTTGTCAATCATTGAGGAGTTGTTTTCTGTATCAGTATCATGCTCAGAGTAAACAAGCGGAAGGGTATATAAGGCGGTTCATCGCACTGAACGCTCATACGACATTCCGAGGCCGATCCTGGAAGGTGACTTCAAGACACCTTTGAAGGATCACTCAGAAACCGGGGAATAATTTTTGGCAGCTGGGGTATGGTCCCCACCGCTAGGGGGGGGGTGGTCCCGCACACGGAGACCGTGGTGGGAACCATGGAAATAACCCACATGTGGCATCGAGGGCGGATCGCTGGCTGATGGCGGGCGGATTGCTGGTTAGTGGCCGCGGATCGCTGGCTACTGGCGAGAGGATCGCTGGGGGTTGGCGGGCGGATCGCTGGCTGCTGGCGGGCGGATGGCGGGAGGGATGTCGATCCCCCCGCCAAAAGCCAACGATCCGCCCGCACCTATTTTCTGAGTATCCTTCACAATCAGGATAGATATAACTCTCGTCAACAGATCATCAAAACTGTTGGTGTGGAGCTTTCGCAATCAGCTCTGCATTTTGGACCCCGCTGTGACAGCACCTTTTCCATCGCGCGTGATTCAAAAGCGCTCCAATTGTGATCGCTTCGTGGCAGATATCCTTGATCGCTGGTTTGCGATGGCCAAAACCTGTGTTTTACTACATCACTGCTGGAAGAGCGAGTATAAACGGTCGCTGATCATTGCTCCGTCACGGCCGAAATGGCAGCGATGGAGCGATGATGACACCTTCCTTCATGTGAAGATTGATCCATTTGCATGACCAGATTTATGTTCACAAGTCGGAACGTGTTATCAATGGTGACTGTCTACCGAGCAGGGCTGTGCGGAACTGTTCCGTTACCGATTCCGTATTTCCGGCGTTTTTTTTAGATGTTCTGGTTCGCTTCCTTTTCCGGCTTTTTGTGACCGGAAACGAAAGAAAGAAGTGCAAAACCTATTTTGCTTACCTTTGAAATACAAACCCTTCGAAGTATCTTTCTGCAAGTTGAGCTATCCATTTTTGTGTGTACGATTTCCCCTGTTCGTTCTTGTGCGCAGGTCTCCCGTTGCGCGCTGTACACAAGCACCAGCGCCTATGGGGTCGATTGGAGTCCCGCCGCCGGAAGGTGCGGCAGCATGTGAAGGAGGAGTATCGAACATGCGGCGCCGCAGGATCGATCTTCCTCCACTGCATGCTGCCATGCCTTTCAGCGGGGGGACTCTATCCAGGCCCTATCGATTGAGGGCAGTGCTATCCGAAGTTGCCGCAACAGGCCGGACTGCTAGCTGTCGCCCATTGGTGCCGGGCAGCCTCCGCTAAACCAACAGTGTGTTCTCCTGCTCCCATTATTTTAGGTCGTCGCCGCCGTAATGGTGGATAGAGGGTATCCACGAAAGTGTGGCCGCCCCCTGTTCCCCGTTGTGGCAGCTATTAAGCCAATCTCCGATTTTCATGTGGGGGCAATCAAGGGTGCTGAACACCAACATGCGGTCCACGCGCCGGGATTCTGAGGATTACTGCTGGTTACGTAGGCGCCATGACAGTTTGGGGAGGAAGACCTACCTTCATAATTCGAAAATCGACGAATCGGCATAGAATTCGCATTTAGCACCCTGAATAACTCCCGCATAGAAATTTTGAGTCGAATCCGAGGATAAATCGAATATCATACCCATCGTAATCTACCCCAAGCTGTGAAAAATCGATAAACTGCATCAGATTCGCTTTGAGCACTCCAGATAACCGTCAAAGAAACGACTTGAGCTACAGCGTAGCGTTCCGGAAAACGTAAAGTTGCGCTTTGCTTTCAAATTCTCTTCCCGATGAGAACCTTCGAACAAATTTAGTCTGAAATTGACAAATAAACCTCAAATTCGTGATTAGCACCTCAAATATCCACCCCCCCCCACTTATCAACACCTCTAGGAGAATCTTAAGGCAAATCTGGAATATTTTTCTTTGACGCTTACTGAACCTCTAATTGCTTAAAGGCATCGTACGCGCTGAAAACCACTCACCGTTTTTTGAGTTTGAATCATTGGTTGGGCCCGCCTGAGAACGTGGGTAGAGTTTGTCGGGTCACCGACGCATCATTGGGAAGATATGGGTGATCGAATGCCTCGAATTCCACCAAAAGAGGCCGGCCTTCTGACAGCCATGTGGCATAAAATGAAAAAGAAAGAAGCTTCTCAACAAGCTGTATCGCGTAAATGAGTGGAAGTTGATGTATCATTTGTTGATAAGCTACCTTCTTTTCTCATTTGAGGCCACATGGCTGTCGGAAGGCCGGCCTCTTTTGGTGGAATTCGAGGCATTCGATCACCCATATCTTCCCAATAATGCGTCGGTAACTCGACAAACTCTACCCACGTTTTCAGGCGGGCCCAGCCAATGATTCAAACTCAAAAAACGGTGAGTGGTTTTCAGCGCGTACGATGCCTTTAAGGTAAATGCTCAACCGAAACTTGGTACATGTGGGAAACGGTTTCACATCGTGGAAACTCCGGAAAAGTGCTTTTACCCAAGCGTTGTCCAGGGTGGTTGTTTTGAGCGCTGATTACGATTGACCGTTTTCGGATTCTCGAAAGATTCTCAGTCAAAACATCGCTCGGTGCGACACCGGCTCCTCCCAATAATGACGTCATCGCCCAGACAGCGGCCGAGAACGAACTAGCACCGCGGTCCCTCTCCGGTGCCAGTTCGCCCCTCGGCCGCTGTCCGGTCGCTCTCGGGGCGACAGCGGTGCCAACTCCGGAGATAGTGATAAACTGTTGGACCTCAGTGGTAGTGCCTCGGACGCCGGATAAAGTGTACGCGACCCCACTGACAGTGCGCTGGACGCCGGACAAAGTATACGGGACCCAATTGGCGGTGCGCCGGATGCCGTATAAAGTGTGCGGGATCCCAGTAACAGTGCGCTCGACGCCGAACAAAGTGTACGGGACCCAATTGACAGTGCGCCCTACGCCGGAAAAAGTATATGGGACCCGATTGGCGGTGCGCCGGACGCTGAATAAAGTGTGCGGGACCCCAGTGACAGTGCGCCCGACGCCGGACAAAGTATAAGGGACCCAACTGACTGTGCGCCGGACGCCGGACAAAGTATACGGGACCCAATTGGCGGTGCGCCGGACGCCGGATAAAGTGCGCGGGACCCCAGTGACAGTGCGCCCGACGCCGGACAAAGTATACGGGACCCATTTGACAGTGCGCCCGGCGCCAGACAAAGTTTATGGAGCCCAATTGGCGGTGCGCCGGACGCTGAATGAAGTGTGCGGGACCCCAGTGACAGTGCGCCCGACGCCGGACAAAGTGTGCGGGACCCAAATGGGAATACGTCAGACGCCGTAAAACTTAAGCGGGACCCAAGAGGCAGTGCGTCAGACGCCATAAAAAGTGTGCGGGACCCAAATGAGGAAACATCAGACGCCGTGAAAAAGTGCGCAGGATGTCATGAAGTGTTTGCAGGCCAAGCCGAGCCGTCACGGCGCCCCTTGCACAATCGGTTTTCGTTGTTTTTCCTTATCTTTTCTGTGACTACTCAGGCAGGCATATCGGATCACCTGGCGAATTTCTGTCTTCTTTCGCCTCCCCGAATACAGCCGGTGCGATTTCCCCGAGCTTTAGTCCGTTACCCATCATCCGAGTTGAAGAGTGTGTGGTGCAGTGGCAGGCATGAAAAAACAGAAGCCAAAAGCGAATTATCACGTCCTAATGTGTTTATCACATGCACAGCCGGTATAAAAGGTGCCTTATCTCATACGATTCCTCATTCGGCACTCTGATGCCTGCCTTGGAAGGTGACTTGGAGTCCCTCTCAGGAGGCCAGCAAATTTTTGGAGGCTGGGGGGATCCAGGTTCCTCACAGCTGGGGGAAGCGGTTTTTGCCGCGGTTCGCAGGGAAGGTGGTTCCTCACCGCAGACCTCGGCGAAGGGTACGTCTTTGTTGCGGTGAAGAGGCGGATATAAAGAAAAACTAAGGGAAAATTTCGGAAATCGCCCGGACAGCTATCGCAGTGCCAAGTGCGACTGAAATTCGTTCCGAGCGGAACTGCAGTCCCCCGGAGAGCGGCTGCTGTGGTCCGAGTAAATGGCTACTTCTCGCTCGGAGCGGAGAGACAGCGTCGCTTGAGTCGCTCTCCGGTCCCGCTCCGAGCGATGGTTTGCCTGAGTTAGTATGCGTTCTCGGATGGTACAATTGGTACGCGAAACAGGGGAAACTGCCTATTGAATTTTTTTCAGAGTGACTAATTTTTTTCAGAGTGACTATTTCAGAGTGAATAGTAGTTTCCTTGTTAGTATTCCGCGTCTTGAAGTCTGCAATTTGGCGCCGGATATCCTACTTCTCAACGAAAGATTACGGCATAGTCGCTTTGACGAGACGAATCGCTTTCATCATAGAAGCGACACGACTATTCGGAGCGACCTAAAAAAATCAAGCAGGTCTCTGACCAGCTATGAAATACCCCAGTCGCTAGGCGATCACGACTGAAACTGCTAACTGTTCCAAATCGTCGCGACTCAGTGCCAGTCCTATGGACGCGACAGGTTTTGTAACTGTTGGCAGTGCCGCGACTAATCGAAGCGACCAGCATTGAATGAGCCTTAGGCCTCTTTCAGAGTTCGATCGCTCTGCGACGCGACCGAATGAAAACACTGTGTATCGATCTGGTCGCGTCGCGCGATCTGGTCGCCGGCCTTTCAGACAAGATCGCGGGAAAAGTCGCCCAATCGCGCGATTGGGCGACTGAGATGGCCAGATCGCGTCGCCATGCAGTGCACGGCGACACGACCGATCGCGACGACCGCTTCATATGTCCTCGCTCAAATTTCTTTTTTTTCACGTTGATTCGGGCAAAATAAGTATAAGTGGGCAAAACAATCATAATTCTGTAAAAAAGGGGTCTCCCTAGCAGAAGTGGTTTGGTTAGCGTTACAAATGCTTCAACAAAAAGGGAACAATAGGAAAGCGGAATGAGGAGAGTCTACAAAAAATGAACAATATCCTCCAAGAACTCTTTTCTTTTTCGAAACTTCCAAACAGCGGGAAACAAACGTTGTGGGTATTTACGAGGAAAGATTGACTGGTTTCCCTAAACAATTTAACCTCATCTCCCCTTTTAATGATAGCTATGAGGTTCACATGCATATATACATATTTAATCGGCACTCACATTATCAAAGTCCTTTATGGAGCCAAAAGCGCTTCCTCATAGAGAACCACAACGGTTTGTTTCCTCTGTTTGGAAGTTTCGAAAAAGAAAAGAGTTCTTGGAGTGTATTGTTCAGTTTTCGGAGACTCTGCTCATTCCGCTTTCCTTTTGTTCCCTTTTGTTGAAGCATTTGTAACGCTAACCAAACCACTTCTGCTTGGGAGACCCTTTTTTACAGAATTGTTCACTTTTTCTTGATATTACGCTGTAATATCCATGCAAGAATGTCGAACAAAGACCTCTTCATCTCCCCACTAGATCAGTCCTCTTTCTGTGGTCACAAGAATCAATGACCCAAACTGTTGTAAAACTATCTCAGAAAAATCACTCGATGTGGCTGACAAGACCGATGTTCACATGATATTAGCTAAGAAATGAATGATATCCATGATATCGTTCCACATAATTCATTCATATTGATCGCGTCAGCCACATCTGGCTACACCAGGTGTTATTTGCACCTTCCATGTTTTTCATACGTATCGAACGGGTCGGCCACGGTGATTTTCTCAACCAACTCTGACAGGGACCTTAGGCCCCGGTTATAGTTGGTCGCCCAGACGTAGCCAGCCCGGTCGATAATCATGAAAGCCTGCTGGCCTACAGCCGGATGCAGAATCTGCCTGCAGCTCTTCGCTTTCAAATGAAACTAACTTAAAACCTGCACAGTCAGAAACTACCTTCCATTCCATCTGGACACTTTCACATCAGTGGAACAAAGCAGTTTTACATACTCATTATTTCGTTTCCGTTGCCCCATTCCTTCGCAGAACAGCCGCTTCGATCCCATGAATCTGATATGAAAAAGCTCTGCTGAGCTGCGAATGGAGATAGTTCTAACAATTTGTTTTTGAATTTGGATGCTAATAAGCAAGTACCATTTATTGCAGAAAAAATCAGTAGGCTGGTGAAGAAGGAAGAGGAGCACTCAAAATGGGGTTGTGTGGAATGATCTTACGAAACTGAAAAGCAGCCTGGCAACATGACCTGACATGACTCACATAACATCTCAAACTTTCTGCTTGCTATGCTTGTCATCCTTACACTTTTACAAAAGTTTTGCAAGGTGTTCTCTCCTGCGCGAATTCCGGGGCATAATTTCTCGGATGGCTAGCATCGAGTCTGGGCTCCTGCTCACTCTACGGGGTGGTCTTCACAACTTTTCGGATGAGCAGCAACGGGTCCCGAACACCTGCCCACTATCCGGGTTTCCACGACGTCCCGATGACTTCATCAGAAGCTCGAAGCACTCTTGGGACTATCCTAGACGGGGGGGGGCACCCACGACTTTCTCATGAAAATGAATGGAAACCCTGATAAAAGATGTTTGATGCTGCTATCAGTCATTGTTGTTGATGAAGCTCTGTAGAAATACTTCGATTGATAGCGTTATAGATCGGTGGTTCATTCCATTTCTGACTTGAATCTTGAGTGCCCCTCCCCCGTCTAGGATAGTCCCGCACTTCTCACGATGTCCCGATGACGTCATCAGAAGCCCGAAGCACTCTTGGGACTATCTAGAGGGGGGCACCCACGACTTTCTCATGAAAATCAATGGAAACCTTGATAAAAGGTGCTTGATGCTGCTATCAGTCATTGTTGTTGATGAAGTTGTGTAGAAATACTTTGATTGATAGCGTTATAGATCGGTGGTTCATTCCATTTCTGACTTGAATCTTGAGTGCCCCCTCCCGTCTGGGGTAGGCCAGCACTTTTCACGACGTCCCAATGACGTCATCAGAAACTCGAGGCACTTTTTACGACGTTCCGATGACGTCATCAGAAGCCCGATGCACTTTTCACGACGTCCCGATGACGTCATCTGAAGTCCGAAGCACTTTCACGACGTCCCGATGACGTCATAAGAAGCCCGAAGCACTTTCACGACGTCCCGATGACGTCATCAGAAACCCGAAGCACTTTCACGACGTCCCGATGACGTCGTCAGAAGCTCGAAGCACTTTTCACGACGTCCCGATGACGTCATCAGAAGCCCGAAGCACTTTTCACGACGTCCCGATGACGTCATCAGAATCCAAGCACTTTCGACGTCCCGATGACGTCATCAGAAGCCCGAAGCACTTTTCATGACGTCCCGATGACGTCATCAGAAACCCGAAGTTCTTTCGACGTCCCGATGACGTCATCAGAAGCCGAAGCACTTTTCACGACGTCCCGATGACGTCATCAGAAGCCCGAAGCACTTTCACGACGTCCCGATGACGTCATCAGAATCCCGAAGCACTTTCACGACGTCCCGATGACGTCATCAGAGCCCGAAGCACTTTTTACGGCGTCCCGATGACGTCATCAGAAACCCCGAAGTTCTTTCACGACGTCCCGATGACGTCATCAGGAAGCCTGAAGCACTTTTCACGACGTCCCGATGACATCATCAGAAGCCGAAGCACTCTCACGACGTCCCATGACCTCATCAGAAGCCCGAAGCACTCCACGACGTCCCGATGACGTCATCAAGAAGCTCCGAAGCACTTTACGACGTCCCGATGACGTCATCAGAAACCCGAAGCACCTTTACGACGTCCCGATGACGTCGTCAGAAGCACGAAGCACTTTTCACGACGTCTCGATGACGTCATCAGGAGCCCGAAGCACTTTCCCGACGTCCCGATGACGTCATCAGAAGCCCGAAGCACTTTTCATGGCGTCCCGATGACGTCATCAGAAGCCCGAAGCACTTTCACGACGTCCCGATGACGTCATCAGAAGCCCGAAGCACTTTCACGGCGTCCCGATGACGTCATCAGAAGCCCGAAGCACTTTTCACGACGTCCCGATGACGTCATCAGAAGCCCGAAGCACTTTCACGACGTTCCGATGACGTCATCAGAAGCCCGAAGCACTTTTCATGGCGTCCCGATGACGTCATCAGAAGCCCGAAGCACTTTCACGACGTCCCGATGACGTCATCAGAAGCCCGAAGCACTTTTCACGACGTCCCGATGACATCATCAGAAGCCCGAAGCACTTTTCACGGCGTCCCGATGACGTCATTAGAAGCCCGAAGCACTCTCACGACGTCCCGATGACGTCATCAGAAACCCGAAGCACTTTCACGACGTCCCGATGACGTCGTCAGAAGCTCGAAGCACTTTTCACGACGTCCCGATGACGTCATCAGAAGCCCGAAGCACTTTTCACGACGTCCCGATGACGTCATCAGAAGCCCGAAGCACTTTCACGACGTCCCGATGACGTCATCAGAAGCCCGAAGCACTTTTCATGGCGTCCCGATGACGTCATCAGAAGCCCGAAGCACTTTCACGACGTCCCGATGACGTCATCAGAAGCCCGAAGCACTTTTCACTACGTCCCGATGACGTCATCAGAAGCCCGAAGCACTTTCACGACGTCCCGATGACATCATCAGAAGCCCGAAGCACTCTCACGACGTCCCCATGACCTCATCAGAAGCCCGAAGCACTCTCACGACGTCCCGATGACGTCATCAGAAGCCCGAAGCACTTTTCACGACGTCCCGATGACGTCATCAGAAGCCCGAAGCACTCTCACGACGTCCCGATGACGTCATAAGAAGCCCGAAGCACTTTTTACGACGTCCCGATGACGTCATCAGAAACCCGAAGCACTTTTACGACGTCCCGATGACGTCGTCAGAAGCACGAAGCACTTTTCACGACGTCCCGATGACGTCATCAGGAGCCCGAAGCACTTTTCACTACGTCCCGATGACGTCATCAGAAGCCCGAAGCACTTTCACGACGTCCAGATGACGTCATCAGAAGCCCGAAGCACTTTTCACGGCGTCCCAATGACGTCATTAGAAGCCCGAAGCACTTTCACGACGTCCCGATGACGTCATCAGAAGCCCGAAGCACTTTTCGCGACGTCCCCATGACGTCATCAGAAGCCCGAAGCACTTTCACGACGTCCCGATGACGTCATCAGAAGCCCGAAGCACTTTTCACGACGTCCCGATGACGTCATCAGAAGCCCGAAGCACTCTCACGACGTCCCGATGACGTCATCAGAAGCCCGAAGCACTTTTCACGACGTCCCGATGACGCCATCAGAAGCGGAAGCACTTTTCACGGCGTCCCAATGACGTCATTAGAAGCCCGAAGCACTTTCACGACGTCCCGATGACGTCATCAGAAGCCCGAAGCACTTTTCACGGCGTCCCAATGACGTCATTAGGCCCGAAGCCCTTACACGACGTCCCGAAGACGTCATCAGAAGCCCGAAGCACTTTTCGCGACGTCCCCATGACGTCATCAGAAGCCCGAAGCACTTTCACGACGTCCCGATGACGTCATCAGAAGCCCGAAGCACTTTTCACGACGTCCCAATGACGTCATTAGAAGCCCGAAGCACTTTCACGACGTCCCGATGACGTCATCAGAAGCCCGAAGCACTTTTCACGGCGTCCCAATGACGTCATTAGAAGCCCGAAGCACTTTCACGACGTCCCGATGACGTCATCAGAAGCCCGAAGCACTTTTCGCGACGTCCCGATGACGTCATCAGAATCCTGGAGCACTTTTCACGACGTCTCGATGACGTCATCAAAAGACCGAAGCACTTTTCACGACGTCCCGATGACGTCATCAGAACCCGAAGCACATCTTCCGACGTCCTCATGACGTCACCAGAAGCCTGAAGCACTTTTCACGACGTCCCGATGACGTCATCAGAAGCCCGAAGCACTTTTCCCGACGTCCCCGTGACGGCATCAGAAGCCTGAAGCACTCTTCATACGACGTCCGATGACGTCATCAGCCCGAAGCACTTTTCACGACGTCCCGATGACGTCATCAGAAGCCCGAAGCACCTTTACGACGTCCCGATGACGTCATCAGAAGCCCGAAGACTCTTTCACGACGTCCCGATGACGCCATCAGAAGCCCGAAGCACTTTCACGACGCGTCCCGATGACGTCATCAGAAGCCCGAAGCACTTTCACGACGTCCCGATGACGTCATCAGAAGCCTGAAGCTACTTTCACGACGTCCCGATGACGTCATCAGAAGCCTGAAGCACTTCTTCGACGTCCCGATGACGTCATCAGAAGCCCGAAGCACTTTCATGGCGTCCCGAATGACGTCACTGACCTGAAGTCGGAAGCCCGAAGCACTTTTTCACGACGTCCCGAATGACGTCATTAGAAGCCCGAAGCACTTTCACGACGTCCCGATGACGTCATCAGAAGCCCGAAGCACTTTTCACGACGTCCCCATGACGTCATCAGGCCCGAAGCACTTTCACGACGTCCCGATGACGTCATCAGAAGCCCGAAGCACTTTTCACGACGTCCCGATGACGTCATCAGAAGCCCGAAGCACTTTCACGACGTCCCGATGACGTCATCAGAAGCTGAAGCACTTTTCACGGCGTCCCAATGACGTCATTAAGAAGCCCGAAGCACTTTCACGACGTCCCGATGACGTCATCAGAAGCCCGAAGCGACTTCTTTCGCGACGTCCGATGACGTCATCAGAAGCCCGAAGCACTTTCACGACGTCCCGATGACGTCATCAGAAGCCCGAAGCACTTTTTCACGACGTCCCGATGACGTCATCAGAAGCCCGAAGCACTTCCTCACGACGTCCCGATGACGTCATCAGAAGCCCGAAGCACTTTTTCACGACGTCCCGATGACGTCATCAGAAGCCCGAAGCACTTTTCACGACGTCCCAATGACGTCATCAGAAGCCCCGAAGCACTTCTCACGACGTCCCGATGACGTCATCAGAAGCCCGAAGCACTTTCACGGCGTCCCGATGACGTCATTAGAAGCCCGGAAGCACTTTCACGACGTCCGATGACGTCATTAGAAGCCTGAAGCACTCTCACGACGTCCCGATGACGTCATCAGAAGCCCGAAGCACTTTTCACGACGTCCCGATGACGTCATCAGAAGCCCGAAGCACTTTTCACGACGTCCCAATGACGTCATTAGAAGCCTGAAGCACTTTCACGCAATGATCGTCCCGATGACGTCATCAGAAGCCCGAAGCACTTTTCACGGCGTCCCAATGACGTCATTAGAAGCCCGAAGCACTTTCACGACGTCCCGATGACGTCATCAGAAGCCCGAAGCACTTTTCGCGACGTCCCCATGACGTCATCAGAAGCCCGAAGCACTTTCACGACGTCCCGATGACGTCATCAGAAGCCCGAAGCACTTTTCACGACGTCCCGATGACGTCATCAGAAGCCCGAAGCACTCTCACGACGTCCCGATGACGTCATCAGAAGCCCGAAGCACTTTTCACGACGTCCCGATGACGTCATCAGAAGCCCGAAGCACTTTTCACGACGTCCCAATGACGTCATTAGAAGCCCGAAGCACTCTCACGACGTCCCGATGACGTCATCAGAAGCCCGAAGCACTTTTCACGGCGTCCCAATGACGTCATTAGAAGCCCGAAGCACTTTCACGACGTCTCAATGACGTCATTAGAAGCCCGAAGCACTCTCACGACGTCCCGATGACGTCATCAGAAGCCCGAAGCACTTTTCACGACGTCCCGATGACGTCATCAGAAGCCCGAAGCACTTTCACGACGTCCCGATGACGTCATCAGAAGCCCGAAGCACTCTCACGACGTCCCGATGACGTCATCAGAAGCCCGAAGCACTCTCACGACGTCCCGATGACGTCATCAGAAGCCCGAAGCACTTTTCACGACGTCCCGATGACGTCATCAGAAGCCCGAAGCACTTTTCACGGCGTCCCAATGACGTCATTAGAAGCCCGAAGCACTTTCACGACGTCCCGATGACGTCATCAGCCCGAAGCACTTTTCACGGCGTCCCAATGACGTCATTAGAAGCCCGAAGCACTTTCACGACGTCCCGATGACGTCATCAGAAGCCCGAAGCACTTTTCGCGACGTCCCCATGACGTCATCAGAAGCCCGAAGCACTTTCACGACGTCCCGATGACGTCATCAGAAGCTCCGAAGCACTTTTCACGACGTCCCAATGACGTCATTAGAAGCCCGAAGCACTTTCACGACGTCCCGATGACGACATCAGAAGCCCGAAGCCCTTTTCACGGCGTCCCAATGACGTCATTAGAAGCCCGAAGCACTTTCACGACGTCCCGATGACGTCATCAGAAGCCCGAAGCACTTTTCGCGACGTCCCCATGACGTCATCAGAAGCCCGAAGCACTTTCACGACGTCCCGATGACGTCATCAGAAGCCCGAAGCACTTTTCACGACGTCCCGATGACGTCATCAGAAGCCCGAAGCACTCTCACGACGTCCCGATGACGTCATCAGAAGCCCGAAGCACTTTTCACGACGTCCCGATGACGTCATCAGAAGCCCGAAGCACTTTTCACGACGTCCCAATGACGTCATTAGAAGCCCGAAGCACTCTCACGACGTCCCGATGACGTCATCAGAAGCCCGAAGCACTTTTCACGGCGTCCCAATGACGTCATTAGAAGCCCGAAGCACTTTCACGACGTCCCAATGACGTCATTAGAAGCCCGAAGCACTCTCACGACGTCCCGATGACGTCATCAGAAGCCCGAAGCACTTTTCACGACGTCCCGATGACGTCATCAGAAGCCCGAAGCACTTTTCACGACGTCCCGATGACGTCATCAGAAGCCCGAAGCACTCTCACGACGTCCCGATGACGTCATCAGAAGCCCGAAGCACTTTTCACGACGTCCCGATGACGTCATCAGAAGCCCGAAGCACTTTTCACGACGTCCCAATGACGTCATTAGAAGCCCGAAGCACTTTCACGACGTCCCGATGACGTCATCAGAAGCCCGAAGCACTTTTCACGGCGTCCCAATGACGTCATTAGAAGCCCGAAGCACTTTCACGACGTCCCGATGACGTCATCAGAAGCCCGAAGCACTTTTCACGACGTCCCAATGACGTCATTAGAAGCCCGAAGCACTCTCACGACGTCCCGATGACGTCATCAGAAGCCCGAAGCACTTTTCACGGCGTCCCAATGACGTCATTAGAAGCCCGAAGCACTCTCACGACGTCCCGATGACGTCATCAGAAGCCCGAAGCACTTTTCACGACGTCCCAATGACGTCATTAGAAGCCCGAAGCACTCTCACGACGTCCCGATGACGTCATCAGAAGCCCGAAGCACTTTTCACGGCGTCCCAATGACGTCATTAGAAGCCCGAAGCACTTTCACGACGTCCCGATGACGTCATCAGAAGCCCGAAGCACTTTTCGCGACGTCCCCATGACGTCATCAGAAGCCCGAAGCACTTTCACGACGTCCCGATGACGTCATCAGAAGCCCGAAGCACTTTTCACGACGTCCCGATGACGTCATCAGAAGCCCGAAGCACTCTCACGACGTCCCGATGACGTCATCAGAAGCCCGAAGCACTTTTCACGACGTCCCGATGACGTCATCAGAAGCCCGAAGCACTTTCACGACGTCCCGATGACGTCATCAGAAGCCCGAAGCACTTTTCACGACGTCCCGATGACGCCATCAGAAGTCCGAAGCACTCTCACGACGTCCCGATGACGTCATCAGAAGCCCGAAGCACTCTCACGACGTCCCGATGACGTCATCAGAATCCCCCCTCACCTACAAATCGATGACTTACCAGCCTACGTACCTCCTACCAACTTACCTGTCTGCCAAGTTGATTGCCTGAGACCATTGGCAGTGGCTATTAGCAGTGAGGACTGAAAAGCGTGACGGCCTACGGCCCACGGCCCACGGCCTACGGCCCACGGCCTACGGCTCACGGCCTACGGCGCACACCATGAAATTTTCTTAAGCTTTCGGGCTCACAACTTTGTTATTTGTGAAGCGATTTTGCTGAAATTCGGACAGCAGGTGTCTTCTGGACCCCTTTGCTTATATCCAGAAGGAAATCTTCAGAAATTTTGTTTCAAAGATTCTATAAACTATTTTATAAAATTCTAAGTGATCACAAGGCCTAGGCAAAACCAAACCTCTCCAGCCGCTTCGCGGCTGGAGCGATACCTACAAAACAATTATTATCATAAAAAGATTATTATCATTAAAAAAATCTACGATACACTTAGCATTTGGATAGTATTTTTGCGAAACCTGAACAGAAACTTTTCCTTCTGTTCAAATCGCTGAAAACTAAAGGTCCATGTCTTTTGGTTAGAGCCTATAAAATTTACCTTCGATCTGTTCTTGAATATGGTACCTATATCTACTTTCCTCATTAAAAAACATGCGTTGCCAAACTAGAAAGAGTGCAAAACAACTTCACAAGGAAGGTCTTCATAAGATCTCTTGGCTTCACGTATAGGAGCATTTCCCGTGGCATAGTGAGAAATCGTATGCTTAATTTGGATACTTTACATTACAGACGCAAGAGAAATGATTTAATTTTGGTATATAATATTACAACTGGAAGAAGACTGGGTCTCATAGCTCACTCATTTTTCAAACTGGTTCAATCAAATACTAGGGGAGAAAGGTTCAAGCTTAAATTACGTCAGCCGCGCACCTCTTTGTGGCACAGCTTCTTCACCTTCAGAGCCTGCATGGAATACTTGAAAATGAGTCATACTGTTCAGATACCGATCAACCTCACTAAATTCAAAACACTTGTCAAAAATTACCTTCATTGTCAAGAAAAGACCTATCAATCGTTTTACCCTTTTTGCATTCGAAACCTTTCAAAACTTGTCAATTTTTAAATTCCTAGATGTTTTCGTTGTTTTTCTGCCTTTTCTATGTTTCTACACGTCTGGAAGGGCGTGTAATAAAGTAAAGGTAAATGTCGAAGCACAATGCACCTTTTTATCATAAATGACTAACCAATTGCACGACACCGCGAACATGAAACAGGCGTCGATTAGAATGTGTACGTGAAAGTGCGTGGTCGCCAACATCCGCGATTGGGCATTCACACTTCTAAAATCTGCGATTTCCACGGCGACGCGACGGCCGTGTCGCCGTGCCCACGATCGCGTCGCAGGGCGATCAAACTCTGAAAGAGGCCTTAAAGGCTGTGGTCACGATGAAAAACGTTATCGAAAAAACTGCGAAAATCAGCTTAGGTCAAAAACAGCTCAAAAACTATGAAGGTAGCGCGGTGAAAAACGGGCTAGAATTAGAGTTATTAAGACTCTAAAATTCCAGTTCGTACACACGTGCACAGAAAGATCACAGTCTCATGTCAAGCAGTCGAAAATCATCGACACCCAGAGGAAGAAATAAATGCAAATTTACCTAATAAAACAGTTGAACAGGGAAAGCAAGCACTTCAGTCAATGGTTTTGACTAGATGTGTACATATACCCGAAGGTTCATTGATTGAAATTCAATTTCAAGCCAGCTGATGTTCTTGATACACGAGATCATCGATGTCGATGATGTGGGGTCGGCTCGTCCACCATCAAATGTTCAGGCTTCAAATTTGGCGTAGAACAGCGTTTTTTTTTTCGCGATTTTTTCTCATAGGTTCTACAACTCTGTACCCAGAAAAGGGTTAAGAGAGGAAAAGAAGACGAGCATACTTGAGCGCGACCACTGCCTTTAAACCGTCCGCGCCAGCCGCGGGTGAGATTCAAATGTTTTTCCTTGAGGATGCGAGCCATTGATTTAACTATAGTCTACCTCATCTGCATTCTCAATGTGCTTACAGATTCGAGAAATGTTACCATTAGAATAAGTCATCCAAAAAGGACGGAGAAGACACAAAAATCTGTCCTCGCCCGACTCCTGACTCCTTGAGCGGTAATGTATGGTTCCGAAGCGTACCAGACTCATGTGCTATAATGTTTACCCAGCAGCGTGGTTTACTTGTAGCATCTATCAGTGTAACGAAAAACCGTCTTGAAGAGAGACAAAACTGGTGTTCTTCTCAGCTGTGTATCAATTCGCGTTCCCCAAATCTGCGCTCGAAAACAGTAGAAGGAAACAAAAAGGAACAGCCCAAAAACATCGAATATAGGAAACGAAAGACGAAACAGGACGCTTCCGCACTGCTTTGCTTTAGCTAACCATTTTGCACGATTATAAGCAAAGCAAATGAAAAAAGCTAATTGAAGCGGTTCTGAGATTAGTGGAGGCCAACTTTAAGACATCGAATAAATACCCTCTGAGTGAAGAATTGATGAGCTTCTCAGAAATCAATTCTGTATAGTTTGAAAACAAATCTCAGAGTTGTCATCAAAGTTCTTATTCAATATAAATTGTTTTAGAGACCTTTTTATCTCCTCGTATTTCACCTGAGTGTTTCTATGTTTGTATCGCGATTGACTGCTCAGCCTGTCATGATTTTCTTTGCTGTCGAGAACTATGCTGCAGTCGTGAGCTTATGGTCGTCTGCAGCTCTTAGTATTGGTAAAGTTGCAATGTATTTTGAGTCAGTCGTGGTTTTTCTAATAGGACTGAATCGCCTGGCAACGTTTGTGGATGCTCCTTTTCTTACCAGGTTCAGAGAGAGGTGAGCTTTATTGAAAGCCTCGTTATACAAAGAACCATACTGTATTTTTGATGTCAGTATTTTTTCATCGAGCTACTCAAAGGCCCAATGCAACCTCAGACATGAATTTTGTGATTTCCATTTGTTTGTGTGGTAGACCCTTCCTGTATAGCACGTGCCAAGTGCGAGATCACAATTCCTTTAAAGACACAGTCCAACCTCAGAATCGATTTTTTATTTTTCTTCCTATCTTGGAGAAAATTCCACGCTGATCACAAAGGTGTCTTTGAAATCGCTCAGAACTCACTACGAACGGAGTTACGGCTCCTCAAAAATTTCGATTTTGAGCGTCTCTAGAAAATCTCAGACGAGTTGTCTGGAGCCTGTATTTTCTCGTGATTCGTAGCCATCATTCTGTTGCAGGCCAAAATATAAAGCCAGCCCGAAAACAATTCGAAGAACATAGGATTCAAAAGAAAATTATTCGCGCGTCTCTACCCTATAGAGGTCGGAAACCTGGCGGTGGGCGTTACCCATTTTTTCTTTCAAAGGGGCGTGGCCGGCTTTTTCCTGGCTTTTTCTCGCTTATTTGAGCGAATTGAGATTCCGCGCTTGGCAGGGTTGCTATAGGCAGCGACCGGACCATAATATCAAAAATTACCTCTGAGGTTGTACTGTGCCTTTAAATAAGCGAGATATAAGCCAGTACCACAGGCCCGACCCCCTTCACTCACTACCACAGGCCCGAACCCCTTCCTGATTTTCGAGCTTTATATCAGCTGGTTGGATGAATTTCAAACGAGCCTACGTTTGTCAGTCCATTACCGGTCTTTGTCCTATTCTTGGTTCGCTCTCGCGCAAGGGCTGCGAATGAAAATAAATACAAGCCTAATACAACTCGTCCACCAATTTTCCGCCCTCAAATAATAGGCTCATTTGAGGAGCCATAACTCCTTTCGTACGGGTTCCTGAACGATTTCAAAGATACCACATGACCAGCGTTTGATTTTCTGCAATATAAGCATAAAAACAGAAAAATTATTTTCTGGGTGTTCAGTGCCTTTAAAGCCACAGTCCAAGCTCGGAATCGATTTTTCGTTTTTCTGCCTATCTTGGAAAAAATTTCGCGCTTATCACAATGGTTTCTTTAAAATCGCTCAGAACTCACAACGAACTGAGTTACGGCTCCTCAAATATTTTGAATTTGAACTGGTAGAAGTTCGCGGACGAGTTGTCTCGAGCCTGTATTTACTCGTTATTCGCAGCAATCATTCTGAAGCAGGTCACAATATAAAGCCAGGCGAAAACAAAAGGAAGAACATAGATTTTGAAGAAAATCATTCGCGCGTCTCTTCTCAATTGAGATCGGAAACCTGCCAGTGGGCGTTACCCATTTTTTCTTTCAAGGGGCGTGGCCGACTTTTTCCTAGCTTCTCGCTTATTTGAGCGAACTGAGATATCGCGCTTGGCAGGGTTGCTATATACGGCGACCGGACCAAAATATCAAAAATTACCTCTGAGGTTGGACTGTGCCTTTAAGGGATAACACTGCTGAATAATGTTACTAGTGTTTGATCCGACTTTGTCAATTTACCGTTCTTACCATTCTATTGAGAAGCCGTACTCACTTATTCCCCGCGTGAACGCTCGATCGATAGCAATCATCTCTACGTCACCCCCTTTTGCTTTATCGTCCGTCAAAAAGCTTCTCTGTTTCGTAATTATACTGGACGGAACAAACCTGCAAGTCTCGGTGACCGCTGCGTAAATCTCTGAAAGGCTCACCGGAAAGTCTAAGATCCCATAGACAGAAGCCGGCCGCGTAGACATTTCACTGGTTAGCGGGAAGGCTCCAAGCCGACTGGTGAGTGGGCGACAGCCTGCTACGTCAATCCTAAGCGACAGAGAGTGCTAAACAGATCCTTTGAGGGCAACGTGCACTATCGCAATTTACCCGCAGAGTTGAGGCCGGACATGATGTGCGCACCGAAGTGCTTCAATGGCGGAGCCAAGAAGCGGCAGTTGGCTGCTCATACCTCGCAGGTGACGCGGAGCTGGCCGCCCCTGTCAAAGTTTTGATAAGGAGGCACAGTATTGGTTGCTATACGCCAGGCGCACAAGTGCTACGCCCACTTCCCGTGCCCGTATTTGATGATTACGGGCCAGGCGTCCTATACGAGGATTGGTAAACTAAGCTCAGGTAAACCTACTCCTCGGAGAATTCACATTCTCATAATCACCAGCAGCAGAGCAATATGCCGGAGTTGGCAAACAAAAAGGTCATTGTTATTTCTGCCCAAGATTTAGCGCCCCATCTTGCTTGAAGGCTACGCAAAAACATATTGCCTTTTCGAGCATTACTTATTCAGCACCTTGTTTTCGAACGTCTCACAATCATTTATATTCCCTTGAGACTAGGAAGAGATGGCAACCCTTTCGTGGTATTAACTTTTTCTCAGTCATCAAATCGTCCGGAAACTCCGTCAATCAACCGCTGAATTTTTTCTAGAGCTGCTCTGCAAGGGGTTCACCAGTTGCGGATGATATCAGATGTTGTGGGCCTTACGATCATATAGAGTTCAGTAGCTATCACAGAGCACCTCCCCTGCGACGTCTTAACCCCCTTAATCTTGCGCAACTCATGCGAACAAGAAAATGTGAAAGGGATGAGCGGAAAACTGAGGTGGTAGTAAATGCATTTTAAACGCGGGTTAGCCACCACCTTTGGACGCGAGTTGACCACCAACTTTACGCGAGGATACCGCTAACTTTACGCGAATAAATCGCCAGGTATACGCGAGCTTACCAATCTTTGTACTCGATAAAATATACTGCCTTTATTCGGAAGGGCACAAGCCCCCTTTTTCTTCCGCACTCGCTTCTACAGTATTGCACCACGGCGGCGCGGTCTGCCGTGGCCCTCTCCCATCCAATCTCTCTCACCCCATTTGGCAGGCACCGACCTTCGTATGACCACCGGCTGATCGCCCGCATGACCGGCGATCATGTTCAGAGCCGCTGAGTTTTTTTCCAAAGTTTTCCCCGTCTTCAGTTGTTTAGGTGTTAATTCAAATGTCATCGTGTTGGCAGAGAATAAGGTTTACTCGAAGCTTTACACAATCCTTCTCGCTACCAAGAAATTGAGAAAACATTTGTTCTCGTTACTTTCAACAAAAAAGTTATTCTTTCTAAACATTAATTGTCTGTTTCGAATGGATGGCTCATCGATACTCTCTCATTACGATTATTTTCAAATCAATACCAAAACAACAGACGATGGTGAAAAACTTCGAAAAGACTCACCGTCTCTGAACATGATCGCCGGTCATGCGGACGATCGGAGGGTGGTCATGCGAATGTCGATGCCTGCCACATGGATGAGAGAGATTGTATGAGAGAGGGCCACGACAGACCCAGCCGCCGTGGTGCGATACTGTAGAAGCGAGCGCGGGTGAAAAGGGGGGCTTGTGCACCCCAAATAAAGGCAGTATGGCTATCAGGACGTTTTGAAAAGTATGTAGGACCCCAGTATGGGTGTGCCGTACGTCATAGAAAGTGTGCAGGACCCCGGTAGGGTTATGCAGGACGTCAGAAAAAGTGTGCAGGACATCAGTGGGAGTTTGCAGAACGTCATAGAAAGTGTGCAGGACATTATTAGGAATGCGCAGGACGTCATAGGAAAGGTGCAGGACATCAGTGGGAATATGCAGGACGTCATAAAAAGTGTGCAGGACCCCAGTATGGGTGTGCAGGACGTCATAGAAAGTGTGCAGGCCGCCACTGTGAGTGTGCAGAACGTCATGGAAAGTGTGCAGGACCCCAGTATGGGTGTGCAGGACGTCATAGAAAGTGTGCAGGACCCCAGTACGGGTGTGCAGGACGTCATGGAAGTTGTGCAGATCGTCACTGTGAGTGTGCACAGCGTCATAGAAAGCGTGCAGGACCCGAGGGGGAATGCACAGGACGTCATAGAAAAAATGCAGGACGACAGTATGGGTGTTCAGGACGTCATAGAAAGTGTGCATGACCCCAGCAGGGTTATGCAGAACGGCAGCAAAAGTGTGCTGGACCTCATTGGTGGTGCGCAAGGTGTCATAGAAAGTGCGCAGAACTCCAGAGGGGCTAAGAAAGACGTCGTGAAATATGCGTAGTACTTCACTGGGAGCCTGCAGGGCCTCATGCGAATGTGTGCAGTTTTCGAGTAGAACGGGGCAGATGTGTGAGTGCTAAACTAGTTGGGAGGGGAGCGCTCGAGAAAATGATATGAAATGATTCATTCATGGAAATCAAAATCTGTGCTGAAATAAGATGCCTCACAGCGTTATCAGTCGCTTTTTCATGGTAACTTCATGGTTTTTGCTTCGATTTTTGAAAGCGGTATCATTCATTCTTAGAAGCACGCTCCTACCGACTATTGGACGAAGGGCTACCGTAACCATTCTTGAACAAAACATGATAACGAACGCCTCATCGCCTGCAATCGAAGCAGCAACGTATTAGAATCCGGCACAAAATCGAAAGCGGAGGAGGACACTCTAACTTTTGAAATGCGAGAAACATTAGTGACCAACACCAAACAATTTATTATCCGAAAATGAAATCATTTTTGTGTCTGAATGATAAATGCAATGATTTATACTCAGATACTCGCGGCTTTGTAAGGCAGCACAAGGGGATTACTAACGCCATTACTCGTCGAGGTGTAAGCCCCTTTCGTTCCCCACTGATGCCCACGGCAGCACGTTGTGTCCCCTTGCTCCGCTCACTGCTCCAACTGCTGCTCGTTTAGTGGACCCACGTGCTGCTACAGTCGCCCCAACTGTTCCAGTCGTCTCCCCAGCTGCTGCTCCTCAATGTGGACCCAACTGCCGCTGTTCATTCCCCAATTGCTGCCCATCATGGCCCCAATTGCTGCTCCTAATTTATGATCTTTCCTTTCTTTCTCATAACCCTTCTCCCGCAGGGGATATGTCTAGATCAGCAGCAGCGCTGGGTTGACCTATCAGAAATAAAGACCTTAGTGAGGTTCATTGATAACATAAACGGGTTTTTCATGCTCAAATATATCCACTGATCTCAGCCACAGTCGAAGAAAACGATGCTGGGACTACGAAAAGCACGCCCATGCCGATCACTTTTTCCGCAGGGCTACCGTAACCATTCTTGAACAAAACATGATAACGAATGTAAACACACGCTCATAACATGCGGGGTATAAAAGAGCGGAGGAGCGGTATGCATTCATTCACTCACCGCTCTCCTCGAGAAGCCACTGGGGAGTGGCTGAGGAGGTCGAAATTGTGCAAACATGTTTGTTGGCTATTAAGATGTGCTGACACTTGGAAAAATTTTAAAGGATGGTTACGGTAGCCCTGTGGAAAAAATGATCGGCATGAGCGTGCTTGTGGGACTACGGGCTGTCTCATGACCACCCTAGGCGGCCTCGTATCTGGCACGAGTTTGCGAGGGCCGTTCAACACAGGCCTCGGTCAGTAGTGATTGTGAGTCTCCAAAAACATTTCTTGACACAGAATTTCTCTATACCTTGAACAAGAATTGATTTTCACTCGGTTTCGTGGCTGTAGAGATGTGAATTAGGCGTGATAATCTCTTTTTGCCGTTTCGAAAGAGGAATTATCACTTTCTTTGTACAAAAAGGTATATCCACATATTCCAAGAATGAACTTCTCCTCAAAATATTCATAAGTCGCTGAAATTCACACTGTTTAGAGAAATGTCCAGGGTTAAACGGAATTCAAATGTCAGAGTATCCATCATTTATTGATCCTTCTGTAAATGATGATTACTTTTCTTTCAAGAAACAGCGATTTTGTAATTTCTTGAAAAATTTGTCTTCTTTCTAAATTTTTGCCGTGAACATTTCTGGGAAAGGTTCAAATTATTAATTTCATTGGAAAGTTATTTTTGAGAACTCTCGGCTTTGAATTCTGTGAGCATTGTGCTTTTCGTGAAGAAAAGGTATATATTCCCCATTTTGCTTAATTTTTGGGAAACCATCGCCGCTCAACATTTGAAAAATACAAGTCTTCGTCCAAAACCAGAACAGTTGGTTTTTCTATGGAAAATGCGAGTAAAGTTTGAATTCATGGAAACGCATTTCAGAGTGAGAAGGTGATTTTTTAAAAATTTCGACTTACACCTTCCAGACTTAAAAAAGGCGGAATGTTGGAAATCTGGAAGAACACGCTAAATAAATCATTTTAGGAGAGTCGAACTCCTCTCGAATTTAGGCCGCTTTCAAACAACCACCATCCGATGAGAATGACGAATCGTCCCTGTTTCCAGAACAATTCATCCGTTTTTTAGCCCACCTGAACCGTTCAAATTGCTCGCAAGGAACTACTTTTCTCGAGGGCGCCATTTTAGATTGACATTTTCTCTAGAGGGAAACTGCGTTCGATTTATAATCAGTAAAATACCAAAAGTTTTTTTTGAAGACTCGATGCAATGAAAATGTGAATCTTGCATGAAAGAACCACGTTTGAAGAGGTCGCGCGCTGTGAAAAGTGAGGTCTCCACGCAATGGGATGGCCCCACCTCACGTTTAGCCAGCGATAGAGTCATAGAAGGGCGACCAGTTAGTTGGAGATGAACTGGATGTGTTGAAAATGACTTCGAGCAGTTGGCACTTAGTAGCGTCAGGTCGCGGTGACTTGGCGATTGGGGTTCTGCACACATCCTGCACACTCCCAATAGAGTCCTGCACACATCCTGCATACTTCCAATGGGTTTTGAATACATCCTGCACACTTCCCTTGCGGTCCTGCACACATTCTGGCCACTCCCACTGGGGTCGTACACACATCCTGCACATTCCCACTGGGGTCTTGCACACATCCTGCACATTCCCACTGGGGTCTTGGGCACATCCTGCACACTCCCACTGGGGTCTTCCACACATCCTGCACACTCCCACTGGAGTCCTGCATGTATCCTGCACACTCTGAGTAGAGTGCCGCACACGCCCTGCACACCCCCAGCGAGGTCCGGCACATATTCTACACATTACCTCAAAGGTCCCGCTCATCTTCGCACTCCCACTGGGGTTCTGAATACGTCTTGCACACTCACACTGGGATACTGCGCTATTCATCAAAGCCCAGGAACGTTTTCACAACGGCTTGCGTACTCTTCAGCAAACGCAAGCGTAAGGAACACGCGTCATTATATGCGTTAAGTTGGATAGCATTCGGAAAAGTCCTCCGGAAGTTTTTTTCGGAAGCTATCCAATTTTTTTCTTCATTCACACACTATTTCCATTTTTTTCTGCCAGCTCGCGTTAAGTTGCAGTTTTGCGCAGATTTACCGCCAGCTGTAAAAAAATTCAATTTTTTTTTTCAGAATCACAATTTTTCCCAGAAAAAAAGACAGAACGAACCACTGTCTTGGGGGATTTTTTCATTATGCGCAACTAGTGGCTCATACCGTGGCATGCGAATACGAAGTTTCAGAAGTGTGTGGCCCTCTCCTGAAAATCGTCAAATATAAAGCTCGCAGTCAGCTGCGGTTAACCGCGAGTTATCCCCTAGTTAAAGGCAGTGTTCACGATAAAAAATGTGTTTTGGTTTCCACTAGGAATGGGTAGTGGAGGGGCACTCTGTTACGTTGACTTCGAAAGAACGCATGAAAACGAGCCAGGAAGAGCCTCAAAAGAGCTCGAAGTTGCCACTCTGAGCGCAAGGCAAACCTCAAAAGCGCAACACACGCCCACCGACGTGAACAAATGAATGCTCAAGATCGTGAGATGAGCGATAATTCCCAATCATTAGCCCCGTTCTCCCCTTCATTCTCAATTTCTCTCTTTACTCAGGACGGCTCGCACACATCGGCTGCAGAAGGCGGAAATTACAAGCCTCGGACAACTCGTCCACCATGTTTCCTTAGCTCAATCTTTGAGGGACCATAACTCCGTTCCCAGACGGTCTTGTACGATTTCAGAGACATCATTGAAATCAGCATGGGGCCTTTCTCAAGATAGGCGGAAAAACAGAAATACGATTCACATCGTGAACACTGCCTTTAACTTGCGGTTAACTACCCATTCACTACTACCCCAGAGTTTGCATGGATATTGTACCTTGTCTTACTTTTGTACCATTACACCGGTAAATGCTCTGAGTTGGCCTCCATTGAAGAATAGCGTTCATGTCTGTCCGGAATGCTTTCAGTCATCTTGTAGAGTTTGTGTAATAATTCTAATCTAATGAATGGACGGGGCTGCGACGGTAGATCACCCGCGCGAATTGAAAACCCATTCCACAGTGAGGCCACCAACACCGCACGACCAGGCGCCTGGTCCATGAGTCAGACTAAATAGAAAACGGAAACCATGTGTAAAAAAAGCACGCCTCCCTGTATTGTGCCATTATGTCATGGAGACATCTTTCGTGTCATACTTAAAAACATATTCAGAAAGACCATCATATTGTGGACTGCGCTAATGTTCGTGCCCTGTTTTCTCGCAGGAATCATCAGAACTAATCAAATATATCTTTTCGCTATCCGGTTCTTCCACAGCTGCTCCAGCGAACTCTTTTTCCTGAGCGGAACAACAACATTGGTAAGTTGCTATGCTTCTTAGAATTTCAATGCACCGCTTTGGAATTCATTGACTCCACTAACCTAATCGGCTGGCTTGCGAATGAAGCGGTGAATCCACATCTTTGACGAGATGTGCTTCCTGTTAGTCAGCCGTGTCTTATTGTCAAGGTCTTCAGCCACAATTTGAGCGCAGTTAATCCATCTGCCACTATTCCATTTCCTGCTGAGTAAAACATTATGATAGAACAGACTTTTGATGTCGATGGATTCGAATCCACTACACCAGATCTGTCCAGAACCTCCGCCTTCGTCCAGGTCGCTGTTCCTAGACAGGATTTCAAAGCAATCTTAGAGCGTGGTGTGCCAGACAAACTGACGTTCGTCTAAATATATGCTTGTATAGCCGCAGTAAACCTTCCGTAGCGTGGCGGACTGCAGGCGCCTCTCTCACGTCAAGCGTGGATGTACTGGATGGCTTTTCCTGCAAAGGTCTTATGACATACTCGCGACCCGAAATACTTAAGTGGTCGTATTAGCGGTTCCCATTTTATGCATTCCAACCTCTTTGTATGCGTTTAGGATGCTGCCCACGTCTCTGATCTGTACATAATGATAAGGCGAACAGCGCATAGATAGTTGCCCAACCTGACTTTCTCCGTGATGGGGTAGACTACTAACATTTGCTTGGAGAATCGAAGGCAAATGTACCTTCCGCGCATCGTTGTTGGATATCCGCTGTATAGCTACCATCGTTATCCAGCTAAGAACCCGAATAACAGAAATTGCATAGAGGTTGAATACGTCGTTCATCTACATAAACTTTTGTTCAAGACATGCGAGAACCACATCTGCTTGCAATGACTGGGACAAAGACAAAGCCCATAGGCAGCGGCCTAATTCAAAACGAGGCGTCCAGTCCTCTGCAATTCTGCGTATTTTGCGGGCACAGTAGTCGACCACGTGCTCCACGTTGTCGAGGGGGCAACCTAATGGATGGCGATACTATCACTTCTGCAGTGAACTGTTCAGCAACTTTACGCATGATGTCATCAACGGCAAGGTTGAATAAAAAGGTTCTGCTACGCCTACCCGCCTTACCCCTCTGCTCACCTCGGAAACATGAGAAACCTAATAGTGTGCGAACCGCTGTTGTTCTTCCTTTAGTCATGTTCTCGGTTAGCCGAACATGTTGCCCTCCACCGAAATTCCGGTCCGCAGTTGCAGACAACCGCTATTGCAGCAAGCGGCACGATGATATGAGTGGTGGAACCACGTGATCCCTGCGCGATTGAGTTTTGTCCCAGCAAGGTTTTTCCGTAGTTCTTCGAGTTTGTTACGAATAACTTTTTGTGAATAGGTACAATGATTGCATGTGTGCAAGTACTGGGCATCCTTTCGCTCATGCATATCGCACAGGTGGGGTTGGTCATCTCACGGATCTCAGACCAAGAGGGAGCTTCTAGCGATTCATCAGTATTGTTTTCATCTCAACTTGCCTACCCAATCTTCTAATTTTTGGTGAGCTAATTCCCTCACCAACTTCGTGTGAGGGAACAAGAACAATAAATTAGGGTCATCGTTCATTTAATAGGAAATGAAATACAAAAAATGTTTAACAGATCATGGATGAACTATAAAAAATGTTCAACAGATTATATATGAACTATATATGTAAATTAGTCGCGTTTTCGCAGCTCATCGACGTCGTCTTCACTATTTTGCCTGCCATATCCAGCATGTTTTATATTGTAATATTTGTGAAGGTGCGTTCAAACAAGAGATCAACCGATTCAACGCTTAAACTGGTGCTCTTGAATCGAGCAGAATTATCAATACTGAAACAAGGATTCTTCATCTTAGTGTGCTATTCGGTAATTTTTTTTCTCATATACAGCACTTATTGACTAGATCAGCGTATTCGTGCGGAGTGGTTTGTCTTCGAAATTCCTCGAATTTCGAAAATCTTAGACAAGCTAGAGTTTAAGTTACCAATTGATTCGGGTGAATTGCGACAGTAGATCGCCGCGCGCGAATCGAAACCTCGTTGGTCAGTGATGCCGCCAACACCGCACGGTCAGCCGCCTGGTTTATGAGTCAGACCAAATATAATACGGAAACCAAACAGCTATTTCAAGTGCCGTCGTTTGACTCTTGTGCACAAACTCCATAATGCGGAGTGGCGCAGCTCGAATCATTGGGATAACGGAGGTTGAATATAGTACACTCGATTGCTCAATCACAGGAAATACGGTAGATAGCATATCGTCCTAAGTCTAGCTCGAATGAAGATTTTTTGAAACTGCTTTCAGAACTTCGTAACTTGTTTCGGAAACATGATGGAATTCCCCACTTTAGAATACGGCTGTGCTTAAGGTTTTGAAAAAAGTAGGTAATCGAGTACCATGGACAAAATAAGTATTGGTTTCACGGCTTTAAAGCACTCTAATTTCGTGACATGATAATTACATTTACGCTAAAGTCGAGCGAGTAATCGAAACTATAATTAACGGGGGTTCATCCAGGACTCAAGACAGGAATAAATCGAACCACCGACTAGTTACCCCATCAATTGAAGCATTTCTATAGAGTTTCCATAAAAACACTCCTTGGTAGCGGTCTTCGTTTCTCTGTTTGAATCTTGGGTCCCCCCATCTAGGTTAGACCCAAAGACGGAACTGCTCAATCGAAACTCTTCCCTTTCGAGAGTCCTTACAGCCCTTCGAGTTTTGTCAGCGAGTGGTGAAGACGAGGGCCGGTGGAGAAACGGCGACCCAATGTCGAGCCGCGACGCGACCGCGTCGTATCGAGCACTGTTTGGTTGGCCTTTACGTACAGACCTATTAATACCTGAGAGATCGCGTGCCCACACTGCGCACCTAAACCATAAACTCGATCTCTTGTTGTTTCTTCTTTGAAAAAGACAATAATCTTGTTGATTTCAGCTGGAAGATCCGTACTAAGAGAAACTTTTATTACTGGAGGCGAACATGAGTCACCCTGCTATTCTTTCATTCGGGTTTTTTTATGATAGGAGAAATCACGGTTTTAAGGGCAGTGTTCACGATAGAAAAAGGTGTTTCAGTTTCTACTAGGAATGGGTATTTAGGGGCACACTGTAACGTTAACTTCAAAAGAACGCATGAAAACGAGCCAGGAACAGCCCCAAAAGGGCCCGAGGTTGCCACTTTGAGTGCAATGGTAACCCCTAAAGCGCGATGCCCGCCCTCCGACGTGAACAAATGAAAACTCGAGATCGTGATATGAGCGATGGTTTCCTATCAATAGCCCTGTTCTCCCTTTCATTTTCAACTCTCGTCAGCTCGTATACTTGGGCTTCAAAAGACGGAAGGTACAAGCCTCGAACAACTCGTCCAACATGCTTTTCCAGCTCAGTTTTTGAGGAACCGTAATTCTGTTCCCAGAGGGTCTTGTACGATTCCAGAGACATCATTGGAATCTGCATGGAGTACCCACTCAACTGTTTGGCGCTGCGCACGGTCGGCTGCGCATAGTAGCCGTGGAGCACGCGATTCCTTAAAGGCAGTGTTCACGATAATCTTCGATTTTGAGATTGAAAGCTAAATCGATTGTTTGGCTCCCGGGTAGAACATAAACGACGAAGGAAGCGAGAAAAACGCACTAGAAGTTCACGAAATCCTTTACTCTCACCCCACCTCTTTACTCTCACAGGAACTGTTCGTTGTGACAATGAAACCATTTGTGGAGCCGTCCCCTACGGTTCTCTACTCTCCACTGCTCCGTCCTTTCCTTCAGACTCTAGCTAATACTGTTGTGCCTGGAATATTCTTCCATTTCTGACTGATGCCATTTTTCATCTGTGACAACCACCGTGAACATGTTCATACAACTGGACAACTAGTCCAGGCCAGATATTATTGTCAATGAAATATGAGGTTTTAGTGCGTTTCTGGCCGTTTCTTCGTAATTGCTGTAACACTCGGTGACCAACGCTTTGTTTTGAGTAGAGAATAAGTTGACGAAAATCATCGTGAACACTGCCTTTAAGTGCTATACACTGACGAAGGGGGTTTGCCACCATCAGATGGAGTTCCAGGGCGCGGTTTCAATATATTGTAGGGTCGGACAGTGCTCCGATATTCCATGTTCAGAATCGGCTAAATGCCTCAGAGCCTTACACGAGATTTCCAAAAGTGGGCATTCTTATAGCTTTGTCGAGGCAAAAGGGGTACACGAATGACAATTTTTAGGGCGTTCAAAAAAATTGTCTGGGATTAAGCCTAAAACTCGTTTCTAGGTGTTGTTTTGGGTGCTGATTACGAATCTTAGGCCCATTTGTCAATATTTGAAAAGTTTTATCTGATTCGGTCCAAAGCTTCAAAATGGGGGAAATTTTGCTGGCAAAACGCGACTTTTGAAGATTCCGATTGAAGATTTCGAGAATGCTACGATCAAATCGCCTTCAAACTCCTACATAGAGGATATTCGCGCTGCCTAACACGAATCTGGAACCCGTTTATCGTAGCTCGATAAATTGCGGTAGGTTACGGTGGGTATACGGTAGCGCAGTCAAAGTCTCACACCTGACTCAAATTTTCACTGTGGGTGTTATTTGGGACGCTTAACACGAGATTGAGATCCAATTTCGATTTTCGGAATGTAAAGGTAAGTGACTCCAGTTAAAACGCATTACGCCTACCGTAACCTACAGCAACCCTAAGTCTGGCGTGGAATAGAACCAGATTCGAGTTCAGCGTCCTAAATGACCCCAGTTGAAAGTTTTGCGCCAATTCTGAAATTTTTTTTTCTGAACGCGCCGAAAATTCCCTGATGGTACCCTTGCCCTTTTTGAAGCAATGATTATGCCGTTTTCGAAATCTCCGCGGCCATTTAGCCAATTTCAAGCACAGGTCATTTATATATTTTCACAGACGTACAGCAAAGACAACATGATTTTCCAAATCGCCACTGTAAGGTAACAAGCCTTCCTTGTGAGTGGCCGGTAGGAAGTGATTAGGCAGAGATTTCGGTGTGAACAGGTCAAGTGCGACGTGGAATTGTGAGGTCGGTGGGGTGTTGATACGAGGAGTTTTCGACGTTAATGGGGGAATTTTCGGGGGCCTCCTAAACAGGCAGCAGCGACCGTTTAGCTATGTGTGTTTCATCACGTTCGTTGCCAGTGGACAGGTCACAACGTGTTCGGCAGTGAGTACAGATGTTTTTCCTTGCCCAAACCATGGAGCGCTCTGCAGAGTAGCACCGCGGCGAGTCACGCTACGGCAGGGAAATGATGGAGAATGGGGGCGCCGAGCAGCGTGTAAAGCGCCTTTCACAGTCTGCCGGACGACGCCGTCCGATACGTTATAAGATAGGACTGCGGCGTCGGTGAGGCCCGCACTGCGGTATTGGCCGACCGACGTCGCAGTGCGGTGAAATCATTGACACGACGTCGGAGCAAGTTATGACGGGTCAACACGTGTTGGTTTCGCCTTACATTCTGCACTGAAGAGTCGGAACTGACGGTTGTTCACCGCAGCTTCCCTCGCACTGCGGCACTCCTGCAACGTGTCGATCGACGTCGTCCGGCAGACTGTGAAAGACGCTTAAGAAATTTGGTTTGACTTCTCAGTGGCTTGGGCTGTTAGCCCATGGACGTTTATTCCTTAGTTTCGCGATTATGACGTGTCCGTACAGTTTTGCTCTAGAAGGACAATTCGCTCGACGTGTTAGTTCCAATTTTCATCCGGAGCATAAGGACTGACTCGCCTCTCGGCTCGCGTTATCCTTCAAAGGGGAGTAACCCCGGCTCCAGGAACTAAAGTTTTGTGGACCCGCTGTCCTTCTAGATTCACGGATAAATGTATATGTTTGGAGGGATCCCAGAGAGAGATCTTAATTTTTTTCTAAGTCAAAAACATTATGTGAGGGGCATTCTAACTCACTCAAACAAATAAATAAATCACCCACAGTTTAATTAATTAATCACAATGGGAACAAACACTGAACATGAGGAGGACAATGTTTTAAGGGCCCACAAAATTGCCTCCCCTTATAATATAGAATAAATGGTTAAGGTTGAGGAGTGAGTAGGTGAGCTAACGAACTGAGATCCAGTGGCTTTTATATGCAGCTACCGCATGCTTCTCGCTGGTCCCGATGTTTCCGCTGACTACGGTGCTCAGCTGGTGGTGTTTTTAATGAGTGATTATGCCAGAAGCAGTGGGCCATGCGTGTTTATGCCAGTGGCGCCGACCAGAGATGATTATGCCTTCCTTGAAACTTTTTGCAGGATTCTTGCAGAACATTAACACTACACCATACCCCTCAAAAAGAAGTTCCGTCCCGGAACTTCCATCACAAGGTCTAAGAAAGAGGGGTAAAAAGGAAAACTACAATTATCACAATAATAGATACAATACAAAATTTACACAACAAACGATCGAACCCCAGTATGTAAGCATTATCACATCGATTTCCACGCTTTCTGCTTGTCGGTCTTTTTGTCAATTCTGCAGCCGGATAGGAAGACTGCGCGAGTGAGTGGCGCTTTTGCATTGGTTAACGCAAGCTGGCTGTGACATTAAGATGGTTCACCATTGTTCGAACGATGGCTACCGTGGACGTCAGCATTGCACTAAATGATGCAATTTGCGTGGTACATGTGCATATTTCTCCAACGTCTTCGAATTCCAGTGCTCGGCATCATGTTGTTCGTTATCATACTGATGACATTGATTTGCATCCAATGTATGCTCGGTCGTCAACAATTCATTGTTCCAACTGTGAGCGTAGATGAGCCTGTAGTCAGGGCTGGCAGTAAACCCCCTCGTGTTGTCACAACAATACGAGAAATCACTCGTGACAACAAGTGACAGCAATATGAGCTGTCACGACTTCGTCTCGAGTTTGTCACGACAAACACTCTTTGCCGCAAAAACCGGGGTGTTCTCCGGTAATCGAACCCTCGACGCGTATTTCACAGCGGCGCGCACACCTATTGCTCCAAATTCTCATGTTACAGAGCGTACTCAATCCCATCAAGTCGTGTAAGGAGCGACCATTGCTGCAAGAACACCAGACATCCTCGAGATTTCGAACCCGCGACGTGTGCCCCACAACGGCGCGTACACCGCTTGCTCTAACACTTCACATCGCCACATACACCCGGTCCCTTGAAGTCGTTTGAAAAGCGGTCTTCCCTGCAAAAACACCACATATCTCTGAGGTACTGTGCTCGCGACCATTCACAGTTTGTTGACAGAACAAGTTTGGGTGTGGAATCGCGCAGAAGTTGTTCCTGGGTCAGCATCTATTCGGTTCAAATGTGCAACCACCTCGGGAATTTCAAACGTTGAGAACTTGAAGTAAGGTTGTTTTTCGCTGAAATCAGCTGCTAGTTCAAACCATGCTATAATCATGGATACCGCTACTGTTCAAGAAACCTTCGGCGTATCTTAATTTTGACTCACCAAATGATTGCATGTGAAAATTTCGACCTGTGTACAAGGGGCACGTACCGCTTTGATGCTTTGCGTTCCTTATTGTGCGTTGGCGCAAACTCGGTTCAAACCGTACGTCCACCAAGTTTGCACCAATACACAATAGGGAACGGAAGTATCAGTGCGATCCATGCCGACAGTAACTGTGCAAAAACGTCCAAGGCAATCAAACTGGGTGAAACCGGCACGCCTACTGTGCTTATCTGGGCTAAATTCCGCTCTGCAATTGCGTCTCGACACGCTTTGCGGCCGCGCGCTTTCGAGTCGGAAGTTTACAGCGTCACAGCTGCCAATCTATTGACTCTAGGTGGGTTTTAAAAATTGAAACTAAACAAAATCGAAGAAAACTGCATAAAAAGCCATATCGAGTCGGCTTTGGAGCTGGAAACTCGATTGACACGAGCGCGTGCGGCCGCAAAGCGTGTTGAGACGCGATTGCGGACCGGAATTTGACCCAGATAAGCACAGTACCTTATCGATAACCTATAGAAAAACAAAACAAAGTTGTCGCGAAAACCGAAAAAGTGGGTCCGTCGCTCCAGACATGACAGCGCTTAAAAAGCCCAAACATGGGGATAACGCAGTTCAACGACGAGCAAACATAAGTCAACAAACGAGTATTTTATTCAAAACAAGACGAAAATACACGAAGATGCATCACAATTTTTCTTCCTGGCTCCAGCAAGTCACAGTCGAATTGATCCACATTGTATTAGCAGCAGTGCCTGTAATGCAGAGTATTTGAATGTGACGACTTTATTGGAACGAAACCACCCCCCCCGCCTCGGTTGTATTCAAATTTTCTACTTCTTTTTCGATTTTCGGTTCCTTGACGGGATTGGGAAAAACGAGGCTGGGCGGGTTCCTCGGAGAAAGAGGGGTCACACCTCTTGGGCTCTTACAAAGTTCTAGTCGGGTTACGTATCATAGAGGTCATATAGAGTTGGGTCAGTTGCGAGCTGCGGCGAAGATAGGGAGTAAAAGACAGTTACGTAGCTCAGTATTTGCCCTTTACTCCAAAACGTCATTCGTTGTCGCGACTTGCAGCTCACATAAATGTGTATGGGCTCTTAGCTCACAATGCGGTCAAATGCCTACTTCTTCTTCTTTGCAGCCACAGAGAGGGGTTCTGTCATAGGTTCAGAAACTCGGCCACTAGCACTGGGTTCGTCCACAGATCCATTGTCGTCAATGTGTCGGTCTCTTCGGGCAATTGAACAGGTGCGCAGTAGTATGCCCTTGACTACCGCAATCAGGACACTCGTCAGATTTGCTGTTGTCAATCCTATGCAAGTATGACATAAGCGTGGGGGAGTGTCCACAGCGTAACGATGCAAGGGTGCACCTGGCACGCCTGCCAAGTTCCATCTCTGTCTCGCAGACCTTTGGAGGTGCGACTCCCAGGATGGAGTTTATGGAAACTCTGCTCAAGTGTTCCTTCACGAATCGGGTATGCTCCGCGCGCAAGAGACGGAGGCGTTCTTGTTGTGCTTCGGTCCATCTCTGCACATCTACTTTCGACGGAGCATCAGCAAAAGGCTTTCTAATACATCTCTCTCTCACCGGGTTTAGTACTCTTCGCGATGGATGATTCGGCTGCTTCACGATGTTGATGTAAATTTGTTGCGCCTGGAGTTGGCAGTGGTCTCTAACTGGCAATATGCGAGCCTCGGCATGTAAGTGCTCTATTGAAGAGCTTTTAGAACAGCCTGTTGCAATTCGCAGAGCACAATTTTGGACGCGCTGCAGCTTGGACCAAGAGGTGTCCGACACGATGTGCTGCCAGACTGGCGCAGCATACTCCAAGGCGGGTTGCACAATAGCCTTATACGTGGTCAGGATCGTTTCTTTATTGCATCCCCAGGACGTTCCACCGAGAGCACGCAGGACGTTGAGTCTTGCTTTCACTGTGGCTTGCTTCTGCTCAGTGTTCTTATGAAACTTCAACGAGGGATCCAACACGAGTCCAAGCAGCTTGGGGAATCGGGTGGCCTGCAATTGAGTTTCGTCCCATTTCACCATAGGATGGGCACTGTGCTCTGCATTATCAGTGGAAAGGACGGTGACGGACGATTTGGAGGCAGAGACTGTGAGCAGTCAAATGCCTACCGCTCGCGGTACCCTCCAATGCCTCTGCACAGTAAAAATCTGCAAGACGCGCCGCGTTTCCTTTATTAATGAATTTGATATTCGTTTATCGATTATAGATTACAGTAGGTTGCGGTGGTTATACGGTAGTTCGGTCAGTCTCAGACTTGACTCAAAATTCGTACGCGGGGGTTATTCGGTATGCTGAATATAATGTTGATGTCCATTCTTCGATTTTCGAATTAATAAGGAAGATTTCGCCCCCTTAATGACATAGTACCTACCAACAGTTACCATCAGGATATCGAGACACATATTACGCAATCGCGTTCAGGACCCCGAAGAACCCCCCCCCCACGAAGATTTTGGGCCTAATCCGGAACATTTTTACTGAACCTCCTAAAAATTGCCTGATGGGCCTCCTTACCTTCTCGCCCATCTGAATGAACCCACCACAGCTCGGTTGAGAAAAGTTTTCCGCAGCTACGATCATAAATTCGAAATCGTTAACGAGAACACGTGCCCTCTTATAAATTTCGTTAGGAACGGCGCGTTCGTCCAAATGTGCTTCCCTAATTAGACACACTTTGTCACATTTTCAACCCAAATTTTGTACCTCCTGAGCGATCGAAGTACCGGATGTCAAAAACTTCGAGTGAAAAAAAATTAAGAAACGAAGAACTAGTTCAGGATGAGGTTTGAGGCTTTTTTCACCATCATCTCCTAGTAGAACGTCAGAGAGAACCAGCATAGGTGACTCACCCCTTCACCCTGATTGTATCTATCAGACGATTCTCGGCCAAGAGCCGCACCGAACAGGAATGGGAGCCGTCTGACAGCTCGGCTCGTTCTCTCTATCTCCGGGCCACGCTGTTGCTGTTCGGGCGAACTGGGGAGCCCAGACAGCAACAACAGTGGCCCGGAAAGCAACAGCAATAGCCCGAACAGCAACGGAAGCCAGCCCACAGATTATAGGTGAGCCGGAATGTCGGGCGGCTCCGAGCCGGGAATCGCCTGAGTTACACTTGGTAGTCTAGGTGAGTCAATTGGACAGGCCTCCCAAATACAACTGTCAACGTTTGCGGATTACGGTAGCTAGGCGTGCTGTGCATTGTACGCCAAGCAGAGTACGGAACGTATGATCATCGCGCAACGCTCTATCGTTTAGGTGGATTTGTCATGCTAGGAGGATTGTATTCTGACTCTTTCCTATCAAACCTCTGTTATATTAACGTATTTCAAGTATGATAACGAGAAGTTGTTGGTGTGGGGGTTACACCAGATGGTCAGAGCGAAATTCCGCTTGAAGCAAAAAATACAACTCTATTTGAACGGCTGATGTTCACCACGCTACCTCTAACAAGAAGTATTTTTCGAAATCGCGAACAAGGTACAAGAAGTAAGACGAGCTTTGTCATCGCGTGCGATTGTTGAGAACTATATCTTAGGTCCCTCATTATAAGCCGGTCTAAGTAAACCTTACCGGGCTTATCATGTCTGAATCTCCTTATCACTGTTATATTTTGCCAAGACAGACCGCTCCGCTGCCTACTCCGCCCGGACTCATCCGACCAAGCTAGGCTTTATGTATTCAAAACATTTCCCTTTACCCGAAAACCTCAACAGCTTAAAGTGCATTCCAAATAAAGCCGAATCGTGCCCGTTACGGCCAATTCGTAAGATTAACCCTTTACCGAACATGCAAAAAGTACATTATGACAAACCTGGTCAAAAGGTCGATTCGCGTGCAATGAGCATCAACCTCTGTACACTCCACATGGCGTACAGTTAGCAACACGCCTACCTACCGTAAATGGCAGCCGTTGTTCAATGCGTTAGGCCCCCCTCAGAGTCGGCCGAAGCCGTCCTCTCCCAGCCCTAGTGATTCTGCGCCATCCTTAGGCTTATTGCATACTTCCTGCGACGCGCGACAGTGCATATCAGCAATATCGGCTTTCGGTCGATTTATATGACAAACGCTATGTCGCGCCGCCCGTCGCGCCAAGTATGCACTAGGCTTTAGTGCGTCGGTTGTATACCAATGGATTAGGCGGGCGCAGTGGAGCGCACTGCGGACGGCGCAGTCAGGACACATCGAGGGAAAATTTCGACTTGAGTGAGCAATGTATTACGTGCGTAAATAGCGGGCTAGCTACGGCCGACCGATTATGACGGGAGCCTCCTATTTCTTACCAACCACTTATCACTGCATAGTGTACGATGTAGGCTTCCACATCGCCGGGCGGAGCGAGAAGCGCCGCAGTGTTGGGTGGATGATGGGAAACCAGGAAGCTAAATATCAATCCATATCTCCCACTGTCGCGGTGGCGGAAGCCCTATATAGGAAAAAAGGAACTGCTAAGAGATGAAGAAGGAAGTAAAAACCAAACATCCACGCTAACCTTGCTTCAAAAATCCTCTGCCACAGTGTCTGCAGCGGTCGTCGATTCCTCTCTGCAATCACCAGAGTTCCAGAATCGTGCCATGTCAGAATGCATGCACCTGCGAGAATTCCAGATAATAAGAAACTAAAAAAGAAGCGGCTGCTAAAAAAATAGAGGAATAAAATAAATAAAAGTAGTATTAGAGCAAAGTGCTATCACTGAGACTCCTATCACGGGAACAAATATTGTCTATGCCATGCTTCGGGGAAGCCGCGACGCCGCGTTAATTCGGGGACGCGTTTAAAAACAATCGAATTTTGATATGCGAAAACGATGCTTTCCGAGAGTTTGAAAAATTTGTTGACCTCTAAGACCGCCGCCATAATTGGGCGATAGACCGACGCAATCCCTCCTAGGTCGTTATTGGTCCGCTTGGATAGTCCAAAAGCCAGCCTAGGCCGTGCTCGACAAGATGTCGCAATGGTATTGAAGGCAGCGTTCACGATAAATTTCACTTCCGATATCTCCACGGCTTACGGAAGGTCTGGTGCCCTATATAGCAAGGCATGCTTAAAATGGACACGAAAGACGCGTTTTTGAGCCAAAATAGGCCCTCTCTTGTTTACGTTAATTTTTGAGCGTGGAAGAATTGACCGCTAGAAGGATGTCAGCATTCAATGAAATCAAGCTATCCGCTCACTTATCAGCTTTTCTTTCACTTGATCATTCCTATAATCTGAGTCTTCATTTGTTCCTTTCGAAGGGGCGGATCTGGGGCACGGGGCGTGTCTGGGACACCAAAACGCTTGTTTGCAGCCCTTATTTTGCCGCTCCTGGCTCGTTTTCTACCTTTCTTTCGACACTGCGAGCCCAGGATCCTTCCCGCCTATAATTTCACTGTGGAAAGTCAACGAGGATGATCATCGTGAACGCCGCCTTCAATGGTATTATTGATGCAACTTTGATCGGAATGCGACAGGAAGGTACTAAGTACAACCAAGGAGGGATTACCGGAGAGCAACTTTTGCCCTCTTTTTGCGTGCTTTACATGGACCGCGTGGACTATGGACTATAGTGCAACAATGAAGGGGGCTCAAAACCTTAGAAATTAAAATCCGTACGCGGGTTATTTTTGAGCGGCACAAAGATTCTGACTCGGTTAAGCGCGGTTTTGTGATTTCTCAACGAGCAGTAAGGGAGTCGAGAAAATATTATCCTGAAAAGGAAAGCTTTGCGGGAGTCGTGAAAATCTGGTCCCAAAAAAAGAAAGCGAAAGAAGCTCGTAAAAGTTAAAGAACATTTCTGTCGACAAGGTGAGGGTAACGTAACTCCACTAGGGTCCTCCTCGCCGATCTTAGAATTGGGTCTTGATGTGGTCTGAAACAACGGAAAACAATTCAGCCTAGGCCGCTCATTTTGAGCCGGTCGAAGCAATGCTTATCGAGCTTATCATGTCAAAATCTCCTTATCACTGTTATTTTTTGCCATTACCGACCGCTCTGCTGCTTACTCCCCCCGGATTCATCCTAGCAACCTACTCTGAGAGTTTTGGCCGCGAAATAGCCGGGAAATAGCCCACCAGGCTCCGCAGCGGCTCCTGGTGGGCTATTTCCCGGCTATTTCTCGGCTTCTCATGGAACGGACCAGAAGTAGCCGAGAAATAGCCGAGATATAACCGAGAAATATTCAGAAGTATCATGCGGGTGCCTAATTACCGCCCCCATGTTGCTAGACGGAAGCCCTGCTGACCTCCTCGATCAGGGTCGAGCGGTCGTGGATAGCTTACCAATTAGTGATGGGGAGGAACAGCACGATTTTTTGGGTAGAAGGGAATTTTCGTAAGGTCTCAAAATTGATGAGGAAAGACACAAAGTGGAGAACAAGTAAACCCCATTTCTTTAAGGTCTTTCCGCCTTTGGGGCTGAGAGCCTCTATTCCAACACAATGTGTAAAAGCAAAATGAAAAATAATCACCGAACATGAACTTTATTAATTTTAATTTTCAAAACGCAATTTACATGCTAGAAAATGCATACTGTTCAAGACTAACGCATCTATTTCAGGTCTAAAGAAAGTTCTAAGTGCCGAAAACTTTCCGAAGAGAGTTTCAAACTTCCAAAAAGCCTTTTTACAATTTTGAAATAATAATGAATTTTTGGTTATCATCACTAAAAGAGAAAAAACTGAAAAAATATGACTACACGCACTCACCATTGTTTAACTGGTCGCCGCCTTTGTCTCAGCGTTCGTGGCAGGCGCAGTTCTTTCACAGTGCTCACCAGCATTTGTCAGATACATCCAGGTCGTATTATTGGACCATCCTGCAATGGATCTTGGATATGCGATATGAACATATTACTAAAAAGAGCATGTGCATACACTTCAATTGCTATCTTATAAGCGGAGCAGCTGCTTTGTTAAAAATAGTATGGTTCAAATTGACTAAAAACCACATTGCGTCTATGATGGCGATATGTAGCAATACACGGTGCTATCGCAGCAAGGTAGGGGCACTAGGGCATCGCACTTGGCAACAATCATTTTTTCGCGCCGCAACGTAGGTTGAACACCAATTAAGCGTTTTCCTCCATTCTGAAATCAGAACAGTCTGCGCGGCGCGAAAAAGAGGGCATGGCCAGATGCGATGTCATAGTGGCTACCCTCCTGCTGCGACAGCACCCGATATACATCACGTCACGCTGATTGAACGACACGGGTGGTATGAGGCTTTGCGGATGTATTCCTTTGTCGTCAATTGTTCCTACGGGGATGAAGGGAAAGAATACGGCTGCTGTTGCTGCCCTCAACTAGAATATATGCTCTATTTCGGGGTGAATTTTTTTTTCGTCGAATGAGCGCGTATGCTGCGCCTCCTCCCCCAGATTTCTTGCTGTCTCACCTAGCTCCGCAAGAGCACGCGATGGAATAAAGCTGAATTGCCCTCAAGCTAGAGGATGGTATACTCTATTCATAACGGAGTGCACAAACTCATAGTACGCCACTGGTCTTCCACTGGCCCTCTATTACTGTAATCGAAGGCGACCAGTACAGGACCGGTGGCGGACCATGAGTTTATGCACTCCATTATGAACCGAGAATAAACAAATGGTGAGACAATGAAACCCCGGCACGATTGCCGTCTTCAAAGCACAACTACCTCCGAGCTGCGTGCCGCAACAGCGGCTGTGTACATCTATAGACTGTAATTTCGTCCGGGTAAGGAATGTAATCGCGGACACTCATGATTAGGGAGGTTGGTAGAAGGATGAACGCTTTTTGAGCAAAGAAAGGCCATACCCATATTTATGTGTGTGACTAAATCTGGTACAGTAAATCATGGAGAATCGCAAAAACGAGCATAATACTAGTCGATGAGGGCACTCAATCATCCCTTCTGAAATGTGAGACATTCTACAATTTTTTTTAAACTGAAACCTGTGAGTGGGTAGAAATTTAGCATGAGGGGGAATGCCCCAGAGTGGTTGGGTGTCCCATAAACAGGCTGGTGTGCAAAAATGAATCTAGAATCCGGCAAAAACGACGAAAAAAAAAACGCTCCTCCAGTTCAGGGAGAGACAGGTCAAAAGGCTAGCTTCCACGACTTAAAAACACAACACGTATTGATAAGAAGATTATCCGCGGCTAAATCTATGATGCCTGAGTTGGCATTTACATGAAATGAGACACATAAAGCGAGACCGATTGGGTGCAGAATTAGCTGGGGGGGGGGCACTAAGGATTTACCCATAAAAATCCATGAAAATGGAATTTTTTTCGTTATCATAAATGTGATACATTATCACTCGTAAATCCCTAAATATTCCATTAAATTAGATTGATTACTGGAAGTGGTATCATGCATTCGTCACTAGAATTCTGAGTGCCACGCAACTAGTTTTGGACCTACGAACTAATTGTTCACGAGCCCTGTATGTTACACATAAAAATTGGTGCTCTTGAATGTTGACTAAACTCTGCAGACAATCTTTTCAGCAATCTCGGAGAGATTTTAGATAATTTAGCTAATACTTAAATAAATAAATAATTCATGGCTGAGCCACAATATGACGTCAAAGTGCTATATAAAAAATAACATTAAATATTACAAGATTACTCACATTAGTAAAGTTTTTTCACCAAGACTCACTCAACTAAAAATTATTTTCGTTACTATTTGCTTGCATGGCCTTTCCCGTTGTCGATTTACCTACGCGCTAACCACAGTATGGAAATAACTCCGATTGTTTTCGTTCCACACGTTACCCCAACCACAAAAGGATCATGAATGAGTGAAGGAATAAAAAGAATCGCGACGAAGAACCCTTAAAACGAGAAACACAAAAACAACGAAACATCACGATTGAAAAACAAAGAAAATAGGAAAACTAGCGTAGTTTACGCTGTCGTTGCGGCGGCTGCACACCCTGCTCTCAATTACACGCCTAAATGTCGTCACGACATTGTTGTACACGAGCGCACGACACTCGCAGCGATCTGCGCACTCCCTTAACCGCGCACTGCTTTGTGTCACGCTGTCTGTCGCGTTGTCGTGATGTTATGACCACGCGACACTTGTGACAGCTCGTGACCACAATTGTCGTGACAACAAGCTCGTGACAGTCACGAGCCATGTGTTGTAGGATACTATACGAGCCCGTAGCTCGCGCCTTTTGGTCGCGACATGTCGTGACATGTCATGACAATTGTCGTCACGACAATGGGTGGTTTACTACCAGCCCAGGATCTCAGTTCTGAGCGATGACTATCTGCCACGCGATATCAGAAGATAGGATGATTGTCCTGTTACATCGTGAGTCGCTTCGCGTTAGAGGCCCAGCAGTCACCAAAACGAGACGGTTGTGATATTTTTTGGAATATATAGATAGGAGTAATAAAGGGCCGCTTGGTTTCAATGGCAGCCAAGCCAGCGCCGCGAAGCGACATTTTTTATGGTTACAATCATTAACGCATCTCAATTGTTGCAATGAATGGTTACACACATCAATAGCATATGAACACAAAAATAACAAAAACAAATTTATGACTTTTTTGCTCCCTCTCTTCCTGAAAAAAAAAGAAAGAAGTTCGTAGGGGAGAATTTGGTTTTCTATCTTTACGCACGTGTTTTGCCACGTGAAAACGAGGTTTTTTCGGTAGAAACGCGGTTATACAAAAATTCCAAGGGAGACTAGTGTCGCGTGCAAAGCACGGAAGTCCGAAAATATCCCAAGTTCAGATGGACATCGAAAGACCCCTAGGGCATTAGGGCTCAATATCTCGACCATTCCCTCTCCTTGTTCACGTCGTACCTCAAGTTGATCATGAGTACTCGAGCCTGAATCAAAGTTGACTCGAGGAAAAAATACAAATAAAAGTGAAGTATGCTTTGGTGAATGATGGCGAACAAATAGGGCGGTAACACATATACTACAGGAAAGCTAGAAGAGAATTGGGGAAATCAGATTTTTTTCTAGCCCAAAAAAATTTCTGTGCAGATTTTTCATAATGATTAATAACAGATTGGAGGTTGAATGAGAAAAAAGGATAAGGAAATGAGAGAGAGAGTGAAACGAAAGCGATTACAGGGAGAAGCGATTTTAGAACGTTTTTTTTTCTGAAAGAGTAATGCCGACAGCACCTTGAATTTTTGGAAGAATTTTACTCATGATACATGAATACGAGTGTCTGTGCTTTTTTACATTGTTATATTCTCTCTCTCTCTCTCTCTCTGGGTACCCTAGTGGTTGTCATTTTCGTAATACTGTGTAATTAACATTTATTCCAGTTGATATTGTTACGACACTGTAAAATAATGTAGAGTGAGGGTAAAAACGGTGATTATCATATTTTACGTTCAAAGTGGTACATGGGTACGCTGGGTGTTCAGGTGCGCGAGCTCTTCTCAATCGGGCTGATGGGTTGTCATTGTGGGATTTCGCAACTCTACAGGACGACAGCTACGTTCTACTTTGCGGAAGTAGCGTTGCTGCACAGAAGCCATACTCTTTACTCCCTAAAATATAACTTAAATGTGTAATATAAAGTTTTCGGCGTTTTCGGAGACAATGAGGCTCAAGAACTTCAAAAAATAGATTTTGGAGATTGTAAATATTCAAGTTTTTTTATGGGACTGCTCGAAAAGAATTTTTTAAAGTATCCTGGGTGAATCTAGATATATATTCCTACTGCGCTTGTTAAATTACGGTACGCTCATACACTTAGACATCTAGGTACAGAGGTGGAGCGTCCACCTGGCCAGGATTTCCATTCCACATTAGAAACTCGCGATAAACTATGACCCGTTGTGAAGAAAAGAAGAAGAATAATCCTCTGCCACCTAAATTTTTTGTACGCTTACATTATTATTTTATTTCCCTCTGCTTTTTGCTGCGAGCCGGTGGCAAATTACAGCGCTTACAAAACAACTACCGTGAAAAAAAAACTCAACCCGGGAGTGCATGTACGCTTTTTTTTCAAAATCATCACACAGTTTTATCGACACTTTTTTTAGAAGTAATCTTAGTAGCGTTAATGAATGAACTGGGTATTTCACGTCTGGAATACCCCAGTTTTAAGTGGCAAACATAGAAAAACAGCCCAAGAGCTGATACCAAGTCTGAGCAGAACATTTTTAAGGGAATGTAGAGATAAAAACGTTACTATGTAAAAATATGGACTTTTTATAGAATCCAGAAAGGAGTTGGTCTGGGACCTCCATGTGAGAAATTTGGTTTGGCTTCTCAATGGCTTGGGCTGTTAGCCCATGGACGTTTATTCCTCCTTTTGGGATTATGACGTGTGTGTACAGTTTTGCTCTAGAAGGACAATTCGCTGGACTTGTTAATTCCAATTTCCATTTGGAGCATAAGGACTGGCTCGCCTTTCGGCTCGCGTTATCCTTCAAGCGGGAGTAACCCCAACTCCAGGAACTAAATTTTTGTGGACCCGCTGTTCTTCTAGATTGGTGCGTGAATGTATATGTTTGGAGGGCTCCCAGAGAGAGAGAGAGAGAGAGAGAGAGAGATCTTTATTTTTTTCTAAGTCAAAAACATTAATTGAGGGGCATTTTAACTCACTCAAACAAATAAATAAATCACCGACAGTTTAATTAATTAATCACAATGGGAACAAACACTGAACATGAGGAGGGCAATGTTCTGAGGGGTCACAACAATCCCCCCCCGCCCTTATAATACAGAATAAATGGTTAAGGTTGAGGAGTGAGTTGGAGAGCTCACGAACTGAGATCCAGTGGCTTTTATATGCAGCTACCGTATGCTGCTCGCTGGTCCCGATGTTTTCGCTGACGACGGTGCTCAGCTGGTGGTGTTTTTAACGATGGTAATAGCTGAGTGATTATGCCAGAAGCAGTGGGCCATGCGTGTTTATGCCCATGGCGCTGACCAGAGATGATTATGCCCTCCTTGAAACTTTTTGCAGGATTCTTGCAGAACATTAACACTACAAGCGAACGAAGTCGGCATCGTGTCGCGCGACAGCGACGCGGATACCTCGCAGTGTATTTGCCGCCGCGACAGAATAGTTACTCTGAGCGACGCCGTCGGCGAGCGGCGGCGTAAGGTCGCCTTAACCATTTAGATCGCCGGCGTGGAGTGCTGCCGTCGATCCAGATCCCTTCATTGAGAGCGAGACCTTTTGAGTACCTATTGCCGTCTCATTCAAACTTTGGTTCCCCGGTATTTAGTTTCACTGGTTTTTTTTTTGCTCCAAAGTGTGACAGTTTTGATTTATGCGATTACCGTTAACCGTCTGGTAATTTCGGTACCTCGAAATCCATAATTCAAGGCATAATCACTTTACTGAACGGAAATTCCAAATGCACTTTAAAGCTTTGAGCGTATTATTTCTTACAAGATGTTTCCAGGCATTTCCTAAACTCTTGAAGCATATCAAAGCAGTTAAAGCTACTCAGAGCGCAATGCGATGTTGAATGAATGAGGGCGAACGTATTGGTAAAAAAGCGACGCTAGCGACCTCGGCGCTGCTATTCCGCGAACCCTTCGCCCCCAACGTCGCGTCAGACTTACAGCACGTCCCAGTCCTCTCGCTCCGCGGCGTGCTGCCGGTCGTCGCGATTCTGCACAGCCGTTTAAGCCCTTTTCACAGTTTGCGGGACGACGACGTTCGACACGTTATAAGATAGGGCTGTGTCGTCTATGCGGCCCGCACCGACGCCGCTGCCCTATCTTATAACGTGTCGGACGGCCTCGTCTGACAAATTGTGAAAGGACCCCAAGTGAAGAATGTCGGGCAAATGCGCTGCACTTAGCCAAATCCAAGCAAAATACGCACAAAGTTGGGACATGGAAACATTATGAAACTGGTAGAGCACATCCGAACACGTATGAATGAACGGCCGCTTTGCCTGTTTAGGTTTACTGGAATTTTCGAGCTTTGCCCTCCTCTTTTTTCATTTCGAGCGGAAACACGCTAGCTGTTCAACTCTTATCAACGGGCCACCGACGCCCGCGATCGCCTTAGTTCATCGTTAATCCAAAATGGGTGCGGCAGTTGAACAGCCTCTAGAGGCTTGTAGCTTGTAGCTGTGGTCGGAGCCTGTGGCCTTTACCCCAAATTTAGAAATACTGTCAAGTTCATCAGCTAAACCGAGAGTGTACATGTTCGACTATCTTGTAACCTGGGCATCTTCTTAGCTCTTGTGTGTAATGCTTCTGTGCCTCACAGGCTATTATGGTGAAACTATTTATTTACTGGTCTGACGTTTAGACGGTATCGTCGCTATTAAAGGCCTAAAACAGCTCGAAGAATGAACTTTGTGATCATTATCCAGTCGAAAAAGATTAGTTTAGGAGTAAAACCACACCCTTAAAATCGACTGAGAACTAAGACATCACATTCACTAGGCATGTCACCTGTGAGCCGCCATCACCACTTGCTCAGACTCGGAACGGTCTCTCAAGATTCCTGACAAATTTTTCCGTTTCTTCATCTGAGCTGTCGCCAAGCCAACCCCGCATCCTTCTCAAAGTACATGAGCCTGCTACTTCCGGGCAGATTCTTTCAAACACTCATTCAAAAATCCGTCTTTGCACTTCGAGGGGCCGGCATGTCGCCAACGGTGTGCTGCCGGCGGCTCACTTGTGCACAGCCCTGAGGGAGTCATCTACCAGCTTCAGTGTTTAACCTGCGGAGAACTGTACAATGGAGAAACGGGAACATTATTGCAGGTTCGACTCAAAGAAAACCTTTCATCTCCGCGTAGAGGAGCTCTTGAAAGTCCACTCGGCCGTCATAAAATGGAAGTGCACAATGGAAAGATCAAGTGTACCATTTTAGGATACGAAATCGAAATTGGCACAAGAAAGACTCTAAAAGCGTTTTGGATTCGTGTGCGTGATCCTCGAATGAATAGTAGGAACGAATGCATTGCGATAGCTTACGAATTCTTGCCTTTCATTCCATTATGCCAGCTGTGATGCGGTATAACCGCTCGATGGTGCTCCATATATGGCGTGATTGAGTCATATTGGGAAAGTGTGTCTCATTTGTATTTCAGGCAACATCGAGCGAAGGTCCAGCCGCCTGGTGGAGTTTGGTAAGGGTGTGCACAAGTGGGCCGCACGCAGCACACCGTTGGCAACATGCCGCCTCCTCGAAGTGCAAAGACGGATCTTTGAATGAGTGTTTGAAAGAATCTACCTGGAAGTAGCAGGCTCAATGGCTCTTAGGAGTAATTAAATCTATGGGCAGGGCTAATAGGGCGAGAGAATCCTTCTCGTTTTTGTGTGAGACTTTAGAATTTGCCTCTGGCAAGCACGCTACACATGATGACAGCAGGGCAATGTCTCAGTTCACCTAAAGGGTAAGACCTTTGAGTCCGTTGTCAAACTTTCTGTTCACAGAGACAATGCGATTCCGTCTGCCTATCGCACAGTACGAGCGCAGTTAAGGCTTTCCAACTAAATTAAAGGAATGAATGGAAGTGGTGCCGAAGGCTTCATTCCTTCATAACTTGACAAATACACAAATACACGATTTTTTAGATGGTCGCACAACGTGCAGAACAAATAGAGCCATCTCTGGGACAACAATTTTCCCAAACCGAATGCTCGTATTCGAAAAAAGACGAAAAATCCAAGAAAAAAACAGAATTCAAGCCAAAGGTTTGGAGAGCAGAAATTTCGGATGATTAGGTATTCAGCACTTCAAACTCGCTGCTTCTAGTGGGGACCACGCAGCATATTGCTGGAATGCAGTGTCTAGATAAATTAGTATGGAATTTCACAATATAACACACTGTGTAGCCTGTTTTCCTGGAGGTACATGGGCCGTGTGGAGCTTCGCAGACGACCGCTTCGCCCACCCAAAACAGATCAAAAAGTGAGTTCTCTTATTTTATCAATCACATTTAGTTTTTCTCTTGATATTTCATAGGCTGTCGAACTTTCGAAATTAATACTCGACGAATAATTCAAACAACAGAAGAAAATGACATACTTTGTTACGATCTGCTTGGAGCGCGGATCGCCTTCGCCCGCGCCGCTCCACCCGACTTACTTCTTGGGGTATAGGCTGTAGAATTGTTGAAACAGATCATGAGGCATCTTGCAGGTACCGTTAACAACATGCCTCCTACATGATCTCGCAATCTACACAATAATACGCACGAATCTCACGAGCCTAAATGTGATTCAAGGGCTAAATCGACTGGCGAGACAAGCTGCACCTCTGGAATTTAGCTCGATTGTTATCGTATTTTCATCCGAGTTCAGAAGGCTTCTCCCACGAGTTACGAAGCGTACTAATATAGTTGGTATGGAGACCATCATAACTCATGCGGAATAACATGGATCCGATTCTTGTTTTTAAATTGAAGGCTGTGTTAATAATAAAAATCGCACTTGACTATCAGTACTTCTGCTCAAGGAAGCTCATCATGTAAAGATCAACAGCAAAAGATTTCACTCCCGCCATCTTTGGGAAGAAACTGCAAATAGAACCGCGAAACATTATCACCCCAACAAACCCCATCATCTCGTCGGTCAACGCAGTAGAATTGTTTCTGTAGGGCCTTTCAAGGTGGCGTCGCTCCGAAATTCGCGGCGTCGCTCCCCAGAACGCGAGACAGTATGCGTGGCTATGAAGTGTCGGCGAATCATATTTCTGTCTCTTACAAGAGAGGCTTCTTACCTTCCGGTGGCGATTTGGAGAATTGTTTTGTCGTTGCTGTAGATCAGTGAGAGTATATAAATGACCCGTGTTTGAAATTGGCTAAATGGCTGCGGAATTCCAAAAGCGGCATTCTTATTGCTTCAGAAAAAGGTAAGGGTACCCATCAGGGAATTTTCGGGACGTTCAGAAAAAATTTCGGATTCGGCTCACAACTCTCAAATTTTGAAAATCGAAAATGGACCTCACATTGAGACTTTGACCGAGCTACCGCATACCCACCGTAACCTACCTTAATTTATCGAAAATCGATAAACAAGTTGCAGATTCGGGTTAAATTTTTCAAATATTAACAAATGAGCCTCAGATTCGTAACCAGCACCCAAAATAGCCTCAAGAAACAAGCTCTTAGCTCCATTTGAGACAATGTTTGTTGAACGCCCTAAAAATTGTCATTCGTGTACCCCTTTTCTATTGGCAGAGCTATGGAAATGCCCACTTTTGGAAATCTTCTGTGATTCTCTCAGGCATTTAGCCGATTCTGAGTACATAATATTGGAGCATTGTGCTCCCCCTTGAACATATGAAAGTGGCATCTTGAAACTCCATTTTATGAGTGCAACCATCCCTTGTTAGTCCCATACCTCTTCCCCGCCGTTAGGGGTATGGTATACTTTGTCGCTGTAATGAGCGACAGGCATGCAATCTAACACAAATCGCGACGGGACCCGCATCGGAGCAACGACAACGGCCGTCGTAGGAACAGGTGTCGCGTGCGGGTCGCAGCGACGTGTCGCGGAGGGCTGACATACTGCAAATGTGCCATAGCCTGTCGCTACCACTTTCGCTGTCGCTGTGCAGTGCACTGCGACAGCGACAGATTTAGAGGACGGGAGGCGGTCGCTGTCGCTGTGCAGAGCGACGCGACCGTGTGTCGCAAAAGTATACCATACCCCTTAGTTCGATTGAGGAAAACAATGGAATTGGCGAAATAAATGTTTCTACGGAAGGTTCATGGCAATACAGCGGTGGCAAGCACGTACGCGGCGGGTTATGATGAGATTCGAGCAGGGTTTGGGGCGCCGGCGCGTTTGATGATTGCCCTGTGAGTGCTGGAGATGATCAGGGGCCGTTTGCAAGAACGCGACGGTTGAGGCAGAGGCAGTGCAGTCGGCGCCTTTCAAGATCGCCGATGCTTACAAGACAGGACGAGCCTATCATAGTTGATTACAAGTCGAGACACGAAAGTCGTGCCCCAGTAGTCTTTCCGCTGTGCCCCAAGTCCGTGGCTGGGGCGGCTAGGGCACAGCAAGAAAGACTACTAAGGCACGACATACGTGTCTTGATGTGTAGCAAACTACCTACAATAGACATGTCCTGTCTTGTAAGCATCGGCGATCTTCATAGGAGCTGACTGCACTGCCCCTGCCCCAACCGTCGCGTTCTTGCATACGGCCCCAGTTATTTGTGTCTTGGCGAGGTCTCGGCCGCCCCACCCTCCTAGTGAGGGTTTGCGAGACAACCATTTTTCAGTGCTACCCCAACACCTTTTTAGCCCTTGCGCTGTTATCATCAAACCGTGCCCTAACTCCTTCGTAAAACTCGCATTCGTGCATGCCGTCCCAAATTACCTGAATGATTAGTCTTCTTCCCAAACACCAGAATAGGACTTATTGAATGCGGCTCTAACACAGGCATAAAACGAAATCCACTCTGATTATCTCAGTGCCACAACGCCTCCAGGCGAGAAACGACTTGTAGACCGTATGAATGACCAAGCACGGCAACTTGAACATCCTTTCGAAAAAAAACTAGTCTTTAGTATAGAGATTACCGATTTTTTTTGGAAAAGGTAATCCGATCAATCGGTTTTGCGCCTCAATCTCGAAATGATTTGAGCTCTCTTTGGTTCTCCGGCACCAAATAAGTGGAACACTTCTCAGATTCTCATAATCAAAATTGTCAGTTACTAGAAAATTTTCGAATATTCAATTTTTTTTCGAATAACTGGCTATTGTGATTCTAGGGAGAAAATTTGATTGATTGAAGTACAGTGCGTTTCATAACTGTAAAGGCACCCGATTTTTCGAAATTGTCAAATTCGTAATACGTATTGAGAAGAACCAAGTTCGGTATACAAGTACCCTTCTTACACATACTTTGTCATAATCATGACTTTCCTTCTAGTTTCCACTATAAATATTTTTCGGAGCTTTTTTTAATTTTACACTGTTGCCTTTACACTGTTGCCTACATGTAAAGTCACTGAAGAAATAGCTGTTGCTTTGTATGATATCGCCAGAGTCGCTCACCCATTCTTCACTGTAGCATGTACTGTTTCTTTCTACAGCAGTTAATCGTGAATTAGTGCTCTTTACCAAAAATCAAGGTTAGGCTGTTGTGTTACAAGAACCTGGACACTCCATTGGAGAAACCGGTACATAATCGAGATATTCCATCAATCGCATCGGCACACTTGTATGTTATCAGGCTATATGTAGAACCAAGAATACTAGAGGAATACCGAGATTACTGAAATCAGGGCGAAAACGGCGGGTATGTTGACAGCTGTCGTGCAGCATTAGCAGCTTCGCGCAGGTACGTGTCAATCTCTAGCCGAAATTTTCTATGGCGACTATCTGAAGGGGAATCAAATAAATCAAAGACATTGACACAGTCACTAGAAGAAGTTCTGCACTGCTCGAAGGACACAAAAAAGCTGCTCTGGCGCTCACTACCAAGAAGGATCTTGGCAGAGAATGTCGTGAAGACCTCCTCATTGAGCGTGCCCTCACCCTGGTCATTACCGAACACTTTTTCGTCTCCATGATGTCTATTCATAAAGTGAACGAATCTAGGACTTCTCCCACTTCTGAAGCCATTCGAAGAAGAAGGCCGTTCTTGTCCCGTCGTCGAATTTTGGATACATGCTCCATGACGGTTTGTGGACCCAATCGGCTCTATGGTATGGTCTTAAGAACCGTTACTTTGAGCTGATTGGCTGCTTACGGTATCGGAATGTCTGATAGAAAATACTCCGACTTAAAGGCAGTGTTCAGGATAAATCTCGTTCTCGAGGTCTCGGTGTGAAACACTAGGTTGGCAGGTGCTGTAGAGGATAGGGTCGAAGAAAGCAACGAAACTGTCCAGAAATGAATACAAACGTCTTTGAAAGCTCTCCCGGTGCGCTTACCTATCCCGGTCCGCCCCCAATCGGACGAGCTTTTGGCGCCGCACGCGCTTCGATGGCATTGCCAAGCAACTCTGCCGCAGTTAGCATTATCGATTCGCGCAGATTTCGCGATTACCGCGCGCTTGCCGAAATCAGCAGGGCTCATGATTCTCGTCCACGCCCTGAATTTAGAAACCGTTATTTTGACTTATTCTGGACGTTTGTCTTCCCTGTTTCTTCACTCTTAGTTACCTCACGACCTAAAAATCCCATTTTTGGGTCGAACTCGATTGCGCTATTCATCGTGAACACTGCCTTTAAATTCGTGGGGTCATCGAAGTCGGGAGTAAATGATTACCTTGCTAACCATGTGAGTATCACTGGTTTCGCCTAATTCCAAGGGCATATTGTTTAACTTCTCGGATAGCTGGCATATATTCTGGACAAGAAATTATTGGGTTCATCTGCGGTGTGTCAATCAGAGAGATTGATCCAAGTTAGAAGCACTACCGGACCGTGGAGGAGCTCAAAAAAGCGATTCTTGGTTCATGAAAGAGAAGCAGGCCAAGGCTGACATGTATGTTGTGTAATTCCATGAGTAACCTCAACTTCAAAATTGAATTTCACGAGCAAGGTTTCAGCAAACTTTGATTGGCACTGAAGGGTCACTTATCCGCAGCTATACTACCATATTGACAAGTGCCTTTATAGTTTTGAAACAGTGTCAAAAGAGAAAAACATAGAAAGATTTGCTCAAAATAAACTCGTTGTGGACTAGGGTACACGGAAGGAAACAAGTCGCCATATGTGCAGATGGGTGCCTGCAACCATCTACCGGTCTAGCTATTCTATGAAAATAGGGTGATTTTATAGTTATGAAACGCACTTATTCGAAATTATTCGGTCCTCACTATATTCTTCAGTATGCAAACAACTATTCGGAAATGAAAAATTGGATAATTGAATTATTCGACTAGTCGGAAAGGTCAAGGATTGTACAAGGATCCGAACTTCCTCGTTGGTGTACGGTAGGAGCCATCACTAGACTTTTTGGGGTAGCTTGGCAGCCTTTAGAGGCACAGTTCAGCCTCAGAATCGTTTTTCTGTTTTTCTACCAATCTTGATAAGCGGTCCCACGCTGATTCCAATGATGCCTCTGAGATCGTACAAGATCCCCTGGGAACGGAGTTATGGCCACTCAAAAAATAAGCTGCGGAAGCATGGTGGACATGCTGTACGAAGCTTGTAACTTCCGTATTTTGCCCTTACAGTGTGCCTCTCAACAAAACATTCCTATTGAAAATTGAAACACATTTTTTTTATCGTGAACACTGCCTATAAGCGTGTTTGGATAACAGATTCGAATGTCTCCGCCCTAGATTTATAGCTTGTAGCCGACGCCGAACGTTCGAGCCTTGGTTGTTGCAGCGTACCAGAATAGTTCCGGTCCAAACAATCGCTCTCGGTCATGAGGACTGTTCTAGATCCCTATGTGAAGCGGATCGAGAACAGTCGTCTTTACCGAAAGTCTCATTTAGATCGCTCTCTGATAATGATGATCGTTCTCTATTCCCATGTGAAACGTTCCATGCTTTGCCCGAAGAGGTAGGAACCTTAAAAACGCGAACAACTTCGCCGGAATAGCTACGAGCTCACTGTCACGCTGGCGATGTTAACAAACACACAGCAAATCAGTAAGAAGCATATTTATTGTCGACAGATCCTAAACCTTACCACATTTCTTGGTTTCCCCAGAGGCTTTGTCGTCGAGGCTCAGCTGCTTGAACTTGTAAGACTTTACCAAACTTTTACTTCTTCTTATGAACTCCTTGGGAATCTTCATTGTCACCATTCTGTAGCATTTCTGAAACTCAGATAGCTTTGGAGCTACAATTCCACCATTGAATAACAAAAACCCTTCACGCACTCCATGGAGCATTTGAATATGCGGAAGCCCTCCACCGATTAACGAAATTGTTGAAAGCGAAGTAATTTCGAATGTATCGCGCCTCATTACCGTGAGCACCTAGCGACTACGCGACGTCGTCTAATCGATACGTAGGCTAACTGTAACGTCGCGTCGCGAATGAACTCTGAACGACGTCTTCAAGAGCTTCGCAGTGTTGCACCGCGACGAGTCCCACTGCGATGGGGCAGTGATAGAAAGTGGGGGAAGCAGCGCGGTGGCAACAGCGGCGCGGTCGCCTCCTAGCTATATAAGGTCCATTTCAGAGTTTGATCGCCGTGCGATGGAATAGCATGATAATCATGAGGATTGACCGTTATCGCACCGCCCGTCGATTTTCATTCGAAGCATGCTATCGCAGCGATCGGCGATGATACTCTAAAAGACTCTAATTCTTCGTAAGGTGAGGTTTGTGTTTGATGAAATGTTGGTGACGCAGTCGATGCATTAGCATCTAGGCAGCGAAATATGTGAATCAAACTTCAAAAAACAAAAACAAACCAAAATCTGACATTTCGATATCAGATCCAACATTGCCACATTCCAACATTGTCAAATAGATTGGTTTTGAAAATGCTTCAGGCAGTAGTTTCCCTTTGATTGTTGATTTTATGGAACCCTGTGGGTACTGTTCCCTGTCCTAATTACCCTTGTCTAGTAAACTTCATTTGTAGAGTTCGCGCAATCATTTTAGTCTGCTGAATGGACGGGGCTGCGACGATAGATCACCCCGCGCGAATCGAAACTCCATTCTCCAGTGAGGCCGCCGACCCCGCACGGCCAGCCGCCTGGTTGATGCGTCAGACTAAAATGAAAACGGAAACCATAACTCTCGGAATTCTTGCCTGCCCGTGACTTGGGAAAAGTGAAAAATATTGTCCTCTGGGAATTAAATAGAGGAAATGCCGTGTGCTGAGAGCTGAAGTGCAAAAATTTCTAAGAACAATCCACTGGCCTCATGCTCTGCCAGTACGTAGCTAGATGCTTCGCACGGAAACCTGCGATGTACAGGGTTTCGGAGGCATCTAGTCTAATTTTGACACGAGAATTTAAGTAAATTACGGAAGGTTCAGCATCAGTTGGTGGAATTTTAGCTACAGCGCCCGCATATTCTACGTAAATTCTCGTTACAGAACTCGATCGATCAACCCACTTAGTCCTGATCCGTGCTGAAAGGCGATCGCAGCTGCGATCGAGCGTATCGCAGTTATTTCCCCAAGGCCTGCAGCATGCCATCGGCCAAATTATTCTTAGCAAGGTCTTCCAAAGAGCGACACGGGGTTACCCTCTACGACCATCCACGACCGAATGTCGAGCAACCACTCCTTACTGGGCCAACACTGTTCGAACGGCATCCCTGCATTACGCGTAGCCAGCGCGGTTTTCGAGATTGCATTTCAACACAGGCTGTCGCTAAATCCTTAGATTCTTACCACAAGATTATAGCGAGAATGTACGGGTTTAACTACAGCGAGAACAAAGTATCAAAATTAGCCTTGGTTTTTAAGTAGAAAACGCGTAGAATTCGCACCTTGTACCTTCGACACAAGAATATACGGGTTTGAGCTATCGTGACTAAAGCCCGTAAATTCTCGCTACATCGAATGGGGCGGCGTTACAGGCCGCGCCCACGGAGGCATCTAGCCACGCGTTCCCAGAGTGAATTCATTTAAAGGGCACTTTGAGCCATTATCCTGGCAATGCCCTGATCGCATACAATTTTTATCTAGATACTCAAAAAAAGGAACAAATGTTCCCTTTTGGTAACGGCGACTACGTGCAAAATGAGGCCGAACAATAATATTACAAAAAGGCGAATATATTAGAGGAAATATTCGATTCGAATAGAGGGTGCCGATTTAGTCATTAGGTTTACGTTTCCAAAATCTCTAAATTCGAGCATTCCATCAATTTGACCTCTTCAAAAACACAACATTCAGTCGGAAATTCGAAAAACACATAATTCGAACAGCCCAGTCATTCGAAACCTCGCATAGCGCAGTATCCGAAAAACGCATTAACCGGGTGGCTCCAAAAAATGTAATTAAAGAAATTTATTCATTCGAAGAGTTTAAAAATCCTGCTATTTCAAAAAATTCATTCAATCGGAATTTTAGAAAAATCAATTTTAAAATTATTCATTCGCTCGATGAGATCCTCGAATACCGAAAATCACTTAAAAGGCTGCTTTATCACCACAATATCCGAAGCGCGAGACCACATCAATAGCGGGAAATGAACATCAGCGCTTAAATGGCGGTTTTGCTTTCGCGTTCATCATGATCAACGGGAGAAAAACAGGGTTGGTAGCGATTGGGGTCGAAAACGCGAGTTTACAGGCGCTAAATTCGCGTTAAACGCGGGTTTAAACACACCAGATTCTATGGAAGACTCCTAAGGGTTAATAGAGAATTCGCTCCTATTTCTGTAACAAAGACTGCAATTGTCGGGAAAGCGACAATTGTGGTCCTTGTTACGAAAAACAACGACTTCGAAGCGTTTCCAGGGCTGTTTTCCTCAAAGACTTTGACATGTAACATCCTCGCGGTAAACTCGCGTTTAACATCCCCTCGCAGAGAGCACGGAAATAGTGCTGAAATGAGAGAGAAGCTCGCGGCCAACGAAAAACTCCTTTGGAGGAATTTTCCTCGCTGCTAGCACTCAGAAAAATGAAAACATGTTACATGTAATATAAAGTGTAAGATATGTACTTGGGACATTCAAGTGTCACAGTGGACACATATTACCTTTATATCGCATGTAACCTACACTTATATTACATGTAACATGCACTTATATTTCATGTAACTTAATTAGAGCTGCAAGTTGAAGCTCGATACTTTAAGGGTTGGAGCTGCAAGTTACAGGCTACTGCTTCAGGTACTAATCAGCAAGCTTTAAGCTCTTTTGGATATCCCCGGAGCTTAAAGCTTCATACAAGAAGCAGTGGGCTTAAAGGCAGTGTTCACGATGAATATCGAACTCGAGTTCGACCCAAAAATGGGATTGTTTGGTCGTGAGGTAACTAATAGTGAAGAAACAGCGAAGAAAAACGTCCAGAATAAGTCAAAATAACGGTTTCTTAATTCAGGGCGTGGACGAGAATCATGGGCCCTGCTGATTTCGTCAAGCGCGCGCTAATCGCGAAATCTGCGCGAATCGGTAATGCTAACTGCGGCAAAGTTGCTTGGCAATTTGCTATCGAAACGCGTGCGGCGCCACAAGCTCGTCCGATTGGGGCGGACCGGGATAGGTAAGCGCATCGGGAGAGCTTTCAAAGCCGTTTGTATTTATTTCTGGCCAGTTTACGTTGCTTTCTTCGACCCTATCCTCTACAGCACCTGCCAACTTAGAGTTTCACACCGAGACCTCGAGAACGAGATTTGTCGTGAACACTGCCTTTAAGCTTGCTCAAAAATATTGCATGTAGCTCCCTCTAATCCTCCACACGATTAAAACGGATCATGATGAGCGAGAGATCAACGACTCGGCCAGGGCGAGTGACCACCCTGTCGAAAGTCAATGAAATGGACCTGCCCTCATCAATAAGGTATGTGCTGGAGATAATTGAATTATGTTACACTTGTACTACATGTAATTTACTTGAGTAGAGATAATTCACATGTAACTTACATTGACGGAGATGTATTACAAATATATTGTAAACGTCTCTCATGTTACAAGTATTATGTTTTCACCATCAAAAACATATTACGTGTGGCATTTGGCCTGCGAACGAGGGACCGATTTATTACATGTAACATACATCGGTCGAGATAATTTGCAAGTAATATACATTGGCCAATTTATATTATACGTACCCTCTATTAAACGTGGTAATTCACATCAATCCAAGGGCGAGCGGTGCGCGCGATGCCTCAGCCTCCATCTGCCCTCCGCTCTCTCACTGTCTCTAACCTTCGCTGCGCACCAGCACGCGTATGCACCATGTGAACTTCGCCGTTTTATAGCCTGTATGTATATTAATTCAGGCTTTTTATATTACATGTTATATGTTTTGATTTTTCTGAGCAGGGCGCGATTGAAACGGTTTTGACCATCCATACTGAGGGGCAAATGAGAGCGTAATTAACCCATTCACGACCGCGTGTCCCACCGGTGGGACACGCGTTGACAACCACTTCGGACCGCGTGTCCCACCGGTGGGACACTGTTTTCAAAAATCGAATTCTTCACCGCATGAAGGAATTTCTAAACCTACTTATGATCAATGTATTAACCTATTCGAGAGTCGACTACAAACTTCGTGGTCCGCTGGTAGCTTCACCACTACAATATATCTGACCCTTCGAATGCAGCAAGGTCGAAAACCGCAATTATGAGTACAGATCGCATTCTTACAAGCAATCAATGGCGAATTTTTTCTCTTTCCCATTACTCGAGAAACAATTCCTTTTTCTAAGAGTGCATAGCATAAGATAGCACTATATAATATATCACAGAAATATCATTACTGATACCGCGCACCATTCCCGCGTAGAGAATCGGCTTTTCTTCCGCCCGTATTTTGTTTACAGAAATTATTTTATGCAAAGATCACTAATGTTGAGATCATTAGGGCCTTTTTCGAAAGTCCTGCTTGTTTACGGTTGGTTTACCATCTCCAACTTCGATTAAAACTACCTTGGAGAGGAGCGGACGAGAAAAATGGGGACGTGCCAGAGCAGAGAACGAGTGAAAACATATAAAACGGTTATTACACTAATCATTCCTAGTCAATTTGTAATAATAGAACTATTTTCTACGTTTGAATGTGAAAAACAAATATGTTTTTCACAGAAAATCTCTTCCTAGAAGGCACCGAACCGGAGCTGTGAGGTGGCCGAGAAAAAATGGCGAAGATCTAAAAAAAGTCGTTTCCATCAGCATTACCAGTCAGTATGAAAATTGGTGAGTATTTTCCACGTCTAGATGTCTGAAAGAGTGCTTAAAATGTTTAGTACTAAAAAACTCGCGTCGGAATGCGATAGACCGCAAGAAAAAGGAGTACCTAAGGCGAAATTAGTGCAAATCTGAAAAATATCGTTTCACTAAGCATTCCCTTATAATTGAAGAACAGAAGAATGTCTATCATGCTAATCTACAACAATTAATGTTTCAAACCGCTAGAATTCAACGAACTCAGGTGATTTTGTGGATGGTCCTAACAACACAGTTGAAAATTTAGGAGGTCGTTTCTCTGGAAGGAAAGAGTTATGGAAGCTGAAACTTTGGCATCACGATTTTGACGTCGACAGTCGTACGATAAACAAAAAAAACGAAAATCGATTTTTTGGTGGCGTGCCATTCAAGCAAAAGTGGCCCACCGGTGGGACACTGTATACGGTGACGCAATATTGCACGCGGTCCGAACGTGCAGCCACCCAAAATTAGGCGTGGTCGTGAATGGGTTAATGGAGCAGGTTTAAGAAATTTGATAACGGGCTCAGCTGTTTCGTATATAGCACGGCAGCCCATCTCTGAAACTGAAAGGTGATAAGAGGGATAATCCTGTGCGGCTTCTGCCACGGAAACAGGCAATTTTGCAACAGAGATCATTGCTGAAACACTTTGGCCGCCTTCTACGGTGGCACTAATCAAGCGCATCCAATGACCTGTTTATTCTTCTGCAAGCGCCGGCATTTCTGCTATTTTTTCCTGATTTTCTTCCTCTTCTTTGTTTTCAGGTTAGTTTTATTTTCATGATTCATTGCATGTCACAGATCACGTCGAGTGTGTAAAAAATTTACTGCTCGCTTGGGTTTTCAAGAGGGTTCAATAATTTTTTAGTACAAAAAGTGGAAAATTTCAACATGACTACCTTCCGAGTGATCTGATGTTTTGATAATGATTGTTCTGTTGTAGCATTGACATTTCGGGCGCGTTTCGTGGGCGAGAAATGCGGACTTTCATTCGAAGCCAACTACCCTTCTAATATTTGTTTGCATAATTCGAATGCTCCCCATTTATTGCCAGAGCAGTGTTATCAATGGCCCCTTATTTTTGTTGAGCGTCCGCGCCGGCATTGGCTTTGGTGCATTGATGGAGCCACTCGAAGTGTTTTATTCCTTATTTTACACTATTCGCATAAAATGCGCGAGCGGCCAGCGCGATTCTGCTCCCTAAATCTGTCATGCGCCCTTTCGCTGTCTCTAACCTCCGCTCCGCACCAGCAAGCATAGAAACCATGAGAATTTTACGGCTTTACAGTTTGCAGATAGACTTTTAAATATCCTTTAAAATTGAGTATTAGACTTCCTTTGAATTAACTCATTACTTGAAAACTTCGGAAGGTCTTTATCGCATTTATAATAATAATAATAATAATAATAATAATAATAATAATAATAATAATAATAATAATAATAATAATAATAATAATAATAATAATAATAATAATAATAATAATAATAATAATAATAATAATAATAATAATAATAATAATAATAATAATAATAATAATTTATTGCGTTGTTTAAGACAAGCGTGAGATAACTAGAGAGAGAGAAAAAAATTATACTGTCAACCGCAATCTAATTCAAAAAGGGGTTACCTTTCCAATAACGTCTTTTGATTAATTCATCCGAATGGGACGATTTTTAAAATTTCAATCGCTTTCGTTTTTATTTTATATTTCGTGAAGAAATAATTTTTGTTGAAGGAATTAAAAAAACCCTTACTACAAATGCGAAATCTTGTGAAATCACACACATCTGGTTCAATAACTGCTGATTAAAGGCAGGGTTCTAGATAAAATTGGTTGTTGTGCTACCCCCATGGGCAGGTAGATCTGGCCATCGCAAAAGTGAAATTCAGTAAAAAAAACTGGAGAAAAACGGTCAGGAACAAGTTTTTGCTTGGTGTCCTCTCGCCCCCAAATTTAGAGATTTGTGTAAAAGCTTGTTTTGTCAGCTTTTATTTCGCTTTTAAAGTAATTTCTGAGAATTTCTGGATACTACTGACCACATTCGCAGCAAAATAAATGGCGGATAAGCAAGCATTAATGAAAATCTCGTTAATTAGGGGGCCGGCCGACACCGGTAATTAGCCGTTGTACCTTGGTTTTGAGGGGTTTTCTAGCGAAATTCCGGTTTTTTTTACTTATTTTTCGTTTAGTAGTTACCAAAGCTACATTCTCATGAAGAGAGCTCAAAATTCGTTTTCCTCGCAAACCCTGCCTTTAAGCTAGCATGTCTTTGCGAGAAGGGTTATAAAAATTGACGGAGCTCAGAAAATTTTTTTGGAGAAATTGGATTGCCAAGCAAAGTGAAATTTGAAAATTCCGTTACGATCATGTCTCGAGCGAACGACATTATAAGAAAATCGCTTTGAGTGATCTTTCTAACGAATGAATACGGTGATGGGGAACATAAAAACGTATAATCTTTCCAATCCCCCGCCTTTTAACCGTAAACGTCGTTCGTGTCGGTGTGTTTCAAGTGTATAAAACACCTGTGCGGACGATAGTCACGCACACGTAGATGCAAGAAAAAAACGGGTGAATCGCATGTGGACGCAATAATAAATCCCACATGATCCTCTGCTTGAGAAAATTTTTCGGACGTCATGCCGTCTACGCGACCAGCACCGTAGTTTGACTATAGTATGCCTCTGTGCTTTGAAACCGAATTCGTCTTGAACAATAAGTCCTTTCAAGTTGGTGGCCCCAGCGGGGCACCATGTAATTTGTTGTTAGGTTGTTTGCCATCTTCATGTGGTGACGGCGAGAGTTTGGTACGGAACGAGCGGCAGAAGCTGGCGACTGCCGGCAAGCTGTGCCTCACTCGCCGAGTAAATCCTAAATGGTTGAACTATCCTTTCCGAGAGGGAGAAAAATCGTTAACCCGCCTGCTTCAAGAACCTTAAAAATCGTTGTCGTGCGGAATTTTGAAATGTCTGAGAATACGATAAGTGATGCCAAAATGTAATTTTCGAGCCTAGCATAATAGCTGAAAAAGAGCTTCAGGGCTGAACCTCCGGGTAAGGGCTTCCCAACTTATTATCTGCTCTATCTCTTGCTATCCTTGAGGCCTGGAATCGCCAGTATTTTTATCAATCAGGATATGTGCAATTCATCTCGTGCGTGGTGCAGCTCGAATAAACCTGACGGCTTCGTGGCATTTATGTTGCGGTTTGTTGCCGGTTAGGAGGTGGTTGCTTGCTCGCGTTAAACACGACATTTACTACCACCCCTGCTCTAAAACACTTGAGGATTGGAATAATTGGTCAACTGGTCACCCAGAAAGCGTTCAGTTCAGCTTCTGTCTTAAGCAGGTCGTGTAAAACTGACGGCTCGTGTGAATCTGACATCTCTCACGTGGGGCAGCTCGCGTTAAACCGGCAACAAACTGTGGCATATTTGTCGCGGTTTATTGCCGGCCAGGAGGCGGCGGTTTGTTCGCGTAGAACACCCCACTTACCCCGGATTTTTCGTAAGGGGATTCGCCTTCGTTCTCCTTGATTCAAATATTTCAAATGTTCCTCGTAGTGAATAAAGCGAGGGGGAGCCGCCTCTGAGAAAAATGTCAGTTATTTCTTTGCTCGAATGATAACGGCAAAATCTGATTAAATCCAGGTGAGCGTAATGGAAATTATGAAATTTTGAAATTCGTAACGAAATTCAAATTTCGGAAATCCCAACAAGTTTCAAAAATAACGGAACTCGGAAATTGGAATTGGGAACAAGCTTTGAAATTTTGGAAATCTGAAAGCGGGATTCCGCTCAATTCTGATCCATACTCTTTCAAGATTCTCAAGCTGCTTACCCCTGAATGTTTGCATTTGTGGTAGATGATAACCGCAGGACTGATTCCGAGGATTGCTCTTGTGAAGCCTGTCAACTCGTAGACGCCGTGTTTATTGGTGAATCCTTCTGCCAACTTTGAATTGGCCACTAGAAAAGGTAAATTCGTTTAGAGGAATATTGTTTGAATTCCGCAAAATGTCTACCATACTGCAACCTAGCAAATCGATATAGGGTCAACGACTTAACCTTTTATGCACTACATGAAAACACTCCGCTTCCTTGACTGAAATCTACACACAATAACAATCAAAAGAAGTGAAAAATGGTTGCACTCACTCAAACCCAGATCGACGAGTTTGACCTTGACATGTTTTGCTGGTTCCCCGTCACACAACAACTTGCCATGAGCAGATACCCATTGCTTCTTTCCAATAAGGCCGAATAAGCCACAACAGGGTGCAAGTAGCGCGTAGACAACGAAAAGTAGAACTATTGAGCGCATCTGAAGGTCAAGTGAATCAAAAGATTAGCTGACCAGGTATACAGAATATTTGTGAAGGTTCATCGCAGTCAACAGAGGTTAGCAGTGCGGCATATCGGGGCTCAACTCCTCCACAAAAGCTTTCTGTAACGGTCATGGGTGCTACTACTCAGGGCCTTTAACTTCTAGCACAATTGCATAGCATGCCTCAAAGGCACACTCTCAACTCAGAGATAATTCTTGAAATTCCGCTTGCTTCACGGTCCGTAGCGCTCCCACCAAACGCTCCCACCATTTCCTTCAGAATGGTGGAAATTGCTGGGAAAAACTTGACCTCACTTTCAATACTCTGAAACCAAAACCACACACTGCTTCGAAAAGAAAACCAGACAGTTTTGCTATTGTACTTGTTGTCTTCGAGCGCACATATTAAATTTTCCATTTGCAAAGATTTAGGTTAACTTTACGTAGCAGAACCCTTTATTTTGTTTTGGGGGTGTAAGGGGTGGAGCCGACTTCTCCCCTGTAGTTTCTCCTTTATTTCTCAGATACTCGCGGCTTAGTAAGGCAGCACGAGGGGATTACTAACGCATTTACTCGTCGAGGTGTAAGCCCCTTTCGTTCCCCCAACTGCTGCCCAGGGCAGCACGTTGTGTCCTCTTGCTCCGCTCCCTGCCCCAACTGCTGCTCGTATAGTTGCCCCACCTGCTGCTACAGTTGCCCCAACTGCTCCAGTCGTCGCCACAACTGCTGCTCTTCATTGTGGCCCCAACTGCTCCTCCTCATTGTGGCCCCAACTGGTGCTCTTTATTCTCGCCCCAACTGCTGCTCCTCATTTATGATCTTTTCTTTTTTCTTATAATTTTTATTTCGCAGGTGATATGTCGCTTTCAGCAGCAGCGCACCCATCAAAGATAAAGACCCCAGCGAGGCCTGTTGATATCCCTAACGGGAGTTTCATCCTTGATTATATCCTTTGATCTTCGCCACCGATCAAGGAAATGATGCTTGCATTGCCGACTGTCTCATGCCCATGTAAGACTGCCTCGTATCTGGAACGAGTTTGCGAGAGCCGTTCAACATAGGCCTCGGTCGGTAGTGAATGTGAGTGTCCCAAAAACATTCCTCAACAGAGATATTCCCTATCCCTAAACAAGAATCTATTTTCACTCGGTTTTGTGACCGTAAAGATAGGAATTAGGCGCAATATTCCGTTTTTCTCGATTTTAAAGACGAATCATGGCTTTCCTCGGGAAGAAAAGTTATACCCATATATTCCAAAGATGAAACCTTCCTCAAAATATTCTTCATTCACTGAAATTCGCACTGGTTAGAGGAATGTCTAGGGCGAACGGAATTGCAAATATCAGAGTATCCATCATTTGGCGATCTCTCTATAAATGGTGATTTTTCCCTTCCGAAAAAGCAATGATTCAATGAAAATGTTTTCTTCTTTCGAAATTGTTGTCGTGAACTTTCTCAGGATGGTTTAAAATTGTTGAATTAAATGCAAAGTAAATTTTGAGAACTGTCTGCTTTGAATATTGTGAGCATGTGTTTTTCGTGAAGAAAACGTATTGGCCATTTCGTTCCATTTTCGGCAAACCATTGCCGCTCAGCATTTGAAAAATACAAGTCCTCGTGGTCCTTGTCCAAAATCAAAAAAATATGTTTCACCGGAAAATGCAAGTCAAGTTCAAAGTCATGAAAACGAATTTTGAAGTAAGAGCGTGATTTTTCAAAGTTTTCGACACATACCTTCAAGATTCGAGAATAAACTCAACTTGTTGTCGAATCTTGTAGAACACACTGAATAAATTATTATAAAAGGGTTGAACATTTCTCAAGTTTTCGGTCAGTTCCACACAACTATCATCCTATGAGAATGATGACTCATCATCTTTTTCAGTATAATTAATCAGCCTTTGACCGAACTGGACCGTTCACATTGCTCGCAAGGAACTATTTTACTCGAATGTACCATCTCAAACCTAACGAAAATCTTTTTTTTCTAGACGGCGTTCGATTTGATGATCAATAAAGCACCAGATTTTTTTGGAAGACTTGATGCAATGAAAGTGTGAATTTTGCATAAAATTACCACCTATGAGGTGGCCGCGCAGGTGAACAGGTAAATCGCTCACGCTTGGAACTGAAAAGTGTACGGGCAAGACCTCAGACTCAGACCGTGCCAAAAACTCCGCGTGTCCGCCTCCCGCCGGGCGCATGTTGCGGCGCCCCACCCTGCTTATCCGATCCGAAAGCTCACTTGAATGCATTCTTCCTGGATTTCGATGGAAATAATTAAAAATCACTAAAACATGTTTGGTAATATACAGATTTCCTAGTTTACTACAGATTTGTTTTATATGCTCTATATTTTTAGTCTCATGTGAACAACCTAATATTTGGCGGTACTTCTATAAAGCTCAGGATTTCTATTATCAAAAACAGTGGAATACTGAGGCATGGAGAAATATAGCGGTGCACTTCCAATCATTTGACGATCTGCTTACCGATTAAAAAGGCAGTTGCGCCCTAATTCCTTGCGATGGCATACTGTCTCATGAAAAAGGACGTTTTTGGTGGATCTTAGAATAGATTTCGAGCAGAGAATTGGTGGTTAAAGTTTAGCGAGTAGGAGTAGGCACGCATCTCCCGAAATCTACATTCGCGTACGATACGTATGAAGCAGTCCTCACACTTTCTTTGCTTACATAACTATTCCCCAATTTGATATCCGTTCTGTGTCTTTTCTGGAAGATGGCTGCAAAGATACTCGACTTCATCTGTGGTTTGCTTTCCCTTCATACAGGCTTCTGGCAAGCTTTCTCATATGCGACAGCACACTCTATACGAATTCGACATTGATTATTTCATAATGCGTCGTCTCAGAAAACGCGGTGAGAACACCTAACCCCCCACACACTGCCCACCAAACAAGCGGTTGTGTACCTTGAAGTCACACTACACCCTCAGATATGAATTTTGTAATTTTTATTCGATTGTCTAGTAGACCCCTCTTTCATAAGACGTGCCAAGTTCGAGAACTCAATTCCTCCGAATAAGCGAGATATAGGCGACCACCTTAGGCCCGACCTCCTTCGCTCACCACCACGGGCTACACCCCTCACCAGATTTCCAAACTCTGTAGCGGCTAGATGAATTCTCAACAAGTCGTCGTTCTTCAGACCACAGCCAGACTGTCTCCTTATCCTGGCTCGCTCTCGGGCAACGATTGCAAATGAAGAGAAGAGACAACTCATCCGGCAATTTTCACCCTTTAATTATAGGCATCTTTAATGAGCCATAACTCTGCTCATAGGGGGTCTTGGACGAAAAAAAGAGATACAACTGTGATCAGAGTGTGACCCTCCTTAATTAAGACCAGCATAAAAACGAAAAAAATCTTCTGGGTGTTCTGCGCCTTTAAAGGCACAGTACACCCTCAGATATGAACTTTGAGATTTTCATGCAATTGTGTAGAAGACCCCTCCTGTATAACACGTGCCAAATGCGAGATCTCAATTCCTCCAAATAAGCGAGATATAAGCGACCACCACGGACCCGACCCCCTTCGCTCACCACCACAGGCCCGACCCCCTAACAGATTTTCGGACTCGATAGCGGCTCGATGGATGGATGAATTCCAATAATTCGTCGTTCTTCAGTCCATTGCTAGACTATCTCCTTGTCCTGGCTCGCTCTCGCGCAACGATTGCGAATGAAGAGAAATAGAGGTCTGAGACAACTCGTCCACCAATTTTTTACACTTAAAACCTAGGCATCTTTGAAGAGCTATAACTCTGCTCAAAGGGGGTCTTGGACGATTTTAGAGATACCACTGTGATCAGCGTGTGACCCTCTCCAAGATAAGCATGGAATTTGAAGATTAATTTTTTGGGTGTTCTGTGCCTTTAAAGGCAGCTTCCTTTTTTTAAGGCGGAAATCTGCATTTGGGGTTTTCTTCTCACTCCAATGTTTGAACCAAATGGAGATAGCTAAACTTGAGACCTCAATGTCGCGCATATGCATTTTTCGATGCACTTCTTGCAATCAATCTATTGTTTTCTGATACTTTCGTATAAGACTCAATGAATGCAATTTAGAAATTACTTCAAAATTAAAATCGGACCACTTTGAAGCAAGTTATAGCGATGCAGCGCTTTGTGAGCGCTTTAAAAACGCCGCAGAATACTTTTTCTGCGAAAAATTGTGCGGAACTGTACCTCAGAAATAAAATTTGATATTATAGTCCGCCCACCGTGTATAGCAACCCTGTCAAGCTCGAGAACTCAATTCGATCAAATAAGTGAGAAACTACACGGAAAAAGTCGACCCCGCTCACAACACCCTAAAAGCATAATCAAGCGTTTCGACCCCGAAAATATAACCCAAATTCTTGCAAACGGAAAAATTAGTTTGTGTAGCGATGCTCAAAAGCAAAATGTCTAATAGCTGAGCTCTTGGTCCCCTTTCCGGGGCGATGCAGTTAGGCTTTTGGGGCGGCGCCGACTTTTTCCTTGAAGTTTCTCACTTATTACAGCGAATTGAGATCTCGCGCTTGGCAGGGTTGCTATTCACGCTGGGCGGGCTATAATATCAAATTTTACTCCTGATGTTGCACTGCGCTTCCACGGCTGTTTAGCGCAGCGAGGCACTGCTCTGTAATTCAAATAATCCATAGATCTTAAAGCACGCACACAAGTACGCCGCAAAGCGGCGTGGGTGTGCACCTTGTATACAGATATCCAGAAGTCTAAATGTACATGCTCAAAAGAAATAACTCTCCAAACTGATTATGAATGTCCTTGCAGCTGCCCAAATGAACCACTTTGAGCAAAGTTACCACACTGCGCTGGCCAAAATGGAGAGCAGCAGCTGAGGCGACGAAACGGGGACGAGGGCAGCACGTGCTGCTAAGAGCAGCACAAAGGCAGCACGTGCTGCTCAAGCAGCAGCTCTTCCCCTCGCGCTGCCCTCGCTATCCTCGTCGAGGTGAAAGTCTATTGTGCTCCATTACGACCCCGCGATCCTCTGAGTTAGAGACAGCGTTCACGATGATCATCTTCGGTGACTTTCCACAGAGAAATGATAGGCGAGAAGGATTCTAGGCTCCCAAAGCTGAAAGAACGGTTGAAAACGAGGCAGGAGTGGCAAAATGACGGTTCCAAACAAGCTTTTTGGTGCCCCGGAACCGCCCCTTGCCCGATTCCCTCCTCCTTGATGTGAACAAATGATCAGATTAAAGGCAGCATACACGCTCGCAAAAGTTGTTGAGATAACTACATTAGTGGGGTTTTACCGTCACTAGAAGAGCCCTCACGAAGTTGGAAGAGTTGAAAACAAGTTGAAATGACCGTATTTGAGCCGTATTGAGTCACAAAATCATCCTTTCTGCGCCCATCGATACGGGCTCCGCCCCTCAACACAGAGGTTCAATGCTCGATTACGGTCATTTTGGCTCATTTTTTACGCTTCTAACGGCGTAAACGTTCCAGAAAGAGCCGTAGGAGTACATTAGCGTCGTTATCCCAACAAATTTGTCGCTGACTCCGCTGTTTCAGCCAATGCGGTACAACTCGTCCACTTCTGGGCCAATTTTTCGTCATCTCTGAATATTAACAGCCTCAGACCTTTGATTCATTCCATAAAATTGATATTATTTTTGAGCGTGTAAGCTGCCTTTAGAGGCACAGCCCAACCTCAGAATCGGTTGTCTGTTCTTCTGTGGATCTTGAAAATGGCCTCACGCTGATTACAAGGATGTCTCTGGAATCGTTCAAGACACCCTGGAAACGGAGTTATGGCTCCTCAAAAATTGAGCTAAGGAGGCATGGTGGACGAGTTGTCCGAGGCTTGTAACTTCCGTCATTTGCAACCGATGTATGCGAGCCGACCAGAATAAAAGGAGAGGCTAAGGATGAAGGGAAGAACGGGGCTATTGATCGGAAGCCGCCGCTCATCTCGCCACTGTTGAGCTCGAAAGATCGTAGAAGGGGCGTGCCAAAGTGGCTTCCCGAGGTGGGCGCCCCAGGGTGGCTTCCTCCTATAACTCGCTTATTCGGAGTAATTGAGAGCTCGTACTTGGCAAGTGGTATACGGGGTGGGTCTATTTCACAATTATGTGGAAATCTCAGATTTCGTCCCTAAGCTTGGACTGTGCCTTTAAAGGAGTGATCATGACAGTGAAGTGCTGATAAGTGAGCCGATTACTTAATTGCACTGATAGGTAGACTCTGTTTCATTCCAAGTGAACTCATGTTTTCGGTTATCACAGCGCGGAGCGGTGGCTTTTTCGTCGGAATCTCCTAATCACTAGTTATATTTCACCGAAGCCCACCGCTCCACTGCTGGTGATAATCGATAGCAACAAGTCACTAGGGATGTACCAGAGCTTATCATCTCCATAGGGATCAACTCCTCCACGCTCGAAAATCAACGTAAAAGTGGAAGGACCTTCATATTTTGTTTCGGAAACGCGGCCTTCGCGTCCTTTTTAAGCATGCCTTGTTAGATGTAAGGTGCGTCCGAATGAGAATGGCGGCCCATGCGGCCGGCGTGCTTGGCAGGCGGCCGTCGCGTTCGCCGCTCTCGGACGAGCATGCGAAAAGTACCCACCGCCATCGACTACGAACGGGGTCGGCACTGGCTGCCAGCAAGCACTGCGCCGATCAATCACCTCTGCAGACGGTGGGAGAGGGGACGGCCGTAGTTGAAATCCAACACTCGTCCGGGGCGACATATGCGACGGCCGCCTGCCAAGCACGCCGGCCGCGTGGGCCGCCATTCTCATTCGGGCACACTTTATATTGCACCAGACCTTCCGTAAACCGTGGAGATTCTGGAAGTGAAATCTGTCGTAAACACTGCCTTTAAAGGCACAGTCCAACCTCAGAATCGCTTTTCTGTTTTTCTACCTGTCTTGACAACGGTCCCACGCCGACTCCAATGATGTCTTTGGAATCGTGCAAGATCTTCTGGAAACGGACTTATGGCCCCTCCGAAATTGAGCGGCGAAAACATGGTGGAGGAGTTGTCCGCGGCTTGTAACTTTCGTCGTTTGCAACCGATGTATGCGAGTGGACATGAATGGATAGAGAGGCTGAGAATGAAGGGAAAAACGGGGATATTGGTTGGAAACCACTGCCCATCTCGCCACTATTCAGCTCCAAAGATCGTGAAAGGGACGTGCCAAAGTGGGTTCCTGAGGTGGGCGCCCCAGAGTGGCCTCCTCCTATATCTCGCTAATCCGCAGGAATTGAGAGCTCGCACTTGGCAGGTATTATATGGGTAGGGTCTGCCTCACAACTATGTGGAAATCTGAGATTTTGTCACTCAGGTTTGACTCTGCCTTCTAGAGAATTGAGATTTCGCGCTTGGCAGGGTGCTATACACGGCGGACAAACTGTGATATTGAAAGTGCCTATGAGTTTGAGCTGTGCCTTTGAGAAGAGGCGCCAGTCTAATGAGGTGACCAAGATATTCCAACTTGGGTTTTAGAAGCAGCGTTCACGATGATCATCCTCGTTGCCTTTCCACAGTGACATGATAGGAGAGAAGGATCCTAGACTCCCAGTGTCGAAAGAACGGTAGAAAGCGATCCAGGAGCGGCAAAATAACGGCTGCAAGCAAGCGTTTTGGTGCCCCAGACACGCCTGGTGCCCCAGATCCGCCACCTCGGAATGAACAAATGAAGACTCAGACTACAGGAATGACCAAGTCGAGGAAGAGCTGATAAGTGAGCTGATCGCTTAATTGCACTGATAGGCATCATCCTTCTAGCGGTCAATTCCTCCACGCTCAAAAATCAACGTAAACAAGAGAGGGTCTATTTTTGCATAAGAACGCGTCTTTCGCGTCCTTTTTAGGCATGCCTTGCTATACAGGGCACCAGACCGCCCGTAAACTGTAGAAATAATGGAAGTGATTGTTATCGTGGACACTGCATTTAATTTGAGCGGGCTAGTCCCCGGTCAAACAGGAAAAGGGCCGATTACACGACAAATCAAGGGAACGCTACGGTTCCATTGGCCTCGGGACATTGGCGCACAAGATCAATTCAGTAATCAGTACACTACGATGAAATTCGTGCAGTTTGTCTCCAACTCTCCCCTTCATCGACTACGAAAACAAGCGGCGACACAAATGCCGTTCTGTCAGCTAATGTTCAAATGTTTGATCAAGTAGCCTATGACTTAGACTCTGGTTCATTTCAAGCTTGCTCCTGTTTTCGATTATCACAGCGCGGGGCAGTGGCTTGCTAGTCGGAACCTCTTTATCACTAGTTACATTTCACCGAGGCCCACCGCTCCGCTGCTGATCATAATCAAAATCAACAGATATCTAGGGGTCTGCCAGAGTTGAGTTGTTCACCGTGGCTTTGCACAACACAAAAGAGCCGCTCGACTAAGACGACAGACTGAGAAGAAAAGGGGCTCATATACGTGTGAATGGTGCTCCACTCGCGAAGATTTCGTTTCGCCGGCGGCGTCATAGTTTCTCCAAAAAGTACCAATGGAGTGGAGGCGATGGTCACGGAGTCGAACAGAGCAAGAAAAGGATTCGACCGCATTAAATTTAATTGGAACTGGTTTGGAAACAGAACTTGAAAAGAACAAAATTTTATATGCTCGCAAACATTCTTTAGACATGTTTTGTATGGCATTCTTATCCTGAGATCTACGGTTCCGTTGCAAAACATATTGCATCGGATATATGGTTTCCGTATAGCCTGAAATCTACGATTTCTATGCAAAATAAATTCAATCTGCTAGATGGTTTCCGTATTCGATTCAGTCTGACGCATGGACCAGGCGGCTGGCAGTGTGGTGTTGGCGGCATCACTGGCCAACGGGGTTTCGACTCGCGCATGGCGATCTACCGTCGCAGTCCCGTCCATTCATCAGACTAAATTTATTACATGAACTCTACTTCAACAAATACTTCAACGAAACGGTGGCGATTATAAAAGGAGTTGAACGGAGTAAGGGTTAGGTCGCGTTTTGTAATAATCTGCGAAAGCCTCTGTGCGAAGAGCGTCAAATGCCAAGAAACTCGGTTTGATGATTCATCGATCACCGTGACGAAATCCTTAGTGTCCTTATATGATGGTGGGCAACTACTTTGAGGAAGAACCCGGAAGAAGAAGTAGAGTAGGATGGGCAACGTTTGAGCCTCTCAAAAAATCTATGGACCATCTGGCTGACCCTAAATGTCACTGCCTCTCCTTCGGCTCACAGATATCCCTGCTCTTAGCTACGCAGCCAATGCAGTGTCTACGTCAAGATTTTTGCAAGTTACTTGCAGAGCTTTTGAGCGTTGTCCCTTGAAGTATGATAGGTGCACTAAACATTGAGTCGGATTACGCATTCAGGACCTTCGATACATATCGCGCTTTCGCGGCCCAATGGAACACTCAACAGAACTGAATTTTGATGGGCTGTTCGTTTTGCAAGGAGAACCGGCATTGGATGGGAAGAAGAATGGCCGAATGGACTTCAAGTGGACGCTTGAGGACTAGTTGGGGGACGCCACGCGTTCGATGAGCAGTTTATCCTGTCGGGGCTGTTGATAGGCTCCCTCTGCATCAAAAATTCACTTGCAGGCCCATTGATGGTGATTAAATGGCTGGACGAAACAGACCAGCACAAGGGTATAAGTATTGCGTATCAACCAGGCTGTAACCAGCCTGGTTGATACGCATGTAATACATTACTCACTCAGCTCGGAAAATACCCCCGAAGTGTCTGGACTGATTCCGCCTAGTCCCTCTTGTCCAGTCCGTGGTCTTTCCGATAAATACGCATATAATACACTGCTCACTCTGGTCGGAACCCCCGGCCTCCCACCCCGATGTGTCCGGACCGCGCAGCTCGCAGTGCGCTCGAGTGCACTCGCTGAATCAAATGGCATACAGCCGGCCACAAGGATTCAGCCCACCTAAAGTGTCAGAGAGATGAGCGAATGTGAACGAAAGAGATGCGAGGTAACACTTTCCGGTTAGGCTTCACGAAAGTCGACTGAAATAAATGGACATGTCGCGCTGGCGGGGTATCGCTTAAAGGCAGTGTTCGCGATTGAAATCGCTTTTCTGTTTTTTGCCTATCTTGAAACTGGTCCCATTCTGATTCCAATGATGGTCCTGGAATCGTACAACACCTTCTGGGAATGGAGTTATGGTACCTCAAAAATTGAGCTAGGGAAGCATGGTGGACTAGTTGTCCGAGGATTGTAACTTCCGTCTTTTGCAGCTAATGAATGCGAGCTGACCTGAGTAAAGAGAGAAGTTGAGAATAAAGGGAAGAACGGGACATTTGATCAGAAACCATCGCTCAACTCACGAATACGAGTGTACCTTTGTTCACGTCGAGGGGCGGAAAGGGGCCGGACTTGCCCACAGCGGCGGGGTTTGCCCACTTTTCTAAGCCGTTTTGCGGCTCCTGGGTAGCTTCTCGTCCCGTTTTTTAGACGCTGTTCTGCTTCTGAGAGTCACGAGAAGCGTTTATGATAGAAGATTCGAAGATGAAGTTTATCGCGAACAGTGCTTTTAATAGGTGACCTGACTCTGCAGCTCAGTGATGTACCAACAACCACATCTGCAACCTATTCTAGTATAGAAACTTTTGGTCTCCGTACAGACATCGCCAACTATAATTTGAGATAGCGGCTACATCAGCTGGTATTATGCGGACCAGAGACTGACAAAGAAGTAGGAAAAAACGGAGTAAGTTGGGGGATCCATAAAAACAATTCAAGCTATTTATGCGAGAACATCCATTACTTTGCCAGCATGGTGATGGGGCGGATTGTAAACAGACGATCAGGAGTGGCCCTATGATTGCTGCCACTCAATGGCTTTCCATTTGCGACATATGTGGCGCATAAATTCAGCTCGTTGTGCGCTGTCGGAATGATAAATCTGCTGTACACTGCATTCAATCCCATCTTCACCATGTAGTTTTGTGAAAAAAGAAGAAGCCGAAAGTCCCTCGCATGGTGGCCCATTTGTTGTCTTTTTTCTATGGAAACCTAGAAAGGATCAATCATGAAACCAAATGAAAAGGGGAGCTCTGGATTTCTACTAACTCATTTTGTATCTGGAGGCGTTTCGTCAATTTCGAGCACGGAGTATTGCAACACTGCCCCGAATCTGAAAAGTTTCAAAACCACATCATGAAACTCACCGACTTGCATGCATTCCTTTTTCGTGCGCGGCCGTGGTGTACGGCACCGAAAGAAACGATCAGCTGGCATACCAAGAGATACGCATAATTCGTTCATACCGTGTAGATGACTGGACTCACATACTTGACTCAATGAACTGGCTTCCGTCTGATGCGGTTAGTCCTCCTCAGAGACATCGAAAAATAATTCCTCAATAATGCATCAACGCCTCAAAGGCACTGTTCGCGATAAAAATCGTTCTTCTGTTTTTTTGCTTATCTTGAAACCGGTCCCATTCTGATTCGAATGATGCTTCTGGAATCGAACAAGACCTTCCGGTTATGGAGTTATGGTCTCTCAAATATTGAGCTAAGGAAAGTGGTGGACGAGTTGTCCGAGGCTTGTAACTTCTTTTGCTGCCAATGTATGCGAGCTGACCTGAGTAAAGAGAGAAGTTGAGAATAAAGGGAAGAACGGCACATTTGATCAGAAACCATCGCTCAACTCACGAATACGAGTGTACCTTTGTTCACGTCGAGGGGCGGAAAGGGGCCGGACTTGCCCACAGCGGCGGGGTTTGCCCAATTTTCTAAGTCGTTTTGCGGCTCCTGGATAGCTTTTCGTCCCGTTTTATCGACGCTGTTCTGCTTCTGAGAGCCACGAGAAGCGTTTGTCATGAAAAATTCCCGGATGAAGTTCATCGCGAACAGTGCCTTTAATTTTGTAGTTCGTCGACAGTATTAGAAAAACATGACTTGACCTCAAAAGAAATCAGTCCGATGAAAGCAGACACAAGTCGTGTGAAAGCCAACATGGGTATCAGGGGTGTGCGTAATTACGATTTACGATTTTATGATTTACGGTGTTTTTTGGACTCGTAATTACGGTTTACGATTTACGACATTTTGCACCGTAAATCGTAATTTTTCGTAAATAAAAATATATGCAATGGAAGTTGATTACAAGATATCTCTAATTGACCTGCTCTAATCCCACATTGCGTATACTAATATTTTTGGTAAGGAGATGGGACCAACCCAGGCGTGTGACTACAACACGATCCCACTATCATTCTTTGACGCGATTCTATCATTTCAAAGCGGGACACACGGTCGGAGTTGGAGGCGCTGGATAACTGATCCGCATTGCGTGCCGCGCACGTCTCACTAGCTACCGCCAGCGACAAAATGCAGTCTGAAAGCACTCTTCACGAGTACTTTGTTTTCGAGTTTTTCATGAAGATTAACTGTTGTGATTCCTACTACTGAATTAGCGCCAAAACATCGAGCGAAACAGTCTGAGCTATCCAAAAATTGCTTCAAATACAGCTCTTGGCCCTCCTTTTGAATAGATTATGTCTACTCTGAGTCGACGAAAATCAACAAGAGGGACATCCTTTTTTACCCAAGAAGTTTGACTCTCAAAATCGTTGCCTCCAGCTAACTTCTCTTCGTAGGCGGCAAGCGGACACTCAGAAAAGGCGTGAGCGCTTGCTTAAACGCTCATCTTTGCCCTTTTCCTTTATCTTCAACAAATGCGAAATGTTGGGGCGCCTTGGCAACATTCCTCCACTATGGGAGCTAAACTACCCAAAGCGGCAAAATTTATAAACCATAAAGCTATGAATCTGCAAGGTATTTAGAAGATATACAGTGCGTTTCATATTTATAGAACACCCTAAATTTTCCAAGTATCAGCTTTCATGGCAGGTTTCACAGTCTGTGACTGAAACCATTGTAATTGACGTTAAAAAATAACCCTAGTAGACATTTTTCTAGATTATTCAGTCAACTGTACTTTTTTAGAACCCATTTTTTTGATTTTTTGCTTGTTTCATAATTATTGGACACCTACCACTAAAACGAAATTTACAGCTTCACCGTGACTTTAAACTAGGATGATGAGTAGAAAAATCATTGCTTTCATCAATTCTCGGATGTGCCTCGCGCTTCCCGTCTGAGTGTTGAGGAATAGGCTGCTATTTCTGCCTTGAGCGCCGTCGGACAATTTTGCAGCAGTATTGCGAGGCAGATGGGGCGTTCTCGTCATGTAGTCTCTAGGTACCTAAGTGATCCATTGAAATATGGTAAGAAAAAGCATACTGTACGCCCGAGGAAAGTTTCCGGACAGTACGAGAGGCAAATTCTGAGGACAGCGTCTAACAGTTCTGCAAGCCTCCGCCAGATTCGTGCAGAAGTCGAACTTCCTGTGTCCCGTACGACCTTATTGAGGGTGATTCAACGTAGCGCATTCATTGAGCGAGCTATGATGAAGAAAGCTCCTCGTCTCAAGCCCGACACACAAGGTGGCTCGACTCAACTTCGCCAAGAAAAACATGTGAACTGACTGGAGCAAGGTGGGTGTTTTTCTCATAATCGAAACCGAAAAGCTAGGAACTATAAAACTAACTGTATTCATTCCGGGTAGTGTGGTCGGACGAGAAAAAGTTCAATCTGGATGGATGCGATGGACAGAAGTATTACTGGCATGACAAAAGGAAGCGCCTCATGCAGTTCTCAAGAAGGAATTTCGGTGGCGGTTCGCTAATGCTTTGGGGTGCGTTCTGTGCGAGCCAGAGACTGGACCTAGCATACACAACCACTCGCATGGACAGAGCTTTGTACTAGAAAGTGCTCAAGACTCGCCTTATACCTTTTCTGAGAGGGAGATGGAGACAACACTCGTGCTTTCAGCAGGACAATGAGAAGGATTCACGTGAGTCACTCCACCAAGGCACTCCTGGAAAACAAAGACGTGAAGGTACTGGATTGGCCAGCATGCAGTCCTGATTTGAATCCCATAGAGAACCTCTGGGGTATTCTCGCGCGTCGGGTGTATACCGGCAACCGCCAATTTGAGACGAAAGAAGAGCTAAAACGCGCTGTCTTGGAAGAATGGAGCGAAATCGATGCCGCCGTCTTTCAGAATCTCCCTGGGAGTATGCAGGATCGTATCTATGAAGTGATCGTCAACGACGGAGGGCCCATTTCCTATTGATGTGTAGTTGCTTATGTTGTATCAATAAAAAAACTGCTAGAATATCGAGGTGTCCAGTAATTATGAAACAAGCAAAAAATAAAAAAAAATGGGCTCTAAAAAAGTACAGTTGACCGATAAATCTGGAAAAATGTCCGCTAGGGTTATTTTCCCCGCCGATTGAAATGGTTCCATCGACAGACTTCTAAACCTGCCGTGAAAGTTGATACTTGAAAAATTTAGGGTGTCCTACAATCATGAAACGCACTGTAGGAAGAAATAATTTGCGCTGGGCGACCGATACTCGGCTCTAGATAATACAGAGTTGCCACGGGTCGGACTGATACTTTGCGATCTCTATTGAAGGTTGGCGCAAGTTCGGTTCCATATTTTTCGACGTACGTGCACCGAGTTTGAGCCAACCTTCAGTGGGGAACTCGAAGTACATATCAGTTCAATCCTTACCGAATGTATAATCGGTGTTGCAGTTCCGCTACCAAAAGAGAGTAGTTCTAAAATTCGGCCGTAAGGAATCGCTCAGATACGGTAAGTTTGGCTCGTTTAAACGCTTACAACGGCGTTGGCGTTTCGGGAGAGGAATTAAGAGTATAATTGCAACCCTGTTGCCCAACAGATACTCGGACAGCTGAATCAGGCAGGCGGATTTTTCAAGATCTGGTAACAAGTTGTGGAATGAGTGATAAGGGAAAGCAGAGAAATCTGGGTTAGGCGGTCCCATCAAAGGTATGGTATACTTTTACAAGACACGGTCGCGTCGCTCTGCACAACGACAGCGACCGCCCGTCGTGGAGCTTCCGCCTTCTAAACCTGTCCCTACCGTGCGCTGAGCAGCGACAGACTTCGATTCACTCGCAGTATGTTAGCCCTCCGCGATATTTCGCTGCGGCTCACACGCGATAACTGTTCCTACGACAACCGATGCCGTTGCTCCGATGCGGGTCTCGCCGCGATTTGTGCTAGATTTCATGCCTGTCGCTCAAGACAGCGACAAAGTATACCATACCCCTTAGACGTGGTTAGCTGTTAAATACTGAACGCAATCTAATATGTATGTGCTTAGTACGTGCAACGGTGGACAGAAGGACGGTAGGTACATAGTTTCCCTTGTTTCACCATAGTAAAATATTTTTAGTGGTAATTGTTATTATTTGCTGTTTACGATTAACGATTAACGATTCACGATGGTTTTGTCGTAATTAAGATTCACGATTTACGAAATTTGCATTTTTATTTACGCACACCCCTGATGGGTATGTCTACATCTATGAGATGCAAGACGATAATCGCCTATCAGCCTTGTAGAAGAAACAGTGAACGTCATAAGCAATGCCTTGCGATTCTCGCACTCGACACTAGTCAAAATTTGATCAGTTCCAACTTGAAGAAGGGTCCGAGCGCAGCGAATTTTGAATCGCAAATCAATTCCACATCACGTTGAACAGCGAATCCTAACTCAAATTTTCCCGTTTTCCGCATTACTAGTGTCTTTCTTTGGTCGGATTATTTGGTATCGCGTACTTTGGGCATTAACTTGACACATATGGGAGGGTGGAACTTAAAGAACGCTAGCGAATGGATCTTTTTTTTTACAAATCGAACTTTTCAGAAAAGGGAGATAAATTCTGCTATACCTTGTATTCTACGCATGTGTGATGAACTATTCCATGATTAAAGGCAACATAAACGCTCGTAAACGTATTCGAGATTACTACGGAAATAGAATCGTATGGCTCAGTACACAATGCCTATGCATTTTGAAGTGTCAAAAGAGACCCACAATGCCGTTACAGGAGTTGCAAGTTTGGCCCCGCCCGTATTTTCACGCCCCTGCATTTGCCCTTTTCCTACAAGGCAAGGTTGCTGGGCCATCATCACCGTCGGTACTGTTGGTTGAATGCCTAACAAGTGAGCCACACACGTCACTGACGGCGAAAATGACACAGCAACCCTGCGTTAGAGGAAAAGGGCAAATACAGGGGGCTTGAAAATACGGGCGGGGCCAAATTTGCTACTCCCGTAACGGCATTTTGGGTCGTTTTTGACGCTTCAAATGCATAGGCATTGTGTTCTGAGCCATACGATTCTATTTCCGTAGTAATCTTAGCGGTAGACATATGACAGTAAGAATAAAAAACTGCTACTCGGCGAGATACCCTTGTCCAAGTGGCGTACCCCAGGGAGGGGTCCTCTCCCCGCTTTTGTTTTTGATCTACACGTTTGAACTGTCGCAGATTCTCTAAACTCATGCTTCTATCTCTATTAAAATGTTTGCTGATGATATAAAGATTTATGGTGTTTATGATGCCAGCGATTTTGTCGAGGTAAGTTCGGCCTTACAGGCTTCGCTTGAGAATATGAATGAATGGGCTTCCCGATGGGATATTCCTCTCAATCTAAAAAAATCACTGGTAATGCATGTGGGAGATGATATGGATATACAGTCTCAGGTGAATGATATTCCACTTGATAAAGTTCACTCGACGAAAGATCTAGGAGTCATATTCGATTCTTCTTTATCATTTTCAAGTCAGATTGATCGTGTTATTTCGAAAGCGTATCCTTATACTTAAAGCAGTTCTGTCCCGATGTGTGTGTGTGTGTGTGTGTGTGTGTGTGTGTGTGTGTGTGTGTGTGTGTGTGTGTGTGTGTGTGTGTGTATTGTGTGTGTGTGTATGTGTGTGCATGTGTCCCGCATATCTTAGGAATTGCCGATCAAAACTTGTATGAAATGGTACCAACATTTAGGTGGGTGCGACATTTATCGATTACCAAAAAATCAGCCCGGGTCACCTCTTACGTGCCTCGGGGCAACCGAGTTTGTCCGTGGAGCGCACTTTTGGCCGTGGGTCATGATAACTTCTGCGAGTCGTCTAGCGATGCAAAAAATGCAGGGCGTCATAAAAGGTGGCGCAGGACCCCAGTGAGGGTGTGCAAGACGTCATAGAAAGTGTGCAGGACCCTAATCGGAGTGTGCAGGACGTCATAGAAAGTGCGCAGGTCCTATGTAGGAATGTGCAGGACCCCAGCGGAAAGGTGCAGGACGTCATAGAAAAAGTGCAGGACCCCAGTGGGAGTGTGCAGGGCGTCATAGAAAGTGTGCAGGACCCCAGTGGGAGTGTGCAAGACGTCATAGAAAGTGTGCAGGACCCCAGTAGGGCTGTGCAGGGCGTCATAAAAGGTGTGCAGGACCCCAGTGAGGGTGTCCAAGACGTCATAGAAAGTGTGCAGGACCTTAATCGGAGTGTGCAGGACGTCATAGAAGGTGCGCAGGTCCTAAGTATGAATGTGCAGGACCCCAGTGGGAGTGTGCAGGACCCCAGTGGGAGTGTGCAAGACGTCATAGAAAGTGTGCAGGACCCCAGTAGGGCTGTGCAGGGCGTCATAAAAGGTGTGCAGGACCCCAGTGAGGGTGTGCAAGACGTCATAGAAAGTGTGCAGGACCTTAATCGGAGTGTGCAGGACGTCACAAAAAGTGCGCAGGTGCTAAGTAGGAATGTGCAGGACCCCAGCGGAAGTGTGCAGGACGTCATAGAAAGTGTGCAGGACCCCAGTGGAAGTGTGCAGGGTGTCATAGAAAGTGTGCAGGACCCCAGTGAGAGTGTGCAGGACCCCTGCGGAAGTGTGCAGGACGTCATAGAAAGTGTGAAGGTCCCCAGTGGGAGTGTGCAGGGCGTCATATAAAGTGTGCAGGACCCCAGTGGGAGTGTGCAAGACGTCATAGAAAGTGTGCAGGACCCTAGTGGCGGTGTGCAGGGCGTCATAAAAGGTGTGCAGGACCCCAGTGAGGGTGTGCAAGACGTCATAGAAAGTGTGCAGGACCCTAATCAGAGTGTGCAGGACGTCATAGAAAGTGCGCAGGTCCTAAGTAGGAATGTGCAGGACCCCAGTGGGAGTGTGCAGGACGTCATTGAATGTGTGCAGGACCCCAACGGGAGTGTGCAGCACGTCACAGAAAGTGTGCAGGACCCAAATGGTAGGGTGCAGGGCGTCATAGAAAGTGTGAAGAACTCTAACGAGAGTGTGCAGAGCGTCATAGAAAATGCACAGGTCCCGAGTGAGAGTGTGCAGGACGTCGCCAAGAGTGTAGAATTTGAAAAAAGGTTTTTGAATTATTTAATGCTAAATCTTAACCTTTTGTGGAGAAGGAATGGATGGGAAAACATGAATCTTGAGAAGCGTGCGTCGCGTTTTGAGATTGACGCAGAACTCCTGAGACCCTTTCTTGCCAGTTTTAAGATACAAGCAGCAGCTCCACTTCCTCACCTTCTCTGTTCGCCACTTATTGCAACCGCTCAGTTATTTCGAATCCCTAACTTCCAAAAACCAGTTTTATATATGTTGCAAGTCTGAGCTTATCAAAATCTGCACCACAAAAACATAAACAACCACCTAGTAATTTCATTCATTGAGAACAAGGGCATGATGTTGGTCAATTAGGGAAACATCATATAATATGAGAATGCATTTTTCCTTATCATGATAGAGACGGTAAAGCGAGAATATTCGCTTGTGAACTTTACAAATTGTAAGAAAGGGCAGTGGGTAGCGACGTAAGGGAAGGAAGTAAAGAAGGGGTTGTGAATTTTGTGCCGGTAGCAACCGACGATTAACCGCTGGCTTCTTATGTTTTGCTTTATGATCCCACATTTTGATACCCCCACGGCCTGCTGTAAATTTACGGCACCGTGCTATGCTCAGGAGAGTCCATACGTACAGCAACTTTCGGGTAGACGGAAGTCAGTCACCACCGTTCTAACAAACTAATCCGTCTCAGGTAGTTGGCTCACGCAAAAGTTTCTGTGAGCGAAAACTTCGCTAGGTCTCGCTAGTAGAACCCTATTCATCATTTTCCGCAATGTGCAATGTTCTGACATGACAATATTGGTTCGGTTGTACAAAGCCTATGTCCCTCCCCAACTTGAATATTGCACACCGATTTGGAATCCTACACTTTGTAAAGAGATAACGAGGATAGAAAAGGTCGAAAAAACGTTCACGAGAATTCTGTGGATGAAGCTGAATCCTGGTTCCACATATACTAATCTTCCCAGATATGAAAGTCGACTCCAAACTTTTGGGTTAACTTCCTTGCAAATTAGGCGTATCACTTTTGATTTAGTATTTTCCTTTCGTATCTTGCGCAAGGAAGTGAGATTGCAAGCCAGCAAGTACTGGATTTTCCGACCCATTAGTTCAAGTTTGGGCGGTTTCAACTTGCATTATCGTAAAATTCATAGGAGAAAGTTCTGCATGACGTACAACATGTTTTTTTGCCGATGCGCTCGATGGCTGAGCCTTTTGCCGAGTGATGTTTTAGCTTGAGAAAATAGTAGATTGTTCAAAAGCGCTCTTTTGAAGCTTGACCTTCTCCGCATTCTGAATATAAGAAGCATAGTATAATCAATCTGGATTACAGGCTACATTCCATCACGCATGTTTTCTCAAAGCTTAGCAGTATTATTTGACTGTTTGGTCATTTCAATCGATGCGGAAACTGGGATACAGTCTATATCTCTGATATTCATGAATTATCGTGCTTGCATGCTATGTGAAGACTTCACAGTGATACTTCTTGGTTATCATAATAATTGCTGCTTCTTTCCGAGTTTTGCTTGATTCATCCCCCTTTTGAGCATATCGTCCATCACTGGATGAGGGATCGCCGCGACGCTGCTTAGCGGGAAAAATTGCGCGCGGGAAAACGAAGGGAGAGTGGCTATTGATCGAGCAATTTTTCCCGCCAAGCAGCGTTGAGGCGATCCCTCATCCAGTGATGGACGATACAGCGACCTTTTTTCAACCTGGGATCAATACTGGCGCCGACTCAGAGATGTTACACGTTACATTTTTCATTTAGTAGCTGCACTGGAGAAACACAAGAACTTAGCCCAGATACCTTACAATGGTGGGAGGATTGAGCGATCTCCTAGAAACCCATGTTGGCAGGGCTTACTTACCCATTCACCACTTGCCCCACTATAAAGAATTCAGCCCAGATACCTGTCTATGGTGGGAGGATCGAACTATCTCCTAGGAACACAGGTGGGTAGGGCTCCTTATATAACCGCAACGGTTAGCGCAGTAATGCGCTTTTCATATTTGAATACCGGACAAGCTATCGATCCATTGTTTTGATGCTAATTTATCACGGATATATGCTTTGTGCGTCTCCGCCATTAACCTTCCCTTTTGAAAAGGTTGTCGCTAGGAATAGCATCACAAACTCCCCCACTGCGCAAAACTTGGGTACATTGTATCTGATTTCTTTTCGTTTCGTATGTTGAATTCACACCAGATCTGTTCATTCGACGTTTTGTCGCGTCGTTTACGACGTATCTATAAATAAATAAATAAATAAATAAATAAATAAATAAATAAATAAACAAATAAATAAATAAATAAATAAATAAATAAATAAATAAATAAATAAATAAATAAATAAATAAATAAATAAATAAATAAATAAATAAATAAACAAATAAATAAATAAATAAATAAATAAATAAATAACCTCAAATACGTTTACGAGCGTGTATGCTGCCTCTAAAAGGTTTTAAACATGAGATTGTCATTTTAGTTTGTTGATGACTTCATTTTTAAGTTTTGATCTGAAAGAGGATTGGATTGCAAAGCATTGGATAGTAATGGAAAAAAACCTACGATTCACCAACGTGGTTTGCAAACATCCACCATCTCATCTTTCTCACGCAATCAAAAAAAAGTACAAAGAAATGAAAACCAGCAGAACATATCGGTAACGAGAAAAAACACAGTAAAAAAAAACAAAACTGCGAAGTACAAGAGATTTACCAGCAATGGTCAAGGTCAAGGCTGAGAATGCGTGTCGAGAATATAGTCACCAGACTAAAAGCTCTAATGCTACGCATAGCCGTGCTCACTGTCGCGCACGCACCAGTAGTGTTTACGACTTCCAACTTGGAGCCAGGCCAAACGTGGTTAGGCCGTGCCACGATCCATCTCCGCATCAGTGATGTGCGCGCCTCGATAACGCCTGATCTCCGGAATCCCCGCACGCAGCGTCCCGAGCACAGATCTTGCATCGTAGATCATCGCATTCGGCCGCCCTAGTAGGTCAACCAGAGTAGCTAACCTGGCCCAAGCTTGGGAACGCCACGTCATATTTTCAAGACGGTTCTGTGCACCTACTAAGCACACTACAGGCCCTGCCGTGCGCGTGAATAATTAACAGCGGACACCAATACCACAAACTGTACATAACGCTTAGCATATATCCAGCGGACAAAACCGGTGAAGGGCAGAGTACACAAGAGATTATTACTAATACTTTATCCTAATGGAGACCAATATCCTAGCCGCCCTGAGGTCCACCAGCGACTTAGAGGTACTGAGCGGTTTGCGGGTTTCGACAAACAGGCGGTAATGATGTTTTTGCGGAGCGCACCCTTTTGCTTCGTTTCCATCCCACTGACTCTTCCTTGAGGAGGATCAGACGTTGATTGCCAGACGCATTGATCAGGCTGGCTCCTCAACAATAGTTAACGGATATCGGAGGTATGCAGTACGTGCCCTGCCAGATTCACTAGAATGACAGAGGGCACCACCTGCTAATGTCTGGCACCCCTACGCACGCGATGGCACCGAGTAAGCACGCCTTGGTGAAGTCAAGGCGACAAAACATTGGGTGCCGCGTTCGCTAACAATGGAACAAAAACACATTCGAATGCGACTTTCTCTGCAACATTAGGAGCGCTTTAAAAAGGGTAATGCGGAATTTTTCCGCGTCGATTCAACTCTATGGATGAGACTTGGGTCCATCGCCATGATCCTGAATCAAAACAAGAGACTAGAGAGTGGTGTGAACCTGGGGACTCGACTTCGAAACGAGTTCGTGTCCGGAAATCGGCCAAGAAAGGTATGGCATCAGTTTTTTGAGATGCGAAAGGACTTTTTTGTGGATTACTTGCAAACTGGTGAAACAATTAATTCTGAATATTATTGCAACCTTATGGATCAGTTGAAGGAAAAAATTTGTGAAAAAAGACCCGGTTCGCAGGAGAAAAAAATTCGTTATCATCAGGACAATGAACCGTGTCACAAGAACATTTTGACAATGGCGAAAATCCATGAATCAAAGTTCGCATTGTTTGAGCATCCACCGTATATACCACATTTGGACCCCAGCGACTTCCATTTGTTTCCAGAACGCAAAAAATTTATGCGTGGCAAACGTTTTTAATCAAATGAAGAGGTCATAGCAGCTGTTGAAGCGTATTATGCAAACCTTCCGGATTATCAATCTAGGAATGGGATCCACAGATTGGAGGATCGTTGGAGCAAGTGTATTAATGTCCAGGGAGATTATACTGATTATTAAAGTGTATTTTAAACCTAAAAACTGTGTTTTTCTTATCAAACGACAAAACTTGTTGAACAACCTGGTATTCGGCGTTGCCCAAGTTATTTCTGACATCAGGAGCAGATAATTCCTTGTACGGGAATTTCGCCTTATCCGTTTCACTAGTCATAGTCTAGTCTTTTCTGATTACCGTGCGAACTTCTAGTCGAAAATCTTTTTTCTTTAATGTCATTCCATTATTTCGAGAAATGGTTTATGAATATGTAAGAAAATATCTATTCAACAAGGAATTGCTCGGTTCTGGTGCTAGTCTGTAGTTAAGTGGAAAAGGCTTGTAATTTTCTGTAAATAATGTTTGTCAAACAACTAGACTGATAGTCTCATTTGCAGGGCATGCACGATTTTTGCAAATCTCCTGGTGTGTCAGTCGATCTATCCTTTCAGTGCGGTACACCAGGGCCAATGTCAAGGGAGAAATGCAGGCGAACCGGTGAGTTTCGGGATGTGATTCCGGAACGTTCCAATCCCCATCAGACCTGGTCGATCGACTGAGCCTCATCTGGTCTGTGCGCACAGGATTAGTGACAGACAGGTGCAGAATATCCATCTCATGAGTCCGTCTGCAACAGGTCTCATTGTGTCCGCAGTCGGCCCAGTCGATACTGTTGTTCTATGCGGCCACACGGGCCGGGCCAATGCAGCCGAGGTCGGTCTGTCCGCCTCGGACTCCTCAGGCAAGCTCAAATGTCGACAGCAGGTTGAACCACCTGTTTCTCGAGCAACCAGCGATATCAGGTTGTTTCGGGAGAATAACATGGACCTGTTATCGACCTGCTATCGACATGTCGATATCAGGTTCACAGCAGGTTGGCAAGGCAACACATCTTACCACCGGTGACGATTGATCGTCCAAATCTCCGAATGCTCAGCAAAATATTCAGTTGGTTTGAAGAACCTGCTTTTGTTTTTTTTTGTCTTTCGTGAAGCACACGTTTTTGTGCGATAACATGCAAGTAAGGCTATGTATTGAATGGAATTATTACTCGAATAGTGTTCTAGAGATTTTAGTAGTATTCAACTATTTTATCGACTTTTGAGATTTGATTATGCGTATTTTTTCAAACACCAGGTATATTTGGAGTCTTGAAACATCCTTTTTTGAATATTCGATTTGATTGTATCGGATGCTGCCACGCGGGTCTTCTGGGAGTGTGGTTGCACACGTAGAGCGGTAGAAATGATTTATTGAACAAATAAAGCCCTTATATAGGGCAGGCAAGGCTTAGAAATGAGATGTCTGATATCACTTCGTTATCCTGGATCATTCTTGCGTGATGCCATACTGTAGTGGTAATCCACTATATTCCCGGGGTCGTATTCGCCAACAACCCGCCGAGGGAAGTCGAAGGGAAGCGGAAGGGATGATACCGCGCGCGGCAAAGAAGCAGATCAACCCATCTTACACCATGTAAAATGGAATTGCAAACTGTGTTACGCATCGATATCACTGCGAAAAGATAAAGATTCCATCGCGAAGCGGCCATTCTTTAGCTATGCGATTCGAAAAATTCCGGCGGTCGCGAGGGAAACCAAGGGAGGCGAGAGGTGGCCGTGGAGCGGGCATTTTGTACTGAAATTTCATCTCATCTACCCTTCGACTCCCCGGCGGGTTGATGGCGAATACGACCCCCGGCCTCACCGGTGTGTTTTGTTTTACTTGCTGATGCTCGAGGAGAGGTGTTCGGAGAAACTGAATGAACAGTTTCCTGTTGAGCGCAACATTGTTGGGGGGTTGGTTCCTCGAGCCGAGGCATTTCTTCTTTGGAAGAGGGATTGGGAGGACGTGTGATAGCATGAGCTGGATGGTCAAATTTTTGTTGAGCATGACGCTGTTGAGTCGAGGATTTTCTCCTTGGGAGGACGGCTTGGAGGAGTGGGTGATCGTGTGAACTGGATGAGCAGTTTCCTGTCGAGCACGTCGTTGTTGGGTTGAATCCTTGAGTCGAGGAATTTCTTCTTGGGGGGAGTGTTTGGAGCGATGGATGATTGGATGAACTGGAGTATCAGTCTCCTGTTGAGCATGGCTATGTTGCCTTGAGGGCTCGAAATAATCCAACTGTTGTTGATGGGAGGGCTGGGTAGTTGTCGTAGGAGAGGGTTTCGACGATATAGACGTTGTGTTTGCTTCATGATTAGATTGTTCGTCGTAGTTGATATTTTGTCTTGGTCGAAGGCTGTAGCGAGAGGTAGTCGGCTGTGTTGATTTTCCGTTCGTGTTTGAGTTGTTTTCTTCTTCACTATCCATTGTGTTTTCCTCATCGTTCAATTCTAAAGGCACGAGGAGGTTGACCGGTCGTCGAATGTTGCGCGAGTTCGGAAGAGGGAATGTGTATTCAGGTTTTTTTATGGCTTCCGAACGGTTGTTTTCTTCCCCTGTTACCGAATAACCTAGTCTGGAAGGTATGAGGATTAGTCCAGAAGGAAGAATTTGTTGTTGTGCTAGCACGTTGCTCAGCAAAGAGAAAAGGTCAGCGCACCCAAGAAGGATTTGAGGTTGATTGCTATCTGGCTCCGGTTTGATGGATAGCTGTATGCTATTGCCATTTATGAAATGTTTGTCTTCTAAGCTGAGTTTATTGCGCTTCAATGCCCAGTTATCTTGTCGATTTTTGTCACTGTGAATCGATGACGTGTTCCATGTAAGTCCCATAGCCGTACGCTTGTGATTTTGCAAGGTTTCACTATTGGTGTGTTTGATCCGAAGGCATCAAGAGCTAATGGGATGCTGTGAGTGTCTTCTAGCTGCAAGCGCTCGGCTAGTTCATTGGTGATGAACGAGCGGTCAGCCCCTGTGTCCAGCATGATGTGTACTTGTTCCAGTGCTTGCGTTGTTGGGTTCAGTACTTGACATTGTCCCGCTAGAATGAAGACGTTCGCCTTGTTATCAGTAGACACCGTCATATCATGAGATGCTATTACATTTGCATGGTTGCAAGCAGCTGGGTTAATTTCCGTTAGGTTCCTTCCAGGTTCTGGTCGAGATTTCGCTGAAGCGTAAAATGATGATTATAGAGCCTCAGGCTCAATTTCGGCAAGACCAGGACATATTGATGTATGGTGACCATAACGTTTGCAGATTCGGCGTGATCCTTTAGCAAGTGATCCGGATTCCCACAATTTTGACACACGTTTCGTGGCCTCATGATGTTGATTCGTTTTTCCCTCGTAGGAACCTCGTTGCAATCTTTTGGCGAGTGATGTGGGCTGGAACAGTAGAAACAGGCTAGCCTACGAAAATCGGAGGATCCCTCTCCGGAGTTGGTGTTCTGTGTACATGCGCGTTGGTGCCGCAGTGGATCATCCTTGGCTGCGTCATATCGGTTTACTTCACGGGAAAATTTGAGTTCAGCCGTTATGTAGTCTTTCGCAATGGATAGCATGATTGTAGTACTCCATCCGCTTCCTATTTCGTGCTTCCCTTTCTCGCGTAAAATGTGCTTCTGCACAGCGACAGAGAATTTACTGAGGAGATGATTTTCCAAGAATAGATTATCGACGTGTTCTCCCTTCAGTTTTAGTTGGGATACGATAGAAGAGAGCTGCTCACAAAGGAATTCCCGATGTTCCCAGCTGTTGCTGTGAGATTCCGTTTGTTGAAGTTTGATTAGAAGTCGATCTTTCAGTAATTCCTTGTCGCCGTATTTTTCTTTGAGGTGAGATATTACCAAATCATAGCTGCATTCGGTGACCTCAAATTGTCTCACCGATTCTCTTGCGTTGCCTTGGAGAGCGTCAAGTAAGTAGTTGAATTTGTATAAGTTGTCGATGTTTCTTGGGTGTATGCTGTGATCGAAGCATGTCCAGAATGTATCCCATTCCCAAATTTCACCGCTGAACTTGGGTGCTGGAAACGGTGCAAGTTGTATTTCGGGTAAAGGCACTGCTTGTGGAGGGATGTGCCTACTTGTTTCGTCGAGTTCGTTTTGCAGCATTTTCAGCTTAGTAATTGCTTTGGTCGCCTCGTCGAGAATGTCGTGAGCGTTTTCCGAAACTGCAAGTACTCTGTCGAGAATATCTTGTGTGGAGTACGCGTTGATGTTGTCTGCCGCCGTGCTGTACCTGCTCAATGCCTCTTCAACTCGGTGCGCTTCGGTTTCCGTCGCAAGCACTGCATTTCGGATTTACCGTCTCTTGTGCTCCATCTCCTGATGATTATCTGAGTCCACATGCATTTCAAGAAGGTCTTTCCCATCCTCCAGTTGTGCCGCTAGGCGATTTAGTGCTCTGATTAGAAGGCCTTGTCGTGAGGAGAGTGACGATGTCATGTCGTGGCGATGTACCTGAAACGACCGTTAGCGGAAGTCGAGCTGAACCAACTTGCTTGTGGTGCGACTTCCTGCTTGCTTGATCGTCGGTGGAGCCAGCTGCCTTGCCTCCGTTCGGCCGATGCACCAATTGTATCGGATGCTGCTACGCGGGTCTTCTGGGAGCGTGGTTGCACACGTAGAGCGGTAGAAATGATTTATTGAAAAATGAAGCCCTAATATAGGGCAGGCAAGGCATAGAAATTAGATGTCTGATATCACTTCGTTATCCTGGATCATTCTTGCGTGATGCCATACTGTAGTGGTAATCCACTACATTCGTCGTGATTTTTAGGCCCTAGTTATACATAAGCGTTTCGCCGCCGCTGGCTTCCGCGGCGTGTCTGCTGTTGGTCAATTTCTAAATCTGACCAATCGCAGGCAAAAGCCAGCGGCACCGAATCGCCGATGTATAGCTAGGGCCTTACTGTTTCGCTTCTCGCTTCATTGGAGGTTTAATATTTTCCGCCTCTCGTATATTCGTTAATCCTGGGAATCGTAAAATTCTTTGCTTTCGTTTAGGTCAAATGTCCGTTTTTCAAATATTTGTCTCATTTCAGATTACATCATAATTACCCATCAAAAAAGTTGTTGATTTGCACAATTATATTACCTGAGAACCATTTGGACTTCGAAATCGATTAATTGCTTCAATTTTTGTACAAATGTTCACACGTAAAACAATTGAATCGTGTGTGTGATCTATTTTTGAACTTACTCGTACATTTTGAAACCTGCTTTTTCTCAATTCGACGAGTTTCGCATTTCTTAAACTGTTTAGAAGGTACGATTCCCATTATATCCCCATCATCCAACATCTTTAAGCCAATCAACTCCAAATTTGACAATAGTGCACAACGATTTATCTTACTGCCCACACCTAATCGTTTTTCCAATTATCAACCATTTTTAGGAGATTAGATTTCAACATATTCAAGGGTTTCTAAAAAGAATTAACCACAATTAGGAAAATAGTTATAACCAGAGAAGACACTGTGAATAATACCTGCACCCGGGAATTTGAGGTTTGGTGAGGGGAAATTCTCAGATAGTGAAGCTATGCCAGGAGTTCTCGTTTCGAAAAAGTCCCGGAAACTGCGATTCTCGCCCATAGGAGAAATTTTATTAACCCGTTTTAGTGCCATAATCCTGCCCTCGCATAGTCAAAAGTTCTATATACGAATGTTTTGCCTAATTCTCTTGGTTTTTGTATCGTTGCTGCATATTTCTTGCTTAGAGTTTCAAAAAACCTGTTAATGTCGAATTGGTTCGAAAGAAAATCAATTACTATTTTTTCCTTCGGCCGGCCACTGGAACCTGCGAAATATCTCATATATTGAGCCGGTAAGAGTAACACATCAAGAATAATTAAAGGCAGCATACACGCTCGTAAACATGGTCGAGATATCAGCAGAAATAGGCCTGCGCGGCACCTACCATGTCGTGAACGACGTTTGAAGCGCTGAGAACCATCCAGGATGACAATAATTGAGCAATCATGTCTTGCACGCCCGTATTTTCACACCCCTTCGAGTAACAGCATGGAAAGGTAGACTTGAGAAAACGTGTGATAATTGAGAGTGATAGCACTATCAAATGGGAGTGCGCGAGAGAAACAGCTCGATTTACTTGAGTATAACATGTCTATATATCGACTAACTCTCGCACACTTTCGAGATTGCCGCTCCTCTCCGGCTGACTCGTGAAAATGGAGGATTCCATCGGTGCACAAACATGTAATATCCAGGTGATTCGAGCTGTTTCTCTCTTGCACTCCCTTTCAATATTGCTATCACTCTTAATTATCACATGTTTTTTCAAGTTTAACTTTTCATTCTGTTACTCGAAGGGGTGTGAAAATACGGGCGTGCGAGACATGATTGCTCAAATATTGCCATGCTGGATGATTTTCTGCGCTTGAAACGTCGTTGACGACATGGTAGGAGCCGTGCGGGACTATTTATGCTGATATATCGACAATGTTCGCGAGCGTGTATGCTGCCTTTAAGGTAGAAAAAAAAAACCGAAATGCCCAAGTTTAAAGGCACAGGACACCCAGGAAATTCATTTTCAGATTTCATGCTTTTCTTGGAGAGAGTCACACGCTGATCACAGTGGTATCTATGAAATCGTCCAAGACCCCCTTTGAACAGAGTTATGGCTCTTTAAAGATGACTAGATTTTGAGGGTAAAAAATTGGTGGACGAGTTGTCTCAGGCCTGTAACTCTCTTCATTCGCAATCGTTGCGCGAGAGCGAGCCAGGAGTTGGAGACAATCCGGCAATGGGCAGAAGAACGACGACTTGATGAGATTCATTCATCCATCAAGCAGCTATCGAGTCCGAAAATCTGTTAGGGGGCCGGGCCTGTGGTGGTGAGCGAAGGGGGTCGGGCCTGTGGTGGTCGCTTATATCTCGCTTATTTGAAGGAATTGAGATCTCGCCTTTGGCACGTGTTATACAGGAGGGGTCTTCTACACAATTACCTGAAAATCTCAAATTTCATATCTGAGGGTGTACTGTGCCTTTAAGGGCAGTTGAGTGAGGGGACGACTACAATTACAGCTAGGTAAAGGAATAATACAGCAATTGTTTCTGAATCCCGCGATGGCCCAGCTCGACTAACTGCTCCGAATTTCGAAGGTGGCCACACTATTAAAAGTCCGGCAATAGTATGTCTACAGCAAAATTCATAAATCCGGCGGTAGCAGGTCGACAGCTGAACCTTTCGAGGCTTCAGTTAAAGGCAGCATACACGCTCGTAAACGTGGTTGGGATAACAATGTGAATCGAACCGTATGGCTTACAACATATTGCCTACGCATTTTGAAGTGTCGAAAACGACCCACAATGCCGCTATATGAGTTAGAAGTTTACCCCGCCCTGTATTTTCACGCCCCCTAAATTTACCCTTTTCCTCCAACACGGGGTTGCTGGGTCATCTTCGGAGTCAGTGACGTGTGTGGTTCACTTGCTAGGCAATCTACCAACAGTACCAACGGTGAATATGACCCAGCAAACTTGCGTTGCAGGAAAAGGGCTTTTTACAGGGGGCGTGAAAATGCAGGGCGGGGCCAACTTCCAACTCATGTTGCGGCATTGTGGGTCGTTTTTGACACTTCAAAATGCGTAGGCGTTGCAATCTGGGCCATACCATTCTATTTCCGTAGTTATCTCAACCAGGTTTACGAGCGTGTACGCTGCTTTTAAGTCATGCCGCCGTCTCGAAATCCGGGGCTGAGAGGTCTACACCTAGACCTTTCGGGGTAATACCAGGTTCTCTCGCGCTGAAATCACGCTTTTTTTCGTGTCCTCAGCTGATGTGCTCGGTGATGACACCTAAGAAACCTGCTGTCGACATTTGAGTTTGCCTGAGTCAGTCGGGTTTCCGACCAAGTTTGACGGTAATCCCAGAAGCAAAACAGTGTTGCAATACTCCGTGCTCGAAATCGGCAGAATGCCTTCAGCCACGAAGTGAGTTACCACCGATCCAAAGTTTCCCCTTTTATTCGTATCCATGTTGAATCCTTTCCAGGTTTTTCATAGAAGAGGGACCGCAAGTAGGCCACTATGCGAGGGGCTTACGATTTTTTGTCTTTGCAGAAAAATACATTTCAGAAGACGGGACTGAATGCAGTGTACAACAGGCGTGTCATTCCGACAATTTGTAACGGGCTGAATTTATGCAATGCACATGTGTCTCGCAAATGGAAAACCATTTGGTAGCAAAGATCATATGGCCGACCACTATGCCCCTAATTGTCTGCCAGCAATCCCCCCATCATCATGCCGACAAAGTAATGGATCTTCCCGCATAAATAGTCTGCACTGACTTGATGAATCCTCTAACTGATTACGTCTTTTTTTCGTTCCTCTTTCGTTAGCTTCTGGTCCGCATTGTGCCAAACCATGTAGCCGCTATCCGAACTTATCGGCGGCGATGCCCGGGAGTAGCTCTGCAATTTTCAAATGATTTCAAACTGAGAGATTTCGTACATTCAATTGCTCGTGCATCAAGGAGAGCTGCAAATTCGGGCAGTGATCAAGCTGCACACGCATCAATATCGTATTTCTGAGTGCCCAAGCCGTCAATCCATTGCTCGCCTCTAGTCACAATCCATCCATCGTAGCAAATGAAACGGTGAGCTTAAAATGGGTGCAGTGAGTCCTTGGGATGGGTCTGATTTTCCCATCACAAGTACTTCCCTCGTTATAAGCCATTTTATTCACTAGTGTCAATACTTATTTTTAGACGTCTCGCTATCACGGAAGTCTCACTCGTCTCGCTCTTTTAAAATCGACTGTCCCTGATGATGGTCTGCTTCGTACTGCCATACGATCACGATAATTGAGCCTGGAAGCGGAAGTTCGCTGCCAAACTGCATATAAACAGCCTCGGCAAGAACGTCTGTCCATCTAACACGCGGCATCTTTCCACGGCCCAAGCACCGAACAGAAGTCCGTTCGGAAATTATTTTTGAACAATTATCGACGGGTCTTCTCATAGCGTTCCCGGGTTTCGAATCTCAATTTGCATTCCTTTAGATAAAGAGGAGCGAAATACTTCGAAGGTCTTCACGGCGTAGTTCGACTTGATGCTGAGTGCGCTAGTTATACTTCAGAAGACAACCCTGGAAAGCTCTGTAGATAATTTGCGGAAGTCATGAAGTAGGTGCTGTGTGGGCCCCGCGTATCGGCTGCGTAGCAGATCGCATATTAGTTGAGTCAAAAAGGAGAGCACAAAGTTATGTGTCGGCCAGATGGAGAGGCCAGTTATTTACCCAGCATACCCTCTTTCTTCTTCCAATTTTTTTCCTCGGAGTCGTTGCACATGTTCACTCAGCATCCCAGGTATCCGTACAATTTGGTTACCGTGGCCGATGGACCATCGGTCTCTTTTTCAGTTCCTTCGCAGCAATCGTACCACATCCACCAAATCTTCTTCCAATTGATTCGCAAGGCACTCCTTGTTAGTCTTTCGAGTATAACGACCCATTTGTGATTTCTGACGGAGAGTTCGGTTCACTTTGGCTTATGCTTGGTGGTAGATCTGACTTTAGGTATGTCCTTCCTGTCCCAATCGAACAGCTTCATTATCTGATTCGAATCCGCGGTTAACAGCTTTGGTAGTGTGAAAAGTGAGGTATACCATCGTAGCACAGTTCCGATTACAGTCGATGACGTTCCCGCATAGAACGGATCAACTCCTTGATCTAATATACAATAGCTGACGAACCGGTATTGAGGTCGAAGCTCTCAGAGACTTTTTGGTAGTGGATGGAGGTTAGAATCAGAAACAAGATCTTGTCCGTCGATGTCCCGAAGTCGATGGGATTGTTACACACCACTTTCATCAGTCATGTGTTCGGTCCTTCTCAAACTTGACCGGAAACTAGTTTGTAACAATCTGCCTTCCCAAGATTAAGCTTAAAGGCAGTGTTCACGATAGGAATCGTTTTTCTGCTTCTTCACATATCTTGAAGACGATCCCATGCTGATTTCAATGACGTTTTTGGAATCGTACAAGACGTTCTAGGAACGGAGTTATGGTCCCTCATAAATTGAACTAGGAAAGGATGGTGGAGGAGTCGTCCGAGGCTTGGAACTTCCGTCTTTTGCAGCATGCGAGCTGACCTGAGTAAAGAGAGAAGATGAGAATGAAGGGAAGAACGGGGCTACTGATCGGAAACCATCGCTCATCTCACGATCTCGAATGTTCCATTGTTTACGTCGGTGGGCGTGGAAAGTGCATCTGGGGTGTGACGAGCTGACGGGTGTCCAACTTCGGGGCCATAGGGGACCGTTCCGAGCTCATTTTTCCAAGTTTTTTTTCAACATTAGGGTTGCGCTAGGCCCCGCTGCCGATCTCCACCAAAAAATCAGACATGGTTTTTATCGTGGACACTGCCTTTAAGTTATGACATCTCCTTCACCTCATGGATCATCTCGCGAGCGCAACCCAATCTTGCAGGTGCTTTTCATATTTAGCGCACCACTTATGTATAGCAACCCTGCCAAGCGCGATATCTCAATTCACTCAGAAAGTGAGGAACTTCCGGAGAAAGAGCACACGGGGAAAGTTGGCATTGTCCCTAATAACCTCAGAACCCTTGGGGGTTTGTATACAAGTCTGTTGGTACCTGCTCGTTGGTGCCCCTGCTTCTACTGAACCCAGCAGACGTTTGAGTATACACAGGGAACGTTCGAGCGATATAGCGTGCACAACTATATCGCGAAAGTATCATGCACATTGCATAAAGGTGTTGCCGTCCGGCACACTAAGGCCTCTGGTCCATAACACCTTAGGATCCGTACCTAGGGAGTTCATGGAGTCTTTGGCCACACGCCACAATATCGCCACCCTGAATTGCCGGTCATTGTCGAGGGATATCCAACAATCTGCGTTGTCCAATTTTCTGAGCTACTTCCATGCACCGTTTGCTGCTTCGCAGGAAACTCGCCTCAAGGATAGACCAGTCATCACCGTCGGAGAGTACGTCATCTACTGTGGTGACGCTGACGATTGGAGAGTGGGAGGCTGTGCGATAGCTGTAAGGAAGTACTACAATGGTATGATTGAGGAATTTGGCTCAACGTCGTGTAGGAATGCATTTGTGCGACTGCGGGATCACAGAGGATTCAATCTGTGGATAGTGAGTGCTCATGCGCCCACCGAAACCGCCGAAGACAATTCCAAGGATGCCTTCTACGAGGAACTCAATACGTTGCTAGCCAGCATACCCTGTCAACATGCTGTTGTGGTGGGAATCGACGAAAACGCGAAGATGGGACTTGATCAGGAATCCGAAGTACTCGGTAAATGGTTCTTACCAGTGGAGCAAACATCGGACAATGGCTACCGCCTTGTCGACTTGTGTGAACGCAGTGGTCTGATTATTGCATCGACATTCGAGAGGAATCATCGCCGCCATCAGCTTACGTGGCAGGGACCAACCCATAATCTCTGAAAGAGCAGCGGAAGCGGAAGATGACAACTTTGAAACTACAGCTCGACTATGTTCTGACGAGGAATATTCCAGTATCGGACATTCGAAGATCTAGAGCTGTGTGGGATGTCGCATTTGATTCGGATCACCGTCCAGTTCTGTTGAACTTCACTGCGAGGATTCATAAGAGGAAGCGAGGGGCCAAGCCTCTCCAGAGGATTTATACGACAAGTCTCAGAGATGAAAAATCGAGAAGGAACTTCCGACAACGCGTTTCTGTTCATATTGGAGTACGGACTAAGAAGAAACTTTGCGACGCGGACTCTTTCGTCAAGTGCATCCAGGACGCTTCGAAAGAGGTACTCCCGGTTGTACAGCCCAGGAAGAAGCTCGCCTAGGTCTCAGAGGAAACAACATCTACTTACAACAGAGTATGTGCTCTCCGAACTGCAGGAAACTTCGTGGAGGAGAAGCGTCTCAGGAGGAAGTTGCGTCGGCAGCTTCAAAATGACCGCGAACGAGAATGGACGTGTAGAGCTAAGGAGTTTGAGAAGGCTTGGGAGGAGAAGGATCCGAGGAAAGCCTACACGTTGTTACGACAGTATAGCGGCAAGATGAAGAGATGTTCTGCTGTTCTCAACACCACCAACGGAGTTGCAGTTGGTGATGTGACGCTGCCATAATGGAAGGATTACTTCAGTTCACTACTGAATCGTCCAGCGCCGTCAGTACCAGAGCTGCCGCATGTTCAGAGAGCACATTACGATGTCAGTGAGGAACCGCCGACTGAGGCTGAAGTTTCGAATTGTGTCCGCAAAATGAAGAATGGAAAGGCAGGTGGAGATGACAACATCGCTGCTGAAATGCTGAAAGCTCTTCCTCCGTCTGGGATTCGTGAAATGACCAACACCATCCGTGCCATATGGATGAGCGAAAGGACACCCGATTCGTGGAGACATGCGATCATCGTACCTCTTCACAAGAAGCTATCCGTCACGGATCCTAAGAACTGCAGAGGAATCTCTCTACTTCGTGTCATGTACAAGGTTTTAGAACGTATCATTCTCGAGCGACTCATCAAACATCGTGAGAAAACGACCAGAGAGGAGCAAGCCGGTTTTCGACCTGGAAGATCGACCATCGACCAAGTGTTCGTTGTGAGAAGAGTAATCGAATCGTCGCAGCGGTATTCGAAGCCATTACAGCTTGATTTTTGGACTTTGAAGCCGCATTCGACTCTCCTCATCGTGATCGATTGCTCAACGCTCTGCGAGCCGATGGAGTCCCGGAAAAGTATGTTCCACTAATCGAGGACATGAACAAAGGAACAACAGCAGCAGTTCGTACGCCTGTCGGATTTACGTCAGTTTTCGAGGTGAGAACAGGAGTAAGGCAAGGAGCTGTAGCAGGACCTTTCCTATTCAACTTTGCCGTTGATGACATCATGCGTAGAGTTGCAGAACAGTTTCCTGCGGACGTGATCCTAACACCATCAGAACGCTCCCTTGTCGACCTGGAGTACGCCGATGACATTGTGTTATTCGCTGAAAAGAACGCAAAACTGCAAAGGACTGTGAACTTCGTTTCGAAGTATGCCGCAGCCTATGGACTTCGGCTTCGTCCCGACAAATGCGAGCAGATGTGGGTCTCTCAGAGGCCTTCTACGGGAGTTTGTGTGGACGGACAACGTATCGAACTGGTGGACGATTTCTGTTATTTGGGCTGTTTGCTGAAGAACGATGGTAGTTATGCAGCGGATATTCAACAACGATGTGCGAAAGCTACGCCTGCATACAATTCTCTAACCAAGTGTTTGTGGTCTACCCCCATCGCGAAGGAAGTCAAGTTGCGCGTCTACTTATCCGCTATTCGCCCTATCATGATGTACGGATCGGAGACGTGGGCAGCACCGAAGACGCAGATGGAAAGGTTGGATTGCACGGAGAGGAAGCTGTTTAGACGTTTGCTCGGATATTTCTGGCCGCGGATGTGCCACAACGAAGATCTCTACAATGAGATTGACGCCTTACATCTACGTTTGACACGAGGGAGGTGCCAACATCTCCCAATGCCATCTCAAGCGGCAACGGAAGGTCGTCTTCGTCCGTTTGGGCATATTTTAAGAAGACCGCCAAATCGTCTTGTTCAACACGCTCTAAGGATGCTTCCAAGTCCTGTCTGAAATCGGCCGCGTGGACGTAGGCGAAAGTTTTGGACGGATGTGGTGAAGGAGGATTTGAAATCACTCAGCATTGAAAGGCAATTCAGGCGCGATGTTTTACTTCGCAAGAAGTCTAATAGTGATCAATGGATGGATTGTGTACAAATTGTGGCTGACGACCGTGACAAATGGACACGGCTGACTACCAGGACGGCACACCTCGGTGAAGATGCGGAATGACCGCGTCAGGCGAAAGCCAACCGATTAAGTCAAGTAAGTCAACCTCAGAACAAAATCAAGCGTTTTTCCATAAAAAGAGAAAGATCTTTGTAAACGGAAAAATCGGTATATGCCGTAATGCTCAATGGAAGTGTATACGACAGCAGACAGAATTCTCGGTTCCGTTTTAAGGGTTTGGCTTTCGGGGTCTTGCAGACATGATTGTCTTTTCCCTGTAACGTTTACCTTCACTCACTCGCTCATTCCGTTAACTGGCGTCTGGCGGAGTGGGATCACCTCTCAGCCAATACACTGCTTTGGGTTCCATGTGAGCTCGAGCGGCCTGAACGATACGCTTCCAATCAAAGCGATTCTTAGCAATAGATCTATCATTAAGGAATCTGCACCATGGTTTCTTCAGACTATCCTCGATTTGTTTCAGCCATGTCTTTTTAGTGGACGTTCGTTGGATCTTCCACCGCACTGACGTTTCCTCCATAGCATGCTGTACGGTAATCGGCTCGCATCCATCCTGCATACGTGTCCAAACCATCGCAATCGTCTGGTCTGGACTTGGTCTTCGATCGTGGGTTGTTGACCACATCGCTCCCTGATGATTTTGTTGCGTATGCGGTTACAAAGCGTAATCCCGAGGATCTGGCGCAAGCATCGCATCTGGAAGGACTCGACTTTCACCAGGTCCGAATTGAGCAGTGTCCACGTTTCCGAGCCGTATAATAGAATAGGAATTATCAATTCTCGGAACAGCGAATCTTCTTTGTCATCGATACGTTGGCTTTCCTCCTCAGACACTAGCCAATAGAAGCAAAAGCGGTAGAAGCCTGTCCGATTCTGCTGTGGATCTCCATCGTTGCTGCCACTTTCTTCTCCTGTATTACTGATCCGAGGTACTTGAAGTTCTTCACTTGCTGAAATTCAGCTTTTTCGAAGTGCACAGAGGCAAGCGATCCGTCTGATGTCATGACCTTCGTCTTATCCTTATTGATTCGCAAGCCATAGGAGTTCGCAATCCGTGCTATGTTACCAATTGTATGCGTGGCCTCAGCATCGGTATCCGCGAACTCTATGACATCGTCAGAGTGATATGACATCACTCTGACTAACGCCAGCGTTGGTAGTAAAGTCTTCAGACAGCCTATCTCCGCGCTAGTGCGAATACAACTAGTTGATCCATTGTATGTTTCCTGGAGGAGCTTCACTATCTTCTTCGGTAAGTGTTCGCATTCAAGTGATCTCCATAAAGCCGGCCAGTATACGAAATCGACTGCTGTTTTGAAGTCTATCAATACGACGACGACACGTTCACCGCAACGGACCTTTTCTTCTTGGAGCTGACGCAGAGCGAAACTTTGGTCGCTGCAGCCACGGCGCGATCGAAATCCTGCTCGTTCTTCACGGCTGGTCTATTCTCGATGTTTCTGAAGTCTGCTCTAAACGATCTTGTTGAAGACTTTTCCAACAATCGATAAGAAACCTATTTTGCGATAGTTATGACAATCGCTCGCGTCACCCTTTTTGTGTATAGGCACGATGATACCGCGCTTCCAAGTGACTGGCACGTTCTCAGACTGCCAAATGAGCTTGATCAGCTCATGTTGACTTGTTGTTGACCCAACAGAATGTGTCCGCCAGCATTGATTGCCTCAGCTGTTACGTTGTCCACGCCCGACGCCCTGCCGTTCTTCAGAGACTTAACAGCCCGTCCCAATTCTTCCACAGAAGGTTCTTAATCCAAAGCGGCTTCGCGCGGCATTTCTAATAGAGGCGATTTGAGAAACGTGTCCCCGTGGTGCGTCATGATTGTAAATGTCACTGAAGAACTATCTCCAACGCTGTGGACGTTTGTCCGCCGTGCGCACGAACGTTCCGTCCGAGTTTGTGATGTTATCGCTAACGGGTTAAGTCTTCTTTCCGATACGGTAGAGTGAGCGGTAGTCATGCTTAGCTGCAGACTCCTTCCTTTCGTCGGCTAACCTATTCCAATGCGATTCTCGTTCCGCCTTTAACCTGCCTCGAAGTTCTTTACACAGCTCCCGATACCGATTGAAATTAGAAAGTTTCGCTTGCTTCCGCGGCGGACAGACTCATCCGATATCGCTCCAGCCGCGAAGCGGCTGGAGAGGTTTGGTTTTGCCTAGGCCTTGTGATCACATAGAATTTTATAAAATAGTTTATAGAATCTTTGAAACAAAATTTCTGAAGATTTCCTTCTGGATATAAGCGAAGGGGTCCAGAAGACACCTGCTGTCCGAATTTCAGCAAAATCGCTTCACAAATAACAAAGTTGTGAGCCCGAAAGCTTAAGAAAATTTCATGGTGTGCGCCGTAGGCCGTGAGCCGTGGGCCGTAGGCCGTGGGCCATCACGCTTTTCAGTCCTCACTGCTAATAGCCACCGCCAATGGTCTCAGGCAATCAACTTGGCAGACAGGTAAGTTGGTAGGAGGTACGTAGGCTGGTAATTAACCGATTTGTAGGTGAGGGGGATTCTGATGACGTCATCGGGACGTCGTGAAAAAGTGCTTCGGGTTTGATGACGTCATCGGGACGTCGAGAGTGCTTGCTTCTGATGACGTCATGGGGACGTCGTGAAAAGTGCTTGGCTTCTGATGACGTCATCGGGACGTCGTGAGAGTGCTTGGCTTGATGACGTCATCGGGACGTCGTGAAAGTGCTTGGCTTTCTGATGACGTCATCGGGACGTCGAAAGTGCTTGGCTTCTAATGACGTCATCGACGCCGTGAAAAGTGCTTGGTTTGATGACGTCATCGGGACGTCGAAAGTGCTTCGGGCTTTGATGACGTCATCGGGACGTAGTTAAAAGTGCTTGGCTCTTGATGACGTCATCGGGACGTCGTGAAAAGTGCTTCGTGCTTTGACGACGTCATCGGGACGTCGTGAAAGTGCTTGGTTTCTGATGACGTCATCGGGACGTCGTAAAAGTGCTTGGCTTTATGACGTCATCGGGACGTCGTGAAAGTGCTTGGCTTCTGATGACGTCATCGACGTCGAAAAGTGCTTGGCTTGATGACGTCATCGGGACGTCGAAAGTGCTTCGGGCTTTGATGACGTCATCACGTCGAAAGTGCTTGGCTTCTGATGACGTCATCGGACGTCGTGAGTGCTTCGGCCTGATGACGTCATCGGGACGTCGTGAAAAGTGCTTCAGGCTTTGATGACGTCATCGGACGTCGTGAAAGTGCTTCGGCTTCTGATGACGTCATGCGGGACGTCCGTGAAAAGTGCTGGCGCTTCTGATGACGTCATCGACGTCGAGAGTGCTTTGGTTTGATGACGTCATCGGGACGTCGTGAAAAGTGCTTCGGGCTTGATGACGTCATCGGGACGTCGTGAAAGTGCTTCGGGCTTCTAATGACGTCATCGGGACGCCGTGAAAAGTGCTTGGCTTCTGATGACGTCATCGGGACGTCGAAAGTGCTTCGGCTTGATGACGTCATCGGGACGTAGTTAAAGTGCTTCGGCTCTTGATGACGCCATCGGGACGTCGAAAAGTGCTTCAGGCTTCTGATGACGTCATCGGACGTCGAAAGTGCCGGTTTCTGATGACGCCATGAAAAGTGCTTGGCTTCTTATGACGTCATCGGACGTCGTGAAAGTGCTTCGGGCTTTGATGACGTCATCGACGTCGTGAAAAGTGCTTCGGGCTTCTGATGACGTCATCGACGTCAGTGAGTGCTTCGGGCTTCTGATGAGGTCATGGGGACGTCGAGAGGTCTGGTGAAGACGTCATCGGACGTCGAAAGTGCGCTGGCTTTGATGACGTCACCGGACGTCGAATGTGTCAGCTTCTGATGACGTCATCGACGCCGTGAAAGTGTCATTTCGGCTTGATGACGCTCATCGGACGTCGAAAGTGCTTCGGCTTTGATGACGTCATCGACGTCGAAAGTAAGCCATTTGATGACGTCATCGACGTCGAAAGTGCCATTTGACGACGTCATCGGGACGTCGAAGGTGCTTCGTTTCACTTGATGACGTCATCGACGTCGTGAAAGTGCTTGGCTTTATGACGTCATCGGGACGTCGTGAAAGTGCTTCGGCTTGATGACGTCATCGGACGTCGAAAAGTGCTTCGGGCTTCTGATGACGTCATCGACGTCGTAAAAAGTGGCCTCGAGTTTCTGATGACGTCATTGGGACGTCGAAAAGTGCGGGCCTACCCCAGACGGGGGCACTCAAGATTCAAGTCAGAAATGGAATGAACCACCGATCTATAACGCTATCAATCAAAGTATTTCTACACAACTTCATCAACAACAATGACTGATAGGAGCATCAAGCACCTTTTATCAAGGTTTCCATTCATTTTCATGAGAAAGTCGTGGGTGCTCCCCCCGTCTAGGATAGTCCCAAGAGTGCTTCGGGCTTCTGATGACGTCATCGCGACATCGTGAGAAGTGCGGGACTATCCTAGACGGGCACTCAAGATTCAAGTCAGAAATGGAATGAACCACCGATCTATAACGCTATCAATCAAAGTATCTCTACACAACTTCATCAACAACAATGACTGATAGCAGCATCAAGCACCTTTTATCAAGGTTTCCATTCATTTTCATGAGAAAGTCGTGGGTGCCCCCCCCCGTCTAGGATAGTCCCAAGAGTGCTTCGGGCTTCTGATGACGTCATCGGGACATCGTGAGAAGTGCGGGACTATCCTAGAGGGGGGGGGGGCACTCAAGATTCAAGTCAGAAATGGAATGAACCACCGATCTATAACGCTATCAATCGAAGTATTTCTACAGAGCTTCATCAACAACAATGATTGATAGCAGCATCAAACATCTTTTATCAGGGTTTCCATTCATTTTCATGAGAAAGTCGTGGGTGCCTCCCGTCCAGATAGTCCCAAGAGTGCTTCGGGCTTGATGACGTCATCGGGACATCATGAGAAGTGCGGGACTATCCTAGACGGTGGGGGCACTCAAGATTCAGGTCAGAAATGGAATGAACCACCGATCTATAACGCTATCAATCAAAGTATTTCTACACATTTTCATCAACAACAATGACTGATAGCAGCATCAAGCACCTTTTATCAAGGTTTCCATTCATTTTCATGAGAAAGTCGTAGGTGCCCCCCCCCCCCCCTAGGATGGTCCCAAGGGGGGTTCGGGGTTCTGGTGACGGCATCGGGACATCATGAGGAGGGGGGGAGTATCCTAGCGGGTGGGGGGGGCACTCAAGATTCAAGTCAGAAATGGAATGAACCACCGATCTATAACGCTATCAATCGAAGTATTTCTACAGAACTTCATCAACAACAATGATTGATAGCAGCATCAAACATCTTTTATCACATTTTCCATTCATTTTCATGGCAAAAGCGTGGGGTGCCCCCCCCCCGTCTAGGATAGTCCCAAGAGTGCTTTGGCTTGATGACGTCATCGGGACGTCGTGAAAAGTGCTTGAGCTTCTGATGAAGTCATCGGGACGCCGTGGAAAAGTGCTTCGGGCTTCTGATGACGCCATCGGGACGTCGAAAGTGCTTGGCTTCTGATGACGTCATCGGGACGTCGTGAAAAGTGCTTCGGTTTGATGACGTCATCGGGACGTCGTGAAAAGTGCTTGTTCTGACGACGTCATCGGGACGTCGTGAAGGTGCTTCGGTTTCTTGATGACGTCATCGGGACGTCGTGAAAAGTGCTTGGCTTCTATGACGTCATCGGGACGTCGTGAAAGTGCTTGGCTTGATGACGTCATCGGGACGTCGAAAAGTGCTTGGTTTGATGACGTCATCGGGACGTCGTAAAAAGTGCCTCGAGTTTCTGATGACGTCATTGGGACGTCGTGAAAGTGCGGGCCTACCCCAGACGGGGGCACTCAAGATTCAAGTCAGAAATGGAATGAACCACCGATCTATAACGCTATCAATCAAAGTATTTCTACACAACTTCATCAACAACAATGACTGATAGGAGCATCAAGCACCTTTTTATCAAGGTTTCCATTCATTTTCATGAGAAAGTCGTGGGTGCCCCCCGTTCCAGATAGTCCCAAGAGTGCTTCTGGGCTTCTGATGACGTCATCGCGACATCGTGAGAAGTGCGGACTATCCTAGACGGGGGGGGCACTCAAGATTCAAGTCAGAAATGGAATGAACCACCGATCTATAACGCTATCAATCAAAGTATCTCTACACAACTTCATCAACAACAATGACTGATAGCAGCATCAAGCACCTTTTATCAAGGTTTCCATTCATTTTTATGAGAAAGTCGTGGGTGCCCCTGTCTAGGATAGTCCCAAGAGTGCTTCGGGCTTCTGATGACGTCATCGGGACATCGTGAGAAGTGCGGACTATCCTAGACGGGGGCACTCAAGATTCAAGTCAGAAATGGAATGAACCACCGATCTATAACGCTATCAATCGAAGTATTTCTACAGAGCTTCATCAACAACAATGATTGATAGCAGCATCAAACATCTTTTATCAGGGTTTCCATTCATTTTCATGAGAAAGTCGTGGGTGCCCCCCCCCGTCTAGGATAGTCCCAAGAGTGCTTCGGGCTTCTGATGAGGTCATGGGGCCATCATGAGAAGTGCGGGACTATCCTAGACGGTGGGGGGGGCACTCAAGATTCAAGTCAGAAATGGAATGAACCACCGATCTATAACGCTATCAATCAAAGTATTTCTACACATTTTCATCAACAACAATGACTGATAGCAGCATCAAGCACCTTTTATCAAGGTTTCCATTCATTTTCATGAGAAAGTCGTGGTGCCCCCGTCTAGGATGGTCCCAAGAGTGCTGGGCTTCTGATGACGTCATCGGGACATCATGAGAAGTGCGGGACTGTCTAGACGGTGGGGGGGGCACTCAAGATTCAAGTCAGAAATGGAATGAACCACCGATCTATAACGCTATCAATCGAAGTATTTCTACAGAACTTCATCAACAACAATGATTGATAGCAGCATCAAACATCTTTTATCAGGTTTTCCATTCATTTTCATGGGAAAATCGTGGGTGACCTCCCGTCCAGGATAGTCCCAAAGTGCTTGGCTTGATGACGTCATCGGGACGTCGTGAAAAGTGCTTCGAGCTTCTGATGAAGTCATAGGGACGTCGTGGAAGCCCGGATAGTGGGCAGGTGTTCGGGACCCGTTGCTGCTCATCCGAAAAGTTGTGAAGACCACCCCGTAGAGTGAGCAGGAGCCCAGACTCGATGCTAGCCATCCGAGAAATTATGCTCCTGAATTTGCGCAGGAGAGAACCCCCTGCAAAACTTTTGTAAAAGTGTAAGGATTACAAGCATAGCAAGCAGAAAGTTTGAGATGTTATGTGAGTCATGTCAGGTCATGTTGCCAGGCTGCTTTTCAGTTTCGTAAGGTCATTCACACAACCCCATTTTGAGTGCTCCTCTTCCTTCTTCACCAGCCTACTGATTTTTTTCTGCAATAAATGGTACTTGCTTATTAGCATCCAAATTCAAAAACAAATTGTTAGAACTATCTCCATTCGCAGCTCAGCAGAGCTTTTTCATATCAGATTCATGGAATCGAAGCGGCTGTTCTGCGAAGGAATGGGGCAACGGAAACGAAATAATGAGTATGTGAAACTGCTTTGTTCCACTGATGTGAAAGTGTCCAGATGGAATGGAAGGTAGTTTCTGACTGTCCCGGTTTTAAGTTAGTTTCATTTGAAAGCGAAGAACTGCAGGCAGATTCTGCATCCGGCTGTAGGCCAGCAGGCTTTCATGATTATCGACCGCTGGCTACGTCTGGGCGACTGACTATAACCGGGGCCTAAGGTCCCTGTCAGAGTTGGTTGAGAAAATCACCGTGGCCGACCCGTTCGATACGTATGAAAAACATGGAAGGTGCAAATAACACCCGGTGTAGCCAGATGTGGCTGACGCGATCAATATGAATGAATTATGTGGAACGATATCATGGATATCATTCATTTCTTAGCTAATATCATGTGAACATCGGTCTTGTCAGCCACATCGAGTGATTTTTCTGAGATAGTTTTACAACAGTTTGGGTCATTGATTCTTGTGACCACAGAGAGAGGACTGATCTAGTGGGGAGATGAAGAGGTCTTTGTTCGAAATTCTTGCATGGGATATTACAGCGCAATATCAAGAAAAAGTGAACAATTCTGTAAAAAAGGGGTCTCCCAAGCAGAAGTGGTTTGGTTAGCGTTACAAATGCTTCAACAAAGGGAACAATAGGAAAGCGGAATGAGGAGAGTCCACAAATGAACAATATCCTCCAAGAACTCTTTTTCTTTTTCGAAACTTCCAAACAGCGGAAACAAACCGTTGTGGTATTTTACGAGGAAGAATTGACTGGTTCCCCTAAAACAATATAACATCATCTCCTTTTAATGATAGCTATTAGGTTCACATGCATATATACATATTTTATCGGCACTCACATAATCAAAGTCCTTTATGGAGCCAAAAGCGCTTCCTCATAGAGAACCACAACGGTTTGTTTCCGCTGTTTGGAAGTTTCGAAAAAGAAAAGAGTTCTTGGAGGATATTGTTCATTTTTTGTGGACTCTCCTCATTCCGCTTTCCTATTGTTCCCTTTTTGTTGGAGCATTTGTAACGCTAACCAAACCACTTCTGCTTGGGAGACCCCTTTTTTACAGAATTCATGGTTGCGTCCGCAGGTGGGTGAGCGGGCCAATTTTTCCAATTCATCCCGTTAGCTGGCGGATGGCGGAGCAGGATGACCTCTCAACCAGTACACTGCTGTAGGTGCCATAGGAGCTCTTGTGGCCTGAACGATACGCTTCCATTCAGTACGGTTCGCAGCAATTAATCTAGCATTAAGGACACTGCACCGTTGGGACTTCAGATCCGCCTCGACTTGCTTCAACCACGTCTTTTTCGGAGCTGCTCTTCAACCTTCCACAGTGCAGGGCGCTCTCTCCATAACAATCTGCGCGGAAGTCGGTTTCTTTCCATTCTGCATACGTGTCCGAACCATCGCAGCCTTCTCGTTCGAATTTGTTCTTCGATCGTGGGCTGATGGTCGCAAGTATCTCGGATAACGTCGTTCCGTATTCGATCTCTTAAAGTTATCCCGAGGATTTGCCGCAAACACCGCGTTTGGAAGACCTCCAGCCTGCTGTGATCCGACTTCAGCAACGTCCACGACTCTGACCCGTACAGTAGGATTGGCACTATGAGCGCGCGAAACATCCGGATCTTTGTCTTGATTGACACATTACCCTTCTTCCATAAACACCAGCCCAGCGAAGCGAAAGCAGCCGACGCCTGCCCGATCCTGCACAGTATCTCCGATGTAGCCACCGATCCGAGGTACTTGAACTCTTTGACTTGCTGAAGCTCAGCTCTCTCGAAGAACACAGAAGCACGTGAACCGTCCGACGTCATGACTTTAGTCTTCTCCTTATTAATCCGCAGCCCATACGATTCCGCGATTTGTGCCATATCATTCAACAAAAGCGTGGCTTCCATGTCAGTATCGGTGAACACTGCGCTGTCGTCCGCAAACATCAAATCCGTGACAAAATCATTATCGCCAAATTGGACTCCTCTTCTATTTTCAGAGTCTTTCTCATAATAGCATCGACCACGGTATTAAAGAGAAACGGCGAAATCACATCTCCCTGCCGGACGCCTGCATCGACTCTGAATTCTTCGGATAGCTTGTTTCCGACGCAGACACAGCTAGTCGGACCTCTATGAATTTCCTGCAGAACCTTCACAATTTTTCCTGGCATGTGTCCGCGTTCCTTCGATCTCCATAGGGCGGGCCAGTGCATACACTTGAATGACGACTTGAAGTCTATGAAGGTGATAACGACGCGCTTTCCACAGCAGATCCTTTCTTCCATACACTGACGGAGTGCGAAAATTTGATCGCTGCATCCTCGACCCGGACGAAACTTTGCTTGCCCTTCACGACAGGTATGTACTATCTAGATGGCTTAGGAGTCTGGACTGGTTAGTTCTCGTAAAGACTTTACTAACAATCGACAACAGGCTGATCCCGCGATAGTTTTTACAGTCTCTGGCATCGCCCTTCTTATGGATAGGCACGACAATAGCCTTTTTCCAGGTAGATGGCACGCTCTCTGTCCGCCATATGCGCGTGATTAACTGATGCAACTGACGCAGTAGATGATCTCCTCCTGCCTTGATGACCTCAGCAGTGACATTGTCAACACCGGACGCCTTTCCATTCTTTAGCGACTTGATTGCCGCTTTCACTTCTTCCGCAGTGGGTTCCGAGTCAAGCGCTGTCTCCTCTGGTACCTCAACTAGTATCGGTTGGGCCAGTGGACCTTGTGGCGCATTGTGAGTATAGAGTTCACTGAAGAACTGCCTCCATCGCAACAGACGCTCATCTGCTGATCGCACAAAAGACCCATCCGTATTCCTGATGGAATAGCTCATGGGTTTGGTCTTCTTTCTGAGACGGTTGAGTGTACTGTATAATGTGCGATAGTCGTTCCTTCCAACTGCCTCCTCCACTTCGTCTGCTACCTTATTCCAGTACGACTCCGCTCTTCCTTCACCTTTCGACGAAGCTCCTGACACAATTGCCGATACCGTCCAAAGTCCGTTAGTTTCACTCGCTTCCGTTCGTCCACAAGACGGAGAGAATCGTCCGATATCCAAGGCTGCGTTCGCCGGCGAATAACAGGGCAGAGAGGCTCTGCGCATTCAAGAGCGACTTCAACTGTCTGCTTCTCGTGCTTGTCCACAGACAAGGCATCTTCCAGAACCGCGAACCAATTCGACAGCTCGAGTTGGAATGTTTCTTTTGTTCCTGGCGCCAGCAAGTGTGACCAGTCTAGTTTCTTTCTAGGGGGCTTCTCACGCCTAGGTCGTCGTAAGCGAAGCTGCATTACTGCACGCAAGAGATAATGGTCGGATCCACAATCAGGCCCTCTCATGGCTCGATCATCTTTCAGTGATGATCTAAAACGTGAGTTTATCAGCACGTAGTCCAAGGTGGCCACATCTCGTCCAGTTGGATTCCTCCATGTTAACTGATGCTTCCTGGGGTGCCGGAATTGACTGTTACCGATGGCAAGCTCGTTGAACGCAGCGAACGAAAGTAGCTTGTTCTGTCACTACCGACTCTTGCGTTGAAATCACCCGCTACAATGGTGACATCGGTTTTCGGGATAGTATTCAGCACGTCCTGGAGTTGGGTGTAGAACTCGTCCTTGTCAACGTCAGAACTTGGCTCCGTTGGCGCATAGATGGACACGACATGGGTCTTGATTGTTCCGCTCAAAACAAGAACAGTGATCCTGCCAGAAATCGGCTCGAATGAAACAACGCTTCCAGCTGCGCGACTGCCTAGCATAAATCCAACACCATTGCGATGTCCGTCCTCACCGGAATAGTACAGCACCATCTTTTCGCTACTCTCCGGCACCTGAATGGTCACCGTTCCACATCCGCTCATTCTCAGCTCGGAAAGTGCAGCAATCGATATGTTGGACTTTGACAACTCTCTTGCTATTATCTCTTTCTGACCGACGCAGTGTCCCGTTCGCACATTCCATGCTCCAATCCTCAGCTCCTTCTTAGGTGTCACCAGTCGTCCTCCATTTTGGCCAGTAGTATTCTTCTCACCAACACCCTGGATCCCTAGTGTTGGCGCATCGGCTGCCCCGGATGCGGTAGCTTCTTCGTTGTTTCCTAAGAGACTTTCCATGGTTACCACCTAAGTTTTCCAGCCCGTCGGTAGTACGGGGGGCCAACCCTCCTCCTTTCTCATCCGGGCTTGGGACCGGCAATGGCGGAGGTGAGCGGGCAGAGTGGTTTGGCGCATCGCATTTTAGGATGCCGTCCGTTGTCTGCCTCTCTTGTTCGTCCACTGAAGCAGGTTCAGCTAATGGAGCAAAACGGTTCGACACTGCGACTTGAAACGCCTCCTTCGTATTGTTTGCCATAAGACGCGACATATCGAGTCTTTTTCAGGGAGGCTCCACACGCCTAGCTCGCTGCAACCGAAGCTTTACCAAGCACGCAGGAGGTAGTGGTCCGAACCGCAGTCAGCGCCTCTCATAGCGCGCACGCCGTTCGATGGCGGCCTGAAGCCTGAATTTATCAGCGCATGGTTTAGCGTGGCCACAGCTTTTCGATTAGGGTTCCTCCACGTCAACTGATGTTTCCTACAATGTTGAAAATGAGTGTTTCCAATAAGAAGTCTATAGAAGGCAGCGAAAGAGAGCAGACGCAGTCCATTGTCATTCATAAATCTTCAAATTTGCCCATGACCTCTTCCCATCCTGATCTTTCCCTGCCGAAACGTGCGCTAAAATCTCCTGCGACCATGATGAGATCAGTCCTTGGAATAGAATTCAGCGCATCTTAAAGTTGAGCGTTGAACGCATCCTTTTCGGCAACGCAGCTCGTCTCCGTAGGCGCATAGACGATCACGATGTGTGCCTTGACAGTTCCGCACCATGTGCCTGCTAGAAATCGGCTCAAATGAATGAACACTTCCAGCTCCACGTTTGCTCAGCATGAATCCAACGCTTTGGTGGTGTCCGTCGCTACCGTGGTAGTACAACGTCATCTTCTCGTTACTGTCAGGCACTTGGACGGTCATTGTTCCGCATCCCCTTATCATGAGCTCGGACAGTGCAGCAACCGATATTCCGCTCATGGACATTTCTTGAGCGATGATCTCCTTTTTGCCCAGAGTGGTGCGCCGCTCGTACGTTTTATGCTCCAACTCGTACCTTCTTCTTCGGTGCCACAAATAGTCTCCTACTCTGGCCAGTAGCATTTTTCTCACCAGCACCCTGGTACCCCAGTGCTAATGCATCGACCGCCCCGGATGCGTTAGCTTTATCGCGATATCCCGAGAGACTCTCCATGGTTCTACCTGAGGTTTTCAGCCCGTAGGTAGAAAGGGCCAACCCTCCTCCTTCGACATCCGGGGTTGGGACCGGTAACGGCGGAGTTTCCTTTTACCTTATTAGACGGAACGTTCGACAGGACTGTTACAGAACGGATCCCGAGTGGAATGTTAAGAGTTGCAGCTAAGGGTTGATTGTGGAGCTGAAGCATTCTACGCAATCGAAGGTGCCAGAAGTTAAAGGGCTTTAGCTGTAGCACGCATCACTATGACAAAGGGCAGTTGTGGAATAGTTGAGCCCCAAAATGTCGTATTATTGACCTTTGTTGGCTTCGATGACATTGTGTGAATCTTCTGTATGTCTAGCCTGCTATTCTCTTTGTACTCTTCACCTCCAGATGCGCTCAGTAGTTCCATTATTCGTTCTCTGTGCACTACTAGAAACATGTTCTGGCATATTCGGTGTTATTGGATGGAAACGATGGGCATCTGTGCATGGCAAGTTGCTGTGTTTGGGTAAACCGACAAAACATATCAAGGTCAAAATTATCGATGTGGGGTGGAGTGAGTGCAACCATTTTTCACATCATTTGAATTTGTTTCTGTGTTTAGAATTCAGTCGAGGATTCGGAGTGTACCCACATGAAGCTTGCATTGCATTAAAGTTTTCCAGCGGCCCCATCGGTTTTGGCGGAAGGATATACTGATAAACACGGTGTCTACAACTTATCAGGCTTCACAAAGTCAATCACCCAAATCAATCCTGAGGTCGTCATCTACCACAAATGTCATTTTTACCCAGATGTAAGCAGCTTGTTTCTAAATGAATTCAGAAAACGCTCTCACATATTTGTGGGAAAATTTTCGAAGAGAATGGATCCGGTTTTGTCGTTGTTATTCGAGCAAAGAAAGAACATTCGCATTTTTCCTTGAGCGCGACGTACCGTTTTCCCCTAGCTTTATTCGCTACGAAGCACATTTGAAACAGTTGAATGGCGGAATGTGATCGATATCACTTATCCCTTATGTTCCGGAAGCCAGCGCTCCTGCAATTCTTCTTTCTCCGCTCTCACTTTTACTTTCAGCTTTCCATTCTGTTCAATCTGGCAACAAATCACGATATGAACTAAAAAGGACACAACGACGAGGAGGAGTGGGCAACGAAGCCAAAGGGCAAATTTAGAATCACCACAGGAGCAAACAGTGGGAAGAAAAAAGGGAATAAAATGAAGGAATGAAAAAAAAATGAGAGAGAAGAATTGTTAGAATGTTAACTATGGAAAATTCGACACGGAGAGGTGTGATAGACATGGGTATTATCAGATGATTGACAAGGTCGATTACGAAAATAAGGTTAGCCATCCACACCTATCATAAACGCAACTATGAGTGGGTGTCTCTTGCGGCAGTCCGGACTGATGCAGTACTGGTTCAGTGAATCTACCTTGACGTCTCAAAACGATTAGCAATTCCATGAAGGTTCGCTGGTGCAGCGGAAACTCTTAAGATTAAAATAAGATTCGAGAACAGAGCTTTTCACTTCAGAAATGCTATAGAAGGCGCACGTACAGCATCCCTGACAAGTTTGTGGTGAAGGACAAAGGTGCAATGACATCGTACAAAATGAGAACGATACATCTAGAATTCGCTGACCAATGGGAACGTCCAGTATGTGTCGCAAAAATATAATAGTCGAATAAATGGTTCTGCTCAGTTTTTTTCTCACACTCACACCAACAAATAAACAGATGCTCCTCCAAGAGAAAAAGGTTTAAAGACGTTTGTCAAACTCTGAAAACTGCATGCGGAATTGTCCCGGTTTTACCTATATTTCGACGGAACGAATACTTGCCGCATCTATCTGTCTTCCGATTCCACGTCGACTACGATGCATTAGTTGGTGGCACGAAATTGTCGCCTATTCATTTACCGAAGTTTAGAGGCAGTGATCACGATGAAAAACGTTATCGAAAAAACTACGAAAATCAGCTTGGATCAAAAACAGCTGAAAAACGATTAAGGTACCGTGGTGAAAAACGGGCTAGAATAAAAGTTTCTAGGTCCCAAAGATGCCAGTTCGTGCACTCGTGCACAGTATACCAGGCTGTTTTGTCGTTCGATAAGAAAAACACAATTTTATGGTTCAAAATACACTTTATTATCCAGTATAATCTCCCAGAACATTAATACACTTACTCCAACGATCCTCCAATCTGTTAATCCCATCCCTAAAGTGAGAATCCGCAATGTCTGCAAAATACGCTTAAACAGCCGTTACGACCTCTTCATTTGATTAAAAACGCTTGCCACGCATAAATTTTTTTGAGTTCTGGAAACAAATGGGAGTCGCTGGGGCCAAATCTGGTGAATACGGTGGGTGCTCTTAAAATTCGAACTTTAATTCACGGATTTTAGTCATTGTCAAAATGTTTTTGTGACACGGTGCATTGTCCCGATGAAAATGATTTTTTCTTCTGCAGACTGAGTCTTTTTTCACGAATTTTTCCTTCAACTAGTCCAAAAGTTTGCAATAATATTCAGAATTGTTTTACCAGTTTGCAAGTAGTCCACGAAAAAAATTACTTTCACATCTCAAAAAATCTGATGCCATAAAACTTCTTGGCCGATTTCCGGACACGAGTTCGTTTCGAAGCCGAACAACCAGATTCCCATCACTCTTCAGCCTCTTGTTTTGATTCAGTATCATGGCGATAGACCCAAGTCTCATCCATAGTGATGAATCGACGCACAAAATCCACTTTATCATTTCTAAAACGCTCCAAACATTTCTGAGAAAATCGCATTCGAATGTGTTTTTGTTCCATTGTGCACACAGCTTTCTGAAACCCAAAATTTCACTTAAAATATGGCTCACACTGCCTAATGAGATGTGTAAAGCCTCTACTAAATCTCTCTCAGTCAATCGACGATCTTCCAAAACCATATCCTGTATTTTGCCTATGATTTTTGTTGTTGATGCGCTTTTTGGACGTCCTTCACTTGGATCGTCTTCAAGGCTTGTACGACCACGTTTAAATTCAGCAACCCACCTTTCTACTGTTCTAATTGTAGGTGAACAATCATCATACACTTTGAACATTCGTTTGTGAATTTCGTTATCACTGCACGATATTCAATTTTTTCTATTGCTTTGAAACGGCGACACTAAATGGCTTGTAAACAAAGAATGAATCGACATATCGAAATGAAACTTCACATACGTTCATATGAAGGGGGTACCAACAAAAAAAGAAGAATTTGGGCTAGTAGCAACACCCTCACCTATCGAACGACAAGATTTAGTTAACAATCTGGTACTTAGTATCCGAATCACTCCTTTTCGGATATCTGACCAGATATCCGAGATTCGGATAATCCAATATCCGAAAATTTGAAAAAACGCATTATCTGAATCGAACCTATATCCGGGAACTTCAAAATCGACATTATCTTAATCGGATCGTTATCTGATGGGTCAATAATTCGGATGCATTCGGATAAAATTGGGATTGTCCAGGCCCATTTTTCCGTACCGCCTTCTATTTAGTACATCAACCCAGGGTTTCCCTCCTCCTTCCGAAATCGTAAGAGTCGTTGCGGCGCGGATTATGGGCTTGATCAAAAGAGATAACCAAGTGGCTACTCAGACAGCCATCGGCAGCGAAAGCATTGAGCATCCGGTTAATTGAAAACAACACATATGAACGCCGCCAAGAACGGTTGAGTGAACGGGATGCTGAGCAACTGATGACGTCACGGAAGGGACGGGAGACCCTCCGACGGCGAACGCGACACTGAACGGGATGCTAGACCACGAGACACAATCGATAACGCCACATACGCCACGGGGCGATTCTCACATGCCAACCGCTATGCACGCACCTAGCCCCTAATCAGGTGCTCATCAAAATTTAATCAATGATGCGAATGCTCCGCCTCTTGCCTGCTTCGAGGATAGAGCACCCATGTTGATGCAGGAGCAGGCAAGTGCAGGCACTCGCATCCGGCTCAACTCGAAGGCAAGGCACGAGGTGTGAACACTTTAAGGCAGGGTCCAGGCAGAATTTCGATTTTGAGATTCTTCGCTGAATCGAAGCGTATGCTACAGGTAGTCACAAGGAATGTGCGAAAACTGCGGAAGAAACGGTCTTCTTCAAGTTATTCCAGTCATTTCCGTCGACCGCTGTATCGGAAAAGTGCGTCCATCGCCCAAGTTTTAGCCATCGACCACGCGTTCTTCTGAATCTGCACTGTTAAGATGGGTCATTCCAGCCATGACCATCATGCAGTGAATACCGTAATCCCTGACATCGAGGCTGTTTCCTCCAGAGGTAAGGACTTGCGGTGTCAAAATTTTACCGGACCTTGCCTTTAACACTAGAATGAATTGGTTGAACCCCATCTCAGCACGGCTCGTACGTACCGCTGGTTTGATTTTGGCGTTCAATCTTGAGTCGGAGCCGTTGTCTGGCGGCACTGCGCACGCGACGCAACACGCATTGAGTAACGCCATCTCCAATTGCAAGCTCCGCTTACTGATTCTCCAAATCGGCGACCCGCCGACCCTAATCCTCCAGAATCTTTTACGGGGTCGCTAACGAGTTGTTCTCCGAGTAGTTATTTAGTGTAACAGTTTTTTTGTATAGTTGCTTTACATACTTTGACCAGGTAGTTGTCGTGAATGAAAGGCGTGTATGGATAATGCTGTGCTACCCAACGACGATAGAGTAATTGAAAATTTGTTATCATATTTTTATTAATATGCATATTCAAGCATGAAGCTTGTATGTTAGCATGCTGCAGCAGCAACGAAGTGTTTGTTGTGTTAGTGTTTGTTCAATTATGAATGTTTTCGAAGGCTTGCCTTGAGTACCTGGTTTATTTTTCGCCGTTTTGCCTCAACTGAGTCGCGAAAATATCTGAAATTATCCGAAATTATCCGACTGGATATCCGTATCGAAATCATTGGAAAACAGGCATTGTCTGAATCGGACCAATATTCGGGAAATTTAATATCTGCATTACTCGAATCGATCCATCATCCGGAGAATTATCTTCGGATAACAAGGAAAGCGCACAGCGCCTTCCAAAATAATCGCAGTCTCATGCCGAGCAGTCAAAAATCGTCGACATTGAGAGGAAGAAATAAGTGCAAATTTACCAATTAAAAACAGTTGAACAATGAAAGCAAGCACTTCAGTCAATGTTTTTAACTAGATGAGTCAATGTTCATTAATTTAAATTCAATATAAACCCGATGATGTGAAGTGGGCTCATCCACCATCAAAAGACAAGAAAGTTCTGGCTTCAAGTTTAGACCAAACAGCGGATTTTTCGCAAATCTTTCTCATAGGTCCTACTACTCGAAAACCAGAGAAGGGTTTAGAAAGTAAAAGAAGACCAGCATATTTTATCGCGACCACTGCCTTCAAGGTACATTTTGTATCTCCTCGATCTCAACAACGGGGATGCCCTCTGCCACTATCAGACAAAGGACGTGATCGCTGCAGGTGAGGTTTTTTTCGTAGGCCACGCCTATTTGTATCATGACTCGGAATCATCTGCATATTAGTTACTTGCAGCCGGTCCTTCTGTAAAGGCATCTATACGGGAAACTGAATACCTGGGAAGAGCACGCTGCCAACGAAATAGTAGACAGGTGCCCAGGGACACCGCATCGGGCCCTACATGCAGCAACACATATTTACCACGCACTTCTCGTAAGCGTTGTTTTGATTCATGTGACAAACAATAATTTCCCCAAATTGCTTTATTGTGATTGTGAAAGAAAAACAGGAAGGCAAATGATGTAGTCTGTCCAACGTACAATCTGCACTGATAGCAGTTACCCTCTATAAAACGTAATTCACATCATTCGAGGCGCGAGCGGCGTGCGCGACGCCTCGGCTTACGTCTGCCCTACGCTCTCTCACTGTCTGTAACCTCCGCTCCCCACCAGCACGCATAAGAACCAAGTGAATTCCGCCGTTTTATAGACTGTACCCTCCCAGATACTGGGGCAGACTTCTTGAGCACACCAATCTTAGAATAGTACATACCGCGCTCAGGAAGCGTTCGGACCGCGATCGAAGGTCCAATCAGAACTCACCGCGAAGAGCTCGTGCACAGGGCACATGTCGCGAAAGCGCGACGCTATCGCTCCTCAAAAAGACCTGGGCGTGGTCGGTCCCGCAGCGAATGCCGAAGCACGGTTGAGACGCCTTCGGACTGGCTCGGGCGGCGCGGTCTGAGTCATCACGGGTGGTGGCCATCGTGTATCAACACTCTTGAGGAGGCGGGAGAAACGGGGGAGGAGCGAGGTTCCTGATTGGACGCAACACGGGCTAGACCCGGCCCCCTGATGTTGCGTCCAATCAGAGACCTCGCTCCTCCCTCGTTTCTCCCGCCTCCTTAGGGGTGTTGATACACGATGGCCACCACCCAGTCATCACTATTCGCCCCTGCGGCGACCAAGCGTGGTCTCTTCCATTGCAGCTCTGTGCTGCTCGTTATTCTTACCTGTGCTGTGCATCGTTTCGGGGCCTCTGGTCTTTAGAACATTAGTACTTCAACTGCTGTACAGCTGGCTCGCGAGGAGCATATTCAATAAACGGGTTTCAGGCCTGGACCTGTATTATCGATCGTGATGCAATACTTCAGTGGTGCGTTTCCTTCTCGTAGCGTTTGTTCTTCGTTCTCATTTCTCTTCCTCCAAGTTCACTTCACATTCTATCTGTAGTATAAAATAATCTATATTACCTTGTGTTCTGTTGTGTATGCAAGAGGTACATATATTTTGCACAACCTATATACTACAGTCGGGATATGGGTTGACTAGTCCAGGGAAGTTCAAGTGTGTGGCAACTGGTGTCAATTGCCGGTTATGTGGTGTTATCGTGGTTGTTACCTTTATTACAGTATACAGCTGACCGGGGTTAATTAGTACAGTCGGTTATGTTATCTGTAGGGAGTCTGCAAGTTGGATTCCCCGGGACGGACGTCTGGTGTCGGACCCGGGGGAGATAACTACCGATTCGCAACAGCACGGTCGGAGCGATTACACGCTGATGCTCGCGATGCCATTTGCACAAACTCAGTAATGGGACGGAGTCCAAACAAAAGTCGGACTGACCGCATTCAAGCGCGAGGTGGTGTGTGTAGTGTGTTCTAGGTTGGTTTGCGCCTCAATTCACGCGCCAAATTCGAACTTAAAATTCCGCGCTTCGACATGATGGGTTTCTCTGGTTTCGTATCGATCTGTATTTAAGTATTGTTCTTCACTGATTCACGTTCAGCACGTATTCTTCCACTTGTTCTCTCCGATAACAACAATACATTAATTCTGCGAATCAGTGTTCTTCCATTTTCCTGGCCCGACTGTTTTCGAAACTACATTTCAGTGGAGAATCTAGATCAGGCTTTCTACAAATTTGGTTGAAATTCTAGAATTATATCTTTAAAGTAGAAATCTCGTACGTGAATCGTGTCATCCCTTCTTTTTCTCAAGCCTTGAAAGTTATGCTTATCTTCTTACCCAACAAGAACGCCTTTATCAAAAATCATAAAGCACATATTTTTCAGAATCGTTATGAAGCGACTAATTTTATAGGGACGAATTTCAGAAAATGAACTTCAACTTGTTCAATTTTCGATCTTCAGAGAAATTCTGATAGACTATTTTTTCTTAGTGTTATACATCGGTTTCTTTGAACAGTGAATAACTGCTACGGGTTTAAAATTGTAATAGGCATGGTTTAAAGGAAATAGCCCTAATTCAAAATAATACCACGAAATGATAAATAAATTCCATATTTAAAAACTGCACCTTCAAAACCTAATTTTGTGTATGTTTAAAGCAAGGGTTGTGATGCCCCTAACATACAGGCTATAAAACGGCGAAATTCATATGGTTCCTACGCGTGCTGGTGCGGAGCGGAGGTTAGAGACAGTGAGAGAGCGGAGGACAGACGGAGGCTGAGGCATCGCGCGCGCCGCTCGCGCCTCGATTGATGTGAATTACGACGTTTTATAGAGGGTACTAAAGTTTCATCAAGTTTCCCTAAGACCAAGCCAAGATATGATCGATCACTGGTCAAGAAATCGCAGCGTCGAACGCACGTGGCACGCACGCAAGCGAGGAGGTAATGATATGCCATTACCTCCTCGCTTGCGTGCGTGCTGCGTGTGTTCAACGCGGCCATCTCTTGACCAGTGATCGTCGATATGTGCAAAAGCATTATTCGCGAAAGCCCTTGTTCGGAGAATTTTGTTCGCTACCGTATATACCAGGCCGTCCAATAATTCCTGTACGAAAATTTTCAAAATTCTATATTTTCCTTAGAAGTGTTATAATATCTGGAAAGTGTAGGAACCTTCCAAAAAATTCTCCAAAGTTCTACGCTCGGGGTATATAAGGCGCAGTCGCCGCGTCTAGCTACCAGTACAAGCTAAAATGGACCAAGGTCGAATTCGTACGTTCGTGTACTACGAGTGGCTGCTGGGCAACGACACGGGCACCGCGGTCGCCAACATAAGCAGAGCGTGCAGGGAGGATGCAGTGTCCCAACGCACAGTCAGCCGCTGGTTCAATCGTTTCGAGAGCGGCGACACGAGCCTCGAGGGCAGGGAGCACAGCGGGAGGCCTTCTAGGGTGGATGATGACGAAGTCCGTCGCTGTATCAAGGAGAAGCCGGAAGCCACCACCCGTGAATTGGCGACGACGCTCGGCTGCAGCAAGTCCACCATCCACAATCGACTCAACTTACTCAGCTACCACAAAGTTTTGGCCCGTTATATCCCCTACCGTCTGACGGACGCCAACAAGCAGAGCCGCGTGGACGTCTGCCAGTCCCTCCTCCTTCGTCCGCATCGCAAGGAGTTTCTCGAGGACCTGGTCACTGGGGATGAGAGCTGGGTCCTCTAAGACAACGTCGCCCGCCGTGCCGTCTGGATCCCGAACGGAGAAGAGCCGCCGACGACGCCGAAAGCCGACCTGCACCCGCTGAAGATCATGCTCTGCTGCTGGTGGGACACCAAGGGCATGCTGTACTTCGAGCTGCTCCCGCAAGGCAGGACGGTCACCGCCTCTATCTACACCGATCAGCTCGAGAAACTAGCCGCCGCCATCCGAGAAAAGCGTTCCCGACGGGCCTCGGTCCACCTGCTGCACGACAACGCGCGCCCCCACGTGGCGAAGGAGACCCAGCAGAAGTTGGCAACGCTCGGCTGGGAGACGGTTACCCATCCGCCGTATTCCCCGGACATCGCCCCCTCCGACCACCACTTGTTGCGCCCGCTGAAGCACCATTTGGCCGGAAGAAAATTCACCAACTACGACAACCTCGAATCCGACATCGCGGACTTGTTCGAGTCGCAGCCCTCGGAGCTCTGGGCGAAGGGCACGGCGACCTGCCCAGTCGATGGGCCACTGTTGTGGATAACTGTGGTGATTACATTGTTGATTAGACTTGTTTTTCAATAAAATTGAAAAAAAATGGTGAAATTTTCGGACAAGAATTATTGGACAACCGTAATCCTTAGCGTAAACATAATGCGTCCGCGCTGTTGGTTGCAAAAATATAGCTAATTCGATGGTAACGAACAATTATTCGCTTTTTTCATTACTTGATAGCTAAAATTGATGAAGAAACCGTTTAGTCTGTATAATGAACTAGTCTAGTCTTAATCAGAATTTGTCGAGGAGCATTCGCGTTTCTAGAGATGCGGAACAATAGATCTTTTCAGAGGACTCTTACCTTTAAGAGATTGAAACGGTAGCTATAATTTTATTTAAAATGGCAGCCTTCTAAGCGAAGTTTCATCTACGCGTAATGCGGCTCATAGCACAAAACTCTTGTGAGCCTCAACACTGTTCACCATATTCTTTTAATTTTTTCGGCGTTTTTAGAATTCCAAGCGGCAATGCATTTGATTATTTCATTCGACACATTTTCTAGGGAATCGGTTGTTGGTGGGAGCGAGAGGCTGTCTGTTTAAATGTACAATCTTTTCACTTTCTGTCTACAGAGTTTCGCAGTTTTTGACTCTAGTGCGTATTTATTCTCTCCCATCTGTGGTATTTATTCTGTTTCCGTTGGAATACATGTCATTTCTCTCGAATCGTCTTGTGAATGTACTGGGTGGGTACCGTATCGTCGTTTTTGCAGTAACTTTTGGATGCCCGTTGCTGGTTGACACATGTAAATAATCTCGGGTACGTATACGCCGAAACTACGAGATTCATCACCATGTTTCGTGCTTCAAGACGAGGAACTTTGGTAAGCTTTATGATAGTTTGTGTGATGGATATAGCATCTTGTGCCATGTCGTTGGTTACTTTTTGAAAAAAAAAATTCTGTGGCCAGTGTTTGTATTTCTGATACTGGTGGTTATCATTCATTATTATTGCCTGCATGGCTAGCATTCTCGATTACAGTCAAGCAAACTTGTCAACGCTTCGGTTTTTTTGTGAGCATTCCACTAAACGATTGGAACAGAAGATATGCAATGAGATAGTACCCACGAAGCTCTAGTAAGTTGGATAACGGTTTCGCATAGCTAGTGAGGGGCCCTTCGCTAGCCAGCCCTCTAGGTGGTTTTCGCCCCAGAATAACTTTCTGTCTGTCGCAGGCTGTGCACCGTGGCTTGAAGAAACAAGCCTGTTCGCGTCGTCTGATAGATTCTTTGAATTTTAAACACTATAGCTGAAAGCTTTCGTCGGAATTAGTACGTGGCTAACGCCCACTTCCCGTATTATTCGCCATTTAAGCTCTTTCTGCCATCTGAATCGTCCAAGCTGCTTCCCATCACTTTTCATATTTTTCGTCCTTCCCCTCTGCAAAGGACTGCTCTAACCCCCGTGCATAGGTCGATCTGGCAGAAGCCAGCCGTCTTTCGGCTCGCGATTTGTTTAATGTGGGAGAAAAAATCTCAAAGGCATGTCAGGTGACCGCTCGTAGTTACTCGCATCGCTCTCTGGGTCCGCTTCGAGCAGCGAATCGTATGAAGGCAGAGATCGTCTAACGGTTTTGGTAGCACCAAGGGCAACCGGTCTCACTACCGTTCTGTAGATTTTACACTTGAGACGCAGCAGGATCTCACGTTCGGAGGATCGTATTGGTGGACGCAAAAAAAAATTGTGAGGCTTCGTCATAGTTGGTCGATTGGCTGAGTCCACCCGATTAATCCGTATCAAAGAGCTGAAGAGCAAGTGTGCGTTTATCCCCTTAGGCTCCCGTCATAGTCGGTGGATCTACTGAGTCCCACCGGGTCGATGCGCACCGAATTCGTGTGAAATGGGTGCAAAAAAATCAATCCACTGAGTCCGACTGCGACCGTCTGATGCCCACCGCAATCCCCCCGGTCGATACTGATGGTTCTCATGCGTACAAGGGCGGGGCCAATGCACCGAGTGTGACCGACTGAGTCCCACTGAGTCCCACCGAAATCATCCTCACCGGGTGGTGGCCATCGTGTATCGACACCACTCAGGAGGCGGGAGAAACGGGGGAGGTGCGAGGTTCCTGATTGGACGCAACACGGGGCTAGCGACAGCCCACTGGCTGCTTCTCTCCCGTTTCTTCCGCCTCCTCGGGGGTGTTGATACACGATGGCCACCACCCATCCTCACCCCAACCAGTCGATATAGGTGTTTCTCACGTGATTTGGGTGCATTTTTTCGGCCGAATGCGACCTGCCGAGTCCCGCCGCATCTCGACTCTCGTCGTCTGCGCTCTGCCCCACCTGCTGCTGATACGGAAATCAGACATTTCGAAAACAAGAAAAATCAGCCACCAAACACGTTCCGATTTACAGCTGAGGTGATAATCGTCACTATCAATTGCGTGTTTCGCAGAGGAGTTGGTTGGCGCTGGGGCAACCGGACTCAGTGGGACTCAGCAGGTTTCCCCCCCCCCGGACTCATTCGGACTCAGCAGGTTTTTCGACGAAGTCTGACCGGAGCCTTAGTTATCGGTATTGGTGTTCAACAGGAAGGCAACCGGTCTATTGAAATAGATGGGTTCCGATATATTACACCCCATGTGTTACCGGCTGGGTGAGATTCAGACGAATTCAGATGGCTGAGCAACCAACTATAACAGAGATCTTATGTAACAAAAAATACCAGGCTTTTTTCGTATGCATCGTGAGGGGTTTCCCGAACACAGTTTCATGACGTTCAATGCATATTGCACAGGCTATTGCTACGTTTTTTTTTCAAGAATGAGTAAAAATTTTCAGGTATGCAGCTATTGCTTTCGCTGTTTCTGATTTCTCTTTTGCCGTCTTGCTGTGGTCTCATTGGATATATAGGTTTCAAACAATCAGTTTATGTAAAAGGCAAGCTGATGTGCAATGGAGAGCCTGCCAAGAGAATCCTGATCAAACTGGTTGCTCTCGGAATTTGTAAGTTATCAAACATTTTTCAATGTTAGTGGTCTAGGATACACTTCACGGTGTTGTCCTAGTCCACTGATACTTAAGGATATTTTTTCTCAACTTGGCTTGAGAAAAATAGCCAAAACTGAAAATTGCAGTTCATGACTCAAAAATGGACTCGAAGAAGAGTGATAGACATGGACATTTCTCGCTCAAAGGATCGAGAACGTCGATTACGAAAATAAGACCCGCAATCCACATTTATCACAAATGCAACTATGAAGGGGTAAGTCCTGTGCAGTCTGAGTTGATGCAGCACTGATTCAGTGAACCTACCTCGACGGGGCGCAAATTAATAGCGATTCCGTGGTTTGCTGGAGTAGCGGAAAATCTTGAGATTCAGACAAAATTAGTATACAGAGCTAAGCGTTTTCAGCTTCAGAGATGCTATAGGAGGCGTACGTACAAGATCCCTGTTGAGTATGTGGCGAGGAGCGTACATGCGTTGACACTGTACAAATTCAGTACAATACATCTCGATGACCGGCTGAATGGAGACCGTATTGTATGCCTTCCCTAAATAGTCGATTAAACGGTTTTCCTCAGTTTGTTTTCACTCACTCGCCGACCAACAATTACGCAAATACTCCTTCAAGGGAAAAACCTACAAATGAACCTCCCCATCTATCATATTTTCATGAGATATTGTAAAGTTGTTAACTATATTCAGAAAAGACGAGAACTTACCGCATACACGCTGTCGCGGCCCGTTTACAGTTCCTGCGCCTGCTTACCTCCAAAACCAGATTGCTGCAAGCAACTAGGCGGGAATTGGCGAGCCTAGTTTGTATAACACGACGAACCTTCTCCGATCAGCGTATGAGTCATCGCCTGGTGGATAGTCACCAGCCGGCTCTCGTGTTCATTATTGCGTGATGTTCCTTCGTATATGACCCTTCTCCTCTTTGTAGGACGCCGCAGCGCAGCGAACTAACGATGTGCATGGCTATAATTACCTCCTCGCTTCCGTACGTGCCGTTATGTGTTCGTCGCGGCTTCCTACAAAACGACAACAATGATAATGAAGGGAATCCAGAAAGGAAAAAAAACGAAAATTCTGTGTAAAGAAATGGTGCTATCGCTGCGAGGGGGGCACCATGGAGCGGCGCATTTGGCCACGCCCATTTGACTTTGCGGCACCGAGTTCCAACACCTACCCGGGGTTTCGCTCCACTTCTATTATCAGGAGAGTCCTTGCCGCACTAAGAAATGGGCGTGGCCAAGTGCGATACCACTGTCCCCCCTGATGCCATAGCACCCAACAACTATCTAAACACGGTTTGTAAAAGCCCTCCAGAAATGTACGGCGTGTCATAGTCAGAAACCCGCTGTCGACATTCGAATTTACCTGAGTAAGTACCACCGCCAGTGTAGGATTTAATCGATGAAACATCTCCCACTCTATTCCCCGTAGTTAGCAAAACCACGACTTTTGTCTATCTTCGGATCATGTGAGGCACCGTCACGCTGAGAGCAGGGCTGAGCACACGCACCGGAACGGCGATTTGAAATATGCACCCGCCCTTAGCTCGCTATCCTCTGCAACACGTCGTGATTCTCACGACTCGAGGTTCGAGCGGCGCGAGCGATTCTGCTCCCTCAGTCTGTCATGCGCTCTCTTCTTGTCTCCAACCGCCGCTCCGCACCAGCGCGCGTAGAGACCATGAGTACTTCGCCGTTTTATAGCCTCTACCTTTTTAGGCACCCTCTTCGGGAAATAAAAATTGGCGGTTTTCCTGGAACTCGAGCACAGCAGTTATGATTTTAACTTCCTGGTTTTTCCGAAAATTTCAAGAAAAAAGGTAGTGTAATTTTAGAACTTTGGTGTAATACCATGTAGAAAAATTGAAAGTAGGGCGGTAAGTTATGAGTATAGATGAAAAATTTCTACTTTAAAACATTTCGTCAATTACAAACAACCACAGAACTACTACTATTGTAACGGTTTTTCCTTTTTCTTGCTTGCTTCGGCATTATTTTTGTTTTTAAGTCTTATAATATTACAAATAGGGGCTTCTCTTAGTGTGCGAGACAAAGTTGCCGTTTTTTCGATTTCAAAACAGAATTTCAAAAACACACTTCGAAGCCTGAACCAACGGCTAGTTTCCCTCACGCGCTAAGAAAACTCAGAACTTCAAAAACATGCGCAACTACAACTAATTAGCGTCTTGGTTCGGTGCATGAGAGCTTTTTCAGTGTAGTCAGCCCAGGGCACACCGAGCAAGCAGCCTTACCTGGGGCCCTCGTAGCATTTCAGTAGCTTTTTGAATGTTGTTAACCATGTTGCTGGGCACGTCGTTCCGCGCAAGCATCCTAATTGTGACTCGGTAGGGTGCGAATGAGCTTCGGTTCCGTGCGATCAGCATCAACACTATTGAGACCTTGCAAGCAGCTTATGGAAGTCGCCGAAGCATCAAAGTAGAGCCTTAAACTTTTCCTGTTTGGCGTTAACCAGCTCACTGGACACTTCGTTCCGTGCAAGCACCCTAATTGTGGCTCGGTAGGGTGCGAATCAGCTTCGGTTCCGTGCAATCAGCCTCCCCACTGTGAAGCGCCGTGCAAGCAGCTTATGAGAGCCCCTGAAGCGTTCCAGCAGCTTCACGCATTTATCGCATGGTACTGGCACGCTGTGTTGGTTGACTCCGCTCAGCAGCCAGGCTGGCTTATCGATCAGATCATTTATGTTACCCTCGAAAGCTCTGAGCTCTTCCTGGTTTCTCTCTTTAGAAGTTTCAATTGCCTAGAGATGGTCGGTCTTTCTCGTACGTAGGTTCCAATCTGCAGATTGCTGAGTGGCAGAAGTATTCTAGGCTTTGGCACAATCATAGAATGTATCACCAAATTTTTTGTTTAGCTTACTATCGCTGCATTATTTGATTACTCGTTTCTAGTCTATTACCTTCTTTTGGAAAGCTTACGATAGGGGATTTCAGGAGGGGTAGTTTTGTTTTCGAGAAAGTTGATCAAAAGGTTCAGCGTTGATCTTTATTTCTGTTTTTGTTTGCTAGTAGTCGGCCTGAATTTTCTTTAAACATTAAAGAGTTTGCGGGGGAGATTTCTCTATGCTAGAGGATTTCCAAGAAGGGATAAGCGCTCGCTTGGGATTATTCCTTCTCATAATAGGGAATTTGTGGTTTTTTTTCATCATTGGTTGGTTGGAGCTAGGGGAATTTTCGTTAAAGGCAGCATACGCGCTTATAAATGATATAGATTTTATGAGATAAATCGAAGGTTGGGAGCTAGTAGCATGGGGAACCAACAAAAAACAGACGAAAACTGTATGCTAATGGAGAAACAGTGTTTATTTTATGAGGCAAAATTGGACGAGTTACACCGCAGCATGCCCGCTAGGTTGAAGTAGTGGAGCGAACGGTACAGTATCTGTGATAGCGAAGCTAATAGCCTGTACACAAACACTGTACACGAACGCTTAGGCTGCGTCCATAGCAGACGTCCTAGCGTCAAGTGACCGTAATGTGACGCTGGGAGTTTGCATCTTCAGCATTTGTTATTGATCCGACTCCCCAGCGACCACTGTAGCCGGCCAGTCGCTGACGGTGGAGGCATAGTGACCGTAACGGCTGTCAAAAATATTATCGATACCATCATTAACCACGTGCCGTCCTCGGACACGTTGAATGCGCCAGCCGTCGAGCGTCATGCGTCAGCGTTTGAGCGCTGGCGCATGATGCTCCGACGTCTTTACGCTTTGTCGCCTTAGGGCTATGTCGCCTTATGCACGCCGCCGAGCGAGAGGATTGGGGCGAGGCCAAAACATGACGCGGTGGCGCACTTCGATGCCTCGCAGAGTGGCAGCGTTGCCTCCACCGTTCTTCATTTTCATACATTACGTACAAACTCATTCATTCCACGCCAAAGTTTGAATTTTTTTGATTTCGAATTTTCGTCATCATTTTCCTCGCTTTCCTTCATGTGTTCATTGTTGTATTTCATTTCGAGAAAAAAAAGTTCTCAAGGAACTGCTCTCAGAAGCGGAAAACATAAAATCTTGTGACTACGGTTGTGGCTCCGATTACGTCGCAAGTGGTGAAAGTTACTGGGCCATTAAATCCGGATCTGGTAGAGGAAAAGTTCAAGGAGAAGCAGCCGGTGCAGTCACCTCAAGGATACAATGCCCGTCACTGTCACATTTTGGATTGAAGGCCCAAATGGAAATTTTGGTCATATGGATTTGGGAACTAGAGGACACTCAGGACGAACCGTACGAGGAGGCGAAGAATGAGAAAATCTAGTTTTAATAGGACACGAAAAGAAGGCTGACAATTGTCGCCAGTGCCAATACGGACAATTAGACATTTACGCTATCCACGCTTACGGATACCTTCGATAAGGGGAATCGGTTGCTGTTGGATCAATTCGACGATTTCGGAAAATTAGTGACAGAACATCTGAAAAAGTCTTCGCAGATACCACCTGAGAAGAAGACGAGGGTCGAAGAGCTTTTGTAAAAGCTACTTTCTTATGAGGCCAGGATCGACCGCGTTTTCAGCCTAAACCACAGTTCGGTTCTGCTCCGCAACCTCAGCATCTCAGCGTCCAATTGCCTTGCAGATCGGGAACTCAGCCCCTCATTGGACAGCCCACTCACGAGACAGGAGACTGTTCTCGTTTCGATGATTCGCACGATAGGGTTCCACTTGCTTCCCCTACACAAGGTTAGATTTCGCTCGCTTCGCGTAAGGTCCCGCTCGTTTTGGGTTAGCACTTGCGGCTCATGCTGCCCATTCGTTCCCTTCTGCATAACGTGAGGTTCTGCTTGCTTTGCGTTAGCCTATGCTTAATTTACGTTTGTTTCCGCACGCCTAACGTTAGCTTCTGCTTGCTTCGCGTTAGCTTCCGCTCGCTGCGGAGCATGATTGCACTCGTTTCTTTAGCCTAACGTTAGGTTGTGCCTGCTTGGCCTTAGCTTCTGCTTGCTTCAAGTGTAAGCTTCTCATTGCTTTGCGTTCGGTACGGGGACAATCCTTTACTAGCGGATTGCGTGTTAACAGCTTGTTTTGAAAGTTCTGAGTAGCCCGTATTCGCAATATTTAAGCAGTCAGAAACAAAAATAATGCCGAAACAAACAAGAAAAAAATGAAAAACCGTAATTTACCTAGAAAATCAGCTGTGCTGTCGATCGACATTGAAACCTGGCGTCTTCCGCCGTAGTTTTAGTGTGTGACCGCAACCGCACCATGTCCATTCAACATTGCGGTAAACTGTAGGATACCTTCGATGTGCACGCTGTAGAAATTTAATGTAAATTCAAAAAAATTAGAGCGTGGGAAATTTTTTGGATTTGATAAGGCTCATTGAAATGACCTAGTTGATCAAAATTGGCATTACACATGAGAGCAAAAGATATTGTGAGAAAGAGGAGAGTTTGGCAAACACTTCAGCATCAATAGGTTAGGTTTTTAACGTGATTTGAAGAAATCTCGTCCCGGTTTTGCCCGGAAAACCAGGACAAAACCGGGACGAGATTTACCGTCCTCAAATCACCTTGAATAGCAAACCTCTTGATAATAGTATGTTGGCCAGATTCTCCTGTTCCTTCCAATGCTCTTATCCCTAATGATTTTTTTTTGATTAAAGGCATCGTACGCGCAGAAAACCGTATATTATTTTCTCATGTTTTTGTGTAGCTTGGCCTCTCTAGTGAACGAAAATGTCGAAGGGGCCCATGAAAAACCTTCACTTGTAAAGAAAACTCAATCGGAACACATTGTCAATACGAATTTGAATTTTGCGTCAAAATCCTCTTTGAAGTTTTTCTGCTTTTGGAGGCCTCATCACTGTATGTTTGGGAGTTTTTCTACATGTGGAGTTCGTGCCCTAACTATTTTTCATGTTGTCTTACGGTCGCACCAACATTCTTGGAAAAAGTGCTAGATGACTGGTGAGAATTGGTGGCGGATCTTCATTTTTGACGCCTTCCAACCTCATTGCCGAACATTTTTGACGCGCCAAAGTTTACCAGTGTGGTCTACCGGGCTCAATCATGAAATTGAGCCTGAAAAATCAAAATTGATTTCCAGCGCCAACGACGCCTCTAACTAAGTTTGTTTGAATGGACCTTATCAAGTCCAAAATGTACCTGCGGTCTAATTTTTGCATTTACATCGAATTTCTACAGTGTGTACATTGAAAGTATCCTAGCTTTGCCTCCTTCCGTTTCCTCCAGTTTCACTCTGTTGCCCCTCCCCGTTTTGTAACATTTTGCATTTTTCGAACATTATTGTGAGCGCGTCCAATCCAGTGTGCACTGTGTAGCTCCGGAGAAGTCTCATATAGCGCGACAAGTCGATGGTTCGCGGCGTTATCAATGGAGCAACTCGGGATTTGCTAAAATATTTGACATAAGCTAATATTTACTGCAAAAACAACCCGCACATCTAACAAATATCTGTATTCTAGGGGTATTCGCCTTAAAAAGCGAAGAAGAAGATACGACAAATCAAAAGAACTATTTCTCTATAAATGTTTTTTTCGCTAAAAATCGGAAAAACATTGTATTCGTTCTTTTTTGGAGTATTCACTTTGAGCACCACGCTTCGCCCTCTCTGCAATGCCCAACAGACTGTGCTTCTCTGGGCCAAATTCCGATTCGCAATCGCGTCTCGACACGCTTTGCGACCGCACGCGCTCGAGTCAGTCGAGTTTTCAGCGCCAAAGCCGACTCGATATGACTTTTTTATACGGCTTTCTCCAAATCTGTTTAGTTTCCAGTTTGAAAACCCATCTAGAGTCAACAGATTGGCGGCTGCGGCTCTGGAAACTCTTCCGACTCGAGAGCGCGCGGCCGCAAAGCGTGCCGAAACGCAATTGCGGACCGGAATTCGGCCCAGAGAAGCACCGTACACCGTCTTAAGGTTAACCCGGACGCGTGCCCTGCCTTGGCTGAGAGTCGAGCTTGTTGGTGTAATCTCGTCACTGGAAAAAAATGATCGATATCACCCACCACTGACTTTCCGCTGACCAACATTCTGCCGTTTCCACAGACTTGTCTCTTATTTTGATTCTTTTCTTCTATTCCCCCGTCTGTTAATATGTTATTGAAGGAGAAATGAAGAACCGCACGAATTACCAGTGCGGTATGATACCATGGCATTATGCCATGGGGGTCGGACGTTTAAGCCGAAATGCTAGAGTACAGGCAAGGAGGAGAGAGCTTGAAAAACTATATACAACTTGAGAATTAACCATAATAGTGTACACTTTTCAGTTTCAGATGTTATTTCTGCCATATCTAGAGGTTTTCAGTCCACAAATTCGTGTGGTAATTTTATTTGATAAAAAGTGGGGGAAATAACCTTCTCTGCGTCTCTACCCCGATTTCGGCCTAAGCGTGTTGATCACGTCGAATCCGTGGCTAACGCCATGGCATCATACCGCACTGGCAATTTGTGCGGTTCGGCATTTCGCATTTACATGAGCGATATCTATTTCCGATTTAGCGTTTTTATCCGTGATGGGGTCACCCCACGCCCTCGACACGCACACTCTTAGCTGCGACGCCGCTTCTACCAATCCAGAGATTCGCGATACAGTTTCGGAGCTTTTTTAGCAGTTTACGGATGAACGTCATGATAAGACGCTGTGTGCGAGCTCGCCGTGTGGTGAAACGAAAATTTCAGGAGATGGGGTGGCGGATGCTTAGGCTGAAATTGGGATAGAGACGCAGAGAGAGCTATTTCCTCAGTTTGTCTTCAAATAAGATAATAACACGGAGCTGTGAAGCGAAAAGCTTTAGATTTGGCAGAAATAACATTTAAAACTAAAAAGTGTTCAACATTATAGCTGATTCTCAAGTTGTAACTGATTTTTTACCCTCTCTCTCTTCCCTGCCTGCGCTCTAGCTTTTCGGCCTAAACGTCCCACACCCCAGGAGATGAATACTTCTGTTAACCACTATATCCATGAAGCCTCCAATTTGTGCGGAAAGTGAAGATTTATTTTGCGCGCATGTCAGAAAAGTATCAACTCCAACGGTCTTTCAGAGTGGTCACCCTCTGTAAGGATCTGGAACACATCCATCACAACGACATCGGTTCTCTCCATTGTGTATGATGCAAGTGCCGGAATTGCATTGCTAGAAAATGGATTAATCGATTCCTGTCGAAGAACAAGTATGCATTGATGATTTTATATGAACTCTCACGTCGAAGACACAGCCAGTATTGCAGAGGCTTCTGATCATGGGCGCCAGAACAACGTTGCCAACATTGGCGCACACCCAGTTTGTTTGGACGTAAGAAGGCGGACGTAATCCAGTGACGACGTCGAAGCACACGAGGAACGCAAGGCAGAACGCAAGACGATTCATTGTCACTGAAATGGATCAAATCGCAATTAAATTAATCACTATTTGATCGATAAAAGATTGCTGTCTCTGTTGACCAGTAGCGAATGGCAGGCAAAAGCCAAAAAGGATGAAGGGCAAGTATTGGAGGACACCTATGATAATTTGGCAGTATAGGGACCTTTCCAGACAAGTATTTCAGCCGTTTCCGTCAAACAGCGCGTCAGAAAAAATTCCATCGTCCATGTTCTAGCCATCGTCCGTGGATCCCTCGAAAATGCATATATCGGTCATTCTGACCATGATTATAGTGCTGTGAGTATAGTAATCCCTGATTTTGAGGCTGTTTTCTCGAGAAATGAGGACTTACAGTCTGTGAAACGCCCGGACGGTGTTCAGCTAAGACACGCCATCTTTTCTTATTGCCATCAATAAGCTTTTTTGCCACCCCCATCGTTTTCCCCCTCACCTTTTGTTTTTGTCGGCTTCAGACTCTCACTTGATTCCTTAAAGGCACAGTACACCCTCAGATATGAAATTTGAGATTTTCATTTAATTGTGTAAAAGACCCCTCTTGTATAACACGTGTCAAATGCCAGATCTCATTTCCTCCAAGAAAGTGAGATATAAGCGACCACCACAGGCCCGACCCCCTTCGCTCACCACCACAGGCCAACCCCCTAACAGATTTTCGAACTCGATAGCGGCTAGATGGATGGATGAATTCCAACAAGTCGTCGTATTTCAGTCCATTACCGGACTGTCTCCTTATGCTGGCTTTCTCTCACGCAACGATTGCGAATGAAGAGAAATACAGTCCTGAGACAACTCGTCCAGCATTTTTCCACCCTCAAAATCTAGACGTCTTTGAAGGGCCATAACTCTGTTCAAAGGAGGTCTTGGACAATTTCGGAGATACCACTGTGATCAGCGTGCGACTCCCTCCAGGATAAGCATGAAATCTGAGAATCAATTTTCTGGGTGTCCTGTGCCTTTGTTTTCTCAGTTTCCTATCGCCCATTCCTAAAGCATAACTATCAGAGTTACCCATTTGAACCTTATGATGATCAATCCAAGTTTAGAAGCTAATATCCTTCTAGCCTTACTCATATGATCAATTTGGTGACTACAGTGTCTCTGCGGTGGCATTATTCGGCATTATCCTGATTCCATTACGGGCAACGACTATTGGGCCCCCTCAGGATTGAAGATTAGGAGGGTGAAAGATAGTAGGAACATAAACGTGGAGAAATATTGTGAAAGCGTTGATTGATGACGATCTGAGCCCCTCCTTATATTGTGGTTCTAAATAATAGTCCCGAAATTAGTTCCTGCTTTGGAGCGAAAGGGCAGGTGCCCTTAGCGATTTGACAATGTGAACGGTGTATAAAAAAATACCCACAATCAAATTTGTTTTCGGCAATATTAGCTCTGATGTCGATGGCATAGGAAGCTTTTCTATCACATTCGTTGGGCTAGCGCATTCATCGCTTGTCACCTACCTTCCTCTAAATTCTGAGTCAGTCCCTGGATAACTTGATGTCGTTCCCTTCGTCCATCCTCCGCAAGCTTCAAAAACGGTAAATTGCCACATTCTCCAGACAAAAGCAAGGTTAAAATTGTTGAAAGACACCGCAATTGAGGTACGTTCTGGCATTTTTCGTCATTTAGTTTGGTGATCACGAATCTAATCTACACGGGCCCTATTTATTTATTTATTTATTTCAGCCAATAAAAAAATTATCAATGCCCATAACCAACAAACCAGGAAACAATGATTGGCCATGTAGCAGCGGAAAAAGAAGTTGTGAAACTAGCGAAATTCCCTATAAGAACCGTGCTTCGATAGAAAATGTCTCGAACAAAAAAAACTTCGTAATGTTGGAACTGTAGCTTCACTAGTGCTGCAGACCTACATATTTGACCGCCTTGTAGTTCTACTACCCCCAGAGCACGCAACTGGACAACCATACCCGGGCGGGCTCTGTCTTTCAAAAGCCTCTTTAAACTGGTACGCACCCAGGGCGATTGCAAAGGAGGGAGGGCAGTCAGGTTAGCAGCAGTGAAATAGTTCTTCAAATTATGGATATTACAGGTTAGGGAAACTATACGTGGGATTACAAGCGCAAAGCTCTTGCACGGAATTACGCTAATACTTCAACCACTCAATAGTAAGAAACAGCGCCAAAAATCATTGAACAGAACAAATTAGACTGTTACGAAGAAAATTTCCATAGCCATTAAAAGGCAACATTTAGCGTGAGACCAGTATTCAACATAGGAATAAGTGAGAAAAATCATGTGAGGGGTAGAGGGGGCAATAGTAAGATTCCTGACATTCTGAATATCCACCACTGGCGATGAAGGCGAGACTGACGAAGTCCAAACCATTGAAGCGCTAGAAAAACTACTCAGCGAACCATTCTGTAAATAGACAGTTACCACCAAACCTTCAAACTTCTTAATGGTAAATGAGAAACTGACAAAAAAGCTTCCGTAGTCACATCTCTTCATCAAATTACCAGAAACGGGAAAAAATGCCTGAAAGATCACTGCCTGGCCCATGACCGCTCAAGAACGGCCAATAGCAAGCGGCGATGGGTGATCGCGCGCTAAAGACAGCCACATAAATACGACTTCCACAGCGCCAACCACATCAACGCCATTCACTTACCGTCATCACCAGCCAGCCCCGCCGAGCCGCCTCTGCACCGATCGACGACGTTCAGTCGCTCACCGACCACGCCACAATCAACACCACCAGCCGGCCTCCGCACCCGACGACGACTACACCGCCGCCACGACGATCGACGCCACCATCAACGCCACAGCCACACCGTCAGCCCCATGTCCACGTGAATCGTTCGATCTCACCTTTTTTGGAAATAAAGAATCAGTGTGCACGCGTTTTCTGCAATAGAGATGTGATAAAACTTGGGTGAAGAATCGTTCGAATTTGGTTCATAGGGATCCCCGCAGCAGAGCATCGACCCTGGGCTTACTCGCCTGCTAAACGTTTTAGATGCTTCGCAAGGTGAATCTGGAAGCTATAAGACTTCCTCCACTTGAAAAAATCTGGGCTCAGACTATTCCACAAACCAGCAACTCTAACTAAAAACGATCCCTCATAGCTACGAGTAGGAGGCTTTTCAGGGCGTATTCTGTAAGAGTGCCCTCTTGAAGTCCCGATAGTTGCCGATAAATCAAACAGTTCAGATAGGTTCAAAAAGATCTCATCCGTAGTCAGTTTATGCATGAGACTAAAATCTATCAATTTCCGTCGATATTCCAAAGTTTCAGCTCCAAGCATGCGAAGGCGTTGTTCATATGGAACTCTAGTTAATCCTCTCCGAACAAAACAGCGGTAGGTGAAACTGCGCTGAACCTTTTCGATCTCATCGATAAGTATTTTCTTGTGCGGTGACCAAATGGGTGAGCAATACTCCAGTTGTGGCCTGACATAGAGCGCAAATAGCTGAAACAAGAAGATGGGATCTCTGCTTTTGAAGGCTCTAAGGATGTAATTGGATCTGGAACCAGCACTGTTCACCTGCCCTCTTATGTACCTTTCGAACTCGAGTTCATCATCATATACTATACCTAGATCACGGACTTCAGTTGCGCACCTCAGGGGCTTGCCAGATAGAGTGAAAGGAAAACTGGGATGAGTTTTTCCGATTTTCATGACAGATGTTTTTTCGATGGAAAATCCAAGCACCACTCTTTTGACCAAGTTTCCACTGCATCAATGGCAGACTGAAGTTCTGCACAATCGTTAATGGTGTATATTTTAGCGTCGTTCGCATACATGCCGCACGTCGTTCCTGGAGGAAAAATTTTAGTAAGGTCAATTATGAACAGCATGAACATTTGTGGTCCAAGGCAAATGCCTTGTGGGACACCACTGGCTGTCTGATAATGCTGAGAAACGGCATCGTTTATCTTGACTGACTGGAGCCTATCACACAAAAATGAACGCAGAAATGCAAGTAGTTGACCAGTTATGCCATATGATTGGAGCTTCTTCAAAAGTAGTGGTATGGAAACGAATTCGAACGCTTTCGCTTAGTCAACGAAACAGACAGAGATGTAGCTACCTCTATCAATTTCCCTTTGCCAGAGCGGAATAGTTGATATTAGCGCTGAAACGACTTTCTATCATACGACTTTCTTCTTCAAGTGGACTAAAATACTTCAGGGCAAATGGTAATCAAGCTGCTGCTCCTGGAGAAATCCAAGAATTTTAATTACATATGAATCGCTTTGGGTCTTTGACAGAATAAAGATTTTTTTTGTGAGTCGACACAAATGCATTCATATGCTGAAAAGTACCTTTTGCATGGGTATGCAACATTTAGCTTGCTGTGAACGTGACCATGGAGCCGCCGACCACAATATATTTTATCTCAGACAGCTTTTAGCCGCCAGCCTTACTACTTCCTTTGCTTTGAATGCAGCCTAAAAATTTCTTTGAAAGTGAGTGTACGGCGATCAGGGATGTGGGTAGTCACGAGTAGCGATAACCGATTCTAACAACTAACGGCCCTTTTGGGCATTATGTCGAAGGACCAACCAAGTAAAACGAAAAAAAGTAAGCAATCCGAAAATTCGTTAGAGAATCGATAGTGTTTGGTATAGCGCTCTAAGGATTATGGGACACGTAAGGATTTTGCATATTAGGCTCTTGATTGTTTTGGTTATGTGGTAAAGGATAATCGTATACCTTCAGTATTTACTAATTCTACTAAGACGGATTGGCTATGCATGACGGCTACATTTTGACCCCAATCAGATCAAGAGCAAGCTTAGGCGCGGCGTAATCGTGACGCCGCTGTGACTTCTCTAGACCAGTGCTTACACTGATCAACCCCACAGGCGAAGTTCGCAGAAAACATTACTAGGGGTGTTTCGATGGCAGCATTGATTGTTCGCGATCGCAATAATTATTAAGGGAGGCCTTGAAAAATTTCAGAGATACCATTGCGATCAGCGTGCGGTTTCTTACAACATAAGCATGAAAACTGTAAAATAATTTCTTGAGTTTTTTGTGCCTTCAAAGGCAGTGTTCACTATGAAGATCGTGTTCTAATTTCCGATGTTTTTGAGTAGGTAAGTCCACTAACTAGGGAACCTCGCAAGGCTATCCCCACCATTTAAAAGATGATCGATGTTTTCTGGTCATTTCTGGCTCGCTGTCTTCGAATCTGATATCAGATTTTGCCACGGACACAACTGAACGAAACTATGAGCGTTTTTGAAGCTCCGTGAAAAGGTTATGCCAATTTTTAAGATCTTTGGTGACAATTTCTCGCATTCGGCTTGAAATCTTCAACTGAGGGTTAGTCCGGGCGCTGAACGCGAATCTAGGGCCTGTTTGTGGCTTGACTTAGGGTTACTGTAGGTTACAGTAGTTAGAATGCCTTTTAACTGACGTTACTTACCTTAATGTTTCAAAAATCGAAAAATGGACTTCGAATCCGTGTTCGGCGTCCCAAATAACACCCACAGAGAGAATTTGAGTCAAATCTGAGACTTTGACCAAGCTACCGTATACACACCGTAACCTACCGTAATCTATTGAAAATCGATAAACGGGTTGCAGATTTGTGCTGAGCACTCCAGAAAACCCATACAGAAAAATTTCAGACCTTACCTATCGACCCATTCCGGAAATCGTCCAAAAGTCGCGATTTGCCGTTAAACCTCCCCCCCCCGATGGGAAGCTTTGAACGAATAAAGTCAAAAACTTTGAAAAATCAATTAATAGACTCCAGATTCGTGATCGGCGCCCCAACTAACCCACCTGTGAGGGTTTTGAAACAAATCTGGATTACTGTTCTGGAACGCTTCCAGAGCTCCCTAATGGGTATAAATAAACGCCCAACCAAAAAAAAATCGTACAAGTCCATTACGCCGTCAGTCTGCGTAAAGTTCGGAAAATGTGCCTTCACCTAAACTTCTCTTAGGAGGGTAGTTTGGGCTCTCAGGACAATCATGAGGTCCATTTCCGGATTCTCCGAAGTCCGATGTGCGTTTCTGATAGAAAACAAGGCGCATAACAACAACTAGAAGCTTCTAGCCTTCTAGAAAATCTGTAACTCATAGATACCCAATTTATTCTTTTTGAAATTAAGGAACCTACTCAGAGCTCAAGCCCAGTACGTCAAATAGCCCTTCATTCAACTTTTTAGCCAAATTCACCCAAGAACTACATACGTCACGTTCAGATCAGCTGCAAGAAAAAACTAGCTTTGTCAGGCTACAACTTTTTTAGCAGATGTCCATAGCGAAATTTGAGTTCAGGTTCGAAGAGAGCGTGCCAAAGTTGACTAGAAAACAGTCCTCAGCTCTCTGATCCGGGGAACACCATGTGAGGTTCCCTAGTAAGTAGAGATAACAGGGCAAGCTCCCCACAGAACACTCAAGTACCAGAGAAAACTGTATACGAAATATCTGAATAATTCAATTGCGCTTGTTGGTGCGTTTTGGGATAGTAGCAAACCTCTCGAAATCGTCAATTAAAGGCAGTGTTCACGATGAAAATCGTTTTTCTGTTTTTCCGCCTATCTTGAAAACGGCCCCATGCTGATTCCAATGGTGTCTCTGAAATCATACAAGACCTTCTGTGAACGCAGGTATGGTCCCTCAAACATTGAGCTAAGTAAACATGGTGGACGAGTTGTCCGAGGCTTGTAACTTCCGTCTTTTGAAGCCGATCTATGCGAGCTGACCTTAGTAAAGAGAGAAGCTGAGAATGAAGGGAAGAACGGGGCTAATGATTGGAAATCATCGCTCATGTCACGATCTCGACCATTCATTTGTTCACGTTGGTGGGCGTGTGATGCGCTTTGGGGTTTTCAATGCGCTCGAAGTTGCAAGCTTCGGGCTCTTTTGAACTCTTCCTGGCTCGTTTTCATGCGTTCTTTCGACGTTAACGTTAAAGGGTGTCCCTCCACTACCCAATCCTAGTGGAATTTCAAAAACTTTTTTCATCGTGAACACTGCCTTTAACACAAACATCAAAGTGGCACTTTAGTGCGATTTGATTATCAGAGGGTGAATTGATGGGCAGAAGAGTGTGATGCTCGGACACGCTTGCCTTCAAAACAACGTCTAAGCCTGGATTCGAACCAACGCTCACCGTGCAAGATACTCGAGCGTGACAGATAGCGTTACAGACACTATGCCATCACAACGGCATTGCGGCCGTTCTTACACTCATCATGGCACTCAAATGAGCTCGAAGGGCGGGGAAAACTCAGAACTTTTCGATTATTTTGTTCCCCAATTATTGAACAGGTTACGATTTGTCTAAGTTAATGTTTTTAGCTGGTGCTAAGGCAGGTCTAATGTCGCGCTGGGCTAAGTGACAAGTTGTCCGTACCGGTAGGAACGAACAACTAATCAGATGGTTGTCTTGTAATTGTTCACAACCTTGTCGGCAACATACCTATTCACGACGTTCACGGACTATTTCCTCACTACCTCACCAACAATTAACGGCGTGGTTTTCACATCTCGTTTTGAAATGGTTCATACCTAGTTAGTGAGTTGATCATAGCGTAACAAACACGTTTCCTCCGACTTGCCCATTATCAGCGCCGTGGCTTTCAAATATTCTTTTAAATTGTCCACAACTCCATTGGGCAATTCCAAAAGAAGATGCGATGGCCTAGCGCTTGTATTATGTAAGTGGTGGGGGGGGGGAATATGTCTATTATGCTATGAACAGCTATCAAACTGTTGTCCATTGTACTCAATGAACAAAATTCACAACAATCTCCCATGCTCGTATACAAATGTTATAGCAAATTTATTCAACAACTCTACCCCCACAAGATACAGAACAGAACCGAAAAGCGGTGAATCCAAAGACCCAAGACAGATAGATTGGCATCCATATTTTCGTGAGAGATCAGAACGACGGGGTACACCTGAGATCGTAGCTGCGCGATGGTGAGAACGACTTCGTTTGTCTAGTAAAAATGACGTCGCTTTACCGTTCGCAGAAGTCACCAAATTCCAGTTCACAGAGCCTGAAAGAATTCAATACTCTACGATTAAATTAATAACGAAAAGCGAAACATATGACACACATAGTTTTCAAAGAAGAAATCGTGAACTTTTCAATTTTGCTTGTGTTCCTCACCTCATTTCGTCGTTCCCATCAAGAGATGGTAGAGCTTCGCTGTCGTCATCCATTTCCGCTCCGTCGGCATCAACCTCTTATGCAGAAGTTTGAAATGTATCCTGAAAAGCAACAATCAATAAAGATTATAATACAAATATCAATGCAAATCGTTCAAGTGATTTTGGTCAAAGGAATTTCTCTTTCCTGAAGGCATGACCAAAACATGATCTAGGAATATCTCGGAAGAATATAGAGTCCACATTTAGCTTGCCAACAGGGACGGCACGCGACGGGGTAAGATTACTAGAGACTTCACAGTTTGGCCTTCGGCTGGCTATGACGAGAACCTAAAGAAGTCCATTATTAGGTTTTCTTTAAAAAATCGGATTTTACTCAAATCACTTATGAAGTGGTTATTCAGGGTGATGAACACGAATCTAGTGTTTCTTTGTCGGAAATTCTGGGGGTTAGTGTAGGAAGCGTGGGAATACTGCAATTTGTGGAGCAAAACGCCCCGGGACGGCGGTAATTTCGGATCGTTTCCAGCCAAAATCACCGGGGTGTTGCAAGGCTGAAAAAGCCTTCAGACCGGCTGTTACTGTTTTAAAGGCAGCATACGCGCTAGTAAACGTAATTGAGACAACTACTGAATTAGAATGGTCAGGCAGAGAATACATAGCCCCCGCATTTTGAAGCGTTAAAGCGACTCGCAATGACGCCACACGAGTGAAAAGTTGGCCACACCCCTGTATCTGCCCGATCCCTGTATTTTCGTCCCTCTCCAAATCAGGGGCGCTGAGCCTTTCCCACCATCAGCGACGTTTGTGAGTGTAGAATAGGTACAATAGGTAAACCACACACGGTGCAAATGGCTCAGCACCCCTGATTTGGAGAAAGACGAAAATACAGAGGGCGGGCAGATGCAGGGGCGGGGCCATTTTCTCACTCGTGTAGAGTCATTGTGGGTCGTTTTTGACGCTTCAGAATGCGTGGGCGTTGTGTTTGGTACCATGTCATTCTAATTCCGTAGTTATCTCAATAACGTTTACGAGCGCGTATGCTGCCTTTAAAAGGAGTCTACACTAAGAGAACTTGTAAGCTCGGGCGCCCTAGAGAAGAACGGTTTTTGGGTCTCCCGGGGCTTCAAAAAGGCGAAAAAACCCTGTTTCGACACATTTGAAAGAGGGGAAAATCAAAATTTCCGGTTCGGGCTGATAAAGTGCTTATTATAAAGGGCATCATAAAAGAAGATTAGTGGTCGAGTCTCAGGTCGATTGGTCTCACTTGAGCCGACAACGGGACGGCGGTGATTCCGGGTCTTTTTGTCAAAAAATCACAGGGGTGCCGGTAGGCGGAAAGAACCTCCAGTCGGGTTGTTACTGTTTGAAAAAGGGTCTGCACTTATAACCTCGGATGTTTTGCGCCCTAGAGAAGAGCGATTGTTGTGTTTCCCGGGCCGTCAAAAAGGCAAAAAACGCTGTTTTTGCAACCTGACGGTGGGGAAAATCGAGTTGTCCGGGTTGGGCTGCTTTAGTGCTAATTTGAGAGAGGATCACAAAAAAGGGGTTATTGGCCGAGTCTCAGGTTGATTGGTGCCGTTCGTGTCTAGAGGGCGACATGGGAAGTGAATGAATGAATGTATGAATGAATGAATGAATGAATGAATGAATGAATGAATGAATAAATGAATGAATGAATGAATGAATGAATGAATGAATGAAGGAAAGAATGAAAGAATGAATGAAGGAAGGAATGAATGAATGAATGAATGAATAAATGAATGAATGAATGAATGAATGAATGAATAAATGAATGAATGAATGAATGAATGAATGAATGAATGAATGAATGAATGAATGAATGAATGAATGAATGAATGAATGAATGAATGAATGAATATATACTCGAAGCCGCAGAAGGACATAAATTGCGCTAGAATAATCAGCTGAGTGAATAAACTCGACAATGGAGAGATCATCAGAGCAGGAGCTGAGAACAGTTTTTTGCAGCTAAGAAATAGAGCCATGTCCTCCTTTAATACCGTTAACCTATTCGTCCTCGGGTTCGCTTGCAGTCTTGGAGCACAAACTAACTGTTCCGTGAGCGAGTTGATCAAGATTTCGAGCTATCGAAGTACACCTGCAAATGGATTTACATCGTTGGAGTGTAGGTTGACGCCGAAGTCGAATACTTGATGAAATCGGCCGACCTTGCAGGCTAACTTTGATTCGCCTCGTAACGGTGTTCCGTTGACAGTCGCTTCGCATAACTCAATAAAAAATACCTCAGACAAAAAGGAGCACGACGCGCACTCCGATCCGCTTACTTCCCCAATGACAAGCGATGGGCAAGTGCTCGCCCTCCTGACACGAGAACGTGCCTATCGTGAGGATATGGACGGGACGGTGCCTATTACGGGCAAGGCGTGCTCCCAAAAAGGGGCTCTACACCTAAGGACTGCAATGCCGTCGATTCAATAACCCAAGCTTGCGGTACTTGGCCCCGCCTGGAGGCTGGAGCCCCCGCCCAACCGCTGACGGCTCCAATTGGTGCTCGGGCGCTGGCCGAGTTGCGTGTTGGCATGCGGCCGCGTTGCGGTCCGTTGTTCCAGCAGCGTCGCGCACCGGCGCGTGTGTACATTTTTGAAAAAAAAACTCGGACGGCGCCCGGCCACGAAGCAGCTACTCACTCACGACAGTAACCACGCCACTACCGCGGGCGACAAAATTTTGGCTTTTGGGCTCCACGGCCACTATACCGCTGGCGACGCCGGATTTTCAGCAGGGCGTGGAGCAGGTTTTAGTCCGAGACAACTCTCGCGAGAGCTTAGCGACATATCCAGGCCTTTGGTTTAATGTGAAGAGATTCAATAGTAGCTTTTTTTGAGCGCAAGAGATTGAAGATGCAGTGCTTCTGGCTTAAAGACTGTTTTCAAAGTGGAAGCTCACGTCAAGCAGAGATATATCGATTTTCGCTATGACCATTGTGACCCGTTAGTCAACGTTGTTTTGCAATGCCTCTCGTAATTGCTATGTTAACCGAGCCCAACAAACCCGCGCCGGCTACGATATAGTCAAGAGGGCGCCTTGATCTATATTGTTAGTGACAGTTCTTCAATGAATACTAAATCATTACTGCGCTCGTCTCCAGCAGCTTGGCCGCCTACAAAACAAATGTTTCACTAGAAGAGGGGACTGAACACGTGAGTCTCTAAACAGTAGGTCGCCGCCTTGGACCACTCGGCCAACTCGACTCGATGGTGTTGTTGAAGGAATAGGTGATAAAGCAGCTTGTTCTTCTTCCGTAAGACGACTGGTGTCGATATACTGTCACCAGAATGCCGCGTACAATAGTTGAACTCAAAAATATCGTGACAAAAGTCTCACCAGGGGAGGGTTCAAACGCGTGAGTCTCCGAGTGGTAGGTTGCCGCCTTGGATCACTCTGCCACCTCGGCCAGATGGTGTTGTTGAAGGGATAGGTGGTTCAGCTTTCACCATTTTCGTCGATTCGAACTTATTTTTACAAATGATTCATAACTTTTTTCACTAATACTTCGGCAAATGGTAAGGTGTTCTTACGACTACACAGAAGGTCGTCTATCAGAAAAACATGGATGCATGGGCAGGTTTGGTCATTCCCTTCTATGAAGCATGAGAAACCGAAAGTTATAAACACTGGGTAACCTCTCACGGATATGTCTCAGTCAGATCAGTGACTAAGAACTTGCTAAGTCTTCCTTCAATTCTCCTGCATTGTCTCTTCTTTTTGTTCCTTCCTTCCTACTCTCCTGTGTGCTCTTAAAGGCAGTGTTCACGATGTAAATCTTTTTTCTGTTTTCCGGCCTATCTTGAAAACGGCCCCATGCTGATTCCAATGGTGTCACTGAAATCATACAAGACCTTCTGTGAACGCAGGTATGGTCCCTCAAAGATTGAGCTATGGAAACATGGTGGACGAGTTGTCCGAGGCTTGTAACTTCGGTCTTTTGCCGCCGATCTAAGCGAGCTGACCTGAGTAAAGAGAGAAGTTGAGAATGGAGGGAAGAACGGGGCTAATGATTGAAAATCATCGCTCATATCACGATCTCGAGCATTCATTTGTTCACGTCGGTGGGCGTGTGATGCGCTTTTGGGGTTTTCAATGCGCTCGAAGTTGCAACTTCGGGCTCTTTTGTGGCTCTTCCTGGCTCGTTTTCATGCGTTCTTTCGACGTTAACGTTACAGAGTGTCCCTCCACTACCCAATCCTAGTGGAATTTCGAAAACCTTTTTCATCGTGAACACCGCCTTTAAAAATTGTTCGTGTTGGGATCCTGCATCCTGTATGTACGTACATGTTCGAATTTGTTAGGATTTCCACTTCAACGTATTATACCGTCTCTCTCAGAAGGACGAAGCCGGGCGGCACTGAATTGGAACGACCGCGCAGCGCAGCTTAAATTGCCCTGTTCCTGAAGTTAGATTGATGCCGCGTTGCGCCCGCCCCGACTAAGCGCAGTCAGGAGGTGAATACTTCTATAAACCACTTTAACCTTGAAAGCCTCCAAATTATGCGGGAAGTGAAGATTTATTTTGCGTGCGTGATAGAAGAGCGTAATATTCTAAGGTGCTTCAGAGTTGTCACCCTGTGTAAGGATCTGGAACACATCCATCGCAACGGCATCTGTTCTCGCCATTGTGTTTGATGCATGTGCCGGAATTGCATTGCTAGAAAATGGATTAATCAATTCCTATCGAAGAACAAGTATGCATTGTTGTTTTTGTATGGACGCTCACGTCGAAGACACAGCCAGTATTGCAGAGGCTTCTGATCATAGGCGCCAGAACAACGTTGCCAACATTAGCGCACACCCAATTAGTCTGAACGTAAGAAGGCGGGCGTCCTCCAATAGCGACGTCGAAGCACACGAGGAACGCAAGGCAGAACGCAAGACGATTCATTGCCACTGAAATGGATCAGATCGCAATTAAAATAAACATTGTTCGATCGATAAAAATTTTAGTCTTTGTTGATCAGTAGCGTAGGGCAGGCGAAAACCGAACAGGGCGAAGGGCAAGTATTGGAGGATACCTATGATGATTTGGCAGTGTAAGAGGGTTCGGAGTTTTTTAATACAGGTGGTCCTCTAGGCTTCGAGCTGTCCATTAGCGGACCTTCACTCATCCCGTCGTTTTCTCGCATGATCCTAGTTCTGGTACCTCAAGGCTATCGCCCAGGGACAAAGATTATGATTTGATGAACAGGGAAATTCACCTCAAGAATAAATTCAAAGCTGTGAAACCCACGTGAAAAGAAACTGAGCCGTTCTGAACCAGCCGTGGTCTGATGTATCTCAGTCGATAATGGAGCCTTCCGTACCCAAAGAATACTATCCAGGCCGCTACCTCCATTACTACATTATATTTCTTTGAAGAAATGCAACCCTACTGGCCACGTACCCACCATCATCATATCCAGCTGGCTCATGCTGGCCACACCAGCGGTTTCACACCTAATTTGTCAAAAGGGGAGGCAAGCCTTTTAAACTCAGTGTTTTTTATACGTGCTTATGCAGATATAATCCTATATTTTACTTGGATGTTGGCGTCTGAATTGGCGGCGCTCAGCCACATATCGCGCAAGGCGCGATCGCGATCTCGGGCGAAGTTCTGACGTCGAGTGGGAAGAACCATCTATTGGTGCGCGTGTGTTAGCATCATGACCTCTAAAACTCCAGAGCTGTTCTCAGAATCCGGATTGTTCAATGGAGTACCTTAGAAGTCCCGGTGATCTTCAGTTCATACTAACACACTATGATTTGCTTGACCAGGTTAGAAATTGATTACTCGAATAAGTGCGACGATTCTACGAAGTTTAGATAATTTATGTAAATCTGCCTTCGAAAATTGATCTTTCCAGAATCTGTGCGTGGATGATGATTTCGCCCATTTTCGAGAGCGTGAGGAGGGGGACCAATGGGAAAGAACGAGGGCCACCATTCAATTTTGATGCCGCTGATGACTGATATTCTAGCGTATTCTAATGTAAGCGAAATCAGGTACCTTGTAAGGATGTCCTGACTACTAAAAGTTGAAATTTTCAGTGTCCCTTGCCCAACCAAGATCTTAGGAAGTCACAAGTTTAGAACGGCAACTGGACTCCGAAAACTAAATTTTCTCTTGTTCACCAGAACTTCGTCCAAGGGGGCTGTTCGGAGAGCAGGACACAAATGGGAGATTAGTACTTGGGTTTCCAGCCGACTAAGGTGCGTTGCGGTTGATATAATGCCATTTTTCTACCGGAACCTACCGGTAGAAAAATGGTTGTCCGAAAGGCCGGGAACAATCATTATAGTGAATTCGTATCGAGAAAAAAATTCTGACTTCTGGAGCTCACCTACAGTTTTGAAGTTCTAAGTTTGAGTAAAATAGATTTAGGAAAGGGGCCCTCACAATTTTTACCACTAGTAGCGGATGCATACTCTTGAGGCACTTCATTTCGCTCGCTTCGAACTACGTCAAGATGGTTTTTCTTGCGAGAGGCACGCCACCCTATCTTGGTGCCGTCAAATAGTGTCCTTTGCTCCTTTTCTTGTACCCTCGGGTCTTGTAGGCCCTGGACTACAGTACCGAGCATATTTTTCGCAAAAAAAGCGTTTTGCGGCGCTTTTTGCGCTTTAAAAGCGCCGCATCGCCATAACTCACTTCAAAGTTCACGAAATGAGTTTTTCAGGTAGTTTTCGTGTTCCTCTCAATGAGGCGAATTATTGATATGTGTACAAAGCCCTTTCAACTCTGATATTTTAATGCAAATTGTGTATTTCCATCTAAAGTTCACATCGACTACAGGTCAAAACATGACAGATTTATGCTATCATAACCGTCTGATCAGCTCATAATGAGGGATTTTGAGGTGCAAATATACAATTTTCGATAAACTTCTGAAGTTAATCTGTCATTTTGCAACACTATCGTATAGGACTAAATGAATGCAATCCAGATATGACTTTGAAATTGAAATTTGACCACTTTGAAGCAAGTTATGGCGTTGCGGCGCTTTGTGAGCGCAAAAACCGCCGTAAAACGCTTTTTTTTTGCAAAAAAATCGCTCGGTACTGTATCACCTGATTCTTTATGGCTGGCCGACTTCGCGGTTCCCGCCCGTCCACTCTCGGTGCATAACCTATCAGGATTACTGGTTTCAACCTTATGATGATCAATCCAAGTTTAGAAGCTAATATCCGTCTAGCCCTACTCGTATGATCAATTTGGGGACTACAGTGTCTCTGCGGTGGCATTTTTGGCCTCATCCTTATCCCACTACAGGCAATGATGGTCGTGCCCCCTTAGACATGACTATAAGGAGAAAAAAGATCATAAGAGCATAGGACTGGAAGATCATGGTGGAAGCGTTGATCGAGCCGTGATGTAGACGATTTGGGGCCCTCCTTATATTGTGGTTCTGAACAATAGTCCCGAAATTAGTTCCTGCTTTGAAGCGAAAGGGCAGGTGTCCTTAGCGATTTGGCAACGTAAATGATGAATGAAATATGCCCGCAACCAAACTTTTTTACGCAAATATTAGCTCTATCTCGATGGAATAGGAAGCTTCTGTATCACATGCGTTGGTATAGCGGCTTCATCGCCTCTCACCCCCCTTCCTCTGAATCCCAGATCAGTCCCCTAGATAACATGATGCCGTTCCCTTTGTCCATAAATCTCTAGCTCATTTAGAAACGGTAAGGTGTGTCCCAATGACACTGGCCTACCATGCGGCTGTCGTACGTGGCAGGCGGCTGTCGCGTGCGCCGCTCTGGGACGAGCATGCGAAACGACAGCAAGCCTCCCCCCGCAGCCATTCACTAGGAGCGGGGCCGGCAGTGCCTGTCAGCAAGCAATCAATCAGCTCCGCAGCCGAGGGGCAACCGTTCGAACACTCGTACGAGAGCGGCTATGCGACGGCCGCCTGCAACGCATGACGTCCGCATGGTCGGGCATTCTCATTCGGGCGCACTTCAAATTTCCACATTCTTTGGGCAGAAGACCCCGCATTGGAGGTACGTTGTGGCATTGTTGATGATTTAGTTTACAATTCAGGTATCTGAACCACACGGGCCTTACCATACGACTTTCTTCTTGAGTGGACGGCAATATTTCTTGGCAAATGGTGATGAAACTGCAGCTCCTAGAGAAACCTGACTGAAAATAGCCGTCAATCATTCAAATACGCATAAGTAATGTATCCGTTCTGAGTTTGTGACAGAATGGAAAATCTACATATATGGATTGTTAAGATCCCAGGCAGATGAGTGTTAGTGGTGGGGTTCCGGTAGAAACAATAAAAGGGCAAATGTACCCGTTAGCTCTTTCACGTCTTGCTCAGGTGAGCCGGTGAGGACGGACGAATGGTACCCAAACCTGCAACGACTTGACTGTTTGCCAATCAGCAGGGAATGTAACTGGGAAACAACCATTTTAGGTTGACACCAGCGAGGCAGTTCGAAAAACATGTACTGAGTATAATTACGCCTTGAGTTACGAGGGGGACAAACGGGAGGGTTCTCAATGCATCAATAAAACAGAAAACGTGGAAATATCCAAAAGCGTTCAAACGCTTTAGCAGAGCGGGAAAAATAAGCAAAGTAAGCTTGACGTAAAATGAAAAGAAGCTGACCGCAAGCGTCTTTCATCTTTGGGTCTATTCGCGTGTTAACAGCTTGAACTGGAGCAACAATCTGTTTAATTTGTTCTTGTGAGTAGTAGGCACTGATGTGTGCATAGGCAGAAAAATACTTTTTGCATGGGGAGAATCACCAGGACTTTCCTAGGGAACGCGGAAGATTATACCCTGACTCACCCTTATACCCGGGGCCGAATTCATCAACGCGTGGGTTCGGGTAGCGGTAAAGGCGTCGGCACATTTGATGAATACCCTGTGCAAGCGGGAGATCGCTAACGAGTCGTGCTCACTTCTAATCCAGCTAAGAGGCAGGGGCAAGTGAGACACCGCTCGGCTACGAGACGAGCTGCCCTTGCGGGTAATCATCAAAAGTGCCTACGCCTTTACCACTACCCTAACCCACGCGTTGATGAATTCGGCCCCCGGGGTATAATGATTGACAAATCCAGCCTCAGAGAGCGCACAAGCTCAGGCGCGTGGCAATCGCGACTTCGCATTAGTCACGAGGCGTCGCTGTAACTTCTCTACATAGATCAGTGCCAACACTGATCAACCCGTTTGCAGAAAACATTACTAGGATTTGTTTGATGGCAGCATTGATTGTTCGGGATCGCAATAATAATAATTATTATAAGGGCCTTGAGCAATTTCAGAGATACCTTGGTGATCAGCGTGTGGCTTTCTTCATCATAGGCATGAAAACTGACAAATTAATTTTATGGGTGTCCTGTGCCTTTAAATGCAGTGTTCACGATCCAGGCAAACGCAAACTGTCGAATGTTATTTTTCGTTCTGTCAAACTGTGATCAATAATCTGAGTTTCAACTAAAGATTTTCAAAAGTTTTCAACTCAATTCTTTGAACGCATCCCTGTGGGGAAAACTTTAAGGGCAGTGGTCACGATTGAAAACTTTATCGAAAAAAAAACTACAAAGATCAGTTTAGATTGAAAACAGCCGAAAAACTGTGAAGGTAGCGAGGTGAAAAACAGGCTAGAATAAGAGTTCCTAGGGCCCATAGATGCCAGTTCGTGCACACGTGCACACCGCCGCCCAAAAAGATGGCAGTCGCAGTCAAAAATCATCGACACTCAGAGGAAGAAATAAATGCAAATTAACCAAATAAAAACAATTAAACGCCGAAAGCAAGCACGTCAGTCAATGTTTTTGACTAGAATATTCGAGCAGGTCTGTCTGAAGGCTAATAAATCTGTGAAGGATTCAATTTCTTGAATTGTAATTCAATTTCAAGTCAGCTGATGTTCTTGATATTGGAGATCATCGATAGCGATGATGTGGAGTGGGCTCGTCCGCCATCAAAAGACAAGAAAGTTCAGGCTTCAAATTTGGCCCAAGACAGCGGTTTCTTTGCAATTTTATCTTATAGGTCCTACCATTCTAAACCCAGAAAGGGTTTAGAGAGGAAAAGAAGACAAGCATATCAAATGGCGACTACTGCCTTTTAGTACAGAACACGGCTTCCGAAATTTCTGGATTTCCACTACAGAGGTGGCTTAAAATAATTTTGGTGGGTTTAGGTGAAGAGCTTGAAGGCATCGAACGCGCTGAAAACAACTCACCGTTTTTGAATTTGAATCATTTGTTGGGCCCGCCAGAGTAGAGTTTTTTGGGTCACCGAAGCATACTGTGAAGATATGAGAGGTCAAATGCCTCGAATTCCGTCAAGAGTCATATGGCTTAAGCCTAGTTTTGACTGCAGGTGGTCGCTGCGGCCATGCGAGGGACAACTGTTCCTTTTTCATCGCGCGTAATGGAAAGCCGCTCCAATTGTGATCGCTTCGTGGCAAACGTCCTACATCGCTGGGTCGCGGCGACGAAATCCTATGTTTTACTGCATCGCTTCTTGAAGAGCGATTCTCAATGGTCGCTGACCATCGCTCCATCTCGGCCAAAATGGCAGCGATGGAGCGATTGCCAGCGATTGACACGTTTCGTCTAATGAACATTGACCCTCTTCACATGACAAGATCAGTGTTTTCGAGTCGAAACGCGTAATTGGTGAATACCAGCCATTAATTTCACTGATTGATTGAATTTCTTCCATCAACCGTGGGCCAATGCACTATGAACAGAATCGCTGCCGCTGCTACATCGCTGCAGCAGCGGGTGCGAAATCGCTGCGATGAAAAACAGCTGCGACGCAGTCAAAACTAGGCTTTAAATAGAGAACGGGAAGTTGCTTAGCAGGAAATGACACGTCAAATTCCATTCATTTACGCGATATAACTTGTTGATCAGCTACTTGCCGTTCTCTATTTATGCCATTTTGTAGATTACTGTGGGTACCCGATAGTTTGGCCAGTCTCAAATTTGACTCGGAATTTGTATACGGGGGTCATTCAATGTGATGAATACGAATTTGATGTCCATTTGTCGATTTCTGAAATATTGAGGTAGGTCTTGCCCCAGCGTGGCATTGTGCGTACCGTAACCTACAGAGAACCTCAAAAACCCGACAAAAAGATCTCAGATTCGTTTTCAGCATCCTAGATTACCCCTGCATGCAAGTTTAAAGGCAGTGTTCACGATGATTTTCGTCCCCGAGTTTTTCACATAAAACAATGCGTTCGCCTCCAAGTGTTACCAAAATTAAGACGAAAGGGCGAAAACGCATTAAAACGTCGTATTTCAGTGACATTATTCATAACATAGACTAGTTGTCGGTTGGATGAACATGTTCATGGTGATTTGTCACAGGTGGGAAATTGGGTCAATCGAACTTAGAAGAATATTTAATGCAAAGCAGGATTAGTTAGAGCCCTAAGAAAAAACGGAGCAATAGAGAGTAAAGAATTGCAAAGGACGGGTCCACGAAGCATCGTCACAACAAACACTTTCTGTGATACTTGAGAGGCGGGTGATACTTGGGATTTCGGGTACTTTCGGTGCGTTTTTCTCAATTTCCACGTCATTTTAGTTCTACCCGGGGGCCACTTAATCAATATAGCGAAAAATCTCAAAATTGAAGATTATCGTGAACACTGCCTTTAAGGCGAAATCTGGACTTAATCTTTCAAAACATCAAAAATCTTTCTGATGGGTACCCTGATTTCGCGACGAAGCATCAGAAATCCCTTGATTTTCGGAACCAGCAGCTTGGGACGGGATACCGCGCATTTTTAGCATGAATGCCCAAGAGATTCTGACCATACACTTCGTTTTCGCAAATACCATGACACCAACGCTTTGCATACTTCCCTTTTCAGTGCTGCGTCATCTGCTCATTTGGACGACGATACGAGGAGCACCGGGTCGTATTGCCATTCGGGCGCTTTGCAATCGAATCGAGAACGTATTCGTGTTCAAATTGAGCCCCTCCATTAGTGTCTGAGCAGCTGCTCTATCATTCGTTTGGGGTAGTCTCGCAACATCGAGGCAACTTATCTCAAATTGAACTCGCCTCTTTGTGGTCAAAATTTTGCCCTGCCTGATGTAAATGTGAGGCGGCTTCAAAGAGAGGTTGCCCTACATTTTACCAGATAGAACGACAATTTACCCATAATAAAGCGAGCTCAATTTGGGACTAGTTGCCTCGATGCTACTAGGCGACTCCCAACCGAGTGTCGAAGTGGAAGAGAGCTAAGTTCAAAGTCGAGCAGCCAACATCACCCAAATTGTCTGTAAGCCCTCAATACCAACAACACGATCACACCAATACAGACCTTAAGAAAATACGGGAACCCGAGTGGAAGTTACGGTGCTCTTATCCAGCCCACCCCCCCAATCGGCTCACTCGAGTTCACTCTAAAATTTTCCAAGTTTTTCTTCCGGGTTTGGTATATCTTGACCACCGGTGGTGCTGTTTGTCTGCTTTATAGTCCAGGCAGATCCTCAACTGCTGACCATCAGAGAAGGAGGGCACGTGAATGAAGACACACCGCTCCCCAACTCTTTTATACACTACCCCTTTCCAATTCGTTATCATGAATTTTGTTTACGAGAGCCAAATGGGGTGGGGATTGGGCTGTATAACATTATTCGTCGAAGTTTGCGCCCAAAACATTGGAAACGACAAAACAGAGGTATGAAATTTCTCAAAACAACTCATGGTTTTCCAGAAGATTTTCTTCTCCGTGTTCTGATAGAAGCTCACACACATCGGTTTCACAATCGACCGAACACCAAATGGGCGGATTTTGGGTCATTCGTGAAACCATTGGCAAAATGAGCAATACTTTGGTTTTCCTTCTTGAGCACATATATAGTTTTGGGCAGAACGTCTCCTACTTTTGGATTGGAATTGCCACTGGTCATTTACGGGCCTTTCTGGCCAGTTTTTGACGATTGCCGTTTGCCGATTTCTCCAAATTCTTCGCCAAACAGTCCTGCTCTGGGGTGGAATGGCTCGTGTCTACGAAGAAAGTTTTGAAGGAATGCTTTATTCGATCACATGGCACTTATGGGTCGCATGCAACGACTCCGTCATGCCTATCCTCGAGGTGGATGGTGTGCATTGAATACAACTTTCTCCCAGATCTGTAGCTGACGGGAGGAAGCTGGTACGTGCTCCTTCTGTAGCAGGCCTGAAAAAAGTTAACATTTTTCCTCAAAACACCTTTGGGAACTCCGACATGCTTCAACGGTGTGGCAAAGAACGGCTGAGACGTAGTGACTGGCTCCTTGATTCAGCGTTTCCGCTGCAAAGCACTCACCCCGTGATAGTTGCATCTGTGGTAGACGCGGACTACTGGCTTGATTCTTGCATGCGATTTTAGCCCACCGGACAACGAGAATCTTCCACGTCTATCAGTTCTATCCGACTCCAGCTTTACCTTTCTACCTGAAACCGAATCTCTGATTTGACCCACTCAACATCGTTGAAGAATGACAACATCATGATGGGTTGCCTGATACAAAGCCTATAAAAAAGGTAAATAGGTATCTGAGTCTGATATCACTCACCCATTCCCTTAACATGAAGCCTGACCAGGACGTGGCGCGCAGGCTTTCCATTACACAAAATTTTGCCTTCTACTTCGGCTGCTTGTTTTCTTCTGTATAAAAAGAAGCCGCAGCACAACGACAGCGATATCAGGAGAATCACCAATGAAAGGCGCATATCTGAAAAGAAAACTTCTGTTAGATATAAAGTATGAGGCCAGCAAAGGGCTTTAACGAGTAGAGGGCTTCACTGAAGTCAGGCTTCATTAATAAAATTATGAGAAGAAATATGGAGATTCTCTTTGTCCTGGCGTAGCATACATGGAAACACTTTACCTTTTTCAATGAGCTGGTGGTTCGACTGATGGAACCATTATCCAAATAAAAAGTCGACTTCGATTATTTCGAACGGGTCGAATATTCTCCGAAACTGCAGCTAACCTACTGCCTTCACATTCCATATTTGCACCACAGCTATCACAAATAGGCGAGAATGATCAGTCAACGCGCCTACTGAAGTGCTAGATCGATCGGTAGCGCGTTGCTAATCAAATAAATCTGAGGCAAGAAGAACTTGCCCATGTGCATTTGCGTCTACGAGCGTTTAGGCCAATGGTGTACCGTGTAGCTGTCATCAGCGATAGCCATGACATTTGGCACAGATCGCGGCCGGACCAGCAGCGGCATTGGCTATCATAAGAACAGTTGCCACGGAGGTCTGAAGGGGACTGCAGAGTTCAAGTCGCGGCGTTGCTCGCAGCGACGAACATCCCTGGGTGAGGTATACTCTGTTTATCTTGAGTTGCACAAAACACGGTCCGCCAATAATCCTCTAATTGGCCCGCTAGTACCGTAGTGTACGTCCACGACGCGTTCTCGGCAGACCCGGGTGTGCACCCGGTGTGCAGAGCGATCGATTCTTCAATGCCGTCACTCGGCCACCAACCCTGCCACCCGGGTCTGCCGAGAACGCGTCGTGGGCGTACACTACGGTATTAGCGGGCCAATTAGAGGACTATTCGCGGATCGCGTTTTGTGCAATCCAAGATAAACACAGTATAATTTAGATTAGGTTCGGCGACGGGTGGCCGGCGCGGCGTGAAGGGCGACGAGGAGCACCACAGAGTATTTCGATGCCGCGGAGGCCCTGCGTCATTGATAACCGGCGCCGCGACAATAATGTTCAAAAAATTTTTGTCGTGTGGTCAAGGTTGACACTCGGCGACCACTCGTCGGTCGCTGCAACTCTGCAGACCCCTTGACATATATGATGGAGACTGTTGCTGTCACTCTCATTCGCCGCTGTGCAGCGCACTGCAATAGTGACTGGTTTAAGGGTGAGAGCTCTGCGACACTGGGTCGCTATCGCTGTGATCAGCGTCAGCGACGCAGTGTCGCAGAAGTATACCATTGGACATAGGAGCGATGGGCAGCGAGAGCGTTCTCTTTCGCGACTTAGTCCATTTAAGACCACGTCTGTTTTCGGTGGCTGCACGCTCGGAACGCGGGCAATATTGCGTCACCGTATACAGTTTCCCATAGGTGGGACGCGTTTCTTTAATGTCACGCCATTGGAAATCGATTTTTGTTTTCATGCTCATCGTGTAACGATCATAAATGTTAAAGTTGTACCAAACGTTGTACCAAAAGTTCTGCCTGCAAAACTTTTTCTTTCAAGAGAAAGAACTGCTAGGAATCACTGCAGGGTCAAGTGGGAGTAATATGGCCACCACTATTCCAGAGATATTCACTCATATGGGCTACTTTGATTGCGACTCACGAACCAGATGTCTGTTTTCAAGTTTTGTATTCTTTAAATTTTGTTTTAAGGGGCGTGAAAAATTGGATTCAAGAATTCGATATGCTGGGGATTAATAGGGATTGTAGTGGCACATTTCTAGCCGAGAAGCTCACGACTCCAGCGATGGCTCCCTTCTCAGAAAGCTACAGGATCGCAACAGAAGAAAAAAGAACTCATGATGCGCTAGGACAATTGCTTTTGCAGCCGTTTTTCCTATTTAAAGGCAGCAAACACGCTCGAAATAGTTGTTGAGATAACTACGTTTCTGAAGTCGCATGGCTCCTAGTAGACTGCTCACGCCGTTGGGAGCGTCCAAAATGAGTCAAAACCACTAAATTTCAGCAATGCAAATCAAAAAATTTCTGCAACCCCGCCCCAAAATACAAACTCATCCAGATTGATAGTACTAATGCGGTTGTTTTGGCTGGGTTTTGATGCTTCCAACGAGGTGAACGTTCCAGTACAGGCTGCAAGAGTATATCGGCTTCTCTATCTCAACCGTTTTGTTGCTAATATTCGCTGTTTAAACCGCGCGCCGTAAAACTCGTCCACTTTCGCCTGAGAACAAAATAACCGTTATTCTCCATTTGCACACAGTTTTCGTTCGTTTTTTCGTCAGTTCCCAATACACCAGCTCCAAACCTTTGGTTTATGTCATGAAATCGATACCATTTTTGAGCTTGTCTGCTGCCTTTAAAGGCAGTATCCACGATAAAAGTCTTTTTCTGTTTTTGCACCTTTCTTCCAAACGGTCTCATGCTGACTCCAATAACGTTTCTGGAATCGTACAAGACCTGCTGGGAACTGAGTTATGGCCTATCAAAATTGAGCTAGGGAAGCATGGTGGACGAACTGTCCGAGGCCTGTAACTTCCGTCATTTGCAGCCGATGTATGCGAGCTGACCTGAGTAAAGACAAAAGTTGAGAATAAAGGGAAGAACGGGGCTATTGATCGGAAATCATCGCTTATCTCACGACCTCGAGTTTTCATTTGTTCACATCGAGGGGCGGGAGTTGCGCTTTTGGGTATCGCCTTGCGCTCAAAGTGGCTGCTTCGGGCTCTTTTAGGGCTCTTCCTGCTTCGTTTCATTGCGTTCTTTCTACGTCAACGTTACAGTGTGCCCCTCCCCTACCTATTCCTAGTGAAACTGAAACACATTTTTTATCATGAACACTGCCTTTAAGTTCGAGCTATTCTTACAAATGTTCGAATACCGTGCTAAAGTGAAGCTACCGACGGACCACGAAATATGTAATCGAATCTAGGAAATTGGATAGGTTCTTGCAATCGTCATACGAACGTTTGAGAAACCGTTCTCGTGGTGGAGAAATCGATTTTTGAAAAGCGTGTCCCACCGGTGAGACACGTGGTCGCGAATTGGTTAAGGGATCTGCAGAGTTGCATCGACCAGCGACTGGTCGCCGAGCGACAGCCTTGACGCGGCGACAACAATGTTTCCAAACATTATTGTCGCCGCGTCGGTTGCCGCTCGCTGGCAGTGATGCAGGGTCGTCGCACCGTCAAAACACTATGCGGTGCCCCCTCGTGGTCCTTCACGCCGCGTCGGTTGTTCTCGCTGTAATCGATATTGCATCACCCAGCGCTGTTCGTCGCTGCGAGCAACAACGCCACTTCAACTCTGCAGACCCTCTAAAAGCGCCGTGCATCTTCAGATACTCTGTGGTTCGGAGCCAAATTCACTCTGTTCCCCCGCGCGCTTGTGCGGAGAGATGGTTGAGGAAGCGAGAAAGTTTGCGGAGAAGAAGACGCAGAGCACGCGCGCAGACGAACGCGATGAACGCAAATAAAAATTTCTCTCCGAACAAAAGGATATGGATTTAAGGTTCTTCATGTAATTGATTTTTCTCCCCTAAAATACATTCATGCTTCCAAGTAATATAGGGGTATCCTCAGAAGTTTTGAATCAAGTTTTTTGCGAGATATCCGGCCAAAATCAAGTTACTTGTGGCTTATCTCAGTTTTTTAAGTTACTTGCGGGTTTGCGACTCGCAAGTAACTTACACGGTTAAAAATATGATACTTGCGACTTCCGAATATCGCAAGTAACTTGAATCGGCATGGAAACCTCGCATGTACTGTGCTTATCTGGGCCGAATTCCGGTCCGCAATCGCGTCTCGACACGCTTTGCGGCCGCACGCGCTCGAGTTAGTCGGGTTTCCAGCGCCAGAGCCGACTCGATTTGGCTTTTTTATACAATTTTCTCCAATTTTTCTTAGTTTCCAAATTCCAAAACCCACCTAGAGTCAGCAGATCGGCGGCTGCGGCGCTGGAAGCTCTTCTAACTCGGAAGCGTGCGGCCGCAAAGCGTGTCGAGACGCGATTGCGGACCGGAATTTGGCCCAGATAAGCAGAGTAACTGGGTTTTGTAAAGAAATTTAGCCGTGGATTTGGCTGCGTATTGAAGGCCATGCTGCACGTTGAATACGCAGCCAAGTCGAGCGAACACGGCGTCCGTGGCATGATCGATTTCGTTTTTTTCGATTCAGTGCGCCCCTCGCTCTGGATTCATTTTCTTCTATTTCTGTTCTTTCTTCTTAACAATTTTCTCAGCACTTCGAGGCAGAGATAAAGAAATGTTGCAATTTCTACTTTTTTGTATTTTGCTTGCAATTGAGGTTACATTTTTTACACAATTGACGAGCTTCGGGTAGTGCCAGTGAAACTTATAGTGAGAATACCTCGCCGATTTTTTTAAATTGCGTCCAACATTTCTGTTGTTCCTTCCTCCCAAATTTCCGATGTTTTAATCCCGGAAATCGACAGAATTCGCGTTCTGTGCTCATATTTTCCCTCCTGATTGGACGCTTTGAACGAATTCAGTCGAAGACTTGGGAAAATTGAGAAAGAAACGGTTCAAAACTAGTTGAGGGGCACTCAAGATTTACCATAGGAATGAAAATTTCTTTCGTTATTCTATACATATGTCATAACGTTATCACTGCAATTTCCTGGAAATCCCATTGAATTAAATCGATTTTTGAAAGCGGTATCATTCATTCCGACCTTGAATACTGAGTGCCCCCCAACTAGTTTTGCACCAAACGAACTTCAGATTTGTGATGTTCATCCAAAGTAACCCATTGTCAGAATTCTAAGTCAAATCTAGGACATATTTCTTAAACGCTTACAGAAACTTCACCCTGAGCCATGTTTTCTAGTATGGGGATACTTTTCCTATAAGATGACATCGTACTAACTTAGTGTGCTATATGCCCAAAAGACGGCTCGTTCTTGCTGTGAGTCGTGCCATCGTTGCAAAATGACTAAGCTGGGAGCATCGGCGAATAGCTCTCTGATTTCTCTCTCTCTCTCTCCCACTCTCTTTCTGACGGAGCTTAGCGCTCTCCAAGATGGGTGGTTTTTGATAATGTTGATAAGGGGCAATCACTTCCAGCTTCCTGTTTGACGGCCGCAGATTTTTTTTTAGCTTTCTGAATTCATTCGTGTGGTATTCGCTCCGGTGGGCAATTAAGGTTTAAAATAAAATCAAAAAAGTCACAGGTAAGAATCTGCAGGTTGACCTTTGATAAGCCATGAACACGCAACGCGGCCGCCCGCGTTCATCTACCCATGGTACAGCCTAAACTCCTTTCTGAGTTGCAGGCGATACATTGCTTCAAAGGTTAGCTACATACAGGTTCAAGCGGGGTTGCGAAGTTTTGTGACGGGGGGGTCACAAAAGTTTGACCTGAAAATGAAAGTCAGGGTGGATCGTAAAAATTTCGGACCAGACATGGAAATTTGGTGGAGATATCCTATAAATTTTCGATTTCTGATCGTCAGAGGGAAGGATCGTAACTTCGCTCAGGTTTTAGACGCTTGAGCCCGACTGACGAGCGATTTTTCGGCGTCTGACAATTTTAAGAATCATATATACGTTTTCCGAACGATCCGAATACCCGAATGAACGTATAATCCCAACTCATGATTAACCCATTCACGACCACGGCAATAATTGTGAAACGGATTAGTCGAGTTTTCCGATTGGACCGGCATACAAAAAATAATTCTAGAAAAATTTAACTGCCTGGAAATCGCGCTCCGGGAGGATCGCGGAAATTCAAAATTTTGATGGTGGGGGACGCTCCCATTGTGAAAAATTGCCCAACGCCCCGCTTGACCCTGGCTATAATACTTTACATACACAGAGTGATTTCCGAAACTGCCCATTTGGATTTTTTAGAAGCGAGGATTCAAAATCCTGGAATGCTTCATAGTGATTTTATGTTGTTTGAATAATTATAAACTCATTTGCTAAAATTATAGTTAATCCAAAGAGAGTTGCAAGCCATGAGCAGCGACGAAACTGGAGGACGAGACAACTCAGAATATTTTGGTCTCTTTCGTTTCCGAATTTCCGTTTCCGGCGTTTTTTGGCCATTTCTCTTCCGTTTCTGAAAATCTTGGCGAAGATTTCCGCACAGCCGTGGTTGGAATCTTGGGAACAGAAAGTTTTTGTTCATTTTTTTCTGAGGCAAACTACCAAAGGTAACAGGGTCGTGGGCTCGAACAAAGTTATTTCGAATCACTGCATTTTGAATCAGGTTAAAGTTCGGCTTCTCCCATTGAGTTGAACCTTGCAACGGTTTGAAACTGCGTTTTCGACATTCTCAATAATTGGGTTGCTCAAATGTTTGTTTTTTGCTATGCGCGAAATCAGATCATTCTATTTTTGAAGTATTCGGGCAAGCAGTGACGATTTTTGATGTTTGATCAGAAATAATTGCACAATCGTTTTCGAGTGTCATCCGAGTTTTTCTTCTAAGAGAGGATCGTCATTTTCTGGAAAAATCGAATATTTTTTCATATAGTCTTCCGAATATCCACTCATCCAAATTTAAAGGGGTACAGTGTTTGATTGATTTCATTTGTCAAATTTTGGTTGAGGAATTATATGAAAAAAACATTCATTAGAAATTTTCCAAAGGCTATGTTTGTAAGAGTGATTCATTGCAGATTGTTGAATAGGGGCGATTCAAAGGAAAGGTATTCATTTGAGAATCTCAAAACTCGTTATTCGAGTTCTTAATTCATGCGAAAAGTTTCGTAAAATGCACAGGCCTTAAAGGCACAGTCCAACCTAGGAATCGTTTTTCTATTTCCCAACCTGTCTTGAAAACGGTCTCACGATGATTTCAATGATGTCTCTGGAATCGTAAAAGACCTCCCAGGAACGGAGTTATGGCCCCTGAAAAATTGAGCTACGGAAGCGTGGTGGACGAGTTATCCGGGGCTTGTAACTTCCGTCATTTTCAACCGATGTATGCGAGCGGACCTGCATGGATAGAGAGGCTGATAGTGAAGGGAAGAACGGGGATATTGATAGAAAATCACCGCTCATGACGCCACTGTTCAGCTCGAAAGATCGTAAAAGGGGCGTGCCAAAGTGGATTCTCGGGGTGGGCGCCCCAGGGCGGCTTCCTCCTATATCTCGCTTGTTCGAAGGAATCGAGGGCTCGCACTTGGCAGGTGTTATATGAGGTGGGTCTACTTCACAACTATTTGGGAATTTCAGATTTCGTCCCTGAGATTGGACTGTGCCTTTGAAGGCACAGGACATCCAGAAAATTGCTTTTTGGGTTTTATCCTTATCTGGGAGAGGGTCACTCTCTGATCACAATGGTATGAATGAAATCGTCCAAGACCACCTAGGAACGGTAATACGGCTCCTTGAAAATGCCTGTATTTTGAGGCCAAAGATTTGGTGGACCAGATGTCACGGGCCTGTATTTCTCTTGATTTTCAGTCGCGGCAGAAGAGCAGAACAGAATGAGAAGATAGATCGGAAAGGTAGTGAAGAACGACGACTCGGTTGGAAATCATCCATCCAATTAGCCGCTATGGAGATCGAAAATCAGGAAGGGGGACGGGCCTGTGGTGGTGGTGGCAGGAGGGGGCGGGTCCGTGGTGGTCGCTTATATCTCGCTTATTTGGAAGAATTGAGATCTCGCATTTGGCACGTGTTATACAGGAGGGGTCTTCTACAGAATTACACGAAAATCTCAAAATTTGTATTAGAGGGTGTAGTGTGCCTTTAAGGCTTTCTACCAGGAGTTTTTGGAAGGGGACCTTTGCTCGGAAACGGAAGAAAAAAGCGAGGAAAACGAATGCGAAAGTTTTGAAAAATCTTGCAATTCTTCACAAGCTCGCCTTTTCCGATTTTTCCGTACTTTTGCAATACATATGCAAAGAAGGCTGAAAGGCGGACACCGGAAAACACAAATTTCAGCGCATACTCATTTCCTACCCATCAGGTTTGCTCGTCATCAGTAAACCACAGGTTGAGAGGAGGGAATGGCCGGCTTTCACACGACTCCCTGGGGTTTATATCTCTTTACGAGGGAGTGACCAGACTGGGGTGCCAGAACTACCCATGTGGTCATGTTTTTCTGATCGGCTGCTTTCCGGTTATGCGTAGAAACGCTATTTAAGGTGCCGGAGTAATAATAAAAGACAAGTTTGAGCTGAAAAATTACGATTTCTGCAGGTATGATAACATTGATCCTCCGTAAACGGCCATGATCGTTCAAAATACTGGAAACGGGCGTGATGATCATGTTCAGCGTATATTTTGTTGGAGTGCTAATTTCAGCTCCTCTGTGTTATTGTTGAAAATGAGGGCGATGTGGCAGCGTTCAAGGATTTCAAGGAGGATGGATCTACTGCAGCTGGATCATCAGCAGATTCAGCTCCACGGCCGCCACCTCCTGCACCTAAAGCGGCAGCACCTCCACCACCGCCGCCACCAGTGAGCGATTAGTAGTAGCACAATGTAATGTTAAACATGATGGGTTGTTACAGGTTGCTGCTCCGCCACCTCCATCGCCACCTGGGGCAGTACCTTTAGGAGGACGTGTCGGTGCGACACCTTTTGCAAAGAAGCTCACCTCTGAACGGGGTGGGGATATCAGCTTTAGTCGTTTTTGTCGCTATATGATCTATATATTTGATTTGCTTTTCTTGTATTGCAGGGAGTTGCTGTTTCGGGTCCAGTAGGACGTGTTGTTGCTGCTTATCTTGCCAAGGCACCGCCTGCATGTGCTGCTACTGCACCGCGGGCAGCGGGAGCGACTTCTGTGGTCCTTGGTGCAGGATATACCGTTAGTAATTCTTCGTATTTTTTGGAAATTAGTTACCTTTCCTTGTTCCGCTGCTTGAAGTTTTATTTTAGGATATTCCCCTAACGAACATGCGACGTACGATTGCTATGCGGTTATCGGAAAGCAAGAGTACGATCCCGCACTACTACCTCACCTTGGAGATTAACATGGATTCTTTGCTCAAGTAGGTTTTGTTTCCTTTTGCTTCATGTGTTTATTTGTAAGCTCTCAAATAGTGTTTTCGACGAGATGACAAAAATGACAGGTTTTTGCCTGACGTGATAAGTTCGCATCTTTGCCGAGGTCCATCGTCCTAAGGAATAGTAGCTTGGCCTATTAACCACGGTCTTTATCTAAGATTCGAACTTTGCCCTTCTATCTACAGCTATTCCACATCTTGCGAAGTAAAACATCGCGCCTGACCCGTTTTTCGAAGCCGAATGACTCTAACTAGGGCTTACCTTGCGTGTTCCGAGTCTCATAAAACCATGTGTCGATAATTGTAGGTATGGGAGATAGCATTGGTAGTCCGTTTTCCAGATCCCTTAATTACCTCAGAGATTTACAGGAGATTTTCAAAGTTGGGCATTTCTATAGGTCTGCCTTGAGAAAAGGGGTACAAAAATGGCACTTTATAGGGCGCTCGAAAGTTGTCTCAGATTGAGTTAAACACTTGTTTGTAGGGGTTGTTTTGGGTGCTGATTACGAATCTGAGGCCCATTTGTCAAAATTTGAAAAAGTTTGCCTGATTTAAGCCATGTCTTGGCTGCAGGTGGTCGCTGCGGCCATGCGAGGGACAGCTGTTCCTAATTCATCGCGCGTAGTGGAAAGGCGCTCTAATTGTGATCGCTTCGTGGCAAAAGTCCTACATTGCTGGGTCGCGGGGACGAAATCCTATGTTTTACTGCTTCGCTGCTGGAGGAGCATTCTCGGTGGTCGCTGATCATCGCTCCATCGCTGCCATCATAGTAGCGATGGAACGATTGCCAGCGAATGACACGATTCTTCTAGTGAACGTTGACCCTTTCACATGACAAGATCAGTGTTTACGAGTCGAAACGTGTTATTGATCACTACCAGCCATTGATTTCACTGATAGATCAAATTTCTTCGATCATCCGTGAGGCTATGCAGTATGAAGAAAATCGGTGCCGCTGCTAAATCGCTGCGGCAGCGGGTGCAAAATCGCTGCGATGAAAAACAGCAGCGATGCAGACAAAATATGGCTATAAGCTGAGGCTTTAAAATGGGGGGAAACTTTTCCGGGCAAACGCGACTTTTGACGATTTCGAGAAGGCTACGCTTAAATCACCTCAAACCATTATACTTAGGAGGGGTTTTATGAACTGCCTAGCACAAATCTTTGGTCGGTTCATCTATTCTTCTTGGATCACGGTTTCTAACGATATAGTTTAGTTCGATCACAGTCTGAGATTTGACTCAAAGTTTCGCTGTGGGTGTTATTTTGGACGCTGAACATGAGTTTCAGGTCCATTTTTCGATTCCCAAAATATTAACTAGGGAACCTCGAATGGTGTACCCCCGGATCAGAACGCTGATGAATGTTTTCTAGTCAACTTTTTTTGCAACGAACTCCGATTTAGCAACGAACATCTGCGAAAAAAGTTATAGCCTGTCGAATTTCGTATTTCCCCCTTTTTTCTATCAAAAAATCGCATTAGTGTTCGCGAAATCCGAAAACGGACCTCATCCTTGTGTTCAGCGTCCAAAACTACCACACTGAGCCAATTTTGGGTTAAGGCACTCGAAATCCATGCAGGTGGGTTATTTGGGGCGCTGATCACGAATCTGGGTTTTATTTCACGATTTTCCCAGATTGTCTACTTGATTCGTTCAAAGCTTTCCATCGGGGGGAAAATTTGATTTCAAATCGCGACGTTTGCCGTTTTCAGAAGTGCTTTAATAGATGTGGCTCAAATTGTTGCTTTGGGGTTGTTTGCAGTGCTAAACACGAATCTGCAATCCGTTTATCGATTTTTGATAGATTATGGTAGGTTACGGTGGGTATACGGTAGCTTGGTAAAAGTCTCAGATTTGGCCCGAAATGTCTCTGTGGGTGTTATTTGTGACGCCAAGCACGAATTTGAGGTCCATTTTTTGATCTTCGAATTTTAAGGTAAGTAACCATACTAGCGACAAACAGACCTCAGATTCGCGTTCAGCGCTCTGAATAACCCCCAGTTGAAAGTGTTGAGCCGAATCTGAATTTCTTTCAAACTCCCAAAAAATTAGCTGGTGGGTACCCTTGCCTTTTCACATAGGTTCAAAAACGCTTATAACTTCGTTTAGAGATGTCCGTTGCAAAATCCGATGTCAGATTCGGAGACAGCGGACCAGAATTGACCAGAAAACATTCATCATCTTTTAAATGGTGGGTTAGGCCATGCGAGGTTCCGTAGTAAGTAAACTGGGTAACTCTAGGGTTAACCCATTTCAGGCTCCTCCGGTTGCAACAAGCGGCAGTGCGCCTCGTGGGCTTGGCAAAGAGCCAACACTTGCCGTGGAGCCGCGCCCGTCGACGGTCACGTTAATTTCTTTAGTATGTAGAATTCTTCATTGGGAGGTCGCTAAGTTGATCGTTTGAATGATTCATGGGTGGACCTCACTGGATACTGATCCCAGCGCAAACTGGAGTTTCAAAAAACGATCTATTGAATGTTATTGGGGAAATGAAATTAAACAATCTGAATTTCGTTAAATTCCTTTAATGCACCTGGGTAGATGATAAACTACAAAAAACGTCCTTTTTTGCATTTTGGAAATTCGAACACTCTCAGCCCCAACTTTATCCTTAGAATGATTTGGGTCGCTGAACACGAATGTAAGGTTTCGAGTTTTTTGGAAGATTATGTAGGTTACTATAGGCAAATGATACTTTTCCGGTGCATAACTAGTTGGGGGGGGCACTCAGATATTAAGTGAGAAATGAATGATCCTGATTTCAGAAATCGATGAAATTTCATGAAATTTTTGGGAAAGTACGAGTGATAACGTTATCACATATCTGGTAACGAAAGAAATTTTCATTTTCCTGGATGAATCTTTTCATTTCTATGAGTAAATCTTTGGTGCCCCCCCAACTAGTTTTGCACCACTTTTCTTACCATTACTTACAGTAATCCTTCGAGAAACGGTAAATGGACCTCATATTCGTGTTTAGCGCCACAATTTACCACCCTGGACAAAGTTCGGGCTGAAAATGTTCAAATTTCTGGAATCCTAAAGATTGAATTTTTGCCGTTTCTGCTCTACCCATGTGCATTAAGAACATATACCAAACTTTAAATTGTTTCGTTTTACCTACCTTACAACCCTCAACAGACCACTTCTCAAAACTTGAGTCAGTGCTGGGATCAGTCTCTAGTTAGAACTGATCGGATGGGTTTGAATTGCTTCCAGGATATCAGTTACAGGGGTTGTTCAGAAGGGTAATTTTTGTGAGTGGTAAGTGGAGTGTCAACTTTCTGAGTGGGTTGAAGAAGGCTGAATATTCTAGAGAATCCTAACTGCACCAATTTACTCGTATGGGCTTTAAAGATGAAGTACGTGTGTGGCTCAAAGGGTATCAATTACAGCTGCGGCTTGAAGAAAACTCAATTTCATGGGTAGTCCCCAGTATGAAGAAAAGTACTGTCGTTCTCAGAGCCATCGTACGGTCTTCGATTGCGGACTACGGCTGTTGCATCACGCGACAAGATGATAATCGTGCTGGGAAAAAGGTTCATCGTGCCAGGATCAAATGGGCTCCGAGAACGGCAGTACGTTCAGTTTGCCTTCTCAGGAGGGACTGATCCCAGCTCAAACTGGAATTCTGAAAAATGTTAGTCTGTTCAGTGTTTTGGTGAACTCAGGCTCTGCGGGGGGGGGGGGGGACAAGCGCCGGACAATAGAGCCCGTTTTCGACTTGGGGGAGCGACAGCAGGGGCCTCCCCTGAGGGGGGGGCTTCAGGGGAGGACCCTGCTCTCCTCCGGCGCTTGCCCCCTCCCCCCCACGAGAGGAAGAGACGGAAAAGTTGGGAAGAAGTCGTAGAAGGTAGTTTACGACAATAGAGGCCAGAGAAGGCATAGTAGGCCAAACGCACGCATCGTCATTCACGTCAACTTTTGTCCCGATTTGACGTGATTTTTCATGTAATCTATCATGTGCTCAACCGGTTTAAAAGGCGCCCCACCTCATATAGAGCCGCATTCGGCCCAACAGGGCCGGCCCTGGACGGGCATTTTGAGTCCCTGTCAGAAAACGATGTTTTTTGGAGGAGAGCGGCAACGCTTTCCGGGGGGAGTGACGTCACTGCTCCGGGGCCGTGAAATCAGTGCTCCGCAGTGACGGGGGCTTCAGGGCAGTGGGGGGCAAGCGCCGGTGCTCGGAGGGTTGCCCCCCTGTAGAGCTGCGCTATAGAGTGTTTCACCGAATAATATAGATTTTCCAATCAACTCTTATATTTCCTCAGAGACGAGATTATTTTTACTGCTCTTGGTATCAAACTATAAGTGATGGGCTAGGTTACCATAATTGATATTTTGAATTTTGAATTTTTTTTTGATGAAAAAGTAAATTTCTATTCAATCACAGAACTGCTATAAACAGTTATTCGATTATTCGAATATTCGAATAAAAACTCAATTATTGGCTGTGGCATGTTAATTAATAAACAAGACCCCACTTTTTCATCAAATATGAGAACCCTTCACTTACCCTAATGTGTGATAACAAGCGCTGTTGAAATCATTCCGATCATGAACAGAGAATCAGGTTCATTCGGAAAAATCGATATTATTCGTTTGGTATACTCTACTGCGCTAGACCCTCCAGTGTATGAGAAGGTAAAAAGAAGTGCACATGGGTAGATCAAATCGCTAAAACACATTGTAGGCTGTACTTTTCGATGGGAAGGGACAAGGAAAGTGACTAACAAGTGTGTTACTTACTGTTTAACATTAAATACTCCACTTATTACTGCTTATCATATCAAGTGATATTATCAGTTGGTAGATCAAATCGCTAAAACACGTTGTAGACTGTACTTTTCGATGGGAAGGGACAAGGAAAGTGACTAACAAGTTTATTACTTACTGTTTATCATCGATTAACTACTTCACTTTGTACTGCCTATCATATCAAGTGATATTATCAGTTGGTAGATCAAGTAGCTTAAACACGTTGTAGGCTGTACTTTTCGATGGGAAGGGACAAGGAAAGTGACTATATAGTTTATTACTTACTGTTTATCATCGATTTCTTTACTTTGTACTGCCTATCATATCAAGTGATATTATCAGTTGGTAGATCAAATCGCTAAAACACGTTGTAGGCTGTACTTTTTTGTAGGGAAGGGACAGGGGAAGTTTTACTAACACTAACAAGTTTGTTACTTTCTGATGACATCATCAAAGTGCATGGGGCATGTGATGACGTCATCAGGACGTCGTGCCAATTAGAAGGGGCTTCCGACAACGTTATCAGGACGTCGTGCCCAGGTTTGCCAAGTGCATAGGGCATCTGATGACGTCAGCAGGACGTCAGTCCAAGTACATAAGGCATCTGTTGACGTCATCAGGACGTCGTGCCCAGGTCGTGTCAAGTACATAAGGCATCTGCTGACGTCATCAGGACGTCGTGCCAAGTGCATACGGCACCTGATGACGTCATCAGGACGTCGTGCAAAGTACACAGGGCATCTGATGACGTCATAAGGATGTCGTGTAAAGTACACACGGCATCTGATGACGTCATCAAGATGTCGTGTAAATAACACAGGGCCACTGATGACGTCATCAGGATGTCGTGTAAAGTAGACAGGGCATCTGATGATGTCATCAGGATGTCATGTAAAGTACAGAGAGCATCTTATGACGTCATCAGGACGTCGTAAAGTGAGTCGCGCGTCACTTGTAGCGTGCGGAACAAGTCGATTACTTACTGATTATCATATCAATCCATCCTATTGGAAAAATATCGAAGATTTTCCAGAGATATTACTTCGTAATATCAAGAAAAAAAGAACAATTCTATCAAAAAGGGGTCTTCCAAGCGAAAGAGGTTTGGTTGGCGTCAAAAACGTTCCAACAAAAGGGGAACAATAGGCAAGTAGGATGATGAGAGTCTACAAAAAGTGAACAATATTTTCTGAGACTGATTTTCTTGGCCGATACCTCTTAACAGCGAAAACAAACCGTTGTGGCATTTCACGAGGAAGAGTTCAATGGTTTTCGAAAATGGACTTCTATTCGTTTCACGAGATTTTACGGGAATACCCTTGCTCAATGCTGTAATTCTATTCTATAGTTTCGCTTTTCCTTACAGCTAGACCTAACCGTCTGTCTAGGTCTTTACGACATCATCTTCTATTCTGATGGTAAGTATTAGGTTTACATGCACATACATTTTAACGGTTCTCGCGTAGTCAGGACCATTTTTGGAACCACAAAGTGCTTCCGTGTAGAACACCGCAATGGTTTGCTTTCGCTGTTAAGAAGTATCGGCCAAGAAAATCAGTCTCAGAAAATATTGTTCACTTTTTGTAGACTCTCATCATCCTACTTGAATATTGTTCCCTTTTTGTTGGAACGTTCCTGACGCCAACCAAACCTCTTTCGCTTGGAAGACCCCTTTTTGATAGATTATGTTTTGTCTTAGGTCGAGTTTGTACACATAAATTTTGCATTTAGAGCATGACTTCGCGATGGATTCATATTCATCGCGAAGCGACGCGATGTCATGCTCAAAGTGCGAATCAATCTGCGACTCGGTATCGATCGATACTCATCAATGCCATGTTATCGCGTTGCGATGAGAGTGTGGACCCTGTCCGCACACCTGTTCTGCGGAATTTCGCGGAAAATATGAAGCTAGCTTCAGTTTTTTGATAACCGAACAAGCTGTTTTTTTTTTCGGAGATTTGAATAAAAGGTCAGTTAAAGGGCATTATGCCTACCTTGGCCTACAGTAATCCTAAGCCTAGCGACAAGTAGACCCTAGATTCGGTTTCAGCGCCCTGAATAACCTAAAGTTTTTCCTAGTTATAGGTGTTTCTCTAACCAGAGAGTGACCAGACCTGGCCGCCAGAACTACACATGTGGCATGCTTTTCTAATACATCACCTTTCGGAAACTTGTAAAGACCCTATTTTAGCCGGCCGAGTAAATATAAATTGTAAATAAAAAAGTTTAAAAAATTCCAAAACTTTTTTTGTCCAAACTTCTCGCAGGGTGGTTATTTTTGGCGCTGAACCCGAATATGAGTCAAGTTTATGATAATTTGAGTGATCAACACAGTTTACGGATGATGAATTTCATTTAACCTACAGAGCTCGCAACTTCTACGCTCATAACTTCTTCTTTTACTATTACTCGGGCAGCTAGGATAGCATTTTTATGACTACACTCGAAGCAGTCGATGAGAAAAACCTGGTTTCACAGGTAGGTCGGGTAATTCCCTTGTAAGACATTTAATTTTTTACCAAAGCGATTCCGATAGCGTTATTGTTATATTAAGGAGTCCTGAGGGAGCCCAATTCAACTCTTCACCTGATGCCGGATGCCATTGAAAAGCACGAAGACGTGCTTTTTCCTTCCACAATTTACCAGTAGACCTATTGTTGTATACCTGCTGTATAAAATACCGTGTATATGTGTATGCTGTAGATAATAACGTATGTATGTGCATAACATGTTGTAAACTATATTGTGTATAATATTGTATTTTATATGTGTTGTATATAATTTTCATTGCGTTTTTTATGATTTTTAGTGTATTTACGGCTTTTGTAACATAAAATTCTCTTCCGCCAAGGTTTTTGATGTTATTGAAAGCTTTTACTGACTTATGCTGAGTTACATGTTCGCTTGCAAAGTTTTGAGGACCTGAATGTATGTAACCCGTTACATAGGCACAAAGGCTAGAAACTGCTTAGTTGAAAAGGCTAAAGCAAGCTACATTTAACTCAGGAGTAAGTGAAATGTTGCCTTGAGGTAACATTTCTGCCTCTTAAAAGTAAGTGACTTGTATGCTAGAAGTAAGTTACTTGTATGCTAAAAGTAAGTTACATGTATGCTCCAAGTAAGTTACTTGTATGCTCCAAGTAAGTTACTTGTATGCTCCATGTAAGTTACTTGTAAGCTAGAAGTAGGCTACTTGTATGCTAGAAGTAAGTTACTTGTTTGCTAGAAGTAAGTTACTTGTATGCTAGAAGTAAGTTACTTGTGTGCTAAAAGTAAGTTAGTTGTGACATAAAAGTAAGTTACTTGCGACTTTACGAAGTATGTTACTCGCGACATTAAGTAAGTTACTTGTGACATAAATGTAAGTTACTTGAAGACTTCAAGTAACTTACTTTAAAGTGACATTTAACTTGATTCAGAACCTCTGAGTCGGCGACCACCGCGAGCCCGACTCTTCTCCGTCACCATTACGGGCCACACCCTTTTCCTGATTTTTCACCTCGATAGCGGTGTGTACGGATTTAAAACGCGTTTTCTACTTTCTTTCTCTTGCCGTTCTGTCCCATCCTTCTTTCGCGCAACAACTGCGAGTGAAGACAAATACAGGCTTGAGACAACTTGTCCAACAAATTTTCGCCCCTAAAATTTTTGAATACTCATTTCTCCGTCGGCAGTGGGTCTTGAAATATTCCGCGAATGCCGTTGTGATCAGAGTGTGATCTCTTCAAGACAAGGATAGAGTCTGAAAATTACTATTGAGGTATACTGTGCACACCCTGAGACATGAATTTTGTGATTCTTATTTGATTGTGTGGTGAACCCCTGATGTATAACATATGCCAAGTGAGAGGTCTCAAACCCTCCAGAAACGTGAGGTCTATGCGACCACCACTGGCCCAACCTTCTTTATTCACCACCACGGGCCGCACCCCTTTTCTTAGTATTCGAACTCAGTAGCGGCTAGATAGATGGATGAGTTTCAACCGCGTCGTCGTTCCTCACACTTTTGCATGTCTGTCTCTTCATCCTGAATTGTTCTTGGGCAGAGACTGCGAATGAAAAAATAAAGGCCTGAGACAACTTGTCCACCACATTTTCAGCCTCTGAATATAGGAATTTTTAATAGGCATTACTCCGTTTGTAGGGGGGTCTCGGGAAATATACCATCTTGATGGGACCCTCTCCAAGATGAGAATAAGATCCGAAAAACAATTTCTGAGTGTCTTTGAAGGCTCAGTCCGAACTCATGATCCTTTTTCCCTTTTTATTTGCTCGGCTCAAAAACGTTCCCACCCTGATCCCGATGACCTCTTTGGACTAGTACAAGACCCCTGGGAACGCAGTTATGCCCCTCAAAAATTTAGCAGCGGAACATGGTGGACGAGTTGTTCGAGGATTGTAACTTCCGTCGTTTGCAACCGATGTATGCGAGCCGACCTGAATAAGGATAGAGGCTGAGAATTAAGGGAAGAACGGGCTGCTGGTCGAAAACCATCGCTCCGTTCGCCACCGTTGACCTCGAAAGATCGTAGAAGAGGCGTGTCCAGAGGCCTCCTTATGTGGGCGCCTCAGGGTAGCTCCTCCCTATATCTCGCTTATTCGAGTGAACTGAGAGCTTGCAGATGTCATATATGGTGAGTCAGCTTCACAGCTATGCAGAAATCTCAGATTTCGTCCCTGAGGTTGGACTGTGCCTCTACGCCGCCTGTTGCGTGGCAGACCCTTGCTAGAGAGAATCGACTCCATCAAGTGAGGTTCATCGGTACGGGCAACAGTCCCACTCGCATTGACCGGAAGAAGTCCTGAACTGTCGAAAGCGAATGTCATGAGCTTACTATTCCAACGACGAGTGACATTAGCTTTAAAACTTCGAAAGACATGGAATCGTGAAAATGTTAAATGTAAGAAGGCAGAGAAAGCATGAGAGTAAGCTCGACGAGATGGCTTTCTGATGTAAGTTTATATAGTGCCTTTCAATTAACGCTCTACAAAAAGGATGAAATCGGCCTCTTCCGTCGTGTCGCCAAATGTTGCTTTTTATCAAAACGTACCCTGAACGTGAAAAGCAGCGATCACATAGAAGGCGTGTTCATTTCAATTCAAAAGAGTATTTCCAAAGTATCTACCAGGTTGTTCAATAAGTTTTGTCGTTCGATAAGAGAGGGCGTTCCTACTAGCCCAAAATTTTTTTGTTCTGTTGGTACACTCTTTGTATGAACGTATGTGAAGTTCCATTTCAATCTGTCAATTCATTCTTTGTTTACAAGCCATTCAGTGATGCCGTGTCACAGCAATGGAAAAACATTGAATATCGTGCTGTGATAAAATTCTTATTTTTGGAAGGTGTAGCACCAAAAGAAATTTACGAACGAATGTTAAAAGTGTATAATGATTGTTCGCCAACAATTAGAATAGTAGAAAGATGGGTTGCACAATTTAAACGTGGCCGTACAAGCCTTGAAGACGATCCACGTGAAGGACGTTCAGAAGCGCATCAACACCAGAAATCAAAGCCAAAATACAGGATATTTTTTGGGAGATCGTCGATTGACTGAGAGAGATTCATGAGTGGCTCTACACATCTCATTAGGCAGTGTGAGCCATATGTTAAGTGAAATTTTGGGTTTTAGAAACCTGTGCGCACAATGGGTGCCGTATTCGTTGACAATGGATCAAAGACACATTCGAATGCAACTTTCTCAGCAACATCTGGAGCGTTTTAGAAATGATAAAGTGATTTTCGTGCATCGATTCATCACTATGGATGAGATATGGGTCTTACCATAATCATGGACTAAAACAAGAGCCTAAGGATTGATGTGAACCTGGTTGTTCGGCTTCGAAAAGAGTTCGGGTCCGGAAATCGGCCAAGAAGGTTATGGCATCAGTTTTTTGGGATGCGAAAGAAATTCGTTTGTGGATTACTTTCGAACTGGTGAAACAATTAACTTGCCTACTATGCCCCTGAAATCACGAGCTTGATGATTTTGGGAATTCAATCAGTTGTTTATATTTCCAGAGTTCTCTTTCTTTTTCTATCCAGCATTGTTTGCAAATTTGTATTTGTGATAGAGGTCAGGTTGAGACCCTAACCTTGTGTAGAAGACAATGTGGACACTTGCTTCTGTATGCTTTAACACTCTGCATATTTTACAGTTTGTTTTCTATTAATTTCACCAACTTTTTACAAAACTATCTGTAATGGGGGAGGACAAAGAGGCACTCCGATGTGGGCGGGACCTTAGAGCGCATGGCGCGCGCACCCTCCTGTGGACACCTTGTTGTGAATAAGAGAAACGAGTTGTAGAAATAATGGCAATCGTCTGGGCGGTAGTAGAGAAGAAATCGCTTGAGTGTAGCTACGCTGTGGGCGGAAAGGACGCAAATACGCGTTTTCGTGTGTCCCTTTCGCATAATTCTGTTCGAAATGGCCTTGGGAATCTGAAGAGATACTTGGAATCCGCATTGAGAGCTGTTTTTTTGGCCGAGTTTCAGGTGAATTAGTCTCGTTTGAGCCAAGAACGTGATCAGGAAAGTGACCGAAATATGTATGCTGAAAATGAGAAAAATCAAATTTAAAATATCCGTATTTCACGCTAAATCCATTCAAAATGTCCCACTGAAATATTGACAATGATGATATAAACTAATTTAACTCTCCGATCCCAGCTCTGCCTTTGTGTTTCGCGCGCTCGATTGATTGTGTTGCAGAGTAATGTGAGGGCTCAAAATAAAGAGCTCTCATTGTCAGTGCTAATTTCAAGTCTCTCGTCAAAATATCGACTGGGATCCGTCTGGCTTTGAACAGAGTTATGAGGAAAGGGCACTGAAAACGCGTTTTGGCGTCTTTTTCGCCCAAAACGCAAAAATTATGACCGGTATTGTGATTCCGTGGGATTTAATTTTGCTGTTGTATCCTCTGTAAGAAGACGTACTTCTCACGACACACGGTGCGAGCGGCGCCCGCGATTTTGCTCCCTCCGTCTGTCGTGCGCTCTCTCACTGTCTCTTACCTCCGCTCCTCACCAGCACGCGTAGAAACCATGAGTTTTTACAGTATTTCCTGTGTATGGTGACGGGTACCCTACGCGAATGAAGTTTTAAGCCTAGTGCATACTTCCCGCTACTGGCGACCGACATAGTGTATGTCATCCATATCGACCAAAAGTTGATACGGACAATATACACTATCTCTGTCGCGAGTCGCGGGAGTTGTGCACTAGTCTTAGCTGCGTACGTCACGCGAGCGATACGGAGTGGGTGAGACTTGTCTTGGGGTATATTGTGTTCTCGTGTTGGCTCGTTTCTGAATTGGTGTAATCTCTTTGTTCGATTTTTTTTTGCAACTGTAAGGTCACATGTTTTCCTCATAAGTTGCTCACCATGTAGTTTTATCATCAGCAGGTGATTCGTACTGATACGGACCAGCATATCTATCCTTAGGCAGCGTCCAAAGCTAGCTCTAAGCGTCAGCTGACGCAGCGAGCTTGCACCGTTAACGTCTCTTATTGTTTTAACTCCGTAGCTACCACTGCAGCTGGGCTGTCGCTGATGTTGGCGGCATCATACCGGCTGCGGCTGTCACCAATACAACCATTACCATAGATAATCCCTCGCCGTCCTCGGACACACTGCACGCTTCTGCGCTGTGCGCCAGCTCTGCCGCGGCATGTCACTTGCCGCTAGTCGTATGAACGAAGCCATAGTGGTGTTTTTCTTGGGTTTCGGTTACTAACCAAAATATATTGTAACGCACTTATTGCCTCGTTTATAGCAATTTCTAAACTTCAGATGAGAATACTGAACAGGCCGGAGCATTCAAGTTAAAGTTGGTGACTGTTTTTCAGCCGTAAGAACTGTACAGAGTGGGGTACCCCAAAGAGGGTTTTATTTCCGACCCTGTTTGCTGTATACACTGCTAAACTTCCGTCATTTTGGGAAGTTGCGGATTGGTCTGTAAACAATTCGCAGATGACATCGAAGTGTATAGAAAAATTGAGATCCCAAAGACATTGCTGTGATTCAAACAGCTCTTAACACAACTCTGGAATGATCGGAAACATGGAGTTTGCCTATGTCACCAGAGGAGACGTTTCAAATGAGGATAGGGCTGTCTAGTCTTCCTCATGATTACTTGCTCGAAGACCACATATTCACATCAGTGCCCTGATATGCCAGTGGTCCTTGCTGACATAGTAAGCTGCATTAATTATAGCCAACTTGCTATTCTACTGATCCGACAAGCGCTTCCTCTATCATCACTAAATATCACCTCTCAGCTCATCTGCTGGTTCATCAATTACACAATCTCTAATTGATCTCTGTTTGGACCTTCACTCGGCTGGGATTCAATCAGCTGAGCAACTCCAACAGACTCATTTCCATCTCATTACACATCTTCATGATCACACTCTAATCACATTTTCCGGGACGCACTAGACAGAAGCAAATTTATTACAAGATTACAAAGCAATCATAAAGCATATGAATAAGCCTACATATTTACTACTAAAACTAAGATGGGCTACCTACGAAGCAAGCAACATAGCATGTGGAGCGAAGCTGGCAAAATCTAGGCTGACATGGTCAGCTCTTGCTTACTCCGCAGGCTTTCATACCCGGCGAAGAGAGGGCCACCGATAAAAACGAGTAACGCTGATAGCAGCATTTGCCACATCCCTCCGCCGAATAGAGTCCCAGGCCCCGGGAATAGCGCTAGGGGTGAACAAGGGCCGAACATTGTTTCAGACTGAAGCTGAGGTATGGAAAACACTTCTTCGTCATCGGACAGTTTGGTCCATCTAATACTAGAATCATCTGGGGATGAGTATCATATCGAAGGATGGCGCAGCGATGTTGATTCCAAATTGCAGTCGTTTATGGTCTTCATAGCGTCCTCATACTCATCGTCCAATATCGGGATAGGTTTCGGAGATCTCGTACGATGGGCTTTTGATGTAGCTGAACGCTTTCCGGTGAATCGTGCGGACATTATTCTGAAACAAAAAGGGTATCCAAAACGAATGAATGACGGAGAAGTTTAACAATAGTAACACGTAACTAATTCCTACTATGAAACCAATTTTTTATTTCAATTTCTAGTACTTAGAAATTGCTTAACCAAATAATTTATAAAAATCTAGATCACCTAAATATGTGATTCATATCAGTTCTAGAAAGACAAAATAATTGTAACTCATCTGACCAACTTTTTCACGGGTTCATCAGAATTCCTTGGTTTACCATTCGTACACTGTAGACAGAGCTTATTATCTGAGAGACACTGTAGATTTGTATGATTGGGTGAACATCTAATCTTATCACGAGTCGTTTGTTATGCAGATCAAAAGTTACTTGCAATCTTTTTTATTCAAGTACTGAATGAAGTCTGATCCGAGGAGGATCGGCGCTGGACATTTCTCATCTGCTGATACATGAAAAGAATGGCGAATCATTTTATTGCCAATTTTCACGGTTAGTTCTATTGTTCCTAACAGAGTAACCTTACTACCATTAACTGCGCGTGCCGGTGTGCTCATGGTATCGGTTACAATTCCTAATCCTTTGAATGATATTGCAACCGAGGTTTCCATATAGTAGGAAGTACAAGCTCTGCTGTCCACTAGTGCTACTGTTGGAATATGATTGATGAAAGTTTCAATATGCGGTAGCTGATTATCTGTGGAAGTATCATTTGATGAAATCGCATGAATTCTTGGCGCAAAAAGTCGATTTTCCGCTCCTTGATCTTCCAGCTCAAAGGAGACAGTGTTAACCTGTTCTCTCCGAGTGTGCTCTAAAAGTTTGGATCCAATTTTACTTGCCAAATCAAACAAAGCATAAAGCAATAATAGCAGGAATAGATATCCAGAGGAAAAGTGAAATAACAGACCATCTTATACTTTCTACGCCATCAGATAGTTTTTTTTGTAGTGGAATCGTTTTCCGAACGAAACGATTTAGTAACAGTGGAGCCAGCATTTTGGTATGGTACCAATTATGCTTCAGAATTTCCCTTTTGTGCAATCTACTTTGCAGTTTATCATAATCTTGTTGTAAAACTTGTAGATGGAATCTCATGGAGTGGGCGAAGTTTTGGCTCGATTCGTCATAAATATACGGTGGGTTAAACAGAAATGGTTTAGTATTGTGGTCAGATAGTAGACTGGGTGGAAGCAATTGCTGAATATACTAACTATAAGATTACCTAGACTCTATAATCGGGCATGGTGTTATTGCGGAGTGTTGAACCAAATCTCGTGAGCCAGTCACCGAGAACCAAATCTGTTAGCCGATTTGTACTGGGGTGAGAACAAAGGATGTGCCGTTGAACTTATGGTTGGTTAATATCTGTTAGGCATTCGCTTTTTGGCATTTAGTGACCGAAAGTGTACCCCTTCTCATAATGGCCGTTACATCATCTCGATCCAACAAAGTTCCTGCGGGCCATGTCGGGTCCACTTGGCTTAGAGCGTGCATTCTTTGACTTGTTAAATACTGTCTTATGCAAACACTATTCAACATTTTACGTAATGGGACATTGAATATCAAAATTGCTGTAGTACGCGTGGAATCCTCGGGAGAAACTACGGTAGGAGTAGTTATACGAGGGTGTGCCTCAGGCTGTTTTTGTGGGATTTCGGGCTCATCAAAGTCTTCGAAATTTAGCCATTCATTAGATGACAGCGTAGAATAGGTGGAAGCAATTGGTCTTCCAGCGACAGAATGTGAAGAACGAGATTGGGACGGAATAAAAGCAGAAGAAAATACAGAATGAGAAGGCATGACGGTCGTCCGGCGTGGAGGGCTTGGAAATAAGGTAGTTGTTACCGTCGGGCTGTCACAGTACTCGGAAAAGTGTTTTCGACAATTGATTGAAGGTCAGGCAAATCTTTGTGATTGAAGTAGAAAAGATGTCGTTCTTTCATATTCTGAGGTGTCTGAGAGATTTGTACTGGAAGAGTTCCAAACTTGGTTAAAGGCAGTGTTCACGATAATCTTCGATTTTGAGATTCATCGCTAAATCGATTGTTTGGCCCCCGAGTAGAACTGAAATGACGAAGAAACCGAGAAAACGCACCAGAAGGGCATGAAATTCTCAAGTATCAGCCCGCCTCTTAAAGGCATCGTTCGCGCTGGAAATCAATTTTCTTTTTTCAGGCTCAATTTCATGATTGAGCCCGGTAGACCACACTGGTAAACTTTGGCGCGTCAAAAACGTTGGGCAATGAGGTTGAAAGGAGTCAAAGATGAAGATCCGCCACCATTTCTCACCAGTCATCTAGCACTTTTTCCTAGAATGTTGGTGCGACCGTAAGACAACATGAAAAATAGTTACGGCACGAACTCCACATGCAGAAAAACTCCGAAATTGACAGTAACGAGGCCTCCAAAAGCAGAAAAACTTCAAAAAGGATTTTGGCGCGAAATTCAAATTCGTATTTACAATGTGTTCCGATTGACTTTTCTTTACAAGTGAAGGTTTCTCATGGGCCCCTTCGACTTTTTCGTTCACGAGAGAGGCCAAGCTACACAAAAACATGAAAAAATAATATACGGTTTTCTGCGCGTACGATGCCTTTAAGTATCAATGAAAATGTTCGTTGTGACAATGAAATCTTTTATGGACCCGTCTTTTGCAATTCGCTATATTGTGTCGCTCCGTTCTTTCCTTCGGGCACTAGCTGATACTGTTTTGCCCGAAATATTCTTCTATTTTCGATTAGTCCCATTTTTTACCGGTGACAACCACCGTGAACACGTTCATCCATCCAGACAACTAGTCCAGGCCACAGAATAATGTCACTGAAATAAGACGAATTAGTGCGCTTCTCGCTGTTTCTTCGTGATTTTGGTGACACTTGGTAGCCAACGCATTGTTTTGAATGGAAAACTTGGGAACGAGAATCATCGTGAACACTGCCTTTAAGGTAATCATCAAAAATATCTGTAGTTCCTTTGAGAATATCTCGACGTATGGAAGATTCAGTGTAATTCAGCGCTCTTTTCGAACGAGCGATTCGTAGCCGAATGAGTTGACGATAGCGGTATTCACCGTCTCTTATTGTACTCAATATACTGATGCGGGGATCTTCAATTGCATAAAACCTACGGTATTCTCAGACGATCGCCGCATTCAATGCGTGTCGAATATGCATTCAACTCGAAGACAAGGTGGTTTTGAGCACAGTCAGGGAACGTGCTGCCAGGGAAGCACGTGCTTTTATTGTGTTTCAAATTACATTACGTGCCCCAACGAATAAGCCCTCCAATGCTTTAATGATACACATTCAACTCGATTACAAAACGATTATCCAAAAAAGGAAAGTATACGATGCACTCCTGAGAAGGAGCTAAAAGGTCTGCAGCTTCGCCGGTTTAATTACCCAAGTTTGCGGTGCTTTACCCGCCCGACCGCTGGAGGCCTCGTCCAACCGCTGACGGCCCCAGATGGTGCTCGGCGAGCTGGCCGCGTCGCACGTTGGTGTGTGCTACTACGATAACGCTGAACTACCTGGCAGCACGTACTCCTGCAATTGAATTTTATGGCACAAGCTCCTGCTATGAAATTTTGTAGCACGTGCTGCTGTTTGGAGCACGTGCCCATGTAATAGAGCCTTTCGATGGGTGTGGTCACTCGAGTTGAATGCATATTCGACACGCATTAAATGCGGCAGTTTTCTGAGTTACTAATATTCCAAGCTCGGATTTGGGCCAAAATAGCGATATCAGTTCTGGAGTTTGTAGTGCAGTGAGGAATTTCGTCCAAAGAAGAGATACTGAAAAATTCGGTGATTAAAGGTACCTTCTGTTTAGGTACACGTTCATAGCGTGATGTACGGTTTTGGGCATCGGTCACATAACGCAGATCACATTCACGTCGTACGAGAGATGACTGCACAAGGATGTAGTGTTGAAGCATGACATTTTGAGGAACATCAGGAAATGAGAGAATATGCTCACTATTATAAGTGGTCAAAAAGCTCTGCGTTAGAGTGCAAAGTTGTAGCATATTTGATTAAAGTAAGAAATCGCTACTTAATTCTAACGCTGATTCGTGTTCTTGAATCAAAAGATATTTCAGAGTGACTAGAGCATCATATGACCCTGGAAAATTTGAATCGACATAAAGGTTCATTCATTGGGGAATCCCATAATATTGTTCCAAATATTATAGTACAACAACCACTAGATAGAGAGCAATTATCTACATTTATAAGCGGTATCATTGTTTTGGCATTTAACGGAGTAATTTCACCGTTTCCGATCAAATAAATACTACGAAAGTACAGGTCTGTTACCCACAACGGAAGTGATGAGGCAGACTCGTCGACCTCTTCCGTCATCAGAGGTCCAGTTGAGGCTTCAGTTAGACTATGCCCATTTATATTCCTACTGAATTTGGCATTCTTGCAATCATCAAGGGGAATAGTAATGCGCTGGCGACTTATTATCGTGCGGTTGATGCGTATGTACAAAATGTTATGCACAGACACTGAAATGAGGTCTCTATAGCACTTATAAGCAGGAACAATAATTGGATCATTTCGTTCCACATAGAGCTCAACGACTGTCTTGAGTATTGGTTCTCGCGGCGATATAGAACAGCGTACCAACTGTGGAAGAGCTAGAATATTTGAGAAAGATTCGTTCTGTAAATCTGATATTGTTGTGCACAAACCACAGATTTTATTGCCAGAAATAGAATAGTAATGATGCGTAAAAAGTTCGGATTAGGCATTATAGAAGGGAATGTAGTATTCTGAGAATTATTGGATGAAGATTGGGGTTACTGTTGATCTGGACCGGTAACAGCAGCTTGGTAGGGCGGTCCCATATCATAGGGCGGTTGGAAGTTTGCGCAGAGTAGGACGGGCGGGGAACTGTAGAGGTCAACATGCAGTCTATGGCCGGCATCATACTTCCAACGACGGGCGACACTATGCAATGTTTACCATCCATATCGACCGAAAATCGATATACCTGATGTGCACAGTCGCCGTCGCTGGTTTCGGGAAGTATGATTCCGGCCTATACCTTGCGAGGTATTGTCTATACCTTGCGAAGCATAGATTTGACAACGGATCAAAACTGATTTTGAGAGGCGGTTTCATTTCGGAATGATAGGTGTATACAGCTGTATTGAAGAAGGGTTGAGAGCAAGGCCAAGCCAGCCGTTGGACGAAATGCGTTCGCTCTTGCGACCCCCATTCATTCGTGGCAACACATTGCGACCCCTCCCTAACAATGGTCCCGCTAAATTCAAATTAGACCCGCCCATTTAACTGAGGATTTGAATGCTCTTCAAAATTGCATGTCATAATAGCGATTGAATATTTTTGATAGCCTTTCAGTGTGACGTACATTGCTCTGATGGGTCGTATATCAGCGGCTTGGTAAAGTCAATCAGAAAATGGAAAATATCAAAATCGTTCATGTAGTGTGAGAAAAAGTGGTGTTGAAGGGCCGTTTTTCCAAATGGCCTTTGTGGTCCTAGTTTTGACTTCTGGAATGCTGCTGTCGAGAAGGTGCATCTGTAAGGTGTAAGGGTAGATCTTTGTTGGACTGTAAGATTGGTATTAAGCTGAGTCATTCAGAGGCGTGCCGTTGTCGCCGTCATCCGCATCGAAGCCTGCGAAGAGAGAGAAGCCACCAACGTCCCACGAGCCGGCTGGCGGTTCGTGGGCTATGCCTCCTGCCAACCCACCTCGTCCGTACCTTCGGACTCTGCGACTCCATGCCGATTCGCGATTTGGTTGTTATGATCGCTGATTCGGATAAACTAGTCTAGTTTGTATTCGTGTGGCATGCTATGATTATTCGTGGGGCGCATCTTTCACTGGGCGACGCTTACTGGTAGCAGCGAGTGGTTCACCCCTCGCTGGAGAGAGGACGAGGCAGGTGAGTAGGTTTTCTTTTCTCCTTTCCGGCCTGGTTTGGACAATATCCGAAACTATACACTTTAAATTTGCCCTTTTTCGGTCGCTTTCTTTGCTTTAAATTTTGGCAGAGCTTCTCTCGCACCCCGATTACCGTACTTCTTTATGCTCGCTTCAAGTTTTTCTCCCTTGTTTTCCTCTGTGGAATTTCGAATTTGTACAGCGAGCCCCTTCTCTTCGCGCGAAGGAAGAGTTTGCTGAAACAAAGACTAGCAGCGCCAGCCGAGACATGGAACTTTCGTAAGATGACTAAGAGGAGTACTGTATTCGGGGGTGTTCGGATAAAGTACTCTAGTTTGTATTCGTGTGTCATGCTATGATTATTCGTGGGGCACACCTTTCACTGGGCGACGCTTACTCATTTGATGACTAGTTATCGAAAACCACATTAGCCAAATTTAAAACGATTTTTTCTGAAATGTTTCACCTGTGGTAACGTGAAAACATAGTTACGTGAGAAATCTGAGAAATTTTTTTGGAAAAATTCAGCTAATGTGATGAACATTCAGGAAATGCACCTTCTGTTTTTCGAGTGCCGCTTTCCAGAAGTCAAAACCAAGGGCGTAAGGGCCTCTCGAAAAAAAAACGGTTTTTTCACGCCACTTTTTGCATTGGCCAAAGTTTTTTATTTCTCGCTCTACATGAGCGGCTTTGCTTTTTCCTGCTACAAAGCCTGTCTCTTTTACCGAACTGCCCATGAATTTTTTCGAAGCTATTGCCCATGAGAGCACTGCGTGTTACACTGGAAGGCCACCAAAAACCATTTTTCACTATTTTGACCATAATAATTTTGACGTGCACTCAGGTCCCCAGCGGTTGACGATCGGGTCTGAACAACTCCTGGTCGTGTAAGAAATGTTCTGTGGTGGGGCTGAGTTGAAATATAGAGATCGAATAGAAAAAAAAATCCGGTGGTGTGACACCAACTTCGGAAGTTTGTGGGCGACCCCCCACTTTGGAAAACTTCCAACATTGGTTGACGCTGGTCAAAAATCTGCTGGCTGAGTACTAATCCGCTGGTGTTCCCTTGATACTCGGCTGATAGCGCTTAGGTCTTATGACAGCCTAGTCCAGCCAGTTGGCGGGCAACCTGTAGGCGGTGAGTTGGCGGCAGAGCAAACTGCTTAAATCAAACACTTTAGGAGAGATCATCCTCACTAATGGGCGAGAGTTCCCTTGTTAGATGTCTCCTTTCCGACATCACTTTGGTCGGTGAGGTGCTGAATTGATATCTTGAGATAGTTTCGCTTTCTAGTTCCGTTTCCGATTCGTGCAGAATTATAGACCAAAATGTGGAACATCGGTGAATGCAATTTATTATCTGTCTCAGATTTCTCCCTTATGAGCTAAATGGGTTGCGATTGCGTAAACAACTTCATCTTTCAGTTGGCTGAGCTCATGAAGAAGGAGAAAGAGGAGGATCAGGAGAAAGAGTCCTGTAAGCAGCTACAGAATGTGCGAGATGCGATTCAAAAGACTATGCCTGAAGCGATGATGGGTGATGATGATCTGGCATACGACTGGAAGCTGTCCTAAACATTTCTACGAAACATTGTATCAAAGTAGAGGTGCCTTCGGAGTTGTCTACTGGTTTTCTTTTCTGTCCGTAATCAACAGTTTCGTTAGCGATAATCCCTTAATTTCTATCATTCTATACCGGTATTTTCCATGCTTACATTATTCACATCAACAATCGTTTAATGTGTAATAAAGTATGATCTTCACAAACAGAAACGGTCTTTTGACCTATAAGGGTGCCGCGCCGGCGTGCCGGCGTGCCGCGCCGCCCGAAAATTCTCGCCGCCGCCACTCGCGAAAGGCTATGAACGGGTGGCGGCAATCTGGGGCGGCGACGCGCAATTACGTACTGCGTACAATGCTACATTACCGACGCCTTCTATCGAAACAGCTGATTTTGGTTTTTTGAACAAATCTTTATCGAAAGTTATTGTTCTTTTGCTGCATTCGGTACCGTTCCTCATTTATGTGATGTTGTTTGATATGTATTTCATCATTTCAGGGAATTCGTGTGTGAGTTGGTATAATACTTACTGCAGTTCCAGTTGATTTTTGTGAGTTCCCTGCCATTGTTTTTTTTCCTCACCGCTATGTAATCAATGCGTGACCATTAGTGTTTGCTGTGGGGTTCGATAATACTTGGATGTTTTACCGTTATTTTTAGGTGATCTTCGGCCGCATATTTGAATCTTACCTTATATTGCACTGTGCCACATTTTTCGAAGTTATTCAGTAAGTTCTCGGTATAAATTTCGTATCCCTTACTGTATTTTTCATTTAAAATTGGAACATTAGTTCTTCTTCAGCAATGACTCCTAGACGTTGGCATTCCACACTAGCTCTCGAATGAAGGAATAGTTCAACGACAGCATTTCAAGAATATCTTGAATGATCGTCTTAAAATATTTTCAAACAAATGGCTTTATTAATTTGGCCTTTTCAAAATTTTAAAATTCCAAACCGAATTGATTAAATCATGTATTTCTTCCTGAAATTTTGAAATTTCGATTGAATGAGTGAATTTGGATAATTAAGTCTTCAATGTTTCCGAATGAATAGATAACTCTGAAAACATGCTTGCTAACGCATTCAAATGGATGTTCGGAGAGAAATATCTAATATTCAAGTGAATTGTTTGATGCTATCATAGCGGGGGGGGGCACTGTTGTATCGCACTTGGCCACGCCCATTTTTCCGTGCCGCAATGACTCTCCTGATTTTGACAGAGGAGGGAAACCCTGGGTAAGTGCTCAAATTCAGTGCGGCACAGTCAAATGGGCGTGGCAAAGTGCATCGCGCCATAGCCCCCCCCCGCTATGATAGCACTAATCTTTTATTGTCGATTACTTTTCGAATATTACGATTTTTTACTTTGGCACGAAATTGAGAACTGTTTCGGAAAGATCGCTGACCGAAATTCTAGTTTGAATTTTATTTGAATAATTTACGATTAGCTACTGTCCATATCGGATCGAAATTCCGGTATGCAGTTGCGGACAACCGCTTCTGCAGCATGCAGCTCAATGGTAATCCTGCTTGCGCGAAGATCAATCTGGCCGAGATCCCGTAGTCTCAGCACGATTTTGCTTTGCAACAGAGGCTGTCAGCAACAGCGGAGAGGAACTTTGCTGCGATGTGGACAGTATTTGCCTCGGCCACGAATCCAATTATTTTCTTCCTCTAGGTGATGTCAGATTACAAAGAAGTGTTTTCATGTGCTCTCCGCCAACGATGCATGAAGTGCAAGTTCATGGGGTAAACTGGTGAACTTATCACTGCTCTGTAATTGGTACTAGTTTGATTGAGAGTTTTTAGCAAGAGAAGGTGCATTCATCGCTTGCGCAAATGTGTCCGTTTTGCACTTGCGTTGGACGCCGTGTCTAGGACTCGGCCATATATGTTACCTGTTCATGAAGCACGCATCGATGTGCGCTTCATGACATTCGACGACTACCTCACATCACTCAGTGTCGATCAGTTCGTGACGTACACAAGGACGACGCCGAATGAATTCGCGTTTTTGGTGGAACGGTTATCGCCTCGACTGACTCATTTGCCGACGCACAGAGCACCAATATCAGTGCGACATCGCATGTCCCTATTGCTACAGTACGTTTTCGTTTATTGTTCAAGATCGCATACCCTCTGTCCGCAAATGCGCGGGCCACGTGGGCCGACCTCCGTTCGTGAGCCTGCGCGTTGCGTATTGTGTACATGTTTGATTTCGTTCTTGCGCCACTCGGCTGCATCAGAAGCTCGAAACAAAAACACGCACGAGACAAGTGGCGAGGCCGCGCGCCTCGAATGGTAGCCAGCTCCCGTGGCCTGCGGAATTATGAGCTTAGGATAGGACACTAACTCTGGCAAACTGGGGCGTCGACAACAGGTTGATAAGTTGTCATCTCATGAACCGCTCCCGGTTGACAACTCTAACGGGCGCATTGTCTGCCTGAATTCTGTCCGTTGCCTAGCGGCGTCCGCCTGTTGTCGAGCTATTGACGTTTCGTCGTGTCGCGTTGAGCGGCTAATTTAGCCTTCAGAACTTTTCTCTATCCTAGGAACTACTTTAAACCGACACGCGTCGCGTTCGGCATACCGACACGCGCCGCGGCTGGGTCGCCCAGCCTCCACTGGGGCCGCCACCGGATGGGCAGGGCCTCCAGATGATGGGCGGATCATCCCATTGTCGACGCCCCAGTTCGCCAGAGCTACTTCTGGCCCCGATGGTTGTGCAACTTGAACAAAAGTTTCTGCAGCTACCTGGGTCACGGCATGTCGTTCGCATGCTTAGCTCAACACACGAAGCTGGGAAAGACCACGGTAGCTCTTGCGGTTTACGAATGCTGCTCAGCCATAATAGCGGGTTAGTCTTCTTCATCTTAGGAGGACAAAAGTGAATTGCTGTTTGAAATCCTATCCAACGCATAACATTTTGAAGAATTCACCGAAGAGTTTCTTCCCCCGCCGACACGTGAAACATGGGCGAGAAGCGCGAGAGGATTTGAAAATAGCTGGAGATACCCCCGTGGTGTTGCTGCGTTGGACGGAAAACACTTCCGCATCGCTGTAGGTTTTTGCCCGAAAAAATGCGCTAGATTTTTGGCAAGTAGCGTTTCGCAGCCGCTCATTTTAGAGTCCCGCATCAACTGGCAGTAGCTACTTCAACTTTAAAGGCAACTTCTCCATTGTGTTGTTGGCACTCGCCGATAGCAGTTACAATATCCTCATGGTGGTTTGCGGAGGCAAAGGAAAGATAAGCGATGCAGGTAGGTTTTGAAGAATAATTCTTTCTAAAAACAACTTATTAGCTAGCTCACATTTCATATTGGTTTCCCAGGACTTTTCCGTTCTTCGACAATGAAGACGTTTTTGGATCGAGCTGTCAACGACTTTCCGTCACCTCAGCCTCTTGGCCGTCATGGGGTCGTCAACTATCATATTTTGTGCGACGGAGGATTTGCACAGACAGTGCACATGCAGCGACCGTACACACAACCCGAAGCCGGAACGTCACTTTCCAAGTTACACTTCAACAAATGTTTCAGCTCGTAGGTTTAAATTGCTTACTTCCTGTTTGGAATTTACTAGACTCTGTTTTCAGAGCGCGCCGGGTGGTCGAAAGTGTTTTCGGAATTATTTGTTCGAGATTCCGTGTATTTTATCGTCCATTAGTTGGTTCCCCGGAAAATTGCACTCTCCAAATCACTGCAGCACTTGTGAGTTTTACTGCACCACTAGCCAATTTCCTTCCATTAAATGCTAGTACCACCTAATTTTCAGATTCTTCATAATATCATGATGAAAAAGGTGGGCGTTGACAATGTGCTAACACGATATCCGCCACCGCAGACATCGGAAGAAAATCGCTCTGCCGCACGAAACGACAAAACTCTAACCGAAGCCAGGAGGCAGAGAATCAGCCTCGAGCAACATTTTGCGGAGAGGGATGGAGTTTAATGATATCTTCAAATATGATAGCAACTTGTTAAAATCAATTCGACAATAAACATTCATTTATTGACAATTGTCACAACATAACAGTTTCATAGGAAACAAGAGGGCATTAGGCACAACATCATTATCTAAGGAACAAAAGTGCGCTAATGTGAAGAACACGAGATCTCACATTTGATTCTGAACTTGGATGATATCCTTGGCAACGCGGAGTTGCAACTCGTCCACTTCTATTTTCCATTCGTGTGCGCGCATATCGTCAAGAGTCGCCATTTTGCGCAACGAATGCGCAAGATTCATGCCTGAAAGTTGAGCAATAGTAAAACTAGTGAATTAGTGGATAACTAATCAATCCAGTTTATCTAAAAACTTACAAGTGGCATCAAAACAGTCGTTGTTGTTGTCGTCTTTCTCATCCTTTAGTGCATTTACGAGGCCCTCGACCGCGGAAGAACTCTTGGTTGGCTTCTTCTTCCTCTCCTTCACTTTTCCCAGAGCCGAAACGGGGCGTGGAGTTGAATCGCAAACCTGAAATATCGATCTAAAATCGAAAATGGACGCAATGCTGTATGAATCTCACCTCAGAAGCTGCATATGATGTAGCCGATGAAGGTGTGTATGGCTGATAAGAAGAAGAACAAGTCTCCAGCATGTCATCAGCAGGTTCAAGGACCTCGACCTCAGCCGGGATGACACTTGTGTAACGAACTCTAAAAAACAGAAATTGATAACAAATCGGTAGATTTATTCTCCATAGCAGTGCATCAAACAGCGAACCCTGTATCAACTATAGGGTTGAGAAACTGCATGGAAGACCAGAAAGGCCACTCTTCAGCCTTCTTATTGACGTTCTCCGACGCTGCTACTCCAGACGCACGAGCGAGTTGCACACGTAACGTAGGTGTCGCGCAGATTCTTGAACACCTTCGTGAGGAAATCGACTCAAAAATGTATATGAGAGAAAATGTATATGAAAAAATGTGTATCTAAATAAACATACCAGGAAAAGAGCGCTCCAAAGCGTCTTCCATATCTTCAGCTACTGCTCTCCACGCAGTTGCTCGTTCGTAAGCGTGCTTGTGTTCCTCCAGACTGTCGTCCCATATTACGGGCTGTTCCCTCACGAATTCGACTAAGACGATTTTTTCCTCGTCTGTGAGTGCATGGTTTTCGCGACGTACAAACTCGGATTTTACCCTCTTGACTGGGAGGGTCATCGTAGATCTCCTAAAACTTAATAAAAATTAAACAAGTCAAAAATGAAACTAATCACAAATCAATGACGAGACTTTACTAGTTCATCTGAATGTGGAATGGAAAGAAATAAAAAAAGTAATCACAAAAAAAACTTACAAAGTTTTTACGGCGGCCGGCTGAACAAAGATATGTCGGGTCTGGCAACTTGCGAGGGCTGTAGAAATCCTAAAAACGAACAAGTCACAATGAAACTAATCACAAATCAATGACGAGACTTTACTAGTTCATCTGAAAGTGGAATGGAAAGAAATAAAAAAAGTAATCACAAAAAAAACTTACAAAGTTTATACGGCGGCCGGCTGAACAAAGATCCGTCGGGTCTGGCGACTTGCAAGAGTTGTAGAAATCCTAAAAACGAACAAATCACAATGAAACTAATCACAAATCAATGAGGAGACTTTACTAGTTCATCTGAAAGTGGAATGGAAAGAAATAAAAAAAGTAATCACAAAAAAAACTTACAAAGATTTTACGGCGGCCGGCTGAACAATGATCGGTCGGGTCTGGCGACTTGCGAGGGCTGTAGAAATCCTAAAAACGAACAAGTCACAATAAAACTAATCACAAATCAATGAGGAGACTTTACTAGTTCATCTGAAAGTGGAATGGAAAGAAATAAAAAAAGTAATCACAAAAAAAACTTACAAAGTTTTTACGGCGGCCGGCTGAACAATGATCGGTCGGGTCTGGCGACTTGCGAGGGCTGTAGAAATCCTAAAAACGAACAAGTCACAATAAAACTAATCACAAATCAATGAGGAGACTTCACTAGTTCATCTGAAAGTGGAATGGAAAGAGATAAAAAAAGTAATCACAAAAAAAACTTACAAAGTTTTTACGGCGGCCGGCTACAGTAGAATTGGTCGAGCCTGATGACGCGAGGCGAAATCCTAAAATCATAACAAACCTAGTAATAAAACAAGAATATCAAGGAACAATAAACTAATATGAATGCTACTAAACGAAATAGGAATTATAAGGGAGAAAACTTACAATTCAAAACCCAAAGCGGACCGAGGTGTGGCTGAGAAGAACACAATATGGAGTTTTTCTGAAACAAAGGCATTAAATCACTAACAAACAAAATCGTAAATTACGATTTCGATAAGATGCTATCATTCAAGGAAAACATGAATGAACGAGGATGGAACGGGACAAAACAAAAAAGTGAATGAGTGGAAGAAGCATGATATAAACACATATGTTGGGATCAGGGCATCACTGCCGCCGCTCAGAATCGCCGCCACCGCGCGGGGTTGCAAAGCGGCAGCGCCGTCCCAAGCGGCAGCCGCCGCCGCCGGCCGCTGTTGGATTCTGCCGTGACCAAGTCTAATCGACTCGCCGCGCCGCCTCGCGGCGCCGCGCGATCGATACCCTTCCATTGCATTCCGCCGCGACGATGCGCGGAGGGACTCTAATCGGCCCCTAACAACAAGGGTTCATAAACCCTTGATCGCAACTGGCTAGCCGCGTAGCAGAATTACTCGCCTTCATCGCCTGCTTCTGCACCTTTATACCTAGCAGCGTTTCAGAGCCGCATCGCGGGAGCTGTTCCGACACTCGAGAATCTCACGCTCTCAGAGTCTGCGATGGATTTATTTTCGACCATCGAAGAAGTAGGAGTTTATACCTCCTTGAGCTCGCCTAGCATATTGGAATTCTGATCTGATATTCTGGAAATTTTTTTGTCCTGTTTTTGCAGTTCGAAACGTCACGCTGTTCGATGCAAGCGAAGTGATCCCGAGTGAAATTATAGCCGCAAAAGGCGCAGCAACTCCTCTCTTGGTGTTTAGAGAGCCCCTATTCCCTCATTCCTTGCTAGCTTACCGTAATTCGTCAGAGTACAACTACAGAACCCATTTATCGCGCTGAGCAGCTGCACCTGAAGAATTTCGTCTGGTGGAAGCACAGTCGATCGCGAACGTTTTGGTGGCGAACTTGCCGCACATATCGATTGACGTGCCTGGCCCCGCCGCGAACAGGAATACTGTGGCTTGGGGCAGGGCGGGAAGTTTTTTTCACCATTACTGTTTTCATTCGTGTTAGAGAGGGCTCAAACTGCTTGTTTTTGTGCCTTATAATTACGGCTAGCGTAGTCACCTAAGTCAGATAAAGCCACCGATTCCTCTTGCTCCGGTTTTAAAAAGTTTCCGGGAGATGAGCGAGAAGAGCGAAAGATTGTCCGGTTCCGGCAGCAAAAAGAGGTTAAAAGTGCAACTGACGAATTGAAGAGGCAGTACGAGCAAGGCAACAACGATGAATCTGTTCTGGTACATATGTAAGCAGTTATTATTCTCTTGTTAACCTCTGTTGTTAAGTGGTGGTTTTTTAGGGTTTGTTGATCGAACTCACAGTTCATGGCGGCGTGGATCCCCGCGTGAGATGATGAAAGGGCAGCCATGCATTTCGAGCTATGGATTCGATCCACAAGCAGAAGGTTGGTGAGTGAAGTTCAAGTTTATTTTTTCATATTTACTGCTAAATGTTTGTTAGCATTTTAGGAATTATGTGGACTATCGCTGAATTTATTCTTGAAAGACTGATATACTCTCTTCTTTCTGTCCTCCTCACTTAAAGGCAGTGTCCTTGATAAAAACCATGTCTGCTTTTCTGGCGGAGATCTAAATTATCTCTACTCTAGTAAATTACATGTAGTATAAGTGTAACATAATTAAAATTTCTCCAGCGTCTGAAGGCCTCTGCTGAACAAATTTTGCAAACCTGCACAGCATACGGGCCACCTCATACCTTACAAGGGAATCGTTTAGAGTGGTAAACGTATCTGCGAAAACGACCAGTATCGTTAGTATCTCTTCTGGCTTAATAGTAAAAATGCGCAGTATACCGCCTCGATCTGCAGGTTCGAACAAGTTGTGAGCATTTTTCAAGCTTCGCGAAAAGGCAAGAGTACTTACTCATCACGCATTTTTTTGCGAGTTTCAAAAAATTTTCTCGGATATACCCTGAAACTTGTATGTAGGGGTAATCTAGGGTGGTGAACACGAATTTGCAGTCCTTTCTTCGAAGTTTCGAGGTTCACTGTAGGTTACGGTAGGCAACATGTCATTTAGAGGCAGAAGCCACTTTAGTATTTTGAAAATCGACGAGCGGACGTTAAATTCGTATTCTCCACCCTGAATAACCCCCGTACACAAATTTTGAGTAAAATCTGAGATTTTGATCAAACTACAGTATACCCACCGTAATCTATGGTTTCCGTTTTCGTTCTAGTCTGACGCATGGACCAGGCGGCTGGCCGTGCTGGGTTGGCGGCCTCACTGAAAGATGGGGTTTCGATTCGCGCGGGGTGATCTACCGTCGCGGCCCCGTCCATTCCTCAGACTAAAATGATTGCGCGAACTCTACTGTGATTTGCAAAAAATCGATAAATGGACTCTAGGTCCGTGTTCAGCACTCCAGATAACCCCCAGAGGGACAATTTGAGCAATATCTACCGTAGCACTCTGAAAATCTCGAAAGTGGCGTTTTTCTCTCGAAATTTTCCCCGGTTGAGAAGCTTCGAACGAAATTAGCCGAAAACTTTGGAAAATCGACTACTAAGCCACAGATTCGTGATCAGCGCCCCAAAAAAACCCCTGGGAGAATTTTAAGTCAAATCTGGAAGATTTTTTAAAACGCTTCCAGAGACCTTTAATAGGTATAAATATTCGCCCAACTGAAAATCCGTAAGTCCAAAACGCCGTCAGTCTGGACAAAGTATGGAAAATGCGCCTTCACCCAAATTTCGCTCAGGGGGGTAATTTTGGGCGCTGAACACATTTAAGAGGTCCGTTTCTGAATTTTCAAAAGATTAGTGCCTTTTTTGGAGGGTACAAAAAGCATGAAAAACGACTTTTCAGGCTTGTAACTCCTTGGAACCTGCAGCTCGGGGCTGGATACTACGCAGTTTTACTATTGAGCCACAAGAGATACTAACGGTACTAGTCGTTTCGGTAGATGCGGTTACCACTCTAAACACTTCTCTTGTTAGCCATGAGCGCAGGCCCGTTGGAATGACATTCGACAGGGTGGTCACTCGCCCTGGCCGAGTCGTTGATCTCTCGCTCCCCATGATTCGTTTTATTCGTGGGGAGGATTAGAGGAAGCGACATGCAATATCTTTGGAGCAAGCTTGAACCCACTGCTTCTTGTATGAACTGTGAGATCCAAGCTTGCTCCATCAATCATAAAGCAGCGAGCTTTAAGCTTCTGGGACGTCCGTGAGTGCTAAAAGCTTGCTGATTCGTACCTGAAGCAGTAGCCTGGAACTTGCAGTGCAGCTCCAACCCTTAAAGCATCGAGCTTCAACTTGCATCTCTAATTGAGTTACAAGAAAAATAAGTGTATGTTAGTGTAATAAAAGTGTAGGTTACATGCGATACAAAGGTAATATACTTGAATGTCTCAAGTATCTTGCACTTTATATTACATGTAACATTTTTATTTTTCTGAGTACGGCCCCAAAGTTGGACACCCGTCAGCTCGTCACACCCCAGATGCACTTTCCACGCCCACCGATGTGAGCAAATGAATGCTCGAGATTGGGAGATCAGCTATGGTTTCCGATCAATAGCCTTGTTTTCCCTCTATTAGCAACTTCTCTCTCTACCCAGGTCAGCTCGCAAACATCCGCTGCAAAAGACGGAAGTTACAAGCCTCGGACAACTCGTCCACCATGCTTGCCTAGCTCAATTTTTGCGGGACGATAACTCCGTTCCTAGAAGGTCTTGTACGATTTTAAAAACATCATTGGAATCAGCATGAGACCGTCTTCAAGATATGCGGAAAAGCAGAAGAACGAGTCTTATCGTGAACCTTGCCTTTAACATACTCATCAATTCTTCACTACTGATGACTGCGACCGTTTTCTGTTCCTTTCACTCACAGCTCCAGCTGTATGCGATACGTTCATCTTTCTTCGAGCTCTCCAAGTTGCCCTCGGCAAGCGTTCCCATCCGCACAGAGCTTAGAAATGTGTGGCACCAGTGTCAAGCGGGGTTGCGAAATTTCGCAACGGGAGTTCTGGGTGGTGGGGTCGCAAAAGTTCTGGCCCGAAAATTAAGGTAAGAGGAGTAGCGGAATTTCGGACCAAAAATAAAAATTTGGTGAAGATATCCCATGAACTCTAGCATAAAACCTCGACCACCGAAGGAAAGGACCATAGAATTGCTCAGGTTCTGCACGCTTGAGCCCAACTACTTAACGAATTTTCGGCGTCTGATAGTTTCAGTAATCAAAAGTAAACTGCTCAGAAATCCCGCCTCGCGTGGGGTCGCAAAAAGTTTAGATTTTGGAGGAAACTGATGGCGGATGGGGGGTCGCTCCGATTTTGGAAAATTACGCAACGCCCCGCTTGACCCTGTATGGCATAAAGCCAAGCTGTCTACAGGCTATAAAATGGCGAAAATTCACATGGTTTCTACGCCTGCTGGTGCGGAGCGGAGGTTAGAGACAGTGAGAGAGTGAAGGGCAGACGGAGGCTTAGGCGCGGTGCGCGCCGCCTCGCGCCTCGAGTGATGTGAATTACGACGTTTTATAGAGGATACGCAGCTTTTGCACACCTTGCGTGGTGCTGTATTGTAGAGGGTATAAGGGCCGTTTAATGTCGCTCAGTTTTTATCTATACCCGAACTAATTACTGAATTTTATGCAAATATACCTGACAAGGTGCGCACCCACGCCGCTTCGCAGCTTACTTATGGGCGTGCTCTAGGATCCATGGATTGTGTGAATTGCAGAGCAGAGCTTCGCTGTGCTCAACAGCCTTGACCCCAAAGAGTACCGCACAAATGTTTCGCAGAAAAAGCGTTTTGCGGCGTTTTTCGCGCTCTCAATAAGCCGCATCGCCATAACTTGCTTCAGCGTGGTCCCATTTCGATTTCGAAGTAATTTTTGAAATGCTTTCATTGAGTCCCATACGACAGTGTTATTAACTCTAGAAGTGCATCCAAAAATGCATATTTGCACTGCAAAATCCCTCATTATGAATTGATCAAACGATCACGATAGCAGAAATCTTTCATGTTTTGACCTGTGATCGATGTGAATTTTCGACGTAAATACGCATTTTGCAACAGGATACCGGAGTCGCAAAGACTCTCTACACATACCATTGTAATTGCCAACTGAGAGGAACATGAAAACTACCTCAAAAAATAATTTCGTCAATTTTGAAGCGAGATATGGCGATGTGGGGCGCTTTCGCTGATAAATATTGCCGTGACTCTTCCGCTACTGCCCGCGACTCGACAGCGACTCCCCGGGAACTCTTCCGCGACGTTACCGCGATTTTGTCAATGAAGAATCTTCCGCGGTTCTACTCCGCATTTTGTCAATGAAGAATCTTCCGCGGTTCTGCCCCCGAATCGGCGTCGAGCCGGAGGAGTTGCGGCGGAATCGCGGCAATATTTCTCAGAGTTGTATGTGCAAAAAACACCACAAAACACTTTTGTTCCAAAAAAAACTTGCGCGATAGTAAACGTTTTCACGAGAATCAGTTGCACTGTGCTCGATCAAGCTCACACACTAATTTTGCAATGCAACGCATAACCCTTCACAGTCTGACACAGATTGGAAAGAAGATAATTTGCGGAGAAAGTTATGTCACACTTCTTCATGGATTGATGAACTGATCGTGGTAGATTGATGTCCTGCCCAGTTCTTGAGCTCATCCCAAAAGCTCTCTCTTCAGAAAGCGATTATGTTTGTACAGATGAAGCAGTAGGCACGAATGAAGCAAGATATATGGAGTAGAACAGTACTCATCTCAGATCTGACTGTTCTCTTGTTTGCTCATTGACACGGAAACGAAGTCAATCCCCATTGCTCCATACGTGGACAGTGTGCATGACGGCCGGGTGTCAGTTGTTAATCAACGGCCGACAAAATTTCCGTTCATTCCTACACACACAGACTAAGACAAATTAGTAGGATCTTCGTTGGTTTCACTCGTAGGTTTTATCCTTAATAGGTCATTCTATTATACAAGGATGGTCAAGCGGGCAGTTGTCTTGGATCTCGACAGGGCTACGGCCCCTCTGTCCATAATGTTTTGCTACAACAGTTGTTTTTTTTGGAATTTTTCTACAACCCACCACCGTCACACGTTGTCTTGCGAGACAACAATCGCTTGACCCTCCCTACAAGGTCTGACACGAAGGACGTATACCATCTGAATTGTAATTCACGACCATTTCAAAGCTGTATTCTGATGACAGGTAGGGTGCTACCGGAGGACCTCGTCCACAGGTCCTGACAAGTCTGTGAAGAATCGCTCAAGTGTTCCAGAACCGTGAGCAGATGTTTTAGGTATTTAAGGCTCGGGGCGTTCACGCGACACGATGATAATCGTGCTGGGAAACAGATACGGAAGATACGAAACAGACATATTCGTTCGGAATTTTTCGAACAAATTTCGAAAAATTTTCCAAATTCTTGACGAGTTTCGAAAAAAATACGAAATTTCAAAAAAAAAATCGAAATTCCGATTAGTTTCGTATTTCGTTCGTTCGACCTCCAAATATTCGAGTTTTTCGGAATTCGTTCGTTCGAAATTTTTCGATCGAATTTTTTTCATTTTTCGTTCGTTCGGAAAGATTTCGAACGAAAAAGTTTCGATTTTTGTTCGTTCGACATTTTTCTCGAAATTGTACAACTATAGTATGTTCGTTGTTTTTTAGACGAATTATTCCTTGTGGAGAGGAGGAAAAAGCAGATTCAGGAGAACGGTGGAGCAGCAGCACCATCTACTAATGTACATAAAGCAGCCCAGCGAGAAATCTGGTGGCTAAGACGAATACGAAGGATTTTTCGGGTTTTCCGCTTACAGGCACGCTCGTAGCGCTAAAAATGGACGCAGAGGTTCCGTAATCCCGCGCGTAAATTAAGCAGCGCTGGCTGCATGGTTGCCAACTTTGTCATATTCTGCGCTTCTCCGGGTCAAATTTTGGTCCGCAATTGCGTCTCGACACACTTTGCGGCCGCACGCTCCCGAGTCGGAAGTTTCCAGCGCAGCAGTAGCAGCCGCCGATTGGTTGACTCTAGGTGGGTTTTGGAAACTGCAAATTTAAAAGGTTTGGAGAAAACTGTATAAAAAAGCCACATCCAGTCGGCTTTGGCGCTGGAAATTCGAACGACTCGGGCGCGTGCAAAGCGTCCCGAGACGCAATAGCGGACCGGAATTCGGCCTCGAGAAGCGCAGTATCTTACGGCGGGCACTAGTTTTTCGCAAATGACTTCCCGCCCAGGTAAAATTCAGTCAGGAGACGTGTGAAAAATGTCGAAGACTGTTTTTTCATAAATTAGCAGGCGGGGTTGATTCTTGTTGTACAGCTGTAAGAAGATAACTGTCGCAATGTATAGACGGTACTCAAACCTAAGGTACTTTTTTGCCGTTAAGAAATAGAATGTTTTTCTACTAACGTTTCAAGATTGTATGAATGAAATTGTCCTTCCGTGACCGAGAGTTTCATAACTTTCAAAAAAATGTCTTTGTTTTGCGGATCATTTTTCGATCTTACGCGACTCGTGTCGCTTTCTTTATCGCGACCGAGTCATGCTGCTCTACAATTAACATGAAACATAGCTCTATTATCAACTGTTACCTCCACGCGACCGCTTGCGAACCAGACTAATGGTGGAAAACCAGGCTGATCAGATAATAGGGGGATCGCCGTAAGATATGTGACAAAGTCCGCAGTCATTTTTCAAAAATTTTCGAACGCTTTTTAATTTAGGTGCAGGATTACGGTAGCCCTGCGTCCATTTTGATCGGTAGGAGCGTGCTTGTCTTCCATTCTTAACAAGAAGTTAATGATCGACTTCTACATTTCAGCTCCTCTAAGGCCGTTAATAATTGCTCGTTCGCAGCAGCAGAAGGCAGTGTTTGGGCTAGGTCATCCATCCATTTCGACTATGACTGTTGATGTGTGGTACAAGCAGGGGTTTGGAAATGCTCCAACGAAAGCATTGTGATGAAAGGTGGGCCGATAGTTTTGTTGATGCGAAATGGATGGTTATGAAGGTGTGATTGTGATTTAAGTGACGGGAAAACGGCATGTTTGACGATTCGTGAGGAAAAGGAAGAGGATGACCGAGAAAGAGCAAGGCTGATGAGTTGAGACGAATACAAAGATGATGATCGTCGAGGATGGGCTAATACGCACAACAAGGGTTGATGTGTGTGTGTTTTTTTCAAGCAATTTTCGATGTTTTAAACGTGTACACCCAGGCAGCATTATAGTTGTACAATTTCGAAAAAAATGTCGAACGAACGAAAAATTTAAAAATTTCGTTTGAAACAATTTTGAGCTAACGAAAAATGAAAAAATTTTGTTCGAAAAAATTTCGAACGAACGATTTTCGAAACTAATCGAAATTTCGCTTTTTTTTCGTAATTTCGATTTTTTTTCGAAATTTGTTCGAAAGTATTCCGACGAATGAATTTCGGAAAAATTTCGAAAAATCGGATAAATTGACAAATTTTCGTTCAAAAACATTTCGGACGAACGAAATTCGAAAAAAATTGGTTCGACGAATTTTCGAACGAACTGAAAAAATTTTCGAAAATTCTTTCGAAAATTTCGTTCGTGTACAACCATAGGCAGCATCCTAGTAACCCTGTGCGTGTTTTGCTGGTAGCGGATGTACCTGATATAGTCGTTCTATATAACTATCATTGTTTTATTTTTTTCGAGTGTCCTAAGGATTGTTTGAGTTGCAGATTGGTTTCGCGGGAGTATACAATGTGTCACTACTTCGACTTGAACGTTCCATCGCAGCGGTTAATCAACGGTCTTGATAAGAATGTATAGCATTTTGAGCTCTCAGAAGATATTATTTCAATAGGATTTCTCTCAGCTGGTGATGGATTATTGGAGGAAGGGACGCGGTGAGTATGCTGCATAAGATTTTCTGGTTACATCATGTGGTATTCAGCCTTGCAGTGTTTAGATTCGGAGTCATCGAACAAGGACGATGACGATCTACCTTTGAATGCCAAGAATGCATTGGATAACACTTATGAGGTAGCCAGCGTTCACAACCACTGTTCTCAGAAGGCGTGTGAAGTCGGAAATTATTTCCAAGTTGAGGAGGGTCCAGCCGCTAAAAAAGGCTGGAAAGCTTTGGGGAGATATTCTGACGTAGCTAAGTTCGTTGCAGAGAGGATCTCGCATATGCTTGAATAAGAAAAATGCGAGTCTTTTTATAGTGCCCATGCAGCTTCTTTTGAGCAAGTGACCCTTATTCTCGATTAAGAATGAAGATCGAGTTGCGCGCAGTGTGGAATCATATCATGTCTCGTCGGGCTACGTTCGTTTAGATAAAAAAGAATTTGTTTACAGGACGTTCAGGGGAAGCAGTAAAATATTTGGTTCACTCGCAGCCGGAAAAGCGGGGCAGCGGAAGACCGACCCCCAACTTTAAGAATTTTCAGGTTTTGAAAAAAAAAGACGAAAAGCGTACAGGAAACTCCCTACAGAATGATACCACAAAGTCCGGAGAGGAAAATTCTCTGAAATCCAAATCACGTGACAGCTAACGTTCGAATCCGGCACTTTCGCAAAACGGCAAGACGATTTTTTTTAGTTTTTACAATTTTTCTCTCTCGTGATATTCAGTCCTCAAAGTGTACTTCGTAACATCACTAGCATCTCCCCTCATAAGACAATTTGGATTCCCCTTTTTTAAATTTTGAGGGCAGCAGACACCCCCAAAAATGATATCGATTTTATGCAATAAATAGAAGGTCTGAAGCTGGTAGTATGGAAAATTAATTAAAAAATTGACGAAAACTGCATGCAATAGCACAGTTGACGGCTGTTTTTGCTATGTGGTGAAAGTGGACGAGTAACACAGCGCGTGGTTGAAATAGCGAATATTAGCGACGAAACGGTTGAGATAGAGGAGCCTATAGACACCTACAGCTCGTACTAGAACGCTCACCTTGTTGGAAGCATAAAAACCCGCCAGAAGGACCGTATTAGTATACTAAGGGGCGGGGTTGACGAAATGTCCCGTTTTGCATTGATCAAATTTCGTAATTTTATCTAGTTTTTGACGCTTCCAACGGCTTGAGCGCTCGACTAGGGACCATACGACCCCAGTAACGTAGTTATGGATCTCAACAACTTTTTCGACCGTGTCTGCTGCCTTTAACTAAGTGCTTAATGGGCCATCGGATAACGCGCTAGAATGCTGTGACATCGAAGTATCCATGGTCTGGGAGGTCACTCGCAGTGCTGAACACGATAACGAGGTTCATTTTCGTTTCAACGAAAAATCAAACGATGTGTTTGAGTAAAAAAATGAAGATTTTCATTTTTTTCAGTTGCAAAAAAACTAGGAAAATTTTTGAGCTAAGGGAGCGGAAATTTTTGGAAATTCTCACTAAGTTTTGATCTTCAGGGGGTCGTAGCTCCGGCGAGGTTTAGCTAAACGGCCTGCCGAACACTGGCCAACCCGGTTATGATTTCATCGGGACCTTTCATTCAAGTCTCTCGAACATTTCACGGTGTTATGATCTACCTGAAGGCCATTACAAAATTTTTCGAGTGCTTTTCGAAGAACCTCTGAGACAGCTGTAACACCTGTGGGAATTTCCTAGTAATTGGCTATATGCATTAAATCTTCCTGTCCTTCAAATAATTTTCTGGGAGGCTGTAGTGAACAATTAAAGTGTTCTGAAAACTTACCCCGTATACGAAGAGTCCTCCAAATGAGTGTGGTTTCTGAAGAGTGGCGCACCAGTAGAAACAATCATAAAACTAGCCGTAATACCTTTTTTGTCCCTTTAATCTAGTATCATTTCACTGGAATCTCACTGCAAAAATGCCAATAAAGTTCGTTTCGACCCTTACTTCAGACGAACTTTATTGGTACAGTCTTCCCAGGTCTCTTCAGTGAAGAAGAAGACTTTCATCCGTTTGAAACTTTTGGCGAATATTGTTGCATTAAAATTTGTAATTTATTAGCAAAAGTAGTCAGGTGAAATTTTTTCTGAAGGGCTCAAGAGAAAAAGTCGTAAAAAGGAAAATTCTCTAAAGGATCGTTAATTATAACAGGAAGAGTATTATTCATAACTTACATACTTGCGACTTTGTCGCTCTTGCAACAATATAAAATGAGCCATTTAATCTCGCAGGTAAACCATGAGATGAGAAAGCGGTCGACCATAATGTGTAGAAGATAATGGAAAATGGATTTGCCTTCGGTTTGATTCCGTAATCATTTTCATGATGATGACTGTGTGCTATTATCAACTAGTTGTCTTATCATTTTGTGAAGCTGCTTCAAACTTGTATTTAACCCGTATTTGAGTAATATGAATGAATTCTTATTTATACATTTCAATATACTAATATGTATAACGTTTTTAGAATAGGCGTTTCTACATAACAAACTTTTCAAGTACTTAACACGATCAATGAAATCGTTAAATAAATTAGAAGTCCTAGCTACTCTTAGCACCTCTGTATATATAACAGATGATTTAATACGAATTGAAATCTTCGAATGAAAATATGGAAAACGTATTACACTGAATTTAAAGTTATCTGTTTTATTGAAAGGTTTGGTTATAATCACATTATTTATTATCTTCAAGTCAAGGTCCAAATAATTACAATGGTATTCATTGAAGTGAGTCTTTTCTAAACTCACTGTATTTTTGTATATATTTTGTAGCCTATCAAGAATGTAGTTTTGGCTACGGTTGTGAATAAGAAAGAGATTATCCATATATCTATAGGGATAAAACGTTTTATGGGAAGAAATTTTCTCCATTGAGAATTCATATTTAAAGATTGAAAGCGTTAAATCGGCAACTAAGGGACTAAAGTTACCACCTTGTGGAACTCTATTGATTTGTTTATATATAATTTGTCCAAAGGTGCAGAAGCAGTTCTTGAGCAAATAATCAGTAAAATATACAAGATCTGTAGCGGTATAGTACCTGTGCTTATTAGATTTAACTTCATTAGTGTAGTATATAGTTTTATACCCATTAAAAGCAATGTACTTTTTACCTGCGTTCTTGAAGCAAATTTGTAGCAATTTTTTAATATTTTTACATATAACATCATGGGGTAAATTTGTAAACATGTTAGTGAAATCAGCAGAGAATAGTTTTTTCTCTTTCATCTCTAAGTCTGTGAGTTTATTGCTTATATTTATGTCACTAATCGACCAATAATCAATGAAATTTTTATTTCTGCTTTTAATAGATTTGTTATATTTTTTGAAGTGATCTTTTATGTAGGTGAAAATATTTTTTTAGTTCCTCTGATAATGGTTTGTTTATTCCATTACAATTTCCAGTGATGAATCTAAATTTACCTGGACTTTTATGGAGCTTCGGTACACAATAAATGTGTGGAATATTAGCATCAGGAATCACCCTAATTTTCATATTGTTATAAAGTGTTCTGTATCTATTAAATATGTCATCAATAGTTTCTCTATCAAATTTTTCACATGTATTGTCACTGTCTCTTATATTGAAATTATTATTTTGATAGCTAATACCCATTTCTGTGCCCATTGTCTGCAGATAGTATTTTTTACAAGTAGAACTATCATTATTGCTTGCTTTATCAAGAGGACATATGATAAAATTGTTCTTGAGTTCATCCAATTCAAATCTATTATATTCATATAAGTATTCATCATTCAAGTTATTGTAATGAAGAAAAGGTTTGAACTAATTTTTGATGTTTGTCTTGAGCCAACTATTCATATCAACAAGGATATTGTCATCAGTCATTCTATATTTGACTGAAACTGTCCTTACAAATGTATCCACTACATTATCAATCCATCTATGAATATCTCTTCTAGTAGTTTTATTATTTTGGATATATTTAGTACCGAAACTCAGGATCCTTCTAAGACTTTCATCAGACACCCTAGTAAGGTCTCCAGTTATAACATGTCCGTGTTTCTTATCTACATATTTCTTATATCTTGATATATTACATATGCAATCTTGTTGAAATTGTCTGTGCAAGCTATCGAGATTGAGACTCCTCAGAGCATTATTATAGTTGATAACTTTTTTTGAAAAAGGAGGCAGGTAAGTATATATCACCCTGGAAGGCAGGTATGTGACATTAGTGCCATTTTTAATTAGATCACTTAAATAAATATCATTAAAGATTCTATTAATATTGGAAAAAATGTGAATAGCTGAAATTTAAAATACTGACTATACGTGTATATAAGTATTCAATATATGAACACTAAGACATTCTGAAAATATTGAGATAGGTGTTCTGAAAGAAAAGTTGTCAAATTATAAGTTGTAAATATAACATGAATTGTGTACATGAAGTACTGTACAAGGAGGTACTCAAAAAAGTCCATGTGTACCTTAAATGACTAATTGAATAATCAAAATATTTAGGATATTATTCACTGAAAAGAACAGAAGTCAAACCGTCTAGCGCGATGGGGCGACCACAGGCCGGTGCCAAGTCTACTATTCAGACCTGGGTTTTGTTGGAGGATAATAATGAGGCTATATCGTCTAGCACGACGAATATGTTAGCCCTGAAAAATTGTGAAAGAGTACAAGAAGAAAGATTTGGTTGACATTTGTCTGCGTAAGCATTAAGTGTGTATAAATTGATGTTAAGGAAAATCAAATTGAAAAAGAAAGACTTGTTTGGATAAGTTCAGGATCTAATCCATTTATGAACTGATGAAGTTTGTTAAAACTGATTGCTTATTAGTGTGTATGTAAATGAAAACAAGATTAGTTGAATAATGATTGAAAGTAAGGTTATCGAAAAACGCAGAATACTGCGTGATAATAATAAAACATGCCATTAGTATTGTTATCATCATGATTTTTTGCTATAAATATTGTGATAGTAATATAGCTTAACCCACTTATGGTACTAACAAAAAATGGCAAGTTAACGTGTTGATGGTACACTAAACCGTGTTCATGCATGATAGGGTGAAATGATAAGGAATGGTGGTATGGGGTTTATAAAAAGGGAAAGGCAAGAGAGGTTCTTCTTTTGTCTCGATCAACAGCACACTTCACAGCTCGAAGATTCGACAACACTTGGAGATTCGACAACGCTCGACGAAGACAACACTCGACAACATTCGACAACGCTCATCGTCGCTGTGCACCCATCTTCTGGTGCCAAGCTCAGAAGATATATCAGGCGATTACTGCTGTGAAGAACGAAATGAACTTGTGCTTTACAATTCGTGTTCTTGCAAAGAGAGGGCGGAAATTGCACACACACAACATCATTCACTCACCTCTCTAGCTGTCAGACTTCGACGTCTTAATAATTTCCACTCCCAAGTTTTGATTTTTTCATGAGAGGTTTCTATCAACCCACTATGAAGAAACCTGTCGTAGCAGTTTGCAGTTTTTTTCTTAACGTGTACCCTGATTTCAAAGAAATGCGAAATGGGAAATCTGGATTGCAGACTGGTCTACTACTATTTTTTAACATCAAATGTTGTTAATCTCTTACATTACCGTTTCAGTTCCGCAGAACGGCTGAGTCAAGAGAAAAAGGCGGCATTTGATGGAGATGATTTATTCGGGGATTCTCCAATTGATCTTTCAGGGGAACCCCCGTTTGGTGAACGTAGTCCGGAAGATAATTGGTACTCCCGCGGTCGAGATAATCCTCTCAACGCGATGAACAGGAGAGGAGCTTCTAATCAACTTTCAAAACCTTTGTGTTCATGACGCGATTCATTCTTTTAGGTTCTTATTCGAGTCACCCTAGTTCTGAGGCTACCTCTAGTCGTGGCATGGTCAGTTTTTCCGTGGTATGGTCGAGGTGGATTTGTGGACAGGGTAAAGGGCAATGACCGAAGGCGCTCATGGACGGGCAAGGTGCGTGTCGTACTCAGGCACGACCGATGGCCGAACCGTTTTTTTCTGCCACGTCGGGGCAAACGAGAGACATTTTGGCAAAGCTCCGCCTTCCAGTTTTCCACGAGAGAAACGGGAGACGTCGGGGGTTGGCGCCGTGGTAATCAATCAACTCGATTGGGCCGACAGCAAAACGAAACATTGCGAAATTTGGGAAGGGTTGCCAACACAGGCACTGGTTCGATTCGAGCGCCGTCAGAACGAGGTTGGACCGTTGAACCGCTCTGGCTCGAAACGAAAAAAGGGGCGGGGTCAACCCGAAACGTGGTTCGTTCGTTTCGGGAATGACATCGGTCCACCTCTCAAAGCCGGGATTACAGTCTCGATGATTTCGTAACTACTCCGTGGATCGTGCGTCGGCCCACCTCTGATAGCCGGGACTGCAGTCTCGGCGATGACGTCATGCCTTCGTGGATCGTGGTTCGGTCCACCTTTCATAGCAGGGATTCTATGATGACGTCATCATCTTGTTAACATCGATTCTACGCCCTATACCCTTCATAGCTGTCATCGCGATGACGTCATCATTGATTTTCGAGGCATGGTGGCTGTATGGCTTTGCCACCATACTCGAAAAATCAAGCATGACATCCTCGCGGTGACCGCTATGAAGGGTGTGGGCCTAGAATCGATGCCAGCAAGGTACTGACGTCCTGGTTTTAACCATGAGAATCCTACACTTAAACGAATACTTGAGGTTATTAACTTTCGACAATCAGTTTTCTAGTGAATCGTTTCCACTGATTTATAGTTCAGAGCTTTTGTTCATTCTTGCCCTGCTTTTCTTCTCATACTGTCGTTTTCAGAGCTAAATTCCGGTCCGCTAATGCGGATTACCGCTCTTGCATCATGCAACACTGTTATAATCGTGCTGGAGAAAAGGTGAATCGTGCCGAGACTAACAAGGGAACTATTTTTAGTCAGCCTGGCCACTCCGGATGAAATTTACATTTTTAGAACCGTTTTCGGCATAGAATCCGATTACGATCTTCGCAGCTGCTTAAAACACTCTAAAAAAAGTTATACGTGTTTGTCAAAGCCTGGGGGGCAAGGTAAGGGGCGTCCCTATAAAATTTTCAGGGTGTTTTGCGAAAAATTTTGGATTCGGCTTGAAGCTAGTATGCAGGGATAGTCTGGGGTGCTGAACACGAATCTGTCCGTTTGTCGAAATTCTGAAGTATGTTAAAGGTTACGATAGGTACCATGCCATTTAGGCGGTAAAGCCTACCTTAGTATTTCGAAAATCGACACCAGGACACTAAATCCGTATTCACCACCCCGGATAACCCCCGCATACAAATTTTGAGTCAAATCTGAGACTGATCGAACTACCGAACACCCATACGAAATCTACCGTAACCTGCCGAAAATTGATGAACGGACCTCAGACTCATGCTCAGCACTCCAAATAACCATCAGAGAAACAATTTGAGCCAAGTCTATCGTAGCACTCCGGAAATCGTCAAAAGTCGCGATTTGCCATGAAATTCTCCCCGGATGGGAAGCTTCAAACTAATCTAGTCGAAAACTTCGGAAAATCGACAAAGAAACCCCAGATTCGTGTTCAGCGCCCCAAATAATCCACCTGGGAGGATTTTAAGTTAAATCTGGAACACTTTCTTAGAATTTATACCAGAGCCTTGTAATTGGAAAAAATGAACATCCAACCAAAAATCCGTCGAAGTCCAAAAACGCTATCAGTCTGCACTAAATTCAGAAAATGTTGCCTTCACCCAAAGTTACCTCAGTGGGTAGTTTTGGGCGGTGAGCACAACATACTTAGCGGTGCCTGAAGGCCACAACTGCGCTGACGGGGCTCCCATTGGGTGAAATTTTAAGTTGGGTGCTGATCTCTTCCGACCTTTTCCCCATGATGGAAAGATGCTCAGAACGACGCGGTCATCTCGCGACGCTGAGCAAAGAACAATTAGGGCGAAATCGGTGCAGTTCACTGTGTTGTCACCATGGGTTAAATCTCATGAATTTCGCACTGATAAAAGCGAACAGCTCAAGGTTTCCTCGCTTTCCCATATTGCTTCTTTTCTCAACGAGAAAAAAGGACGAAAATCGACTAACACACACTTTCGAGTAGTAGGCTTTTATTCGTATTTTTAATTATGTACTGCTGTTCTCGCAAACACATTCCGGTACGCACTTGCGGACAACGGCTGTTGAGTATCACATATGTACAGTCGGCATGGATCCTAATGATACTTTGTGAACCCTAATGAAGGTTGGCGCAAACTCGGTGCCATATGCAATCACATAGGTGCACCGAAATTGTCCCAACCTTCAATATGGAACGCAGAGTATCATTAGTGTCCATGTCGACCTACCTCTTAATCACTGACTCCTAACAACGGAATGCCAATTTAATACAAGAAATGACGTTCCGAAATGCTCGATTCTCAATAATCCTTTGGTTTCTGAGACGGGGTTCGCTGTAGAAAGTTTTAGGTCCGCCGATAGAGGACCACTTTTGTGATCTTCTTGACAACAGTATTGGGGAAAATCAGCAAGAAACTGGTGAGAAAAATATAAAGGTCTTAATTTTGAGAGTGATAGAGGCTCACAGCCATTTCAAAACACGGTCTCTCTTTACCACCCAATACCTACCATTTGAAGTGATAGCATTCAAGAAAATTTGCCATTTAGTTGTGGAGCACCAGTTTAGAAAGGTGTAATGCCAGAATTAACAGGACGTTTCAATTAGTTTCGACACTTTTGCAGCAGTGCTTTCCAAATTTTGGCTATATTAAAGGCAGTGTTCACGATGATTTTCGTTCCCGAGATTTCCACTCAAAACAAAGCGTTGGCCACCGAGTGTTACAGAAATTGCGAAGAAGCGGCGAGAAACGCACTAGAACGTCATATTCCAGTGACATTAATCTCTGGCCTGGACTAGTTTTCCAGTTGTATGAACATGTTCACGGTGGTTGTCACCGGTGAAAAATGGGATCAGTCAAAAATGGAAGAACATTCCAGGCAAAATAGTACTAGTTTGGGTCCGAAAAAAAGAACGGAACAACAGAAAGCAAATAATTGTAAAGGACGGACCCACAAGTGATTTCATTGCCACAACGAACAGTTCCTGTGAGAGTAAAGGATTTCGTGACCTTCTGGTGCGTTTTTCTCGATTCCTTCGTCATTTATGTTCTACCCGGGGCCAAACAATCGATTTAGCTATTAATCTCAAAATCGAAGATTATCATGAACACTGCCTTTAAGGATCAGATCTGGATCTCCCTTCAGAAAAAAACTCAACTTTTTTCACCGTTGGCACTGCCTTAAACCGGGTAAGGAGAACATTCTTTCCGCTCTCTGATGCACAAAGGTAGACTTTTTGTGGCTGGAATGGATTTGACTCAAATCATACTCTTAACCACCCTGCTAGAAGAGATTGACCTTGCACTAATGAATGCATCAAAATCTATTTCTGAAAAGCCAAACGCTGAAACACCAAGAGGAAACATGAAAAGTTCCACGAAAAGAAATACACGGAAATCAGTAGTGAGAATGCGAAAAGGTGGTTCTATGTGAGGTCGAATTAGGATTTATTCAGCTACAGGTAAGGCGAGGAATGGTTTTATTTAGCTAAAAAGTTGCTGAAGTTCGATCCAGTAAAAATTTCGATAAATTTCAGGGATCAAGTCGGTAAATGGGTGAATCAAAATTTCCCGAAAACGACCGGTAAATCGATAAGGCTGTAAACGGTAAGTGCACACCCCTGGTGGGAATCTTGAGCGGAATTGCCATGCTTTACACCCCACTTAGACCTGCACCCTGGTGTTCGATTGCTCCGCTAATTTCGTGATTTCTTACATCAAGGAGCAACATAAGTTGGCAAACATGTTTCAAGAAGATCTTGAAATAGTATCGCCCGTGGCGAGTTTATATTCACCAAACGGATCCATTTTCTTAATTTTCAGAAGAAAATCAAAGAGATAAAGTTCCGTTCTGATGAGGCTGACTGACTAACGCTAGAGAAAGAAAATAGTGAACAATTCTTTTTGAAGATTTGAGCACATTTCGTATTACAGGAGACAAGAGAAGACAGTGACAGCTGCATCTGTTCAAAATGTGTTGGCAACCCTTCCCGGCATGGAAACTAGTGATACTTTGCGTTCCCTATTGAAGGTTGGGGCAAATTCGGTCCACCTAGAGTTCGAGCAATAAATTTGGTCTTAAAAAATGGACAGGGCTGCAAGGGTAGATCACTCTGCGCGAATCGAAACCCACTCTCTGGTGAGGCCGCCAACCCCGCTCGGCCAGCCACCTGGTCCATGCGTCAGACTAAATCGAAAACGGAAACAATATGTGCAGGCATATGGCACCGAGTTTGCTCCAGCCTTTAGTAGGGAACGCAAAGTATCACTAGGGTCCATACCGACTGTACATATGTGATACTACGCTCGTGCTTGCATGAAGGTTCTTCGAAGATTATTTTGGTTGCATGGAATATGTGGAGAAACCGAGATCTAGAAACTTAACCGAATTTACCTTTTTACCGTATTTACCGAAGAAAATTGGAGAATGTGGACCATTCGAAAATTAGCGTTGGTTTTCGACAAATTACAGTAGATTGCGTAGGGGTGTGCGGTAGTTGGGTCAAATTCTCAGATTTTACTCAAAATTTGTATGCGGGGATCATTCATCGTGGTGAATACGGATTTAATATCCATATGTCGATTTTCGAAATGTTAAGGTTGATTTCCTGATTAAATGGCATGGTACCCACCGTAACCTACAATAAACTCTAAATTTCGACAAGCGGACTCCAGATTCGACTTCAGCACCCTAGACTACCCCTGCATACAAGCTTTGAGCCAAATCCGAATTTTTTCCAAAACATCATAAAAATTTCATGGGGCCGCCCTCACCTTGCCGCCAGGCTTTGAAGAACGCGTATAACTTCTTTCACAGTGGTTGTAGGCAGCTGCGAAGGCCGTAATCGGATTCTACGCCAAAAACGGTTCTAGGAATGTACATTGCGTCCGGAATGGCCAGGCTGACTAAAAACAGTTCCCTTGTTACTTCCGGCACGATTCACCTTTCTTCCAGCTGGGTGATAAAGAATTTAGAGAGAGAGCGGACACGGCTGGAAAGTTTAAGGTGGTAGAGGATACGGAGGAGAGGGTAGAGCAGTGATAACGGCTGGCAATAAGTCAGGCACGGGGGTCGATGCGTGCGGCTGCGCTGCGGCACCGCCCATCGACACCGCCCGAGCCGTGGTGTCTTGGGAGGGTTCTCTCACCTCCTAGAGAATTCTCTTCTATCTAGGGTAGGATTTGCGCAGCTTATTGATTACCCATTCCTGCCAGCCGGCATTCTCTTCGTGCAGCGCCTCGTCTTCTCCTACTGTCTCTGAGTAATCTCCACGTTGCTGACAGCCAGCCGCCATCGCTCTGCTGCCACCTCGCCTTGGACCTACTGCTGTCAGCTCGCCTGTGTTCTAATTCTGCCAGCTAACCTCTTCTCAGTGCTGCCAGCCGTTGTCTTCGCCTGCTGCCTGCAGCCGCTGCCGTCTAGTGCCAGCGTTGATAGGGGTCCCGTATAGTGGCGCGTGTGATCCGTAACTTGCTTCTAGACAAAATTTTTTAAAGGGGTTTCCGGGAAATTAGAAAGTGGTTAGGGAGTAAGCTGTGTAGGGACACAGCCGAAACTCATCTTGTGCGCACAACCCCTGGGAAAATCAACTTCACTCGTTTCGGTTAACTGTGGCTACTAGTTGATCTGTCCGTGGGATTATTTTGTTCTGTTGTTATATTGTTTGTTTTTATTGTACTCCACGTTTTCTCGGATAACTGCTTTCTACGAAAACGCACGGTTATAGAAAGTGTTGCGTAGAAATGCAAGAGCAGTAATCCTTAATTGCATGGGCCGGAATTTAGCTCCGAAAACGACAGTATAGAAAAGAAAAAACAGAGGGCAAAACTAACAAAAACTCTGGTCTATAAATCCAGTGAAAACGAATCACGAGAGAAACTGATTGTTGGGTTTTTAATATAATTCGAAAGTATTCGTTGCAGTGTGAGGCTTCTCATGGTCAAAACCGAGATGATGACGTGAGCGGTATGCTGCAGCATCGACTCTACGCACTACACACCGCTTCATAGCGTTCACCGCGACGACGTCATCCTTGATTTTCAAGCATTGTGGCAAAGACATATAGCCACCATGCTCGAAAACCAAGCATGACGTCATCGCGATCACAGCTATAGAGAGAGTATAGGAACGCGTAGAGATCGATGGCAGCAGCGCCAGATGATGACGTCATCATCTTATTAGAATACCTGCTATAAGAAAAGTGGACCGAGCCACGATCCACGCAGAGAGGCGTTGGCGTAATCACCAGAGACTGCAATCCCGGCTATGACGGGAGCACCGATGTCACTCCCGAAACGAACGAGCCACGTTTCCGGTTCGACCCCACCCTTTTTTTCGTTTCCGGAACCCAGAGCGGTTACCAACGGCAATTCCAACCTCGTTCTGACGGCGCTCCGAATCCGAACCGGTTACTCCCCTGAAGGAGTATGTTTTTTAATTCATTTCACATATTAGGTTTGTGTCTTATGCCTCCAATTTGATGATACAATATTTGTGAGATATATCTTTCTAAAAGCCGATTCTCACCTTTCATATGCTTTTAGGAACGTGTTTTCAGCGAGACCAAGCAGGAGGCGCGAAAATGGGAGTCAGGCTCTTAGGAGAGGCCACATCAACTTTGCAAATAGTATGTTGCCGAGGTAATACTTGATGCTGTTTAATAACCTTTCTTTTAAGCTGTGGAGCTATGGTGGTGAGACAGACCTGTTGCTTGCGTTGGCAGTTCATACAAGTTGGAGTGGGAACTCCATTCATTACGGTTGCATGGTCCTGGGGAATTCTTCCAGAGGACGATTGAGTTCCCTCTGTTTAAAAGATGGTGCCAAAAAGTTTGGGGTTCCGAGGCGTTGGCCAATTGAGTAGCCGCGTGGATTTATGTTGAACTCTGAAAATCAGGTACCGCTGGTTTCCGCGATAGCCCCGAGATTCTCGCTAGTTATCGCGATGGGGTATCCGGCAGTTGATTGGCGACTCAGCGATTGTGTGGAAAAGTGGTGCGCTGACGCAGTGGCCCCGCGATAGCCTTATGTCGGCTCCGCAATCCGATAAAGAGAGTAATGCCGAACCAACTTACGGCTCCTCCGGCAAAATCGCGTCGGCACCGCGACGAGAGTAAGCAGGCTTTCAGGTATCCCCGTCGGCTCCCTGTTCGACCTTACACCTCCGAACTGGCGCACATAGGTCACACTGCAGTATCGATCGAAGTTCCAATCAGACTCGCCTATTTCTTTTCCGGTGCTCTGTCCTAATTCGTGTTTTTTTATGTTATCCCACATTTGGACCACAGCATACACCGCCTATGCAGTGAAATTGCATTTTATATTGAGTCTCCATCCCACGCAATAAGTCTTTTCTATATTGTGACATGAACAAATATATTGTTGATCGCTTTTTGCTTTCACGTCTCTCCGCGCATTGCGCTTCTTGTCTTTTCAGATTTCGGTTTCAAAACTGAAGCAACCGCGATCTCAGAAACAATGCCATTTCTTACATTTCTTGAATTTTCCGGATGTTTTTCAGGTCTTCCTGAATTTCTGAATTCATCCCTTACGTAGAGGAGGCCGAGTTGACATGGTCATTCGACGCTGGTTTTCCGAAGATAAACCGAAACAACATTGCGTTTTCAGATAAAGAATTGCATATTGTTCTCGAAAAAATTGTAATTTAAATGGCAACTTCTCAGAAAGTCTTAAATGAACAGAATTTTCAAATATTACTTTTTGAAAGCTTATGAAGGAGGGAGTGTAATTCCAATTATCTCTTTTTGAATTGCCCGCTCGAATGAGAATTTCAAAAATAAAAACTTTTTCGAAATTTCCGAGGTGAGTGAAGACTAATCCGAAAACATTACTATATTCGTTTGGTACCAATGATTCCGAAAAAGTTCTCGGCATTCTAATCGATTCGACTTTTCAAATGGATTCATGAGATATTTCTGCATATATTATTGGAGATAATCGGAGAACTGAACACTCAAATGTTTTAAATGAATCCTTCAAGAAAGCGGATATTTGGATTTCATAAATTATTCGAATTCTCGAGAAATCCGACAATTTTAGTTCTCCAGATGAATCGAGTACTCGAGTATAAAACGAGATAATACGATTACTATTTAATAAATTATTCGGTCCGATTCCCAAAGTCTAATACGTAGTGTACAGCAGGGCTGTGCGTAATTACGAATCACGAATTACGAATCACAGGCGTTTTTGGCAGTTTTTTACGATTTACGAAATTTCGACCGAAAATCGTAACGAATTTTAACAAAATTGAGGATTTAAAAAATCGAACAATGTAAATTTGCGGTCTAGAGCACTAAATGAATACAAACACATCTTTCACGTATTACTGATATTTGATTATCCTTTCTAATTTAGAGTTTTAATGAAACCTTACCACTTCAATGACATTCCCAGGCGGGAGTAGTCAACACCGGACGTATCGGTCATGGCAAAATACACATAATTGCTGATAACTCAGACAGTCTGGGGTGAGTACGTAGGCACAATAGGGGTTGCACTCCGGTACAAAGGATTAGCAGCGCCCCTGCTGTAGCTTACTGCTAACACCAGGAACTCCAGCCAATAGCAGGAGCTCCTGCCAGCTAGCAGGGAGCTCCTGCTGCTAATGCTGGAATACATTACCCCTTTATTTACCATGGCTTGCGTGAGATCGGCAGGAGGGGTTGAATCCCAGCATGCGTAGGTAGCCCCTTCTCCTAGTGTCTGCTGACCCTCTCCTTCATGGATTTGTCTGATACGAATGAACATTGCAGCATCCTCTTGTACGACGGCGTCGGGTATATAAAGCGTCCAGTCTCGCTGAGGGAGCAGTTGACAGTTTGAGTCCGGTCCGAGAAGGTGACCCAGCGTCACTTTTGGGAAGTTAATTTTTGGACGCTGAGGGGATCGTCCCCATGGCCCATCGCGAGGGAAGCTTCCCCGTTGTGGGCCGTGGCGAAGATGATGTCATTGTTGCGGACCGTGGCGAGGTTGGCCTCCTTGCTGCTGGCCGTGACAAGAGAAATACCCTGCACCCGCTAAGAAGTGGGTGGTAGTCCCACTTCCTTCTGCTTTTGCCAGAACAGGCTGTCAACAAAGAGGTGTTGGAGCACACTTTAGGCAGGATATGCTGCGCCGTTAGGAGACAGCTCCTGCTCACAAAGGGGTTGTATCGGATGTTTGCGCCTGGAATACAACCCCTATCTGAGACAATTTAATGGGGGTGGACCAACCGCGGACCTGGTCCGGCTACTGACAGCGTAGGTTGCGCGTACCGACGGCGGGACGGGTGGCGTTTGGGAACAGAATTTGACCGCGGTCGGTACGCAGTGCCACGCGGTCAGTACGGAATGCCACGCGAGTTAGTACGCCTCGCTGCGCGGTCGGTACGTATTGCCCCGCGGTCAGGATGCAATACAATGTGGTTAGTACGCATTGTCACGCGGTCAAAACGTACTGCCATGCAGTCAGTACGCATTGCCACGCTGTCAGTATACGTATCGTTGCGCCGCCGGTACGTCTTGCGACGCGGTCGGGACGCAATGCAACGTGGTTAGTACGCATTGCCACGCGGTCAATACGGTACTGCCGTTGCCAGTCAGTACGCATTGCCACGCGCTGTTCAGGTACGTATCGTTGCGCCGTCGGTACGTCTTGCGACGCGTAGTCGGGACGCAATGCAACATCGCGGTTAGTACTGCTTTTGTCACGCGAGTCAATGCGGTGCTGCCGGCGTGCAGTCCGTACGCATTGCCACTGCGCGTTAGTACGTATCGCTGCGCCGTCGTTACGTCTTGCGACGCGGTCGGGACACCGCAATGCGACGTGGTTAATTACGCGCGTGCACACGCGGTCGATACGTAGAGGCCACGCAGTCCTTTGCCACGCATTGCCACGCGGTCGATACGTCTTGCCACGCGGTCGTTACGCATATCAGACTGTCGGTACGCTATTGACACGCGCAGTTGAGATGCATTGCGACGCGGTCTCGCTGCCTCTGACCTCAGCTCTGGCGTGCGAAGGACAACGGGGAACATGGTATTTTCACAGCCTGTAACTTCACTAGGGAACACTGGAAGCTGAAAATAGGAAAGCCAGAGGATGTTTCTGGGGATCCAAACTCAATGATTTCTTGTCCAATTTTATCAATTTTTGAAAATTTCCTCAGCCGTTACACTGATCCCGTGTAGTTTTTGTGAAGGCTGCAGCGCGCAGCTAGAAGCACTATCCGACTACGACTGTCCGCCCCACGCGGTTGGCTAGGCGTGTCGAGCGGCCGTCACTAGGGCATTTTCAGCGAGCGAACATACCCCACACTGAGATACGAACTGACCGGGATACTGTTCACTAGTTGTCTACGATATTCCTGCTAATCGTTTCACAGTTCCAAAAAATACCTTAGCAACAGCCAATCAACACTGCACGCCGACCGCGTGGGAGTACAGTCTCATTCCGGACTGACTTTACATAGCATGTGTGGAAGCCAGAAAACGTCAGGTTAGACTAACACCATATTTTGCTGGTTTTCCTTTTCCGAAAATCTGGCTTCAGAGTGTTGATTACACACACCACCATAACAATTCTGATACTCTGCCGTGAACCTCAATAGCAATCTTGCCTCGAGCGATGCTTTAGTTAAGCACCTCCGATTTGGGCTTCTTGACAGCACCTTCGCATACGAGCATGCGCGTTGCCGCTACCCAAGCCTTAGTTTACTTCACTTGGAAAGTTGGAGCTCTTCTTCAGTGGTTGAGGAATCAGTGTGATAGAGAGCTTTTAGTGGTTCAAACGCACGTAGGAACGGAAAGTAAGGCTGTGTCCATGGTATGCTGCATTACACGCCAAATCAGAGACGCATCAGTTTGACCACCTGCAGGTGCCATAGCTAACGTTCACCATGGCTTTTCCATGCTGACTTCTTAATTTTAATTTTCACTCTGTACATTTCCACTGTTAAATTTTCTTATTGTGTTTCTATTGTGGTTTTTGATAATCTTGGTCATTTCACGTAGAGCCTATAATGCTTCGATGTCGTTTGAGCTTTTTGGCTCCAAGAATTTGAATATATTTTTACAAGACAGAACTTTCACATTATTAGTTAATTCAACTTTCTACATTGTGCTGAGATTTTCGATTGCTATACGCGTTTGCCTGTTCGTCCATTTGGATTCGACACTTACACACCTACTCTTGCCCCCAAGAGACTATCAGAAGGCGAGAGTGAAAACTACTTGATTTCAAACGTGCTTTTATTCTCAACATTTTCGGAAGGAAGAAAGCAGCTGAATGAGCTGTTTTTCAATCCTACTATTCATATCTATACATAAATCCCATTGCCCTTGACTGCACAACAAAACATGATTGTTCGAGAGGAGCTTGGTGGCCAGGGGTCAGGCTCTGATGGGGTTTTCTCTTTTGGATGGAAGTTCACTTGTACGCAAATTGCTGAACGGATAAATTCAGCAGGTGTTAATCCACGAATGCGCAACAGTCTAATAAATTTGCCAAAACGAAAACAATGAAAATGAAAAAAAAACCTCCCTCTTCGGAGATAAATAGAACCCAAAATCCTCTGAGTTTTTGGCCGAGAGAAAATGCCGCTAAATAGCCCACCAGACTCCGCATTGGCTCGTGGTTGGCTATTTCTCGGCTTTTTTCACAAAAAGGACAAAGAAATGGGAAATAACCAGAGAAATAACCACGAAGTGACCAAAGACGCAGCCGTCGCCAGACGCCGAAGCCGCCATCCCGGGGACGCCCAGAATAGATTAAGGCAGGGTCTCCAGAGGCTGAGCAGAGTCCGTACCTCCAAACTTTGGTAACCGATCCGGCGGAGGTGCTGAAATCCTAAATCACGCATCTGTGATGCGTCCGTATACCCCTTCACCTGAGGGCGCTTTATTTCTCGAGCTGTTTCCCGGCGAGAGCATTATTCAACGGCTGTTTCGCGGCTACTACGCGGCAAGCAGGCATATTGCGAAAATATTTCTCGGCCAAATCTCTCCAGAGTCATAGCCACCGAACCCGCAAATAAATCAATGAAACCTTTTTTCCGTGATAATAACTCCGATTTGTACTGCAAGAAAGTAAAACTAGGTGAGATACTAACAATAGAAGCTGCTGCCATCCATGGGCTAATTTTTGGAAAATTTAAAACTAAACAAGCGCGCTCAAAATCATAAAAATTTCACAGCAAGTCTGAAAGCGTTTCAACAAAAATCAGAGTTCATTCAAAAAAACTATTTGCTGAACCAGAACATCGAAATTGGAGGCTCAAATGCTTCAAGCAACCTTAAACTGTGAGGAAACCACGTGAAATGAATATTATTAATGAATCTAATAAACTACAACACCAGAATGATTCAACAAGAGAAAAATAGTCTGAGTCAAATGAGAAAGAAGTAAATCCTCTCAAATTATTCAAGAGAAGTGCTGGGGGGATACTGAGGGAGTCAGGGGAAGTCTGAGTCGATCACGGGACAATGCACAACATTGTGCATTGCTATGACTGTCACAGATATTGATGACGTTCTACAGGGGAAAAAGTCCAGACTGTTTCCTCTCGCCGCGCATAGCGTAAACATCATCCCTGCCGTTTTTCTCCAGGAGGATCCCTCAGAGGGCAGTTCCAGAGCATATATTGACCCCAGGGAGTATATTTTGTATACATAAACGAAAATTTCTCCGAAAGATTTTTTCAAATTGCTTTCTACCGTTTCCGTTCTTTCCTAAACTTTGACGAACAGATTTTTTTCGAAATTTTTGCTTGTTCGAAACTTCGTCAAAACAAAATTTCTTTCAGATTTTCGTTCGTTCAGAAATCAAATTTTTCGATTTTTTTCCAGAATTCCTTCGATTTTCAAAATCGCTCCTTTGAACCTTAGGTTTACGCTGTTTCGTTATTCCTTGGGACGAATTGTCGTGGGCAGTGACAGGCGAACAACTCGTCGGCTCAAATAGTTTATGTCTGGGACTTGAGGATATAAAAACGCCTTTTTTGCTCACATGAGTTCGGGAGGAGCAAGCAGTGTAGCCGGTCTAGTCTTGGCGAAAATACTAGCACAAATAAGGAGACTTTGACAAGGATAGGCCCGATAAGCACCATTTCCGAAGTGTTTGAAATGAGGGATCAAAGGCTTTCCCATGCTCGCGACTTGTGTAGAAATCGAACATGTGTGATGAACAGATCATTCGCTAAAGGATTCAAAATTTTGGAAGTCTAAAGAAATCTCAAACTTCGAAAGAAATCTGAAAAAATTCAAAATTAAAAACGAAGTTTCGAAAACAATCAAAATTTCGATTAGTTTCAAAATTGAACGCCCAACTGACTGAAAAGACTCTCGAGATTTGCTTGTTCGAGATTCTTTCGAATAACATTCGAAAAAATGCAAAATTTTGAACGAATTTCGAAAAAAGTGCGGAATTTCAAACGAATTTCCAAAAAAATCCAAATTTCGATAAATTCCGAAATTCGTTCGTTCGACCTCCGAAATTTCGAAAGGTTTTCGGATTTCGTTCGTTCAAACTTTCGAACAATTTTTTAAAAGTTAAAGATTCGTTCGGACTTTCGTCGAACGAGGTTTCTTCTTTTCGATTTTTGTTCGTTCCAATTTTTTCAGAACAATTTTTTTATTTCTCGTTCGTTCGAAAAATTTTTCCAACCAGATTTTTTCGCGGGCGATCTGCGTACTGAACGCGAACGCTTGCGTACCGACCGCGCAGAACTGACAAACCGACCTCACTCGCCAGGATTCGCCTGCGTGCTGAACGCTGGCGTTTGCGTACTGAACCTGAGCACTTGCGTACTAACCGCGCAAACTGACAAACCGACCTCGCCTGCCAAAATTTTTGCGTAACTGAACGCGAAGACGATTGCGTACACGACGGTGCAAACTGACACATCGCTCCTGACCAGTTTTTCTTGCGTGCTGGAACGCCCGGACGACTGCATTACCGGAACGCGATGAGCACATACGTGCTGACCGCGTGTGCTCACGTACCGACCACCCAGTGAAAATTGCCATTTCGTACTGACCGCGCGCGAGATGGTGCTCGCGGTCAGTACGCCTCTATCGGGAGTTTTGCCAGGCGGTTGGTGCGGAGCTGAGAGCGTATCGACCGCGTGCACTATTTCGCTTGCGCGGTCAGAACGCGAATGCGCGCGTTCGGCACAGAAATGCATTTTTCGCCCGCGGTCAGTACACGATAGTGGCACGCTTTGGTAGGTACGAAAGCGCGATTTTTCGCCCGCAGGTCGGTCCACCCCATTGTCTGAGATTGTGCCGACCGTACTACCCCCCCAACTGTCTGAAGGAACAGAGATTTGAAGTATGACCGACCGTTTCCCGCTTCACACACTGATCGGATCAATTTATTATTGGGTTCTACAACACTCTCCTTGTGCGAGCCAGGTCGGTTGAACCAGGCTTTCCACAGATTCTTATCTCCATGCAAAGCTCTCGCCCTCATGATGAACACGAGAGAGAAGCAGACATTTGGTGGGGCTAATATCTATATACGAGCGGAATTCGGGTCCGCATTTGCAAACAGCAACTGTTGCAACACGTACTGCAAACAGAATCGAGCTGGAATTATGAGGTCTTGGCGTGACTAATTGTCGCCTCACCACGATAACCTTCAAGCTGCGGTCTACAACAGCGGTTGTCTGCAACTGAGGATATAAATCTCATCCTGTAAATCCACTACTAAGGAGCGCTCTACCGACATGTTTGGATTCTGACAGTAAACCAAGGTTAGGAACCTATTTTACTTCGCTGCAGAATTTCTTTGATATCTTGTCTCAATCAATCTTCGCCATGCATCTCTCTTCGGCTGTTAAATAGTTACAAGAAAAAAAAACTAGTATTTTTCGATTCGAAATCTGCCAAAGGATCGGAAAAATATTTTTCTAACCTGAAAATACCATATGACTATTTCACGGGGATTTCCAAAATAAGCTTGGATAGATATCTATCTAATAGGCAATTAGGCTACGAGAGGGTAAGCGGTATTTTCAAAATTCGGTTCGAAACATTTCCAGAAAGTCTGTGGTTGCAGAGTCACTTACCTTTACGGAAAATTATTCAAGTTTTTAAAATTGAGAATTCAAGCGAATTCCAAAGCAAAAGAAAAGAAAATTGAGAAATTGCTCATTTCTGAAATCAGAGAGAGGGAAGCTTCTTCCACCTTTTTGCATTTCAGAATCCCATACAAACTTCACCTACCGCTTTATTGGTACTTGATCAAGTTTTTGGTCTCAGTTTTGTCTATTCATGTCATCGAAACACCTTATCACTGTAGTGCTGAGGTGTTTCCACATCGACGGAGATTCGATCTGTATGTGGGCTTATTATTCATTATCACTTACGATTTACGAATTACGGGGAATTTGAAAAGTTACGATTTACGATTCACGAAATCATAAAAATCAGTTACGCACACCTCTGCTGTACAATGCTGGTCATAATTGTTGCGTTTTCAAGAGTGGGCCATGTGTCATTCTAGAAGAAAGTGCACACTATGCTAATTCCGAATATCTCTTTGGATTCCCGAATGGACCATTTTGAACAGAGTTATGAAAAAAGGGCGAAAAAACGCTTTTTTGAGTTTTGTTTTTGCCGAAAATGCAAAAATTAAAGCCGGTTATGTCCTTGGTGACTTCCCACAAAAAAAATTCGCCTCATTCGAGTTACAGACTTTGTTTTCATTTTCGGTTGTCTCGTGCTATTTCGAATGAACGATTTTCAGCATGAGCAATTGCTCGTAGTACCATCGTACATAGATAACACACCGGTTAGGACCAGAACTGAAAGGAAAGTGACCAAGGAGAGAGTCATTGAGGCTGCAGTGAACTCTGTTACAGTAAATGAAAATATTACTTGCAGGAGACTCCCGAAGCAGCTGATGACCGATGAAGTCACACATCCACTTCACGTAAAATTCCTTTGCCAGGAAAAACCTATGGGGAAGCCTTCAGGAGACTTCCACGGATTCCGCATTAGTGTGCCGTGCCCACTCAAGAGTGACCCTGAGGCGAACCGACTAGATCATTTGCTCGAAGGACTTTTGAGGAGCATGTCAATGATAATATTCGATAACGTGTTCCGTCTGGCTCAACTCATAGAAATATGGATACAAGAAAACAGATCAGAGAGAGAAAAGCTGGTGGACATGGCAAGAAAAGCAAACTGTTCTGGAGCGGAAGCACTTGCGGTCGCCCTGCTATACTTCCGAGAGAATTGTCTCCACTTTCGGCTCTCTGAAGGGGGGCTGGAACCAAGCGACTTCTATCATGAAAGTATACAATTGGATGGAGGAAGTATGAAATTGAACAAGATCTACCAAACCGCCATGACCTCAAAGGAAAAAAACTGGAATGGGTATCAAATTCTTTTTTTTTGTATCAAATTCGTATCAATAAAAATTCGTATCAAATTTCGCGGCCTTGACTTGAAGGCATGAGGACAAGCGATGTTAACTTGATCATGGGCATGGCTCCGAGAGAACAAAACTCAAAGGAGAGCACCATGATGTGGTACAAAACTATGGAAAAGGTAGCAATCATCCGAAACGCAATGGAACCAATACTCTCCATTGGATGGTTAGGAGATGATGCAGAACCACGGCTATGGGATCACCCCACAAGATGTTTGGGTTGCGACCCCCGCGATGATTATGGAAACTTCGGAAAATTTAAACTCAAATCTTGGCTCGAAGAAGTTAGGAAGTACTGGACACCATCATGGCCTGAGCCGAATGAGGTGCCAGTGAAATCGCACCACCGGAAAAGACCCCACACCGAAATGGCAGCAGAGCCAAGAAATATGGCCCATTATCACCCGAACGAACGATTAAAATACCACTGTAAGTTTGAAAAGAGTGAAGGGAACACTCTTCCAGACCCCTGGGAGTTGTGCGGATATAGACCTCTTTCAGATCGTGCCTGATTGAAATGGCCATTATCAATACCCTGTTTTCGTCTTTTTCCTGTTTGTTTTGGTAAGTCGAATCTGATAATAATTTCTTAGGCTATATAAGAGCACGAAAGGGCCAGTAGGGTTCATTCTGCCAGTTCGACATTCTGTCAACTGGTCTACCAACATCTCTCTTCAGAAGCATCCGACAAGCGACGCCACTGAAGACTTCAACGCCGACGCCAACAGCAACTGAAGAAGATTCTTTGCCTGGAAGACAAGAAGTCGGTGGCTGCAACACCCATTGTAAATAAAGGGTATTGCACTTGTGTCGTTGTTGGGGAGACATAAGACGTCGCGCCACACCACACAGACCGCTTGTGTGACTATGTAACTAAATCAGTAGGATTTGGACTTTTGAGAATGAAATTATAATTAAGGATTTGCTACGAAAAGGGTGGTAAGTATTTGTATACGATTCTAGAAGGTATATACGGAACATTACTGTTTTCTCTGATTATATCACTGATAAATGTTCTATCAATCACTTCTTTAAGGTTTACATTATCTAGAACACCATGAATATATTGTATTTCCACATCTAGGAAATGTTTATATTCAAGTTATAGGCCGTGTTTTGCAGCGATTCAAGGGCGTTTATGTGTTTTATCTAAGCACTCACAACCCTAACGTGTGACAGACTGTATAAACAGAGGCAGGCTCAGGTAGAATGCTTTACTTCACACAATACGCTCAAAATCTGCATATTATCACATCGCCATGCGCCGATCTGCCATCGAGGTGTATCGTGCGGAGGTCATAACGTTCCTTTGTAGACATGAAACTGACACGAGAAAGCGGGTACGTGCTCTCTCTGTAGCATTTCTGGAAAAATCGCATTTCTCAAAAAATTCCTGAGTTGGCTCGGGAGTCCTACGACGGAGACGTCACGAAAGAGCAGAGCACTTACTTTGTGATGATTACATTTGTGGAAGACGCGAAGTTCTGGCTTGATTTGAACGTGCGATTTTGTCCACCCTTCCAACAAAAATTCTCCTCGGCTATCCGTCGTAGCCGAGGCAAGAAATCTCCCTACCGAATCTGTGAGAAAATGTCGCTGGAGTATGATCGCAATCAGCATTTTCAAAAAAAATGCCTACGTTGTGATAACCCACCGAACCAAAGCCGAAAAAACAGATAGTCAAAGCAGCGAATTACTTACTCCTTCCGATGGCATAAAGCTTGACAACGACGTCGCGTGCTGGAAAACCCTTACACCTAAGTCTACCTCTGACGTCGGCTGATTGTGATCGCCTCTTGGTATAGAGTCCACAGCACAATGACAGCGAAACCAGAAGAATTGTCACTGAAAGGCGCATATCTAAAACATAGAACTTCGTTAGATGAAGAAGAAATGTAGCCAGCTGTGAACGCCTACAAGTTTGTCGTAGCCGGTATTGTGTCAGAGAGCAGACGTCGCTAGTAGAGTGTTGGAACGAATATTTTTTTTGAATATTCGAATAAACGAATAATTCGAATAATCCACTTCTTCAGATATTCTGATTATTCCGAATAAACGAATATTTTCACTTCTTTGAATATTCGATTATTCGAATGACCCGGAATAATTCACTTCTTTGAATATTCGAATATTCGGACTATTCGAATATTCGAGAATATTATTCGAATAAACGAATATTTGGGCAACACTATCGTACGTACTATCCCAATCCAATCCCACTCCGGGCAAACTGGGGCATCGATAACAGGTTGAGAAGTTGTCATCTCATAAACTGCACCCTCTTGACAACTCAAATCGTTCCTGCATTGTAAGCCTGACAACTGCCCGTTGCCCAGCGACGTCCGCCTGTTGTCCGGGCTGCATTGGGACATTTTGACCTGTCACGCGTTTAGCGGCCCTATTTACGCAACTGTTCACATCCTGCAAGACTTTTATGTGGCTTAGGAACTGCACTTTTGCATCGACCCGCGATATCGCGCTGTCGGCGCATCGACATGCATCGCGGTCAGCACACCTACACGCATCGCGGTCCTTGCACACCGACTACGCGTCGCGGTCGACACACCGACATCGCAGCGTGGTCCGGTACTGCTCACGCGTCGCGGCTGGGTCAGCTTAACCTCCACTGAGGCCGCCACCGGGATGGGCAGGGCTTCGATTGCTGGGCGGAGGCCAGTATACCACCGCATACTCTGGTGTAATTGGAACCGGCTGCACTCTTGTCACTTAAATTTAGCTTATACACGCTCGTAAACGTGGTTTGGGAGATACTAACTATGGAAGTTGAGTGGCATGGCTCAGAACTACAACGCCTACGCATTCTGAAGTGTCAAAAACGACCAAAGGTGACGCTTACACGACTGAGGAGTCGGCCCTGCACGTGTATCAGCCCGCCCCGCCGTATTTGCGTCACTCCCCAAACAAAGAGTGCTGGGCCATTCCCACCATCGTCGATGTATGGCTCAAACCGCTTATTGTACGCCATTGTACGCACCCTGACAAGCGTCTGCCGATGATATTTGCTGGAATGGCCCAGCTACCCCTTTTTTGGAGGCTGAGGACGCAAAATACAAGGGCGGGCAGATACGGGGCGGGGCCAACTTCTCACTCGTGTAGCGTCATTGTGGATCGTTTTTGACGCTTCAAAATGCGTAGGCGTTGTGTCTCCTGAGCCATACTTTATATTTCCGTAGTTATCTCAACAACGTTTACGAGCGTGTACTCTGAGGATTTTGGCCAAGATAATAGCCGCGAAAACAGACGCAAAAATGCCCAACTTTTTCCCGAGTAATAGTCGCGAAATAGCCGCTAAATATAGCTGGCTGCGAAACAGTCGCCAAATAATGCTCGCCCAAGTGAAATAGCCCGCAAAATAACCGCTAGATTGCCGCCGAATTTGTGGTCTGCTTCGGTCTAGTTTGGTTTAGCTTAGTTGAGGATTTCAGCTGAGGTTATGCGCGGTTTATGCGGATGGCGAACTTCCTAGTGCTACTTAGCCGTGCCCTGCTCCGGAATCTCAGCGACAATTCAAAAAAACTCAGCGAAAATTCATAGTAATGTCGTTGAGACCGACCACCATGTCACTGGGAACTCGCCGTGTAATATCTCGCTTCCCAGCCTCCATGCGCGAGACGATCTGGGGCGACAACAGACGTTCGAGTGGCTCAGGATCTGGCACGAACTTGAGACGCTACACATCCAAAGCTGGTGTGAGTCCTAGGTGGCTGGAAACCATCGGGAATTCCGTGCAGCATTATGGGAGGAGAGAACTTGGGATTTCGCGATCAAAGAATTCAGGTGAAGTTCACCGGGAAAGTAGACTAAATTAACATCACCCTCAGAACCAAGTTTTCATGAAAATACACATGAAAATGGCTCATTCTCTAGCCATCATCGTGAAAATTTTCCATGTTGCTCAAGGTGTTACTATACTTATGGAGCCCCTCGAGATTTGCAAAACTTTTCTCTATAACTAAAGGTTGAAATGTGGGCATTTCTAGCATCTTTGACAAAAATCCTACGAGCGATTGTAGATATATTGTAAATACTTGCTATACTAACTTGATATTTATAAGGTACTGAAGAATTGTGGGAGAAATTAGTAGTCACTACGCTTTAAGATGTTTGAAATGTAAAATCACTCTGCCATCGCGTAGCTTAGATACCTCTCTACACGGAAACCGGAGATGCACAGGGTTTCCCGGGAGGCATCTAGTCTAATTTTGACCCGCGAGATTCTACACGTAAATTACGGAAAGTTTAGCCTCAGATGTGGTGAAATTTTAGCTACAAAAACGCCCGCATATTCTACGTAAATTCTCGCTGCAGCACCCGCATATTCTTACGCTTATTCTCGTTCCAGCACTTGGTCGATCGACCCACCCAGTCCTGATTCGTTCTAGAAAGGCAATCCCAGCTGCGATCGACAGCGTCGCCGATTCTCTTCCCCACGGCCTGCCATCCCAGTGGTCAAAAATTATCCCCACCATGGTGACCCGAAGAGAGCGACACGGAGTCACCCTCCACGGCCAGCCACAGAGTGTCGAGTAATCACTCAATGCGGGTTAAAGATTGCATTTCAACACAGACTGTCGCTAAATCCGCTGACTCTCGCTACAAATTTATAGCGAGAATATACGGGTTAGCGTCAGAGAGATTAATGTTTCTGAAATTTAGCCTTCGTTTTTACGCACATCAGAATACAGCGTAGAATTTGCACTCTTGTACCCGTCGACACAAGAATATATGCGGGTTTTAGCTTATCGTAGCTAAAACCCGTAAATTTTTGCTACATGGAATGGGGGCGGCGTTATACAGGCCACCGCGCCCTCGGAGGCAATCCTAGCTACGCGTTGGCAGAGCAGGGCAAAATGGGAGTGCGATCTTGTCGAATATCCAAATTATTCGTGCTGAATATTCAGGAATAAACCGAATTATTTCACTTCTTTGAATATTCGAATACTCTGAATAAACGAATATTCCCACTTCTTTGAATATTCGATTATTCGAATAACCCGAAATAATCCACTTCTTTTGAATATTCGAGCATTCGAATTATTCGAATATTCGAATAAACGAATAAGCAGATATTCGGGCAACACTCTAGTCGCTAGAACTAGTGCGGGTATTGAGCAATGTAAGGAGGAGGGTACGAGCGCAATGCCGGCGTCATATTGTGTTCATATATCGTAAAGAGTCGAGAAGCGTCGATCAGAAACGTCGTTTCCGGGACGAACTCTTTCTCAGTTGGGCCGAAAAGCGAAAGGTGGGGCATCGAGGCGAGATTTCCAGGGTTGGGGGTTGGGGACCCAAAACTTTATTCGTGGAGTTATTTGGCACTCCTGGACGCGATTCTGGTGATCCCTGTTTCTCGATATTTCGAGGTCTACTTCAGGTCATGGTGGAAATAATGCTATTTAGCTGACGCAACCTACCTTTTAATATTCTCAAAATCGATAAATGGACTTCAAATTCGTTGTTAAGCTTGCTCCAGGTAACCCTCATAGAAAAGTTTTAAGCCAAATCCGAGACAGTGGCCGAACATTCAGTGTACCCACCTTTATCGTAATGAATCGGAAATCGATAAATGAACTTCAAATTCGTGATAAGTGCTCCAATTTACAGCTACAAACAAAGCTTCGACGGCAAATCTAACGCAGCGTTTTGGGTAAATCCAAGTCAACCGACTCACGCCATGAATAGATCGACATGGGATTACTCGTTTCACGCTTCGTTATCTAAAATAAAGGTGTAAATCAAGCTTCATACTGACACTGGAGGAAATTCGTGCAGTTAACGGTATCCCAAGATACAAAACTTGGCAGCGCGTGAATTGTAGATCAGGTTAAAAACTGCACTGGAAGCAGTGTTTACGGATAGCTAAATTTGCCTTTTTCAGCAGGATAATAAAGCTTGGCTTTCGTCAAAGAAAAACCAAAGAAGAAGAAAGTGCCAGAAAAAAAAGACCAGGAAAAGGTGGTAGAAGAACCTCTGTTGATCCGGCCGAATCATTGGCATGCATCATCCGTACAATTGGCAAAATTCTGGAAGGAAATGCTTTCACGGGGCATGTACAAAGGTTAAAGGCAGTGCGTTCACGATAAAAATCGTTTCTTCTGTTTTTCAGCCTAAAAATCTCGTTTTTCTGTTTTTCCAGCCTATCTTGAAAAACGGGCCCCATGCTGATTCCTAATGGTGTCTCTGAAATCTGCTACAAGAACCTTCTGTGAACGCAGGTACTTGGTCCCTCAAGAGATTGGAGCTATGGAAACATGGTGGACGAGAGTTGTCCGAGGCTTGTAACTTCCCGTCTTTTGCAGCCGATCTATGCGAGCTTCGGACCTGATTAGAGAGAAGATGAGAATGAAGGGAAGAACGGGGCTAATGATTGAAAATCATCGCTCATCTCACGATCTCGAGCATTCATTTGTTCACGTCGGTGGGGCGTGATGATGCGCTTTTGGGGTTTTCAATGCGCTCGAAGTTGTAACTTCCGGGCTCTTTGGGGAGCTCTTCCTGGCTCGTTTTGCCATGCGCTTCTTTCGACGTTAACGTTACAGAGTGTCCCTCCACTACCCAATCCTAGTGGAATTTCGAAAACTTTTTTTATCGTAAACACTGCCTTTAAGGGAAATGCTGCAAGTAGAATGAAAAAGCGTATATGTCGCGCAGAACTGCCGATGCTCCTGGAGGATAATTTCATTGGACCAATATGGCCTTCTTCGATCAAACACATTAGCAAATCTTTGTATCAAAAAGGCTCAAACACATCATGCAGACAATCGTCACATTCAATGGCGTGTCGAATATGCACCAAACTCGAAGAAGATAATGCCAAGTTTCTAGCACAACCAAAGAAGGTGATGCCGGGGGAGCGCGTGCCGCTATTGTGTTTGAAAATACAGCACGTGCCTCATCAATTAACGCGTTCAGTGCGTGCACAATACATGACGCTCACATTTTAAAGGCAGTGGTCGCGATCCAAATATGCTTGTCAGTGCTTTTTCTCCCAAAACCTTTTTCTGGTTCTCTACGTAGTAGGACCCTTCGAGAAAAAATCGCAGAAAAAAACTTCCACTAATTTGGGCCCAAATTTTACGCACCTGAACATCCTTGCCGTTTGATGGTGGACGAGCCCACTCCACATCATCGGCATCGATGACCTCTTATATCAAGAACATCAGCTGGCTTGAAATTGAATTTCAATCAATGAACCTTCGGATTTATGTACACATCTAGTCAAAAACATTGACTGGAGTGCTTTCTTTCATTGCTCAACTGTTTTTATTACGTAAATTTGCATTTATTTCTTCCTCTGAATGTCGATGATTTTTGACTGCTCGGCATGAGACTGCGATCTTTTTCGTCGGCGCTGTGCACGTGTGCACGAACTGGATTCTTCGGGCCCTAGAAACTCTAATTCTAGCCCGTTTTTCACCGCGCTACCTTCATAGTTTTTCAGCTATTTTTGATCGAAGCTGATTTTTGTAGTTTTTTCGATAACGTTTTTCATCGTGACCACTGCCTTTAACTCTATGACAGAACGGTTTTTCAAAAACGGCGAGCATACTACGCACTATTCAGGCAGGACTCAGATGATGGCGGCCTCAGCGGTTCACTTACCCAAGTTTGCGGTACTTGGCTCGCCTAGCCGTTGGAGACCTCTTCAACCGCTGGCGGCCCTAGATAGTGCTCGGCGAGCTGGCCAAGTATCATGTATGTAAGCCGGTCGCTTCGTGTGTCGGTGCGCTGCTACGATAGCGCTGGATCACCTTGCAGCACGTGCTCCTGCGATTTAAACTTTGCAGTACGTGCTGCTGTTTGCAGCACGTGCACCTGCGATAAAATTTTCAGGGCTGCTGTTCGGGGCACGTGTCTCTGTTATAGAGCCTCTCGATGAGTGTGTTCCCTCCATTTTAATGCATATTCGACAGCTATTGAATGCGGCGATTTGCTGAGAAAGGAGGGGTCCGTGCTGTGGCAGTACTCATGATACCGCGGAAGTAGGAAGGGGCGTGACCCTCCCCGGCAAGTGGCAATCTAACTATGCTTCCCGGTCGAACCTTCAATAGTGCCCTCTCCTCGCCACCTGTCAGAACAGAGGCAGGGATGAGCAGCCGCATGCAGATACGAAGAGGAGACCACCGTGTGCGAGGCTACAGTCTTCACTCGAGTAGAACTGCCACCGGACATATTGCCACTAGATAGTGATAGTAGCATAGCTCGCGAGTAAATACGTCAGTCCAAGTCTGTCGATGAGCACTCCATGTAAGTTTTCCGTTTCACGTCCGCTGTGGCAATCGTCCGGCAATTCGTGTTTATTACAGTCTTCGGCCAACGCTATAAACGCATTTTGATAGGCATAGCACACCCGGCCTCCATTACAAGGGCTAGAAGGGAAACGCGAGCTGCCTTTCAGGAAGATATTGATCGTTTACTGCCCAGTGAAGTCGACGTAATAGACAGCTACATCCCACTCTATCCAACCACTCCGTTCACCGTTAGCTGGATGGGGTGAGTTGTAGCTGTCCACCGGTCTATAGTTCAATTCCGCAATCGCGTTTAGTCCTCATTATCACAATCTTTGAAACGGAGCGGTTGTTTTAAAAAAATTCAACTATGAAAAGGAAGAAATCATTTTCAGAACAACCGCTTCGCTTTTACGATTGTGATAATGAGAACTTGCGGACTAAACGCGATTGCGGAACTAGATCACACATTCTAAAATGCCGGAAACCTTCCTGTCTACCCGGCGGGTACGTCGAGTGTGCGTTAGACTTTCTCGGAGGCTTTCGCAGTTTCATTGTGACTGCCACATTGTACTCCTGGTCAGTTATGACACACGACAGGGTAATGTTGAGGGCCATTGACAGCGGAGCTATGCCTATCCACTCTTATGCGATTTGGGCATTAGCTTGTGTTAAGTTCCTATATCTTACTTACAAAACCCGATCTTTCGCTCGACAAAGTATAACGCAGGAAATGACCCGAATTCCAGAAGCGGGCAAACAGAAGTCACAGTCTTGCAACCTGAACCGCTCGAGCAGTCTCCCTGTGCTCTCATGTTCTCCCTCGTAGAACCTTTTTCACAAACCTGCATAGGTACAAGAATTGCAATGTTGTTGCTAGGAGAGATGCGAGAAGTTTAGCTAGCTAGTTTAGCCTTGATCCTACGCTTGTCTGTACTCAGATTACGATGGGGAGGGTAGCGAATCGGTACCCACCTTTCCCAGGAAGATTGGGTCCAAATAAATTATATGCAAAACATCTATAACGTGAACAGTGGCAACAGTCTCACTGAGATTGACCTGGCGATGCTCTAGGTAATCAATGGCACACGACATATGAACAGTCGGCATGGATCATAGTGATAATTTGCGTTCCCTAATCAAAACTAGCGCAAACTCGCTGTCCCTTGTTATAACATACGTGCATCGAGTTCGCGTCAGCCTTCAATGGGAAACGCAAAGTCTCACTAGGATTCGTTCCGACTGTACATGATGTGTGTACCATATTGCAAACACAGTAAAGTCGCTTTGAAAGTGAATAAGACATAGAATGCTGAAATCGCTGCGCGTTGAAAGGTGAATGAAGCATGAGATTTTGCTGAAATGGCTGTCCGACGGAAGTTCATATAGTGCCTTCCAATTAACGTTTTCGACGAAGGCCTCCCTTCGTAGTGCCGCCGAATGTTGCTTTCTACACACATACACTTCCAATAGTGCACCGTAACCATGAAGAACGTTTTATATTTCATCACTAACGTCGTCTAGAAAGTATCTTGCCAGCTAGCACATACTATACCTCATTGGATTCCCTGTAGCTGATTGAACCCCTTTCTCTATTCGATCTCTTGCCCATAGTTGAGCCCTTCCTTTTTGAATCAGGTTCAAAAAAAAACCAAGCCGCTCCTCCTATAATAGCTCTTCTCTTCTCTAACTCTGGCGATTCTCGGCACCGAGCCGCGCCAAACAGGAATCGGAGCCGCCTGGCAGTTCGGCTCGTTTTCACAATCTCTGGACCGCTGCTGTTGCTGTTCGGGCGAATTCTAGGAGCCCGATTAGCAGCAGTGGCCCTGAAAGCAACATCAGTGGCCCCGATAGCAACAGAAGCCGACCCGTTGATTGGGAGAACGAGCCGAACTCTCAATCGCCTGAGAAGGATTCTAAGTTGAACGCAAATACCAATTTAGTACTTACGAAATTTCAACTCCAAAGTTTCTACGCTCTTCTTCGACCTTCTTTGAAATCATGTCCCCCACTTGTTCCTACCGTATTAACATCCCTTCTTGCTTTGCTCATCCACTCTGTAGATCACACAAAGGCTCCCTACGACCCCCTACCCCATTCTATATGAGCTCTCTCTCTTTGCTCTGCGCATTCATTTCTATTTCGAAAAAAAGAAAAAAGGTGACGGTCCACCTCGATTCAATTGCGAGTTAGCCCGCTACCTTACAACGATATCCCAACACTTACTCACCCATGCAATAATGCCGAAAAATTCGGCTAAGTATCTAATATTTGGAAGTAAGCTCCGACGGTATTCTTTATATTCCTGTACTCATAATAATTATCGCATTCCACATATCCTCTTTTTTCCGAGTTAAATTTACTGCTGTCGATCGCGTGCGAGTGCGCGCGTGTGCCGTGTCTCCTTCTCCTCCAACTCTTGTCGCTGTCTCTTCCCCTCGCTCCGCACACGCATGCGTAGGAACAAACTAGGTTTGCCTCCGAAACAGTGGATACACTAATCAGAAAAGCGCTTGGCAGTAATCCTCAGTTGGCTGAAACAAGAAACGTCCTAAGTTTCTGCTCTGCTCTCACTCGTGCGAATCATGAAAATTCCCTCGCAAATTCAGTCCCTCCATTTTTGGAGTGAGTTGTGGCAATACGGCACTTTGTGCGCGCATCAGAGCGCTTTGCAAAGCGCTAATTTTCAAAAATCGCTAGCTACTGTAGCGCTCTCCACCTTGAGGAGCAATTGCTCAATGAAATTCGTCGTTGGTGATGACTCAACAGCTAAAATGTCTTGCACGCCAAGCAATCAGAGACTTTTCAGAACCTTGCGGAATTCCGATCCATTTTCGTATGCAGATTTCCTGGTTCTACGGAATTCTAAAAAGCTACTCAAGTTTTGATATACCGTTCGATGCAAATCGGCACGAAGCGCGGAGGGAATCACAAGCAAATAGCTCTTCTTTCAAAGGGGAAAAAGCATATAAATTATGGAGCAGCCGAAAAGAGCACATCAAGAAAGAAGGAACAAAGAGCATTGTTTGCGAAGAGTGACCTGCACATGAGCATTATACAACATTGACTAGTATTCCAAGAAGCTTTTCACGAAAGTTCGGTCATTTCTTTCCAACCCGCGCATTTACTGTATTTTTATTCGAAGATTGAAGCGTGAATAGACAAAAGTTTTTAGGCGCACAAGGCTCATGCTTGCCAAAGTGATTATTGGGTAGGGTCTTCTCTCATCCCGTTCCTATTGAGGGACGGTTGTGACAGAAAAGGAGGACGAACTCTAGGCAACTTCAGGGTACTACTGACTCAGAAACTTGTACAGCCTTGTAGCAAGTACTCCCCTCCCTCTATTCATAACGGAGTGCCCTAACCCACCATTCGCGACTGATCCTCCACTAGAAGCCCTCTACTACGGTTATCGACGAGCTCTCAGCCGACCCAGAGTATGCCTCAGCGGCGACCCCATAGGCGATCGTTACGTCTACGTCACTGCCGTCACTCGGAACACACCAGCTGGACAGCAGAGTGGCGTAATGCCGGTATTTGAGTGGCGGCGGTGACGTATCCGAGCACTTACGGGTCGGCCGAGGACGACGTTGATTACCGTCAGTACCCAGAGACAGTAGAGGGACCAGTAATAAACCACTGAGTTTGTGCACTCCTTATAAAGATGACCGAAAATCCCGATATGCCTGGAATGCACTGTCGCGCTGATAGCAGTAAATACTGACACCGGCCGAGAACTGTTTCTGGAGCTAGACGACTGCTTCATCGCTACAATACCCGCGCCATGTTTTTGCTTAAAAACAGGGAAGCATTTGCCAAACTTGGCAAAAAAACGTCCGATGCTTGTAACTTTTTTGAGACGAAGACGTTTTGAATTTCTAAAAACGCCATCATACTCACAGCTAAAATCCCTACCTTAGCAAATGTGCCTTGTGAACCAAAAAGTTCCCCAAAATCGGTTTGTTTTCGGATGAATTTATTTTTGCGCTCTCTCGCATTGTGGATGCCAGAGTTAGAACAGTGCGAATGAGATGATACACCTAATCACCGTTAGGATCCCGACCTATGGTGGGTGTTGGTACCACAACGATTGCCTGCTAAAGCATTTGCCGCCCGCCTTAGATTGGCTCTTCTGTGATGGTAGGATTTGGCTGCTCCTTTTTATGATCTTTCAGCGTGAATTTCATTGCATACCTCTGACATTCGCCTGGGAGTTGCCTCAGATGAAAAGTAAAGGAGTCGCCTCGTGACATCGAGACAACTCCCGCCAAATCGACTTCGGCGTAGCCTCATCACCGTGAAATTTTAGCGCCAGTTGGGAAAAAAGTTCAGCGACTCTAGGGACTGCCCGAAAAGATGCCGTCTCGCCTCACTCTAGTCTCTTTTTCACCTCACATTCTCTCTTCACACTACGAACTCTGTGGTGAAGTTGTCGCCTCACATTCTTCTCAGACCACTAAGAATTTTGCTTAGTGAAAATTGTCGTCTCAAATTCTTCTTACACTGAGGAATTTCGTCGTGAAATTTTGACTTTTTCTTATATGAAATATGCACTATATCGCTCTTGCCATTCCTCTCACGGCAGAAGAATTTATTGCATATCATTGTTTATTGATCAAAGTCATAATTAATTTGATAGCAACAGAAGACACTACTGTAGCAACAAATGATATCAAAGCAACTTCAGAACTGTAACAATCGTTTATCTCCAACAAAGTAAGAAGAGAATAATAGACCCTCATTGCACTTTAAAGCACAAATAACCACATTCAAAGAACAATTTGGGGAAAAAAGTCTCACAGCTATGAGCTGCAGGTTCATGAAAGATAACAGCTTAATTCGCTAAAAACAAAAGAGGAGTGAAATTCGCTTGAATAACCATCTTCACAGAAAAAGGTGCTAAACGCAAAAGTATTCCCACACCACCAGTATGGAAACCTAGAAGCCAAAAAACCGCTGTCAGAAAAAACCATATAGTTTATGCAGCTATAAGAAGGAAAAATAATAACTAGAATCCTGAATGTAGAAATCTAGTACGGAGAAAATTTATAATCTAGCAACGGTGAAGGTGATACCAGACGCGTGCGTACTAAGCGAGAGAATCATAATCTTCAAACTGCAGATTCATTCCGAAAACATGGTACCTCTCCATGCTGCCAGTCCAGGGCGGAAGAATGCAGAGAGGCACCGAACGCGGAGTTCAGGCAGTGTATGGGCCCCGCGTTTGTATTTTGTATTTCCTACGCTATCAAAACCTCCATCATCTTGAAATTTTATTTCAGGGTCTGAGAGATTTACTCCAATGGGAGACATGGAAAGTGTGTCCTACTGTGCGCGTGGTATCGATTGTGTGCGGTTGGAATTTTTGTGATGCTGTCCTATAGCAGACAAAAAGACAAAAAACGGTGCCTGCAATGAAAAACAAAAACTGCTACTGAATTGCAGGGGCTGCTACTCACTAATAGGTCGTCATCGTTCGTCCCCTGCGCGCTCTCCACTCCGGCATTTCGGCGACCATCCTAGGTTATCTTCCCCTTCTGAATTGCAAAAAAATTAAATTTTTCAAAAATTTAGTTATTTATAATAATGTACAACCGATACCTTGCGCACAGACAAGTTGCCCGTTCAGTACCTCCCATTGGCGAACCTCAACCTAACAAAAAAGTTAGAAGCTGAGAGAATCAGAATGTATTCTATACTCAACTCCTCTCTCTGGGGTTCATTCAGAAGTGCTTGACACGGATCTGAGACACGATCTAACAGTTTTGTTGAGTTCCCGGCACAGCCTCACGGTAAGGTCACGGTAGATATATACAGTGGTTTCGTAGCTGACTGCTTAGATTACGATGAGTAAACGGTAGTGGTTTGGTCGAAATCTCAGATGTGATGACTCAAAAATTCTGTGCGGCAGGTATTCAGGGTGCTGAATACAGATTTGATGGTCATTTGTCGATGTTAAAATTGTTGAGGTAGGTTTTGCCCATTAAGCAGCATTGTACCTACCGTAACGTACAGTGCAACCCAGATTTTTCGAAAAGCGGAACTCAAGATTCGTTTTCAGCACTCTATAGATTACCCTTCCATACAAGTTTTGAGCAAAATCCGACAAACAAAGTTTAAAATCACCCCAAAAATTTTCTGTTGATGGGTGCGTAGTTATGTATGCTTGTGAGGCTTAAGAACATTAGCATACTCACTTGTGTCATATAAGCTAGGTCGCAAAGAACACGAGTGATGGACTGAGTCAATATTTATTGAATTAGTAGCCGCAGATCACCTTGCGGCACTCTATGTTGGCCGAGCAACTTCTTGCAGAGGCGCCGTCCAATCAAGGGTCGATTCTGCCTGTCTCGCCAATGTTCACTAGTGGCCATACTTACTCAGACAGAGGATATCGGATCACCCGGGCGGTTTGTTTTTTTCGCTGCTGCGAATGCAGCCAGAGTGATTCCCCTGACGATTTTTCCTGGCTGGAGTTGGTTTTCGATCACCCGGAAGATTATCGAAAGACCAGGAGGTAGGTAATTAACTAACATCACAGAATGATCCTTGCTTATCACGTTGCACAGTCCCGGTATAAAGGCGCCTCATCTCCACTCGAGTCGCTTATTCGGCATTCTGATGCCTGCCCTGAAAAGGGGACTTTAAGAGCCACTCTCCAAGAGAGCCAGCATAATTTTGACCGCTGAGGGTAGGGGTATCCCTCTCGGCTGGGGTGGGGGAGGGGTTCGCCGCGATCTGCGGGGAGGGTGGTTCCTCACCGCAGACCGCACCCGCCGAATCCACGTCCTTGTTGCCGAGGCGGGGCGTTTCTCCGTCGTGGACCCGGGGCGACATGCTTGAGAGTAAATAATAACGCCCGGTAGCGATTCGGGTCACCCGGGGTTATTCTGGTCACCCGGGTATCATGGGGAACTCACCCGTGGGTCGTTTACCAACCAATGGTGATACCCTCTACGCACAGCCGGGTGATTTCCCCCGTCCTGTCTGGAGTAGGTGTTCCAGATCTCCCAACAAATGGTTTCTTTTCAGACATGCAACTTTCTTTAGCCATTGGTTCTGATTTCACTGTTACCGTTGTGCTGCGGACTCAAAAGGGAAACAGTCAGCCAAGGTGGAAAGGTAGACTAACATGTAATGGAAAGCCTGCACGAAACGTTCCGATTAAGCTCTATGCTCAGTGGAATGTGTGAGTGAGTCTCAGGGTGTCTGTGAGATTTATGCTACGAAAATGTTTTTTCTTGTTGCTGTCAGAGATAAGGAACTGGCGATGAGTAGAACTCATAGCGACGGAGGATTCACGTTGGGAGGGCGGGCAAAGTCGTATGCAAGAATCAAGCCAGTAGTTCATATCTTCCACAGATGCAAGTATCACGGCGTAAGTGTGCTCCAGATATTTCACCACCACGTCACAGCGCCCTGCTAAGACGTAGTTGTAGTCTGCTAGAATCATGCATGTGTGGCGCCCTGAAAAAAATTATTTCAGAAGTGCTAGAAGCAGAGCACATACCATCTCCCTTCCGTCCATCGTAGACACGGACGAGAATTGTATGCACTGTACATCCTAAAATTGAGTGACAAACATGACAGTAAAATTGTGTGCAACCGCCAGAGCGCCCTATGATGAAATAAAGTATTTCTGTTCTGATCCGTTTCTTCGTATGCGCAAACTACAAACTGCTGATCGTCACGATAGCTCGCTTTGTTTGGTGATCGGAAGGGGTAGGGGTGATGCGATCGATCTCATTCGATATTGCAGGGTGGCTATTAGCGCACAGAAACGCTCAAGTACCACTTGCTATACGACGTTTTGAAATCGCCTTCTTCATTATCGAATTCTAGCGCAACCAATCTGGGCTGGTATTATGTATCACAGTAGGGTGCGCTGACACAGTTTCGGAGCTACTCTACCCGTCGGCGTCATTATTCTTCTTCTTCCTCTGCCAGCAGATGGTGGTGTTTCTTCCTCGCTCATTCAGCAATGTCTGGCAAAGCCAACCACACCGCAGTCAAGACCTCGGGTGTCGGTGGTAGGCGGCCCAAAGCGTGCCCCGGCAAGGTTAATCTGAGCCCAGCCGGTGGAGCGATTCGTTCCGGCCCTTCCGTTGGTGTCAGGACTCAACCACTGTTCGGGGCAATCCTGGTGGGGCTGTGCGTCCCGCTAAGCCAGCTGTTGCTCAGGATTCGGCTAAGGACGTGGCGGAGCATGCCGACCAAGGTGAGTTTGTAAACATGACCGCGAAAGACTTGATAAGCACGATACTACAGAGAAATAAGGACCCAACCATTGAGCGAATATTAAACATCCTTTCCGAAAAAATGCATGGACATTTCAGATTCTATCGAATCTGAAAAACGAGGACGTAGTGTGGTTGTTTTTGGTCTTGTGGAAGAAAATGAAGATCTGAAGCCATCTGCACGGCAGGTTGAAATTGAGCGTAAGATAACTGGTTTATTTGATACCATGAATGTTCAGTGTCGTCCTAGTGAAGTTTACCGAATGGGGATACCCAGAATAATCGTCCCAGACCTGTATAACTTATTCTTCCGTCCCAATACATTTGGAGTACAGTTTTGGCCAATGCTCGACTTCTTCGAGATTCTGACGAATATAAATGATGTCTACGTTCGAAGAAGTATGACACGCGAGAGAGAAATCATGAGTTCGATCTGCGACAACTGGCAAGAGCTCGGAATACGGAAGAGAAAAGGCGTGATTGGGATGTTTACCGTGGCGAACTCAAGCGTATTTCCGAAATCACTCGACGAGATTCGGGAAACGTTTGAGCTGGCATGGTGCGCTTCATAAAATCAAAGTCTGTCTAATTAATGCCCGTAGTCTCGTCAACAAGATTAATTTTTACATTATATTATAAGCAGCCAAAACCCTGACATTATATGCATTACTGAAACGTGGTTGTCCGATATTGTCTCTGACTCTGAAATCGTTGGCGATATGTCTTATTTTATATTTCGCTCTGATAGATGTAACCGCAAAGGAGGGTGGGGTATGTTGTCTAGTTAAGGGTAACATTTCTGTCGAACCAGTCGAAATAGATTTCTCAGGGTTACCTGATATTCAGTGCTTGGACTTCGATCTTCTTTCGGAAGGACCGCAAATTCGCTTTGTTTTGGTTTACAGACTGCAATTCACTTCAAACTGATAATGACCTGCTTATTGACTTGCTTCGTGACCTTTCCTCAGTGAAAATGAATACAATAGTTGTAGGTGATTTCAACTTGCATATTGATTGGGATTATTATCAGCCTTTCAATTCGACGTCTTCATAATTTGTAGATTTCTTCCGTGAGGCCGGTTTGCATCAATATGTTACCCAACCAACTCGCGATGACAGGGTCCTCGACATAGTCTTATCAATTCCCCCAATAATCAGCAGTTTATATGTTTTGCCTCCACTTGCCACATCTGGGGTGCGTTCCAAGAACGTTTCCACGACTCCGTGGAAGGAAAAAGAGTGGCCGATTGCGTTTCCATGGACAGGTTTCCCTCCCATCGCCGTTGATTTCAGCCATGGGAGGCAGGGTGAGGTCGCGTGGCTAAATTTTCGATCGATATCCTCTCATTTATTTCAAGACGCGCAATCTTTATGTATAAACTCTGAGCGTTTCGCCTTCTTTTCGAATGTTTCTCTGTTATATAACGTACTTGTTTCGAATTCTCTGCACAATTCTACCACTTTTTGGGTCAAATATTGTCATGTTTCGGGTGTTTGTGTGATACTTTGTTTGTAAACTTTTTTCCGAATTTTCTGACTTCGTTCCTGAATTTTTTCGATCAGTAGTCCGTTGTTGCAGGCTGGTTATTCGTTTTATTTCTTCATTTCAATCCAAAAATCATCTCTCAAATGTATCAAATATCCTTATGAATTATCACATGGAATTATCTTGGCATATTCGATGGAATTATCACAAACGAGGTTGGGTTTTTTCTTCATTTCAATCAAAAAAATCATCTCTCAAATGTATCGGGCCTCGAACTCGCTTAAGGCGTAATTTTTTTCACAATTCGAGGGGTATTGGAATATCTGCGCTTCAGTAAAAGGCCCTTGGTGCCTAGTTCTTTCAGTATTTTTAAAAGGCAGGTTGACCGGTATTTGCAACAGGAACTCTAGTAGGGCCTAGTTTTCTTTTTGTTTGCTGTTGGTTATGTTTTAATGTTTTTCCATTCGTTTTTTTTGTTTTGTTATTCACATGTGCTGACGCGCATGTAATAAATGTTCAAATGTATCAAATATTCTTAGGAATCGTTGGTTTTCTTTTTCGGCCTCGTTTTCGAAAAACAATTATTTTCAGGGACAGCGGTGTTTTGCGATGGAATTATCATAAACGAGGTTGGGTTTTTCATCTCCCCTACCGGCCACCAATGGCACGGATTCACCATCCAGTTAGGTTAGTTTTTGATGAGATATTTATTTTTTCCTCGCAAGAATTTCTCTCGGTGCTATGGCAGCGAGGGGTTGGCAGTTGGCCTATAGCGCTTGGCCCACGCCCATTTTCCGCGCCACCACTGATTTTCTGATTTTACGAAAGAGGAAAAAAACCTCACGTAGGGGCTGAAACTCAGCGGCGGCACGGAAAATATCAAGATTTTTGGTATTCGAGTGGGAGTGGACCCGGAAACACATTGGGTGAGAGGCAACGACGCTAATAGACTTACGGTACGGATTTGTACTGGAAAGTTTGCGTTTACAGGAAGCAAAAAATGCAGACAAAATCAAAGTATTAGAGAAACACACATACGGTATTTGTATTTTGGAAAGGTTGAAAAAGGGGTGGGCAAAGACTGCAAGTTTGGTATCCCAACAGGGGGCCAAATCATGGTCAGGCAGGGTTTGCGAGGAATTTTGCAACTGGGGGTGGGGGTTGCGAAATGTATTGGCCCGAAAATAAAAAGGGGTGATGGGATCCATGAAAATTCGGACCAAAAATGAAAATTTTGGTGAAGATAATTACTAAATTTCGATTTTGGACCCCAAATGGAAGGATCGTGGCATTGCTCAGGTTTTAGACAGCTTAATCCTGACTACTAAACAGAATTTTCAGCACCTCATCAACTTAGAACATGTGTAATCATTGAACACAAAGCTATTCCGCACATTTGAAAGAGATCATAACTACGAAACCATGAGATATATCTGGAAATGAGAACTACCGTACTGTAACTAATGATTGCGCTTACGTGAATAATTTGACATTTGCGAGCTGCTGTATTTAACTGATTCCAGCCACGGGTACACTAAGTCGCGCTGCGATTCGCCGCAACTGAGTAAGATCCAGCGACCACAACAACAAATTGCACTTCGTAACATATGAAATTACAGAGCAAACCGGCAGTTTTTCAATACTGCAATGTGCCGGAAAAACTTGCTGGATAATGAAAGTCAATAAAAAATGAGGAAAACAAAAAGAAAGAAATAACAAAAACATGAATAGTACAGGAGAATTATTTGAGGCAAAGCTGGTAAAATAAGTTCAAAACACTACAACTAATAGAAAGAACTACTTCGCCGCCAAACTCTTCTTGATCTTGCTTTTCACCACAATGACGGTGACCGACGAGTTTTAATAGTCAAATACAAAAAACAGCCTAGAGATCGCCGCGCCTTGGGGGAGGTCGCTAAAAATTCTATGGATAAAAAACTTGTGATCTACGTGTGGGATCGCATTTCCGATTTCGAAATATTACGCAACGCGCCCTGCGTGATTCCGGGTCAAATATTGTAATCTGGACTCATTTTTTGACCGCATGTCTACCGGAATGAGTATGTGCGACAAAGGGGAGTTTTTCTACTCAGAGCAGAGGCAGCTTCTCCCTTACGAATTTGGGAAGTTTGTGAGTTTTTTTGGTTGAGATGTTCATGTCATTAATGTAAACGATTATTAGAAAGACCTGAAACATTGTCTTGTATTGCAGAATGACCCTCTGTTTAGAAGCTGCTCGCTCCTGGTAATGGAAGAAACTGATGTAGAGGCACTTCCGGAAGCCAGAAATGAGCCGTGGAAACTGAAACTGAAAATCGCTGCGGTCTTACACCAACTGAGTAGATCAGCGACCACAACAACAAAATACTTCGTAACATATGAAATTAGAGCAAACCGGAGTTTTTCAATGCTGCAATGTGCCCAAAACACTGGATAATGAAAGTCAATAAAAATGAGGAAAACAAAAAGAAAGAAATAACAAAAACATGAATAGTACAAGGAAATTATTTGAGGCAGCGTACATAATGTAAGTTCCAAAACACTGCAACTAATAGAAAGAACTACTTCGCCATAAACTCTTCTTGATCTTGCTCTTCACCTGACGGTGACCAAAGTGATTTTAATAGTCAAATAAAAACAGCCCCTAGAGATGGCGCCTTGGGGGGGGTCGCAAAATTTTGGATAAAAAAAACTTGCGATGGTGGGGATCGCTCCGATTTAGAAATATTACGCAACGCCCTGCGTGATTCACGAGTCCATCCTTATAATCTGGACTCATTTTGACGCATATCACCAGAATGATGTACGACAATGGTTTCTCAGGCAGAGGCAGCTTCTCCCTTACAGATTTGGGGAAGTTTGTAGTTTTTTGGTTGAGATGTTCATATCGTGTGTAAACGGTTGTTAGAAAGACCTGAAACATTGTCTTGTATTGCGAATGACCCTCGGTTTAGGCTGCTGCTCAGTGGAAACTGATGTGAGGAGGCACTTCCAGGCGAAATGAGCCGTAGAAACTGAAAATGTTGCCATATCCAGAGTTGCGTTTTCTGTTGAAGATGTTTATTTATGTTTTTGTGTATGGTTTTGGCTGTTCAGGAGTACTGCTTCCATTCAGGGGCAGGGCTCTCTACACACGGAGGAGTTGTCTCGCGTTTCGCGGCTTTAATTCCACTCAGAACCACTTCAACACAATGAGTCGCGTGACGTGTCAGAAATGTTGAACTGCAGAAATGGGACAACTCCTGTCCCATTTCTGCAGTTCGACAACACTCTGTGTGTAGAGAGCCCCTATTCCCTCTCATTCACGTCCAAATCTCTATAGGCACGCGGTATTAAAACGGAGTCTAGGATAGTGCTGCAACCTCATCCCTTTTCCTATCCATTTGGCAGTGGTAAATATCAATGCGCAATGTGTCACGAGGTGGACACGATTTCTGTGAAAACCTGGGGACAGGGGCTGTCTACACACCGAGGAGGAGTTGTCCCGTTTTTGCAGTCTGAAACGTCGCCCCAGTCAACGCGAGCGAAGTGGTCCATGTGGAACTACAGCCGCAGGAGACGGGACAACTCCTCCCTCGGTGTGTAGAGAGATCCTGTCCCGAAAACCTGCATCGAACATAGCAGCAAGCCTCCCAGTCTGCCGCGTATCCACCACCGACCTTTACGAACATCTCAGTTATACCAGCTTTTAGTACCGAGTTTCGCGGCGCCTGTAACCCTGCAGCGAACCTGCTACATCGTGCTGAACAGTTCGGACAGTCCGCGATGTGTGCGATGCACAAATCTGGCTTTGCTGGTGCCCCTTCTGCGCCACAAAAGCCCGGGTTTACGCCTTTCGACTTCATCACTCCCGAGACGTTATCACCCTGCCTGTTGGCAAGAAGTGGATTAGTGAGAGAGACCTGACCCAGACTGATATTTTTGGCTGGATCTTTGGCTGATTCTAAATCACCGTGGCATTACTATCACCCTGGTGAAAGCATTCGATAGAAGAGCTTCAGAATGTCTTTCGCGGAAAATTTGTTGAGCCGTGAACCTGCCTCGAAAGTGCTCCGGAGTCGACGCCTTACCTCTGCCGAATCGTAGCCTGATAGGCTACCATTGGAGCAGGTTAAGGATGAGGTTCTTGGCGAACTCTACCAGAGAATGAGCAGTGACTCATCGAAACACTATTTCTGTGTTAACAGTTAATAACAGATTTATCGTTTTCTAGTGCTTTTACAGGGATGGTGGTGGAGCTTTAGTAGATCTCACGATGTGATTGCAATCGAGGAGGAAGCTCTGCCGAGGCGTTTATTTTGGCTTAGATGAATTTTTCCAATACAAGGGAGTTTGAATAATCTATTCGCGAGTGTACCCAGAAGACAATCGTACGCGAACATTTAATTATTCCATTTGCCACCTGTAGGGTCCCTACCGGCAGACTGATGGTGAAGCGATGGCTAAAGTATCGCCCTTTGGTCGATCCAACGATTCTGTGGCAGCAAGCCGCACAGCAGCAACAGGTGCAAATGATATATGTTATAGGTATAGAAACCAAATTTAGGTGCATAGTCTGATCCAGATTAGGTACTGTTTCATTAGAGCATGAATCTAACTTGTCGGCAGAACATTCATTCCCAGTAAAAATTTGGAGTCCTCCGCATGCGTCTACCCATGATCCCGGGAGGCAAGCGATCAGGTAAGCGGCTGACGCGCACTAGGAACGATAACTGACCGACGCAAGTATTTCATGGGATTTTGGAAATCGCTCCGATTTCAGCAGTACCCCTTCAGTGTGTTGTAATGCTTGTTCGCAGATTATCGTATCAAAATTTTGTTCAGCTAAATTCGTATAAGATTTTATTTTCGTTGAGATAAGTCCGCTAAACGTATTAAACGCGTATCATGTTGAAATTCTGAGATCGAGGAGTTCAACGTGGTTCATTCGAGTCATACTTTCTTTCGAAATTTTGTTCTGAATGACCACTCATTTCCTTGTCTCGAGGGACAATGAGAAATTTACAAAAGATGAGACTTTTTTATTGGATAGGGGTAGCTTGGAAATTTGGGTTCTAAAATCAAAAATCATCTTTCAAAGGTGCAAGAGGTATTATGATGCCTTCACCATGGAATTCGAAAGCTTTTTTCTTCACGATATTCAGACTCGAAGAAAAATCGTTAAAGAAGAAAGGAGAAGAAACATAGAGTGCGATTCGATTTCTCTCACCATACTCTTAATATTAGTCGATGATTTTTCCCCTCATAGTGCTGTACCTTTGCGCCTACACTGCATCGATCTGTGGCGCGATTCATACTGCTCAACGTCAATGTACGCGTGTTTATGAATGGCCCGACGCCTCGCCCGCGCGGCACGCGCGTGACGCTCGCTACGTTATGGCGGCGACGACCGTAACCGAATTTTCATCGTTATCTTTGTTAATCCATCATCAATTCCTCTGAAAGCGTGTGCAGAATTTGCTTGTTTGAGCATAGCCGTTCGCTTTTCCACTTCGCCACGGCGTACGCCACTGGAGTGTCAACTCCATAGTCTCCGCACGCGCGTAGAAAGTTTTCATGCTCCAACGCCGAACCAGCGCGTGCCGCGCTGGCGTTGAATATTATGAATAGCGTCTATGTGCAATGGCTGAGGGGCAGTCAGTAAGAAGATTATATGCGCGCGTCCTCTCTCCCTGGTACGATCTCATTGGCGCGAAGAGACATTTGAATTATTCAGGCTTTTAGAGTCTTCAATTATTTTCAAGAAAGTGTCAGAATTTTTGAGCTAATCACACGCTCCCCGAATGGAATCGGCCCCCTGTGTAGTACCCTGTCAGGCCATTTTGGCGTAGTCGTTCGAGATGAAGTAAAATCATATACCCGCCGAAGATGCTCCTGGTGCTATGAGCGAAAGCTGCGTTTCCCTCGAGCCTAAACTTCCATACCTCAAAAAGCTGCAAGCTAGAGAATAACACTAGGTGAATCCGATAAGTTGAGTTTTCTTTGTCCAAAAATTTTTCCAGTTGGTTGCTTATTTGTTGGGCTCATAGCGAATATGATGTACTGAGCTTCTCTGGGCCAAAGTCCGGTCGGCATTTGCGTCTCGACACGCTTTGCGACCATGGTCTTCCGAAGTCTAGAAAAAGTTTTCCAGCGCCGCAGCCCAACATCTGTTGACTACAGGTGGGTTTTAGAAACAGGAAATTAAACGAAATTGAAAAAAACTATTTGAAAGCCATATCGAGTCGGCTTTGGCGCGGGAAACTCGACTGACTGGAGCGCTTGCGGCCTGCTCAGCGTGTCGAGACGCAATTGCGAACCAGAATTTGGCCCAGAGAAGCACCAGTACCTTCTCTTTTTTTGGACGGCTCCGATGGGCTACTGTAGAAAAATGGTAATGCTCTTAGCTCCACCAAGACACCGGAAACAGATAGATTCCTGTTGAGCACCTCAAATAAATATTTATTAGATTTTTTGAATATTACTTGATTTTGAAGTTTTGAGGTCCACCTAACGTTTCCGAGCCTGCGCTATGCTAAATTGATATGCCTTGTATAGTACTGAGTTTATTTAACCAATTCGCGACCTCACCTTATTTTTGGGTATTGATCGTTTTGGATCGCTTGCAATTTTGCGTTACCGTATGTCTTGTCCCACCAGTGGGACACGCGGTCCGAAGTAGTTGTCAACGCGTGTCCGATTGGTGGAACACGCGGTCCAAAGTGGTTATCAACGCATGTTCCACCGGTGGGACACGTGGTCGTCGTGTTAACCACTATAATTTTTCTATCAATACATGTGTAAGATTCGTGGAAGAACAGGAATTAAAGAACAATTTAAAAAACCTTTCGGGTAATCATGAAGACTATCAAGTCACTCGGACCTGATTGAAGCCAGCGATTTCGTGCGAATGCATGGATATTCATAATATAGTAGCAACTTTTCACTGCGGGGTTCAGAAGCTGCTGTTGTGCACAACCTTGTTTAGGCTATAATTAGTACCAGGGATGTACGGAAAAAATATTTTCGATACAGAAAATCTAATTTGACAGAAAACAGAAAATTCCGCACATGCAGATTGGTACTAGGGTGATGCACAATCATCTGAGATTCAAGAGGAGTTTCAAGATATTTCTTACATGTAATCCATACTAATAGGCCCATTTTCGAGATTTTGGCTGTCTACGGATGGAAGAGCGAAACAGCTCTCCTATACGGTAATTTTTCATCTAATTTTTCCCTTTGCTTCAGTTCATGTAGTAAAATGTGGACGCCGGACGGCAGATGGACCAGAAAATGGGTACATACTACGCACAGGAGTCAGTTTCGATGGTAAATCCTTTGAGTGTCAAGACTGTACCCTGAATACTGTACCCTGAATATCACGGATTGCTATTGAAACCCATTCCTAAAACCTTGCAATGAATCAATGTTTGGTACCTAAACTTTTTATTCTTTTAAATTAAATTCATTCATAGGAATGTTTTTAGCAAACAACACAATAATAATCACCGGTTTGAAAGACATGCGCTCTTAGCTGCACTTACATATCAGCTGAGGAATACAATCATCAGACAACTAACTACAATCAAAAACCAATAAACGACAATACGCATTGTGCACGAGCACGACATTAAACGCGTCTATGATCTAGTTCCCGCAATCGCGTTCAGTCGTAAAAGTCTCGTTAATTACCACAATCGTAGAAGTAAAGCGGTTGTTCTAAGAATGAATTCTTCATTTTCATGGTTGAATTCTCAAAAACAACCGCTTCGCTTCCCGATTGTGACTAATGAGACTGAACGCGATTGCGGAACTAGACTCCCCATTGTTGTTTCCATCCCGCTTCCTTTCTTCACGCATGACCTTCTGCACTTGCTCCTCGGCAACTCTTTCTGCAGTTGCAGAATTTCTATCTCCAGCTCCACTTTTCTCTTGTTCTGCTTTGCCACTTCAGGCTCTTCTTTGATGAGTTGAAGTCGATACGTCCGCCGTCGTCAACAACTTTCTGAAAAGAAGCAGTTCTATCGTCACCGAATGAGAGATGCTGCGTGCTTTGGACTTCAACAACCACCGCCCTCGAGCCGAAGTTGTGATATTATTTTAAAAAATATGATGAAGGTCCCTCCCTCCCGCCCTGACCTCCAACGCGCCAGCATTTCCATCCCTCCCACCATCCACCCAGCCTTCCTCCCTTGCACTTCGCCCGAGTCAGCCTCGTCGACTGCATCTGAAAAGTACTATATATGTGCTAACTTCCAAAAAAGGAAATATGATGTCGCACCTGTGCGTCTTTTAATCCGCAAATTCCGGCGACGTTGTGTTCTGCCCTTGCCGGACTTCGATCAGCAGGATTCAAACTAGTGTGGAATTTTCGGATCCTCCCTTCCTTTACCAGACCCAGTTCCGAAAATGTTGAATGCCTGGAAGTGGAAGCTCCTAAGAGATGTATGTACTCATGACCGGAGAATAAACAACCGCACCTTGGCTGGATAAGTGCTTACGACATTTTTTGATCCCCTTGCGGACCTTTCTCAAAACCTGTGACGCGGTACGGTTTGAGAGGATCCGATGACGAAATTTCTGCCGCCCACGTTTCCAGAAGCTTCTGTCCGTCGCTCTTGCCATCCTTGCAACCCTGAATTATCTATTGGAAGGTACCTGTAGCTTTACGAGTATAAGGAATAACTGTACCTAACCTCTTCTTAGAAAGCCTTCTTATTATACTCCTTATACCGCTTAGGCCACAAAGTTCGAATCAATAGAGTGTTCTCAGCGTCAACTCCATATTGGCAGCTTTTCCTCGCGTTTACCGGCCTCTTCCTGACGAGTGCTTCCTCCCACCTGCCCTGACCGCCATTATCAGCACTCACCTGGATGCCCTCCCCACCCGCTCCTGACCGCCATTATCCTCCACTTCTTCTAGTTCGTCCCCAAACGAGGTTTGAAAGTTTCCCAGTACCTCTGCTGGCAAAGAGCGTGTCATCGTAGTTCGAAGCCCGAGGTACGTCGGTGTCCTGTAAATGAGATTTTGTTCAACGATCTGGCGAAAAGCAGAACCATCTCCTACCTGATGACTATCAACTGTCATGTCATCACTGATCAAACCGGATTTCTCTTGTTTTTGGAACGTGCTTCCGAGAAGATGTCACAATGGGAAGGCTGTGGGTTTTAGCCAAATGGGGGGGGTGGTGCAGAGCTTCCTTGCAATTCCTGTTTCCTTACTCCGGCAACCTGAGCAAAGAAGCGAAGGCCTCCCAACTGATAGCTGTAGTGAAAAACACTACTGAAACGATTTACTTGTTTTATATTGTATTTCAAAGAAGACATCGGTACCATAGCATTCGGGTGCAGCTGAGGTTGGGATGGTGCAAAGCTTCCCTGCAATACCGACTTCAATCCGGCGGCGTAGGGAGGAGAACACGCACATTCCCACCTGATAGCTTTCGTATAACAAATCATCGTGACGTTCAGTGACGCAACGCAGGTTCTGGTCTTGGGACGAAGCCTATACATTGGAGGAACACGTCTTACGAAAGGGGCTACTAAGGAAGGCCTAGCTCGTTGCTGATGTAGGCGGCGAATCGGTCTACAAAATACAGTAGGTACCTGAATACATGAAAGGCCAAAAGTGGGAGATCCGACAAACACGGTCTTAAATACATGGATTCAAAGGGGTATGCTCCAGTTAGATTACATTTACTGCGCACAGTATGTCTCGTGCCTTATTTCAATCAATGTAGTTATTCTCTGTGTTTCTTTTCGCTTTGTTTTTTTGTTAGACAATTGTTAACACAAGCGTAACGAATGATCAACAAATAAAAATTAAAGATAAAACACAATTGATAACACACGAATCAGTGGGGACTGGTTCCGATGTGAGGGGTAGAAGAATGCCGCACCATCCCCCAAATTTAGCTCCGCTTATAGTCCCATTCTTAGAAAATCAAATCGTAACGTTTGTACAATAACATCACAGATTGTCAATCTTCAGAAAGATAAAACTGCATCGATGATGTATATACGTCAAATGCTTCCTACCTATGAAAACATAGATATCACACAGCAATCTCAAGTTCTTGTGGCGGTATGAAGCAAGGCTTGTTCCACAGAACCCTGTCAACGGAGCTACGTGATACCTCTCCTTACAACCGAAAAAATATCTCGAGCGGTTCACACGTTTCTCATTGTCTCTGCAAATACTATCGCATTTTTCACCTCTACACGGAATCCCCTCCTATAACTCCCTCATCCAAATTGAGCGACCTTGTGCTCTTAGTCAACTACATGGTGGCGAACCCTCGCTACATTGCAGATGATGGTTGGGTCCTTTTTCGTCCTTTGGAATCACTCAAACCATTCTTATGCCTGCAGAAGGGATGTAGGGGATGATGATTAGCGGCCACGTATGCTGATGCTGACTAACACTACGATCCCTAACGCTCGGCAAGCTGCCACTATTTTCTCACATCTTCTGCGTGCTGCCCTTTGTGAAAATCAGTCACACCCATTCTTCACTCCTTCCCAGTTTTTATGCCGCTCTTTCGTAGCCTTCGTCGCCTCAAACCCCTTTCCTAGTTTGCCGAACTACTTCTTGAACTGGGATGAGGTGGAACGATGGGGGTGCACATCGCCGCTGAGTGCCACAGTGCGACGTCGGATGACGGGCGTCAGCGCTTTGGCTAACAACGTCCGACGATGTTGAAATTCTTCGTTGGAGGCGCGCATGTTCGTATTGTGATTATGATTTCTATATCTAAAAGACCGGTCTTGATTATGATTATTTCGTAAGTCCGGAACACAATTCTGAAAAAAACTATTCCTCACTAGGACGAAAAACCAGTCCCTGTCGCATGGGCTTCTTAGGCTAGATATACTCAGAAAATCGCCGCATTGAATGCGTATCTAATATGCATTCAACTCCGAGTGACCACACCCATCGAAAGGCTCTATCGCAGAGGACACCTGCTCCAAACAACAGTGCACGTGCTGCTGAGAAATCGCATCGCGTAAAAATTTAACTGCAGGAGCACGTGCCGCAATTTAGTTCAGCGCGCCATTATAGCGATGACGTGACGCGACGCGACCGGCCTTCACTAACACGCGACTCGGCCAGCTCGCCGGATCGTCATCTGGGGCCGCCAGCCCTTGGTCGAGGTATCCACCGGCTGAGCGAGGTCTAAGTGACGCAAATACGGAGAATCGAACCGCAGTGACGCTGCCGACATCTGATTCCTCGACTCCAGAGTGCGTCCTTAGCTTTCCATTGTGTGAAAAAGTTTGCCATCGAGTTCAATAAGTAAAATCATCATGCACGCATGCCTTATTTGCCGGGGCGCGCACTCTGGATTTGAAGCACAATAAGAGCACGTGCTCCTCTAGCAGCACTTTCCTGTGACTGCGCCTCGAAGACTGCCTTGTCTTTGAGGTTTGAACGCATACGACACGCATTGGATGCGGTGGTTGTCTGAGTATGTCAAAGTCGTCACAAAAGCATCAGTACAGTCACAGACAAGTTTTGAATGATACCTTGCAGATTGGCTTGCGATTGACATGCATCATGCACCTGATTTTTTTTGAAACTTTCTACTCCCCGTTTTTTTCCGAGGTGAAGTCGCAGAAATATAAGCCCGAATATGGAAATTCTAGACGAGATCGTGAGATTTTTCAGTCCAAAAGCAATAATCTTCAAGCAGACCTTAGCACCCTCTTCATTTCCGGTCGCGAGGTGGAGGAGGTCGTAGTTCCACAGGAGGCCTTACACAGCGGCGCACTTGACCCTGCCTTGCCAGGGCTTTTCACAAGGACGTTTTAATTGTGCTGTGGCGGATAATGAGTACCGTAATCTTTGCTATGGAATCGAAAAGCTTAAAAAGCTTGGAAGTGTATGAGATATGTATAGGGCATGTAAACACTGAAAGGTATGCATAATACACACGTGTAGACACTGTAAGGTAATGTATAAGACACCAATATATGGGGTTCTTGAACACAAATATGAGAGTTCATTTCCAGTTTCACTACATGAGGATTACAAATGTGCACAGTATGGAAAGCTACGACCAATCATTTGTGAATTGCGACTTAGAAGGGTTTTTAAGAATTCCAATCTCAAATCCGTTGTGCGGCACACAAATCTTAAGAGTAGATATTCTTTTCAAAATCTGAGACTTAATGTCAGGGAATTGCCCATTTCATTAGAAAATAGCGGTTCATTTACTCATCAACCTTCAATACCACATCAATCGAGTAGGAGGAGGCAGAAAAAATTTTAAAAAATGCCCTCTAATCAGTAGCTTTTCCGCTTCACGACAGTTCTGGATCTTTTTTACGGCGAATATTACGGTGCCTTCCTTTCACGCAAATCCATCACAGCAAAAAGCGTTATTGTGGGTCAATCCTACATGAGTAGAATGAGCCGCTTCATTTTGCGACCAGGTCGACTGCGGCGCGTAGTCGGTCGCAGAACGAGGTGCGTTGAATGGGCCTGGTGCATACTTCCCGCGACGAGCGACGACGACAGAAGGTTTGTCATCTATATCGACCGAAACTTCGATAATGCTGATATGCACTGGTCGCGGTCAGCGCGTCGCGGGAAGTATACACTAGGCCTTACTGGCGTTTTGCAAACGCTCGATTTCCCGTGCTTGCAACCAGTCATGACACTTCCTGCACTTCTAAGTAGCAAGCACTGCGATACAAAGTAAATAGCTGTATTGGAAAAGAGCTCTAAAGTTTCCTGGAACTTATCACCTCACAATCTCATTATGACATTACGAGAACGAATGATGAGTTCAAATTAAAATCGGAACCTCATGAAATTATATGACACAGAGAACGTGATTACTCGATCTCGGTTTCTGCTTGAGTTATGCGCTAGTGAACGTTTTGTAAGCAGGGTTGAGCAGGGATTTGCGACTCGGCGCAAATCTGGGGTGTCTGCAAAGGATTATTTATAAAAAATTATATTTGGAAAGGCTTATTTTTTTGGAAGCAGAAAGAATTTTCTGTAAACCACTTGATAAGTCCAAACGAGGTGGTAACGGCCGCCTCTATCATGAAGTAAGATTGCAGCACGGGAGAACATGGAAACCTGCAGGAGAGCTCGTCGCTTTGAAAATCTACGTCACTGTGGGTATACAGTAGTTTGGGCAAAGTATCAGATTTGAGTCAAAAATTTTCTATTCAGAGATTATTTCGGTGCGCTGAACACATGACTGATTTGATGTCTATTTTTAGATGTTCGAGAGGGATTGTGAATCTTTTTCAAAATTTTCCAACATTTTCAGGTCAACCGGGGGGCGTAACAGAAGTCGAAAATTGACGCAAACGGCCCGCTTTCTTCAACTCCCTCTGATTGTAAGCTAGCAAAATGTCCGGAAAGGACTAAAAATTGCAAAATCAGAGGAGTTGAGGCAGGAACGTTCCCATTTTTCAATGAGAACGTTCTGCTCAAGCTTCAAGGCTCCTGTAGTTTGATGAATTTAATTATTTACCACAGGTAATTTTGGACTGTCGCTAACGGCCCGGCCCATCACAAAGGGTTAATTTTGTACCCCGGGAGGAAAAATAGTCGAATAATTTCTTGAACTGTCTGCACACTTTCGTTTACCCTGCTATTTCAATAATTCCAGTGGAAAAAGCATTTCCACACACAGGGTGCGGAGCTATGACAGACAGCTACACTTCCTCAACACTCAGGCTGGCCTCCTCTGTGCCTTGTGAGGAGGTCTTCCATTGCACTTCTGAAGGGTCAGTATTCTTGATTGGATACTGGCGTATTCACAGATATTAGCAACGATGTTCGATAGATTAATAGGTTTTTTCTTTCTTTTTTCGAATCTTGTTAACCCGATTCACTACGATGGATGCAGGCATCTTTTGGAACAGAGCGAACCAAATAGTGGTTCAGCATTGTTCCAACTTTGTTGAGGCGGCTTTATGCTTTCCGAAAAATGTATGCTACTGTTTCCTCAACTCACATCTCCTCTTCATCATAGGGAGCCAAGGGACGGAAATCGAGCTCTGCCAAAGCGCCACAGTGTTACTGCGCCGCCAGTCGACCCCTCACGCAAAGAATGCGGCTCAACGCAGCGCCACACAATACAAAAGCAAATCTCAAAAAAAAACTCAATAAAACTGAACTCACTTTGTCTCCCTTTGCATGTCCAAATCCAAACAGTAGCTTTTGGCGCGGACCACAAGTAGCACTAGAGAAGCGATGTATTCAAAGCATGTATCATCTGCAAAATTAAATGAGAAATCACGACGCTCTTATATCGCTATAAACAAGAATAATAAAAGTAAAGGAGGCGGAACATTTACCGAATCTCTGGTACAGAATTACATCCACTGTCAGGCTGGTTTATCGACAGCTGGCTAGTCGCCGTAGTCACACCCTGAGAGTGGAGTACTAGGTATCCCTCTGTTTCGGAGTGGAATTTATTTTCATTTATCGCATTGGCCCTGAGAAAGACAGTACGTGTCACAAAAATTCCAGTTGAAGTTTAGAAACAAGGAAAGCAAAGCGTCGCGAATCGGGAAAAAACTGGAGAACAAAACAAATCAATCTTTATGTTCAAATGACTCCCAAATGTGGACAATATATCGTCCACCACTGGATGAGGGATCGCCCGCGACGCTGCTTTCTGGCGGGGAAAATTCGCGCGCGGGAAAACGAAGGGAGTGCGTGGCTATTGATCGCGCAATTTTTTTCCCGCCAAGCAGCGTCGCGGCGATCCCCTCATCCGGTGATGGGACAATATACAAGATTCAAAACAGGGCACTCATATCCAGGATTTAGACACGGCACCCTTGGTGAATAAAGAGAGAAAGCTCTACTAAGCTTTGCTTTAGGCTAATGTTGGCATGTTTATATTTTTGAACATGTAGGAGCAGAACAGCGAGATATACAGAAATAAAAAGAGAAAAAGTGTAGGGAAGAAAACACTCTTTCGACTACATGCGACCGAACAATCAATCAAACAATAATTTCTCTCGCAATCATCAAGTGTGGAAAATGACGTTGCCTTCACGCAAGAAAAAGCGCAATTATAGAGCGGACACTAGGAAGATACTTGAATCTCGTTAATTATAAAAGAGGAGCCTAAAATGGAGCAGCACCGAGAAAATAGGAAAAAAACGGCTTGTTGAACTGAATTCAGAGTGGAACTCTTCGCTGTAAGATGCGCCAAGATGATGAGGAGCAGCGCATGCACAGGGTGTTGTGTATGCCATTAAAAGATCAAAAAAGTCGAAGAGCTGTCGAACAAACTTGAACTATCATAATTGGATTTTTGCTTCTCGGCGTCTCAAAAATTTTCAAATTTCCCGCCATTGCAGTGGAACGCGATCCAAAAACAATCCTCGGACCGTCGTTTCCACAATGGCAAATTTAAAGCGGCGGAAGCATTCTCACGTCGTCTCTTTAACCCGTTTCCACGGAAACCTTTTGCCATGGAAACGTTCTTGGAACGCACCTCTGATCACCTGATGGTTACCTTTAATATAATGGGAAAATTGTAAATACTGATGCAATACCGAGACCCGACTTTTCCAGCGTTAATTATGCTTCCCTTGATTCCCATCTTCTTCAAATAGATTGGCAGACTCACTTCCGCGATTGTCTGACCATCTCTGCTATGTATAAAAGTTTTGTTGCCTTATTTATGAATCCCTCTCAATATTTGTACCTATGAGAATGCCACGTGAAATTCAAATAAAATAATTCCTCACAAATACATAATCTGAAAATCAAAGACAGACCTTGTTTTTATGCACCTTGTCAAACCCTCTGTCCGATCCGCTGTACAACAAAGTTTGTAAAGATTTGAAATTTCATTTGAAAAGCTTTTTCGGCAATCGCGAACGACGCCTTTGCTCGTAAAGACTAATGAAAAATCTATTCCGTTACTTTGGCCGAAAATTGAGGGGCAATAACTTCATTCCGGTTTTTGAGGACCTTTCTGGTAACAAATATTTCAACACTACTGACAAGGCTGATGCTCTTGGCAAGTATTTTGCAAGTGTTTTCCACAAAGATTCTGGAACTGAGCTAGAATTTAGCTGCTCACCTCTCATTCACAGCTCCTGTACCAATGTCGTTTTCAACCCCAATGAGATCTTCCAGATACTGGTTGGCTTGACACCTTCCCAAACCGAACCATATGATGGTATACCTCAGATTGTTTACAAAAAATGTGCCTCATCTTTATACAAACACCTAGCGGACCTTTTCAACTTCTTCCTATCGCACGGGCAAATTCCATGTCTTTGGAATGAAACTTTGGTTACGCCATTACCTAAGGTGGCTGGTGCTCACACAATAAGCGATTTTCGACCAATTAGTTTAACTCTCACGCCCTTGAAAGTAATGGAAATCTCATCAAAAAATAAACTCATCTCCTGGCTTATCAAGCTTCGTGTGATTCCTGCTGAGCAGCATGGTTTTATATCAGGCTCATCAATCCCTATCCACCATGTGATACTTTTTTGGATCTGAATCGCTGTTGACTTACTTCTTGACTTAATCGGTTGGCTTTTGCCTGACGCGGTCATTCCGCATCTTCACCGAGGTGTGCCGTCCTAGTAGTCAGCCGTGTCCATTTTGCACGGTCTTCAGCCACAATTTGAACACATTCCATCCAGCTGTCACTATTCCATTTCCTGCGAACGAAACATCGCGCCTGAACTGGTCTTTCGATGCCGAGTGACTTTAAATCCTCTTTAACCACATCCGTCCAGAACTTTCGCCTACGCCCAGGTGGCCGTTTCCAGACAGGATTTGGAAGCATTTTTAAAGCGTGTTGTACGAGGACGATCCGGCGTTCTTCTTAGTATATGCCCGAGCAGCGTCGAAGTCGACTTTCCATTGCTGCTTGAGATGGCGTTAGAGATGCTGGCACCCCTCCTCGTGTCAAGCGTTGATGTACTGCGTCGATTTCCTTTTGTAAAGGTCTTCGTTATGGCATACACGCGGCCATGGAAATATCCAAGCAAACGCCTAAAAAGCTTCCTCTCCGTGCAATCCAATCCTTTCCTCTGCGTTTTCGGAAAGCGCCCACGTCTCCGATCCGTACATCATGGCGATAGGGCGAATAGCGGATAGGTAGACGCGCAACTTGACTTCCTTCGCGATGGTGGTAGACCACAAACACTTGGTTAGAGAATTGAATGCAGACGTAGCTGCACATCGTTGTCGAATATCCAAGCTGCATAACTTACCATCGTTCTTCAGCAAACAGCCCAAATAACAGAAATCGTCCACCAGTTCGATACGTTGTCTCGTCCACACAAACTCCAGTTGAAGGCCTCTTGGAGAGACCCACATCTGCTTTTGCATTTGTCGGGACGAAGACGAAGTCCATAGGCTGCGGCATACTTCGGAAACGAGGTTCACAATCCTTTGCAGTTTTGCGTTGTTTTCAGCGAATAACACAATGTCGTCGGCGTACTCCAGGTCGACAAGGGAGCGTCCTGATGGTGTTAGGATCACATCCGCAGGAAACTGTTCTGGCAACTCTACGCATGATGTCATCAACGGCGAAGTTGAAAAGAAAAAGGTCCTGCAACGGCCTCCTGGGTCCTTACTCCTGTTTTCACCTCGAAAGCTGACGTAAATCCGACAGGTGTACGAACTGCTGCTGTTGTTCCTTTGTTCATGTCCTCGATTAACCGAACATACTTTTCTCCGGGACTCCATCTGCGTTCGCAGAGCATTGAGCAATTCGATCACGATGAGGAGAGTCGGAACGCGGCTTCCGTAAAGTCCAAAAGCAAGCTGTAATGGCTTCGAAAACCGCTGCCACGATTCAATTACATTTTCTCACGACGAACACTTGGTCGATGGTCGATCTTCCAGGTCGAAAACCGGCTTGCTCATCTCTGGTCGTTCCTTCACGATGTTTGATAAGTCGCTCGAGAATGATACGTTCTAAAAACCTTGTACATGACACACGAAGTAGAGAGATTCCTCTGTAGTTCTTAGGGATCCGTGACGGATAGCTTCTGTGAAGAGGTACGATGATCGCATGTCTCCACGTGAATCGGGTATCCTTTCGCTCATCCATATGGCACGGATGGTGTTGGTCATTTCACGAATCCCAGACGGAGGACGAGCTTTCAGCATTTCAGCAGTGATGTTGTCATCTCCACCTGCCTTTCCATTCTTCATTTTCCGGACACAATCCAAAAACTTCAGACTCCAGTCGGCGGTTCCTCACTGACATCGTAATGTGCTCTCTGAACACGCGGGAGCTCAGGTACACTGATGGTGGCGCTGGACGATTCAGTAGTGAACTGGAAGTAATCCTTCCATATTGGCAGCGTCGCATCACCAACTGCAACTCCATTGGTAGTGTTCAAGACAGGAGAACATCTCTTCATCTTCCCGCTATACTGTCGCAGCAACGTGTAGGCTTTCTTCGGATTCTTCTCCTCCCAAGCCTTCGAACTCCTCTTAGCCTCTACACGTCCACTCTCGTTCGCGGTCACTTTGAAGCTGCCGACGCAACTTCCTCCTCGTGGACGCTTCTCCTCCACGAAGTTTCCTGCAGTTCGGAGGAGCACATACTCTGTTGTAGGTAGATGTTGTTTCTTCTGGAGACGTAGGCGAACTTCTTCTTAGGCTGTACAACCGGGAGTGCCTCTTTCGAAGCGTCCTGGATGCACTTTGACAAAAAGAATCCGCGTCGCAAAGTTTCTTCTTAGTCCGTACTCCGATGTGAATAGAAACGCGTTGTCGGAAATTCCTTCTGCAAATTCTTCATCTCTGAGACTTGTCATGTCAATCCTCTGGAGAGGCTGAGCCTCTCGCTTCCTCCTTCTTATAAATCCTCGCGCAGTGAAGTTCAACAGAACAGGACGGTGATCCGAATCGAATGCGACATCCCATTAACACAGCTCTAGATCTTCGAATGTCCGATACTGGAATATTCCTCGTCAGGACATAGTCAAGCTGTAGTTTCAAAGTTGTCATCTTCCGCTTCCCGCTGCTCTTCTGGAGATAGCCGGGTTGGTCCCTGCCACGTAAGCTCGATGGCGGCGATGATTCCTCTTGAATGTCGATGCATTAACTGCAGACCACTGCGTTCTTCACAAAGTCGACAAGGCGGTAGCCATTGTCCGGATGTTTGCTCCACTGGGCAGAACCATTTACCGAGTACTTCGGATTCCTGATCAAGTCCCATCTTCGCATTTGCGTCAATCCCCACGACAACAGCATGTTGACAAGGTATCCTGGGCCAGCAACGTATTGAGTTCCTCATAAAACGCATCCTTCGAATTGTCTTCGGCGGTTTCAGTGGGCGCATGAGCACCTCACTATCCACAGATTGAATCCTCTCAGATCCCGCAGTCGTACGAATGCATTCCGACACGACGTTGAGCCAGAACTCCTTGACCATACCATTGAAATCCTTCCTTACAGCTATTGCACAGCCTCCCACTTCTTCCTATCGTCAGCGTTACCGCAGTAGATGGTGTACTCCTCCGACGCTGATGACGGGTCTATCCTGAGGCGGGTTTCCCTGCAAAGCAGCAAACGGTGCATGGAAATAGCTCTGTAGAAGTCTGGATAGCGCAGTTTTTTGATATCACTCGACAGCGATCGACAGTTCTCAGGCGGCGAAATTGTGGCTTGTGGCCAAAGACTCCATGACTCCCTCAGGTACGGATCCTAAGGTGTTATGGACCAGAGGCTTCAGTGAAAGTGCCGGACGGCGACACCTTTATGCAATGTGCGGATACTTTCGCGATATAGTTGTGCACGCGCTATATCGCTCGAACGTTCCCTGTGTACACTCAAACGTCTGCTGGGTTCAGTAGGAAGCAGGGGGCACCAACGAGCAGGTACCAACAGACTTGTATACACACCCCCATCAAGATGTTAACTCCGGAAAATCTCCGGATATCATCTATGTTGATCTTTCCAAGGCATTTGATACGGTTTCTCACATCAAACTCCTTGCGAAACTTGAATCATACGGAATACGTGGTGCATTATTAGAATGGATCAAATCATACCTTAGCGCTAGACATATGGATAGTAAGAATAAAAACTGCTACTCAGCGAGATACCCTTGTCTTCAAGTGGCGTACCCCAGGGAGGAGTCCTTCCTGGCTTTTTTGTTTTTGATCTACACGTTTGGACTGCCGCAGATTCTGAAAACTCATGCTTCTATCTCTATTAAAATGTTTGCTGATGATATAAAGATTTATTGCGTTTATGATGCCAGCGATTTTATCGATGTAAGTTCGGCCTTACAGGCTTCGCTTTGAGAAAATGTGAATGAGTAAGCCCTGATGGGATATTCCTCTTCAATCTAAAAAAATCACTGGTGATGCATGTGGGAGATGATATGGATATTCAGTATAAGGTGAATGATATTGCACTTGATAAAGTTCACTGATCAGAAAGATCTAGGAGATATATTCGATTCTTCCTTATCATTTTCAAGTCAGATTGATCGTGTTATTTCGAAAGCGTATAGGACCCTATTCATCATTTTCCGCAATGTGCAATGTATTGGTTCGGTTGTACAAAGCCTATGTCCTTCCTCTAACTTGAATATTGCACACCGATTTGGAATCCTAAGCAATTTGTAAAGACATAAGGAGGATAGAAAAGGTGCAAAAAAACGTTCACGAGAACACCGTGGATGAAGCTGGATCCTGGTTCCACTTATACTTATCTTCCCAGATATGAAAGTCGACTCCAAACTTTTGGGTTAACTTCCTCGCAAATTAGGCGTATCACTTTCTTGATTTAGTATTTTCCTTTCGTATCTTGCGCAAGGAAGTGAGATTGGTAAGCCAGAAAGTACTGGATTTTCCGGACCCATTAGTTCACAAGGTTGGGCGGTTCAACTAGTACTATCGTAAAATCCATAGGAGAAAGTTACCGTATGAACGTACAACATGCTTTTCGCCGATGCGCTCTGATGGCTGAGCCTTTGCCGAGTGATGTGTTTTAATCTTGTGAAAATAGTAGATTGTTCTGAAAGGGCTCTTTGAAGCTTCGTCCTTCTCCGCATTATCTGAATATAAGAAGCATAGTATAATCAATCTTGGATTCCAGGGGTCGTATTCGCCAACAACCCGCCGAGGGTAGTCGAAGGGAAGCAGAAGGGATGATGTTGGCGCGCGGCAGAGGATTAGATCGACCCATCTTACACGCTGTAAGATGGAAATGAAACGTATTGATCGATTACCCTTCGAATTCCCGTGGACTTCCTTCGAGAATATTGTGTACTTTTCTGTTTTTCGTTCGCTTCTTTGCATTTTTAGACTTGTTTCTCAGCATAGGAATGTTGAAAACTGATTTCCTTTGTTGCAGAACAATAGTATAACATGTTTTACTGGGTTTAATCCGTAGTTCTACTAAATCGGCGCTTTAAAGCTCGCGTTCTGATTTTAAAACTTTATAATTCAAGTATTATGGACAGTGGCTCATCAAATGAGACTTATTTTACCACAAATGGATCGGTCTTTTCAAATTCAATATTCACATTTAAAAAGGGAAACCTGGCAGAATAAAGATCGTTATTTTGCAACACTGTCTAGTAATACTCTGTAATAAAGATGAGAGCCCGCAGCTCTCTCTGATGATTAAGATGTGGCATAAATCGCTTTTTCTATTTTTTTTTTGGTAAAAATTCAATGAAACGTGCGAAAAAATAGCAAAAAAATGAACATTCACAGTCAAAAATGTATAACTGTAACGAAAAAAAGGATCTGAGTCACCAATGAAAAGGAAACAAAAGGCAGAATCACACGGAAATTGAGAAAATGAGGGTTTAAGAAATCAAAATGAATGAATCTAACGTCTCTTCCGTGCAATTTGCAACAAATTTCGCCGCGATGCGGCCAATTTTCCCGAGAAGCGATGCAAAATCTTTCGGCGGTCGCGAGGGAAGCTGGCGGGAGGCGAGAGGTGGTCGTGGAGCGCGCGTTTTGTACTGAAATTTCACCTCATTTACCCTTCGACTACCCGGCGGGTACCCGGTGGGTTATTGGCGAATACGACCCCAGGCTATACATTCCATCACGCATGTTTTCTTAAAGCTTGGCAGTATTATTTGGCTGTGTGGTCATTTAAATGGATGCGGAAACTGGGATACAATCCATATCTCTGATATTCATGTATTATCGTGCTTTGCATGCTATGTGAAGACTTCACAGTGATACTTCTTGGTTATCATAATAATTGCTGCTTCTTCCCGAGTTTTGCTTTGATTCCTCCCGTTTTGAGCATGCAGCGACCTTTTTTCAACTTGAGATCAATACACATGCTGACTCAGAGGTGTTGCACGTTACACTTTCACACTAGCTGCACTGGAAAAACACAAGAACTTAGCCCCAGATACCTTGCAATGGTGGGAGGATTGAGAGATCTCATAGTAACTCATGTTGGTAGGTCTTACTTACCCATTCACTACTTCTGCCCTACTATAAAGAATTCAGCCCAGATACTCGTCCATGGTGGGAGGATCGAACTATCGTCGATCATCGCTCGAGAGATCGCCGCGTCGAACTGGGCACGCACGCAAGGGAGGAGGTAGTGATAGGATCATTACCTTCGCTTGCGTGCCACATGTGTTCGACGCGGCGCTCTCTCGACCAGTGATCGACCATATCTCCTAGGAACACAGGTGGGTAGAGCTCCTTATATAACCGCAACGATTAGCGCAGTAATGCGCTTTTCATATTTGAATACCAAACAAGCCATCGATCCATTGTTTGATGTTAATTTATTACGGATATATGCTTTATGCGCCTCCGCCATTAACCTCCCCTGTTGAAAAGGTTATCGCTAGGAATAGCATCGCAAACACCCTACTGCGCAAAACTTGGGTACATTGTGTCTGATTTCTTTTCGTTTCGCATGTTGAATTTACACCAGATCTGTTCATTCGACGTTTTGTCGCGTCGTTTACGAGGTATCTATAACAATCTATAAATAAATTATTCGCCCACTTCCTCCTTTGCTTAACGCGTTTGCGTGAGTTCTGGCGCACCAACGTGATGCCTAGTACCGCCGGACGTCTTCTCTGCGCTTGAGAGCTTCAAAATAGCAATTTCTGTCCAGCTTTTATCGAGAATTTTTCATCCGCTTCCAACGGTCGTGAAGAAAAGCCGTGATTCCATTGCATGGGCTGCCGACCCCCGCCAAACATTTAGGTGCTGTTGTCTCATAATCAGAGATTTTTCCCATCCGTGTTATCTTTTGTCGTTTTTTCGTTCTGTTTGGTTTCAAATTAGCTTATTCTTTATTCTTGAGGAGCTGTGTTAGATTCTGCAGAGACTCACTCAGGCGATTCTCGGCCCCGAGCAGCACCGGATAGGAATCGGAGCCGCCTGACAGCTCGGCTCGTTCTGGTCTTCTCGGGTCACTGCTGTTGCTGTTCATGCGAACTGGAGCAGCCCGGACAGCGAACAGCAGTGGCCCGGTTAGCAACAGAAACTGACTCGCAGATTGGGAACACGAGCCGAACTGTCAGGCTGCTCGGGGCCATAGCTTCTGTTGAGTGGAGCCATGCTCTCCACCAACCTTCTTCATCCCTGTGCAGGTGAAGTGGGGAACCTTCACCGCTGGGAAAACCGGTGACAACCGGTGAAACGCGCTCCCGAAATAGAATGAAAGCGACCCAACAAGTCATTTTCAAGATTGGGCGGGTAAGTCACTGCCGGTTTGGTTTCGGCCATAACTTTTACCTTAAAAGATAGTCCTTTAGTGAAGGTTGTTTTCGGAACTCTACAACATCTCTGCATCGAATAGCGTTTTCAGTTTCTCAAAAAATGCATTCCCCATCTACCAGCCGATTCCAGCTTAGAAAGAGCATTTTTTTTGAAATTATCGGTTTTTTGTCCATAGCTTTTTGTGCTTGGAGATAGACCTGTATGGTGAAGGGTGTTTTTCGGGAATCTCTATGGAATTCTTGCGTCGACTGGTGTTTCAAGTTTGGAAAAAATATTCTCTCGATCCTTCAGCTTCAATTATTTTTACGAAACACCTGTTTTTCGCCTATACCCTTAACCGTTGAAGATAGGGTTGTGAGGGTTGGTTGTTTTTAAAGGTTGCTTTTGAAATCCACGTAAAATTCCTGCGTCGAATGATTTATCGGGCTCCTAACTTCTGCTTGCCCCATAAGCCAGCTAGGTCTGGTGGAGCCGAGCTCCATAGCTTATCTCCATAGGGTGCTCTCGCCTCTATGGTGTGTAAGTAGGAGACGCAGAGCTCCCTCCTGGAGCTCACAACGGGGCTCGGCTCCACCGACCTGGCTGGACTTATGGGGCAAGCAAAGTTAGGAACCCAATATATCATTCGGACGGTGAATTTTATGCAGATTTCAAAGACAACCTTCACTAAAACCCTATCTCTAACGGCTGAAGAGTTATAGGCTAAAAACCGGTGTTTCGTGAAACCAATTAGGCTGAAGGATCCAGAAAATATTTTTCCAAACTTGAAACACTAGTCGACGCAGAATTCCACTGAAATTCCGGAAAATAACTTTCTTACCAGAGGTTCATCTCCAAGCTAATAAAAAAGTTATGGACAAAAACCGATAATTCCAAAAAAATGCTCTTTCTAAACTGGAATCGGCTGGTAGATGGGGAAAGCATTTTTTTTAACTGAAAACGCTTTTTGATGCAGAATTTTATGGGAAACCCAAGAACAACCTTCACCAAAGGGCTATCTTTAAGGGTAAAAAAGTTATGGACGAAAAACTGAATGCGTTTGATGAAAGAAACGTTACTTCATAAATTGAAGTTTCCATGAGAGATCGCAGAAACGTATTTTTCTCAACATGAAAACATTATTCGACGCAAAATTTCATGTGGAGACCTTTGGAAACAGCTTCGTTCAGACATTCTTTCTCAGAGAGCGAAATTCTTGTGAGCGAAGAATGGGTAGTTTTTCAAAAATCGTTTGGAAAATTTAAAATTATTGACTCTAAGACAGCTCAAAAGTAGAAATTTTTCATCACACTAGGCTGACTATTTGATTAAGAACAGTGATATTCTAAAGGAGGTCATCTAACGAAGAAAAAATGTTTCAAAATTGGTGACTAAAAAAATATACTGGAAATGCAAAAGAGGATTGAGAAAACGTCAAATTCTGGAAGTTAAAAGTCTTTAGAAAACCTTCACTCAATCCCCACTCCAGGTATCCTAAACAACCTTCACCTCTCGGACCGCTGTCTCCACCCAGCGAACCTATGCTCGGGGCTGCTTATAGCCTGAGTATGTGAAGTCATGTAATCTATCAATGTCCACTAGTCATCTGAAATGCCGCACATCAAATGAAGGAAGGTACCAATCAACATAAAGGGAATCTGCCGCCTTCGGTGCTGTGACAAGAGCCCAAGCGACAAATTACCTGTAGTGAATGCATGGCTTGAATCCTGCTGATATTTTGACTGCGTGAAACTAGAAAAGTGAGGCGATGCCGGGAGTCTGCCGCGAACCCGACCACGATTTTTGCCTTCGCATCCCAAAGTTCGAACCTTACTCAATCCATCGTTCTGTAGTTCGGGCCGCGTTATCGACTGAGCCATCTCCGTTGCTGCGCCAGGGCGTCCTTCATTGCAGTGATGGCAACGTTATCGAAGTATTCTCGTACTCTGAGTTTGCGACCGACTTTTAGTGATACGCGACATTTTTCGCGGAAATTTTCCGGTATTTTCGCCGCGAGTTCGCGGTTATTGCTCGGCAGGCATTTCTCTTCGGTATTTTTGCCTCAATTTTTCGATGAAGTCCATGTTGTCGGTGAGTTCTGGGAGAATTCCTCGCAATTTCTTCTGAACAGTATGTGCGCTTCCCATCAACTCAAAAACTACTGAAAGACTGTTACAGGTGAGTTAGATAGCTGATCGAAATCGTATTTCCAGAGGACCACTGTAATCATATCTTTCTTTTCGTTTCTTAGATGAAAGCTCTTTTCGGAAATGCAATTAGTTCCTTCAGGAGTTACAGGTGGAGGTCTTATACCCGCCAAAGAAGGGAAATGCCCGGTCGTGGCATATGGATTTAGATCTAATTAGCTGGGTCATGTACTTCCTATAGTGTCTTTGGTAGCATGATTAAATTGAACCTGCGGACACGGATTCGTCCTTCTCGAAGTAGTGGGTATTCATACCATCCTTTTTTTTTCATTTAGCTTCCATACCACAATAACTCCACGTGGATCTGGTTCAATAAATGATGAGATGTACACTGCAAGAAACAGACCATTCCATGATGCAATCGGTAGCGTTTTGCCTGGATTCACTCTGCAAATAGTAAGCGTTAGCATTATCTTCTCCTTTTGTTTCATTCTTTCGTTCTTCTATTTCCCCATGTAACTACCCCACCGGAGAGCCATCCTACAATTTTCGATGAGACTTATCGGGATATCGAACGGGCAAGACTGCGCTCAAGAACCTGCCAGAACTTACGCAGAATTCCCTAATAGGTTTCCATTTTCATCCGGGGACATTTCACCATCATTTAGGTACAACAGCTGTTTTTCAATTCCGATGTTGTCCTCTGGGGTCTCTTTTCAGAAGTTAAGGAAATGAAGAAATCAGAAGAATTTTACCGCGTTTGCTCCAATGCTCAGGTAGATTTCATTTTATTCTCTTCAAGTGCACATTGTAACTTTTTACAGGTTTTACTTCAGAATCTTAGAAGCAATGACGAAGAGCGTACAAGAGGATTCAACTGGCTGCTGGAGCAATGGTTTGAGTAGTTTCCAGAACTGCAAAAGCCCTTAAAGGCACAGTCCAAGCTCAGGGCCAAATCTAAGATTTCCACATAATTATGAAATAGACCCACCTCATATAACACCTGCCAAGTGCGAGCTCTCGATTCCCCAAAATAAGTTAGAGATATAGGAGGAAGCCACCCTGGGGCGCGCACACCAGGAAGCCACTACTTTGGCACGCCCCTTTTACGATCTTTCGAGCTCAACAGTGGCGACATGAGTGATGATTTCCGGATCAATAGCCGGTTCTTCCTTTCAGTCTTAGAGTCTCTCTTTATTCTGGTCGACTCGCATGCATAGGTTGCCAATGACGGAAGTTACAAGCCCCGGAAAACTCGTCCACCATGATTCCGTAGCTCAATTTTTGAGGGGCCATAGCCCGTTCCTAGGGGTCTTAGTGCAATTCGGAGAGACATCATTGGAATCAGCGTGAGACCGTTTTCGAGACAGGCAGAAAAACAGAAACCATTTCGAGGTTGGACTGTGCCTTTAAGCGAGCCTGTGTGAGCTTATTATATTTGTCAAATACAATGAATTGTGATGCAGGCAATTTTTTTCTCCTCAGGAAAGACGTCCACAGATATGGATTTGATAGAGAAACGAACACCTTTTCTCTCCCTTTATGTCCCATAACATAGGTTGTGTCCAGAACCTTATTTGCTCGAAGTCATCGGGCAATAGCCGCCTTATAGAACAGCGATGAAAATATCAATCTTTTCAGTGTCACGACAATCCAAAGAATACCCTCCGTCCCGCTGTTCAAGGTGCTGCCCGCCGTGCGTGCTCATCAGGAGAGCTCGAATGAGGGCGAAAGCATCAACACATCAAGGCTGTAAATTTTTTGTTCGTTTTTTTCTTCTGAATATTAACCCAATGTCCTGCTATTTGTTACCATATATTGTTCAAGTTATCTCTTCTTTTCAATGCGTCTTTAGCGCTCCAATCCTCTCTTCGAATGCTCTGTACTCTCTTGAATATTTGCCTCACCATGCAGCCAGCTGTCTCTACCGCGCCATCAATCTATACGAGCGCGATCAATGTATGACGCAGGAGCGGGCGTGCCATGAGGTAATGGGGTTGTTTTGTTACTGATTATTTCTGATTTTAGCTAAAAATTATTACGGTCTCAGGAGAATCACTAACTTGATTCTTGTCTGTTTTTTATGCCCTTCGGAATATCCCTTTGCATATTGGGTGCATGACCGGTTTTCTATATAGTCACTGCTGCTATCCTCACTCGTCTCTGAAGACCATTGTAGCATACTGGTATGAATACATCTTACTGGCCATTGTGAAATGTCCACTATTAACCTCCTTTATCGTAATAACTCACCCATGGTATCGATAGTACCGATGTTGGCCTCCCTCCTTTATAAATCGATTTTGTGAAGTCACAAGTATTCTCAGTAAAATTGCTAGAAATTTTGTATTGAGGGTAAGAATCACAATATTTAATTTTTTGTATTGTTTTCTTTGCTGTGCTCAAAACGAAGATGCTTATAAAGATGGCCATTTACATCGCTTTACGTAATTCCAAGCCAAGAAGTACAACCACAATCTAGATGGGAAATATTGTATGCTCAAGGTCTAGTACCCAAGAAAAAATTGGGGTCTTATAAGCTCAACTAGGAGAACTCGAACGTCGGGTCACTTACCCTCTATTTCGGGAGTTGAATTTATTTCCGTTTTTCGCGCCAGTGTGTTGCAGTCTCCTCCCACACGATTTCTCGTTGTCTCTGCCCTCGTCCGCATGAGTGCGAAATGAACAGGGTAAGCAAATTTGGCTCTGAAATATAGGATAGCGTGAAGGTGCGCTCGCGGCGAAAATTTGGAAATGGTTCCCGTCCGGAAAGGGATCCGTGGACGGCGAGCGCATCGTCGTCAAAAAAATATTTTCTGGAAAGCGATTTTCTTGGTCGGCAAAACTAAACAGCGAAGGCAAACCACTGTGTTGTTTCACGAGAGAGAGAGGTCTAATGATCAGCAAAAAGACTTCTATTTCTGTTTGACTCGGATCACATGAGAACTGTCCCGCCGAAGTGTGGCTACATCATAAGGCGACCCAATGTAAATTGGGCGCGGGCGGTCACGCTGCTGGCAGTTTGCCAGCGGCGGACTCTCTTTCGAAATTTCAGGCGCAGAAGCTTCCAGTACTTTATTTGGCTCTTATAGCGACACAACCCCAGGGCAATGCACGTTTTTTTTTCTCCCACGCCCTTTTTGCCTTTCTTTTTCTGGTAAAATTGGTCGTCGACCATTCAGATCTTTTTCAAATTGGAAGACGATCAAAAACAGCTTGCCTACCCAATTATCGTTTAACCATTTTACCCAACTTCAGAATGTACCCTCTCTCTGGCATTCGCTCGCGTGTGTAGCCCTTATACAAACTCACTTGTTGCCCAGTGACACCTGCAAGCAACAAGTCATTTTTCTGGGGCGCGACATGGAAAGTGTGGGGCGATTGTGAGCATTTGTGCCCACAAAACCACTTCTGTACCCCCCACGAAATCACTAGTCGCCCCGCGAAATCAGTTGTTGCCCCGAAAGAGCAACTCGCTGACCCTAAAATCACTTGTTGCCCCGCAGGTTCACTTGTTGTCCCGTAAAACCACTTGTTGCCCCCCAAAAACCAATTGTTGCTCGGAATCATCATTTGATCGTTCGATCCCACTGCGTTGCTTATTCACGAATTCCGGTCTACCCTCTAGACACCTTTGTATTTCCTCAAACCCTTCTCTTCTTCTTCTTCTTCGTCCTTCTTCCCCTCTTCCTCCCCTCTCTTTCCTCCTCTTCTTCCTCTTCTTCCTCATCATCATCTTCTTTCTTCCTCCTCTTCCTCCTTCTTCTTCCTCTTTCTTCTTCCTCATCATCATCTTTCTCTTTTTCTTCTTCCTCTCTTCTTTTCCTCCTCCTCCTCTTTCTTCTTCCTTCTTCTTCCTCCCTCCTCCTCTTCTTCTTTTCTTTCTTTTCTTCTTCTTTTCTTCTTTTCTCTTTCTTTCTTCTTCTTCTTCTTCTTCTTTCTTTCTTCTTTCTTCTTTCTTTCTTCTTCTTCTTCTTCTTTCTTTCTTTTTCTTTCTTCTTTCTTCTTTCTTTCTTCTTCTTCTTCTCTTCTTTCTTCTTTCTTTCTTCTTCTTCTCTTTCTTCTTCTTTCTTCTTCTTTCTTCTTTCTCTTTCTTTCTTGCTTTCTTCTTCTTTCTTCTTTCTCCCTTCTTTTTTCTTTTCTTCTTCTTTCTCTTTCTTCTTTTCTTTCTTCTTCTTCTTCCTCCTCCTCTTCTTCCTCTTCTTTTCCTGTCTTCTTCCCTGATTCTTCCTTCTTCTACTCCTCGCTGCTCAGAGGTGTGGACTTAAAGGCAGTGGTCAAGTGATGAAAAGCGTTATCTACAAACTATAGAAATCAGCCTAGATTGAAAACAGCTGAAAAACTATGAAGGTAGCGGTGAAAACGGGCTAGAATCAGGAGTTTCTAGGGCCCAAAGATGGTGCGTAGTGATTTCACCGGGAGTGTGCAGGGTGTCAGTGTGCATGTGTGCAGCACATAGTAGTAGGAGGTGCAGGACCCCAGTAGGGTCCTGCACATCCTGCGCACCTCCCAATGGGATCCTGCACACTCTCAGTGAAGTCCTGCCCACCCCCAGTGAGAGTCCTGCACACCATCCTGCACACTCACACTGTGGTACTGCACCAAATCATAAACGTCCTGCACCCCAATCCACGACCACTCTGCATACTCTTCAGCAAGCATAAGCGTAAGGAAAACGCAAGTTATCGTATGTGGATCTCAGCGCGTTAGATTCCGCGCAAAACTGCAACCAAACGGGAGCTGACAGAGAAAAATGGAAATAGTGTGTGAATGAAGAAAAAGATGGATAGCTTCGCCGGTGTATAATCCTCCGGAGGACGGACTTACCGCGAGCTGGAAAAGTTTAGAAAAACTTGAAAAATCTAAATCACTTAATTTTTCTCCAAAAAAGGCAGAGCGGACCATTTTTTTGAATTTTTTTCTCAATGCGTATCTAGTGGCTCATACAGTGAGTGTGCTTAGTTTAAGAAATGCCTGGCGCATCTCCTGAAAATCGTCAACTGAAAAGCTCACGGTCAAGTTGCAGTTAACCGCGAGTTGAATCGCGGTTATCTACTCCATTTACTACCACCCCAGATTTATTTCTCAAATGCTCCTCATCAGACTAGAAGAAAATCACGAATAAATTAGAGGATATCAAACGAATAAAAATTTCCGGAATATTCGAATAAACGTAATTATTCAGTGAAAATTGACTTTTTCCGAATATTCGATTGAACGAATTATTCGGATAATTGACTTCTTCCGAATATCTCGAATAAGCCGAATTATTCAAAAATTGACTTCTTTCTGAATACCTGGAATTATTCTGGATTATTCGTTTTATCCGACCGAATATTCGTTTTCCAAATATTCGTTGACATACTCTAGAAGAAATCGGGAATCGTTTTTTCTTCAAATGTTCGGTGTGTTCAAATAAATTCACTTTTCGAATATTCGAATTTCCGAATAATTCGGAAATGGCCTTCTTTAATTTTCGACTTTTGAATGATTGGAAGCTCGCCTTCTTTAATCGAATATTTAATTTACGAATCATTCGATTTGGTCGAAGATATAGGTTCCCACCCCATGAAATTTTAGGGTGTTTCTTTGAGAAAAAATTCGGATTCCACCTCAAAAAGTGGCAATCGGGGGGCACATCAATATGTCACGGTATCAGGCAGTAAACATAGAGAAAAACCATTACACTTGCGTGTGAATTTTGTGCCGGTGGCAAATTATAAACTTGTATCTATGCGTACCACTTCGGAAATCGTCTAACGTCGCATTTGCCATCAAATTCTTCCCTAAAAAAAGCTTTTCAAAGAATCAAGTCGAAAACTTCAGAAAATTGACGCATAAACCCCAAATTCGTGATCAGCGCCCCAAATAACACACAACTGTAGAGTATTAAGTTAAATCTGAACATTTTTAAAAACGCTTTCGGGGCCCACTAATTGATATTAATAAACTCCAACCGAAAATCCGTACAAATCCATAACGCTATCAAAGTCTGTACAAAGTTTGGGTAATGTGCCTTCACCCAAACTTGGGCCAGAGGGGTTGTTTTGGGCGCTGAACACAAATTATGAGGTCAGTTTCCAAATTTTCTAAAGACTAGTGCACGTTTTGGAAGGTACAAGAGGTACAGAAAATCTGGACGAAAAACGTCTATAACTCCTTCTTTTCTTTGGTGTGGTTTAAGGCAGATGCGAAGACCATAATCGGTTTTTACACCAAAACGGGTTCTAAAGAGTTACATTTCTTTCCAGATTAGTTAGGCTAACTAAAAGTAGCTCTCTTTAAGAGCCTCACTAGACATGAGCTTATAGAAGAAAGTGGAAAATGGAGGGAAGTATTGAGGTGATGATCAGGAGAGAAAGAAAACACGCGGGCGCACGCGTACGCCGGCGACCGCACACGCCACCGCCCAGGCCTCTCCTCTGCGCCGGCGCTAGCTGGGGCGAGACAATCCGCACACAATGCTCACAAAGATTTTGTGGGCATTGCCCACAATCTTTTTTGTGGGCACTCGACTCTCGCGGGCGCGATTATGTGGAACGTCTAGCGCCGACGAAAAAGGACGCGAAATTGGCCACGCCCTCCAGGGCAACACGCGAGCGAATGTCATAGGCTCTATAAAACGGCGTAATTCACATCATTCAAGGCGCGAGCGACGCGCGCGAGGCCTGGGGCCTCCGTCAACCTTCCGCTCTCTCACTGTCTCTAACCTCCGCTCCCCCACCAGCACGCGTAGGGAACTATGTGAATTTCGCCGTTTGTGTAGCCTGTATTTTTGTTGCTGGTCGTTTCCTTGTGGTCTAGTGCGGCCGACAAGTAATTAGTCTAGTGCGATCGACAAGTAATTGGTCTAGTGCGGTCAGACAAGTGATCCACATTTTTCCTCCCCACTGATTTATCGCCTGGTCATTGCATTGCTAGGAGGGCAGCGATTGGATTGCGAGGCAGTCTATCAATACCTTTTACCAAATTTATCTTCTCCTTCGCTGCATCTCTTGATGTTTTTTTTTTTCCACTGACCACTGATTGTCCTGTATCCCCTCTCCCAAATTAGAGCACCCCATCTTTGCCAGGCTCCATCACAGGCATTTTTTTATTTGAAGATGTACTACTATTGCCTCTACTTTTCCTAACAGGCAGAGTCAACCGTTTGTAGGCTTCTCAATCTGAACAACATGGTACACTGTTTTCGGTGGTTACTATTAAAATCACACGCACATACATTTACAGATATTATTTTTATTGGTAATTTCAGAATCCGGGTCTTTTTCCGAACCACAGAGTTCGTAGAATAACACAAGGGCTTGTTTTTTCTGTTTAGAAATGCGAACCTAGGAAAATCGCTTTCAGAGAATATTCTCTTCGTTCCCTTCACTGCTCCTTATCACTCCTCTAGGTCGACGTGTTCCGGGCTCGCCCTTCTCCCCCAATAATAGCAGTGGCTAAGACAAAACGTCATAGATCGCTTTTTGCTCATCGTATGCGTATCGTCATTTATTGTGTTTTCACCGCCAACCAACCAATATGCTGACCGGCAGCCGTCTGTCATGCATATTTGCATCCGCAGATTGCATACAGAGCCAACCCCATCCGTTCCTGAAATGTTTTTAGCATTAAGGCAAAAAACAAGTGTTCGTTTTGGGTGTGCTGTCATTACTTGGCGACGGGTAAAGAACTCCTATACAGTGTTTTACACTGAGCTAATCTAACACTGATATTCGATGATTATTGTGTTGAGGTTTTATTGTTTAATGTTATTTGAACTGATCGATTAAAGCTTTGCTTTCGTAAAAAAGTGCTCGTTTTTTTGCACGCTCGCGAGACCCCACCTTCCCACTGTTCCTATTTTGTTGGAATTTGGCTATCTGCACCAAACCCATTTTGAACAGTCACAGGTTTTTTTTTCGCAGTGTTTATTGTTTTCGAATAAAAATTTCGATCGTATGGCTCTGAGAGGACAGCATTGCCCTCTGTCACGGCGAACCGTGACTCCAATTACGAAAAAAGACCATAAAGAAAGATGAGGATGAAGGTCGGCGATAGAAAGCGCGCCCCATGGCCAATTGAAGGGCGGGTGCGGTGCGCCGAACTTTCTGGAGGGAAGAGCTGAAGGGGAAGGGGCCCCCTGATCAACAACCCCAACACTTGGTTGCTTCTCTCACTGGGAGCGGGTTGTTTTTTTTCCTCCAACCCGACCCGTGTCTCAATTTTCCTATTTTTTGTCGATTGCAAATATTCGTGGAGCCGATTCGAGGCTATCGCACAGGAAGTGCGACGTGATTCACTGAGCGTAGGCAGTAACTGCCCCAGTGAAAATTTCTCTTCTCTTGTCACGGGTCGATTGGGTACTTTTGGGGAAAGACCCAAGCTGGGATAGAGGTGATCGAGCCTGCTGCTCCAGTTGGTTCCAACAATATTTCCTGATTCTGAACCCCACTTTGAGTCGTCACTTTTTTTGGTGTGCGGACCTCGTGGCGAAGATCCTGTTGTTATCTCGTTGATATTGGTCGGAAGATCCGCTAGTGATATCTCGTATCGAGGCTGACCCTCAAGAGGCAGTCCTCAAAGGTTGTCGACGGGCATAACTACTGGATTGTGAGAACGAGGTATAGAGGTGAGACTCTCTTTTCTTTTCACATTGATTATCAATCATTCATATAGCCACTGAACCACCGAACGACTAAATTAAATGGGGGCCCTCAACCCCTCACCAACCACCAACCAACCCAAACGGAGATCACATGGTGCATCGGCCGGCTTGAAAAAATCCTGGGCAGATCTGTTGGTTTTTTTCCTTTGTTTTTTGTTTTCCTCGACTTGCAGTTTTCCGGGTTACAAAAACTCGATGTTGTTCATAGATTGCCTTGAGCCGCTGGTGGGGATTAAGTTGAAACCCTCTGACGGCGCTGCAATAGTGGGGAGTCCGCTCGAGGATTGCAGGGAAAAAGATTTTCTGCTCGTGTTTTTTTGTCAGAAGAATTCAAAGGAGATAACGCGAATTTCTGTTTTGAGGCTGGGAAAATTCTGTGGCGGGTAATCTGAAAACCAGAAATAGCCATAGTTAACATCAACACCACAAACACACATGGCACTACAGGCACAAAATCCCGCATCACAAAATTAAAATCTGACCGCGCAAAGGTTCATCGACGAAACGAATGAATGGATGATTTGAAGCGGACCAGGGACAAAACCCAGAATGCCATGGAACAGCTACGTACGAGGATCAGGCAGAAAAATCACCGACTGGAGATGATGGGAAAAAATGTTGACGAAGCGACGGAAAGACTGCAAACAAGGTTACAACTACCTCATCCGGAGGAAGACAAGAAGCTGGAATTAGATTCCTTTTCCAAAACTACTGCGACATTACTACGGAAACGATGTCGCAGATCAACGAACTTTGCCTGGGAATTGTCAGACAAGCGAGATCGAAATCCAGGACAAGATCGACAGAATGACACGGCCAGAGATCCAGAACAAGCGCGGAAGAAGCCGGGTTCGCTGCAAGTACGAACCAGTCAAGACACGAACAACAACAAGCAGCCATGGTTGCCCCGGAAGTTACCAACCCTGCAAATCCCAAGGTTTGCCAATGACAAAGCTGGTAATTGAGAATTTTTGGCAAATATTTTGCCATAACATTCACAATCAACCCATAGTCTTCGGTGGTAAAATTCACCTACTTACTCGCAGCGTTGTCAGAGGGAAATCAAGGACACATTGACTTTCCAAGTTTCAGAAACAAGTATACGAAGAGGCAATTAGAATGGCTTAAATCGCGTTACTCGGAAAGACGAAATTATTGTGGACCAGCTTTATACGTGAGACTGGAAAATACTAAGGCCGAATCAAACTCAACGAGAGCACAGAGGCAGTTGTTTGACAGGATCGCAACAATCATGGAGTCAACTCAAGAACAAGGGAGAAGACGTAGATCATCGACAGCTGCTAACTCAAGTTTTTCGAAAGTTTGAAGAAAAAATCCAAGACAAGCTACTGACAAAAAGGCTGAACAAACGAGCTGGAACTGGAGCACATTCCAGAATGCACTTGAGGCTATAATCTCGAAACGAGAAACAATAGAGGAGACGAGGGAAGCAATGAAAGGAAATTCTAGAATCGACGAGAAAAGGTCCACCAAGAAGAGAAGCAATGCAACAGTCAATCAAAAGCACGAAAAGCTGCCTGTGCAGGAATTGCGGTCGACCGAATCACACAGCAGAAGTGTGTCGGAACCCAGGATGTCCAAAATGTGGGAGCAAACATCACTTCTCACTATGTAGCGTGAATACAAGCACACCCACGAGGGCACAACAAATGCCAGAAAGAAGTGCAAACCAAAGGGCACAAGCCCTCGCACAGCAACAACGAAACCAACAGTGGAATCAAGGGCAAAGAAGGCAATCAGACCAACAAAATTAAAATCGAAGGTCAATCCCTACCATTCAACAGACCTCGTGACTGGAGACAAGTGAGCAGGACATAGAGAGGGCAGCATCCGAAGAGGAAGTTAGAAGCAAGGATATCCTACAAGTTAGCAATAAAGAAGCAACGAGGAATGCCGTTCAACTTCTGGGCACAGGAGTACAAGAAGAGGGACCAGGGGCCGGATCTCATCAATCTTCAGTTAGTTTGGGTTGACTCCACGGTAAGTCTGGACCGCGTGTCTAACCTTACCCAACACCTCCAATCCTGATTCACAAAGCGCGAAGCAGTGTAGGTTACGCTGACCGAAACTTTTAGGCGTCAGCGGTAATTCTAGTGCATAAGCAACACACGATATTCACTCGCCGAATCTTAAAAATCCATAGAAGACTCGAGTATGAATAAAATTTCTCAAAGAAGGGTGACAAAGCGACAGTTTTCTAGCAGAAAGGACGCGTTTTTCCCCAGAGATTTCAAGTAATTTCTTATAGTTTCTGATGTGTCTAAATTGCCAAACATTTCCATTCTTACTATAGCAGGGAAAAAATTGTCAATAGTCCTTCTTTCTTTCTTTTCTTCATTGGATCACCAAAGGTGTATTTCCTCGAACAGCTAAATACTGTGCGCACATAAAGCTTATGAAACACACTCTTAACTTCCCCTAAAAATAGCAGAATTTTTTTCACGTAAAAAAACAATGCATGGCTTTCTTTTTCTACAACAAAGTCCTACTGTTTGGTGGACTAACGATCAACTCACTGTCTTGAAACTGGTTGATCATTTACGTTTTTCAATTCTGTGATGAGCTGATGATGATGAAATAGTCAAGTTCCTAACCAAAAATATTGAAAAAGTGGATGAAAAGTATTCAAGAAAGTGAAATAATTTTACAAAGTTAACACCTCAACTTGCTGGTTTAGGACGATAATATGGAAGCGGGGGAGCGGGAAGGATGGGTGCAAGCAAGGATTAGATTCTAGCAAACCGTGTAGGGTGGCTCTACAACATCAAATTTAGTGTGAGAACAACCACGGGCAGCAGATACAAATCGTCAAAGAAATGGGAAAAAAAGTTACTGAAGAGCTGAATAAAAGCTGAATAGAATTCACTCTGAAGTTATTAGTGGCAGGCTGATAAAATAATATTTGTTATTCAGCTTCTTATCAATTTAATATTCATATTTCCAGCAGATTTTGATGACACTGTGTTTTATTGTTGCATTTCGTTACTGAAATGTTCGAATGCTGCTTATTCACTTCAACGACGAAAAAAAATTATAAAGGAGTGTTGTTCAAGGAAATATTATTGAGCTTCCAAGACGGTTTCAAGAGAGATTATAGTTACGGAGAAATATTAAAGTACTTCAAAATTTTACTGGCAAGTGTTTTAGAAAAAAATTAACCAAGAAATCGCCGTATAAGTAGCATAAAACTTCATTGAAACGTTAAGCATTTCTAAATGAGTAAAATAGCAGTGGAATAGCCAACAGTTGAATAATAGGAGTAGTAGTAATAGAAGAATAATGCCGACAGTCGAGAATAAGCCAAAGAATGACTAACAGAGTAGCAATATGCTACAAATAACAGTCCTCGTGAATCGATATCAAATTTGGCAAAGCTCCAGACGCCGCTGCGCACTGCCGCACGCGCAGAGGCGCGCCGATTTGCCTTGGCGCACATCTAGTGGGTTGGTTAGCCGCCTACCAGCCTCCTTCGCCCGGTAGTGCTGACCCAGTAACCAACCGAGCAGCGCGTGGGTTGGTAAGTTGATGAATCGCTGAAATGGTGCTGGGTTGGTAGGCTAGGGGCGCTAACGTGGGCTTGTACGTTGATGAATCCAATTCCAGGAGGACAGGAAAGAGGTGAGAGTGCTATTAGACACCGGGGCCCAAATGTCTTTCATAAAGGATACCTTGGCAGAAGACCTCAAGCTCGAGACCACAGGCACATCGAGAACTATTCGTATCAACACTTTCGGGTCAGAAGAGGCACGAGTCAATGAATACGAAGAAGTGATAGCATAGATATCCGGACCACCACCCGGAAGGAGGTCCAAGGAAAGTCAAGCTGTACAAGACGAGTCATTACGACGTCGAAAACCGCGTCTCGAAATCAGTCAAGAGGATAGAATGTTCCTACAAGACAAAAAACATCGAGAGCTACGAGGGGCGGAAGAGCCATCGAGCCTCAGAAATTCTTCTGGGTTGCGATCAACTTCTTGGGAAGTCAGTGCGAGTGGCAGTAGCATGGTTAAGCTTCCTCGGGGTTGTATCTCATCCACACGAAGATTGGATATATGGATATCGGGAAAATCTCAAGAAGACGACTGTGAGATCTACCCACCCTAGAAACCCTCGCAATCAACGAAGACGAACAGAATGAATGGGACAGATACTGGACCCTGGAGTCGTCAGGTTTGGAAGAGTTCACAGGGACGCAAAGGGAAGAGAAAGAAGACACTGACCATGCGTGTACTTCAGCACTTCAACGAGACAATCGTAAAGAAAGACGATGGATATCACGTGAGACTTCCATGGAGAGAAGCGAAAGAGCAACTTCCTGATAATCACGCGATAGCCAAGAAACGACTGAAATCGATATGGCTCGCGCATCAAATAAAAGGACAAAGAATTCCTGGAGAGCTTATGATGAGATCTTTCAAGATCAAGTAGCCAAAGGGATACTAGAGGTGGCTCACAAAACCCGTGGAACAGGGCGGAGAACACCATCACCATTCACCAATTATCATGCAGTGTTGACGCCAAAGAAGACGACAAACGAAGATGAGAGTGGTATTTGACGCGTCGGCGCACTTCCAAGGAAAGCCATCACTCAACGACATGCTCCATCAAGGACCAGTGATTTTGCCATCGATTTCATAGGTATTATTATGAGAATGCGAACAGGAAGAATCGCAATCACATCCGCTGATGTCGAGAAGGCATTCCTTCAAGTGCGAGTGCAAGAAGTAGACCGGAGACGCGACTAGATGTTTATGGTTGAGAGATAGGGGAGACCACCAGACGAAGACAACATACCTGTCTACAGGTTCACGAGAGTCACTTTTGGCTTGAAATCGTCTCCTTTCCTACTGGCAGCAAACCATTAAGTACCATGTGGATCACTGCGGCGCAGCCAAGAACATCACAGACGAGGTCAACCAGAACTTGTATGTCGATAATCTCTTCATGTCAGCAGAGACAATGGAAGAAGCAATCGAAAAATACAAGGGCAGCGAAGGGAGCTATTCCGCCGAAATCAAGATGAACTTGGAGAGAATTCAACTCAAATGAAGCATCTTTCAACAGGCGGCTAGAACAGCAAGATAGAGCTAAGGATAGCTGCATTTCGGCACTGGGAATCCAGTGGAACACGATATCAGACCAGCTCTTGGTGAACCTGGGCCAAAGTAAGTTCGGGAGGTGATGAAAGAAACGGTCACCAGTAAGAAAGCGTTCTCAGCGCTATGGCATCGATATATGACCCCATGGGACTCTATGGTACCTCTGACGCGCTGAGAACAAGCTTTTCTTCCAGTCACTGTGGACGAAAGACTACGAATGGGACAAGAACCTATCCTAAGCAGACGCTGAACAGTGGTCAAAGGCTATGTGAAGAGACTGGAGGATTTGAAAAACCGATTCCACGGCGAATCGCAGACAAGTCGCAAGAACACGAACTCGTAGTATTCACCGACGCGAGTAAGGAAGCTTCATGTGTGCAGTAGTATATATCAAAAACTCTACGCAGCAGGACTTCATGATCGCGAAGTCCCGGCTTCCATCGGTAAAACGGTAGAAACATACCATCCCAAAGATGGAATTGAATGCACTCACGATGGGAGCACGGTTGGGACTGACTTACGTACAGAGAGCTCAGTAAGCAACTCAGGATACAAGGAATCGTGTTATTGTCCGACTCAGAGATAGCATTGAGCTGGGTCAAACAGAGAGAAGCAGAAAGATGCTGGAGTACTGGTCCGGAATAGGTGTGACGAGATATTCAGGATATCAGACACACTCCGAGACGAAGGTGTATCAGTTCAAATAGGGATACGTGAACACCAGCATCAATCCTGCTGGACGCGGGGACGAGAGGTCTAAGCGCGAACGAGCTGTTACAAGATAGCAATTGGTGGAAGGGACCCAGCTACGAAGAGTGGTCGAAGGAAGCGAGACTATTCCGTGTCGAAGATCCGACGGTGGTGACAGTGGTCAGTCAGGAAACACCGGAGTAAGTTGGACAGAAGATGTACAGATTCCATCGATCACGCGCTTAAGAAGAGAGTAACAGCATACATGTTGAGGTTTCTGCTGAAGGCAGCGAAAGGCCTTCCAGAGCCAAGAAAAGGAGAAGTACTGAAAGGTTTCAGAATGAAGGATGAACCGAGAAGCAAAGGTATCTCTGGGATACGAAGTGAGACTTGCACTGACCAAGTCATACTAAAGGCGCATCAATTATCCTACGAATGACAAACTCCAAGGAGCAGCAAACAAGAAGCTCAATGTCAAAGCAGACAAGAAAGTGGATATTGAGATGCCACGGTCGCTTAGGACGAAGTGAATTGGCTGATCAAAACAAAGAACTCCAGCCATAGTGATGCAAAAACGCATCTAGCCAGGCTACTGGATTCAAGAAGCACATGGACCGTTACATTGCTCATTAGGGCCCACACAATGAGCAAATGACAACATTACTGGATTCCTAAACTTCGAGAACAAAACAAAGAGGTTCATCAGAGGCTTTTCTCGTGTACAATGCCAGAAACACAACAACCTACCGTTTCACTATCCTTAGATGGAAGATCTAAGCCCGAGTCGAAGAGTCATACTGAAGTTAGACCCTCTTCCAGCACATCGGTTTGGATTACTTTGGTCCGTTGACAGTGAAAGTCTGAAAACGAAGAAACCACGAAGGCGTACGGTTGTATAATGACCTGTACGACTACTAGAATGTTGCATATCGAAACTAGTGAACGATAATACGCCGGGAGCATTCATCAATGCTATGAGAAGATTCATCGCCAGAAGGGGAGTTCCCGAAACTATCGCGTCCGATAATGCACCGACGTTCCTGTTGGGGAGCGAAATCTTAACAGAAACGATGTCGAATTTCGAGGATAATGAGGAAACACGAAGATTCGTAGCGGACAAAGCTATTGAATGGAATAGGATCACTCCGTATGCGCCATGGCAAGGAGGGTTCTATGAAAGACTCATTCAGTCCATAAAAAGGTCATTGTACAAAACGATTGGTACAAAGATCCTGGCGTCGGAGACTCTGGGCTACGTTGTTGACGGAAATAGAGGCAAGTCTGAACAGCAGACCGCTAATGTACCAAGAAGCTGAGTTCGAGGATGCACCAGGGATCAGGACCGATAGACTTCCAACAGAGGGATATCATATACTGACCTACCCATTGGAAGCCGGAGACTACGTGCTACGGGGAGATACGGATTACGATCAACCAGAGGAAATTCATCGAATCACGACGAAAGAGAAGCACAGGAAGCTCTAAAGGCGTCTCTATGCGTTGACGATGAAATTCTGGAACATCTGGAACAAAAATGTACCTCACAGAACTGGAGAGAACATCACAAAGGGGTAGTGCACCAACAAAGGCCGATCCACAGCAAAAGATGCCGAAGATCGGACAGGTAGTTCTGATACACAAGACCCCATTCAACCAAGAAATGCTTGGAAAATGGCAAGAATACAGAGGCTCACTCGAGAAACTACTAATGGAACGCCGAGAGGCGGAGTTGAAGCTTGCGTCTGGACGGATAGAACGGAGACCGCTAAATAAACCTCATTCCCTTGGAGTTGGACCACGACGGACAAGGGGAGATCGAGATCCCACCGGAAGGCGCGACGCAGAGGGTACAAAACAGAGACAGTAATCCTAATCCACAAACACCTATAACGGGTCAAAATGTGTTGGATTTAGTTTTCTCCAGCCATGAAACCTTACTGGGAAACCTAGAAATTCTGCCGCCTGTAGGATTGAGCGATCACAATAGCATTTCATTCGACATTCAATGTTGTGAAACACTTAGTACCCGGTTTATCGAAGGGTATATGCTAATTGCGATTATATACTGCCGTTTAGACCACTTGAGCCAAATTCACTGAATTAGTCTGTTAGGAATCGGCTAGTAGCGGTGTAAATGAGAAATATGAGCTTTTCTTATCTTGGTTATCCATGCAGTTATTGATTTGCATGTTCCGTGGAAGCTTGTGTCTTCCATTAAGTCAATCCGCCTACCTGCTCACTTGCAAAAAATGGCTGAACACCGTGAGTGTCTTTTTCCATGAGGCAAGGAGAACTGGAATTTGGGAGGCGTATAATGATTTTGGCGAAAAGCAATTCCATGCTCAGTTGGATAAGTACAATAGTTACCTTGAGAAGAAAAAGATCGAGTCGGGAGACAGGAACTTCTATAGGTATTCTAAATTCAAAGTTGCAAGAAAAGAGTCATATCGGTTGCCTTAGAAAGGGAGCATTCCTGGCGACATCGGCGTATGATAAGTGCAAACATGTTAGCTGACCACCTGCGGAACAATTCCAATCAGACGACGGGAACAGTCCATCTTCGTCATTCTTGGGTACTCAGCCTATGGCGGATTTTCCTTGGTTTCATTCCAACGAAATTGCAGGAATTGTTGAAAAAGTGGCCTAAATCTTCTTCCTCGGTCACCCCCTGATTTCGTTCCTCTTTTTTCATTCAAAAAAGTTGCACCAGTTATTTGTGGTCCCTTGGCTTATATCTACAACCAGTCTCTTATGTATGGTGAGGTTCCAAGCTCGCTGGAAGCACTCCTTTGTTACACCTTTTATTGAAGAAAGAGCCGGCTGCTGATCCAGGGAATTATAGGCCAGTTAGTATCACCTCACTGTTCTGCAGGCTGTTCGAGAGAAGCGTGCTGAAGGATCACATAGTCTTACACCTCTTTCTTCGCAAAATATCGTTCCTAGGAACCAGCATGGTTTTGTCCCGGGAAGGTCTGTAGAAACGAACCTTCTGGAATGCATAAATGATTGGACGGAGGCCCTTGGACAAGCGGTGCAGTTGCGATGTCATTTACTTTGACTTTGCAAAGCGCATTTGATCGTGTCTCGCACTCGAAACTGCTGTCAAAAACTACGAGATCTGAGGTTTCATCCGGATATTGATAGAATGGCTCGCCCAATTCTTATCTCGGAAGAACGTTTGCGGTGAGAGTCGAGGATTGCTATTCTGAGGTGAAAAACATAGAGAGCGGGGTGCCGCAAGGGGTGTGTATTATCACCAATATTGTTTAGGGTATTTTCACAGCGGACATTCCTTTATCATTTTTCGGGACAAGAAGTTGTTACATGATGAAGTTCTATGCGGACGACATAAAATCCTTTACAAGGTGATTTCTGAACCACTCGACACCCAAGTGCTACAGGAGGCGCTATTGACTTGATGGTTGGCTGGGCGAAGGAATGGCAGCTGCCCCTCGCGCCACAAAAGACTGTATTCATGCGAGTTCAAGTAAATTCAGAACCTTACGACACATTTCTCTATACGTGCATGGCCTGCGCTCCCAGCGGTTGAATCTGTTCTGAGATCTTGGCTTCCACTATAACAGTAATTGGATTTCTCTGAGCATATCAGAATAACAAATGTCAGTCGGCTCACAGGCGTATTTTTCCAGATTTTCAAGGGAATATCCACAAAAACAAGCAGGTTTTGCTCCGGGAGCGTACAAGACCTCCATATAAGGCCTATTGTGGAATCTGGATCAGTAGTTTTCTCTCCGTACACGAAAAAGAATATTGGAGCGCTAGAAAAGTCCAGAATAGTTTTACTCGTAAACTAGTATATTCCGTATTGGTGGCTTTTTGAATGCCAAAATACCCAGGGCGCATATAAGAAACAAGTATTTTGGGCTAACTACGCTAGATTCTAGACGGAAAGTGTTTGACATTTGCATGGTCCACAAGCTTCTCGGGAATAGGGGCATTTTCAGTCTTAAAACCCTATTTTAACTTGGTCTGAATCGAACACTAGGGGTGAGAGAACGAAGATATTCCTCAGCCGTCCTTTTACCAGTGTGAGGGTGAGATCATTTCCACATCGGGCTGCTAGTTCATATTTAAAAATAACGAGAAGGGTCTCTGGTACTCTCTCTTTGGGTCAGTTCAGAAGGCAGGTCTCGAGGATTTTACTCTCTTCTGAAATTTAGCATAATAATTTTCCCCTTTTTTTTCGGGAGGGATCGGTTTGGCATTTAGTGGTGTTTTTTTTCTCTCATTTAATCGGCCATTTTTTCTCTGTGTTTGTGTGTTTTCTTATTGCTTGCTTTGTATTTGTGATTTTTTTTTCGCGCATTTGCCTTATGTAAATGTAATGAACATAAACATAAACAACAACATAACAACACAAAACACGTTACAACAACAAATACAAACAGAAACACCAATACTTAACAATACCCTGACGACACATCAAACAACACGATATAATCTTTACGACCTATTCGCAACTATCCACAAGAGATACAGGATGAAGATGAAATCATCTCTGTATATGCGATAGGCGAAGGGGAAAACAAAACAACAAAACCAAGACAATAGAACAAAGGCGTGATGTGCCCTTAAGCGATAATTCTGGGTATTTCTTCAGATCTCATGTCGAAGGAGCGAGAAGTGACGCGTCGGGAGAAGAAGACCTTGATTACGATGTTGGAGAGCTGGACCGATCAGACAATGGATGATCAAGACAGTAATAACCAAACAGGAGAAGCTTTCAGCTGAAGAGCCGAGGAAAAGGAAGCAGACGAAAGGGAACCCGTGGAAAAGGAAAGTACATCAGAAGCAGCCGTAGCGAACGAGGAGCCCAAGCCGGTCGAAACCCTCACGCAATTGCGTGAGATGAACTATGTGAAAGGTTCTTCGGAAGGAAATCGACAAAACCTGGGTACAGGGCTTTCTCAGCCGGACTGGGAAAAGGTTATGGGAAATCTGATGAAGAAGCCGGAAAAAGTGCAACTCGTGGCGGAAGTAGGAGGTCCTGTATGTGGCGTGGGAGAGTTAGATGAAATAAAACCCCAGCCGTGACGATTTCAATAATTTCAAAAGCCAGCTATGGAGAGATTAAGGCGTTGGATGGACGCCAGGTAAAAAGGATGGAGAAGATGAGGTCCGACATGGAGGACAATTTTCAAAGGCTGGATGAGAAAATGGGAAACCTGCTGAGCATCGTGACGGCCCAAAGGCCAAAGGAAAACGTTCGAAAGCTGTCAACAACGGAAGCAGGAATCCCAACAATCACAATCACAACGGATGCGAAAAGTCATCGAGGGGGCAGAAGTCGCCTTCGCCGAAGTCAGAGAGACCCCGCACATCGTCGCTTAAAGAGGCCCGCGCACAGGCGGGAACGAACCCCGTCACCTGTCAGGAGCCTCCGTGACCGCAAGAGGTCGAATTCCTCCGCACAGAGCGGGTCGAAGGTGTCATCGATCACCCTCTCCGAAGAGATGGGCACGACAAAGGACGAAGTCTCCATCAACCCATGGTAGTCGACGTTCCCCAGATCAGGATATGAGAGGTGTTCGAGTGGTAGTAATCGTGACCAGCCCAGAGGACCGCCACTCCATGATGATGACTCCCAGGATGCCGCCACCAAGCATTCATCAGCCCCGGATGCAGCCACCCATGGGACCGGCGCCCATGATGCCGCCCCTCTTCTTTCGCAAGGCCCTCCAGGACCTGATGAGAAGGGGAGAACAAGCCAGGTTCTGCTGAGCAACCTCGCTCCATGTCCGGCGAGGGTCATCGGCAACTCCGACAGGACAGTGTGTGATAGTAATGGAGACTCCTGGCATGCGACTTCTGTGGACAGCGGGGATGGCACATGATGGACGCTTGCCCTGTCATATAAGTCGCGTAGCAGACCGCAGGTGTTTTATGAAGAAAGGAGGATTTTTTGCTTGAAATGCTGTTCTGCATCCCGGACACGGATGAATGCTACATGGTCGTCGCGTGTTTCTACTGTGGTGGAACATCGCATCATTCGTCGCTCTGCGGGCTCCCGGAAGAGAGAGTCAAGCTGGAGGAGACGATAAGGAGAGCCGCTGAGGCAGCTCTCGGCTCAGCACTAAGGAGTGCGCCAAGTGCGTACTCCCCTCCTTGTACATACATTTAATCCCATAGCTAACCCCTTCGTTCCTGTTTATGTTACTACAGTTATTCTGTATGGTATTATTTATGGTTAATAGAAATTGTTTTATCGAGGATGAGAGGAATCGCTATCTTGTGGAGGTGAGGATGATATTTTACATACTCGCGATTTCCTTTTTGCCGGCTCGGATTTTTCGTCTATGTCATCTCTGGTCAAGTCATCCGCTGCCGGGACTGTCACGGCGAACCGTGACTTCCAATTACGAAAAGACCATAAAGAAAAATGAGGATGAAGGTCGGCGATAGAAAGCGCGCCCCCATGGCCAATTGAAGGCGGGTGCGGTGCGCCGAACTCTCTGGAGAGGGAAGAGCGAAGGGGAAGGGCCCTGATCAACAACCCCAACACTTCTGGTTGCTTCTCTCACTGGGAGCGGGCTGTTTTTTCCTCCAACCCGACCCGTGTCTCAATTTTTCCTATTTTATTTTGTCGATTGCAATATTCGTGGAGCCGATTCGAGGCTATCGCACAGGAAGTGCGACGTGGGAAGAGGTGATCGAGCCTGCCGTCTAGTTGTTCCAACAATATTTCCCGATTCGAACCCCACTTTGAGTCGGCACTTTTTTTGGTGTGCGGACTCGTGGCGAAGATCCTGGTGTTATCTCGTTGATATTGGTCGGAAGATCCGCTAGTGATATCTCGTATCGAGGCTGACCCTCAAGAGGCAGTCCTCAGTTGTCGACGGGCATAACTACTGGATTGTGGGACGGGATCGAGGTGAGACCCCCCCCCCTTTTTCACATTGATTATCAATCATTCATAAAGCCACTGAACCACCGAACGACTAAATTGGGGGCCCTCAACCTCACCAACCACCAACCAACCCAAACGAGATCACACCCTCGTTTGCAGCGTTGTATCAAGCTGCGGTGAATCCTTCCTTCATACAATCAGTGGCATACAGAACTGTTTTGTTGGAGATGGACTAACTGGGACATCGAGAAATCATTGTTGCGTCTAGCATAATCGCAATATCCTCCCTCCGAGGAACACCAAAGCAGCTTTACCTTCCACCTTTCTTAGAAGAAGTCAAGAACGAGCTGACAAAGATTCACTCCCACAAAAGCACTTACTCCATACTTACATCTCCGCCAATCACGATTTACTCGACTGCTTATTCTTCTTATTCACCAACATAATGACCACTGCGGTTTTAGCCATACTCTAACGCTTCTTCGTTGAAGAACCTGGGTTCCACCAGGATCCTCAGCTGAATATCCTTCTCCCAGTGACTTTGATCCTGACAGCAAGATGAAGAGGCTTAAGGTAGAGGTCACACCAACCAACGATGGCCTAAGTGACGAAGGGAAGGTGGCTTTGCAAGGATCTGTTGAATAGCAACCCGTGACATGGGGCGACTCATCTGAGAAGCATAAATATGCTTACGAAAGGACAATGGGTTGGCGAACGGTTGTCGACTATATGTAAATAGCCTGTGGACGCGAATTTTCTGCCGATTTCCTGTCAAAGATTCTCAAACCTACGGGACACGTAATACGTAAGTAAAGAAAAAAGACCACGTGCATCAGTGTGGCTCGTGTGTTCCATGCAAGTGCCTCCGATCACCAAGAGGAAACCAGAGGAGTGGCCATTCTGGACCGCGAGTCGAGGTAGACGAGCTACTACGCAAATTGCGAAAGCAATCGTCGAAATTCAAAAGGGTGCATAATCGTCTTATTATTGTGAAATCAGCTGTTAATAAATGTTGTGAAGTGAAAAAATGTACCTGTCAAGAAAGTCATAAAACAATGATGTTTCAAGTGGCAAAAGAAATTTTTAAAACATTCACTCTTCCACTCCCTCCCTTGTCACCAAAATAAAACGACTCAATCCACCCAACTACCCCTTTCAAAATACAGACATGGACTTCTTTGGCACACTTCAATGTCAAACAAAGGAGAGCACCGTAGAGATCAGAAAACGTTGGATGTTAGAGGAAGTTGCCTGATTTTTTTGGCTAAACGTAAGCTTTGGGTCCCTCTTGAGAAGAATAAGAACGGGAAGTACGTCGGAAATTCGGGGAGCGGGTGAAAATCTCGTAGGCCAGAAAGACCCAGTTGTCGAAGGAACAGGCCCGAATTTCAGATATTCTTCATCGCAAAAAGGTTCTAACATTACAACATGTGCATTGACCCCTCTTATTTTTAGAGATTTTTTCGCACAGGAAACAGAAAGCAAAGCCACCTACTTAGAATTTTGAAGCGCGAAACCGTTTCCCCGGCGTCAGGTTCGATGCATTGTAATGCAGTCTCCCGAAACACAGTATTATTCACTCGTTTAGAGTATATCTCGTCGTCTTCGCCATTGCCAATAACTTTATTCATCGCGTCCTCTCTTTTCTTCCGCCCCATTCCGTAGCTTTCCTAATCTGTTCTATTTGCAATTCAGTACACAACTATCCAGGATACACGCCCAGAACCTATGTGCCTTATATTCAATCGTAGGAGTAACCTTTACTATAATCTCTAACATTTACGTTAATTCAATTACTACAAGGTTTCATGTTCATTGGACGGTATTACCGAATCATTCGCAAAAAATTTTTCTGGACAGTGCACCTACTCACCCATGGTCAGAATAGTTCATGTGGTCTCCCGGTGAGCTCAGACCCGCCTCCCCACCACATTGCGCAGCTCACACCCCCGGTGTGGGATATCCACACCCCGCGCTGAACCCTGTCCCCCATTCCTCCAACACTGCCGTGCCGCATCGGCACTTCGCCGCGGCGCAACTCTAGAGAGCCCTTTAGGCGTAACTCGTTAATTTTCGAGGAAGAAAACCGCGTTAACTCGGTAATGCGTCAACACCTAATTTTGTATTTCGTGATAAAGTTTAGGAAAAAGATCACCTGACCACAACAAAATTAAGTAATAAATTGTTGCTAAGACGTATGTGAACGTTCATGTGTATAAGAATATATGTACATCAAGTACAGACAAGGAACTGATTGCCACTTTATAATTATATTATTAGACCCAATCTTTCAGATTATTTGCAGTAAAGTCATTAAACGAGGAAGGTATGACAGAGAAGTTGACAGAGCTCGTTTCGCCTCGGAGGTCGAGAGAATGCAAGAAACATAGTGTGGAATAATACTGGAAATGTAAAGAGAAGACGCAGCTTGGTTGAAGACTTCGATCTGCGAACTCCTTCGTTGAAACTTGGCTAATTCGCCCAGATAAATGATTTTCGTTTTCGTTGCCATTGGGATACTCCTATTTATAGCCTAGCTCCCTCATTTTGAGCCGGTCGAAGGAAGACCTATCGGGTTCATCATGTCTAACCCTCCTCATCACTTATATGTTTTGCCATGAACGACCGCTCCGCTGCTTGCTCCCCCCGGACTCATCCGAGCAAGGCTTTACATTCCTTGGCCTCACTGAGGAGCTGCTTGGCGGTGATTCGCACAGGTGCTGGGACCTGCAGCGAAGGTTTTCTGTTGAAAGCATCGCCTGTTTATCGCCCCTCAGGTTTTTGAGAACCGGTTACGAAACGCTTCTTAATTCAGTAAATTAACCCATTCACGACCACGACTAATTTTGGGTGACTGCACGTTTGGACCGCGTGCAGTATTATGTTACCGTACACCGTGTCACCTGGTGGGATATGCTTGCTCGAATAACATGCCACGGAAAATCGATTTTCTTTTTTCATGTTTATAGTTCAGCTATCACTGAGAGAAACCTTGTATCGTCCATCACTGGATGAGGGATCGCCGCGACGCTGCTTGGCGGGAAAAATTGCGCGCGGGAAAACGAAGGGAGAGTGGCTATTGATCGCGCAATTTTTCCCGCCAAGCAGCGTTGCGGCGATCCCTCATCCAGTGATGGACGATAACAGCGTTTCCTCCCATAAAGCTCTTCCTTCCAAGAGTAAAAAACCTACTTGAAATCACAGCTGGGTCAAGTGGGAATATTATTTGGCCACCACTGTTCCAGTGATCTTCAATTACATTCGTTACTTTGAATGCGACTCACAGAGGAAAATCGGTATTCTGGGGATAATAGGGATTGTAACAGTATTGCCAAGTTTCCAGACGAAAAATCTTGACTCCAGCTAGGATTTCCATTCAAGAAAGCTAAAAAAATGGCAACGGAAAAAATAACCCATAGAGTACTTGGACAAATGTTTTCGTAGCCGTTTTTTTCTATTTGAGTCCGAGCTGTTTCAACAAAAGTTTTTATACTGTGCTATGGTAGAGCTACAGAAGGATTTGGAAGCCTGTAGTCGAGTCTAGGATATACATTCGTTACAAGAAGGTGGGGAGAATCATTCCTGTGGCGGAGAAATTGATTTTCGAAAAGCGCGTCCTTACCGGTGGGGACACGCAGTCCGAAGTCGTAGTTAACGCGCGTCTCACCGGTGGGACACGTGGTCATGAATGGGCTAAAGGAAGACTGCGACTCTAAACGAGTGAATAATACTGTGTGTTTCGGGGGACTGCGTACATTGCATCGAACCTGACGCCGGGGAAACGGTTTCGCGCTTCAAAATTCTAAGTAGGTGGCTTTGCTTTCTGTTTCCTGTGCGAAAAAATCTCTAAAAATAAGAGGGGTCAATGCACATGCTGGAATGTTAGAACCTTTTGCGATGAAGAATAAGAGTAAAAAAATTCGTGCCCTTCTGGTCCGTTTTTCTCAGTTTCTCCGTTATTTTAGTTCCACTCAGCGGTCAATTAATCGATTCTGCGAATAATCTCAAAATTGAAGATTATCATGAACACTGCCTTAAAGAACGCGCACCTGTCGGAAGTTTTAGACTAGAATTCTTGCCACCGTGATTGGAATGCACGACTTATCTGCGTGAAGGCACGTTTCTGAATGTCGCAAGAGGAGTGGGTAAAATGTGAATTGAACATGAAAAACACCAAAAGTCTTTTAGGACAGCCGATACGCCAGAAGACTATCGAACTCCTAATCATTGGCCTAAACTCTCGTTAGCTAATAATCTCTCGTTAATGTTGATCGATGGCCATTATTGAAATCTTCACACTTGTGCCACTATCCTGCATAGAGTCAACGTGTTCAGTTTAGTCTAGTGAATGGACGGGGCTGCGACGGTGGATCGCCGCGAGTGATTGAAATCCCGTTGACCGGTGATGCCGCCAACGCCGCACGGCCAGACGCAATGATCGCGCCCTATGCACTCACTAGACTAAACTTAATACGGAGATCATGGCTGCACCGTGGCTTAAGACTTAAATGATTTGAACTATACAGCATTGCGTCCCAAATCACGAACAAATGCGCATTGAAATTCGTATACACTACCATTTTTGCCGAATTTTGTCGGAAAATCAAGCAAAAATCCGGCAAATGGCAATCGGCAAAATTCGTCCGAAAACAGCCGGCAAACGACAAACGGCAATTGCCGCACACCCCTGGTCCAGATACCGAGACGTTTGTTCAACACTCTCAGAAACAACCCCTTGGTTTTTCACCCTTCAGTTTCGTAGACAGACTTTTTTATTATCAGTGTGATAGGATCGCGTCATTCATCTTTAGCGCTTTATAAAATAATACCTGATTTATACTCAGGCTATCAGGCTATAGAAAAATTGTTGGTCATCACTTTTATTAGACGTTTTTATGCTTTGTCTGCTCTGACATTCGGACAGCGCGGCGCTGGGGCATTTTCGGCATTTAGCGCGAGGCTGGGGCGCGATATGTGCGCGGAGGATCCTTCAGCGTGAGGCCAGCGACTGCTCACCCGTGGAATCTTCGCGAATCTGAGACAGGGTGTTTCGTGCAGAGACCTGCTGAAATAACTGAACGGCACCGCGCTGGGATCATAAATCATGACCCGGCCTCGCTCTTCTGTTCGCAATCATTTCTGATTTGTTTCATTGGAGCATGGATGTTAACCTGATTTTCATTTCATCATTTGGTGATTCTGTTGGTTTCACTCTTCTCCAGCTACCTTTCACCGTTTTTCTATTCCTTAAATCTAACCGGGTTCAACACCAACCATCCGAAAATTTTCAGGGTGTAAATTTCCGGGAAACGAGAGCTTGACGAAGGTGCATTAAGGGAAGCATACGAAGTGGATCGAGTGTTCAAGACGCTGGAGCGGAGCAATACGGAAGTGAGTATCTTTCATTTCATTATAACGTAACATCAAATACTGGTTTTCCTCCTTGAAATGTTCTGAATTACTTTTCAGAGCTGTTTAGAGAAATATTTCAGAGCTTGGTCGGATACCAAATGCATCGAAACAGTCGGAACATTTGGACGCTGCAGAATGCCAAAGAAATTGGGCTGACGGAAAATGTTTGTTGGAGTGGTACCTTTTTTGTTTCACTTCTAATATCACCTGACGTTTTTTAGTTGATCCATTGCTGATTGTCCATTTTTGTATTGCTGAACATTGAATTCCTGTTTCCATTTTTCGTCAATTTTGTATCTCTCAACAGATATAAATAGGTGTATAACAAATTACAAGTGTCTGCACCTGCCATCGTGTATTCAAGTACGTGTATTGTAATTTAGGTTATTGATTGCTTGTGAATTGAAAACAGTTTATGAAACACTTTCCTTTTTGGTTATTGCCAGTACATGAAAACATGTTATTACCACGAAAATTCATTCTATGACGATTGAAGATGAGAATAAAATATCGATATTTATTGAGTCATAATACTGATGATATATTGTTAATCTAATGATATGATAATACCCCAGCCAGTATTGATAATAATGAACCGAGAAGCGGATAGCGACGACGTGATAGAAGTCGCTGGCCCCGCGCTATTCTGCCGAATTGACCCAGCCTGGCGCCGAGAACAGATTTTAGCCTCGGCGCTGGGGCGCGAACAGTGCCAGGCTCGGATGGGGCGCCGCCTCGCGCTGCTCGCGCCCCAGCGCCGCGCTGTCCGGAATGTCTGAGTGGAGGTTCCGAAGAATAGGGATGTTCATCGGATCCACAGCGCAGGAGCAGTTCGGTTGGCTCACGTGACGAGCGCGGCTGGAAAACCGCTGCGCGCGTCGTCGCTGTTGGAGGGCTGTGGAGCAATCTCAATACATGATTTTTAATCATCATTCATCGCTCGTTAAGGTCTGTACGAATGGGACTGTCCGCCAAACCCGGTCGTTGTGCGTGTAAAGCGGCCATCACGAAGATACTCTCCGCGACTGTAAGGCGATTAGCATGGAGATCAGACGATTAGTAGCCATATCTCAGCCAGCTGTTGGCAGCCGTGGGCAGGCTCGCCCGAAGAATGCCTTTCCGACGGCAGCTCGACACACACGCCGACCGCGTGGGCGGAGTCTCATTCGGACAGACTTTATAAAAGCTGGAATTCTGTACTTCCATTGCACCCGATTTCCGCATTCACTTCGAGAACGTTGAAAGTATACATTACCGACTTAGAAATTCGTGTTCGCCACAAACTACAGCCTGCTCAATGGACGTCTTGCCCGGCATATCGGTGAAAAATGTAGAGACGAAAAGCAAAATGTTGCTGGAATTTTTCACAATGCACCGCACTGATGAGGTTCTGTGCTTTGACAAGAAGGCAGTGGTCCTTGAAAAAGTGGTGGTTCCTGGAAGCGATGTTGTTCAAATACGATTTTCCAGCCAGACTCATGGAACGAAAACCGAACTTCGTTTTCTCGCCTCGAAGACTGGCGCGTACCGCATCTAGGAGCAGTTCTGGACTTCTCTGTGAGGGATTTATAGAGGAGCGCCTGAGGAATAAAGAAATGGGCAACTAAGATTAACCGAAGACAAATTCGGCCCAGATCTGAAGCGAAATTTGTGTGATATAATATGAGTTGTAAAGGGCGCAAAGAAACTATACGAAGAAGCTTTGCCTCAATCCTTTCTAACCCATTCACGACCACGCCTAATTTTGGGTGGGTGCACGTTCGCACCGCGTGCAATATTGCGTCACCGTATACAGTCTCTGGCATTCGCTCGCGTGTAGCTCCTCACACGTCTCACTTGTTGCCCAGTGACACCTGGGCAACAAGTCATTTTTCTGGGGCGCGACATGGAAAGTGTGGGGCGATTGTGAGCATTTGTGCCCACAAAACCACTTGTACCTCTACTAAATCACTAGTCGCCCCGCGAAATCACTTGTTGCCCCGAAAGAGCAGCTGCTGACCCTAAAATCACTTGTTGCCCCGCAAAATCACTTGTTGCCCCGCAGGTTCACTTGTTGCCCCGTAAAAACCACTTAATGCCCACATGTTCAGCGTTTAAGCTCAGGATCCCATTTTCGATAGTTCAAAGCTCCATGACACTATCATGGATCCCTTTCCAGCGTCAGAGTAATATTGGCTCTATCCTCGCCCTTATCACAGCAACCAAAAAATCTTTGATAAACACTTTAACTGTAGATCAAATTTATTCATGCTAATTCTTCATGATTCCAAAGAAAATTACTTGCTGTTCAGCAACAAGCTAAAAAGTTCTACCAAATACCATAATATGAAGGCGCCCAAAGCACCGATACATCTTCAATAGAGATAGGAACTTCGTCAAATAAATCTAATAACAAACGAAAACCTAGTAAGAGACCAAATGGAATAGTCGTAAATGTCAAAAAAAAAAAGGGAATACACGTTGTCAACCTTTGGTGATATACTGAGAGAAAAATATGAGGCTGCATGATCACGTGGTACAGATAATACATCAGACTTCCAAGAAGAACTCTGCATAAAAAGTAGACTGGCTAATATTCACTTGTTCGTCCTAAATATTCCAATCACGTTCAATATACAAGACAAAACTGAATCTTTCTTCTGACTGGCATTATTTGAAGCATCGTAGATTAGGTAGCGCACCACAACAAGTTCACAAGATTTTCCTAACGTCAGTCAGAAGAACCAATCACCGTTCAAAGTGTATATTGAACACGTGGCATTCGCTCGCGTGTAGCCTCCCACACAAATCATTACTTTGTTGCCCAGTGACACCTAAGTAACAAAGTCAGTTTTTCTGGGCAAGACATGGAAAGTGTGGGGCGATTGTGGAGCATTTGTGCCCACAAAACCACTTCTTGTACCCCCATAATTAAAATCACTAGTCGCCCCGCGAAATCACTTGTTGTCTAAAAGAGCAGCCAAGGACCCTAAAATCACTTGTTGCACCGCAAAATCACTTGTTGCCCCGCAGGTTCAAGCTTCTGTTGCCCCGTAAAACCACTTTAATGCCCACACATGTTCAGTTTAAGCTCAGGATCCCATTTTTCGATAGTTCAAAGCTCCATGACACTATCATGGATCCCTTCCAGCGTCAGAGTAATATTTGGCTCATATCCTCGGCCCTTATCACAGCAACCAAAAAATCTTTGATAAACACTTTAACTGTAGATCAAATTTATCTCATGCTAATTCTTCACATGATTCCAAAGAAAATTACTTTGCTGTTCAGCAACAAGTTTTCAAAAGGTTCTACCAAATACTATGCAATATGAAGGCGCCCAAAGCACCGATACATCTTTCAATAGAGATAGGAACTTCGTCAAATAAATCTAATAACAAACGAAAACCTAGTAAGAGACCAAAATAGGAATAGTCGTAAATGTCAAAAAAAGGAATACACGTTGTCAACCTTTGGTGATATACTGAGAGAAAAATATGAGGCTGCATGATCACGTGGTACAGATAATACATCAGACTTCCAAGAAGAACTCTGCATAAAAAAGCTAGACTGGCTAATATTCACTTCTTGTTCGTCCTAAATATTCCAATCACGTTCAATATACAAGACAAAACTGAATCTTTCTTCTGACTGGCATTATTTTGAAGCATCGTAGATTAGGTAGCAATTCACAACAAGTTCACAAGATTTTCCTAACGTCAGTCAGAAGGAACCAATCACCGTTCAAAGTGTATATTGAACACGTGGTGGGTCACTTTGGTATTCGAATGGCACGCCACCAACAAATCAATTTTTCGTTTTTTTCTGTTCTAAGCGACTGTTGAAGTCAAAATCATAATGCCAAGGTTTAACTTCTTATAATCCTCTTTTCCTTTTCAGACAAATGGTAAGTCTCTAAAATTTTGACTGTTTAGGTAAGACCATCCACAAAATCACGTGAGTTTGTTGAACTTCCTAGCACTTCGAAACATTAATTATCGTAGATCTACCATACCAACAGACATCCTTCTGTTCTTCAATTGACAGGAAATGCTTAAAGTCATCATATTTTTTCAGATTTTCACTAATTTTTGTGTTAGCTACCCCCTCGCTCTTGCGGTCTATCGGATTCCGACAGGAGTTTTTCTGTAGTGAACATTTTTAGCATTCTTTTTGACAATTAGACGTAGAAAATGCTCCTCAATTTTCATATTGACTGGGAATGCTGGTGGTAATGACTTTTTTTGGATCTTTGCTCATTTTTTTTCTTCTCGGCCACCCCCTCACCTCTCCGGTTCGGCGCCTTCTGGGATTAAATTTTTTGGTAAAAAAACCTTCTTGAGCATTAGTTTCTATCACAATTAAACGTAGAAAATAGTTCTATTATTACATATAGACTAGGAGTGAATAGTTTAATAACCGTTCTTTGGATTTCCACTCGTTTTCTGCTCTGGCACGTACCCATTTTCTCGTCCGCTCCTCTCGAAAGTAGTTTTCACCGAAGTTGGAGCCCCGGCCTACGATGGTACTCCAACAATAATAAAGCAAGGTTTACAAAAATACACCAATGGGTGTCTACATTGTTGATCTTTGCATGAAAATATTTCTGTGAACATGGTGAATACGGGCGAAAGGAAAAGCCGGATTTTCAAAGCGGGAAATTTGGTTCGCATTATCAGTAATCATATTTCTGTGATATATTAAATAGCGCTCTACGATCTGACCACTTATTAGAAGTAAGGATTGTTTCTCGAGTATTGGGAAAAAGAAAAAATTCGACATAGAAAATTGCTTCGTAAAAATGCTATATCTGTACTCAAGTTTGCGGTTTTCGACCTCGCCGCATTCGAAGGTCAGATATATTGTAGTGGGTTGAAGTTTCCAGCGGACCACGAAGTGTTCAGTAGTCGAGTCTAGAATAGGTAAATACATTGACCATAAATAGACTCTCAGAAATTCCTTCATGCGGTGGACAAATCGATTTTCGAAAGAGTGTCCGCACCGGTGGGACGTACGCAGGTCCGGAAGTATTAGTCAACGCGTGTCCGAAGCGGTAGTCAACGCAAATCCACCGGTGGACACGCGGTTGTGAATGGTTGAAGGTGCAGAAACATACACAGCTCGTAAAGCTTGGTTAAGATAACTACGGAGAAAGATGGCTATGGCTCAGTAATCACAACGCCTACGCATTTCAAAGTGTCAGCCGAAACGACTATTGGGCCCCAATGACAGTTAGCACGAGTGAGAAGCTGGCCCCGCCCTGTTTTTCTCCGCCCCTGTATTTGTGCGTCTTCCTTCCAAAAACAGGAGGTGGAGGGTCATTCCAATCGTCGGCGATGTTTGTGGAGTGCTGGAATGGGTAAAAGCATTAGGTAAAACCAGAAAACGTTTCGCCGACGGTGTAAATGGCCTAGCACCTCTGTTCTGGATGAGGACGCAAATACAGGGGCGGGCATATACAGGGGCGGGGCGCAAACCTTCTCACTCAAGAAGTAGCGTCAGTGTGGGTCGTTTTTGAGGTTTCCAAAAATGCGTAGGCGTTGTGTTCTGAGCCATACGATTCTCTTTTTCCGTAGTTATCTCAATCACCTTTACGAGCGTGTATGCTGTCTTTAAGCCGTCTTCAGAGGAATAGTCCATATTTTCCTGCTTCGGCCGAAGGTGCTTCTGACCTATTCAAACGACAGCAGGACGTCTCCACCCCATAAGACCTTCCAATAACACATGATGCTTACATGAGCATGGTGGGTATGCATATCACATGGCGTTCAATATTCACGCGCTTTTGGGTGACAAAGTGGGATCAATATTTGTGTGTGATCTAATATGAAATGTAGAGTGCGCACGGTAATTGCGCTGACAAGGATTTGTCTGTCTTTTGGAAGAAGAAACCGTGTTGTGTTTCCCGGCCAGAGATTCGGTCCCAGACAACGGTACTGAAGACACCATGAAAAACGGGTTCTAGACGAATATCTACAACTTTAGGTTCATCGGAGCATGTTAGGAGTCACAATACTTCACTCCCCCGTCAATAATGTCTTCCCCAGATTTTCTGCTTGTCTTCCAAAGACGGTCTCACGCAGACTCCGGAGATTATTCCAGAATTTTCGGGAAATTATCACTTCTTGAAATTTACCTGAAAATGGAGTGGCTCAAGCATGGTGGAAGAGCTGCTCGAGGCTTGTAATTCCCGTCATTCCTAACCAGTTTATGGAAGCGGACCTGACTGAAGAGAGACATGAGATTGAAGGAAAGAACGGCGTTATCGATTGCAAACTATCGCTCATCCTGCCAAAGTTGGGCTCGAAGGGGTGTCTAGGGGACGTGGCAAAGTGGGTTCATGCAGTGGCCTTTTCTTATATATCGCTCACTCGGAGAAATTAAGAGCTCGCTTTTGGAAGATGTTATATATAGGGTGGATCTACTTCAAGATTATGCGGAGACTCTGCAGATTTTCGTCTTTAAGTTTGGACTGCGCTGTTAAAGGCAGTGTTCACGATGAATATCGTATTCGAGTTTGACTCAAAAAAGGGGTTGTTTGGCGTGATTTAACGAATAGTGAAGAAATAGAGAAGAAAAGCGCTCAGAATAGGCTAAAATAACGGTTTCTAACGTTAAGAGCGTGGATGAGCGCATGGGCCCTGCTAGTTTCCGCAAGCGCTCGCTAATATATGTATGGTGGTTACCTATGAGAGCGCCGTTTTTCTTTCGCCGTTTTTTTCTGCATGAATAAATTTTTTTAAAAAATTTTTTTTGTCTGTGTTCATCTTGTAGAGCGTTATAAGCGCTATCTAATACTGTTAACTTACTTGTAATTAGTATATTCATTAATTTTTTAAAATTGTTTATAGATGACTTCTGAAGCGCCAACAAAAGAGCATTTGCGAGAGGTTCTGATATTCATGTTTAAGTGAAAAAAAACCGCCGGAGCCCAGAGAATTATCTCTGAAGTTCATGGTGAAGATACCATTTCAATTAGAAGATGTCAAGAATGGTTTAAACAGTTCGGGGACCATTTTAGAGTGCGCCGGACGCCATAGAAAGTATGCGGGACCCATGTCAGAGTGCACCGCACGCTATATAAAGTGCAATAATGTTGGAAAACAAGGTTAAAAGCTGAGTTGCAAGAAATGAATTGGGAAGTCTTGCTCCCACTCCGCCATATACGTCCAGATATTGCTCCTTCCCCGACTATCATCCGCTTCGATCGATGGCTCAAGTGGATTGCCGAACAGCGCTTCACTAAACATGAAGATGTCCAAAATGGCTTGGTGATTGGATCGCCTTAAAACAGCTCTAAATTTTTTTCGATGGTATTCATAAATTGCCCATAAACTGGAATAATGTTATTGTTAATAATGGTTGTTATAGTTAATAAAAGTAAGATAAAAAAATTTTTCTGAAATTTTAATTTTTTTAATCGTGAAAAACGCGCTTTCATAGGTAACCAACTACATGGTATTTGAATCACTCCTCTTTCGGATATCCGACCGAATATCTAAGATTCGGATAATTTGATATCCGCAAATTTGAAAAACGCATTATATGAATCGAACCAAAGAATTCGGGAAATTCGAAATCGGTATTATCTTTAATCAAACCATTATCCGAAGGGTCAATAATTCGGATAATTTTGACAAATTGATAATTTTTGGATAAAATCAGATACATTCGATAAAATTGCACCAGATTTGGCCACGCCTCCATTTTTCCGTACCGCCCTATTCGGTGCAATACGTCAACCCAGAGTTTTCCTCCCACTTCCGAAATAGGAAGAGTCGTTACGGCGCTGAAATGGGCGTGGTCAAAGTGAGATGACCAAGTGGCTAATTATTCAGTGTAAAAAAGTGTTTTGTTTTGTATATTTGCTTGTGCATACTTTTTACTAGCTATTTTGTTCTGGAATCAAACCTGTGTATGAATAATACTGTGCCTTTCCACGGCGAGATTTGTTTTTAATTTTTTAATGCACATATGAAGCTTTAAGTTTATATGTTAACAAGCTGCAACACCAATGAAGTACTACCACTTGTTCAATTATGGATGTTTTCAAAGGCTGGAATTGAGTACCTGGTTTATTTTTCACCGTTTTGCCTCAACTTTCAGCCGATTAATAAGGCGAATGTATCAATCAATATGTTGTTTATAATGTTCTATGCCACACCAGGTTTTTTGTCAATATGGTTGTTTCAGCCCTATCACGATCGGGCTGTAACAAATGTTTTTTTTTGCTAATGTTTACGTGTAGCATGTTCCGAACAGCAACAGAAATGTGCACAGGCGAAGGAGAGCGTCAAGAATCGAAAAGATTGGCCTCACTTGTAGCTATAAATAACGGTTACGATGTACCACTCAACCGAAATGGTAGACGTCATGCAGCGCCGAGACAGCTCTCACATCAGAATAGGATATCGTTGTGCGTACCTTTTGTTTCTGATCAAGTCAGTGCTGCAATACAGCGCAGCATCGCACGAGTACACCTTGACAATGATGTTGTCCTTGTAAACATACCTAGTGACAACATCAAACGTCAGCTGATGAGAAATAGATTATACGACTTGGAGGGTGTGTCAGAAAACTGTGCTGTATGTCAATACGGCACAGCTGGAGACTGTTCCAACGCAGGGGTAATATACCAGATCGAATGTGAAGCATGTCACTTTACCTATATTGGGGATGCAGGAAGAATGCTCGCTACTCGTGAGAAAGAACATCTAGCCGGTGAAAGGCGTACCGTCATGAAAACACCTCTGCGCAATCACAAAATTGACGATCACAGCGGTGACGTTTTCGATGTCAGGTGCGTCATTTTGGCAGTTGAGACGGATATTTCAGCGCAAAAGGCGTTGGAGGCTTTCTGGATATACGCCAGGAACCCAACAATGAACAGCCGTTTCGAGATTCCGTCCTTAACAAACGACCTCTTGCCGTTCATTGCGCATTGCGACCTCTAAATTTGGCCACTTAGCGGCGCGTGCGTGCCTATCATCTACTATCAAATGGCACAACGCTCAGCACCATCCATTCTTTACTGGTCTCTCGTTTACAGCAGACGTAACACTGCTCGGTGGGCGTATAGATGTGTGAGTTCCTGAATCTTTTTGACTGAGCTTTCGCGTCTCTAACTTGAGGAGCTCTCGGAAACGCTAGAGCTGTGGCAGTATTTGATGGTCAAGAGAGCACATTATAACCTTGTACTGCTTTCTAGGCCTCTGAAGACGACGATCATAGTCGAAACGCTCAGGCCGAACAAATAAAATCTGTCCACAATAATAACCTCGAAGGCAGAGGAACAGTTTAAAACTGCTAATGTTTACAGCTAGTCGGTGCAAAACACTGCACATATGAACACTTTGTCGTCTTTCGGTCGTTTTGCTGAAGCCAAGTTGCTCAGCAATTAGTTATGTGTGTTTAACAGATTCCTAGAAAGGAATTAATAGGAAGGAATTTTATACATTTAGCATTTCCTTGTTGTATTTCACGTGCTCTTTTTGCAGTATCGCAAGATTATTCTAATTTTATTACCTTTTTTCACGACCTCTTATATGTCGTAATAAATCTAATCTAATCTAACTTTGTTCCGAAACTATCCGACCGATATCCGTATCCGAATCATTGGAAAAATGGCATTATCTGGATCAACCTATTATCCGAAAATTTGAAAAAAACGCACCTAACCGAAGAATTATTGTTGGATAACAAGTATACCCGCTAACGGCGAAATGTGCGCGAATCGATCATGCTGGACGTGGCGGAGTCGTCTGGCAATCGCCTCTTAAAACGTCCGCGGCGCCACAAGCTCGCCATAATGGGGCGGGGCGGGCTAAGAGCAGGAGTACTGGGCTCACGAAATCTTCACCTCGCCGTCGTTTTCATCGATTTGTGGCCCGTTTCTGATGCATTCTTCGACCCTGTCCCCTCCAGCATCTGCCAGCGTAGTGTTTCACACTGAAAACTCAAAAACGAGAGTTATCGTGAACATTGCCTCTAACTCTAAGTATCAGTTTATAGGGGGATTTGATGGAAAACCCAAAATTTTCTAGATTTATGATAGTCCAAAATTCTACGACACCTATGTAAAGTGTGTCTGAAGCGGTTGGCAGCAAGCAATCAATCCTTTTGAACAGTCGTCCGAGAGCGGTACATGCGACGGCCGCCTATTACGCACGACGGCCGCATGGTTGGCCAGTCTCATTCGGACACACTTTACGTTGTTGTCCTGTCTACGTGGTGTTGAAATAAAGAGTCAGCAAGTTGGCATAACGCATATAACTCAATGGAAAGGTTGTCTTATGAGCTTTAACTTCGACTACAATCCAAAAAATATTACTACACCTTCATTCTGAGAGATTTCCATACACGCGTTGTTATTTAACGGAGGCGTGCGTACGAGCGCATACAACCCCAAATTTTTATTTTGTGCCCAAAATTTTCCTCTTTCCCCAATTTCTTTTTTTTTCGAAACTTTTTCTTCAATCACCCTCCCCCTGCTCTTGTCCAATCCAACAACCACCGCCTGACCCTGGTTGTAACACAAAACAAGTCCCCCTGTGGCCTGAGCGGGTAATGCTCCACGGCAGCCTTCAGTAAATCGCCATTCCAATCTTGTGGCCCTTTTCGGTCTTTTTCGTTTTCAGGAAATTCGTCGTCATTCTGCAATTAGTGAAACCAGCTATATCAATGACTTGGGGAAAGCACGTCCACCCAACTAGCGCAATTTCCTAGTGAAAATGACTGCGAGGATAGAATGTCTATCCGGACAAACTATGTAAAGTGTACATGACTAGATAGATGAGTTGCAAGCAAAACTAGGTTCAGGCGATCCTCAAACCTACATCGCTTCTCGGGCGAGCGCGCTTCCACATCAGGGATGAGCGGAATAAAAATATGAAATTTCGGAAATCGGTTTTCGGGTTTCGGAACGAAATTTTTTCTCGGGTTTCGGAAATCGGGCGCGAAACGCCTGAAAATGCGCGGAAATGCAGTTTTCGGAAGACAAAACGCGAAAAAAATTAGAAATCATCGCATGTTTTCTAATGTCCCAACGACCCGATATTTTCGCATTCCGCGGCGTTTTCTGCGGTTTTCGGAATGCGGAACGCCAAAAATGCGCGAAACTGCGGGTTTCGGAACGCGAAACGCGGAACTCCGCTCATCCCTGTTCCACATACGCCACCGCGCGCCAAGTTCTAGTACTCTGCTGGTCTATTGTGTTTTTGTTGCCAAGGTTGGATGTTCAGTTTCGTGTATGCATCAACAATTGGAAATAAAGCATTGTGAACTGTATTCAAAAACCTGCAAAGTTGTACACAAAGATTCCAATCAATGGAGTCAGGAACGGGGAACAACAGTAGGAGACCACTAGCATGATAAATCGATTCGTAACTGGGAGAAGAGTTCACGCGTACGGAATATTGTCGAATAATGCCTATCACATATCACAAGTCAAATGATGTAACTGGGGTTGTTGAAATACTCCGTATTCGACAGGGTACATAATGATTTACAGACAGCAGCTCGCAGGAGACATCAGTAGCACTCGATCAACCGTCATCAGAGGATGTTCATTCTAAAATAACGGAGCTTGAGTTGAGTACGCAAGCGAATAAATAGGGAATGTATGTCCATGAGAGAAAGCCACTGGCGGACCGAACTACCTCCAAATAAAACCCAACCGACGGGGTAATAGTCATAAGAAATCAGGGACGGCATGCATGAACTCTGCAAAGGTCAGGGAGCCGCTCTGCGTCCTACGCGCACAGCGTCGAGCCACGGGACGGCTCCGGCGCATGGTGTATATTAGTGTGTCGCGGACGTAAATGCGCTTTCTGCGGCAAACTCTACGCCCTAGCGGCAATTTGTTTTATGTCCCAGTCGCTTTCTGGCATTTTCTTGTCATCCCAAGCATCTCAATAATTGGAAGCGAACGCGACTGGGATGAAATAAAGAGCGCGCGTAGAGTTTCCACTGCAAAGCGCATTTAGTCCCACGATACACCATATGAACGCTCATGCATTCCGGCGCCGTCCCGTAGCTTGACGCTGCACGCATAGAACGCAGAAGAGACTCCCTGACCTTCTTTCTGGCAGTATTCATGCTTGCCGCCCCTGGAAAGGATAAGCGCTTTCCTGGATAAGGTGTTGGGATTCAGGTCGCGATTCTCTTTTTTCCCCACCACCCTTTTACCCTTCTTTTTAAGGGCTAAAGGCGGGTAAAGCACCCTCGGTTTCGGTAACCAGGGGGCGCAACTCTGGGCTCCAAGAGAGGGGGTGGGGGGTGTTGGAACTTAGTAGAACAGAAAAATAGGGAAGCTATGAATTTACTTCCTCAAAATAACTCATAGAAAGTTGGGCAGTGTTCTAAAAAAGATAATGAACAATTCAGTGGATAATAACTTCCAGTTATCCTCTGTTTCCTGAGTGGGAAATTTATTTCCGTTCACTGCGTGCGTCTGCGCTCGTACGCTGCGTCTCCCTTCTTCTCCCTACACTTTCTCGCTCTCTCTGCCCTCGCTCCGCACAAGCGCGCGAGGGAACAGAGTAAACTATCGTAACATGCCATCTTGTACTGCTGGGTGCGCTCAGCGGTACAGCTGCGTCCAGGCGAAGGATGATGATAGTTCAGAAAGAAGTATTCAGGAATGAGAGTTTTCCTACTCTTCCGCTACCTTTCAGTCACTTTAGAATGCCACTCTTCATCAAATAGGTATTTACTTCTTGTCCTCATTCCCGCTCCTTCGAATTCAGCATTGAGACGTCGCCAGGCGAGAAACTGAGGGGTCCACAAACAATGCTGGGATTCAATGAACACATTGAGTCTCGGAGCAGGGTTTGGTTTGGTTAGCCTGCCTCAGCTTGGGACCAAACCAAACCAAAGCCACCACCTCGGAGGGGTGAGGTTACATGGGAACCAGGAGTAGCCCAGTGTTGGCCAAACCTTAGCGATGATGAATCGCTGGTATGCGAACGTTTCCAAAGAAACCCTGCTGAGACTCTCCGGTGTAGCGTTCATGAATTCCAGCCCAAGCTTTCTCTTCTGCTTTCGGACAGCTTCAGTAACAGAGGCCAGATGGATGAACTGTAGCGTTCTACGTATGTTGCAGTACGATTTAATGTTGGAGCATCTGTCATCACCCAAAGTGTTTTTTTTGCATTTTCGTAGTGGCATCAAGACTCAAATTATGTCTTCTAGGATTTTCGGAGTAGTACCAGGATAGTTGCTAAAAAATTCTGGACAGATGGTTGCAAACTGGCAGCCCTGGAAGCGTACACGGTGCAGCATCGTCATTTGGAGGAGATCAGAAAATTCATTTCCTTCGTAACAAAGTTCTACCTCTCAGTACTCCGGCCATTTGTAGAGTTCAACCACGGCTTCTATGAACACATTCGAAAATGGAATGTTCCTAACACGTATGCGTTGTAGCCGCGATCGGAAGCACAGGTCCTCGTTATCGCGATGTATTCCGTAACGTTTTGCGACGTCCATTTTGATCATTTCGATTTCCTCATCAGCCATCTCGTTTTTTTCTCAAATTGAACCCAATATATTAACACCCAAGTTTTCGAGAACTCCGAAGTGTCTGTCGTCGCGCGCAGAGTGGGCATCGACTTTGCTTTCAATCCTCGCCATAGCTTTACAAAAAGCATTATCAATCATTTTTGAGAGCTGGTTAGAATCCACTACCACAGGAGCCGCTTGTGTAGCAGCAGTGATGTGGCGTGTAGTTGTGCCTGGAGTAAGATCTTTAATTGGAGGCTCAGGGTCGTGTGTAGGTGGTTGCGGAAGATCAGCAAGAGAGTGTTGATGTGGAGACGCCGAGTCCTGTGGAGGTGATTGCGGAGAAGAAGCGGCAGGATTTTCATGCGGAAAATGCTGTGGCGAGTCCAATAGATGGAAGGCATCATCGTCTGGCCGATTGTCGTCTTTGGGACAACTCGCCCACGACTTGACCTCATAGAAAAACGCAGTTTTGACTTGGTGCTTCTGAAAAAGGTGAGTAGGCGAGTGTTCCAGCTTGGTCTGGTGCATGGCTTATTTGGAAGAGAATCACAAAAAAAAAGTTACTGCCCGAGTTCCAGGTCGATTGGTCCCATGAGAGCCGAGAACGGGACGTCGGTTACCAGGGGTCGAAAAAACCGCTCGAAACCGAGTATGAGCCGCTCGGCGGCTAATGTCTCCAGACGGGTGGCTTGGTATTTTAGAGCGGCCTATACTGAAACCCTAGTTTCATATGCGGACCTTTGCGGCCAAACCAAGGACGACTGAGTGTGTCTGCTGGGGCGTCAAATTTTCGAAAAGACGCAGTTTTGACTTAGTGCTTCTGAAAGAAAAGGTGACTAGGCGAGTTTTCCGGCTTGGGCTGGTGCAGAGCTTATTTGGAAGAGAATCACAAGAAAAAGTTACCGCTTGAGCGCCAGGTCGATTGGTCCCGTTGAATTTGAGAACGGGACTTCCTAGGTTTCATGTGAAAATCTTATGTATCGATCAGCTGGGTAGCAGTGGTATGCATGGCGCCGCAAAGCGTCAAATAATGAAAAAAAAAACGTCTCTGATAAGTTGGAGGGGGCGCCAAATTTTCCAACTTGGGTAGGGGGCGCACCTTCAAAAAGACCTGATAACCAGGGCATGCCTTACCTTGGTTACGATGAGACAGGATACACCAAATGAGGAAAGACATCTTTTTCTTCTGAAAATATCACGCCTTTCTCTGTCTGCACGACTTCGTTGCTAGGAAGCACCTTCAAACGCTAACCAAATTAGAGGCCGAGGGACGGTTTTACGACCTTAGAGTCTAGAGGGTTATATCTATCGAGATTATCTGGTGTACTGTTTCCTACTAATTCGTCCCCTAGTCAATTTCTTATCATGACATGACTGGAATCAATGAACACAACTCACCCAGCACTCTCTTCCATCCTCCATAAGTCGCTCGTTATCGCTCTCTCCTTCCGAGTCCTCGTGTCACCTAAGCCTTCACTTAAGGCTGCCTGCAGACTCTCAATTACTCCGGGATGCGCCAGCTTCAGTTCGGCATTCAAGGCCTTGTTTGTATCTTCCAAACGCTCAATTTCATCACGCTGGAATCAAAAAGCATCTCCAATCTGCTCACACATACAGTTTCTCTACTGCGCATTGCCGCTCAAAGTCCGCAAAGTGCATCGCTGACTGCGAGTGTGCTACAGCGCGGTTGCAAGTATCCTCAGACAGGGGATGTCGATCACTCCAGGCGATGGGATCACCCGGCCACCAAAGGCAAAACCGCTCGGGTGACCCCACATCCCTGTCCTGAGGATACTCGCAATCGCGCCGCAGCACACTTTCGCAATCAGCGTGCACTTTGCGGGAATCGAACGGTAATGCGCAGTTGAACTGTGTAGCGCCTCCCTTTGACCTCCAAGAACCTACCGATGCTTTCTTCTGCCATGAGCGGAATCGAGATCCTCTCTTCTGCAACTCCTCAATGGTCTCTTGCAGTTGCAGGTTATCCTTTCTTAAAATCAAAGCATTATCAAACTACAAGTCCAAAATCTTCATTACCTCACCTTTGCCTTCTCAAATATTAATATCGCCCCTCCTTGTCGCGACTCGTGCTGGCCCTCATTCATCTGCTCTTCAGTAGAGAATCCACCTCATCCCTCAGTTTGATGACAATGGACTGAAATGGCAGGTGCAACCTGTATATTCGTGCTGGGAGCACCATTCTTCGGGTGAAGAGAAAGTTTGCCTATACGTCACGCCAAGTCTGACCTGGCGAGCCTCATGTTTTCGCTTCCTCTTTACTTTACCTCCAGCCGCTGCTTCTGAGCAACTTCCAAGTCAAGTTTGGCTTCGAGATCATCGGGCTTTCTTGTACTCACAGAGCAGCAGCTTCTGTGCTTTTCCACACGGTATGTTGGAGAGCGGAGGAATGCCGCGATTTGCATCGTCTCCTCGGTCAACTGCTCTGAGAGTTTATGCTTTCAGCCTTCTCCAACTCGGCAATCTAAAATCGGGGAAGTGTAGAGTAGCAGCTTCTGTTTATCTTGAATTGCAACAAACCTGGTCCGCCAATAGTCCTCTAATTCGGCCCGCTAGTACCGTAGTGCGTACGTTCACGACGCGTTCTCGACAGACCCGGAGTGGCAGGGTGGGTGGCCGGGAGTGACGGCATTGACGAATCCCGACGTTGCTCTGCACACCAGAGTGCACACCAGGGTCTGCCGAGAACGCACGCTCGTGGTTTACGTACACTACGGTACTTAGCGGTCCAATTAAGGAAGGACTATTGGCGGGCCGTGTTTTGTGCAATTTCAAGATAAACAGAAGTATAATAATGTCAGGTAATTTTTTGAAAATAAAATTTTAAAGCTAACGTGCGCACAAGAAATCACAGGTTATTTTCTGTGCTCCAGCCCCAAAAGAGGTATCCAAGTTGCACTCATATAATTGATAACCCCTTTCAACATGAAACTGCGAAAAACGCTTAGAGCACCAAGAGGCCAACCTGCTCAATCTGATCGGGCCATGGCGATATGATCTAGATGGGACTGTTGGAATAGCTGCTCTTGTATTTTCTCAGCATCAGCTGTTTGATATTGCTCATCTTTCTCCTCAATCAGCGCTACATTCCGCTATTTTCTCTCCTTGAGAAGAATCAACGCTCTGATCTCAGCGCCGCGCTCTTAGCAACGAGCGCTTGTTCAAAGCTTAAATCCAACAGGCTCTTAATTTTTCGCATAAAATTGAGGTGGTAGCCGAAGTTAAGACTTTCCTGCTCTGAACTAGAACTTCTATCTCTAACTCGCTCTCCAGCCCATGTTCTCGGCCTCTTTCAATGCGCTCATTTTCGCAGCTTCCGCGTCTTCCAGTTGATCCCTGAAGCAAAAATGACAAGTTTAGCATGTATCAGTAAGGCACCCTAAACTTTTCCGACTAGACAGCCCCACCTCTCAACACTGACGAATGAGCGACTGCGTGACGGGACAGATTCCCTCCTTTCTCGTGAGCAAGCAGTGTCTGAGTGTCTCGCCAGAAGTGCCCAACGCCTTTCTCAGCTCGCGTCGATGATGCTGCCACCGGAGAATCCTCGAAACTGAAATTTGCCTCTGCAGTAGTATGTACTCGTGGTGGATCTATGAACGGTCATTCATAATCTGCTTTTCATGAAGGCTGCGATGCACTACCCTCAGACATGAAATTTACAGATTTTTACTTGATTGTGTAGTAGACTCCTCCTGTATAACACGTGCCAAATGCGAGATCTCGAATTCCTCCAATATAAGCGAGATATAAGCGACCACCTCAGGCCCGACCCTCCTTCGCTCACCACCACAGGCCCGGACCCCTAACAGACTTTCCGAACTCGATAGCGGCTCGATGGATGGATTAATTCAAACAAGTCGGCGTTAACTTCAGGTCCACTGCCGGGCTGTCTCCTTTTCATGGCTCACTCTCGCGCAAAGATGGCGAATGAATAGAAATACAGGCCTGAGACAACTCGTCCGCCAATTTTTCATCCTCATAGTATAGGAATCTTAAAAGGCATCGCTCGCGCTGAAAACCGATTTCCATTTTTCAAGCTCAACTTCATGAATGAGCCCGGTAGACCACACCGGTAAACTTCGGCGCGTTATAAACGTAGGGTTCTGAGGTTGGAAGCGGATAAAGGCACAGAACACCCAGATCACCACTTTTCTATTTTTATGTTTATATTGGAGAAAATCTCACGCTGATCACAGTGGTATCTTTGAAATCCTCAAGAACTCCTACGAAACAAGTTATGGCTCTTCAAAAAAAGCCCATTATTTGAGGGCAGAAAACTAGTGGACGAGTTGTCTTAGGTTTGCATTTCTTTTCAATCGCAGCTGCAGCGCGAGTGCGAGCCAGGATAAGGAGAAAGACGGATATGGAACTGAAGAACGTAGGCTCGGTTGAAATTCATCCATCCAGCCAGCCGATATCGAGGTCGAAAATCCGTTAGGGGGTGTGGCCCTAAGTGGTGAGCGAAGGAGGTCGGGCCTGTGGTGATAGCTTATATCTCGCTTATTTGGGAATTGGGTACTGCACTTGGCACGTGTTATATAGAAGGAATCCACCACACAATCAAAAATCACAGAATTCATGACTAAGGGTGTACTGTGCCTTTAAAGGCAGTGTTCACGATGAAGATCGCACTGAGTTCAGACCTAAGGGGATTGTTTGGTCGTGAGGTAACTAATATAAAAGAAATAGCGAAGAAAACGTTAAGAAAAAGCTAAGATAACGACTTCTAACGTTCAGGGCGGGGACGAGAATCATGAGCCCTGCTGATTTTCGCAAGCGCACGCTAACCGCGAAATCTGCGCGAATCGATCAGGCTGGAAGGAGCAGAGTTGCTTGGCAAACTTCCAAAGAAACGTGTGAGGCGCCACAAGCTCGCCCAAATGGGGGGGGCGGACCGGGATAGGTAGGCGCACTGGGATAACTTTCAACGCCGTTTTTATCGATCCCTGGCCCGTTTTCGCTGTTTTTTCGACCCTATACTCTCCAGCATCTGCCAGCTTAGTATTTCACACTGAAACCTCGAGAACGGGATTTATAGTGGACACTGCCTTTAAAGATGAGGATCCGCCACCAGTTCACGACAGTCATCTAGCACTTTTTCAAAGAACTTTGCTGCAACCGTCATCCAACATGACAAAGAGTTACGGTGCAAGCTCCACATTCAGAACAACTTCGAAAATGGCAGTGACAAGGCCTCCAGAAGCAGAAAAACTTCAAAAACCGTTTTGGTGCGATATTCAAATTCATATTTACAAGGTGTTTCGATTCCTTTTCTTTTACAAATGAAGGCCTTTCATGGGCCCGTTCCACGTTTTGGTTCATTAGACAGGCCAAGGTACACAAAAATATGAAAAATAGTATATGGTTTTCTGCGCGTACGATGCCTTTAAGCAGCCATAAGTCTGTTCGTAAGGGGTCTTGAACGATATCAGAGATACCACTGAGATCAGCGTGTGACTCTCCAAGATCAGCATAGAAACTGACAAATAATTTTTCTAAGTGTTCAGTGCCTTTAACCCATTCACTGTATGCAATATTGCGTCACTGTATACGGTGTCCCACCGGTGGGACAGGCCAGCTTGACTAGCGTTCCAAGGGTGATTGCTTTTTCTCTTTTCTCTTCATATTGTAGTAGCTAGGAAAGCTGAAGTAACATTATCACAGTTTAAGCTCTTAACACCCTCTCGTTTTAGGAGAACAATACCTCAAAACCACAACACAATCAACTAAGTTGCAACGTTTTGAGTAAACATTAGTTTTGAGTAACAGTAAACATGTTTAAAACGATGTATTTCTCCTTTAGAACATGAAGAAATGGCAGTAGAACCAAAGAAATATGATGAGGTGCTTCTGAAATGGCTGCACAGACGCCTTTTCTTTTACCTCAACTAAAGGTATTTCTGAAAAGGTCCAAATGCGTTGTTGTGTTTACCTACCGGCGGACCACGAGGTTGGTAGTAAAGTCTGAAGTAGGTCAATCCTTTGATCACATATAGGTTTGTAAGTTCTTTCTTGAGGTGCAGAAATCGGTTTTTGAAAAACGTGTCCCACCTGTGAACACCGAAAAAAATTTCAGATTTTATGTTCATCTTGGAGAGGATCGCTTGCTGATTACAATAGTATAGATTTCTGAAATCGCTCGAGGCCCACTACAAGCGTAGTTATGGCTTCTTAAAAATACCTTTATTCTCAGGGCGAAAATTTAGTGGACGAATTGTCTCAGACCTGTACTTCTTTTTATTCGCAGTCGATGCACGACAGCGAGCCAGGAAGAGGAGATAGACCGGCAATAGAGCCAAGAACACGGACGCGAGTTAAATTCACTCATCCGCCGCTATTCAGTTCGAAATCAAGAAAAGGGCAAGGTCCGCGGTGATGAATGAAGGGGACCGGGCTCGTGGCGGTCGCTTATATCTCGCTCACCTGGAGGAATTGAGATCTCGCACTCTGGCAAATTTTATACAGGATATGTCTACTACACAACTACATAAGAATCGCAAAGTTCATATCTGATGGTCTACTGTACCTTAACAGGTTCAATAAAACACCTAAAATCATTCAATAAAACAGAATCGGGAGTAATCGACTTTTGCGATGGCGAGAAGACTATGAGAGCCCCACTTATAATTCTGCTGCCTCAATGTTTGCACGTCATTGTCCAGTGTTTTGCTCCGCCTATCAAGCATCCTGTCCGTGCTTTTTAATGAAAACAAGTCTACCACATAATTTCGTTTCTCTATTTCATTTGACTTTTCTATCCTTAACATTTTAAATATATCAATGTATTGAAATCTTAATTAAATTCTCTACCAAAGTTTATGTGGTCTACCCTCGTTGCGAGTGAAGTGACGTGCCTTCCTATTCAATGTTCGCCCAATCATGATGTACGGATCGGAGAACTGGGCAGCACTGGAGACGCAGATGGAAAAGTTGGATTGCAAGGAGAGGAACCTCTACAGACGCCTCCTTGAATATTCCTGACCACGAGTGAGCAAATAAAGAAGACGAGTCTTGCCTGAAGCGGCCTCCTCGACGTAGGCGAAAGTTTTAGGACGGAAGTGGTGAACAGCACTGTACACCCTGGTAAACCCCTGCTTATAAAACTTGCCAAGTGAAATCTCAATTGCTCCAGACAAGTGAGATATAGGCGACCACCAGGGCCCTAACTCCTGAGTCACCACATGGGCCACAGCCCTCTTCTTGAGGTTCGAACTCAAAAACAGTTATGTGGATAGATGAAATTCAACCGCATCTACGATTTTCAAGCCCATGCCGGTAGGTCTCCTCATCCTCGTTCACTCTCGCGCCTGCACTGAGGGGATAAAAAGAAATGCAGGCCCGGGACAACAAATCCACCAAATTTTCACCCTCAAAATATAGGCACTTTCAAGGAGCTCTAACTCGGTTTGTCGGGGGCTTCGAACGATTCTTCAGATCTAACTGTGATCAGCGAGTGTTCTTTTTCAAAATGAGCATACAATCTGAAGAATAATTTTTTGGGTGTCCCGCGCCTAGAAGGAGAATCGAAAATCGCTCGACATTGAAAGGCAGAATTCAGGGCGATGTTTCATTTAACGCAGCAGGTGGAATACTACCAATGAACGGTGTTGTGTTCATATCATGGCTGACGACCGTAACAAGCAGTGTATGTAAGGCGCTTGATTACTAGGACGGCAGGTCACATTCTTCGAAGCGAAGATTTTCTTGAGTGTGGTTTTTTTAACCGAAGTCTTGTTTACTGTTATACTGTTACTCGGTTTGTTGGCTTTTGGTTTCAATTCGATTTTGATGTGCTTTTCTTTCATAAACTTTTTAGAGATTCGGTCTTTTGCGACATAACGCGAGATCCTATTCTATGGACGCAATACTTGACTACAATCGGAAGAAATTCCGAAGTTTTTGTGGATACTTGTGAATTTGTTGGCTTACTAGAGCTGCGCAACTGGCGTCCGATAACACTTTAGTGTTTGTCGCCCATGATTCGAGTACTTGCAAACAAGGTGCCAGCTTTCTCTTCTACCCAAAACCCGCTCTACACTATCAATAACCTTCTCCAAATTTTCTTCTTCTAGATTATCAAGCTTCAAAATGACCGTGAAAGAGAGTGCACGAGTAGAGCTAAGGAGTTCGAGAAGGTTTGAGAGGAGAAGAATTCGAGGAAAGCCTACACATTGCTGCGACAGAATAGCAGGAAAATGAAGAGATGTTCTGCTGTCCACTACACTACTATTGGAGCTGCAGTTGGTGACGCGACGCTGCCAATACGGAAGGATTACTTCAGTTCACTACTGAATCATCCAGCGCCATCAGTACCTGAGCTCCCGCATGTTCAGTGAGCACATTACGATGTCAGTGAAAACCCGCCGACTGAGGCTGAAATTTTGATTTGTGTCCGGAAAATGAAGAATTGAAAGGCAGGTGGAGATGACAACATCACTGCTGAAATGCTGAAAGCTCTTCCTCCGTCTGGGATTCGTGAAATGACCAACACCATCCGTGCTATATGGATGAGCGAAAGGATCCCTCGATTCGTGGAGGCATGCGATCATCTTACATCTTCACAAGAAGCTATCCGTCACGGATCCTAAGAACTACAGAGAAATCTCTCTACTTCGCGTCATGTACAAGGTTTTAGAACGTATCATTCTCGAGCGACTTATCAAACATAGTGAAGGAACGACCAGAGATGAGCAAGCCGGTTTTCGACCTGGAAGATCGACCATCGACCAAGTGTTCGTCGTGAGGAGAGTATTTGAATCGTGGCAGCGGTATTCGAAGCCATTACAGCTTGCTTTTTTGGGCTTTGAAGCCACGTTCGACTCTCCTCATCGTGATCGATTGCTCAACGCTCTGCGAGCAGATGGAGCCCCGGAAAAGTATGTTAGGTTAATCGATGACATTAACAGAGGAACAACTGCAGCAGTTCGTACACCTGTCGGATTTACGTCAACTTTCGAGGTAAAAACAGGAGTAAGGCAAGGAGCCGTAGCAGGACCTTTTCTTTTCAACTTCGCCGTTGATGACATCACGCGTAGAGTTGCAGAACAGTTTCCTGCGGACGTGATTCTAACACCATCAGGACGCTCCCTTGTCGATCTGGAGTACGCCGACGACATTGTGTTATTCGCTGAAAACAACGCAAAACTGCAAAGGAATGTGAACCTCGTTCAGAAGTATGCTGCAGCCTATGGACTTCGACTTCGTCCTGACAAATGCAAGCAGATGTGGGTCTCTCAGAGGCCTTCAACGGGAGTTTGTGTGGACAGACAATGTATCGAACTGGTGGACGATTTCTGTTATTTGGGCTGTTTGCTAAAGAACGATGGTAGTTATGCAGTGAATATTCAACAACGATGTGCGAAAGCTACATCTGCATTCAATTCTCTAACCAAGTGTTTGTGGTCTACAGACACCATCGCGAAGGAAGTCAAGTTGCGCGTCTACCTATCCGCCATTCGCCCTATAATAATGTACGGATCGGAGACGTGGGCAGCACCGAAGACGCAGATGGAAAGGTTGGATTGCACAAAGAGGAAGCTGTTTAGACGTTTGCTAGTATATTTCTGGCCGCGTGTATGCCATAACGAGGATCTTCGCAAGGAAATCGATGCAGTACATCAACGCTTGACACAATGGAGTGTGCCAGCATCTCCCAACGCCATCTCAAGTAGCAATGGAAAGCCGACTTCGACAGTTCGGGCATTTCTAAGAAGAACGCAGGATCGTCTCGTTCAAAGCGCTTTGAGAATGCTTCCAACCTTCTGGAAACGGCCAACTGGAGGTAGGCGAAAGTTCTGGACGGATGTGGTTAAAGAGAATTTGAAGTCACTCGGCATCGAAAGACAGTGCAGGCGCGATGTTCTGTTTCGCAGGAAGTGGGATAGGGACAGTTGGATGGAATGGGTTCAAAGTGGCTGAAGACCGTGAAAAGTAGACACGAAAAATAACTGACTACTAGCACGGCACACCTCGGTGAAGATGCGGAATGAACGCGTCAAGCGAAAGTTAAGTCGAAGTAAGTCGAAAGATGATCAAATCTCTTTTCCAATTCTGCACGAAGTCATGCCAATTTTAGCAGCGACTGACGCTTCATGTAGTGCAGGTTGTGGAACGGCCACTAACTAGAAATCGTCTCCAAAACAACATGGACACTGGCCACCACACGTGTCACAAAAAGAATGGTCTCCTTATCAAATTTAGTCTAGCAAGTAGACCAAGCGCGATTATTGCGGCTCGCCGTGCGGCGTTGGCGGCATCACCGGCCACCAGCGGGGTTTCGGTCGCGAGCGGCGATCTACCGTCGCAGCCCCGTCCATTCTCTAGACTGAATTGAGCACGGCTACTCCATGTTCCTACTTCTAAAAGCATCTATTTTTTCAGGATTTGTCCCTTTCGAGTGTGGGATCTTTTTATCCCATGGGCCTAATATTTTTAAGAAAAAAATCAACCAACTTCTGCGTGTTGTAGTCGTACTGCCTCGCTCTGGCCTCCAGCACACGATTCTCCTTAACCAGCGATGTGTTTGTATCTTGCAGGTCTGCCAGCTGATCCTCCAGTGTCCTCAACTGTAATGTACAAACTACTGTCAGCAACTCAGGACTGTTTTGAAGACAGGCAAGACTAGCACGCACCCTCCTCTGATACTGGCCCCGAATCTCATCAATCTCCGTCTCTTCGTTGTGGTTTCCCTCGACAAGTCCGTCTTCAGCCTCTCTGATCCCATCCTCCAGACGAGTGATCTGCTGTTAGTAGTTGATGGTTGGTGCCGGGCCAGGTCATCCAGCTCTTCTTCCCTTCGAATGGATAGACTAGTCTATGCCGTTGAGACCAAGTAGTCTCAAAAAATTCCCCTACCTGTTCACGAAGTTTGTTCTCCAGCTCTCTTTTTGGCTTTCTGTAGATAGCCACCTGATCTCCGCTACTCACCGCATCTGAACGATCTTCAGCTTCACGCTTTCTGAGCCAGGCCACAGTGGTCTTCGCAGCTCGGAATCCTCAGTCTCTGAGCTCCTGAAATGGTAGTATAGTAGCTCAAAAATTCTAGGGCAACGAAAATAGATCGCCTGATTCACAGAATATACTACAACGTCGCCACGAAAGCGACACTTGGTTGAAGTTTCTCTGATGCGATCCCTAACCACGCCATACCACACCTGAAGCTCCTGGCCAGCCTTCCTTGTGGTAGCAGCCATCTGATACTCATCCCTTTCCTTCTCTGCCCTCTCCTTGGATCACTGTTTCACGTCCTTCAGTTGTTCTTCCACTACCCGAACGTCAAAGCATCAAACCTAAAAAGCTTCCAGAGATTAGCCGCTCTGAACCCGCAGACTCGCTCATAAATTTGCGAATATATCCTCTGCAGAATACATGGATAACCCCCTGAAAAACCTAGGTTCTCCTAACCCCTGGTTCATCAAACCTACCTCTGCTGCTTCTTCCTCAAGCTGTCTCATTCCTGGAACGAACCCTTGCTCAGTTCAGCTTCCCCAACATCCTAAAAAGTACATGAAGTTGGAGACATTTTCCTTAAAACTTGTCCAGAACGAAGCGTCCAAATCACACCTGGAAGTTGGAGCTGCACAGCTCGCTGGGTTTTTCGCTCATGACTGTTCTCTTCTGCCTCGCTGCACACGAACAAGCTCCGTTTTCAGCTCCGCGGGTTCTAGAATGAAATCAGATTTTCTTCCCCAGGGTCAAGCAGAGCGTTGTTCAGAACTCTCGACGTAACCTGCGCCTCTCACCATACTTCTTGAAGATCCAAAATTGGAAAATGTTCCAAAACTTTACGTCCTGTGCCAGGTTTCGAAAAAAATTGGTTGATCTCTTGGCAGTGAAGGGTTTTTTCAAGTTAAATTTTGTATTCAATCACGCATTGCTGTACTCCCTACCCTACTTAAGTCGATCCTCAGGCAAAGTAGTGTTTTGACCTGCTCTTTCTGAGGAATCTGAGATTTCCTGCGTTTCGCAAAGCCAAACCGACGCAGATCGGTTTGGTTTTGGAGCGCGGTGTTTTTCGGATGGCTCGCTGCGGTGCAATTTGGAATACTGTTTTTGAATATCTTAAAGGCAGTGTTCACGATGATTTTCGTTTCCAAGTTTTCCACTCAAAACAATTCGTCGGCAACCAAGTGTTACCAAAATCACGAAGAAACGACGAGAAACGCACTAGTTCGTCTTATTTCAGTGACATTATTCTATGGCCTGGACTAGTTGTCTGGTTGGATGAACATGTTCACGGTGGTTGTCACCGGTAAAAAATGGAACTAATCGGAAATGGAAGAATATTTTGGGCAAAACAGTATAAGTTTGGGCCCGAAGGAAAAAACGGAGCAACACAGAATGGAGAATTGCAAAAGACGGGTCCACAAACGATTTCATTGTCACAACGAACAGTTCCATTGATACTTAAGAGGCGGGCTGATACTTGACGATTTCGTGCCCTTCTGGTGCGTTTTTCTCGGTTTCTTCGTCATTTCAGTTCTACTCGGGGGCCAAACAATCGATTTAGCAATTAATCTCAAAATCGAAGATTATCGTGAACACTGCCTTTAAGCTGCGGAGTATTCGAGCGATCTCACCGTCGTTTGTAGAGCGTAGGCCTAGGATGACAACAGAACCTTTGGAACCTCAGGGTTTTTTTTTTGAAAAGAGAAATCTGCGTTGCCCAGTTTCGGCCAAAGACGCGGTTCTCGACAACGGTATTGGACAACGATGAAACGGGTTTAGGGAATTTTCTTCGTAACCTTGAGGTCATAGTAGGGTTTTTAAGTATCAAATTCTAAAATCACAGAGATTCCATGTTTTTTTAGAATTATGAAAATCTAAAATTTTATGGGTGGATGTACGTTGCCCCGTAAACGAAGTGAAGGATTAAAGTATTAATAGGGGCTATTAATGCGTGTAACTCGTCTCAAAGTACGTCTTCTAAGCTAAAACTTTGGCTACAGTCTAAAACACTGCTACTTCATCTTTTTGTATTTAGAGGTTGTTCACTTGCACTTTTGTAGAACTGGTATGATTCCCTTTAGCCGTTTTCTTCCTATTACATTAGGTATGCCTTGCATTTCATGAGAATTTTAGTTATTTAAATCTGTCAGAAGCGTCTTCTCCATTGAAAACACCACCTATTTTTTAAAATTTTCGCCAAAAATTTGTATTTCCCCCAGCGAAACGAATGAAAATTTTTACGTGACCCCGTTGGTCGGCCGGACAACACCCACCTGACTCTGTTTCATCCTCAAGGAGCAACGCCTCAACGACTTGTTGCATTCTGCTTTTGGACCAAATTTCGAAAACTACCTTATGGGTTTATAATATAGCAGATTTAAAAGTTTAGGGAAACCAAATTTCAAAAGGCAGAGTGATCTAATTTGATGTTTTTAGAATGTTTAATGCCTTTTTATGGCATGATATGATTACAAAATATCACAAGGTAGCTGAGTTGGAAAGCAAAGCCTAGCTTAATCCGGATTTATGTGCTCACCAGATCATAACCATTAACGGGTCAGTACTGTTGTGCCTATACAATTCATGTGTAAACAGCCCAGGAATGCAGAGCGGGGTGTCGATAGCTTAATGGTAACACTCTTGCCCGGAAAGCGTGCAATGCAGGTTCGAGTCCTGCCTGACATATGAGTTTTGCGTTTAACTCAGCTACCTTGTGTAAATATTCACATCATTTAAATGTAATCGAGGAGATGGAGATCAAATCAAAACATGCACTCTGAAGTCGGGAATCCTCACCTTCTCATCTGATTCCAACTTCACTGAAGATGACACCCGGCTAATCCGCTCGTCATCCAAGACTGTAACACATCTTTTTTTGTAAAAAAAAATTCAGTGTAATACATGTTTTTTATACGAAAAAAGAGGAAGTTTCCCTCCTCGAAAATTGCCAACCCAATTTCAGCTCACCTCCATCTCTCCACTGTTGCAATCTTCGTTCCAACTGCACTCTGGTCTGACTTTCTCTGTCCAAAGCCTGACTGAGATCATGCGCCGCCTGCACCTCGGCAGCCAGCCGCTGCTCCATTTCCTCAACTCTGCCCTGTTGCTGTGTCTTCTCAACTCGGAGTTGATGCAGTTGCTGCTCAAGCTGGCGAATCCTCGCTTCACATTCTTGATGAGACGGATCACTTCTGCAATCAATCAGAATAGAAGTGGAGATCACCCCGGGAACCTTTTTTTTCTCATGGCTAACCTCGTGGCTGCGAGAAGAGGAACGACCTTTGTATACAGCCGCCACCACGGCCATTCGCGCACCTTGATGTAGGCTTTGCCATTTTTCTGAAACGAAAACACTTAACTTGAGCCCTTCAAGGGGTCCGTTCGAAGCTTTCCATTCAGAATGTGATTCTAGATAAGGCCCATACCTGAATACACTTGATAGCCGTCTCGAGGACTCGTCTCCTCTGCAGCCACTTGGAGGCAAGATGTCTCCGGCACTCTCTCTGGAATGCGGTGACCAAACCCGATAACGACAATTCCCGACGATCCTCCAACTCGCATAGCACATCAGCTGATAACAAGACCTGTAAACCCGAAAAGACTTTAAATTACCCAAGTCATCATCAATATTAGCACGAGTAGGTGGAAGCGCTTTACCTGGCTGATTCCCAGACGGTATCTATGCTCATGTATGTCCATTCCCTCGAGAATCTTCGACACAGCCGCTCGATCATCCAGCGCGTTGTCAATCGAAGAGTTAAGTTCGTCCTCAATTAGACATCCAAATCGACGACGAAAATCGCGGAAAGACACTCGCTCTGGGTAGCCTAAGTACGGTGAGTGTCATTTCCCACAATAACCTGCTTCGTAAGTCCATTGAATCCAAACTTTGAGAAAGTGAAAAATACCAGCGCTTTTTTTGTACTCAGAATCTCACATTTTGTTCACAGATCAAAAATGGCGCCCCCTACCCGCAACTTTTGAACAGGTTGTCTTAAATCTTTGAGCAGGTTACACTCAATATACAGCATTTATCTTGCTAAGAACTCGTTCTTCAGTATTTTATGTTAGAAACAACTTCATGAAACTCCAAGCGATTCTGAACAATTTGTGGAAGCTTCACGCAACTTTCTGCGTTCACTCCACGAGTTCACGCAACTTACTGATTCTAACCACGAATCTATGCCGCATGCAAATTCAGGGTTTCTACTCCACATGAAAATGTGAAAATCTACTTGATCGATAAGCACCGTAAGCCATCATCAGTCTCGTAAAAATGTAACTTGTTAGGTAAATAATTTCAGCCTCAGCAACACTCGAACAAATACAAGTTGCCTGTGACTTCAGCGCGACTTGTTCGAAAGTTGCTGAGCCTAAAATGCCTCCTAAGTAAATAGCAGTAAGGTCACAGGCAACTTGTTCAAAAGTGGCTGACCCTAAAACTAATGGCAAAACAAGTTACTTGCGAGATAAACCCACTAATGGCGTGACGCGTTCAAGTAACATGCGCTAGCGTCACAAGTGACTTGTTGAAAATATAGGCGAAACGAAACAAGTCGCTTGCGAGATAAACGAAGGAAGCTGCACGAAGCCTTCTAGTAACTTGCGGTGAAGTAAAGAGTATGTTGTTCAGAACTTGATCAGTCTAAAATTACCGGAAAAAAATTCACTCATGAGATGACCACAAAAAGCTACATGAGGACTTCAAGCAACTTGCCCTAAAATCCCAAAAAAAACTTGTTCATAATTATTTTTGCATAAAACTACGGACACAACAAATTATTTGCGAAAAAACGCTGCAAGCTGCTTGAGAGCATCAAACAACTTACGCCCATGTCCCCGATAAACAGTTCAAAAGTTGCCGAGCAAAAGTACATGAGTTAAAGAATTGTACTTGTGAGTTAAGCACAGTAAGTTACGTGAAGGCTTAGAGTAATGTGCGCCCAAGCCACAGTTCACTTTTTCAAAAGTTGCTAAGCCTTAAAGGCATCATACACGCTCGTAAACGTAGGCGAGATAATCGCGGAAATAGAATGGTACGGCTCAGACCACAACACCTACGCATTTTGAAGCGTTAAAAACGACCCACACTGCCGCTATAAGAGTAGGAAGTTGACCAGGCCCTCTATTTTTCCGCCCGCCCCTCCAGAACAGGGCTACTGGGCCATTCCCACCGTCGTCAATGTATGTGGTTTACCTACTGTAACACACACAAACGTCGCCGACGGTGGAAATGGCCCAGCACCCCTGTTTCGGGGAGAACAGCAACTACAGGTGCCGATACAAGGGCGGGGCCAACTTCTTACTCGTGTAGCGGCAGTGTGGGTCGTTTTTGACGCTTCAAAATCCGTAGGTGTTGTGTAGAGTGAGGACCAGAATATTCGGAGTTCGAATAAATATTCGAATTTTTCGGAACGAATTTTTGACATTCGGAACATTCGAATATTCGAAAAGTGTGAATATTCGAACATTTATCTCTTGAATTCGACTATTCGCGGTAAAAGGTGAAAAATTAGAACATTTATTCTGAATTCGACTTATTCGCAAAAGGTCAAAATTCGAACATTTTTCAAATTCGGGACTATTCGCAGTAAAGGTGAAAAATTCGGAACATTATTCGAATTCGACTATTCGGGAAAAGGTGAATATTATTCGAATTCGACTATTCGGGAAAGGTGAATATTTGAATATTATCTCGAGTTCGACTATTCGGGAAAGGTGAATATTCGAATATTATTCAAATTCTGACTATTCGGGAAAGGTTAATATTCGAATATATTATTCGAATTCGATTATTCGCAGAGTGTGAATATTCGAACGTTATTCCAAATTGAATACCCGAGCTGGTTTAAAAGGCAGTGGTCACGATGAAAACGTTATCGAAAAAAAAAAAAAAAACTACCAAATCAGCTTTAGATATAAAACAGCTCAAAAACTAAGTGAAGGTAGCGCGGTGAAAAACGGGCTAGAATTAGGAGTGCTATTAGGACCCTAATTTTTCAGTTCGTGCACACGTGCACAGAAAGATCACAGTCTCATGCCAAGCATTCAAAAATCATCGACACTCAGAGGAAGAAATAAAATGCAAATTTCTACCTCAATAAAAACAGTTCAACTGAATGAAAGCAAGCACTTCAACCAAATGTTTTTGACTAGATGTGTACATAAATCCGGAAAGTTCATTGATTGAAATTCAAGCTTAAAGGCAGCGTCCGCGTAAAAACCACATTCGGCATTTTCTTCTCAATCCAATTTGAATCCAAGTGGATATAGTTGGCAAGCTTGAAACCTCAATGCTGCACCATAATGCCAGAGCCTCTTGAAACCGCTCCATGGTCTGCGTTGCGTTTTCTCGGTCGATCATCTGTGCTAATGAGAGCAGATGCGCCACAACAGACCGCTTTCTGAACCAAAATTCTATATTCCTTATTTCGAGAGATAATTGCGTTTAAACGCGTATATTAGAAGCTTATTTTAGAGAGTTCCAGACACGAAAAGGTCAAAAGAAATAATCAACACATGAAGTTACAGGGGCTAAACAAACACTTCAGACGTCCAGCATTTCCGACATTTGTGTATTTCACAAGACACACCGGACAGACGTGGAAAGGAGGCTCAATGCACTGATTTTTAAACGAGTTTTTCTCTGAAGTTTGAGTGTTTCGTGGCCTTTTTCTATGATATATTACAAACATTGTGGGTCTACCTTCGCAAAATAGAGATAAACGTAACACGTTTTTTTGCGCGTACGCTGCCTTTAAGCCAACTGGATGTTCTTGGATATTAGAGGGGGTGTGTATACAAGTCTGTTGGTACCTGCTCGTTGGTGCCCCTGCTTCCCTACTGAACTCCAGCAGACGTTTGAGTGTACACAGGAACGTTCGGAGCGATATAGCGCAAATGCAGGTGCGCTTTGCGCCAACTATATCGCGAAAGTATCCCGCACATTGCATACAAAGGTGTCGCCGTCCGGCACACTAAGCAGCCCTCTCTGGTCCATAACACCTTAGGATCCGTACCTAGGGAGTCATGGAGTCTTTGGCCAAGCCACAATTTCGCCACTCCTGAACTGTCGATCGCCGTCGAGTGATATCCAAAAACTGCGCTTATCCAGACTTCTCTGAGCTATTTCCATGCACCGTTTGCTGCTTTGCAGGAAACCCGCCTCAAGGATAGACCCGTCATCAGCGTCGGAGAGTACACCATCTACCGCGGCAACGCTGACGATAGGAGAGTGGGAGGCTGTGCAATAGCTGTAAGGAAGGGATTTCAATGGTATGGTCAAGGAGTTCGGCTCAACGTCGTGTCGGAATGCATTCGTACGACTGCGATCACAGAGGATTCAATCTGTGATAGTGAGTGCTCATGCGCCCACCGAAACCGCCGAAGACAATTCGAAGGATGCGTTTTATGAGGAACTCAATACGTTGCTGGCCAGGATACCTTGTCAACATACGCTGTTGTCGTGGGGATTGACGCAAAATGCGAAGATGGGACTTGATCAGGAATCTGAAGTACTCGGTAAATGGTTCTACCCAGTGGAGCAAACATCGGACAATGGCTATCGCGCCTTGTCGACTTTTGGGTGGGAAACGCAGTGGTCTGATTTATTGCATCGACATTCAAGCAGGAATCATCGCCGCCATCAGCTTACGTGGCAGGGACCAAACCCGGCTATCTCCAGAAGAGCAGCGGAAGTGGAAGCATGACAACTTTGAAACTACAGCTTGACTATGTCCTGACGAGGAATATTCCTGTATCGGACATTCGAAGATCTAGAGCTGTGTGGGATGTCGCATTCGATTCGGATCACCGTCCTGTTCTGTTGAACTTCACTGCGAGGATTCATAAGAGGAAGCGAGGCTCAGCCTCTCCAGAGGATTGACATGACAAGTCTCAGAGATGAAGAGTGCAGAAGGAATTTCCGACAACGCGTTTCTATTCACATCGGAGTACGGACTAAGAAGAAACTTTGCGACGCGGATTCTTTTGTCAAATGCATCCAGGATGCTTCGAAAGAGGCACTCCCGGTTGTACAGCCTAAGAAGAAGTTCGCCTACGTCTCAGAAGAAACAACATCTACCTACAACAGAGTATGTGCTCTCCGAACTGCAAGGAAACTTCGTGGAGGAGAAGCGTCTGAGGAGGAAGTTGCGTCGGCAGCTTAAAAGTGACCGCGAACGAGAGTGGACGTAGAGCTAAGGAGTTCGAGAAGGCTTGGGAGGAGAAGAATCCGGAGGAAAGCCTACACGTTGCTGCGACAGTATAGCGGGAAGATGAAGAGATGTTCTCCTGTCTTGAACACTACCAATGGAGTTGCAGTTGGTGATGCGACGCTGCCAATATGGAAGGATTACTTCAGTTCACTACTGAATCGTCCAGCGCCATCAGTACCTGAGCTCCCGCATGTTCAGAGAGCACATTACGATGTCAGTGAGGAACCGCCGACTGAGTCTGAAGTTTTGGATTGTGTCCGGAAAATGAAGAATGGAAAGGCAGGTGGAGATGACAACATCACTGCTGAAATGCTGAAAGCTCTTCCTCCGTCTGGGATTCGTGAAATGACCAACACCATCCGTGCCATATGGATGAGCGAAAGGATACCCGATTCGTGGAGACATGCGATCATCGTACCTCTTCACAAGAAGCTATCCGTCACGGATCCTAAGAACTACAGAGGAATCTCTCTACTTCGTGTCATGTACAAGGTTTTAGAACGTATCATTCTCGAGCGACTTATCAAACATCGTGAAGGAACGACCAGAGATGAGCAAGCCGGTTTTCGACCTGGAAGATCGACCATCGACCAAGTGTTCGTCGTGAGAAGAGTAATTGAATCGTGGCAGCGGTTTTCGAAGCCATTACAGATTGCTTTTCCGCGTTCGACTCTCCTCATCGTGATCGATTGCTCAATGCTCTGCGAGCAGATGGAGTCCCGGAAAAGTATGTTCGGTTAATCGAGGACATGAACAAAGGAACAACAGCAGCAGTTCGTACACCTGTCGGATTTACGTCAGCTTTCGAGGTGAAAACAGGAGTAAGGCAAGGAGCCGTTGCAGGACCTTTTCTTTTCAACTTCGCCGTTGATGACATCATGCGTAGAGTTGCAGAACAGTTTCCTGCGGATGTGATCCTAACACCATCAGGACGCTCCCTTGTCGACCTGGAGTACGCCGACGACATTGTGTTATTCGCTGAAAACAACGCAAAACTGCAAAGGATTGTGAACTCGTTTCGAAGTATGCCGCAGCCTATGGACTTCGTCTTCGTCCCGACAAATGCAAGCAGATGTGGGTCTCTCAGAGGCCTTCAACTGGAGTTTGTGTGGACGGACAACGTATCGAACTGGTGGACGATTTCGTTATTTGGGCTGTTTGCTGAATAACGATGGTAGTTATGCAGCGGATATTCGACAACGATGTGCGAAAGCTACGTCTGCATTCAATTCTCTAACCGCGTTTGTGGTCTACCACCATCGCGAAGGAAGTCAAGTTGCGCGTCTACCTATCCGCCATTCGCCCTATCATGGATGTACGGATCGGAGACGTGGGCAGCACCGCAAACGCAGATGGAAAGGTTGGATTGCACGGAGAGGAAGCTTTTTAGGCGTTTGCTTGATATTTCTGGCCGCGTGTATGCCATAACGAAGACCTTTACAAGGAAATCGACGCAGTACATCAACGCTTGACACGAGGGAGGTGCCAGCATCTCCTAACGCCATCTCAAGCAGCAATGGAAAGTCGACTTCGACTGCTCGGGCATATACTAAGAAGAACGCCGGATCGTCTCGTACAACACGCTTTAAAAATGCTTCCAAATCCTGTCTGGAAACGGCCACCTGGGCGTAGGCGAAAGTTCTGGACGGATGTGGTTAAAGAGGATTTAAAGTCACTCGGCATCGAAAGACAGTTCAGGCGCGATGCTTCGTTTCGCAGGAAATGGAATAGTGACAGCTGGATGGAATGTGTTCAAATTGTGGCTGAAGACCGTGAAAAATGGACACGGCTGACTACTAGGACGGCACACCCCGGTGAAGATGCGGAATGACCGCGTCAGGCGAAAGCCAACCGATTAAGTCAAGTAAGTCATTAGAGATCATCGATGCCGATGATGTGGGGTGGACTCGTCCACCATCGAAGGACAAGAAAGTTCAGGCTTCGAATTTGGCCAAGAACAGCCATTTTTTCGCGATTTTTTCTTATAGGTTGTACTACTCTATACCCAGAAAAGGGTTTAGAGAGGAAAAGAAGACGAGCATATTTGAGAGCGACCACTGCCTTTAACAAAAAATATGAAAATCCGTCTGATGAGTCTACTAGGGCGGTTCTAACAGGGGGAGCCATATGGCAATCGCACTTGGCCACTCCCATTTGTCCATGCCGCTGGGCAATGACAGCACCAACCATAGCTTCGTTGGGTGGAGCCATGTACTCCACCGACCCTCACCTCTGGGCAGGTGAAGGGGAACCTCCATCATTGGGAAAATTGGGAAAACCGGTGACAACCGGTGAAACGCCCCGAGGCACAGGAGGAGATGGGAATACGTGGGGGGTGGGGTTTATCCCTCCGTTGACCAATCACCCACGTCTTAAGTGGTGGAGAGACGTCTGTCGATTGGCCGACGAAGCAATAAACTTCGCCTTGTACTCCGATCTCCCCCCAGTACGCGCCTTGAAAAAGAATGAAAGTCACCCAACATTAATGCAAGTCATTTTCAAGATTGTGTGGGTTTCACTGCCGGTTTTTCGTCCATAACTTTTTTGTGCTTGGAGATGGAATTCTGCGTCAACTTGTGCTTCCAGTTTGAAAAATTATTCTCGATCCTTCAGCCTAATTCATTTTACGAAACACCGGTTTTTCGCCTATAACTCTATAACCTGGTGAGGATTGTTTTTGAAATCTACGTAAAATTCTGCGTTGAATGATATTTCGGATTCCTAACTTTGCTCGCTCCATACTCTGAGAGGATCCCCCGCGATCGTTCACGGATAGAATCTCCGGTTTCTGGTAGGGGCCGAGAGGATTCTAGCATGGGGCTATCGCGCAACGATCGCGAAATTCTGCCAGTCTCAAACCGAGAGTGTACCGCGTTCGTTCATCGATGCTCCCACGATGCTCTATAGCAAAACCGCGAGGAGTCGTGCCTGGGCCTATCACGGAACAATTGCGAGATCCTACCAGTTTCAACCTGAGGGCGGATCGCGTCTATACATTGACGTATTCGGGGCGTTACATCGCGGATCCGCGACGAACCGAGCTTGGAACTATCGCGGGACGATCGCGAGATTCTTTCAGCCTTCTGATGGTACCGCATCCAGGCCCTTTCGATGTTTCACCCGAGCGAGTGTTGCCTATCAGATCAACACGAAACTATAAGGTATTGCCCTCGCCGCATTTCGCGGTGCTTTACAAATCTGCACGACATGAGAACGCGGGAGCGGGGGGAGACGATCACGGTACCAACGCGGATCGCGAGTGCACCACGGTATTACTGCCGTAACCTCTCAACGATCGCGGTATTATCACGGTATGAGAACGAGAATGTCGACGGATGAGTCGATTGGGTAACTATCGCGGAACGAACGCGAATCACGGGAGCATCACGGTACTAGCGCAAAAGATTCTCTTAGAGTAAGCCAGCCAGGTCGGTGGAGCCGCACCCCGTTGTTGGCTCCAGCAGAACTCTGCGCCTCTCATTCAAAGGCAGTGTTCACGATGATTTTCATCCGCGAGTTTTTCACATAAAACAATGCGCTGGCCTTCAAGTGTTACCAAAATTACGAAGAAATGGCGAGAAACGCATTAAAACGTCGTATTTCAGTGACTTTATTCTTTAACATGGGCCAGTTGTCCGGTCGGATAAACATGTTAATGATGGTTGTCACCGTTGGAAAACTGTGTTAATCGAAAATAGAAGAATATTTCATGCAAAGCAGAATCAGTTAGGGCTCTAAGGAAGGAACGGAGCAATAGAGAGTAAAGAATTGCAAAGGACGCGTCCACAAAAGATTTCATTGTCACAACAAACAATTCCTGTGACACTTAAGAGGAGGGGTGATACTTAAGGATTTCGCGTACTTCTGTTGCGTTTTTCTCAATTTCTACGTCATTTTAGATCTACCCGGGGGCCAGTTATTCGATATAGCGAATAATCTCAAAATTAAAGATTATCGCGAGCACTGCCTTTAAACCATAGAGGCGAAAGCACCCTCTGGAGATAACTATGGAGCTCGGCTCCACCAATCTCGCTGGCTTATGGGGCAGGCAAAGTTAGTAAGGTCCTCGAATGAGCTCCTTAGGCTAGGCTACAGAGGAAAAGTTGATTTTGTAGCATTCTTTGCGTTTTAGCCCGTACAGGTCTAGAGATGAGTCGTGCCTTATTAATTCCAATTGTAAGTTTATATAAAACTCTAGAAGAAAAATTCAACTTGTTAGTGCCGCTCACTTTGCAGTTGCGCGATAATGCTATGGATGCTTAAATTATTCGTCATTCGAATATTCGAATTTCGAATATTCGTTCGTTCGAAATAAAAAATGAACGAATTTATTCGAAATTCGTTCGTTCGGAATAAAAAATGAATGAATTTATTCGAAATTCGTTCGTTCGAAATAAAAAGTGAACGAATTTATTCGAAATTCGTTCGTTCGGAATAAAAAATGAACGAATTTATTCGAAATTCGTTCGTTCGGAATAAAAAATGAACGAATTTATTCGAAATTCGTTCGTTCGGAATAGAAAATGAACGAATTTATTCGAAATTCGTTTGTTCGAAATAAAAAATGAACGAATTTATTCGAAATTCGTTTGTTCGAAATAAAAAATGAACGAATTTATTCGAAATTCGTTCGTTCGGTCTCTTTTTAAAAAGTCCTCACTCTAGTGTTGTGTTCTGTGCCATACCATTCTATTTCCGAAGTAAATCTAAACCACGTTTACAAGCGTGTATGCTGCCTTTAAATTATGGGCAAAATAAGCCACTTGAGAGATATACACTGTAAGTTGTATACAGCCCTCAAATGACAAGCACTTAGAGTGTCAGTACAACCTCAGGGGTGGTTTTTGATATTTCGTATAGCAAAACAGCCAAGAGCGAAATCTCAGCTCGCTCACATAAGGGAGAAAAAGCAAGGGAAAAGGCGACCAGCCCCCCCCCCCACAAAAAGAGAAGACGAGGGACACTCACCACCAAATTTTCGATCTCTATAGGGACAAAACGCAAGATGGATTCTAAACAAAATCTGTTCTTCCATCTGTTATTGATCTAGCTTTATATTGTGATCTGCTTCAACGCAAAGGCCGAGCATGACGGGAAAAACCGGCCCGAGACAACTCGTCCACGAATTCCACGTTCGAATCCACAACGTTTGAGGAGCCGTAACTCCGTTCGTAAAAGCAGAGTCCAACCTCAGAGGTGATTTTTGATATTATGGTCCGGTCGCCGCCTGTAGCAACCCTGACAAGCGCGAAATCTCAATTCCCTCTAATAAACGAGAAAAGGCTAGGAAAAAATAGGCCACGCCTCCTTGAAAAAAAAATGGGTAACGCCCACTGCCAGGTTTCCGACTCAATAGGGAAGAGACGCGCGAATGATTTCATTCAAAACCTATGTTCTCCGATTTGTTTTCGGTCTGGCTTTATAATGCGGCCTGCTACAGAACGATGGCTGCGAATAACGAGAAGAAACAGGCTCGAGACAACTCGTCCGCGAACTTTTAGCCGTTCAAAATCGAAATTTTGAGGAGCCGTAACTCCGTTCGTAGTGAGTTCTGAGCGATTCTGAAGACATCATTGTGATCAGCGTGAAATTTCCTCCAACATAAGCAAAAAACTACTAATCGATTCCGAGGTTGGACTGTGTCTTTAATGGGTTCTGACGGCTCCTCAAAAATTCTGAATTTGAACTGGTAGAAGTTCGCGGACGAGTTGTCTCGAGCCTGTATTTTCTCGTTATTCTCAGCCATCATTCTGAAGCAGGTCACAATATGAAGCCAGACCGAAAACAAAAGGAAGAACACAGATTTTGAATAAAATCATTCGCGCGTCTCTTCCCTACTGAGGTCGGAAAACGGCCAGTGGGCATTGCCCATTTTTTCTTTCAAGGGGGCGTGGTCGACTTTTTCCTTGCCTTTTCTCGCTTATCTGAGCGAATTGAGATTTCGCGCTTGGCAGGGTTGCTACAGACGGCGACCGGATAAAAACCTCAAAAATTACCTCTGAGGTTGGACTGTGCCTTTAAGTAACAAACAAGTTGCTCAAGACTTGCTCAGTGTAGAATTATTTACAAAACTTGTCACGTTAGATATGAAAGAGTAGGTCGCATAAGATCTCAAAATAACTTGCGTTGAAGTCGTGGGTAACTTGATCAAAACTTGTTAAGTTTATAAATATAGGCAAGCAGGTTGCTTTAAAGACAAATTCAGTAAGTTGCGTGAATTTTCAAGCAGATTATGCTGAAGTTACAGATAAATTAGTGTAAAGTTGCTAAGCCTTGAAAGTGGCGAAATACTGGCGTTACTGTCAAGATCAACACGGTAAGCTGCGTGAAGCTCCAGAGTAACTTATTCATGATTTTCTCAATGAACAGGGTGACGGGGCCGCTTCGATAATTTCACCAAAAAGCCTCAGCCTGAAGAAAGACTCCAACAAGAATTTCGTTTTTGAGATTTTTTCGTTGAGCCGATAAGAAGACCACAGCTAGTTTCCGTAAGCCTAGATCATACCGCTCTAGGTTTGACTAGACCTACCTCTATTGTTAGCCCTGATGGAGTCAATCAGAAGCTTCGATCGCAACTGGCTCCTAACAAATGGCACATCGATGGCCTCATAGGACCCGGATGCAGATCGCATATTGGGAGACGGCTGGATACAATGAACGAAATGCGATCGGTGTCCACGACGTAGCGACGAAAACACGTAGTCCTGAAATTCGCGCAGTAATCATCCTGCAAAGTTAAACTGGGGTCGAAGATTTGAACCAGGGATAAATAGAATTTTTATTCTCAATTTTTCCGACGTTTTCGGCCTTCCGGTTTCTGAAAATCGCTTCGCAATGCGGAAAAAATAGCAAATATGTACCACTAAGGGTGGCCCGGAATCTAAGATGAGCAAACTTCAAATACACAGACTTCCGATGGCCTTACGATTCCCGCATTCCGAAATTGAACTAGTTCATCGATTTTCCGATTTTCAATTTCACCACTTTTGAAAAGGAATTTTCCGCTCATCTCTGGTTTGGAGGAATTGGTTGCTATTCTGCATTATGGAGTCACCCGTAGGCGCATCTTACGCACGAATTTCGGCAAATCTTTATTAGATTTTCATTTCCAAATTATTTTTCCAGTTATTTAATTATTAGTGCCTTTAATTCGGTGCGTTTTGAACATCAATTGTATATAAATGCATAAATTTATTTCCTCTACAGTGAATAGCTAAAAAGTCAAACATACATTACTCAATAAGCGCCAAAACCGTATCCGTGCCACATAGATAGGAATAGGTTTTCTGTCGAGTTCAACGAGTTCTAGTTCAAGGGTGAACTCTGCTTGTGTGGTGAGAGAAAAAAACCCGGAAAGTCATGAGTACTGAGGTAGAAAAGGAAAACTTACCATCTGCCTGCCAGAAGCTATAATCTTATAATCATGGGTAGGAAAGTCGTTGGAGATCGGCGGATGAACTGGCTAACAGCGTTTAATCAAAAGACAAGAACTTCCGCACAAGGGGCGATACGCCCTCATTCGCGCTAGTCGCCATATCGGTCGTAAAAGGGAAATTCGCCTGACTTTCTACGGTCAACGGTCAAAAAAGGAATATATGCTTTGAGCGGAACTGTGGGTGCAACAAGACGGTGAATTTCGACAAAGAAACTCTTGTAGTTGAAAATGAGTTTCGGCTTCCTTACCCACTTGAAAATACCAAACTTTCAGAACTCATTGTATAATGCAGAAAAATTTAGATATTATTCAATCAAGCGGATACATTTTTGATGATTATGAAGTACTCACCCATAAAGCAACCTAAAGGCACGAAGGTTCAATTGCGCAGACACTGACAAGGAAACTGTTAGCCAAAGTGACCATTCCAAATGAATTGTACATTTCTAGAACCCTTTTCATGTTTAGAACCCGAATAAGCCCATCGGGGCTGCCTACGATAACTCTAAACAAAGCTATAGTCGCTTTCCCCTTATTTCCGAACCTATTCTAAGCTCTGGTACAGCCGTAGTGACCTGTTGATTTCGATTATCACCAGCAGCGGAGCGGTGGGCCTCGATGAAATATAACTAGTAAGAAGGAGGTCTCGACGAAAAAGCCACCGCTCCGCGCTGTGATAACCAGACACATGAGTTCACTTGGAATGAAACAGAGTCTACCTCCCAGAACGCGAAAAACTTCAAACGGACCTCGTAATCTGTTCAGCGCCCGAAACAACTCTCCCCTTTGGGCGATGTTTAGGTAAAAGGACATTTTCCGAATTTTTCACAGAGTGATAGCGTTTTTCACTTGTACGGATTTGCGGTTGAGCGTTTATATCAATGAGGCTCTGAAAGCATTCAAGAAAAATCTTGCAGATTTGACCTAAAATTCTCAAGGTTTGTTTGGTCTGATCACGACTCTGAGATTTATGTACCAATTACCCAGTCTTCGACTAAATTCGTTCAAAGCTTTCCATCGGGAGAGACTTTGGGGTTGAAACACGACGTTCGAGATTTTCAGATTCCTACAACAGATGAGGCTCAAAATTGTTCTCATAGGAATATTCGAACTACTTAACACGAATCTGAGGTCCGTTTAGCGATTTTTGGCAGCTTACGGTGGTTTACGGTGGGTATACGGCAGCTTTGTCTCAGACATCGTACTGCACGAGGTGTGGAGAAAGCCAATTTTACTCAGACACCGCCCCCTGCAGGAGCGCAATTTGATCAAATTTTTGGCGATTTTTTCAGACCCCACAAGAGTATGGCTTAGCGTGTTTTTTTTTTGTAAAATTCGAAGAAGAGGGTATTTCCTTTGAATTGGAAGGTGTAACCGAGTTTCTCGTAACAAACTGATTCTAAATGGTGTATGGTTTCCGCTTTCGATTTAGTCTGACGCATGGACCAGGCGGCTGGCCGTGCGGTGTTGGCGGCTTCACTGGAGAATGGGGTTTCGACTAGCGCGGAGTGATCTACAGTAAAAGACTAAAATTATTACGCGAATTCTACACCGCCATTCAGAACGGTCCACCTGGTCTACCGGCTGAGCTCAGACCCCCCTCCCTCCCCCCACCTTGCGAAGCTCCACACCCCGCGGCGAACCCTGGTCTCAGATTTGCCTCAAAACTTCTATACGGTAAAACATTAGGGGTGATGAATACGAAGTTAATGTCCATCTGTCGATTTTCAAACTATTAAATAAAGTTTTGCTTGCTGAAAGGCATGTTACCCACCGTAACCTACAGTAAATTTCAGAATTTCGACAGACGAATTCCGGATTGGTGTTCAACACCCTAAACTACCCCTGCATACGAGTTTTGAGCGGAATCCGGAAGAAAAATTGAACACTCCAAAAAACGCCTAATGGGTAACTTTACCCCGCTACCTTGCCGTGGAGTATACTTGTTTTCCCGATCATTTCGGATACTCTCATAATCGCATTTTTCTGCTTTATTTGGAACTGGATAGCATATATTAAGTAAGTTTTAATTAAAACTCGATCTAGATGGCATACGAGTGCAAACTTCCGTGTAGGTAATAGTTTGCCTTACGAGAAATTCCGAATTATTCTAATCATTTTGCGGAAACTTCAATTTTCGAGAACACAATGCTCTTGAGTTGGTGGCAAGATAGCATCGTATGAATGCTAAAATAAAGTTCAATTGATAGAGCATCTCCATTTTGAACTTCAAGTTGAAATTTATAAGAGAATACAGTGTTTGTAATTATCCGGATTTTTTTGGATAACATGTATACCGTGGAGCGTAAAAAAAACGTTTTTAATTTCTTTCAGGGTGATTCAATGCAGCTAAGAAAAGTATCATCGCATTTTACGTTCAAAAATAATTATATAAATAATATTCCATTACGAACGGCCACTTGATCAAAAATGAGCTTCCTTGTGAGAAGAAAAATGCTTTGTTAAGACTTCGTCAAGAATCCTTCTTAATATTTCGCTATCGTAGACCACATTGATTGAGACGTAGTCACCGGTATAATAGCCACACCTCTGCCCACAAGGATTAAAGGCTGACAACACAATCTCATTTTTGTGTCCACAAAAGGATGTTGACTCATTGTAAATTTTAGTTTATCTCAAGCAATGAACAAACAACGCATGAAAAACCAACTAACCGACCGAGGGTTGGAGGAAGAAAAAAAACCAGGAATTTCCGTCAGTGTTATGACAATATGTGTGCCATCACGGCGGGGAGTGCAAGACGCATTGTGTACGCTAGCATTACGGAAGACGTTAATCCTATGGGGCAGTTTTCCGTGTGAGTACTCCTTCTGTCTCAAGCCAGTTTCCTCCATCAGCAAGGGATTTTCTTCACTAATACCGCGAAAAAAAAACGAAGTAAATACAACCGATTCCCTACTGATGACATTAGTTTATGAACTCTTTCTGCGCTTCCTTTACGCAGAAAAAAAAACGAAGATTCCAAAAAAAAAATGGAAATAATGAGAGGTAAGGATGAGCGGAGTTCCAGGTTTCGCGTTCCGAAACCTGCAGTTTCGCGCATTTTTGGCATTCTGCGTTCCGCATAGCGAAAACCGCAAAAAACGCTGCGGAATACGAAAAGATCGGGTCCTTTGAGAGGAAGAAAACAGTTGATGATTCCTGAATTTTGCGCCTTTCGCGTTCCGAAATTCGCATTTCCGCGCATTTTCAGGCGTTTGGCGCCCGATTTTCGAACCCGAGAAAAAAATTTCTGTTCCGAAACCCGAAAACCGATTTCCGAAATTTCATATCTTTGTTCCGCTCATCCCTGGTAAGGATGGACAAACGCCAATGTAAAGCAATAAATAAGTCGGTGCAGGTCAATTAACCAAAACGATGCGAAATCTGACCTCTTCAACGACTTGACCGGGTAATTTCATACTGGAGCAAATTAAACAATATAAATCTCCTGAACGCTCGCCGGAGATCCAGATATACCTTCCTGAAGATTTCCCCTGTGAATTTTTGAATAAATAATTAGAAACATAACGCGCACAAGCAATTATTCACTCATCAATGACCGATGGGATAGAAGGAAAAATTCCAATAATGAATCCTTATCACTGCAAAAAATTCTGGTCCAAATTAGACCAGAACAGGAACATGGACAAAGCAAAGCACAGGAGAATGGACACTATTCTCTCATGACCGCAGAATTGAAAGGAAAACGAAAATTTAGGACAGCGTCCAAGATGAGATCAAAGATAATGCGATTTCTTTGAAGAAAATAAATGACGCGAAGTCTATCCAACTCTGATGACCAGAAAACTGTTCACATACTCAAAGAGTCGGGGGGTCCTATTCGGCAACGATAGACTTTCAATTCGACTACTAAGTGGTTAGACTACGATACTGCCACGTACTTTCCGTGCGCCACGTGGCCTAATCGTCGTCCAAGTAGGGCATGTGCCGCCAATCATAGTCGTGTCACTCGGCCACAATATGCTTTTGATTCGACTACGATGAGTTTAAACGACGAACGAACCACAACGCCCATGATTAAACAAGTTGATCGATCGCTTCAGATCTGACCCGGCGCATATCAGCCGCACAGCACGTATATAAGGGGCCCGATCCCAGATAGGGTCCGCCTTTCGGGGCTGCTCCTGGAAAGTGACTATGAGTCACTTTCTAGACGATTTTTGAACCGTTAAGGGGTCTCCCCCATGGTCCTCAGCGAGAGGAGGTCCCCTCGCTGTCGACCGTGGCGAGGGTGATGTCCCTGTCGCGGACTGCTGTGGGGGTAATCCCCTGTTGCGGGCCGTGACTTGGACCGTATCCTTGTTAGGGGAGACCCGCTCCCATCGAAGGGGTGGGGGCCGCTCCCAGCGCCACGTACTCCTATCGAACAGGTCACGTCCTGATGCGTGGGAAACGGGGGCGCGGCAAGGGTTTTGACTATCTGTGCCACGTAGTCTTATCGAACAAGCCACGTGTTGCGGCGTGGGAAATAGGGTGCGGCAAAGATTTTTCTCTCTGCGCCACGTAGTCCTATCGAACAGGTCACATGCTCCTCGGAGCAGCACATGCTGCTGCGGAAGTTCCTTTCAACTCGACTAGGTACCGTACTAGAAAGCCTATAACGGCCGAATCGGACCCCCCGACTCTCTGAGTACGTTGAAATAGGTTTGAGGTGACGTATTATTACGATAGATTTGCAAATGATCAACATGTATTGAACATGCTCAGATATACGAATATTGAAATTTTCAAACATTGGTGAAGAAGTTCCCTCTCGTGAAACGCCTGTCAAGTGAGAAGTCGAAACGCCTCAAAGTCCGGGGAAAGGGACCTGGAGACACATCCTCGGATAAACTTTCGAGAACAATGGCTTACAATCCATTATTTCAGTCTCGTTTCGTTTTCTTCGTTTGAATTTTGTCCCCCCCCCCCCCCCGTTAAAGCTGTCTTGTTCGTAGTACTCTCAGTCAGTGACATTGGACGATGACGACAGCCGGATACAGCTTCGAAACCCAAAAGAGTTAGCTTACTGGTTACGACGAACACCGATCCACAATTCGATTACCCTTCTCACAAAGAGCACTTGCTTGATTGTTGATCTTCCAGATCGAAAAGCTGATTGCTCATGCCCGATAGTTTCTTCTAAATATTTTGCAACTCGCCGAAAGATGATATGACCCTATCTGTCGTACACTAGAAGAAGTATAGAGATTCTTCTACAGTTCTTGAGGTGAAGAATGAAATGACTACAACACCGGGAGTTTGGAGGAGAATAAAACACCAGACAGGCCTCACAAACCGAAGAAAGTCATCTCGTCTAAATTGCCTTGCTGGCACTAACGCAGGCTCACATCGAACACCAGAGAAAAACGCTAATGGGTAGAAAACAAGTCGGGAGAATATGGAGTCTGAGGGAAATCGAAATGCACAACTGGATCAGTTTTTCCCCTGTTGCTTGTGAAATATGGGAAATCAATTAAAGGCAATTTCATAATTTGATATAAACGCATAATTTTCGATGTTTTTGAGTAGGCGAAAAAAGGGAAACTCCCCACAAATCCAAAAGTCAATAATGGTTTAGCGCTCCGGAACTCTTTGATTAATAACTTCTTTGTTTCCTGTTTCTTGTACCAAAAACTCATCAAAAATAGAACCGTTCGATGCACATATTTGGATGTCAAAATCTTTCGGCATGAAGTATTCAAAAATGCGGCAGTTGTTCCCTTGGTAAAACCAACGGTAGACAACTGTTATATATGACATGGGCGGGATGATCCGAATGTACCTAGTTCGGCTTATGCACGAGATTTTCGCCCAGTTTCTGGCCGTTTCTCGTCCTACTTTCCTCCATATTCTTCTAAAGAGGATCTAAAGTTCTTCTCAGAGAAACCCAAAGTTTACGCGTCTGCGAAAAAGCGGGCAACATTCGCTCCGTGAACCCTGCATTCAAGGACTGACATTCTCATTCATTCTGCCTCCTCTGTTCACACCATTTGATCCTCAGTATAAACCCTTCAACCAGAATGATTTAATTCAGTCAGAGTTGAGAAGGAGTCTTTCTGCTGTTTGCGGAATCTCGTAGGGATGTACTTTTCTGTGGAGATGGTATAAATCCCTCTGCTGACGCTGGCAACCATGTGTTGATTCTCCTGCGTAGAAAGATTAATATAACTTCGCGAATAATATCTCGAGGCAATGGCCCAAAACGGCCAGATGTTTCTTTCAAAGTTATTGTTGTACTAAACCGTCACCTAACTTCCCGCACACTCCAAAAGCGAGGAATTTTTTGTTTCTCTCCAGTCGCAAACCAGTTCAAACAGTTAGTTGTTCACCCCATGCACCACATGAGTACACAGCTATTTGAAGTGGCCTTCGAATCTGCTGGTGTTCGACGCCGTTTCAGATTTGTGTTGAGAACGTCCGGGTAGACAACGTATACCTCAGGACCGAAAAAATAGAGATCGAAAGTTATTTCTGGGCTGTGTTCAAAACGTTCGGGTGGAGAATGGATGTCCTGGGTCCGGACCCCAGAAAAGGATACAGAGAAAAGAGAGTCTTGTAGATGTAAGGTATATGGCATGTCGCTGCCATGAGCGACAGGCCTGCGATTTAGTACCAATCGCGGCGGGACCAGCATGGGAGCAACGGCCGTGGTAGGAACAGTTGCCGCGAGCCCGTCCCAAGGACGCGTCAAGAAGGGCTTTCATACTACAAATATGTCGGAGCATGTCGCCCCACTTTCCTCTTCGCTGTGTAGCCTACTGCGACAGCGTCAGGTTTAAAGAACAGGAGTTCCGCGGCAGGCGGTCGCCGTCGCTGTGTTCAGCGAGATCGACCCATTGTCACAATTGTATACAATAGGCTTAAGGTCACTATAGTTGAGGAGGTGTCTTCTTTTGAGGAAGGGTTCAGATGACTTACATTCTGCAATTAGGTGAAGCTTTGTTCGAGCTATACGCGACATATGGAAAATAACCAGCCGAGCTGCTTCCACCAACTCACGAGCATCCAGGGCCACATAAGGTGTACAGCTCTCATGAAGCAGCACCACTGGAGTTGATACGTTCGGTCATTCAGTTTTGCCTTGAGGAGCGATGACCGCAACTGGCAAACAATTTTCCTCCAAACTCCAGAAAATGGCTAGCAAATCCTTCGTCTCATGGAATTTGGGAGCTATGACTACCCGTAGATGAGCAGAACTGTGACGGCATCTCGCTTTCGCTTGCATACTAGGATTTCCGGCGCTTTCGAACTCTTCGTTTCATTTCCAGAATTTCCGAATAAGTTTTCTTCCCAGATGATCCTGCAGATGATCCTTCTTAGCGAAACAGCCAAGGGGTTGGGGGGGGGGAGTGCAGGTGTCATTCTCGTGAAGAAACCAGCCTCATCCATAGCCACCAGATCGACAATAAATTATACTAACAAGGGAATGACCAGATCCATCTGCCAGAACTGTCCAAACCTCCATGTTTTTCTGACAGACTACATTACGGGTAGTCGTGATAACATCCTAGTATTTGCCCGAGTAGTAGTGAGAGAAAAGTTATGAGCGCTTTTTTGATGTGAGGTCGAAACGACTAAAATGCTGAGCGCCATATCACCCAACTCTGCAACTATACAACTGAGCAGGGTTGGCCGAGTGGTCCAAGACGGCGACCTACCGAACGGAGGATACCGGGTTCGACCCCCTCTCCTTGCGAAAATTTTGCCACAATGTTTTTTTTTTTGAGTCCAACAACTGTACGCGGCATTTTGATGACGGTTTATCGACACCAGCCGTCATGTGGAAGAAGAACAAGAATACAGAAGAGCAGGACATGGAAACGAAGTTTCTAATAAAAATCACTCTGTATGGGTGGATGTGGCTTGAGCTCTGGGGGCCAACTTCATAGGAAACTTTCTCCTAGTGACATCGGCAGATGCGAGGAAGTTGGATGTTGCAATTATGTTAGTTTTATGTTTTGCTGCTACTGCAATAGGAATTTCTGTTTCACCCACTTCTTCAAAAATTACCATTGGTGTTTATTTTTCTTATTGTGTATTTCTTTCAAAGTGCTTGCTGTTTTTTTTCATTAGCAGAACTGTCAATAAACTTTTACATGGAGACCCCTAACAACGTTCGTCTCAAAAAACGCATGGTGAATTTTTTCGCACCAAAGGGGACTGTACCACAGGATTGTCTGAATGGAAGTCCATGAGCTACGGTAGCTTCATTGTATTATTCTTACCGTAACCTAAAATTACCGCCCGAAAAACGCTGAACGAATCTCTTATTCGCGTTCAGCACCAAAAAAAAATAACACCTCCACGCAAAGTTTTGAGGAAATTTTTTTTCGACCTCTGAAACCCTATGGGGGACAGCCCAATCCCTTTTTGGGGGGTGCATAGGTCAAGTCTAAGGTCCGTTTGTGATTTTTACCGGGAATATTACAGGTTACGGTAGCTTGAGGGTAATAATCCTACAGAGCTTCTCACATTTTGGTTAATAACTTTTTTCACTACTACTCGGGCACCTAGATTGGGGCTGTTAAGATTACCCGGGTTGTGGTCGATCACAAAAACATAGCTTCATGGGTAGTTCTGTCGACCAGTACTGGCCATTCCCTTGTAAGGCGTATGTAAAGTTCATGTGCATAAGAATATAAGCCCTGATTGGCACAAATGGTAGAGAGGGCAGTGCAAACGCTGATGAATTCGTTGACACCGGCCAACAGAAGAGTCGTCTTCCCGAAGGGCAGAATTTTTGATGGCTCAATAATAAAACATATCGGTCCAAGGTCATAGGGTCGAATAAATTCGTCAGTAACCGCGTCGTCCGATCAGAATGCAACGTAGGCATGGGAAGGCGCAAGTCGAAGTCAATGAACCCTCGCATCCAGAATCTTCATGAGCTCCTCTTGCTTTATCAATCACAACATTCTAGGAGGCCTAGAAACTTCGGAAAAGCATGATTCACCTTGCACATCACTCTGGAAACACTTGGCAAAACCATCAAGAAAACAAACATGAGAGAAATCTAAGACCTCAATTATCCAAAGCGGATAATAATGAAGGATGATGCATGAAACGAAGAAAGCAATTTAAAGAGGATCTTAAGAATACAGACATACAACTCAGACCTATGCACGCGAATCCGCGCGGCAGCATAGAGGAATCAAACAAACAGACTAGCGACCTCAATTGCTGATTCTTCACCGCGCAGCTCCAGCTCCAACCCAGGTGAATGGTAAACCTAAGAGGATTAGTTACGCGGCAACAAACACTCTCAACCCGTCTACACCACCACGTGCAAAAAACTTCCGAGGACAATCGGATGAGACTGTGTTCCAGTACAGAAAAAATGAAGACAGGTTCCGTTCAAATCTCCTCACTTCCCTGGAGTTTTCCATACAATGACGACTATAATAGACCCATTTTTGTGGTGTCAATCTTGTTACCGTTGATCCTTTTAGAAACGATTATCGTAGACGGTCTCCAAATAACAACCAGAGACATTCGAAGATTCCGGCTCTCTGGGCAAGTTCGTCAATTGGGGTGTGCTTAAAGGCACAGTACACCCTCAGATATGAATTTCGAGATTTTCGTTTAATTGTGTAGAAGACCCCTCCCGTATAACAGGTGCCAAATGCGAGATCTCGATTCCTCCGAATAAGCGAGATATAAGCGACCACCATGGGCCCAACACCCTCCACCCACCACCACAGGCCCGGCCCCCTTCTTGATTTTCGATCTCAATAGCAGCTAGATGGATGAATGAACTTCCACTAAGTCGTCGTTCTTCACTCCCTTTCCAATCTATCTCCTCATCCTGTTTTGCTGTCGTTCCGCGACTGCGAATCAAGAGAAATACAAGCCTGAGAAAACTCGTTCACCAAATTTTCGCCCTCAAAGTACAGACATTTTCAAGGAGCCATATCTCCGTTCGTAGAGGGTCTTGGACGATTTCAGAGATACCATTGTGATCAGAGTGTGACCATCTCCAAAACAAGAATGAAACTTTAAAAAATTTTCTGGGTGTCATGTGCCTACAAAGGCACCGTACGAGCAGGAAACCGTGCACTGTTTTTTCATCTTTTTGTGAAGCTTCGAATCTCTAGTGGGTGAAAATGTCAAAAAGGGCTCATGAAAAAAAACCTTTGAAAATTCGGTCTCAAAACACACTCGAAAATTGAAATTGAATTTCGCGGCAAAATCGTTTTTGAGGTTGTTTTGCATTCGTGGACCTCGACCACACTGCTATTTTCGAAGTTTTTCTGCATCTGAAGTTTGTGCCCCGACTGATTTTCATGTTGTTTGACGATCGCATCAACATTCTATGAAAAGTGGTAGATGACTGGTGGCAGATCCTAATCTTTAACCTCTTCCAACCCCATAATCCTACGTTGTTAGCACGCCGAAGTTTACCGGTGTAGTTTATTGGGCTCATTCATGAAATTGAGCCTGAAAATGGAAAGTGGTTTGCAGCGCAAACAATGCCTTTAAAGTGAGAAGCAAGTTTTGATTCAAATGGTCAACCGCCACGGCGGTACCGCTATGAAGTTAGTGGATGGGCGGCATGCGCGTCCCAACTGTGCCGCGCGACAAACGCGTAACGCGCTTCCAGTGAGGACTATGAAAACTGCATTAGACAGTTTGGATATGTGCACATGGGTTTCGTAACAAATCGAATCGAATGAGAATAGCTGAATTCAAAATTTGAAGAGTCACATGGAATCAAGAATATTTAGGGTGGCTCTACTGCATGCTCAGGCGGAACTTTGAATGAGCTACGTCCCCGTCCTTTGATAACCGAATTTTGGAAAAATATTGATGATCTTACGCACTCCCTTTAGATGATTTTTTTTTCGAAAATTTCTAGACTGAAAAATTGAAAAAAATGAATATTAATGTATTTTTTCCACAATTTCTGTAAGTACCACTGCCCTCCTTACCCTATAAACGAACATTGGGGAGTGATTTTCATCTTTTCATTTTTTTTTCTGAAATTTCACTCCCCCAGGAAAAAATTTCAAAATTTATTCCCAAAATTATTAAGCCGCCTCGCTATCTCGCGCCGTCAGCAGCTGTTCGAACTTGCATAACTGTCCTCACTTCTTCAAAGGCAGTGCTCACGATAATTTTCGTTCCCGAGCTTTCGACCTAAAACAGAGCGTTAGCCACCAAGTGTTACCATAATCACAAGGAAACGGCGAAAACACACTGAAACGTCTTATTCCGGTGACTTTATTCTATGGTTGTACTAGTTGTCCAGTTGGATAAATATGTTCTGGATGGTTGTCACCGGCAAAAATTTGAGTCAGCCGAGAATAGAAGAAATTTTCATGCAAAGCAGTATTAGTTAGGGTCCGAAGGAAAGAAAGGAGCAATAGAGAGTAGAGAATTGCAAAGGACGGGTACACAAAAGATCTAATTTCATTGTCACATCGAACAGTTCCTGTGAGAGTACAGAGGCGGGGAGAGAGTAAAGGATTTCGTGTAGTATTAGTGCGCTTTTCTGACTTTCTACGTCATTTAATTTCTGCTCGAGGTCCAATCAATAGATATAGTGAATAAACTTAAAACTGAAGATTATCGTGAATATTATCTTTATTATTCAAGAACATGGCTCGAAAACAGCTCAATTTTCTACGAAACGGCTCGGCTGAATGGGTCCCGCAGCGACAACTACAGTACCGCGACAAGAGCGACAGCTCATAACACACATAGTATAACAACTACTACATCGGCGGTGACCCAGCACATTGGACTCGCCTGATAGTGACAGTTGTCGCGTAACTAACGCAAAAAGCCGGTAGGGAGTGAAAACTAAGGCCTAAATTAGGAAAGCTAGCCACTGAGCTGAAATGTAGGTAGACGAAAGTGAAAAGCAACTGACTGCCCCCATACACATTAACGCTGGAACCAATTCCAAGTTGGGGAAAAAACCTCCCCACTATAACTGGATTCTGCCCATAATTCTTTGAGCAGCTGTGCGCCGCCAGTAAGTGCTAGTTTCATTGACATTTTTCCTTCCGACAGTTCCGGTCCCTTTTTCGGTCATGGCGTGACTGCTAGCGTTTCTGCAAGACAACTGGTGTCTTAAAAAGAAAAAAAGATCATTAAAGTGTTATCGCGGCAGAATCAAAGCGACTTCATGTCTCACAAATTCTAAACGTTTCTTTTTCGGACGGGAGTTGTTTCTCTCTTTGACCCAAATGGGGCGACATCAGTGAATACACGAAGAAATAGAAACCATGAGTAGGTTGGACTGGTTCGGGGCCAAAATATCTCAAATCCGTCCTACGAAAGCGTTTCAAAACTCACTATTTGACCACTGATGTTCGCGAAGAAACCGCTGATCGATCGACGAGCATTCAACTCAAACTGGGCAGCCTGAGTAGCACGACGTAACTTGCCCGCGTCTGTAGGAAGTACGGTACCGAATAGGCTGGTCACTTGCGGACTGAACATCAAAATGTACATTTAAGCATTTAAGATGCAATTCATGAAAAGCAGGCCCGGTCAAATAATCACTTTTCAAGAAACAAAAGCTACGTTACCATGACCTGGCTGGACTAGGCAAGCCAGTAACAAGTTTCCAAGCTCGAGCGCTCATAGGGGGAAACCGCGTCGCAACTAGAAGCGCGCGTGTGGAGAGTGTGGGATTGCCCCGTTAGAGGTCGTTTACACTCCCGCAGCCGAGCGACGAGGCTAAGTGCAATTCCATAACGCTGATCGTGCTGCGCCGCGTGATCAATATCATGGAATTGCACTTCGCTGCGCCACTCGGCGGCGCCCCAGGTATAAAAGACCCATAATATTGGTAGTGCCGCGCCGCGTGATCAACATCATAAAGGCCATGCATAGTCTGGCGGCGTAAGTCGCGCCGCAATGAACAGGAAAAACGACTGGCACAAAGCTGCGAAGCCGCCCTTTACTCTTCATCGTGACGGCGCGATTTTCGCCGCTCGACTATGCAGATGCCTATAGAATTGCACTTCGACGCGCCGCTAGTAGGCGGGAGTACAAACGACCCCTTACAGCTAAAAACCAATCGGCATCGCTCACCGCTGAGTTTCCCATGTTTTCTTCCTCTTCATTTTCGTTCTTTCCTCTCATTCCCCCTTTTCCTAATAAATATTCAATCGGTACCTTTTGTATTAGATTTTCTATACTTCTTAGTGTGTAAATCCCGGAAATATAAAACGATTCGGTTTCAAGCATACTATGCAGAGAAAAAAGTGCAAGAACCCAAATGTGTAAATAGAGGATTGCTATACGAACAATTGGTGAGAGGAAAAAAGGCAAATGAGGAAAACGCGACAAGAAAAAGATGGGAAAGACGAATTGGATGAATGTTGGTCATGGAAAAATCAGCAGTGCAAGATCGATGGTGTTTTCATCCGTAACGAGGCCACCCCGCACGCTCGGCACGCGCGCTCCTGGTTGCGACGCGGTTACGGCCCATCCGGAGAATGGCGGTATAAAATATCGCATTTTTGAATTATTCAATAAAATGAATTTTCTCAAGTGCCCGCTTGGAACTTTGACAATCGATTTAGTATTATCCAAACATTAATTCCAAAAGAGGTGACGACTTTCGAGTGAACAAATTTATTTAAAATATGGCATTTCAAAAACTTCGAATGAATGGACTTCAAATGTTTGTCAGGCCAAACATTTCAACTTATTTCATTATTTTCAGCTATCTTCAGAACTTCAATTGATTCTAAATACTGCTTATATATCTTCGAGTTAATAGATTTTCGAAATATTAAAATTTCAGTATAATTGTGAAACTTCAGAAGAATGAATTTTCTCGCAGTTCCAGATTACTATTTTGAAAAGTATTTATTTTATTAGTTATGCCTTTTCTATATTTCGAATGATGGCTTCCAATTGAATGAGATTTCTTTCTGTGGCCTTGCGAACATTCAAAATGAACGATTTTTTTCGAATCGATACACCAAATTTTCGTCAATTTATTTTCATCCTTCCAAAAATATTCTCAGTCAAATAGAATTTCTGGCTTCGAAATTCAAGAACAAATCATTCGTTTCCGCAAAACGGACACTTGAAGAAAGCTCACAGCTGAATGAAATTCCTCAACTCTCCAGGTAGTTTTTCAAATTATTCCAGTATTTTTTACAATTGCTCCTTTGAGAATTCCAAATGATACCTCCCTCCGGAGAATGACTTCTAATATTTACGAACGAATGGTTTTTTTTCAACTACCAACTTTTGAAAATTTTCATGGAATAAACTCTCTACAATTCGCTAACCCCGCGAACTGTGCACTTATGTACACAGCTGAGTACACAGCTGATTTTTGAAATTTTTAAAATATTTTCGATTAGATCGGATATAAGGTTTTTCCATTTCCGAATGAACGGTTATTTTTTCGAACATAGCGTTCTAGTGATTTCCAAACGTGTAATGCCAGATCCAATCATTTTTCGAATGAGTATTCGACAAACTGTAACCAACTCGATTCAACTGAAAATTCATGCTATCTTATGGATAATCATTAACAACTCAATTTAAAATTAGTTTATCTTGAAAAAATATTTCACCAAACCATTTTGCAAATGCAACTGCGGCACGATGTTGCCAGACCCTGCATGGTGTTTTATATGGTTTAACGCGCAAATTATTTCGTCGATTGCCGTGATTAGAATGCTATAAGAGAGGGCCTCGAGCTTCAAAACCCAAGAACATGCTTTAGCTAGTTCAGTCAAATCCCAATCTAACACGATTTTTTTGTTTGTCAAAAGTTGACCAGACCTTGCCTTCAAATACGGTTCAGCCTACCTTTTACTCTGAATCAATAGTGGTCTACATGCCGCACCACTTTCGCACGGCTGAGCCTGCTTAACCCAACCATCTACGTCATAGGTTGTCGGATAACACGACATCGAATGCTCCAGTACAATCTGCATCGGACGTCCTGCTCGGTGGATCAGCCTCAAAAAGAAAAAAGAACATACTGAATATCTCAGAAAAGTTTCAGATAAAGGGTGCAGGCGAGCAGAGCGAAACAAGTCTTATATAAAGTCCGTCCAAATGAGAACGTCCGCCCACGCGATCGGCGTGCGTGTCGAGCGATCGTCGCGAAGGAATTTTTCGGGCGAACCTGTCCCAACTGCAGCCTGCTGACTAGATAATTCTTCACTAATCGTCCACTACTGCCAATCAATTCACAGGTTCGGGAAAGGCGTTCGCGACGACCGCACGACAGGCACGCCCACGGCGTGGGCGGATAATCTCCTTGAACGGACTTCATCTATGGACAACACTGCATTCCTTAGCTGAATAGTTCATGTTAAACCTCGCCGCAGCGGCAACGCACAACTCGCATAGGATAGCCCTTTCTCAGTTTTTGAAAACGCTATTCGTCTGCCGCTGCGACTAGATGAATACATGGCCTTGAAAGGAGGCGTGACCAAAGCAGAAACAGTTACTACGGATTCTCGCGAGTACCTAGACTCATCTCCAAGGTGCACAAATATCCGCTCCAGAAGGCTCTCGTCTGTCGCACCAGGGAACATCGATTCCTCCTCTAGTATGGCGAAAAGCCCTCGTTTTTCCTCGGATCTCCGATCAATATCAGTGCACGACAACTGAAAAACATCTGATAGTTAAAATTTTAGATAACTCAATATCAAACAATGAGAACGAACCAGCTGCTGCCTCTGGTCCATCAACCTCGTTAACGGGCAGGGCGAAACCAGAGGCATTTCCAGCTCTATATTCACTTGCTCTCGGGAGTAGACCTGAAAAACGGGTAGCGAGTTTTTCATATTTTTTTGGAATTCTGGGTCTACCTTTAAGAAAAGAGCAGGATAAAAAAAAAAGGAAAATGGGCACCTCCTGAGCCTCCACAAAACACGCATTATAGAACAACTCGGTCACACGCTCATTAACATAGTTGTGGACTAGATCGTTTAGGCCGAGGACCCTCTTGCCGTTTCCCTCCGTCCAATCAGCATGGAATGACGACCCAGCATAGTCCAACACCTGGAAATCATATTCATAATACCTAAATATACCCTCCATTTTGAGTCAGCCAGGATGATTTGGTAAAAAAACGAGAAATAGAGTAATCCGAATCTGAGAACTCGACACTGGTCCAGAGAACCTACCACTACGTCACAAAGGCGCAGTAGCGCAACCGACGAGGCATCGCCGATTTCGCAATTGAAGAAGCATCTCTGATAATTTGAAAGCTGGTGATTTTTTGGAGTTAGAACTCACCGCGATATTTCATGGAATCCACCGCGCTTCAGCCGCGCTCACAATCTCGCAGCCGGTATGAGTGCGGCTGCTTACAAATGGATCAAGGGGTTGACCGTGGGCCACATGCGAAACACAGTCGGGAAACTTTTGAGGTTGCGTTCTGTACCCACAGTGTGATGCTTTCTGGACGCGGTTAGACCGGTTGCGAGAACGTGAGCACGCTCCAACCCTGTGACCCGTAATACAGCGGCTAACCCAGATTCTAAATGTTGCTTGCAACCAGTCTGTTCTGGTCCCAGCGCCGAAAAAAGCAGCCGCGAAGGTCATAGCCAACCATACGCAACGCACGCGGCAGAAATTCGCCCCTTCACTTTGTTGAATCAATCGCGAGCCAACGGTAAAAGCGCTCCATCCAAAACGTGAATGAAGCGAATCTCGATGTTTGCACTTCGGGTTCAAACTTTCGTAACTCCTCGGCTACTCTTTTTTATTTACTGAGACCTTGATCCCGTTGGTCTTCCGAATCGTCTGACCGGACTGCATCCGGCTAGGCTCATATTCCCTCCTTTGATCAGACCGCGCTCACGCAAAGCACCGAGGCCGCTGAATAAGGCCGGAATCATACCAACCGCGACCGGCGAAAGGGAAAATCAGGCCCGAGTAGCTCTTTAACAAGGGCAAAAGCACCAACAGTATGGCGGCTTGAAGCGCAAATCGACCGACTGCGAGATTATGTGCGTAGGCGTAACGATGTAAAACCCCCACCATTTTGCGTTCTCTCGAACAGGAAGAAACTGCACACAGCCAGGTTCAAATTGTCTGAAGACGATGAACCCAATGGGCTCGGACAATATAGGAACCTGACCCCGGGCAAGTTTTCGATTTCGAGTTGACCGCCTCGGACAATTTCCGCATTCAGTGCGTTTCGAAAATCAACTCATCTCGGGTGACCACTCTCATCGAGAGGCGCTATCGCAGGGGCACGTCTCCAAACAGCACCTTGTGCTGTGAAATTTCATACCAGGGGTACTCTTTCGGAATAGACGACCCACTAGAGAAATTTTATGAGAAATGATCTTCCCACTAAAGCCGTCGAATGATTTGGTCTTTTTCAAACACACTGAACTGTTTGATGTGACCAACCGAGCGGTAGGTCATGTCCAAACAATAGCTCATTTCATTGTATTCTCAAGTCTATTCCGAAGGAGCATCATCTCAGGAGCAGGTGAATCAAGGTAGTCCAGCGCTATCGTAGCAGCGCACCCATGTGCGACGCGGCCGTCACACCGAGATGCGACGCGGCTAGCTCGCCGAGCACCATGTGGGGCTATCAGTGGCTGGACGAGGCCACCAACGTTCGGCAGGGACCAGGTACCGCAAACTTGGGTAACTGAACAGGCAAAGCTACCGATATCTGTGTCCTGCCCCAATAATGCGTGGTATCTTCTCCTTGGGAGACCAGCAAATACCATCATTAACTGACGTATCCCTTTAATAAATCGTCTCCCACCTCTCCTGTCCTGCAACCTCGGCATGGTTAGTTTATCCTGTTTTTACACTTCTGGGCTGAGATTCATGAACGCACTGGGTCCCGGCAGGGTTTGGTTTGGTTAGCTGCCCCAGCTGGGACCAACCCAATCCAAACCACCACCTTGGAGGTGCGGTTACATGAGACCCAGGTGTAGCCCAGCCCTGACCAAACCTAGCGGTGATGAATCGCGAGTTTGCAATCGTTTCCAACCAAACCCTGCTGGGACCCCCCGAACTAGCGTTCATGTATCACAGCCCAGTATGCCTTCGAGGTTTTTAGGTGGTACACTTTATTTTCTGGTCTTACGTTTCGACACGGTCGTCGTCATCAGAGGCCTAAATGTGGTGAAGGCTTGACGTGTGTTCTACACCACCAAACACCTCCACCGCTCTAGCGATTTCGACGTTCCGCTCAGATCACAGCGCGAAAACGCACACTCTGACGTAGCAAACTCACGCGTCAAACCACCAAACGAGCAGCGCGTGGCCTGCTTCAAAGGAAACCAGTAGACCTTTAATAAATAGTAAAGATTGAGCCCGATTTGAAAAACCCTTTTGTCATAGAGTTCATGCACGCACTGAATGTCTTATTTGTTGGGGGCACGAACTGTAATTTGAATTACAATAGGAACACATACTCCCCTAGCAGCACGTTCCCTGATTGTGCTCAAAACCGCCTTGTATTCGAGTTAAAGGCATAATCGACACGCACTGCATGCGGCGATTGCCTGACGCAACATTGCTGAGGCTTGACTGCGTTCTGTCCGCGCTCGAAATCTCGTCGAACTGAGCTAGAAAACGGTCAAACTGCACTAAAAGTAGTCAGACAGTGGGAAGACTAGGGCTTTAGTGAACCGACAGCGAAGCTTCTGCATTAAAGGCAGTGTTCACGATAATCTTCGATTTTGAGATTAATAGCTAAATCGATTGTTTGGCCCCGGGTAGAACATGAATGACGAAGGAATCGAGAAAAACGCACTAGAAGGTCACGAAATCCTTTACTCTCACCCCACCTCTTTACTCTCACAGGAACTGTTCGTTGTGACAATGAAATCATTTGTGGGCCCGTCCTTCACAATTATTTGCTTTCTGTTGCTCCGTTCTTTTCTTCGGACCCTAACTGGCACTATTTTGCCTGGAATATTCTTCCATTTCCGACCGATCCCATTTTTCACCGGTGTTAACCACCGTGCACATGTTCATACAACTGGACAACTAGTCCAGGCCAGAGAGTAATGTCACTGAAATATGACGTTTTAATGCGTTTCTCGCCGTTTCTTCTTAAATTCTGTAACACTCGGTGGCCAACGCTTTGTTTTGAGTGGAGAAGTCGGGAACGAAAATCATCGTGAACACTGCCTTTAAGGGAGAAGCAAAACCTCTCCGATGAACGCTCTTCCGCTGACGGTCCGCACTCCACTGCAGCCAGTTTTTACAGTTGGCCGAGGTCAGTCTGCACCATTCGGAGGTGAGGTTTTCCGATTTTCGAATTGATTTCGCAGTGTTCCCAAAATGTTATATCGACCTGCGTGGCCTACTGAGGTGTAATGGTAGGCTTCCTGAACCATCGCCCAAACTTTCGCACCGAAATCCATGAGCTGGATGAATTCGACCACAGAGCTTTATTGATGAGCTCGACGATCGTGTAGAATAGTTCTTGATAGAGTCCAGCACAGAATGAGACCAGCGCCTCCGGGGCGTCTGGCCCACGCGAGGTGAGAGCCAGCCGACTGAAACATGGTGATGATAGTTTAGCTTGTACATACACTCTACGTATCTAGTCAGAATCAATCTCCTCACCTTGTACCCGTAACCTTCGCAGCCACAGTACTGCCCGGAGCTTTTCCTCGAAATAGCGCATTTCCCAGATCCTCCACCGAGACGCCCAGGAGAGCCGCTGCCTGCTGAGCATGAGCCACTCGGAGAAAATGTGCTCTCTGAGCACTGCCTGGAGTGCAGCCAGCCGCTTGAATATGAAGAATCGCGGCCAGGACGGAGGCCAATGCGAGAATTTGGCCTTCGGAAAAGCCCATGTCCAACAAAGCATGCACAAGGCGATTCCATGCCTGAAATAAGCTTGAGGATCTCCTGTTTCTCCACACTTCAAAACAGCGAAAAAAATCTACGCAACTGGCCTCTAGCCGTGACGCGTCTTCGCGGACGCGCGCTCCTGAACTCCTTAACACTCAAATTTTTGATATTTGTACTTCGAGTGCAGATAGTAGAGCCCCCGCCCACTTCTAAAAACGCTTCATGCAGCGCTTCCGATTTCATGCCCACCTCTGAGGCTGTCCTCCGCAAAAAAAAAGTCCAGTTTCCAAAATTTTGGATCTCACTCGGACTTCCAAGAAAATGGAAAGACTTGGGAAACACAACGCACAATACCTGACACCACCTATTCTCTGTTTCGTAGGGCAATTTATCTCCGTCTACCGCGTGCGTCTGCGCGCGCATGTTGCGTCTCCTTCTCCTTTCGCACTTTGTAGCTGTCTCTTTCCTCGCTCCGGAAAAGCGTGTGAGAAAAAACAGAGTAAATTTGGCACCGAAATATAGGACATACATTTCCATTCAAAACAATGGCGTTTTGAGCGGTAATTCTGAAGCTCGCCAACTTCAAAGACGTTCCACGCTTAGCTCTCGGTTTTCCCCTTCCATCTGATGAGCTTCAGTACCATTCCTGCGAACTCATATTCCGAAACTTTAAATCTTCTTCCAATTCGACTCTCAAAAAAGGGGCGGAACTTTGAAAACACCCCGCGAAATGTCCACGGAAGTGGGAGAGCATCGTGAGCAGCGCGTGAAAGGTCCTTGGATGTGCGCGTTCCTTCTAGGCTGTGTTTCAGACGCACTTTCCTTTTGAATATTGACGTTTGATGAAGCAATTCTGCAGCCCGTCTCACGCCTGAGAAAGATTCATACGCTTTTTGGACGAGTGCACAGAAGGGAAGAAGTCTTGGGGTCATTACGGCTGGCTAAACGTTACGCACACAGCAGAAAGCCGCCGAGTTCAATTGACCTAAGCGCCACAAGCGTCGCATCCAGCCAGCCAAACTGCGCCCAAGACTCCTAAACTTTTCTGCATTCGATCAACAAGCCTGATTCATATGGTGATCCTGAAACATCGCCCACTTCTGAGGCCGCTGTAAGCGGCGCTCGCTATTGAGCGCACCCCTACGGACGTACTACTAAAGAGTTCCCCCGATGGGGCTTCGGAAACACAACGCAAAACGTTCGTAGAAGTGGCACGCATCACTAACAGCACATAGAACGTCCTCAGATGCGCGTGCTCCTTTTAAAGCACCTCCACACTTTCATTCATAATGGCGTTTTGAGCGGGAATTCTGAACCCCTCATTCTGCAGAAGACGCTCAATGCGGCGCTACCGAAATTTCCGAATATTTGAAACTCGTTTCATTTAGATTTTCGAGAAAGAGGCGAGGCTCTGGGAACGCCCCCACAAAATGATCATGGAAGTAGGTGGACATCGCGAACAGTGCGTAGAAGGTCCTCAGATGTGTGCGCTCCTCCTGAGCACCTACACGTTTCCCCCTTGAATACCGGCGTATGAGTGGTGATCCTGGAGCACCGCCCATGTTTAGAGACGACATTAATGGTGATCCATCCTTAAGCTCCAACCACATTTGAAGACCACTTCAGCGGCGTTCCGCCTCTATGAACGTTCTGCGCATAAAAAAAACAGTTTTCATAGTTTCAATTTTTTCTCGCCCTTTCCTGAAAGCGAAAATTTTTGTCGAAACTCGATTTCGCAGTAAACCATGCACCACCTCGGACAGAATAGGAAGATGGAGGGTAGAAATCTAACCTCTTTAGCACTCTGACGATCCTCCTCCTTGTTATAAGGAACAATCGTTGGCTGCTCAATCGAGTCCAGCTGGAGACGTTCACGAAGGGCTCCTTCAGCACCTTCCCACAAATAATAGAAAACATGGAAAGACGCCTCGCCATTTCGTCTTTTCACTACACGATCAGCCTCCAACAGCGACACTTGTAGACGCGCAGACCTGAATTTTTGAACCAAAGATAGTGTGGAGCTTCAGAAGATTGCCTTTAAATGAGAAGCAAACCTAAGAGCAGCGGCCTTGTCAAATCCCAGCGAAAAGAGGTGAAGAAAACGGGTCGAGTCGCGATGGAAACTCGTCGCTGCATGACCAAAGGCCTCCACAACACCCATCGCTCTGGCCAGCTTTTCATCTAAATTTCTCTTACAGCTGCCCAAAATCACACAAGATAGTTGTAACACCTACAGGGCAAACTCCGCGTCCAGCCGGCCACCTCCGCAAGGTAATGTACAAAGTTCCGCAGTTGCGTTGTCTTTCCGCTACCACTGCTGCCCGTTAGCACAACGCATTGATTATGACCCGTCATTTGAAGGTTCCTGAGCAGTAAAAGCATAGGACATGAACTTTGACAACTCATCCAGACAGCTTTCATACCTATAAACCTGTTGAGCAGTAGCATAAATATGGGCAGGCATCTGTCCTCGTCTACAGCCTTTGAATAACGAGACAAGTCTGTCCTGTCCAACCGCTCCCTCTTCCATGGCCGTCAGACAAACCAAACTTATCAGACCAGCATTTGTATAGAGAAGATTACATCCAAATCTGGAATTAGAACCATAAAGTAATACTATACAGTATATTCCACCAGTAGTTGCGCATTTGTAGAACAAAAGGGAATTGGTTGATTAGATATCAATAGGCATAAAACTCACAGAAACGCAAACGCTCTTGCTCAAGTACCGGCCATATTTTGCCAGCACACGGTCGGCGTGTGTGTCGAAAGGCCCTCGAAAAGGCATTTTTCGGAGTTGTGAGTCGATTAGCAGGAACATTAAAGAAAAATACAGCCCCTGTTAGCCGTCTGCAGGCGTGGAAAGCTCGTGCGAAAAATGCTTTCGCAAGGACCGCTCGACATTCACGCCGACCGCGTGGGCGGACAATCTCATTCGGACTAGCTTTATGTATGCAGCTCCTGATGAACTGGACTACCCACCCTTTATTCGAATTTCTGCACGGCGCGTTGAGCTGGTTTGCGTTACGGGAGCGCGGCTGTGCCGCCTATACAGCTCCTGATGAACTGGACTACATAACCGCAATTCAAAATTCCGCACGGCGCGTTGAGCTGGTTTGTGTTAGGGGCGCGAAGCTGCGCCGCGTATCGTCCGATTCAGCTGACCAATCAACGTATCCTCTAGCTCATTAATATGATCAGGTGAGTCAGAACATACGCAGCGCGATCGCGTGCCCTTTACGCGAACCAGCTAAAGCGCCCTACGGAATCTACCACAGAGTAAAGCCCTTTCACAGATTCCAGTCTAGCGGATGGAAAAGGCGCGACCTTTGCGGCTGACCCTGCAGTGATCGCAACACCACCGGCCAGTGGAGTTTCAATCGCGAGCAACGATCCACCGCTGCGACTCTACCATTCGCTAGACTAGATTTGGCGAAAGGCCTTCGCATATGTGAAGTGTGTTCAAATGGGACTGTCCGCCAAGGCGGCCTGTGTACGTGTCGAGCGGCGTTGCGAAGTCACTTTAATGGACGAGCCTTCCCACGGCTGCAAACAGCTGGCTGGGATATTACCCTTATATTCGTCTAATATTCCTCCTGATAGATATACAGGTTCACTAAATTCCTCCGCGATGGCTGGTCGATACGCATGCCGACCGCGTGAGCAGAAAATCAAAGACCAACCTTTTCCATATTTAACACCAGGCTGAAGGGGAAATTCGTGACAAGCTTCGCAGCTCTTTCTTCCCTCTCCATTTTTGAGAAGGATGTTTATGCAACAAACAGCCAGTTGGCCCAGAAAAAAATTTATATCTGAGAACTATAAGGGGTCTGCAGAGTTGCACCAACCGGCGAGAGGTCGCCAAGCGTCAGACTTGACGGGCGACAAAAATGTTTCCAAACATTATCGTCGCGGCGTCGGTTGCCGCTCGCTGGCACTGAAGCAGGCCCGTCGCTGCGTCAAAACAACGCGGTCTCCCGTGTCGCCTTTCACGCCGGTTCGGTTATCACCGTCACCCATTGTGATCAATATAGTACCAGCCAGCGCTGTTCGTCGCTGCGAGCAAAGCCGTGACTTGAACTCTACGTACCCCTATAGAAGTTACTGTACAAAACACAAATTACCGCTGTCTCAGCAGATGCACGGAACTGGTCTCATTGAGATAGCGCAACAATGCCACGTCTCCTACTCGATCCAGATGCGTTGGATTCATCCTATCAATGTCAGTTGAATCGACGGTCATCTCACGACCTGCAACTCTGATCAGAGCTCTACCATCTGGGAGCAGCTCCACAAGTCGCACCACAGTATATCCGCCTTTATGAATCAACCAATAGCGCTGCTCCTCGGGAATGTCCTGAAAGTTTTCAGAATTGAGTTACACATTGAATATTAGCGTTGAGTTCAATTGTTAGCACGACTGAGCACCAATCAGGGCAGACCAGCCATAAGACGTATCAAGAGTCATAGAAAAGAATGCAAACTCACTTCATACAGATTTGTGTTGATATGACCGAGCATCAACTGGTCCTCATCACCTCGTCCTCCACCTTGTCGATGTTTTCGATCACAGAATTCCGCAAGCTCAGGAACAGACTTCACTTCCAATACTACAAATAAAGATGAGAAGGAGAAGTAGACCTACCTAGGGTGGTATTCACGAATTGCTAGCCACGTTTTAACCATGGCTAGCGTAACCATGGTTGAGCACATCGTGTGCTAATCGATTGGCCTCTAACCATGGCTAAAACGTGGTTATTGTTTCGTGAATTCCAGCCCTGCTCGGTCAGAAAACAGAGTCTAAAACTTTGAATTCATTCAAAAGCTCATCCTCTAGAGATCTCGGGCAATTCTCGGCCCCTAACAGCCTGAGGGTTCGGCTCGCATTCCTAATCTGAGGGTCCTCTGTTTTGCTTTCCGAACCACTGCTGTTACTGTCCGGGCGAACTCTAGAAGCTCGGGCAGCAAAAGCAGTGGCCCGGAGATCGTGATAAAGAGCAGAACTGTCAGGCGGCTCCAACTCCTGTTCGGTGCGGCTCCGGCAGGGTTGAGCAGACCGTTGCACCAACTTCCGACGGAGCTACGCCCTCCCTCATGTTGACCAAGAATTTGGAAATATTTTCAAAATTTCGACGACCCCCCCCCGAGGTGAACAATTGCTTTAGCTTTTCTATCGAAAAATATTTTCTTGATTATAGGTTTCCAAGCAGGGATGAGCGGAAATTTTTTTCTGAGCTTCGGAAATCGGAAATCGGAAGGACCTTCTCAATTTCGGAAATCGGAATTCGTAAATCGGAACGCCAAAAACCATCGGAAATCGGAATGCGGACATCGGAAATACATTCAGTAAAATTCTTAACCCTCCCCTGGTCACTGTACGTACCAAAAAACCGTGAACTCATCCTTCTTTACTGATAGTTTTCATACAAACACAATTAACTCTGGCTTTGCGAAAATTAAAAGCGGACCTCGAATCCGAATTCAGCGCTTAAAATAGCCCGCTTGGGATTTGGCCAGGGAAAGCGTAAAAATTTTTTATCTCGTGAATATTTCCGATTTCTTCCGCATTTTCAGGCTGTATTCGGAAATCGGAATTCGGAAATCGAATCGGAATTCCGCTCATCCCTGTTGCCAAGCAAATTGGAGTGAATTCTTTTTTTTCTCCGAAAATTTTGAGAGCTCACCCAAAGCTTACTTTTTTCAAAAATTTTGCACATCTTTTACGCTCAACCCAGGCTCTGAGCCGAGAATCGTCTAAGATGGTCGTTTGACGCTGGGTTCTGGAACCTCACGAACAAAATGAAATCCGGAACGAACAAAGTCTTTCGAAATTAGGTCCACATAATTTTTTGAGTGCGGACTTCATCACTATCCTGATTTGTTCAAATGAACAGAATTCTCGAAACATTGTCGATTCCAATAAATAATCGTATGCTATCCGAGCTTCCTAGCCCGAATGAGCATGTCCACCCACGCAGTCGGCGTGCGTGTCAAGCAGCGATGGCAAGGACTTGTGAATCGACTAGCGGGAATATTGAACGAAAAGTGAAAGAAGTTCCAGTCAGCTGTCTGCAGCCGTGGAGAAGTTCATCGAAAAATGTCTTTGTAACGGTCGCTCGACACACATGCCGACCGCGTGGGCGGACAGTCTCATTCGGACAGACTCTACGCAAACAAGCAGGATATGATACCTATCTGATCTCCAGCACTTCGAACTGCATTTTGCAACTCGTCACGAGACATGGCATCCACATTCTTCCCGTCGATCTTGATCAGCTGATCTCCAGGCAGGAGTCCATTTCTGATAAGGAGGGGGTATGAAAAGGCGTTCTTCCCACATCAACAACTTGACAATTTCGAAAAAGATGTCCAAAAATTGGTAGGATTCCAAAATAACTGGAGACAAAAAACACAGAAACACTTGGTCTTTAGCCAATTTTTTTAAATTTCCCTTTTTTTATCAGATGACTCGATTGATTATTGCCAGTTCGTTCTATCTGATTTCAAGCATTTCAGATTTTGGACTTTTCTTATGAACTGGAACCCGCGTCAATTCCAGCTATAAGGTACCGTGGCGATTGGGATAAATACCCGGAAATAATTCTGTCTGAGAAAGTGTACAGCACTGTCCTTACCGAAGTCGATTCCCGGTTCGTAGTTTCGCAAATCGACACGCAAACCCCTCAAAATCAGGCTAAACAACGGGGAACCGTGAGGGGCCACGTGGTCACGGCGCGAACAATTTCAGGCTGCATAATGTAATAGCACTCTTCCGCAACTGCGAACCGGAATTCAGCTCCGATAGGGGCACTACGGCTGCATAGACTTAAAACCCTCATAAAATATATCTATGCATACGGAAACGAGAGAATAATAAAGACCCACTTCAAATCATCCGGTCGTGGTGGACCTGTCCGTATATTCGAAGGCTCCGCAAACACTATTGTTTTTAGGCCACCACGCCGACTCGATGGGAACTGTACACGACGAATCGAGAAACCGAAATCTCCTAAAATATCACACACTTCACACCAAATTATTTTTTTTCTGCACAAAACAAACAATAACGACAAGTTAAAAACACACCTGTTATACCCTTCTGCAGCACCAGTGTTCGAACTTTGAATTGCACAGCGGCCAAAGCTGGCAGTGCCAAGCCCTAAATCAAGTCGATTTATGCACACGCTTTTGACCCTCACAACATATTTTCCCACTATTCCCACCCTGTTAAATTCGCCGTGATACGGAATTCAGGGATTGATTTTCACCTAATTACTACCCTACCTAATACTGATTTTTCTTTCCTGGTCTTTATATCGGTCTTTTGTTTAGTTTTCTCTTTTTCGAGGCCTCAAAAAAACTATTTACTACGTTCTCCAACTCTCCGGAGAACATTCTTTGAACCTGTAAGGATCATTTAATCCAAATCTCAGGCGAAATCTCACCAAATGTTTGCTTACTATGAATTCTTTTTTACCGTTTAGTAACTCTCAGCAACAGCACTAAACCATACCTGTATGTTGAAATCCTTCGGTGAACCGAACCCTCGCACAGGTGGAGCACAGATTTCTGAAAAAACCTAGTTTGAAAACTCTACGAAACCACCGAGAATCGCCGGCTCGTTTCTTAATAGGTGGGCCACCGGATATTAAATGGGACCTCAACCACTCGGTCGAGCACTCAGCAATTTCTAAACAAGTTACCTGAGACTTTGACGTCAGTTGCGTGATGGCTTCACGCACCTTACTCTGAATTCACAGTAACTTGAGACGATATTACGTGTAACTTGCCGTGATTTTCGACTAGAGCCGCGCGTAACTTGCCTCAATATTACACGTAACTTACACAACATTGCGTGTAACTTGCAATATTGTTGTATGTAACCTAACACCGACACGCGACGCGGCTGGCACACCTACACATGACGTGGAAGGCAAACCGACGTGCGGTGCGGCCGGCTTGCCAAGCTCAACCTGGCGCCGCCAAGGGTGGGTCAGCGGGTAGGCAGGTCCGAGCACCTCAAACCTGGGTAATTGAACGGACGATGGTGCACACATCTAGGTCCTGCCTCAGGAGTGCGTCGTATACTTCCCTTGGAGACGCCTGCCACGGAGATAAGTTACATGAGCGATGAAATAACACATTTAACTTACACGCGAGAACTTTATGTCACATGTAAGTCAACACGCACTGTACAACATAATCACTCTCTTGAACGTCGCATGCAACTTAAAGTTGTGAAGATAAGTCGCAGGTAACATGTTAAGAGTCCTTATTTCGTATGTAACGTAACCAGAAATTCCTGAGCAGGACTGGATAGCTTGCCAACGGGTGATGGGAAGTGGGGGAAGTTGCGAAAAAACTAGGGAAAAAATTAAAAAATTAAGGAATCGTAATATTTATCAGTGAAAAAATTTTAAGGGTTGCCAATAAATAAAAAAAACAAAATCCGCAGAGAGTATTAAAAAAATGGCGCAAAAGCCTGAAATTTTTAAATAAATTATCCAATAATTTTCGAACAAATTTACATCAAAAATTTCAATGAAATTCTCTGCTATGTGAGAAAATAAAACATTTCTTACGAACATGGGGATCGGGGAAACTTCTCTAAAAAGTTTACAACGAGGACGTGGTCGTAACTCGAGTGAAGCCTAGCCAGCAAGCTGCTGAACCGTGTTCAATCGATATTTTTCAGATAATCGGATTTTGGATCTTTCGTATTCAGATGTAATTTTCCTGATTCTGATCTTTTGTGATTCGGATTTGAAGCTCTTTCATATGGGATGATTCTAGAATCAATTTGCATTCAGCGCTTCTCTGTAAATTGGATTTTAAATCTTCAAAATCCGAACCACTCGGGTGGATTTGAATTGAATTATTTGAATTCAATATATTGTAGACATACCCTGACTACTTGCTCCTTGACTTCTACGTTAATAAAGACTGGTAGAGGGCAGAGCGATGGCCGCTACTTCATGGAAACCTGGTGAAAAGTTGGAACGTACATATCTTGAACATCCATGAAAGCAGAGGCTGAAATAGTCCAAGCAATCCCTTTATCCCTCCATAAACTCCTAGGAACAAAATGCGCCAGCCACATCTATTACCGCCCATGAACCCGTCGCAAACCAACATTCGATCGACCGGATTCACCAAAAAACGTGCATACGCATAGCGAAACAGTAAAGTGCAGAATCACGCGTCAACCTTCGATTTATAATGGGCCTCGCGATCAAAGCGTAATTCAGACTAGTCACGACAGACCACTGCCGAACTCAAAAAAAAACCTAGGAAACTTTAGCCGATATTATAACCACATATTATAACCACACCCCCGCAAATTTCCAAGAGCAGTTCAAAGCCGAAGTTTTTCCTGGGTAAGCTAAACTTAAACTTCACATGTGGCCCGGACGATACCGACTGCAAAAAAAAGGTTGGGCGAGAAAAAGTTCATAGGTCACCGTAAAAGTAACAACCATGGGATAGCAAGCTGGGAAGGAGTGGAGTTCATTGGTGCTAACCCCAATACCAACTACTGGAATGGGTTTTAACTGACTCCACTTCATTGCTAGTCCATAGGCAGAGTAAATCAGACTGTTATACCATTCGTCCAAGGAGCTACGTTTCCCCTCCTCGGCGACCCAAATATTCAAAAAAATTAGAAAATTTCTACGCCCTCTACCGGGTGTTTTTTTCGACAATTTTGTGAGTTGAAATTTTTTTGAGAAAAAAAATTAAAATTTCGTAGCTTTTTTTATTTGGCGTTTGTGATTGACACTAAGTTCTTAACTAAGTAGCCTCGGTGAGTTTCAGATTAACTCCCATTCAAGGGTTCGTAGGATCCCAACTGCGGGAAGGATTAGTATGCAGTAACCATCATGGGTGGTCGCTTGATTATCAAGTGAAGCAACATGTTAGGGGGACAGATGCTTCATGATTGGTCCCTGCGACATCAACTAAAGGAGCAGGTCGAAGAATACTAAACTTCATGAGTGGTACGTAGTAAACCAAAAACAGAAACGGGAAGAGTAGACTAACCATGAGGGTGGTCAAAAAGAAATCAGCCATGTGTGAGCGCAAGTTGGAGAAGAATTAACTAATCCGGTGAATCATAAGATAGTAATGGCAGGAACGGATCATAAGCGCTAGACATCACGGTTGTCCGCGAAATACCCACTTCGGTAATGAGCTGGGCAAGACCCAACTGCAAGAAGTGCCTGGGAGGGAAACTAATCTTTGGTGGTTCAAAAGGCTATCAATTATGGGAACAAGCTGGGAAGGAGTAAACAGCATGGGTCATCCAGAAGAAATGGACAACGGGAACGGACTGTGAGAACTAGAATTCATGATTGTTCCGTAACATGAACACTTTCGGAAAGGACTCGACTCGAGAAGTCTGAAGCCCGTGGGTGGCACGAAAGACATCAACTAAAGCCTAGTTTTGACTGCATCGCTTTACCCGCAGCGATTTTGCACCCGCTGCTGCAGCGATGTAGCAGCGGCAGCGATTCTGTTCATAGTGCATAGGCCCACGGATGATAGAAGAAATTCAATCAATCAGTGAAATTAATGGCTGGTATTCATCTATAACACGTTTCGACTCGAAAACACTGATCTTGTCATGTGAAAGGGCCAATGTTCATTAGACGACGCGCATCATTCGCTGGCAATCGCTCCATCGCTGCCATTTTGGCCGCGATGGAGCGATGGTCAGCGACCATTGAGAATCGCTCTTCAAGCAGCGATGCAGTAAAACATAGGATTTCGTCGCCGCGACCCAGCGATGTAGGACGTTTGCCACGAAGCGATCACAATTGGTGCGGCTTTCCATTACGCGCGATGAAAAAGGAACAGTTGTCCCTCGCATGGCCGCAGCGATCACCTGCAGTCAAAACTAGGCTTAAGGGTTCACGTTTAAGAACAGATCAGGTTGTCCACGGAATACTAACTACAAAAATGAGTTGGGAAAGAACTAAAGCCCATGAGTGGTCTAATGCACATCAACTATGGACGCAAGTTGCAGTAAGAAACTATATGGATGTTTTTTAGGAGCCTAGGAAAATCAATAACAAGAGTATATTGGAGTGCCTAAACTTCATGGGTGGTCATTAATACCTATGCCAACTACGACAACGCGTCAAGAAAGTGTGAAATTCATGGGTTAAGATTTCAATATCGATCACCAAACGGTTCCCAAATAAGGCTAAACCTCATGGGTGGTCTAGCATTGAATCACAGCGGTAGCGGTCTGGGATGCGGTAAACCTCATGGGTGGTCCAAAGAGTATGACCTATAGGAACAAATTGGGACAGGGCAAACGAAGTTCTTGAGTGGCCTCAAGAGCACCAACTATGGAAGCGATTACAGATAATTAACTCAACTTTATAGACGATCAATGGTATACCAACTCCCAAAAAGAACTGGGAAGGGGGGGGGGTGGAAGCAGGGTTGAGCAGACCGTTGCGGCGATTTTTGTCGAGGCTACGACCCCCCCAATTTGTCATTTTTTTCCCAAAAAAAATCCCATAATTTTACGATCCCCCAGGGGGGGGGGCTAGGACTAATTTTTTTTTAGCTTTATTTAGTGTCAAATTTCAAATGGGAGCGAAAGTTTAGTTATCAAGTGGTTTCGAAAAAAATCCTATTTTTCTTCAAAAATTTTACAACCCCCCCCCCGATTTTCATTTGTTTTCAACAATTTTACGACCCAATCGTTGTGGCGGGTCACAACCCTGCTGAACGCTGGGTGGAAGAAAGAAAATGGATGGTACAAAATGTATTATAACTACACGAACAGGTCGGGTAGAGTTATTGGATGGCCAGGGTAATATCGATCACTGGACCGAGTTTTAACGAACGGGGCTTCATGGGTGGTCCAAGCAACAACTAGAAACACCTACAGGAAATGAATTGGGAAGAGAAAAGTTCACGGGTGACCACTAGCAAGTAAACTCCTCGAAGAGAGAAGGCAAGGAAGGTAAAACGTCATAGGAGGCCAGTTGTTGGGCAGAAACTTGTCAAATTCCGCACGAGCTTATAAAACCGATATAATCTTCCCAGCTTTACCAAATTTTCGTTCCCTGATCCACAATTCCAATCCAGGCTACACATGACTCTCTTCCTCCTCCATGGATCACATTCCACCCAATTCAATTTGATAATTAGGAGAATTAATGGAACGACTAATTGCAGGAAAAAACCTCGTAATCACCAAAAAACAATCTGGAAAGCTGGAAAGACATTGGGATTCGAGATACCCATATTTTCAAATTTCACAATTCTTTTTGTATCTGACATTCTCCAACTAGACTAAATCCAAAGTTTTCCAATTTCCAAGAAAGAACACAGTTTTGCTGGTATAACGCATAAACTTCTATGCTTTTCCACACGATGTTAATGACTTTGTTAACCTCTGTGTAAGTGTGCTACTTTGTCAGTGTGTACACACAGATGGCCGGATATTAGTCATAGTTCTCCCGACAGGTAAACATACGTAACTTAGGCGTAACATGCAACGTACACAAATATGTCTGGATATGAAGAAATTAACCGGATCGATAGATCAATCATTAAAAATTTGGTAATTCAGTCAGAGTTAGGCTCACGCTGCGATGATCACAGAGGGGGCGCCAGTCTTGGGTGTCGGGAAGAGGGAGGTGGTCGCAGCTTTCGCTGATCACCAGGCAAAAAAAATTGCCATTCGGTGGTACAAAAGTTTTTACAAAATGATTAAATTGCGATGACAAAAAAACTTTAAATCAGTTTAAAATATAAAAATAGCTATAATTTAGTCACGAAAGTATCAAATTTTGCTGTTTTCTGATAAATTTTGATTACTTGTAATAAATTCAAGCTTAATTTATATTCTTTTATTTTATTGATCACGTTCGTGACCCACCTGGGAACCCGCAAGAATTTGTGCACCAGAGGGATGGGGCCGCGAAAGTTTCTAGGCTGCAAAAAAGTGGGCCGCTTTTCTCATCGACAGATCAAAGCGCCATGCCTTACCCTGAATTCATCAAGATACGCGAATTAGAAAATTGAGATAAAATTCAGATTTCTAATAAAAAAATCCGACACAGGGTTGGGCTCAAGCTGCGATAAACTGAGAGGGGCCACAGCTCTTGGCGCCAGGAAAAGGAAGGGGCCGCAGGTCTCCCAACTGCCCCACGCAAAAAAAATGTTTGGTATTCACCAGTACCAAAGCTTGTGAAAGTTAGGAAAACAAATTCTAATTGAAAACAGATTCCAAAACTTGCTCGAAAAAAGTTCCACTAAATTTTTAAATATCAGACTCGACTCCCCTGGGGACCGCGGAAAATTCCTGTTGGAGGGGGGCCGCAGCAATGTCCAAGCCGGAGGAAGCTGGGCCGCACCTTTCACTAACCGATCACAGAGTCACGCCTGACCATAATCCGACCTGATCAGTTTCGAATATCCGACCAGATTTTCCGGTCGGAAATCGCGCGAACTGTGCCGGCCCAACTATAAACTAAAAAAAATTAGAATAATACAAAATCTTATTCAACGCAGAAAAAGAACAGAAACCGGCGGTACTCGGCGGCAGTCTGAAAAATCAAAGAATCTGATAAGTAGCTCCAATGAAAACCGGTTATCCTCTTGAATGAAAAGGGGCGAAAATCGTATGCAAATCAATTTCTCAATCACCCAACCACTGATGATTATACTCAGGCGATTTTCAGCCCAAACCGTCTCACAGTTCGGCTCGCACTCCCATTCTGTGCTTCGGTTGCTGCCGGGGCCACTGCTGTTGCAGTGCGGGCTCCACCAGTCCGACCAGACAGCAACAAGTGGCCCCTAAACTGTAGACTGTCGGCTTCGATTCCTGTTCGATGCGGGTCGGAGCCGAGAATCGACTGAGTAAGCGGATAAAACGGATTACGCAGTCAATCAATCTAACAAGCCCCAAGCCCACCCACTGACGCCCAAGCCATGCCCTCGCTTTCTGTGAAATAGCATCTTCGCTCAGTGCTGCATAATTTTTTTCTAGAGTAAAAATCAGTAGAAAAACCTCGAACACAGGCTGTGAAAACGCGGAAATCTCCTGTTTCCTATGCGTTCTTGTGCGGAGCGGAGGTTAGAGACAGCGAGACAGCGGAGGGCAGACGTAGGCTGCAGCATCGCGCGCCGCACGCGCCATGATGGATGAGAATTTCAGTCTTTTACAGAGGATGACTGGAACTTTTTTCCGATTTTTTCTCGTTTTTTTTTCTTGACTACACAGTTTACCTTTCTTAATGCAGAGAAAAAACGATCTATAGAACACCAACCATTCGCATTCACATCGTCCTCCGCATCACAACCGACCATACTGAATTTCGCTTTCGGTATATCGTATATCACCTCGTCCACCGGGGCTGCAGTACCATTCCCTCCATGAAAATCCGTCGTCTCTGGTTTACTGGGAGTGGAAGGAAGAATCGTTCGTTTCGGAGGAACTGGTGGCTTGTGCTTCTGGCTGCCGATTACTGGCGCCTCCTCCTTTTCTTTCTTCCGAAAGAACATCTGGAAAAAAGAAAAATGCTGAAAACATCATAATCGACAAGCGCAAGGTATAGCCTGTTGATGTTCGAAAATGTGCGCGTGCAGAGCGAAGGTTAAGAGTCGCTCAAACTCCCGCCGCAGAGCGGAGAAGTTTAATTCTATAATATTGTTCCTGCCGCGCCGCTTGATAAATATCCCAGGATTGCCCTTCGCCGCGCCGCTAGGCGGCGCAAGTATGAACGCCGCCTTAGAGACAGAGTAAGATGAAAACAGAATCGTACGGTGCGCACGCAAGCGCGATGAATGATGGGAATATCGCGTTAGAACAGGCTATCTATATGTAGCTAATGTCAAATAAAATAAAGGAATGACACTAAACTTTGTCAAACCACCCAAGTACTTCCTAAACAAGAAATGAAGGAATCTGAAGACGAAAATACAGTCTTCGGCAACCAAAAAAGGCGGCTGTACTATTGCGTATTTCCACTAATCACACTGTAGGTTGCGTCATTATCGACGGCAAAGTTGTATTTTTCCTGAATTTTGAAGAAAAAATACCGGAAACGTTGAGGAATCGTAAGTTTACCCCGCCGCACATTATCAATACACCTGGAGCCTCTATCATAGATACACGCAGGAATAACAAGAAAAAATGAAAAATTTGCAAAAAAAATGGAAATCACGTAGAAAAATTCATTTCTTGTTATTCCTGCTTCTTTCCTTGGTAAAAGCTTCATGTATATAGGTGATGTTTGTGTGAGGGGGAAAATTACCATTTTTCTACGTTACCGAAGTTTCCCTCAAAATTCAGGAGAAAATTACAACTTTGCCATATTATGGCGCAACCTAAAGAATATTTTGTGGGAGTACGCATTCGCACAATCGCCTTTTCCAGTTGCCGTGAACTGCACATACGAATCTCAAACTATAAAAAGCAGACTATTTAAAAATTTAATCGGTTCCAGAAGTGAATTTTCGAAATGTTGAATTTCATACAAAAGGGATTCACAAAACAACTTTACTCGATAAAAGAACATGTACGACAGAGAACATTAAATAGCAGTAGTTGAAAACAATCCATTTCAGAACCCAAAGTAACCAGAATTCAATTTGAATTTCAAGATTCGGAAACTCAGACTGAAAATAATTTTGAAGAATTCAAATTTCAAAACACAGTAGAAAAAAGAGAGGTTTTTGCGCTATACTTACAATACTGGTATTCTCACTTGCAAAACTTCTTAGAAACCTATTGGGTTAGTAGAACATACTCAGGTGAAACTAGTTGTCGAGAATCGGACGAAAAGTTGTTCTGCAGGCGTACGAATGCAGGACAACTTCCGCAGTCTCTAGAGAATTCTGGACAACTTTTGGCCCAATTCTCGACAATGCCCGACAACTTCTCGACTAATTCCCGACAACTCTTTGCCCGACTCTCGACAGTTAACACACTTTTTTAACACATGTACAACTGTATGCACTTTCCAAAAATTGGAGCTCCTGCTCAACCGATGATTACAACGGTCGGCGAGGCTTACGAAGATGGTTTCACACCACTCCGTTTGCCGAATTCCCAACTTGGCTCGCTTCATCGACGTTTGGCAGAGGCAAACTGTGCATCGTATATGCTGTGGGTCTACAAAATCGTTCAACATGGGCCGCTATTGGCCTTGCCCAGCACCAGTGCGCTATCAGTGTAGTGGTCTTCGGAAGTACTCTAAGACGGTGAAAGTTTGAGTAGAGAGTAAATTGACCACGCTGGACTCAAATATCCTACTCTCGTGGCTCCTAGTTTTCAAAAATGTCGACTTCCGGCGGGACCACACCTGAGAAAGGTGTTTGCCATTATACTGTAGCGGTGTTCAGCCTCCATCTTAGGAGGTGGAAGTTTGTATGGAAGGTAAATAGACCCCCATAACCTCAAATATCCTACTCTCGGGACCCATACTTTGCAAAATGTGGATTTTCAGCGGGTCCACACCTGCAGCCAGCTGCCGAACCGCTGGCTTCAGGTGTGGACCCGCCGGAAGTCCACATATTGTACATGAATGCAATGATAAACAACCATTGCAAGGTTTAGAGTTGCGAATTTCGGTCAGAACTGAATCATTCGAGATTTATTAGAATTAACAATCTTAATTATAAACGTTGTTCTGATACTTCTTGAGTAAATTCTTTAGTATTATATTTTAAATCCGACTGCCGCAACTACCGATCATGGAAAAAGATCAGTTCTTGAAAGCTCGTAAGCTTTCTAAATTCTTTGACTAGAAAACCCCATGTTTCGGTATGTTTGCTATTTTGAGAAGATGAAAACTTTTTAAAAAAAGCGAGTTTGATATTCAAGAAGTTGGTGAAATATATTATGATTGATAACCAGCTAGAAGAACGAAAAAAAAGAAAAAAACCACAGAGGACCCATATGAAAAGAAAAGAACAAAAACAGCAGTCGCAATAATTAAAGACAGTGGTGTAAAAAGGGTTCTGAAGTGATGTCCTGAATTCTTGGGAAACTTTCGACATATTCGACACATATTCTCAATTTCGGAAGGTGTCGAGAAATCTATCCGAATTCTCGGCAAACACTCGTTCCCCCGAATTCTCGGCAACTCTCTCTGAAATTCTGAACGAATCGGCCGCAATTCTCGACAAATACTGCGAATCTCAGAATTCTCGACAACTTCTATCAACTTTCTTGACAACTTCTCGATTGTCGACCGATTCTCAACAACTATTCGTCCGATTCTGGACAACTAGTTTTGCCTGAGTAAATGGAACTTTCGCTCCGCGCTCCGAAATTTGAAAACAAAATAATTATTCGACCAAATTGAGATATTGAGTTTCGACTCAACTCGAACATTCGACTTTATGGTAGTTTAATTGAAGTATTCGATTTTTCGAATACTAGATTTAGTCGAAAACGAATCGATTTCCCAGATAATGGCAGTTTTCAGACGAATATATTACAAAGTTCGTTAACAAGAACGTTTCTCAAAAACCGATTCCGGATACGTTTCCGGAACCATTCACTTTTTCTTTCCTATCTACATTTTTTTGCAAATGAAAAAGATACTCCACGAGATTACCCGAATTTTCAAAACCTGATATTCGAACCTAATAGGGAACAGCTTCTCAATACATCCTCTGGTTCCGAGCAAAATTTACTCTGTTCCCTCGCGCGCTTGTGCGGAGCGAAATTAGAGACAGCGAGCAAGTGTGGGGAGAAGGAGACGCACGCGATGAACGAAAATAAATTTCACTCGGGAACAAATTATACATATTCAGTCATGTTCAAAGAAAAAATTGAACTGAAATTAGAAAAATCTTCGAATGTCGAAGTGCATATACCTATGTATGCAGTACATATTCGCAGTTATGCTCTGGTAATCGAATACCTTGCGCATTTTCAATCATCCTACTATATATATTTTGGTAAATTTGTGTGTGCGTGTGTGCGTTTATGTATGTGTGCGTTTCTCTGTGTGTTTGTTTGACCGTTTATTCGGCTTGACTTTCAAGACGGGCTACCTTACGGGTACGGGCTCAAGAGCGCGCAGAACGCCGTAGAAAGTGTGTGGGACCCAAGTGGAAGTGCGTAGGACGCCGTAGAAAGTGTGCGGGACCCAAGGTAGAGTGCGCCGGACGCCGAAAAAAGTGTGTGGGACCCAAGTGGAAGTGCGTAGGACGCCGTAGAAATGTGCGGGACCCAAGGTAGAATGCGCCGGACGCCGTAGAAAGTGTGCGGGACCTTGGGTGAGGGCGCCGGACGACGTAGAAAGTGTGCGGGACCCAAGGTAGAGTGCGCCGGACGCCATAGAAAGTGTGCCGGGATCAAAGTGGGAGTGCGCAGGACGCCGAAGAAAGTGTGCGGGACCCAAGTGGAAGTGCGTAGGACGCGGTAGAAAGTGTGCGGGACCCAACTGGGAGTGCGCAAGACGCCGAAGAATGTGTGCGGGACCCAAGTGGGAGTGCGCAGGACGCCGAAAAAGTGTGCGGGACCCAAGTGGGAGTGCGCAGGACGCCGAAGAAAGTGTGCGGGACCCAAGTGGAAGTGCGTAGGACGCCGTAGAAATGTGCGGGACCCAAGTGGAAGTGCGTAGGACGCCGTAGAAAGTGTGCGGGACCCAAGTGGGAGTGCAGAGGACGCCGAAAAAGTGTGCGGGACCCAGGTAGAGTGCGCCGGACGCCGTAGAAAGTGTGCGGGAGCGAAGTGGGTTAGCGCAGAGCTTCAAAATCGTTTTGTGCATCTATAAGAGAGTGTATACCACCCCTTTCTTCGTCCTCCCCTTAACCCTCATTTCAACTGCTTAGCTGTTTATATGCACCAACCTTTCTAAATCAGGTTTATATACGATGGAAATGTGGAGTTAATCAAAATATGCATCCAGAAAACACAAACATCATTATACTTCATTTGGCAATAAAGGTAGCAGGGTGTCGGTTGGTCATGGAGGCGTTTACTAAATCTCAAACAGCGGTTGTCTTTATCTTTACAGAATTGAATATAAATGAACTACCACTTTAGGACCTCTTAAAGCTAGGTAAGGGTCGGTGTGCAACTGCATAAGAAAGGAGGTTAGCAGGGTTTGCATGGTTTGAAATAGTTTGTAATTTCTGATTCCTCGAGCGTTTTCGTCGAAACCAGCTCACGTGCTGGCGCAACCGTACTCCAGCAACAGAGGCCGGCGATGGCCGGCAAGCGTGAGAACTTCGAACGCCATCTCCGCATAAATTAGCGGAGTTCGATTCATTCGCCTTATACTTAAGATGCCGGCGAAGCCGGCAAATGGGCCGGCGTAGCCGGACCCCAGCGGCAGAGGCCGGCGTCAGCCGGCGACGCCGCTGGTTACGTATATTCAGGGAATCATTCAGTAAAGGGTACGGTATGAGGTGTGGACAAGGTCCTTTGACTCAGAGCCCCTCCAGTAGAAAATTTTTGGCGATTTTTTCAGAGCTTCCAGAAGCGTTATTTGGTTCAATTTTGAACGATTTTTTCGGACCGGGGTTTTTTGGTGTTATTTTTCAGGCAACTTCAAGTACCCCGTCAAGAAAATCTGATCTTTGTCTATTACCTGATTCGTCGTAAACGTCTTGTTTTTTTATGGTTCCTTCTTCAGATTTTACAGCAACATTTCATATAAGTTGGAGCGGTGTAATGGAATTTTTCGTAAAAACTGATTCTACGCAGTGTATTCCGCCATTCAAAATGGTCGACTTGATGTCCCAGTGGAGCTCAGACCCCCACGTAAATATCCAAACCCCGAGCTGTACCCTGATTCAGTAGGCAACATCAAATATTCAAGCGCAAGAAAATTTCTCAGTTAAAGTCGAGTGAATATCGAAAACCCATCGAGAACAAGAGTAGTTTATCATACGAGTCGAATACAGAATACATTTTAGGATTATTCATACAAACCAAACTTTTAAAATCGCAGTATGCAGCAGTTTTCACTATGAAAAAAGAGCCGTTTTTAGCAAAAACGTACGTGTTGGGTCCCTCTAAGAAAAGTAAGAAAGGAAGTACGTCAAAAACGGCCAGTAAAAGGGTGAAAATCTCGTGGATCAGCCAGCCCATTGAATCACCTCGCTTACTTATATAACAGTTGTACTGCGTTCGTTTTACCAGAGGAACACTTGCTTGGCTCTTGAATATTCCTTATCGCAAAAAGCTATAACCTCTCAGCATGTCCACGGGACCATATTAATTCGAAGAGTTTGCGGTACATTGAACAGAAAAAAGTCATTTGCCTAAGATTTTTGAAGCGCAAAACCATTTGCGATGTCTGGATTGTTCAAGGTCAGCAGTCCCCGAAAACACACCAAACAAGTATAATTAAACATTCTAGTTTTTTTTATTGTTTTTTCTCCGACATTTCTCAGTTTGGGGTGCTTTTTCCTATTGACATCTGAACATCAAAAGCTAAAATTTATCGTAAATAGCGTTTAAAGGCAGTGTCCACGACAAAAACCGTATTCTATGTAGTTTTCTAAGTTTTTGAGTAGTTAACTTCACGTAGTAGTGGATATAGGGGAAAAGTCCCCCATAAAAAATCTCAAATACCGGGCAAAAAACTGTATAAATACCTAATGAATATTTAATTGCGTCTGTTTGGTGTGTTTCGGGGGACTGCGGACAGCGCGTCAAACCACACGCTGCAAACTGTTTTGAGCTCCAAAATTCTTAGGTAAGTAATTTTGTTTTCTGTTTCATGAAGATGTATCAGTGCACATGCTCTGGTGTCAGAACCTTTCGCGGAAAAAAATATTCAAAAACTCAGGAACTGTTCCTCTGGTGAAACGAACTCAGGACAACTTTTACATGACGTGGGCGGGATGATCCAATGTGTCGGCTGATTCATGGAATTTTCATCCTCTTCCTGGCCGTTTTCCGTTCTAACTTTTCATAGAGAGACCGAAAACTTACGTTTCCGCCAGAAAAACGAGCAACTTTTTCGTCAAGAGAATTGACTTTAATGGCATCGTACGCGCTGAAAACCACTCACCTTTTTTGGGTTGGAATCATAGGCTAAGCCCACCTAAGAACGTAGGTAGAGTTTGTTGGGTCACCAACGCGTTATTGTGAAGAGATGGAAGATCAAATACCTCGAATTCCGTCTGACGTCCTTTATACAGAGGCCGGCCCTTCGACAGCCATTTGACATCAAATGATAAGTAGCGTATCAACAAATAATAAGCTTAAATGAGTGGAAGTTGATGTATCATTTGTTGATAAGCTACTTTCTTTCCTCATCTGATCCCAGATGGCTGACGAAAGGCCGACCTCTTTTGGCGAAACTCGGAGCATTCGATCTTCCATATCTTCACTATAACGCGTTGGTGACCCAACAAACTCTACCTACTTTCTCAGGAGAGGCCTACCCAATGATCTGAACCCAAAAAACGGCGAGTGGTTTCCAGCGCGTACGTTGGTACGTTGCTTTTGAAGTATTCATCCATCCTGAAGTTAGAAAGATTTAATATTAAAAAATTCTTTCAATCAAAACATCAAGATTCAGCAAATCAATTAATCTTGAATCATTCATTTGGCCGTGAAAAATCGTCGAATACCAAAATACGTTGCATTCTTATCCTCTATTCGGAGCCAAAATTACTCTGTTCCTTCGCGCGCGTGCGTGCAGCAAAGGGAGGGAAAGCGAGAAAGTGCGAGGGAAAAAGGTGAAGCAGCATACGCAAGCTGATGCAGACGATTCCGCGATATGGGTTACAGGGTTAGTACGACCCAAATGAAAAGCCATACTGTGAAACAACATTCCAGAGGGAAAGCATCAGAAATTCAACTGAAGTATATATGTATGAAACACACGACATCCAGAGGGCTTGCCTAAACACTGGATATGCGCCACCCCACAATTATGGGATTTACAGCCAACCGAGTGCACCTTCCGACGGCGCAGCGGGGAATTAAACAGAGACAAGAACTACCAAGAAACTCATTAGTATTCCATATAACGAGAATTCCCTTCCAGTACGATATCACAAGTTTCTCGGAAATTTCACACTTTCACTGAAGATTTTTTAAACTACGAAAAACACCGTCAAAATAATCATCATACCACGGGTAGTGGGGGAGGGGATCGTAATATTTTCGGGTAGAAAAAATATTAATTTTATTAAGAAAAGAAACAAAAACGTAGAAGACTTTGAAGAAAAGTGGTTTTTGTGAATTAAAAACGCTACTGCAACTTTTAACAACATGAGAAGAACCAATTTCAAGGTCATTAAAGTGTTCTTAATCTCCTTGTGAGCGAAAACTCGCTGTACTTCAACATTAGAAAAACAGTATAAAAAGTACGACATCTATTATAGATTAAAATTTCAACTTGGAGAAATGAATTTCACATCGATTTCCCCACATGTCATAAATTCGTATGCACACCCAACTGGTGTATATACAGGAATTCAGACGTGGTAAGGCAGTGTACGTTGGCGAAACTCGTTGGTAAATCGCAGAAACTTCGCCATCACTATCCAAAAGGTGGCATCCCTCCAACTGGAGAATTTCGGACCACCAAGGGTACAGACTTTAAGGTATTTAGACTATGTGAAAATATGCATGCAGCTTTTTTCTCGCAGCCTCTCAGGCTTTCAAAATAATTATACATGGAAAAGGTTAAGGCGATGTAGTTGACGCGCCCTAATCTCAATGCCGCGCCGCATGCGCTACAACTACGCATACATAAAGGATCGTTTAAGCTTCCATCGCCGAGTCGCGCAGCGAAAGGCGAGGCGTTGCGGCGCGACGTTCAAGCAATCGCGCAGCATCACTCGGTAAACGGACCGCGTCAAGTGGGGGCGGTGACGCACGACTGCTGACATGTGCGTGCAGAAGTCAAACTCGAAGTTGATTTAGACTTCACTTTTCACTCACACTGAATTTGGCCCAACCCTTAGCCTCATGACAGCGACAAAAATATCTAAAACATATTTAAAATAATATCTAAAACTATGTATTATAAGTCGATGATCCTCTAGAAGGCGACATTCTTCGCTTTTCTGAATAGTTCAGTTACTGGAAAACTTGATTTTTGTGGCTTATCAAATATTAATTAGACTCGTAAAAAAACGAGCGATTAGGTTCATCAGATATTTGGCCAATAAAGAAATATAAACTATTCAACTACTTTACTACTAGATGAAATACAGGTGAAGATGATCATATAAACGATAGCAAAGTCCTTTTAAAATTGTTGTGAAGTAATAAAATTATTTTTTGGGAAAATTTCATAACGTCATGGTTCAAAAAAAAACTGAACATTGAATTGGGTCGAAATTGGAACAATTCTTCGGAAACACCAAGTCGCTTGAAAATATAAAGCCTCCAACAAAAAAAAAGCTAGGTTTTCTAAAACTCTCCTAGCAGCTGACAGAAGCATTTAGACCATACAAAATTCCTTGGTAGCTAGTCAAAATAAACAAAAAAAAACTCATTTAAAAAAACTGTCGACAACTCTACCTTCATATGAACTGTATTTGGAAGTGGAAGGAAGTTTCGTATGTAAAAAACCAGTGAAAGAATACAAACAAGATGTTGGCGCGCGCGTGCCCACGAGGGAACAAAGCGAGCGCGAGACACGAGATCGGTCAGGGGGGCCTCCCCAAAAAGAGGCCGCTCTCCGCCGCCCGACGACGACTCGATCGGACGGCCGTTTTGGCCCCATTCGAGTTGCGTCTGTCTCGTGTTTTAATATCTTCCATGTAGAAAAACTCCTGTTGAAGTGCTAGCAATGAAAAATTGGCGCTGATGGGGCCCGAAGGACACAGTAGTTGACGGTCAGGCTGGGAGAACGACTGCTGGACGCAGCAAATGTGGTCATCCGATGTTTGCGTTAACCCAAAAGAACAGTCTCCGCAGCCCCAACTGTCTGTCAACATGAACACACGGACACATCGCGCTATTTAGCACTCACACTCAATCAATCACCCGCTGAATTCCAGATGTCGGCCTTTTTTAGAAGTGCAACAAAAAATCCATAGGGAAGTACACAGAACCCAGTCGAGTAATAACTCGGATTATATTCAATGATAGTTCGAAGACTAAACTAGTCGCAAATTCGGGCAATTTGAGGTTACGTTATTCGGACATTCGAAGAGCGCCGAATGTTTTTCGAAAATCGTTCGGGAACTATTCCAAAAGTCGAGTTTTTTAGAGGTACCATCCGGCTATCTGGTTGAATATCTGACCAAATGAAGCAAAACAAAAATGCAAAACCCGAAACGTTCGAAATCTGGTAACTTAGAAAAATCGTACTCGCAGAAAACCGTTAATTATTTTTTTATGGTTTTGTGTACCTTGGCCTCTCCAATGAACGAAAATGTCGAAAGGACCCATGAAAAACCTTCGCTTGTGAAGGAAAGTCAGCCTGGACACACTGTGAAATTGAACATAAGTAAAATCGAGTTTAAAATTTGCGCCGAAATCGTTTCCGAAGTTTTTTAGCATCTGTAGACCTCGTCAATGTCATTTTTGAAGTTTTTCTGTATGTGTAAATTGTGCCTCAACTGTTTTTCATGTTGCTTGACAGTCGCATCAACATTTTATTGAAAAGTGCCAAGCGCGAACGATGCCTATAAGCCTCTAATAACTAACCATGAGTTTTTCAGCATAACTCTAAAGTAACATTTAGCGCCCAGTCTTCGCAATCATCTAATCACTAGCGAATTTCGTATTTGTTTAGGAAACTTTTGTTTGAGTGGAAGTTTCGAAAAAAAAATTAGATTTTGCTCAAAACCTGTGTGTACTAAACTTCGGCAACCCGAAATTTTTTTCGATAATCGTGTTTCCGACTATCCCGAAATTTCGAATAATCAAGCTTTCGAGTAACTTGAATCCTCATACATATTTTCGATTATAAGAGTATTCAAATAACTTGGATTTTAAGATTTTCGAATAATCGGGCCTTCGACTAAATCGGATTATAAAAACTCGAATAATCGAGTTTTCGACTAAATCGGTTTTTCAGCAATTCGGACAGTCGAATTTTCGACTAACCCGATTCCTTAGAGTTCACTAACCGAGTTTTCGACTTATGTTCTCGGTTTTTCCAAAACCTCGAATTACCGAGCTTTCTACCGATTCGACTTTTAAAAATGCCGAATATTCGAATAGCCGAATGACTCGATGTCGACTGTTCGAGTCGACATTACGGCTCGACTCGACAAGAGTATCTTCTTCTTCTTCTTTGCAGCCGCAGGAAGGTTTTTGTCAAAGGTTCAAGAAACGGGCGACTGAAACCGGATTCGTCCACAAATCCATTGTTGTAAGAGTGGTAGGCCTCTTTGGGCATTCGAATAGGTGTTCAGTTGTGTGGCCACGGCTACCACAGTCCGGGCACTCGTCCGCCTTACTGCGATCGATCTTATGCAAGTATGACATCAGCATAGGGGAATGACCGCAGCGTAACGAGGCAAGGGTACTTTTAGCCCGCCTACCGAGTTCCATCTCGGTGTCGCTGACTATGGGTGGTACGACCCCCAATATGGGATTGACGGTCATCCTACTCAAGTGATCCCTGACGAACTTGGTGTGCTCCGCACTTAAAAGACGCAGACGATCCAGTTGGGAGTCCGTCCATCTTTGGACTCGCTGCATCTTTGTCCACGATGAATCCGATATCATGTGCTGCCGTACCGGTGCAGCGTACTCCAACGCCGGCTGCAATATTGCCTTGTAGGTAGTCAAAATTGTCTCCTTGCTACTTCCCCACGACGTTCCTCCCAGAGCTCGTAGGACGTTGAGCTTTGCTTTCACTGTAGCCTGTTTCTGCTCAGTATTTCTGTGGAACCTCAACGAAGGATCCAATACTAGGCCGAGCAGCTTAGGAAAACGTGCGGCAGGCAGACGAGCGTCTTCCCAATTCACAACGGAGTGAGCGCAGTGTTCCTTAGGGTCAGTGGAGAAGACTGATACAGATGATTTAGCGGCAGAAACAGTGAGCATCATATCATCGAGAAAGCTCTTCAGAACGATGAGGTAGCTATTGATCTTGCGTGCAGCTACATTAATGTCTCTGTCCCGGCACAAGATGGTGATGTCATCCGCATACGCAACAACTCTGATGTCACTTGGGGGGACGAGCAAATCTTCCAGGTTAAGACTGAACAGAGCAGGCGATATGACTCCTCCTTGAGGGACACCGGCAGCGATAGGGATGCTATTAGAGACATGTCCCTAAAACAGTACTTTTGCTCGGCGCCCTTTGATGAGTGCAGTAATCCATCGCTTCTGCCAAGGCGGGATGGTGGACCTCAATAGCTTCTCAGACAGTATGCCCAAGTTGACAGTGTCAAACGCCTTCGTGAGGTCCAAGGCTACTCCAACAGTGCGTTGAGGCTTGGTGGCGTTGAAGCCATCCAAAACATAGCTCACAATCTCCAGCAGCGGCGTGGTGGTAGAGTGTAATTTGCGGAATCCATGCTGGTGCTGCTGATTGTTATTATGCTCGGCAAGCTCCTTGACGACCAGTTTCTCAGCGACCTTTGCAATTGGTGATAACAGACTTATTGGCCTGTATCCCTTAGCCGTCGATGGTGATTTACCTGCCTTAGGCAACGGAACGACGCTTGCCATTTTCCAGTCTTGGGGTAAGATGCACGTGCGAAAGGATGTGTTGATGACGTCAGCCAGGATTGGCATAATCTCAGTCGGCAGTTTCTTCAAGACCGCTGGACTAATGCCATCCGGCCCTACAGCCTTTGAGTTGCGCATCTCTTTTACCACCTTTTCAATCTGCGCGGGCGTCACTGCTTCTGCTTCATTCATGAGTGGCAACTTACAGAGCTCTCTTACAGTCACTCGATTCTGTTTCCCTCTCTTAGCCTGAGTTATAAAAAAATTCTTTCCGAGAACAGTTGCAGCCTCCTTTCCCGATTTGAAGACTCCATTCTCGAACTCGATCGTAGAGTAGTTGGTGGAGGTGCTCTTGCCCGAGATCTTCTTCTGAACTTTCCAAGTTGACGTTCCATCACTCTTGAAATTCATCTTCTCCGTGAATTTCTCCCAACACTCCTTCTTGTGCTTGTCCATATCTCGCTTAATCTCGCTATCCAGCTCGTTCATGGTCGGATCCAGGTGATCTGCCACTCTCTTTGCATCCCTTGTCCTTATCTTCTCCAAGATTTCCCTGGTTACATTGGGAAAGAAGGTCTTAACTCGGCCCTCCGGAATGGCGGCTTTCATTGCCTTGCGAATCGCGTTGGTCAAGTGACGTTCTTTCTGGTGCACGTTTCCATTCCATGGGTAGTCATCCACATGGCGAAGTGCCACCTCCCTGAACAAGCGCCAGTCTGCAAGGCAAGGATTAAGATAAGACCTTTGACGGATACCTGAATAAGGAGCAAGAGAATTAGAGAGATCGACATGGACAAAAGCTGGGATATGATCACTGGACAGAGTTGTAGTGGTCGACCAAGAGCAGGCGCTGGAGAGATTAGATGATACAAGAGAGATGTCTGGACTAGAGGATCGGCCGTTGGCCGGGAGACGAGTGGGCTGATCATCGTTGAGAATGACCAGATCGCACTCCTCCGCCCATTCTTCGACGTCTTCTCCTCTAGCGTCAGTGTCAAGCGACGAGCAGAATGTATGAGCATTGAAGTCGCCTGCGAAGACAACAGAGGGTGAAAGGGAACAGTCGTACAACTGCTTGAAAAAGGGAATGGGGTCATAAGATTGGGGACAGGACGTTGTAGGAGGGATATAGATATTAAAAAGAGATATAGAGGTTTTAAGAGGGAGATGGATAGGTAGGTACTCGAGAGTACCGTCCTTTGGTGTGTTTGGTATGATATGAGAGGGTAGATTTGATAATACGAAAGTGGAAACTCCTCCGCCGAGAGCTGACCTTGGAGCATGATAAGCAGTGTAGCCAGGAATGTTAGGGTGACGTGCGGTAGTAGGAGGAGGAAGTTTGGTTTCCTGAACCATTATGACATCAGGATGATGAGTACGAGCAAAAAGAGAGAGTTCAGACAACTTGGCACGAAGGCCATTGAGGTTAATATGCACAATAGAGAGGGGGCGGTTGGTAAATGAGGAATCAGAGTTACTGGGGGCAGAGCACAGAACACAACGGAAGGAAGGATCGTGATGCCTCACAGAACTGAGACCCGAACAGGAGAGATGCACCCACCTTTGGCATCCGAAGCACTGGACGCTTGTTTTCCTCCATGTGACATCCTTGCCGCACGTGGAGCATGAGTACTTCTGAGCGGGTCCTGGATTCCTCTCGACGCCGGCCATTTGTAGTAGAATCCTTAGGAGAGCTGCAGCCAGCCAGCATCTCTCCCATGACAAAAGCCCTCCACGCGGAGGGGTTGACGTCGGTTCGCACGGAGGTGGTTTTCGTTCTTCCACACTGCCACGGCACGAACGTACGACATCTCGGCAGCAGACAAGAGTATGGCATGTAGGACTTAACTAGAGTGCTGAACACGAATCTGGGGTCGGCTTATCGAAACTCTGAGGTTTACTGTAGGTTACGGCAGGTACCATGCTACATAAGGGGCAAAACCTACGCTTATATATCGAACATCGACAAATAAACATCAAATTTGGGGCGATGGTCAGAGTGTATTCCAAAGCGGAGAAACGAGGAATGAGCGCCGCTCGTGATTGGACGAACGGGGAGGAGCGAAGCTCGCGATTGGAGGGAACACGAGTTTCCTCCCACCTCTCTTGCGGCTGAAATACACAACGACTATCACTCTCAAATTGGTATTCAGCACCCCAGAATAACCCCAGCATAGAAACTAAAAATCAAATCTGAAACTTTGAGCAAACTGCCGCATATCCACCGTAATCTACAGTAAGCTGTTGAAAAATCGATAAACAGACCTCAGATTCGTGTTATGCACTTCAAATGTACCCCAGAGGAACAAATTGAGTCATACCTATCGTAGAATTTCCGAAATCGGCATAAGTCTCATTTCCACCTCATTTTTTTCCACAATGGAAAGCTTTGAATGAATTTAGTCAAAAACTTTGGAAAATCGTCAGAAAACCCTTAGATTCGTGTTAAGCACATCAAATAATCCCCACTTAGAGGTTTCTAGTCAAACCTGAACCATTTTTCTTGAACGCTTTCACAACCCAAGTTATTTATATAAATAAGTAAACGCTTAATCAACAATTCAGTACAAAAGGAAAATTCTATTCTGTTCACGATTCGAAAATATGCTTTCACCCAAAATTTGCCTAGGGCGTTGTTTTCGGCGCAGAACACGATTATGAGGCCCGTTCCCAAATTTTCGAAGGATTACTGCGCATTTCGGAAGGTATAGTAGGTGAAGGACGCCAACAGCTTTATTGAAATTTATCGTAGGCAGCTTCGATGGCCATATTCGGATTCTGGATCCGAAAATGTTTCAAGAAATGTACAATTCATTTGAATTGGCCTCTTTGATTGCTAAGAGTTTCCTTGGGAGATGCAAGTACGCAAACGATTTAGCGCGAGCGATCGCGCTTCTCTCGCGCACTGACCACAAATCGTCTATCGCATGCCATCTTAAAATCGGCCTCACTGAAGTGAATGAATTCACAATTCAGCAATACAAAAAATGAGACCAATTTGATGAGTTCAGCTGAGCTCTTCCCACTTTCTTCACACCACAGCTGTCGGAGAGCCACAATCTGTCTTCATCTATAGCAACAAAAACTGACAGCTGCCTCAAATAACTGATTTTTGCACAAAAAGTGATTTCTTCATAGCAGGATTTCATTTCCTGCTTCAAATTCCAAACTTGATGAATCGCAGATAAACATAACAATTTGATAGCATTGATCATACTAAATAAAGAAATAAACTAAATTTCTAAAGATTAAGGCAACTAATAGAAGCATGAAACTGTCCAATTCGCATTTAATTTCTTGAAAGAAGATACCTCAAGACTAAGTTCAGTTTGCTTTCGATTGCATTCAGAATTCCCACTAAACCCATGCGCCGGGCACTGTAAATAAGGAAAGACATAAACATATGCGAAAAAACGGTCTTAATTCAACGATAGTCCATGTCAATTCTGTAGGAAGCCGAGTCGCAGCTACTTGGCATCGCGACTATTGATAAAATATTATAGCCTCACGTCGTTGAACCGCGGCTTGCTGAAAAAAATGGCACGGACGGAACATCTTTACCATCTATTCCGGAATGTATGTCATTGATTACCCTTCGTTCGTGCGTACAGTTCATCTACGCAATCGCGTTCAGTCCGCAAAAAGCATGCTGATTGCGAAAACGTGTTGCGGGGCGGTTTCGAAGATCCTCAGACAGGGATTTCAGACCACACCGGGGTGTTGCCTTCTTTCGCCGCGGAGAAAAAAGGCAAAAACTGCCAGGGTGATCTGAAATCCCTGTCTGAGGATCTTCGAAAGGGCGCCGCAACACGCTTTAGCAGTCAGCGTGCATTTTGCGGACTGAACGCGATTGCGTAGATGAACTGTATGCGAAGAGAAGGGGCAAGTAGAGAAAGAATGTGGAGGAGAAGGAGCAGCACACGCGCGCACACACACGCGATCATCCAAACTAGCAAACCTAAGGTTGCTACATGTGTTCTGGAACTAAACACATTAGCGCGATTCAAATCCGACAATCGAAATTTCTTCCAAATTTTAACTTAAATCATCAAAAGAAAAAAATCAAGGATTCTGTTCAAAAAAGAACCAGTCGATAACCTCTCATAGACGCTGCCCATGATTTGGCGGCGGCGATAACAGGCAGCGGCCTGCCGATAAGGGGTTGAAAACACCTAAACCAACACTGAATTGCCACGGCAGTTATGTCAGAGCCCGCAACCGAAAAAGATCGCAAAGAAAATCAAGTATTCCGACGTGAAAAACCGGACAGATGTCACGGGTATCCGGAGTTTATCAAACACCGAAAAATATTAAAAATACATTAAGATCTCGATAATTAACAAAACAAGTGTCATTACAGTCCTTGTTCAGAATGGAAAAGTAGCTTTTTTTTTGCAGAAACATAATCTTTGGGTGCCTCCAACAACAGTAGAGACGGAACTGAGACGAAAAACGTCCAGGAAAAGGATGAAAATCTCATGAACCAGCCGGCCCTTTGAATCACACCGCCCACGCCGTATATGTAGCAGTTGTCCACCGTTCGTTTCATGAGAGAAACAGAATTTTCGAATAGAGTTTCCGTTACAAGAAACTGAAAAGAAAGTTACTTACAGTCGGCACGTATTGCACTGATACATTGCGTTCCTTACTGCACGTTGGCGCCAACTCGGTGCACACATGTTAAAACGTACGTGCACCGAGATTGCCCCAACGCACAATAAGGAACACAACGTATCAGCGCGATCCGTGCGTAATTAAATATTTTTAAGGTTTTTGAACAGATTTTTCTGCGACATTTGAGTTTTGTGGAGACTTTCCCCTGTTATCCGCTACATCGTGAGCTTGTCTTCTCGAACATCAAAAACTGGAGTAAGTTTTTTTTATCGTGAACACTATCTTTAACTTAGAAGATATTCAAACACTTGGAAACAACGCACACTGTCTCAAAAAGCCCCAAAAAGAACGACATTGCGAATCGCCTCGAATCTCGGTAGTTGAATTTTTCTGCCATTTGTTTCATCTCTATCAAGAGATCAAATGAATGAACTCCACGAATACTGTCCTTCTTAGCAATTCGACTGAACGGATTTCTCAGTAGTGGCTTTAATTGAATCTCCAATAGAAGAAATTGGATCAAATAAAAAATTAAACCTTTTTTCGAATGAAATAATATCAAAAGCTTATCCTTCCATTTGTTTCAAATAAGTAATCAAACAATGTGTTAATTTATTCGAGCAAACACAAGAGTTTCCGACAGAAAACGATAATCAAATTCAACGATTATATGACCGAAAATTCTAATGCCCTGACCTGTTTTTCTTTCTGATTAAATATTCATAAAATCAATGGACTCTATTTCCCGGCGAAGAAATGATTCATACGGAAACAAGATATTGAAGATTTAGACCCAAACAACAGGAATGTGTAAGTATCAAAAGAGTTCAACGAAAGTCTTGCACCGGCGAATTTCGCGACTCCCGTCTGTGATCACTAGATCAGGAGTAGTAAACCTTTTATAAGCTCAATCCATCCTCCATCCGATAGCATTTTTCACTACTCGAGAAATTCTATTCATCTGTTCCAAAATTGGCATGGAAATGTAGTGGAAGCTTGGAGCACCGAAAAACTCTTAACGTAAGGGCAGTTACAGTTCAATGAACGCTTGAACCGTGTAAAGGCTAACTCATCATACCAAAACGGGCTCGCTGGATTTCTACGATACAGCGGATTTCGCATTTCTCGGAAATTTTCAAATATAATGTATATGACAAACGCTAATTATCCAAAGCCTCCAAGGCATCCAAGCTTATAGTCAAGTAAAATTAAATTAAAAATTACCCCGTTTTTACGTAAATTCATTTTGCACTTTTTTTTGGAGAAAGGTCGCTGTGCTCTGACCATAACACTCAACTATCGAACTGAAATCGTGAAGCCGTTCGATAACGAAAACAAAAAGACAGAAATTGACATTTTTGATAAATGTACAAAGAGTGAGAAACTCGCGCCATTAAAGGCAATGTATAGGCAAAATAACAGATTTTTCGACATTTAAGAGATTTTCCGCAAAATCGGAGCGCAGGCCATACGGCGTCCCAGGAAACGTGAAAAACCGCAGAGAAAAACGTTCTTCTAGTCATTTCAGCCACTATTGATCAACAAGGAGTGTGCCCGTCAACCGAGTTTCCAGCAATGTCCGTACATTCTTCATCGCGCGCGATGGAAATCGTCTCCCCGCACCGTCGCAAACGCCGTGACAGCGGTGAAACCACCGCGTGGCGGCGAGACGACCACCCACATGCCGTAGAAAGATTGCTATTTTGACGGCCTGATCATGCTGTGAGTACCGTGATTCATTACTCACAGACCATTTTCTCGATAAGTAACGGCTCATAGCTTACAAAAGTTCTGGATGGAGTACACCTGGTCCAGGTCGACCTATCTAGCCCAAATTTTTGAGTAGGTCAGAATGTGACCTTCTATGTAACTTCGTGAACACGTTTTGATACTGTGATCTAGCCTTCGCAGGGTCCTTCAAAGTATAACACTCTCTAATGTCTTCAGGGTACCCTGAGCTCCCCTACATTTTGACGTAAGATTCAGAGCAGGTTCAGTTTTTGGTGTGGCATGAAACGCTATTACGTAAACCAGCAGTTATGCTTTTGGACAATAAACCACGCTTGATCGCAGGATTAGGGGCAAGGGAGGGATCGCTAACCTACTGACACTATCGGAGCGAAATTCCGGTCCGTATGTGCAGACAACTGCTGTTGCAGCACACAGCACGATGATAATCGTGCTAAGATCACGTGGTCTCAACGCGATATTCCTTCGTCTCAGCACGACTATCATCGCGTTGCGTGCGGCAACAGCGGTTATCCGCGAGTGCAGACCGGAAATTAAGTTCAATAAGGACAGTACATTTGACGCGCTTTTTATACAAGGCTTTCTTGAAAACCTAATATGATGCAAGCCCAGCGATCAAATTTCTCACTACGGAGAACTCTCTAGGCGCCATCAAACTAAACGCAAATTATATGAAAGCTGAGCGACACACATAATATGTAAGGAATGAAACACACTGATAAACAGCGAGGAATTTCCGAACGCGCAGAAACACACATGCACACACCGACACTATCAGCAAAGCGGACGGGGGTTCGCATCGCCTCATGATTCATCTGCATACGTACAGCGCCGAGCGGTATAAGACCATCAGCAGATTTGAAAGGGCACATTATTCTCACATGTGCAGAGCAGGGCCCCGCCGATGACCTGTCCACTCCACGCGATTGGTCATCCAGGAAAATGCTAATCCCTCGGCCACAAACTGTGCAAATAGCGCTTACCTGGTACTCGAACATTACATTGGTAATGCAAAATACATTTTTCTTTGGAATTCCTAAAAAGTAAACAAAGTATTACCGGAATGAATATAGTGACACTGAAAAATTCTAGGTATTACAATTATAGTTAAGTCCGTGGCTTGTTTCCTCAAAGGAAAACATTCCAATTTTAGACGCGGCTGGCGATGGCGATCGCGAGCGCTGGCTCGCTATTCGATTCAAGCCGAGAGAAGAGCGCAGCTGATCAGCTTATCATACTGCCAGCCGTCGGTGAGATTTAAACCGCCCACGCCAGCGGCGGGTGAGGTTTAAATTTTTTTTCTTGAGCAGAAAAAAAGCCAATGACTTAACTGAAACTTCATCCTAGAATAAATTTACTCTTAATGCTAATTTTTATGTTCGTTCTAAGACGTTCGCCTTGGGCCATTGGTACACTTCATTGTCGCCGCAGCGAATAGTTTCACCAACTGTCCCTATACAAGCACCAGCGCAATGGCAAAGGCTATCGCGGGAATGAGCCCGTCGCGGCGACTGGTCAGTTCGCGGCTGTTTTCCAATGCAGCAATTTTTCACCCGCTGCGGCAGCGATCTGGCAGCGGCAGCGAATCCGCTAAGAAAGCGTAGGTCCTCGGAAGCAAATCAGACAATCGTTGAAACTCAGTAGACACTCACCATTCATAACACAATCCGACTTGTAAACGTAAACCTCGTCAAGTGAATGGATCAATGTTCGCAGGAAGAAAAACGTCATTCGCTTGCAATCGCGGCCTAATTGGCAGCGACGCAGCGATTATCAGCGACCCTTGATAATCGCTCCTCCAGCAGAGGCGATGACTGACTTCTGCTACAAAGCGATCACAATCGGAGCGCTTTTCAGTCATGCGTGTTGAAAAAGGAGCAGTTGTCCCCCGCACTGCCACAGCGACCAGCTGCAGTAAAACCGGGTTTGAGGGGGTTATTGTTTTGCGCCGCGTAAGGCCGGAATCATACTTCTAGCGACGAGCGACGCGATGGAATGTTTACCATCCATATCGACCAAACTCGATATGACTGATGTGCACTATCGCTGCTAGTCGTGGGAGCTATGATCCCGGCCTGAACCTGGTATTCTCCATCGCCGCGGCGACAATTTCACAGAAGACCTTGTTTTTTTTCCTCTCCAACATTCATGATATTCCTAGATAGCTATCGACAGCAAATCATCAAATATCCTAGTATTCCCTTGATTAGCATTTCAAACGCTGCTTCTACCACCTCTAGGCGTATTTCCAGGCCGTTCAGTGCACGGCTTGAAAATAGTTTGGGGGGGGGCACGCAGGATTCATTCAGAGAAACGGAGGTTTTCTCCACAGCTGAACGTGTTAGAAACGTGTTGAAACCGTTTCATATCAATCTTTTCATAACGAATCTTGAGTGCCCCCCGCCAACTAGTTTCATATCCAGTGGACTTCCCATATCATTCTTGTTACATAATTTTATTTTCCGTCTTGACTAACTCGCTTTTGACATTAGTGGAATGAAGATCAAAATGATGCCGAACAGAAGCCTTTTTCTTTTAGTCTGGGACGAGAATGTACTGCAGTTTTGTGATTCATACATTCCATAGTAGGATTCAGTCCATCGGAAAGGATTCCTCGGACAACTTCGTTACAAAAAACAATGTTAGGAACAAAATCGGTATCTGTTCCTTGGTATCTGCAGATGAGCGCAAGCAGAAATGTAAAAACGCGAAAGCGCGTGGAAATTTATGCAGCGGCGACAACTCCGTCGCCGTGCCCGTCGCCGGCGACCGGCTGCCGCTAAAGTATACCAGTACCCTTATGTGACAAAATATACTGAACTAAACTAAACTGCAAGTGCGAAATCGCCATCAGTCTAAATAAGTAAGATACCACAGGGAACCCGTGCCCCTTAGCAGCGCTTCCGAGCTTAATAGGAGCTAGATGAGCGATAAACTTCGATGTGAATCTTCGACTGTCTCCTGGTTCAGTCTCGTTTCCATAGTTTATACTTCCGCCTTAAAGCGACGGGGCATCATAGTAGCGATCGTGGCGCGTTGCGTGATCAATATTAAAGGATCGCACTTCACCTTGGTAAAAGGTGAATGCACACCCCTCCTTCTCACATCTGGGGCGCATCACAAAGCTACTATAGTTTACGCGCGACTTCTCATTCGGGTACATTACGCACGCGATCCACTATCGAAAATGTGAAACTGCCTCTCGGAAGCGTTCCATACTATCGCGCGCTGGGCGAGTTCGCTCTCACGGCAATGGCAATAGATATTTGGTAAACAGAAAACTGTGCAACCGCCCCGAAACCGTCACTGCTGCGACGCTAGTGAGCTCGTCGGACTCCAAAAAGTCCTAATCAAATGAAAAACAAATGCAAAAAAAGCAAAAATCGCGTGAGAGTTAACTAACATTTGCATCAGCTGATCGAGGTGGGCCCAATGCCCCGTCATAAATCGCGTGCCAACTGCAGCTATCTCTGCGATGCGTCCGCCTGCCGTCAAAGTACACTCAAAGAATGAATTTCTCAGATGCTTTGCATACCTTAGGGTTAGACGGGATTTGGAGCTGGGTACAACTGTACTCACTCAAAATCCCTAGCAGACGGAGCTATCACCACTCGAGAACTGACAAAATTTCAGCAGCAAAGGTTTATTGGACCAGACGTTCTACCACCGAGTTCCTCGCCCAAACAAAAAAAAACGGCAGAAAACAGACACAGAAAATAAAAAAAAAGCTTCAGATTAGGAAAAATTCGGAAAAACTATGGAGCTCCGTCAGCAGATCTTTCGCTTCTCTACAGCACCCATTTGGCAATCGTTTAAGAGAGAGGGTGAATATGCTTTCGATCAAAACCAAGTTACATCGGTTCGCAGTGACAACCGCAGTTCATAGACGATTCGTTTTCGGATATTAAGGAAGGCATCGATCCCATTTCCGATCTCCCGGAATTCGGCTTCTAGCTCACCGATTATCGATTACGCACAACCTAGCCTCCATTTTAACCCTTAGAAGACCACGGGCTCCACACTATACTCTGTTGCAAACGAGATGACAAGCGAAGAGTCGAAAAAAGCAGCGCTTACTCTGCGTCTCTGTTTTTGGATCACGTGCGCGACACAACATATCTCTTACCGTAATTCAAAAACGAAATCGTTCCCTGATATACCCTATCGGCCACGTAGATAAGAGTATCTACATCAAGGATCTGTGTCACGGACATTTTCAGCGAAAATAACGCGAAAAAATTAAGAAGTATGCGGAAAAAATATGAGAACGTCAATTTGGATTACGGTGAGATAGATACTGTGTCGCGCACGTGGTTTGCGTACGCGACGTCTAACTGTAATCCGAAAACGTCAGAGAAGCAGAGGGAGCGCTGCTTCTTTGGACTCTTCGCTTGCCATCTAAGTTGGGACAGAGTATAATCTGCGCACCCGACCGCGCACTCCACGGCCAGTCGATTCAGTGGGTTTCAAAACCGGGGTTTTCGTAATAAATGAACCCGTATAAAAGAAATTCAAGATGCTTCATACCCGCCCGCTAGTAATACAAGTTCTTTTTTAGTGCGGAGCTTCCAGGTACGATGCATAGGAATCCTGTTTTCATGAAGGAACGACAAAGAAACGAATTCATGGCGTGGGCGCGCAGCGTGTACACGCGGTCTCCTTGCTGTTGAACGCCAATGGCGACTCTCAACGCGCGCTTGCTAAGCATCTCAAGCCAACAAAATCAATCGAGCGGGTTTAACGAATACAATAATCCGCGGAGAAATATAAAAGCAGGCACACAAAAAAAAGTTTAAAAAATCCTGCAAACCAAGAACAACGGACTCACCATTTTGAGATCATGTAGCCAGAATGACGCGACTATACTTCTTCGACTGGAGTGTTACCAATCGTGCTCGAGGATACTAAATGCTATATCTTTGGATTTGGATTACTACTGAACTTAGGAAACATCCTTATAAAAGCACTTATGATCTCAACCATCCATTGGTCCAAACGGTAAGCCGCCTCAAGCCAAGACTAAACAGTAATTTCCGACCGTAAACGCCTGGCTGCCGACAGCACAGGCAGTCGTGTCGCGACACGCCCCTTCATAATTCCAATAGAGGGCGAAACAAGTCAGCCCTTCACCCTCTTCCCTAGTAGGTTAGGGACCGGACAGAGTTCTGCGATTCGCGACAATGACAGGGAGTAAGAGCAGCTATGGATGCTTCGAATGAACCATTTGATCCCTATCACTGTCGCGACTCGCTAAACTCTGCATGCCCCTTCACTCAATGCATACTGCGAAGCTACCGCGAGCGCTATTCGCAACTATGAAATCACGCCCCTGTAGAACTGCTGATTTGTGGTCTCCTTTCTCGGGACGGGCTGCGAGCGAATAGACGCACGCGACACCAGAGGCTTAAACACTCCGTTCGGAATGGTAAATTATTATCCTTTATGATGCTTATTCCACCTCTAAAAAACCTAGTCATTATCGAATTGTATGCTAGAATTCAGTCAGAATCTCCAGTGCTGAGCATCTTTCAGGATCTCGATTTGATTTGAAGCTAACCAGCAAAGCTGTCAAGGTTTAGGCGCTATTCATACTCCTCAACCCCAGCGCGGCACGCGCGTCAAGCGCGGGCAGGGCGTTGGAGTATCATTACGTCGTACGTCTGTCACGCGCGTGACGCGCTTACGGAGACTATGAATACTCCAGCGGCAACGCTTTGGCGGAGCGGATTAGATCAGGCCTCAACAGCCAAGCCACGGAACTACAAAGCCCATTATGAAAATCGAATTTCTACTCAATAGCACTTTTTTCGACAAAATCCTACCGTTTTTTCCCCAAAAATCGACAATACGACGAAACCCAACTTCCTATAAAACAACCGGTACTAGACAAAATAAATCTTGAGCAGTGACTTGCCCACGATACAGGCAGTCTGCATGGACCCTCGTGATACTTATTGTTACCTATTGAAGGTTGGCGCGAACTCGATGCCATAATCTTTAACATAGATGCAAGTTCGAGCCAATCTTCAATAGGGAACTCAAGATATCACTAGAACCATGCCGACTGTAACCTTAGACCGAAACTGGCTTGAAAACAGAGAACTGAACTTGCGAATTCACAAAAATCGCAAGAAAAATCTATAATCACGCTCCCCCAAGACTTTCCGCAAACGCTATTACCTTGCACTACGAAGGTCTAACTGCCCTATCAACTCAGACAGCTTTAGTGGTTTCCCTCAAGTAAATAGTGGCGCTCGAGGACGCTCCCTCCTGAAGACTTCCACCCAAATTCTGAATATAATTAAATATATAAACCACCCGGTTTTCTCGGAACGAAAAAAGCAAAAGATAGAAAATGATTTGCGCCTTTAGGTACATGCATATACCTTACGTGGTCGGAAGACCAAAGCCGACGCAAAGCTAAAAATTTGACGCTTTTTGCATACTTTTGCCGCAGCGGCAAATGCCGCGCTTCCAGCTATGGTGAAAACTGCGCTTTTGAATCTGAAGAAATCAAAAGGGAGAGGAACAGATGGCTCCGTTGTACATGAAAGTGCTGGAAAAACTCAAGTTGCACGACGGATCTCCGTTTTGTAATGGTATCAGCACGCCAAAATGCAGCAAAAACACCGCGATTGCGGCAAAAATGTTTTCGGTCATTATTGGCACAGGAGCGGCTTTTGCAACACTCCAACTAATGCGCACATGTGCAAAAGAGTCACTTTTTCGCTACCACTCGGTTTCGCGCTATCTCAAAGCGCAGATTTCGCCGCAGCTCGAAATGCGCCATTTGCCGCGGCAGCAAAAGTATGAAAAAGGCGTAACACACTCCGTTGGTGAGAAATATTCGACAGAGGGCTTTGATCCCTACACTATGCAACCCACGCCCTACCTTCCCCGTTCAGACCAGTGTCCAGTCATCACCATCATATCAACGGATGAGTCATATGTATACACACAAAAACCTAAACCATCTCATAGATACACTCCCGATAACATTGATAAAAAACAGTAAAACGCATTTAGCAGCTAGAAAATACTTAAAATAGACTTTATCACTTAGACAAAATGTATCACAGAACAATAACAATGCTACATTTCCACTGAAAAACATGTCTCAAATATTACAGAACCAAACGATGTGGTAAAACGAACAGACAAAATGATCTCTTCGGTAAAACGGTCACTCATTGAAAGGTAATAATAATAAATTATCATCGATTTATGCAGCACTGTACAACAACCCACTCGTACTCATCGGGCGAAACCATCGGGCTTACTAGCAAGATAAAATCTGCGATTCTACAACTCACATCTATGCAAAATAAAACAGGAACGGATCAGTAGCATTTCTTCACATCCTTTCCCCCAGAAAAATGGGGAAACGGTGAGAATCAGGCATGCACCACGCATGAGCGGAGTTTTTCGGAAAATCCGGAAATCGAAAGGTCAGAGCCCTCGAAACCAGTGGGAAAAACGCCTTTTTTAGGGGGTGAGTTGACGGGGGGGGGGGGGGGGGGACGCAACCAACAAGTCCAAGAAAGTATTAACTACTTGACTTCGAAAATCGGCCAATCGAAGGAGTCGAAATTCGGAAAAAAATTGGAAATTTCAGACGGAGTGACTGACCACCTTATCAGATTTCGAAAGTCGGAAACCGAAAGGCCGAGATCAGCGGAAAGCGAACAATCGTTTCTTTTTGAAAATATGGGAAATCTGAATAACAAACTTCTAAAATGGGAAAAGCTGTTGGTTACGAAAAAACAATACGATGTCCACAGATGGAATGAGCGATTTCGTTTCGGGACCAGAACCATAAGACATCTTTCCTAGTCCTCGCCACTAGCGCGGCACGCGCCGGAAGCAACTATGAATCTGCAGCTGCACCGCCATGGTGGTGCGGGTTGGAGGCGAGCCTCAACTGTGACATGCACAAAAATTCCTGGCTCGCATTTGCGTATGCGATGGCGTAGAATAGTCCCAGAATTATTCATGTTGGAGTGGACTCAAATTGAGAAGCGAGTATTGATTCAAAGAATGAAACCGCAATGGCAGTGCTGGATGGGCGGCACGCGCCTCCCGCGTTGTGAGAACGTTCATACTCCACCGCGCTTCCCGCGCGTCATACGAATGCCGCGCTTGCGGCGAGTACTATGAAAGATGCCTCAGCAATCGAAATTTCTCGAAAGCATAAGTCGGAAAGTGGAAAAGCCAGCTCGGTTCCAAAACACGAAATCGAAAGATCAGAACAATCGGGAACCTAATACCATGAGAAATCGGTAGGATTTTTTTTCGAAAACTTCGGAAAACTGGAGCCAGAAATAAGACAAGCGTCAATTAAGAATTGTAAAAAAGTGGATGTCGTCAGAATGAAACAGGGATGAACAGATCGTTGCGAAAAAAACCGGAGAAGCTACGCCCCCCCCCCGCTGACCAGAATTACTAAAAAAACTTACGGAATTTTCACAACCACTCGAGAGAAAAAATTTCTACAGCTTTTTGAGGGCGACAAGGTTGGAAGAAATTCAAATTTGTGGTAATCTCTTCGACCCCTCCTAAATTTAATTTTTTACCGAAAAAATTGTCAATAGAACGACCATTTGACAGTAGACGTTGAAAATTGGCCTCTTTCTGAAATTTTCGGAAATCGGAACGAATAATTTATAGTCGGAACTCGGAAGGCCGAAACCACTGCAACTCGGGAAACGGTACAACCAATTCGATTTCGCAACTCGGAGGCTTGAAACCACCGGATTTTTGAAAACAATACCTAAAAAATTCCGTCAGTCAGGTTATGGTCGCAACAAGTCCAAAACGCGGAAAAAAACCGGAACGACTAAAGGACCGTGATTGGAAAATACACCGTCTGCCGCCAGTCACAACCTTTCGCTCCTCCTCTGCCCTTTCCGCGGGACAGGGTCAAGCAGGGCGTTGCGTGAATTTTCAAAATCGAAGCCCCCCCCCACCCCGACCACCCAAGTTTTAATACCCTCCCAGGCTCGAATTCTGGGCAGATTACAATTGTTTGCCAAAACTGATAGACGCCGAAAACTCATTCAGTAGTCGGGCTCGTGTGAGTGTCTAAAATCTTAACAGCCCTGCGATCCTTCCGTGGTGAACAAAAGTTTCGAGAATTTTCGTGATATCTTCACGAAATTTTCACTTTTGAACCGAAATTTTTGCGACCCCCGTTGCGGAATTTCGCAACCCCGCTTGAACATGTTGGCATCTCCCCCGCTTTCGGTGGTTTGAACACATTAGGACCACCACCCCCGTCAACCGAGAGGCTGAACAGCCAAGTTGATTATAGTTAGGTCCGTGACTTGTTTCCTCGAGAACAAAACTCAAATCTCACTCGCGGTTGGCGAGGGCGGTCGCGTGCGCCGGCCCGCTAATCGATTCACGGCGAGAGAAGAGCACATCTGAGCACAGGTCAGCCGACGGTGAGATTTAATCCGCCCTGGCCCGCCACGGTTGTGATTTTAATCTTTTTTTTCTTGAGGAAACAAGGCACGGACCTAACTGGATCCTGACCAACTCGATGCCATATACTATAACATAGGTGTACCAAATTTGCTCCAACCTCCAATGGACGCAAAGTCTATTACGTGACATGAGGGAATAGGAGGTTAAAACAATCCAGAATGAGTTTTTCCTTCAAAATTTTGGAAACCGCAAGGGCTATCGGGATTCGGAGAATCGGAAGAGGCGCATTTTCTTTTTGAAATTACGGAAGTTATAAAAAATTAAATGACCGATCTGACCCAGATTGAAAGTTTAAAACCGGAGGCAATCTAAGGAACGGATTTTTTGAAGAATTCTGGCTTCGGAACAAATAAATAGAACCCGGGAATTGCGCCCAGAGGCGATGAAAGCATTGTGATCGGAAAACAGTATAGCCTATTCGATTTCGGAAATCGTAAGATGTAAAGCGGCCTTTGTTTGAAAAACGGAACTCTGACCGAACTGGTTTCCAAACGGGTAAATCGGATGGTAAAAACCATCGCAAATCGGGTAAACCCAACTCAAAATGCCGCTCATTCATGACACTCTGGTATGATCATGACCAAGAAAAAAACTATCTGACATTGCAATCCCCCCACAATGAACAGCCATAAACGCAACGAATGCACGCGCATACTTCGTAACCGTCTTCAAAACATTGAAACATTAAGGAGTTTTCAGTTAGGGGAAGGGCAAGGAACGCTATCAATGCATGATATGGGGAGGAGACGGGACTTGTTCGCAAATTTAATAAGTTTAGTGAAAGACTACATATCACTCTTCTACTTCATCTCGACCTGATTCCAACTGGTCGCCAGCAGCAGCCGCCTTCTTTCCTTCTTCGACGCCGTTCGCATTCGCGTCAGTGGTGGTCGGCTCTAACATGTTCCTCACCGGCTTGTCAGCCTTACGCCATAACGTGACCTCCTGGAAAAGAATGGTATGATAGAGCAGCACCATATGAACAGCAGCCCCACCCCAAACCAAAGAATGACCACACCTGCCTGGTGGCCAGAAATACTCATGTACCCTTGTTTTTCTGATAGACTGCCTTCCAGGTAATTGTGAAACCACCATTTCAGCTGCTCGAATAATAGCTTGGAAATTTGCTATCGAATTTTTTTCGTCCAATCTTCTCCCAGGAAAGTAATTTGGGGCGCTGAGCACGAATATGAGGCCAGTTTGCGGGACTTCGGACGATTAAAGGCAGCATACATGCTCGTTAACGTGGTTGAGATGACTACGAAAATACAATGGTATGGCCCAGAACACAACGCCTACGCATTTTGATGCGTCAAAAACGAACCACAATGCCGCTACGCATGCGAGAAGTTGGCCCCGCCCTGTATTTCTCCGCCAACTGTACTGGCAGTCCTCCTAAACAGGGGTGCTGGGCCATTCCCACCGTCTCGTCGACGTTGGTGATTTACTTACTGTACCACCCACAGACGTCGCCGACGGCGGGAATGACCCATGTTTTGGAGGAGGGCGACAAAAACAGGGGGCGGAGAAAAACAGGGCGGGGCTAACTTTTTATTCATGTAACGTTATTGTGAATAGTTTTTGACGCTTCAAAAAGCGTTAGCGTTGTGTTCTGGGCCACACCATTCCAATTCCGTAGTTATCTCAACCACGTTTACGAGCGTGTATGCTGCCGTTAAAGGCACAGCTCAACCTCAGAGGTGATTTTTGATATTATGGTCCGGTCGCCGCCCATAGCAACCCTGCCAAGCGCGAAATCTCAATTCGCTCAAATAAGCGAGAAAAAGCTAGGAAAAAGTCGGCCACGCCCCCTTGAAAGAAAAATTGGGTAACGCCCACCGCCAGGTTTCCGACCTCAATAGGGAAAAGACGCGCGAATGATTTTATTCAAAACCTATGTTCTTCGGTTTGTTTTCGGGCCGGCTTTATATTGTCGCCAGCTACAGAACGATGGCTGCGAAAAACGGGAAAATACAGGCTCGAGACAACTCGCCCGCGGAATTCTAGCTTTTCAAAATCTAAACATTTGAGGAGAATCTTAGCGATTCTGGAGACACCATTGTGATCAGCGTGAAATTTTCTTCAAGATAGGCAGAAAAACGCAAAACCGATTCTGAGGTTGGACTGTGCCTTTAAATCAGTTTTACGGCCGAAAATATTGTTTTACTACAGAGCCCTTTACCTAACTTTTTAGCTCACAACTTTTTCTTTTACTATCACTCGGGCAGCCTAAATAGTGTTTTTGCTAGTACACGAGAGGTAGTCGATAAGAAAAACATGGCTCCATGGGTGGCTCTGGCAACCAGGTATGGTCATTCCCCTCTGATCATCCTAGAACATCACCTCGCCACCAAGTTTGGTATACTAAGCCTTCGCACTCACCCCCCCCCCCTCCTTCCCCGGAGAACCTCACTCCGGTGATTCACTTAAACCTTACAATTTTCAAGACCTTCAACTGATGTTTCAGTCAGAATACCCTGAGGTATATTGAGCTCTAAAAATATTAATCCAAAACCTCACTTGCTGCTTGAAATACCGCCGATCCTCCTCGTCGACTAGAACCAAATTGAGGAGATACTTCACAGAGAACTTTTTACTAACATCCCGCATTGTTGGAGCAAGATCATGACCGGCGAGGAATAGACGAATCGGAATCGATTCTCCTGAAAATTTGCTGATTTAAAACATTCAGTGCAAAAACTAGGGAAAATCCCATTACCTCTAACTGGGGCACCGTCCATAATTTCGAACTTCGCCACAGGATCTGTTTCTTTGGCTGCATTTGGACCAGAACCAACGGTTTCTGACTTGATTATGGTGATTTCCATGTGCTTGATCTTTATTCGGACCAGAACGAAGTAGATCTTTCCCACTATGACGTCCTGGAGGTGGTATCTGAAATTATTCGTTTTTTTTAGAAGGAGTAAGGTAGAAATAGACATTCATCTGAAATCTTTGTCACCGGAGAAAGGGAGTCGTAGTTTCGCCATGGCCGTTCACAACGACCCGATAGACACGAAACAAGTAATGACCAGCCGGTACGCGACTTATTTCTCGCGAAGAGAAATGTGAAACCGAACTTGAAACCGATAATCACAGCTCAAAAAAGGCACGTTTTAATTGAATTTCGATCTCAAAACGGATACTTTCCACAAAAAGTTTTCTGAGCATTTGAGCAGTTTTTAACAGCTTCTTTCTCACTTCAGTCCACTTGAGATGGATATTTCCAATTAAAACGCACCTTAAATTGAACAAAAATCCAGTGAATTTTCGCCCATTTTCTACTAGTGTAAATTCATTCAGGATTGAGAGTTTTAAAGGGAAAATACAACCTCAGAATCGCTTCCCAGATTTTTCGCCTATCTTGGGAAGAAAATTGCGCTGAACACAACGATGTTTCCAAAACCGCACAGAAACAACTACCAGAGGAGTTATGGCTTCTCAAAGATTGTGAATTCGTACGAAGAAAAATTCGTGGACGAGTTGTCTCGAGTCTGTTTTTCCTAGTCGTTCGCAGCCATCGCACCGGAGCAGACCGTACTACAACAGCGTCAAGCGGGCGTTGCGCAATTTTTCGAAATCGGAGCGACCCAACGATCCAATTTTTTCCAAATTCGAAATTTTCGCGACCCCCCAAAGCGCAATTTCTGTGCAGTTTGTATTAGATGACTAAAACTGTCAGATGCCGAAAATTCGTTCAGTAGTCAAGCTCAAGCGTCTAAAACCTGAGCAATGCTACGACCCTTCCTTTTGTTGAACGAAAATATCGTAATTCTGGCATATCCACCGAATTTTCATTTTTGAACTTAAATTTTTTGCGATCCCCATAGCCTTCATTTTTGGGCCAAAATTTTTGCGATCGACCCCCCCCCCCGAAAATTTCGAAGCCCCACTTGACCTTTCACTACAAAGCTAAACCGATAACAGATGAAAGGACGCAGATTTTCATAGAAATCCATTGCGGGTCTCGTCCCTCTTGACACCGAAAAACCAGAAATGAGCGGAGGGATCGGGTTCTGATTTGGGGGGGGGAGGGGGGCGGAGACAATGAGTGTTCGATTTTTCTCACTTGTTCTGGAGAGTTGAGATAGCGCGTTTTGCAGGGCTGCTACATACAGCGGCCGGATCATGATATCAAACTTTACCCACAAGCTTGGACTGAGGCTTTAGAGGCCAGAGGATCAAATTTTAGATTCCCACATACGCTTTAAGCAGGTGTTATATGGAGTAGGGCTACTACACAATTACTGTGCTTATCTGGGCCGAATTCCGGTCCGCCATTGCGTCTCGACACGCTTTGCGGCCGCACGCTCCCGAGTCAGAAGAGCTTCTAGCGCCGCAGCCGCCGATCTGCTGACTCTGGGTGTTTTTTGGAAACTGGTAACTAAGAAAAATTGGAGAAAATTGTATAAAAAAGCCACATCGAGACGGCTTTGGCGCTGGAAACTCGACTGACTCAAGCGCGTGCGGCCGCAAAGCGTGTCAAGACGCGATTGCAGACAGGAATTTGGCCCAGATAAGCACAGTAATTGTGTAGTAGCCCTACCCCATATAACACCTGCTTAAAGCGAGCTCTAAATTCTTTCAAATAAGCTATATATAGGAGGAAGCTACCCTGGGGCGCCCACATCAGGAAGCCACTTTGGCACGCCCCTTTTACATCTCTCGAGCTCAACAGTGGCCAGATGAGCGATAGTTTCCAATCAAAAGCCCCGTTCTTCCCTTCATTCTAAACTTCTCTCTTTACTCAGGTCAGCTCGCACACATCCGCTGCAAAAGACGGGAGTTACAAGCCTCGGACAACTCGTCTACAAAGCTTCCTCAGCTTATTTTTTTGAGGAGCAATACCTCCGTTCCCAGAAAGCCTTGTAAGATTCCAGAAACATCACTAAAATCAGCGTGGGAACGTTATCAAGATAGGCTGAAAAACGGAAAAACGATTCAGTTGTCGGACTGTGCCTTTGGGCCACTAAACTGAATCTGATCGCGGAAAAAGAACGGAATATGACATAATTGATTCCTAAATCGCCAGAATTTCAAGCAAATCAACGATTCCGAACCGGCATTTTGCCTCAAATTAAAATCTCCGACGTGGTCAAGCGAGCGTTTGTTTTAAATCTCAGCAAAATATGATCCCCTCATGACGAGAGACTTCAAAAAATGTCACGACTGCCCTTCTGGATTTTTTTTATCTAGTGAACAATTTCGCAATCCTCTGCTTTAATTTCCAATCATCGGTTCAACTTCTAAAAGTCTCCGTTGCGTGTTGTCTCACGAGACAAACGATCGCACGACCCTAAACACCAAGCATCTTTAACTTTGAACGTTTTTTTGAAAACTACCCACAAATAAGAAAAACAGTCCCACAGGTCTTCATAAAAAAAGATAATCTACAACCGGGCAGCATTAAAACTACCATAACCCATCCTTATTACATCACTCAGTGAGGTTTTGAAGCGGCTGCTGCTTCATATCATATTCTACTGTGATGAGGACCACCGCTCTTCCACACAAATGCACTTTATCTACATTGTTACATGGGTTTTTATCTTGCCCGGTGGTGCATTCTCTTTTTTGGTAGGCTTTCGACGGGACGAAATTCGAGAGCGATAGGAAACGGAGGATTAATATGCCAAAAAAAATATACCGTCAAAACTAGAAGGAAAAGGAATCTGAACATGGAATTCACTCACCTGCTCTTGTTATACTCGAATTCAATATGAAGACAGTCTTCAATGCCAACCTGCAAGAATCAAAATAGTTCGATGACCGAAAGGGTGAAACGAGAAGGAAGCAATATACAGAGGATCCAGAAGGGCGTTGTAACCGACCTCAACAAAGCTGCGACTCTGGAGTCACGCAGACCGTTGTCCTGGACGTCGGTGGAGATACGACCCCTCCCTTGGTGACCCAAATGTTTGCGAAAAACTTCAATTTTCACATCGCCTCTAGGGCGAGAATTTTCATCGGAGAGCTCGCGATTGAAAGTTTTCATTCAAAACTTCTGTAATTTTTATTTAACTTGTTTTTGTGATTAGAACTACACCCCTTAGCTTAACGACAAGCCTCGGTTAGTTCATTTCCCATTTACATCCCAAAATTTTTACTTATCCCTTCCCAATTTTCCATTTCCTAGAATTTTACGTCCACCGTTGTCGCAGTCTTCTAAACAAGTCCAGATTTCATATGAATCCCTCTTCCTGAGTGGAAGTTTCGTCTAAAATTTTCAAAGACCCCTTCCCCTCATTGACGAAATTTCCTATTTTGGCCCAAAAATTATACGACCCCCGTCTCCCCCGTAATGTTTCGCCGCGACCCCATTGGACTCTTATGCAATGCAGTCCACCAGAGCTGCACATAGAGACATCAATGAAAAGCGGTCGGTTGGGGATCAATACGCATGAAACTCATTGCAGCGCAACCGCTCACGTTTGGTCCGTGTGTAGAGCGCCGAGGGTGCATCGAGTGACGGAAAGCGGCTAAAATAGATCAAAATATGAGAACTTACATCCATCTTAAGATTGACGTCAGCGTCAGGATAACTACTTAAAGTGTGAACAATAAGATCCATTTCCCTCGTAATATCAGTAATTCGTCGAACAATAGTAACTCGAAGAAAGTACCTTGAAATCAGAAAAATACTTATATGAAGAAAAAAAACTTGAAAAAAAAACTAGCAGTCTCACCTCAGCTTTACATTGATACCCATATAAGACTCATACGGCTTCTCCACATTGTGAAACTCGAAATGAAAAGATGAATTCTGAGTCAGTTCTCCTGGCCTAGCAAGATCCTTGGTTAACGAAATGAAGTCCTGCTGATTTCCACGATCATAGTACACTTCTAAAGATTTCAAAAACCAATTTCAAAAATTTACATCGCTGGAAAACACCAATAATACGCCAAAAACTCTCGCAATCGAAGTCAGAGGCAGAGTAAATGCTCGCGAAAATTGGGTTTGGCAGGGTTCGGCGCGGGGTGTGAAAATCCATACCGGGGTAATTTGAGCTGCGCAAGGATGGACGGAGGAGGTCTGAGCCCCACCGGGAGACCAGGTGAACATTCTCATCGGAGGTAGATACACTGTTTATAGTTCTTTTTTTTTGCGAAGTATGCTATAATACCGCCCAATTAACATGAAACCTTGTTGTAATTCAGCTTTCGTAAAGGTCAAAATAAAACTATAGACAAGGTTCTCCTAAGGTTAAATATAAGGCACCTAGGTTCTGGGCGTGTATCCAGGATAGCTGTGTGTTGAATTGTAAATAAGTTCAGATTGAGGGCTACGGAATGGGGCAGAAGAGGAGGCTGGATGCGATGAAGTGATTAACAAAGGCGAAGACGACGAGATGTATTAAAGAAATGAATATGTTTTCAAAAAAGAACAAGTCACTTTAAATGTATGGAAAAACGCACACTAATAAATGGTTAGATGCAAAAATGGGTACTTAAACTTTAGCCGGACCAGAATGGCACAAACATTTTCTAGTTGGAAAGAGCGTCATCCATTATGGTTGCGTTGCGAATTTCAATCTCTGAAACCCACTCGTACACAAAACACTACACGGGATCGATCCCGCAAGGTGCTTAAATTTTGTAAGACGTTACACCTCACTTTTTTTTTTTGCAAAGTCATGGTCACGAAAGTAGGATAGAACGGGGCTGTCGATCGGAAACCATCGCTCATCTCTCAATCTCGAGCATGCATTTGTTCACGTCGGTGGGCGTAGAAAAAGCATCTGGGTGTAATGAGCTGACAGGTGCCCAACCAGGGTTGAGCAGGCCGTTGTGGCAATTTTCGTCGCGGCTACGACCCCCCCCAAAATTTTAATTTTTTTCCAAAAAATCCCCAAAATCTTACGACCCCCCCGAGGGGGCACTGGGAACAATTTTTTAAAAGTTTTACTTAGTGTCAAATTTTAAAGAAGAGCGAAAATTGTTGTAAAGATTTTCAGGATCTAGATCGGTCGCGGCTGACGTGTGGACACGAAAGGGTCATGTATAGGCGCTTTTTTCCATTGGCGTGGACTATAAGCAAGTCATTTGGAAAAATCCTTATTTTTCTCCAAAAATTTTACCACCACCCCCCAAATTTTCATTTTCCAAAAATTTCTGAAATTTTTACGACCCCCCCCCATTGTGGCGCGCCACAACCCTGCTCAACCCTGTGCCCAACTTTGGGGCCGTAGGGGACCGTTCCGAGCTCATTTTTCTTAGTTTTTTTCAACGTTAGGATTGCGCTAGGCCCTGCAGCTGCCGATCTCCACCAAAAAATCTGACCTGGTCTTTATCGTGGACACTGCCTTCAACGGCGTCATAGCAACGCCGAAGACCGCTATACTGCTTGAGCTCACACTTTTCTCAGGTGTGGTCCCGCCGAAAGTCAATAATTTTTTAAAACTGGGTGTCACGAGAGTAGGATAGTTGGGTCCAGCGTGATCGATTTACTCCACGTACAATCTTTTACCGCCTCAGTGTAACGCCAAAGACCGTTACATAGATAGCGGAGCAAGGAAAAAAAACGTCCAAGTCCACAAACCTGAAGTAGGGTTTTAAAACAGCTATAACTTAAATTCCAAATGAGCTAACCGGGGTTTGAGCAGAACTAGAAAACTAAAATCTTTGTAACCTTACAGAATGAAACCTTACCCGCTCCCAGAGAACGCCTTACGAAAAAGTTCACTAGGTGTGTACTTCTGATCTTTTGAGCATAAAAGTCCTCACCTAGCAAGCGGATTCAAGTGTGGACTTTTGTGCTAAAAACATCAAAAGTCCACACCTGGTAAACTTTTCTGAGAGGCAACTTCTGGGGTCGGTTAGGGTCTCATTCTGAAGGGTTACAAACCTGGTTTCTTAGTTTAGCTCAACCCCCGGGTAGCTCATTTGCAACTTAAGTTACAGCTGCTTTAAAACCCTTCTTTAAGTTTGTGGACTTGGACGTTTTTTAACCTTGTTTCGCAATCTATGTAGCGGTCTTCGGTGTAACACTGAGATGGTAAACGATTGTATGCAAGGTCAATCGACCACGCTGATCTTCACAAGAAATTGAGTTTATCAAGTCAGTAATTTTTGTTTGCGTAAAAAATTACATGTTAAAGGGGGTAGCACAGTTCTTCGGAAAGTCTCCAGCGGTGGAAGGGGTCATAATTGCTCTGAGACCCTTGTTAACGGGCTGCTGAATCTTGCGTGTAGTCCCCTGCCAGGGTTGAGCCCGCCGTTGCGCCAATTTTTGGCGGAGCTACGACCCTCCCCAAGTTGACCAAAATTTTCTAAATTTTCCGAAAAGTTTAACGACCCCCCGAAATGAAAAATTGCTTCAGCTTTCTTAGAAGAATTGCTTTCCACATTTTAGCTCACCAAGTGGTTTGAAATAAATTCTCTTTTTCTCTCCTGAAAGTTTACGAGCCCGCCCCCATTTTTCATTTTTCTCAAAAATTTCCCAAAACTTTTACGACCCCCCGTTGCGCCGGGTCACAACGCTGTTCAACGCTGTCCCCTGCCGAGGTGCGTACCTTCAAGATTTCTCTTTATTTTTTAGCCCGACTTCATCAAAAAAAAATCAAGGCCGTTCGTAATTTTAAGGTTCGCTCAAACGTCAGTTCATATGGAGCAGACTGGAGCGACTCACCAATTTGGCCAATGAACTCAATCCTGATTCCTTGATGTTCTAACTTCTGATTCGCTTTCTTCAGTGCAACGTTAACTGTGCCAGCAATCGTTTCGCCGTCGTAATACAAGTAATGCGTTTCTTGCTGACCATCTTCCCCTCGGATTTTGGCTGTCTGAAAAGGCAGTTGAATTGAAACGTCGAGTCAGAGAAAAAACTATGGTTAGAACCTTTCGTGTCGCTTCATCGTCCAGCTTTATCGTGATATCGGCAGATTGTCCAAAGCCAAGAAAAGACTGAAGAATTAAGCTTTTTTTTCTTCAAATGTGAGACTGCAAAAAATTGATGTGCAGTAAGTTTTCTCACCATTCCGCAGACGAAGCTCCAAGTTTCAGGTCGTCCAATAGGTCAACACGGCTGTTGACAATGGGACGAACAAGGTAAAGCTGCAAAAGATTTTCGAGTTCAATATAACCGAATAGAAAAAAAAACGTCTGCCAAAAAATACAAGATTCTATTCAACGACAAATTTTCGGGCAAAGAAAGTCGGACCTGCGCTAGAATCGTAGAAGAACATGAAGCGCTTTTACCAGGCTGTAGCGAAGGCTTCCAGCCACTCGAATTTAACGGTTTTTAAATTTTTCAAGGCTGGTCCTTCAGCCAAGTTTAACATACTGATCGAAAGCACAAATTCCTTTCTATCTAACGCTAACCTCCATTTGGGCCAAAACCTGCTCGTCTGCTAAATATATGCTATAATTCAGTGGTAATCTTCAGCACTGAGCATCTTTTGGTGCTTCCACTTACTTCGAGGTAAGCCAGCGAACCTGCCGAAGTTGATAGGATAGTTGATCCACCTTAGAACTAGATAACAGCGTCTGCGGGAAATTTTGAATAAGCTTAATTATTGGTTTTTAGCGGATTTTGTGATTTTGAAACTTCGGTCTTTTCAGGCTTATCCCACTTCAATCTCAGGTCATTGCAAGGGACAGATGGCCGCTCTTTCTGTTAGAGCTTTAAGTACAGGGTGCTCCGATTGTACGAGTATTTGATTTTTTTTCTTCTTTTTTCTCGTTGTTCTGTTGGCTGCGTACTCAGGATCGCGTAATTAACCTCCCTCACATACATTCCGTATGTTTCTTTATTGAAAAATAAAGCTATTGAATGAATGAAAAGAAGTGTCGGCCTCCAAGCTTTAAAAATAAGTATATTGACCATGTCTCTACTCAGGAGACGTTTTTTCCATCAATTACCGATCCTTTTTTCTTTGAAAATTCGATTTTTGTGAATTCTGCCGATTTTCAAAAAACGATAGATAATTGTCGAGAAAATCACGACTAAGTAGAGAATCGGCCAATATACTCAACTTATAAGCTCCGAGGCCGAAACCTGTCAAATGATGCCGAAAAGGTTGAAGTTGCAAAATCACAAAATCAGCAGGAAATCAATAATTACGCTCCATCGATTTTTTCCGCAAGTGGTATGATCTAGTTCTAAAGTGACTCAAATATCCTGTCGACTCTGGCAGCATTCGTGGTTTACCTCGAAGTGAATTGAAGCACTCAAGGATGCTCGGTACTGAATATCACCACTGAATTATAGCACATTTCTCAAATGAGAAGGCTTCGGCCCTATTGGAAGGCAAATTTAGATAGAAAAGAATTTGTTCTTTCGATCGATATATCGCATTTTACCGAAAGGCCAAGAAAGAAGAATGGGAAAAGTTCACGGGGCAGTTGGATTTCAAGGCGGACAGTGCAACCACGTGGATGGTACTACGGAAGCTATCTGGAAAGAGCTCGCCAGCTACCGTATCCACCATTGAATTTGATAATAACGTTTTCAAGACGAGTAAGGAAGCCGCCTACTCTCTTGGAAAAAGCTTCTTTGTCACAAGTTCACGGCGTGGTCCGCAGAATAGAGTGACAGTTAGAGAGCTGTGCCGCCTCCCGCTCATGAGCACGGCCGATGCGTACACTGTGGCGCACGTAGAGAAGATCATAAAGGACATGCGGAACTCCAAAGCTGTCGGTCCCGACGGCATTTGTCCTGCTCTACTGAAGAAGCTCCGGACTGAGATCCTCCCACTCGTCGTTGATTTGATTAACACTTCATTCAGCTCGTGCATTACTCCCCAAACTGGAAGACAGTCAACGTCATCCCGTTGCCGAAGCCAGGCAAACCTCAGTCGTCAGTAAAGGGTCATCGACCCATTAGCTTCATATCACCTTTCGCTAAGGTAGCCGAAAAGCTCATTGTGGAGAATTTAGCAGAGCATAACGAGAAACAATTGTTTCAACACGGGTTCAAAAGGCTGCATTCTACAACTACTGCGTTGCTAGAAATTACTAGCTATGCAATCGACGGGTTCAACGCTTTGAAGCCATTGAGAACTGTTGCTGTCGCGTTGGATCTCACCAAGGCTTTCGATACGGTTAACCTAGAAATCCTGTCAAGAAACGTTTTGGAGTCGTCAATACCACCGTGGCAAAAGCGCTGGATATCGGCCTTTATCAAAGGTCGACGGGCAAGAGTCATGTTCCAGAACCATGTCTCCAACAGTATTCCTATGGCAGCTGGAGTCCCCAGGGCGGTGTTTATCCCCAGCTCTCTTCAGTCTGTCTCTAGAAGATATGCCTGAACCACCACAGGATATCAAGACTGTCGCCTACGCCGATGATATAACAATCATGTGTCGAGACCGGGATATAAAGGTAGCCGCCACCAAGATCAACGAGTACCTGAAGACGCTGAAGAGGTTCTTCGACGACAAGATGCTAAAGATCTCCGCATCGAAATCATCAGTATCCGTCCTCACAACGGACCCATCCGAGCACAGAGCTCATCCGGAGGTAGAGTGGGATGGAGACCGTCTGCCTGCTGCTCGATTTCCAAAACTGCTCGGTCTTGTGCTCGATCCGTCGCTCAAGTTTCATAAAAATACCGAGCAGAAGCAGGCTGTTGTTGAAGCCAAACTCAATGTTCTCAGGGAGCTAGGCGGTACCTCATGGGGTAGCAGCAAGGAAACGATACTCATGACGTATAAGGCGATTCTTCAGCCAGCCATGGAATACGCCGCACCGGTTTGGCAGCATCTAGTTTCAGAATCTTCCTGGTTTAAGATGCAACGCGTACAAAATGCCGCTCTTCGCATTGCCACCGGATGTGCAAAGAGTTCCCCAGTCGAGCATCTGCATGCCGAAGCCCGTCTATTGCCTGTGAAGGAGCACTGTCAGCTGCAAGCCCAACAATTACGAATCAATATTATTAAGCAACCAAACCACCCGTCCTGGAGAAAGCTTAACCCCGTTAGAGAGAGAGCCAAAAGAATGCCATTTGCCGATGCTCCATGCAAAGTCAACTTGCAGAGATGGCACGACTCACAGCAAGAACGACTCCGTCTTTTGCGCGAGGAGCACACCAAGTTCGTACGGTGTCATCTTGAGAAGGCGGCGGTGAATCCTATGCTAAGAGAAGTACCGCCCCCAGTCTGCGAATCCGAGACTCAACTCGGAAGAAGGGCTAGATGCACACTGGCATCGTTGCGCTGCGGTCACTCGTCAATGCTCATGTCCTACGTCAGCAAAATCGACAGCAGCAAATCTGATGTCTGTCCGGACTGCGGTACTATCGGCCATGATACAGCACATTTATTTCGCTGTCCGGTGAGACCTACCACGCTGACCATAATGGATCTATGGACGAATCCACTACTGGTCGCCCAGTTTCTTCACCTATGACAAAACCCTCGATGTGGCTGCAAAGAAGAAGAAGAAGACCGAAAGGCCAACGCTAAAAGATTTAAAAAAAAACTTCTGAGTCATCGCAACACTTTCATTTCCACGATTTTTTAATTTTTTTCATTTACCAGCTTTTAGTAGCCATTCATGCAATGCATGCGGCAGGAAAGAATTGAAATTTGGCAAGGAAAAGAACAATCCCTGCTCTAGAAAATGTCCACCTTATTAAAAAGTTGGTCGAATTGTTACTAAAATGGTACATGAGCGAAATCGTCGGGGCTTTCTTTACTGAAGACCCCAAATCTGCACTAAGACGAATCTGGAAAAAAAAAACGAAAAATCGCAAATAGATATTTCACAACACTGAACAATAATGTCATTTAATTCAGCAATAATTCTTACAACACGAATATTTCAAGTGAGCGCAAAAATGTAAATCTAGCTTTCATTTTTTGAATTAACAACGGCTTTATAAAAAAAAGCCAGAGGAATAATTCTTTAAATGAGAAAAGTCTTGACTTTTCTAGAATTGAAAATATCGAGGCTTCCTTCGGACGAAAAAAAGTGAAAAACTCTTGAAATACCATAGTAGAAAACTTGCGTGCCAGCTGAGCTTCATAGAAGTGATTTCTATGCGAGAAGTTGAAATTCGCGAACAAGAAGTTCAAATCATTTTTACTAGACAAAAATAAGCAAAATTTTCCTGAAATTAATAAGAAACTGTGTCAAAATTGAAAACACAAAAAAAAACTGCCGACGGTTGTAGCACTTGTTGTGCAGCCAAATCGTGCCGTCGCGGAAAACTCGTACGTGGGCGGGACTCCTGCTGATTTCGGTTTCTCTGCTGTATTTAAAAAGTTTTCAGTATAAAAGACATTTGCTGTACTCCAGTCCTTTAGCTGAAGGGAGGGGAGAGTTTTTGGAAGAAAACGAAAATTCTAATGATCTCGTTTCGACTAGGATTCGACCTGAGGTTCGGCTTCTACCCCCGCCGGGGGGGGGGGGCGCTCAAGATTTAAAGTAGAAAGGATAAAGTGCTTGGCGTATATCAATCCCTCCCAGACAAATCTGGTACCAATTAGCCGACCTGGGTAGTATAATAGGCTTGGTTGAACTCTGGCGAGGATCGATCACTGGACCGTGTGCGTGACAATGGCGCCTCTTGCTACTGCTCCACACTTACCCTTCTCAAGATTCGTTGATGGAACTGAAGGGGAACTCCGATATAAGATATCTTATATCGCTATCATTCACAGTTGTCCTCACAAATACATCGATAAATAGCGTTCTCTATTCGTGATTGATTTCATTCTTGTTTCCAAGCTTGAGTCTCCCCCCGCCTACGACAGTACTGATGTTTGAATAAAGACTTGATCCGGAGATAGCTTTTCAAAGAATTTAGATGTGGGGACCAATTTTTTTTCAATTTTTGAATTTCTTCAAATATTCTCTCAACGAAAATCGTAAAGGGATTTTTTCGTGTGAGGCCTTTTCGGAAGTCGGGAATTATGCTTCATTCCAGCTTCAAATTTTGCAGATTTCTGCTATCGATTGATTGAGAGCAATCGCAAATTGCTCTCTATTGGAATCAAAAGGATATTCGTGTAACTGCTGGGATAAGTGTTTGATTTTCAGAGACAACCCGGGTCTATAATTAGTTTTCTTGCGAATACTGATGGCTTTTGAGCAACTTTCCATACAATATTACAATTTCTTTGGCTTGGCTTGCCGAATTTCAGATAGTCGAAATCTTAAATGATTCAGTTTTATCGAGAATCTCAGTATTTCAAATTTCCAGAGATTATCCGGAGGTTTCAAAATTCAGCATGATAAAATGATCGATTGTTACTTTGTCGACATTCCTGTTTATCTGGTAAATGAATAGATTTCGGATCTTCCAACCGCAATATTTGCTAGAATGATGGAATCAATCGAAAAAATGCACCTGGAATAGATCCAAACACATGCTGTATAGCAGGGCTGTGCGTTATAACGTTAACGTGTTAACGCATTAACGGGTTAACGCGGTTTATTTCAGAAAATTAACGATTAACGCTTAACGAAAAACTCCTAGAATCACGTTAATTTCAGTTTGTTAGTTGCAGTGGAATCATGGCACTGATTGACCTGCTTCAAGGACAGATTTAAAAACTGGGGCCGTACACGTCGCGTCGGCTTGTGGCGTCGATTCTCGCTTGTTGTGAAATGTATCGCTTACCCCAATGTTTCCCATTCCAATATTCAACTATTTTAGTTTTTTCTTCGTAATATCGAAGAATTCGACTTCGTGTTTCGAAAAGGAAATTTGAGGCCTAATCTACCTCTCTATTGTTGAGTAAGCTATAAAATGAGGGTTGGGAGCTGGGGTTAAAAGCCACTCACTTTCTAGCAAGCGGCGCACGCTCTCTAAGGAGTGCACCACGCGGCGTGCACTCCACATAAGGCGCAACTTAGTTTCTACCATGCGTCGCATGCTCTACATAAAGCGCTACTGACTTTCTGGTACGCGACACACCCCATTTTTCACGACGTCCTCCTGACGCTATCTGAGCGCTGGCACACGTTCAACGACGTCCTGACGTCGCCATCTGAAGCCCCACCCGTATTCCACGTCATGACGTCATGTCATATGGAGCCCCACCCACTTTTCACGACGTCCTGACGACGTCATCTGAAGCCCTACATACCGTATTTCCTGTAATTGAATACCCGGGTGTACTATTTTTGAACCTCCTCCGGGTTAAGTAGAGGGGGAGGTTCTAGTTTTCAACCGACTATTCGAGAGTCAATATGGGTAAACAAGTTTATTAGGCAATTCAAAGTGGTACAATAACGAATTACTCGGCGAGCTTTAAGAAATCATCATCAATAAAGTCATTGTTTAAGTCCTTCTCAAGACCAATCTCTTCGAAAATGTCAACAAGCTTTTGGGTGTCGACATCTCGAGCAGCGCGTAGCAGTTCACGTCTGCTAAGAATGGGTCTCCTATGTCTTTCCAGCTGAAGGGGAGCTCTAATAGAGGAGGTTGCTTTGTTCTTCAACCTCCACCGAAAGAGGGTTCGATTGGAGGGAGGGGTTGAAATAGGGGTGGTGTTTAATAACAGGAAATACGGTACTTCCCACGAGGCCGTGCCTATGGCACCTGGAGCCCTAAGTGCTGTCCACGACGTCCTGCTGACGTCAATGGAAGGTCTATTTTATTTTTTTCCTGGGACCTCTGGGGATTTATGGATTTTCCTTGCGGTCAAGTAAAGTTTAGAAATTTTTTAACGAAGTGCAAAATTAACGCGTTAACGCATTAACGGATTAACGCGTTTTTTCTCAAAAATTAACGATTAACGCTTAACGAACGAATTATTTTCGATTAACGCACACCCCTGCTGGATAGCCTATGTCAAGAAGAAATTCCCTTGCTTAGTCGTGCGCGCGCTGCCGCAACTGAATAATCATAGGATTTATGTTTCGGTACAGAGCGCACTTATCTGAGTGTTTCCCCGATTTATTTTCAGTGACAAAAACGCCCGATTTCCAGTAGTTAGCAGAGATCTCTCAAGAAAAATAATAAAATGCTATCTAATTTTTGAATATCGCCAACAGCAGTCGATCAATAAATCGAAGAACCGACTATTAGCCTTCCAAAATCAAGCGAACATTCGAGAAAAAAAATTGCTTCGAATCTCAATTCACGATAATTCAAACATTGACTCTCCAGAAAATTGATCATTTGTTTTCGCAGATTATCCGAAACTTTGACCGATCGGAAATGTTTAACCAGGAAATTTTCAGGTTAAAAATGAGAATGAGCTTTTAAACTCTCCCTCCGACTCAAGAACATTGTAAGGCCGTTTCTAAAATTCTCATTCATTCGGGTTTTATTCAAAAGTTCGTGATCAGAGATTTCGTTCAACAGAAAAGCTTTTGGACGAGATATTAAAAGATATCCAATATTCAATGTGTTCTGAAAATGTGTCAATCAAATTCATTCAAAAGCCAGTGTCAGGAGGTCGCGCTAGGCCTTTTACTATTGCTATTATTGGAATTGTTGACGAAAAGTATTATAATTTCTCCAATCGATTTAGTATAGTCAACTATTCAGAACATTGCTCCGCACTGCCTGGTGCAGAAAAAAGTCATTCGGGCTACCCGCGCACTCATAAAGGGGGGTGTGGTCGCGTTTCTTAGGAGCCGCTAACCTCTTAGTGGGTCCTTCAGGCATCTTTCATAGTCCAAACCGCAAGCGCGGCACGCGCGGGGCGAGCGGTAAACTACGAAACTTTTCACCGCGCGGGACGAGCGGGAAGCCACTATGGCGGTGCGGGTAAAAGTCGGGCCTCAACTGGGACTTGTACAGAAATTCCTGGCTCGCATTTGCGTATGCGGTGGCGCAGGATAGTCCCAGAATTTTTTATATTGAGTAGACTCAAATCGAGAAGCAATGATTCATTGAAACGGTAACACCGCCATGGCGGTTTGGGCGGCTCCGGTATGGCGGTGCTGATGGACTATGAAAGTTCTTACCGCGCGTCCCGCGCGGTAAGAACTTTCATAGTCCACCGCCCTTCCCGCGCGTCACGCGCGTGCCGCGCTTGCGGTGAGGACTATGGAAGATGCCTCACTCAGGACCTCATTTCGCGCTGCCCGCCTCATAATCCGGATTCGCGGACGACCCGCTCGAGCAGCGAGTAGTCACCTGCTATTAGGTAACCGGAGAGCGCGGTAACTAATCTTGGGATTTTCTTGGCGAGTACTCCTTAACATAAAAAAGAAATAATTTTTAATCAAATATTATGCACCACAATAAAGAAAAAGCTAACAGAAAAAAAAACGCAGAAACAGTTACAAATATTACTCTGTACATACAATGGTGTAATCCTATGAACCGGGTAAGTGACACTGCATATGTCAGCATGCAAAAACTCTTAGACTAATCCAAGAAACTTTCGGATTCCTCTTCTAATGGAGCCCAATTGCACGAATGGTGAGGCTTTCTGGCGTCGAGCAGCACTTTGTGTTAGGCAGATTTTGTCGGCGATTTTCTGGTAGCTGGCTGGAGAAATGTCGTTGATCGCACGAAGACGTCGCTCCACAAGTGTTTCTGAAAATTGTGCTAAGAATATCAACGGTGCATGCAGATGGAAATTATTTCTTATTTTTTCATTCGTATTCGTAAATAAAAATGAGAAACCGAGGCGGAAAGTGGTCCTTAAAGGCAGGGTTCTCGATAAAATCGGTTGTTGTGCTATCACCGTAGAATGGTAGATCTGGCCATCACAAAAGTGAAAATAAGTAAAAAATTGGAGAAAAAACGCTTAGGAGAAAGTTATGGCTTGGTGTCCTCCCGCCCCCAATTATCGAAATTTGGGTAAAAGCCTGTTTTTTCAACTTTTATTTTGCTTCTTAAGTAATTTCTGAACATTTCTGGAGAGTACTGATTACTTTAACAGCAAAATAAATGTCGGATAAGCAAGCATTATTGGAAATCGCATTAACTAGGGGGCCGTCCGACACCAGTAATTAGCCGTTATACTTTGTTTTTGGGCGTTTTTCCGGGGAATTTCCAGGTTTTTTCACTTATTTTCACTTTTGTGATGGCCAAATCTACATTCCTATGAACAGAGCTAAAAAGTCGTTTTTATCGCGAACCCTGCCTTTAAAGGGTAGTCCAAGCTCAGGGACGAAATCTGAGATTTCCACATAATTGTGACGTAGACCCACCCCATATAACACGTGCCAAGTACGAGCTCTCAACTAGTCCGAATAAGCGAGATATAGGAGAAAGCCACCCTGGGGCTCCCACATCGGGAAGCCACTTTGGCACGCCCTTTTACTATCTTTCGAGCTAAATATTGGCGAGATGAGCGATGGTTTCCGATCAATAGCCCCTTTCCTCTCTTTGTTCTCAGCCTCTATACATTCGGGTCCGCTCGCATTCATCGGTTGAAAATGACTGAAGTTACAAGCCTCGGACAACTCGTCCACCATGTTGTCGCAGCTCAATTTTTGAGGTGCCATAACTCTGTTTCCAGGGGGTCTCGTGCGATTCCAGAGACTCCTTGGAATTGGCGTGGTACCGTTCTCAAGATAGGTAGAAACACAGAAAAACGATTCTGAGGTTGGACTGTGCCTTTAAGTATAAATCATGGCTTGACTCACTCTTTAAACTTCAAAAACTTGATTTTTTCGGTTCATTTTCTTTTCAAAAAGATGTTTGTCCGGGCGCTTTACAGTAATCTGAGGTGCATTCCTAGTTCTCGACTTACGGTAGGTATACGGTGGTTTTGTCAACGCCATAAATTTGACTGGAACATGGTCCATGGTAGGGGCTTTTTGGTTGTTCTGGGGCCGAACCCATGCGCAGCGCAGAGAATACAGGTAAAGCTCACTAATGAACCATGGTTTTATAGTAGATTGATCCGACCCCTGAACAAGAATTCGATTAGTACGAAAATCAGAAAAAGGGGTATTTTGAAGATTTCTGACCAAAACCCAGAAGGAATCCCCCTCGGAAATGTTTGGACCGAATTGGAATCAGTGACCTAACTATTATATCGTTTATGTAGATTAATCTGCTTGCTGTTTCTTTAACTTCACTTCATGCTTCCTAGAATCACTTAGTGCTCGTGTCCAGAGCCACAAAAAAACCCTGTACACATTTTAGCAGTTTTTGTTCAAATATTACACTAGTTTAAGGTAGGTATAGTATCACTGGCTGCCTTGGGTCATCGTGATTTTCCTCGAATGAAATTGCGTATACTCTGTTTATCTTTAATTGCACAAAAAACGGTCCGCCAATAGTCCTCTAAAGGGCCGGCTAGTACCGTAGTTTACGTCCACGACGCGTTCTCGGCAGACCCGGGTGTGCACCGGGGTGTGCTGAGCGATCGATTCATCAATGCCGTCACTCGGCCACCCACCCTGCCACTGTGCACACCCGGGTCTGCCGAGAACGCGTCGTGGACGTAAACTACGGTACTAGCCGGCCCATTAGAGGACTATTGGCGGACCGTTTTTTGTGCAATTAAAGATAAACAGAGTATACAAATCTCAGATTCAAGCTAAAAACTCTTAGAAAACGCCATAAACACATTCTTGTATTTTTTTTTTGTTGACTGACTACGGTAGTTTACGATAGGCATAAATTGAGGGCTACCACAATCCACCGCAATCTTAAAGGCAGTGTTCACGATGGAAAATATGTTTCAGTTTCCACTAAGAATGAGTAGTGGAGGGGCACACTGTAACGACGACGTCGAAAGAACGCATGAAAACGAGTCAGGAAAAGCTCCAAAAGAGCCCGAAATTGACATTTCGAGCGCAAGGCAAACTCCAAAAGCGCAACACACGCCAACCGACGTGAACAAATGAATGGTAGAGATCGTGAGATGAGCGATGATTTCCAATCATTGACCCCGTTCTTCCCTTCATTCTCAACTTCTCTCTTTACTCAGGTCAGCTCGCATACATCGGCTGCAGAAGACGGAAGTTACAAGACTCGGACAACTCGTCCACCATGTTTCCTAGCTCAATTTTTGAGGGACCATAACTCCTTTTCTAGGTCTTGTACGATTTCAGAGACATAATTGGAATCAGCATGGAGCCGTTTTCAAGATAGGTGAAAAAAAATTTTTTTATCGTGAACACTGCCTTTAAAGTGAAAGCTCCGTAATGAATGACAAATTCGCGATCGCATGGGAAGGTCACTTGGAGAAAGTGGCCAGAAAGTCCGAACAAAGGGCATTTTTTAAAGATAGATTTTTGACGGAAAACTCAAAATTGACTCAAATTGACTCTCAGGTGCGCTCCGGTTCTCTCAACGGAGTTTAGGCGTTTAAAGGCAGTGGTCGCGATCAAATATGCTTGTCTTCTTTTTCACTCTAAACCCCTTTCTGGGTTTCGAGTAGTAGGAACTATAAGGAAAAGACGCGTAAAAACCGCTGTTCTGGGCCAAATTTGAAGCCTGAACTTTTGATGGCGGACGAGCCCAATCCACATCATCGGCATCGATGATCTCTAATATCAGGAGCATCAGCTGGCTCGAAATTGAATTTCAATCAATGAACATTATCCTTCGGACGCATCTAGTCAAAAACATTCACTGAAGTGCTTGCTTTCATTGTTTAACATTTTTATTAGGTAATAAGCATTTATATCTTCCAGTAAATGTCAATGATTTTTGACTGCTCAGCATGAGCCTGCGATCTTTTCGAGCGGTGCTGTGCACGTGTGCACGAACTGGCTCCTTTGGGCCCTAGAAACTCTAACTCTAGCCCGTTTTCCACCGCGCTATCTTCCTAGTTTTTCAGCTGTTCTCGGTCTAAGCTGATTTTTGTAGTTTTCTCGATGACGTTTTTCATCGTGACCACTGCCTTTAATGGTGCGTTGCCATCGTCTGTTGTCTCACCGCACCCTACCCTGATTTCTCTTATATAGTTAGGTCCGTGGCTTGTCTCCTCATGACAAAAACATTTACATTCAAACCGCGGCTGGCGTGGCGGTTTGAATCTCACCAGCGGCTGGCTGGTAATTACCAACCAGCCGGTACTGAAATTCAATCCGCCGCGCCAGCCGCAGTTTGAAATAAAATGTTTTTTCATGAGGAAACAAGCCAAAGACCTAACCATATCTGAAATTGGACTCTATAATCGCGTTAGGAGCCCCAAATTACCTCCCCCTTCCCTGAAAAAAATTCTTGCTATAACATTGTACAGAAGGGTTGCTGAGGGCGCTAACACAAATATGAGGTTCTTATCAGTTTTCAGGCTATGTGGTTGGGTTACGATACGGTAAGCTCATTTACCCCCCGCAACCTGTCGCTTATAGCTCTGTCCAAAGAAACAAAGCGCATCTAGCAAGACCAAGTTTGAAGTTTCCGCCAAAAACTTCATCTAAAATGTTGCATTTCGTTGGGAATTTCCACTTTCTCCAAGTGACATTCCCTTGTCAGCGCACAAGAATGGTTCTTCTTCACGGAACTTGTGAGGGTTTTTCTTCGGATGGATTTCGATATGTTACGGTGCGTACGATGTCACCGGGCTACCATAGCCCATCCTAACCTTGCAGAAGAAAACAATTAAATGGGGAACGGATTTGCAATAAGCACCCTCAATTAACCCTCCTAAACAGTTTCCCGTCGAAAGATATTCCAAGCCTCTAGAAATTGGAATGTGGTTAAGTGCACTAAAAGTTAAAAATAGGCAAAATAAGACCACTTAAAGGCAGGCTTCGCGATAAAAACGACTTTCGAGCTCTCCTCATGAGAATGTAGATTTGGTCACCACAAAAGTAAAAATAAGTGTAAAAAACCGGAAATTCGCGGAAAAAACGCTTGAAAACAAAGTATGAGGGCTAATTACCGGTGTCGGCCGGCCCCCTAATTAACGCAATTTTCTTTAATGCTTGCTTCTCCGCCATTTATTTTGCTGTTGAAGTAATCAGTAGTCTCCAGTAATGTTCAGAAATTAATTTAGAGGCAAAAGAAAAGTTGGCGAACGGGCTTTTACATAAATTTCTGTAATTGGGGGCGGGAGGACAACAAACCATAACTTGTTCCTGAGCGTTTTTTCTCCAATTTTTACCTTATTTTCACATTTGTGATGGTCAGATTTACCAATCCATGGGGATAGCACAACAACCAATTTTATCGAGAACCCTGCCTTTAAAAGAGCCGTTGAGTTGCCGTCAACTCATCATTGCACGAATGGAAGCCTGCTATCCTGTGGGTCTATGTACCTCCGTGGACTATGGATAACCCCAACAATGGGCGGAGCCAATCCTGGGACCACCCCATCACAGTAAACCGCCCTTTCACTCACCAAATAGTTCAGCTGTTTTCTGATAATCCCCATTATTCGTGGACAGATCGAGTCCTGTCTGTAGTCGGAGAATTTTCTCGATTTTTCGTTGAAAAGTCGTTGTTCTCCGCTTTGCATTCGGCTCAGCTCGCAGCTCTTCCATCGCTATCAGGATAAGACGACCTGAATATAGCCTTGCATAAAAGACTTCTTCAGTTGCTCTCAATGTTTTCACCCACCGTAGAGTTCTATAGCTTCATTCTCCTTGGCCTCACGGAGGTTTTTGCTGGGGATTTTCGAGTCGGACGAGTTTTCCAATCGTGTCAACTCCTCTTCCCTGCATTCTACACAACAGACTCGTCTCTGTGTTGTCATTGTGGTTTTCTTGAATGTAGCAGCTACGTGAGGCGTCTCCTGACCTGGTACACGGTAAGGACGAGCTGAAATGACGCGATTTTAGGGTTTCCTCAAAATAATAACTATTTCCACCTCCTAATTTGCATGGAGAGACAGTTTACATGTTTTCTTGATACCCACATTCATAATAGGACTTAAAGGCACAGGACACCCAGAAAATTATTTTTCGGGTTTTATCCTTAACTTGGAGAGGGTCACACTCTAATCACAATGGTATTTCTGAAATTGTCCAAGACCCCTACAAACGGAGATATGGCTCCTTGAAAATGCCTGTTTTTTGAGGGCAAAAATTTGGTGGACGAGTTGTCTCAGGCCTTTAATTCTCTTGATTCGCAGTCAAGACACGAGAGCAAAACAGGCTGAGGAGATAGATCGGAAAGGGAGTGAAGAACGACAACTCGGTTGAAAATCATCCACCCATCTAGCCGCTATTGAAATCGAAAATCAGGAAGGGGGCCGGGCCTGTGGTGGTAGGCGAAAGGGGCCGGGCTCGTGGTGGTCGCTTATACAGAGTGTCTTCTACATAATTACACGAAAATCTCAAAATTCACATCTGAGGGTGTAGTGTGCCTTTAATGCAGAACATTTACTTTCCGTCTTCAATGTTCTTCGAGAAACGAACTTTGAGGATACTCTACTTTGCAAAAGTAGTTGGTATTGAGGTTTTCGAATATCTGATACCCTGATAACGAACGCGACTATTTTATCTGACTTAGCCTGAATGATTCGGCCCAGGTATAGACTGCAATACCAGAGCAAACGTTTCAATGACCATTCAACTTTTCAAAAACAGTTGGGATGGTGACCTTCTTGAATGACAGACCTTTCGACTGCAGCCGGAGGCAAGCTTTTCAACTATTATAATTTTCGATAATAGTTCAATGGCAGACATCCAGCGTGTCAATGTTTTTTTAGTTATTTTTCTCACTAGCAACAATTTTTCAATACTAAAATAAGTCTTACACGATTTTTGGATGTTTTATTTGGATGCCTCGGTGAAGATTTCCCGAGCAGTTGAGTGAGAGCGGCGCTGGGGCTGCGGTGGTGCAGTGCGATAAGGCGCTCCCCCGGAAAGGGAATATACTGGTTCAATCTCGCCCTGAACCAAGCGTTTTGCGATCAGCTCAGCACCTTGTGTAAACTAAAATAAGTATTCGATTATTCAATTTACCTCCTGGTGAAGATTCTAGCTCCTAAGTAAGTGGACAATGCGAATAAAGGATCTCAGATTTTTTTAATGAACGAATTCCTTTGAATAGGGAATGCTTAAGATGTGAACTTCCGATGGCTTTGAACGTCTGATTTCCCATTTCAAACTTCCAAGAATGCGCAGAGGAGAATCGATCTGTGAGATTTCAAAAAAAGCTAATTCCTGCTCCGAATATGTCCCTACTAAAGTTCTCGCATAATATTTTCCCGATTCCTTCTGTCCAAGTTTTTCCATACGGATTAACCCAGTAGATCACTGTTCTCTATTCCATTTAAATCAGTATTACGGTATTTATCCGAAAATTGTTTATCAGAATTTCCAACAATTTTGTTATGCTCGGGGTTGCGAAAGTACTAGATAACAAAAGTTTTTTTGCAGATACGTGAACTTTGGGTCCCTCTAGGAATAGAAAGGACGGAAGTGGGACGAAAAACGACCAGAAGTGCGCGAAACTCCGTGGATCGGTTTATCTATCGAAAAACCACGCTCACATCAACTAACAGTTTTCACCGTTTTTTCATCAAAGAAAAAATTGTCGAATTTCTGAATACTCTTTGTCCCGTAAGATTCTGACATCCTAGCATTTGCATTTAACCATCTTACTTTCGAAGAACTTTGGGTGCAAGAAACAGAAAACAATGTGTCCTAACTAAGAATTTTAAGGGATAGGGGCCCACAATACACCGATGGAGTAGTTGTCTCACCTTTTGCGGCTCCCATTCCACTCGGGACCTTTCCGCTTGAATTGGGTAGTACGACGTTTCGAACTGCAAAAAAAGGGACAACTCCTCCCTCTGTGTGTAGAGAGCCCTATATCATTTTGAAACACAAAGCCATTTCTGAGGTTTGGGTTGTCGGAAGTCCGTAGCGCGCCAAACGCACCAAACAGGCGGACTCAAATATTCAAGTGATTTTTGTAAACAGTTTTTTCTCCAACAGTTGTGTGAGCTTTGTTGGTATTTTCTCTATCATTCTCCATTTCTTAGATTTGTCCGCTCAGAAACATCAAAATATCAAAGAACGGTTTTTGGGCGTGAACACTGCCTTGAGGTTTTCCGCAAGCTCACTTCCCGAATTTATATAAAGTTGGGAGTTTTCGCTCATTTGACATCTGAGCTGGTAGGAACAGGCTCGTTAAAACGCTAGCAAGAAAAGACCACCTTTTTCCCAAATGAAAAGCAACGTTATAGGATCGATTTTCGACGAAAAATATTATGTTCGATCTATATAGTTGCGCTCCGTTTCTTTGAATGGAGTTGCAGACATTTATTGGTGGGTCATCATGGTTGAATGTCATTATGCCCATCGTTACCTGCCTCAGTCTTTCTTAAAACCGAAACTGGACCCCATAATCGTTATCAGCGCCCCAAATTCCTCCCTGGGCAGACATCGTAAAAAACTTCGATTTCAAGCGACCCAGAAATCCACCAGGGCTTTGGACTCCGAGAAAACATTTCTATTCAGGTACTAACTCATTTATTTAATTCTTACTTAAACGTCGGGTTATTTAGGGCACTGAACACGAATATGAGGTCCTTTTTCAGTTTCTGGGCTATGTTGTTGGGTCACGGCACGAAAAGTTCATTTGCCCACCGCAACCTGCCGCCTAAAACTGTTCAGAGAAATGGAGCGCAGCTATGCGGAAAGCTCAATTTTGATTTTTTCCGAGCTGATTCTAATGAGTTGCATTTCGTTTGGAATGGCAACTTTCTCCGGGTAACCTTTCCTTTTCAGAGAGGAATATCGTATTTTTTCAAATCCTGTAGCACAACTTTATTTTGTGCGCTTTTCAAAACCTGGACTCCTGTAGCCTCATACGAGAAACATACTTTCCGTAAGTGGGGAAACGATTAGCCCTCTTCCGGAACTCCTGCTCTTTGCACGAAAATTTTCAGGGCTCACCGTACTTTCTATCAATGTTGAGATTGCACAACATGCAAACATTTCGTTAAGAATTTCAACAAAAAAAATCTCCTGAAAATCCTTACTACGGCTTGTTGTGAAGCAAAGCACAGAAAAAGCTAAAAAATTACCGGCGTTGATGACGGTCCTAGCGGAAAGACTGCTCAGCTGGCTGTCTGCTCTATGAATCCTTCTTCTCGCCTTTCTCAGAGTAACTGCTGTACTGCTTGGTGGTTTCGACTCCGCGACATTCACTCCATCAGATTCCCGTTGAAAAGCCGGATAAGTGTAATCGTGCTCGTGGCCGGCCACCTCATTGTGTTGATAGGGCAGTAAGTTGTAGTAGTAATGATCCTCGAATTTAGCTCTGCTCTCATCCAGAAGGTCGTGATTTGGCTGCATATGATCGACGAATCCAGAATCTCTACCGGATTGCCAGTTCTCGGGAGAAGGTTTAGGTGACTTCGACGGTCCGTTTCCCACTCGGCAGTAGACATACACTTCATCTTCACTAATCGAGTAGTCGGAAAAAGTGAAGGACGAATCTGACGACTCTGCTTGCATTATCTGAAATCAGCTCCGTTTTGATCACGGAGGAAGGAAATGACTGGTTTTGAGTCAAAGATCTGGACATGTACTGTTCTCATCGGAAGGAAATTCCGGTCCGCAGTTGCGGGAAACGCTGTTGCAGCACGCAGCTAGACGATAATCGTGCCAACACCTCGTGTTTTGAGCACGATTACACGTGGTCTCAGTACGACTTCGCGTGGCGTGCGCGTGCGGTTGTCCGCAGCTGCATACCGGAATTTCACTCCGATAAAGAGAGTAGGTGAAAACGAATTGAAGCCAGTTACAAGATTATTGGATATTCTACTGACGGATTATTCAAATTCATGGGAAAGAGAGCAATTCAGCTCCCAAGTGAGGCGGAAGTCTGAGAAAAAAGGCAGATTTCAAGCGAAAACCGAGTACGCGGAAGTTCATGTAGTCATCACTAGTTTACGAATGAATGAGGGTTCGGAAATGTTTTTTTTTCGATTTCTTTCACCTTCTTTTTACTATTTCAGTTTTGTTGAGAGTCCCGAATGAATAAGTTTTCTCGTATTCTAAAATTCAAAAACCAAATAAAATCACTAAGTTTCAAAAGACTGCTCTCTACTCCCATTGGGAAGCTTTTTAAATAATTGATTGAAAAAGGTATCCACCTTCCCAGAAAGGAATTACTGATTTTCAGTTGTTCTGAAATAAAACTGGAATATGGGGGATAAATTTTTATCGTGATAATGGGATCGAAAATTTGTGTGTTGTTAAAGGAAATTGACCTATAATTCGAAGATTCGAAAGTTTCTTTGTTTTCGGATAAATCAAATATTCGTATTATTCGGATTTTTTATACAGATTATCATTCGAAATCGCCCTCTTGTCTATAGAAAATCGGAAATTCAAGATATTCCGTTCAATTGAAATAACAAAGCAATCGACTTTCCGTATAAATATCCATCATGGAATAGTTAACCAAAAAATAGCAATTTTTATATTTCGAATAATTTTTATGATTGGATGAATGGTTCCATCTGCTATCTAACTTTTTCGTTGATTACTTTTTCGAATGTTTTCTAAACCGGCTATCATAAAATAATGGAGAAAATAAGAAATTTTAATTTTTGAAAATTTTGCGGGAACAAATATAGGTGAACACTGCAAAATGAATATCCTAGATAAGTGATAGATTGTATCAAGGTACCTCTTTTTGATCCGACTTTGAACTATTTTTCGAATTTCCTAATAACTTTCGAAAATATCTGGAAAATCAGATAGGCTAGCCTAATTTTCAATCGAGTACTCGAGAAAATGCGGTATTTTGTTTTTTTTTCAAATGATATAATAATTTATTTTCGGTTGCTTCTGCATTCAGGAATTATTTCCCTGAATCCACCGAATACACGAAAAACTTGACATTTTCCAAGTATCTCGAATATAAATTTTTTGGGCTCTTAATAAAAAAAAAACAGCGATTATTTCATTTTCTAAACCAATGAATTATTAAAAAGCCGAACTCTCCGGTCCTTCGAAGAGAACGAATATTCCGAAAAATTATGTATTCATTTTTCGAAAAAAAACCGAGTATCCAAAAATGCACATTTGTTTTTCTATTGCATCGGAAATTTGAAAACCAGATATTCAGATTTTTTCAAATAAATCAAAAAAAAATCGAAAAAAAAACTGACGTTTTGACATTCCGATTGAACCGTATATTAAAAGTATTTCAACACGATTCAAAGATTTTTTTATTCGAATCAAAATACATCGCAGGTCTTTGCATCGACTGCCATTCTCAAAATATGTAGAATGCCCATGTTCTGGTCATTCATTTAGTCGGTATTCTAGATAATGGATTTTCTTAATAAGTGACCCTGGCCCCAAACGGATTCACTTCTATCATTGAGGATATGGGTAGATTCCCATGGACTGGGATGAGATGATGAGAAAATCGGTTTGAGAAAACGAGGAAAAGGGCGAATTCCCAGCCGTGAGTCGACGAACAGAGCAGCCGGGGCAATTCCCAGAATGAGGCCTGCTGGGAATGTGTCCGATGCTTTTATTCGGGGTCGCACGATTATGGTCTGTGATATGGGTTGAGGTGGCAATAGCCGTAGCCGTGTGGCGGGCTGTTAGCCCCCCAGATAGGTGCGAATTAGAGTCTGTGTGTAGCCATCGGATAGCCGATTCAAGATCCAAGGGAATTCGCGATGCGGTTTATGAGGTGTTAGGTTTTGAGCGGTAATAATGGACAGAAAAAAACCAAGCAACTACTTCCGATGGAAGGCTCGAATGTTACCTGACAAGGTAACTACTCTTAGTCAGCCTGGTCATTCCAGATAAAATCTACTTTTCTAGAACCGTTTTTGGCGTATTATCCCATTATGGTCGATGCCTAAAACCACTTTGAAAAAGTTATATGTACGCTTTTTTCGTCTGATTTACGTACCTATTGTGCCTTCCAAAACGCTCATCAGTCTCTGGAAAATGCGGAAACGGACCTCATAATTGTGTTCAGCGCCCAAAACTATCCGTCCCCTCCTTAGGTGAATGGTCAATTTTTGGACCCTACACAGATTTTCGGTTTGGCGTTTATTTATATCAATTAGAGAGCTCTGAAAGCGGTTTTGAAAAACGTTCCAGATTTGACTCAAAATCCTTCCAGGTGGGTTATTTGGTGCGCTGATCACGATTCTGGGGCTTCTTTGTCAATCCTCCTGAGTTTTCGACTTGATTCGCTCAAAGCTTCCCATTTGAAGAAAATTTTAGGGCAAACTTTTGACGATTTCCGGAATGCTACGATAGAAACTGCTAAAAATGTCTCGTTAGGTGTTATTTGGAGCGCTGAACACGAATCCGAAGTTCCTTTATCGATTTTCGACAGCTTTTCACAGTAGATTACGGTGTATTTCGGTCAAAGTCACAGGAGTGACTCGAAGTTTCCATCCGGGGTTAATTAGGGTTGCTGAATACGAATTTAATGTCCATCTGTCGATTTTCGACATGCTAAGTAGGTTTGAACCCCAAATGACATTGTACCTACCGTAAACTACCGCAAAACCTAACATATTTTGAAATTCAACCCCAAATTCGTTTCCAGCACCCCAATTAAACCCTATATACAAGTTTTGAGCAAAATCCGAGAAAAAAATCCTAGTTCTCGAAGTTGTTGAGTAGGTAAGTCCACGCAGTAGAGGTTAATAGAAAAAGTTTTTAGAATACCGGAGAAAAGTTGTTCGAGGAAACATCTGAAATATTTGATTACGCCTGTTTGGTGTGTTTCGGGAGAGTGCAGAAAAAGCGTCAAACCTAATGCCGAAATTGGTTTTGCGTTTCAAAACTCTTAGACGATTGACTTTGTTCCCTGCTTAATGTACCGATCACTCCTCAAAAATGAGATGAGCTAATGCACATGCTTGCATGTTAGAATCTCTCGCGATAAGGAATATGCAAAAGTTCGGCAACTGTTCCTCTGGCGAAACGAACGCAGGACAACTGTCATACATATGACGTGGGCGGGGTGATCCAATGGGTCGGCCGGTCCGCAAGGTTTTCACCCACTTCGTGGTCATTTTTACTCTTCTTATAGGGGCCCAAATCTTACTTTTCTGTCAAAGAACGAGTAAATTTTTCACCGTGAAAACTGCCTTTAATGATGCTCAGAAAACGTCTAAATGTTATGCTGAGAACGAAAAGAGGAACACATGAGCACACTTTATTAGATTGTCGAATGCACATAATATTTTTCAAATATACAAATACAGGAGTTTTGACTGGTAAACCCTGAATTTATCGGCAAGAGCCTTGGCGACAGAAAGATCCTCTCTGGCAATCCAGGCTGCTCAAGCATCTTCTGCTGTTGGCTGGTTGTCCGGTTTGGAGAGGTGGGTACTGAAAAAATGGATTATCACGGGAGAGGAAGCAGTGCTCCACTTGGAAAATAGGCTGTCTGCAATTGCGGCTATTGCGCCAAGAATATATGGTTTCCGTATTCGATTTAGTCTGACGAATGAACCAGGCGGCTGGCCGTGCGGTTTTGGCGGCATCACTGGCCAACCGTGTTTCGATTTGCGCGCGGCGATCTAACGTGACAGCCCCGTCCGTTCATCAGATTGAATTTATCACGTGAACCCTATTCTAGCAGTGGAGATTGCTGCAATCTTCCAACGCTGCACCAAATGTGATTTTTTTTTTGGCACGGAAGCTGCCTGTAACAATAAGATTCTCCTTCTAGATTTGAAATAAAATTGATGAATAATATGACACGAAGCGGAAGCTGTTTAGAAGGACCATTTTGGAAAAAGGGTAAAATGAAGCTCACGGCGTTCAAAGTTCATTCGCGGCGCGACGCAACGTCATAATTAGCTTACGTACCGGTCAAGTGACGTCGCGTCGCGTCGTAACTAGCTGTTCAGAGCGAAGAGGAGCGAAACACTAGAAATGGCGCGCAATCTGCCTTTGCGCGATGTTAATCGCGTCGCCTTGCAATGCAATGCGACGCGTTAGACGTCGCGCAGAGGCGTACTGTTCTTTTTTCAGGTTTTTCATGAACGCAACCTAACCTGACAATAAAAGACATAAAATAAGTATAGTAGGACCACTTGCACCTAAACAATCACAAAAAACTTGCAACTGCTACTAAAAATTGTTTTTGTTTGTTAACGCGAATTTACGTACGTACGCAATTGCGCGTGACCGCCCATTGTTCGCGCAACGTTCACACCTGAATTCCTTCTCGTAGCACTGACATAAGCTATCACGTCGCCCCGTGATAGCTCTGAACGCCGCCTATTGATCGAGGACGCAAATACATCACTCGTTGTCAGAAACACGGCAAAGAGCTAATTTGAGCCAAGCAAGCTGAACTATTGGGGATCTGAATCTAGTGTAGCTAATTAGTTTTTAATCTGTTCTCCTTCCCTGAAGTAGCCACAGGAAGGATAATGATAACACAACGACCACAATCGCGTTTACCTCGGACGCTGAGCTTAGCGTAAACACTATACTGTGCTTCTCTGAGCCAAATTCCGTTTCGCGATTGCGTCTCGACACGTTTTGCGGCCGCGCGCGTTCGGGTCAGTCGAGTTTCCAGCGTCAGAGCCGACTCGATGTGGTTTTTTTATTACAGTTTTCTCCAATTTTGTTTAGTTTACAGTTTCTAAAACCCACCTAGAGTCAAAAGATCGGCGACAGCGGCGTTGGAAACTTATCCGGCTCGAAAGCGCGCGGCCGCAAAGCGTGTCGAAACGCAATTGCGTACCGGAATTTGGCCCAGATAAGCACACTAGATACGCCGGGATCATGCTTTCAACGACATGCGACGATATGCCTGATATGCACTGTCGCTGTCGCTGGTCGCGGGAAGTATGACTCCGGCCATAGAGGCCAATCTAAACATACCGATAGGTTAATCCTTATCACTTGAGGTGGACAGTTAATGGAATTCGGAGGACAGCAGTTCACGCATCGAGTTGGTTGCCTTGTTGGACTGAAAGAAGCAAATCTCCAGTCACATGAATCATTTGATCAGCAGTACGTCCCAGTCCAAAAAAATGTAGGAAGCATACTATGCATATAAGAAAGACTCACTAGTACTGCTCCTGTCTTCCGATGTATGCAGTTGTGGTGAACTCAGTGCTTGTGGTAGTCGGCACATCCTCAAACAGTCAGAATTACAAGATAAAAATCGCATCGAAAGTAGTTATGTCACAGCATACCGCAGCAGGAGTGGGCCTGATCGTTGTAGTGGTCACAGTGGAAGTGACTTCAGTGATAGGGACAGTTGTCGTGGTGGTTGACGCCTTGGTGGTGGTTGAAGGCGGAGTTGTTGTGGTAGTTGTCGTCTGAGGTGTTGTGGTAGTTGTCGTCGTGGTTCCTTGAGTAGTAGTTGTTGTAGGAACCGTTGTAGTGGACGCTTGAGCCGGTGATGTCGTGGTAGTTGGCGAGGTTGAGTTTTCCATAACCATAGGAACCTACAGGTTTCAAGAGAATTTGTGCACTGAATAAGTGTACTGTTTGGGGAAAGCTATGCACATAAAAAGACCATTAGCCGAATTTCGTTAGGTAGTAGACGCGATCATCCGCGGCGATCGTGCTACATTTGCGACACCACCGAGTTTTGACAGCCAGTGGCCATCGACTGCTACAGCCCCGCTCACTCAGTAGAACAAATTTGGCGAAGGGCCTATATAGTGGGTGCCATGGGGAGCTAGTGTTAATCATTCAATCAGCGTGGAATTTTGATTACAGGCTATAAAACGGGGAAATTCTCTTGATTGCGGAGTGCGGAGCGGAGGTTAGAGACAGTGAGAAAGCGTGGGGCAGACGGAGGCCGAGGCGTCGCGCGCACCGCTCGCGCCTCGAATCATGCGATTTACGGCGTTTTATAGAGGATAAAGCCTCTAATACAGTTCCATTGCTGATATCTGCGAGAGCACTCTTTGAATAGGAATCTACGTGGACGCTATCATTAGCGAGGCTAGCTGATCGAATTTACAGCTCAAAATGCCTGGCTGCCCTTTCATCACTGCGGCGTGCCTTAGGCATCTTTCATAGTCCTCACCGCAAGCGCGGCACGCGCGTGACGCGCGGGACAAGCGGTGGACTATGAAACTTTTCACAGCGCGGCCCGCGCGGGACGAGCGGAAATCCACTATGAAATCTCCAGCGGCACCGCCATGGCGGTGCGGGTAAAAGTCGGGCTTCAACTGGGACTTGTACAGAAATTCCTCGCTTGCATTTGCGTATGCGGTGGCGCAGGATAGTCCCAGAATTATTTATGTTAAAGTGGACTCGAATCGAGAAGCAGTTATTGATTGAAACGATAAAACCGCCACGGCGGTTTGGGCGGCGCCGCTATGGCGGCGCTGATGGACTATGAAAGTTCCTAGCGCGCGTCACGCTCGTGCCGCGCGGTGAGAACTTTCATAGCCCACCGCTCCTCCCGCGCGTCACGCGCGTGCCGCGCTTGCGGTGAGGACTATGAAAGATGCCTTACAGCGGGGATTCACGCCGCCGTGAGCTGTGGATTCGTTCAACAAGCCACTAGCGATACTCACGATTACAACGCTATAGCATCGCACGACAATCGAACTCTAAAATTTGCTCTAATCACTACGACTCTACACTATTGATCGCCTCACCTCTATTTTTTGACATTGCCCATTGACGACTTCCTCACCACGCCGGCACACGCAGACGTTCTGAAAAAAAAACAGAAGTATATGTATTCCGCTAGTTTCTCTATGTTTGCCTTGAAGGCCCACTTCAGTCGAGAAAACTGCTCTTAATTTCATAGGACAGCATATGTACACTCAAAAGTGATTAAGATAGCTTCGGTATTCAGGTTGTAGGACTTCTCAAATGCTCACGCCGTAGCAAGTGCCGAAAACGAGTTCAATGATCGTTTTTGAACCGTAGTGAGTCACCAAATCATACTTTGCCTCCCGCGCAATACGGATTCCGCCCCTCAATACAAAACCCTTCTCAATATTTAGAGCTGGAATACAGTCATTTTGGCTCTTTTTAACGCTTCTAACGGCGTAAGCGTTCCAATAAGCGAGTGTATCAGCGTCCTTATTCCAGCCAATTGGCAGATGGGTTCTCTATTTCAACCGATGCGGTGTAACTCGTACACTTTCAAACCAATACAGACAGAACGGTTATTTGCTTATTTCGATCGATTTTTTTCGTTTTTTTTTGTCATTTCCCAACACTAGCAGCTCAAGACTTTTAATCCATGCCACAAAACTGATAGCACAAAAATGCTGAGTTGAATACAAAACTTAGATATCAGGAAGGAATCGAACCCGCATCGCATCGCTTACCGGGCGAGAGCGTTACCATTAGCCTACCCACGCCAACCTGCCTTCGTCAGATAATTTACACATGAACTGTGTAGGCACAACAGCAATCACCCGATAATGGGTATGGTAAGTACAAGACGACATAAATCCAGTTAAGCTGAGGCCATTCGAAAACAGAGTTTTGATTTTTTTTTGAATATTCAGTGTCTTTTGTGGCATGGTATATGATCACGAGATAACACAAGGTTGCTGAGTTGGACACAAAACTTAGTCGTCATGTCATTTGAGCATAAAAAGCGAAAAATATTATAAAATATCGGATTCTGTCTTCAAAAGACCCCAGCTTAACTGGATTTAATGTCGATTCGTGCTTACCAGCTCATACCCGTCATCGGGTGATTGCTGTTGGGCCTACAGAGTTCATGTGTGAATAGCTGAGGAATGCAGAGCGATGTCGATACTGCAAATGCAATGCAAATGGGAACATTCTCGCCTGGGAAGCGGTGCGATGCGGGTTCGATTCCTGCGTTACACCTAAGTTTTTTCAACTCAGCAACCTTGTGATATCTTGTGATCATGTACTCAGACAGTGGGGCTGACGACCCGCTGTCATCAGCCGGCGAACTAACACAGGCCCCGTTCGCAACCCGCTAATCGCCAGGGTGCCGCCCGCATGCTGGCGAACCGCTGCCAGCCCATCGACCCAAAGGTGCTACTCCCGCTCGTGGGCAGCGCCATGGCCAATCGCCGGCTGAACGCGCGGTGGCAGCCAACTGCTCGCCCGGAGTGCTCAATTTCGCCAGCGCGCCGCTCGATCAGTTTGCCTGGGTACCATGCCATAAAAGGCTTAATTATTCAGAAACTTCAAAGATGATAGCATTTTCGAGCTTGTATGCTGCCTTTAATGACTATTTTGACAAAGTCGCATATGATCGATAAGGAACCTTACATCGAGTCAGCGTATCTACTTCCTCTCTCAGCCACCATATCATTCCGTTAAGGGCACAGTTCACCCTCAGGAATGAATTTTGAGATTTTCATGTAATTGTGTAACAACAGATTTTCGTAACAACAGATCCTAACAGATTTTCGAACTCAATAGCGACTCGATGGATGGATGAATTCCAACAAGTCGTCGTTCTTCACTACACTACCAGACTGTCTACTTATCCTGGCTTTAAAAAACGCAACGGTTGCGAGTGGTGAGAAATACAGGCCAGAGACAACTGGTCCACCAATTTTTTACCCTCGAAATCTGGGCATCTTTGAAGAGCCATAACTCTGTTCGAAAGGGGTCTTGGACGATTACAAAGACACCTTTTTGATCAGCGTGTGACTCTCTCCTAGATAGGCATGAAATCTGGAAAAACCCCATGGGTGTCCTATGCCTTTAATGTTTTTGACAAGCTACACCGTACTGACGAACTATTCTGCGTCGACTGTGGGTCCGATGCTCCAGGGGTGAGCGGATTTTTTTAGGAAACAGAAAACGGAAAACAGATTCAGTTTGACAGGAAACAGAAAGGAAATCCTCGAAAATGGGCAGAAAACCGAATATTTTTGAATAAATTAATAACAAGTCCTCAACACTGAATACACCTACATCCACGCAGACACTTCCGCCCACACATAGTGTATCAGGTAGTCGACAGAATGCTCCTGGATAGGCGATCGAGGGCTGGTCAAAAAGTCTGTAAGAAAAGTACTCGCTTCAGCCATAGTTGTCTCATCTTTGTAACAATGCAATAGTGCGCTAAGGATACGAATGTGAGCACAACCTAGCATCGTCAGGTTCTTAGGAGATAACGCTTACCTGGTACTGATCAGTAGAAATTGTCGGTTTGTTTAAATGCTCTGAGACAAGGAATAGGTGAGAATAACAAATGTTCAACTGACCTGGGTGTGGTTAAAGTAGTCGTTTCCTGAATGATTGTTGTGGTGGGATACTCTGGATGATGGATAACTGAATACTCAAAATATAAGTGTTTCAAATTCCAGGCAATCTATATTCGGACAGTAACACCGGAGGGACCGAGGGCTCTTGGAGTTCCCCCAAACAGATCGTGGTCAGTAGACGATTCGCAGGTCGAACCGCAGGGCCCTAGTTTTCTTGTTGGGTGGTGCACCTTATGTCGTCAATATTACAGTCAAGAATAGACTCGGAGTCGATGTTCTCGCACGGGCTGACTTCGAGCAGGTGGCGGTCGAAGGGCGGGGTAAATCTCGATCATTCCCCAAATCGGCCCTCGGTCAGCCCGGCGTAACCATGTATTATACTTGTTCCGATTCGAGCAATCGGATGAGTATCTGACTGTTTAAAGGCACAGTCCAAGCTCAGGGGCGAAATCTGAGATTTCCACATAATTGTGAAGTTCACCCATCCGATATAGCCCCTGCCAAATGCAAGCTCTCAATTCCTCCGAATTAGCGAGATATAGGGGGAAGCCACTCTGGGGAGCCCATACCAGGAAGCCACTTTGGCACGCTCCCTTTACGATCTTTCGAGCTCAACAGCGGCGAGATGAGCGGTGGTTCCCGACCCGTAGCCCCGTTCATCCCTTCATTCTCGGTCACTCTCTTTATTCAGAGCGGCTCGCATCCGTCGGTTGCAAATGACGGAAGTTACGAGCCTCGGACAACTCGTCCACCATGCTTCCGTAGCACAAGTTTTGAGAGGCCATAACTTTGTTCGTAGGGGGTCTTGCACGATTCCAAAGACATCATTGGAGTCAGTAAGGAACCGTTTTCAAGATAAGCAGAAAAATAGAGAAACGATCTCGAGGTTGGACTGTACCTTTAAGTCTAACTAGAAAGTCCAAGTCTTTTGGCTCTTTTTATTCGAAAAAGTTCGATATCCGACAACAGTCGAAAATTCGAAAAGTGCAATATCCGACTACAGTGGAAAAATCGAATATTCGAAAAAGTGCGATATCCGACTACAGTCCAAAGGCCGAATATTCGAAAAAGTATGGTATGCCATTATAGTCGAAAAGTCGAAAATTCCAAAAAATTTTTCATTCGGAACAAGTACAGTAACTATCCGTGAATAACTGTACCTGGTGTCTGCTGCGGTAGAGGAGCAGTGGGCACAGGCTGTGGTGGTAGTGGTGGTGGTGGTGGCGGGTGGACCTGAATTAGTTTACCAAATTTAAAATTTTTGCTTAATTTTTTGGACTTAAAGATAATCGCTACGATAAAGATATGTATCGATCCGTAATTGGTGATCGTGTGAAGAGTGTTTTACTCAACACCACTTCTACTGAATTTAAGTCCAGATTTGACGGCTTTCCAGCTAAACAACTCACGAATTTCACGCAAGTTTCAAGCAAGCTTCATGCATCTTGTGATAGTGAAATCGCTTTGCAAATACATTTTGCTAGGTAACATTTTAAGTTACACGCAAGATCATAGTCAGGTTTCGAATAACCAAATGGGAGAAACAAGTCGCTTGTGAGATGAATGCTGTAGGTTGTGCATTAGGCCTAGAAGCAACTGATCACAAGAAGTGTTTTTTCGCTCTCCCACATCTTCAAAATGGCTGTTATGACCTTATCCATTCGTTTTTTTTACAGAATACGTTTCCCTTCGTGATTTCAGCACATTGTTCGAGTGAATGGCAGCAGCATTATTTTTAGCTACCGAATTTGGAGCAATGGAAGGCAAGACCAAAAGTATTTGATTTGAGCATTATCTCTAGAAAAATCTTTCATTCCCCTAATTTTCTTCCTGGTATCTTGTAGAATTGATGCTGCAGTAACTAGTGGCCCTCGCATGCCAATGTCTTATTTTTATGCACACAGGTTCCTTTTTTTTGTTACTCCGTAAATGAGTAGCTAAATCGCGACAAAAATACGTGCCCCAACTGTGCTATTTTGACTGATTTCTTGAGATTTTTTTTCAAAAATTTTGTCATCTCAATACATACCGGACAAAATCACTGCTGCTGGCCCGACTGCTCTCCTTCCTTCGCAATCGCCCTGGGTGCGTACCAGTTTACAGTGTACACGATAAAAACCATGTCTTATTTTTTGGTGGAGATCGGCAGCTGCGGGGCTTCGCGCAACCTTAACGTTGAAAAAACTAAGAAAATGAGCTCGGAACGTACTGCCCCAAAGTTGGACACCCGTCAGCTCGTCGCACCCCAGATGCACTTTCCATGCCCACCGACGTGAACAAATGAATGCTCGAGATTGTGAGATGAGCGATCGTTTCCGATCAATAGCCCCGTTCTCCCCTTCATTCTCAACTTCTCTCTTTACTCAGGTTAGCTCGCATACATTGGCTGCAAAAGACGGAATTTATAAGCCTCGGACAACTCGTCCACCATGCTTCTGTAGCTCAATTGTTGAGGGACCATAACTCCATTCCTAGAAGGTCTTGTACGAACCCAAAAACATCATTGGAATCAGCATGGAACCGTCTTCAAGATAGGCGGGAAAGCAGAAAATGGATTCTTATCGTGAACACTGCCTTTAAAGGCAGTGTTCACGATGATTTTTGTCCCCGAGTTTTTCACATAAAACAATGCGTTGGCCTCCAAGTGTCACCAAAATTACGAAGAAACGGCGAGAAACGCATTAGAACGTCGTATTTCAATGACAATATTTTATAACATGGACCAGTTGTCCCGTTGGATGAACATGTTCATGGTGGTTGTCACCGGTGGGAAATTGGGTCAATTGAAAATAGAAGAATATTTTATGCATAATCAAGATTAGTTCGGACCCTAAGGAAAGAAGTGAGCAATAGAGAGTCGAGAATTGCATAGACGGGTCCACATAATATTTGATTGTCACAACAAACAGTTCCTGTGATACTTAAGAGGCGGGGTGATACTCAAGGTTTTCGTCTACTTCTGGTGCGTTTTTCTCAATCTCTACGTCATTTTAGTTCTACCCTGGGGCCACTTAATCAATATAGCGAACAATCTCAAAATTGAAGATTATCGTGAACACTGCCTTTAAAGAGGCTCTTGAAATACAGAGCCCGCCCGGGAATGGATATCCAGTTGCGTGCTAAGGCAGTAGTAGATCTTCTTGCGGCCAAGTGGGTCAGCAGTACTGGTGATACATTAAGTCCGACATAGGAATCAATTTATCATTCAGACTGCATTTCAATAAGAGCTCGGTTGACTGCGAAGTTTCTTGCCCCGTTTATAAGGTTTTTGTTGTTTTTTTGCGGTTTTCTGGCCATTCATGGTTTACTATTGCTTTGTTTTTTTCCTACGATTTTATTTGTCATTGGCTACACTAAATAAATAAATAAACTATGGCTGAAATCGTCTGTAGCTTACTCGAAAGCTTCCGAGATTGCCATTTGCTGGAAGTGACTAGACAAGGGTTAGCTCTACACGCTCTGTAGTGCGGCTTGGCATTCTATAGTCAATGATGAGGAGGGAAGCAGTCACCATTCACGACGTAACGCAACCGCTCGCGGTTAAACTCACGGTGCACTGAGACCGTGTTCCGTCTAACCTACCCTGTGAAGGGGTTAAACCTTCATCACGTTTTTGGTTTTATGTAGACTAGAAAATCTATTGTGAGGGTAATCGTCTCGAAGCGTCATTTTAAGAACAGGGCGGGCAGATAAGAGGAAAGGGCTCAGCACCGCTAATGGTCCAGTGGAGTGGTGATAACCAATAAGGGTGTTGAGCTCCTCCCTCTAATCTGCTCTTCCTCCTCACTCTTGGACGCGTCGAAACGACCACCCCTGCTGTGAAGGTGACCCCAGTCACTTGCCCCTTACTGTTGTATCGATACTAATATGTATAGATACTGGAAAACGGGATTACATAAGGAATTAATAGAAAAAGTACCGGTTGATACATTGGGACCTGATACTGAACTGGAGTTGGTGGTGCTGAAAAAATCTTTTCAGAAACCGAAATTAATTCCACAAATCATCTATAGGCGACAACCTTGTAGTAGTGGGGAAGCTGCGACGACGGGAGCCTGAAAAATGACACCGGATATTGAAGAGAAAGCATAATTTCTAATAATGGAAAGAAAAGTAGTTTGCCTACCTGTTGAGGATGGAGGTAGTGCAAGGCCATTCCAGAGGTCAGCACCGGCGACATCAACCTGCAGGTAAGAATGAATAGTACGGGTAGAGATGTAAACGGAAACATGGTCCAAAATTCGTAACTAGGGGACGCCCACTTTGTAACAAAAATAACAATCATTTTGACCTGTGTTGAAGTTACTGCGAACAATCTCTAATGCATTCTCGGACTTTTTTTCTAGATGCTGTTACATATAAACATGCAACTAGGAACAACAGAGGCTTGGGCCAATTATTTGGGGATTGGAGCTCTCTACACACTGAGGGAGGAGTTGTCTCGCTTTTCGCGTCTCTAATTCCACGTCTTCCACTCGAAACCACTTCGCTCCGATTGAGAAGCCTTACTTGTCGAACTGCAAAAGCGGGACAACTCCTGCCTCTGTTTGTTGAGAGCCACTATATCCATTAGGTGAAGAGCGCACATTTCATCCGATGGCCTAAATCGCGCCGGGCCGAATTCTCGGATATTGCCAATGTCGCAAAACCGACTCATCGGATGAAAAGGATACTAGACACAAAACAAATTGGATAACGAATTCTGAACGCAACGAGATTTTTTTCACCGAATCGGATATGCGATCGCATAACCGGATCCCAGCGTATAATTCGGATGAGAAATTCGATACATTTTCAGTGTTATCCAGGATTCCACTACATGTAGATAGTTGAGCAAATATTACTCTACCACTACGATCATTCTTCATTTATCGTTCCGAGAGGATAATAAGCGAATCAGCGGCGACAAATCTGCTGTAGAACTCGTCCGCGCCTCGATTTTCACAAACGACAATGTTTGAACCAACCCAGGGCTTTCCATTTCTCTCAAAAACCAAGATAGTTAAGTGGTCTAGGAGGAATGCCGTCAAAACGAAGTCAGGTTTTCAATTTGAGTTTAGAGGCATCGTACGCGCAGAAAACCGTTTACTATTTTTTCATGTTTTTGTGTAGCTTGGCCTCTCTAGTGAACGAGAATGTCCAAGGGGCTCATCTAAAACCTTCATTTGTAAAGAAAAGTCAATCATAACACATTGTAGGGCATCTTTCATAGTCCTCACCGCAAGCGCGGCACGCGCGGGAAGAGCGGTGGACTATGAAACTTCGCACCGCGCGGCACGCGCGGGACGAGCGGAAAGCCGCTATGGAATCTCCGGCGGCACCGCCATGGCGGTACGGGTAAAAGTCGGGCTTTAAATATGACATGCACAGAAATTCCTGGCTTGCACTCGCTTATGCGGTAGCGCAGGATAGTCCCAGAATTATTTAAGTTGGAGTGAATTCAAATCGAGAAGAAAGTATTGATTGAAACGGTGAAACCGCCATGGCGGTGTATACGGCGCTGCTTTGGCGATGCTGGTGGACAATGAAAGTTCTCACCGGGCGTCCAGCGCGTGCCGCGCGGTAAGAACTATCATCGTCCACCACGCTTCCCGCGCGTAACGCGCGTGTCGCGCTTGCGGTGAGGACTATGAAAGATGCCTAAATAAGAATTTTCAATTTCGCGCCAAAATTGTTTCTGATAACTTTCTGCACTTGGAAGCCTCGCCACTGTCATTTTCGAAGCTTCTCTGCACGTGGAGTTTGTGCCGTGACTGATTTTTACGTTGTTTGACGGTCACATCAACGTTCTATGAAAATTGGCTAAATGACTGATGAGAACTGAGGGAGGAGCCTTATTTTTAACCCCTTCCAACCTCGTGTGATGTACCGAGCTCATTCGTGAAAATGAGCATGAAAAACGAAAAATGGTTTTCAGGGAAACGACGCCTTTGAACCAGGTTTCAGAGCCTTCTGAAACTTGCGAATCGAAGAAGTTCCGACATAATCTTGAATTTGGCGGCGACGAGGCGACAATGAAAAGTACGTCCGAATGGGATTGTCCGTAAACGCAGTCGACGTGCGTGTTGAGCGACAGTGGAGAAGACATTTTTTGAACTTGTCAATCAATCGGCAGGAATATTAAACGTGCAATGAATAATATCCCAGTCAGCCGTTTGCAGCCGCGGGAAGTCTCGTCCGCAAAACTCCTCCGCGACAGTAGCTCGACATCTATGTACGCAGACCGTTTGAGCGGACAATCCTATCACGCGCGTATTGCACAGGCGCACACTACATATCGTCATTTGTGTTGTAAGCATAAGCGGAATTCACTCCGTCGTAATTCGAACGAAGCAAAACAATGGGGAATCGATCACGTATTAGCTATGGGGTGTAATCGTTGAATGAGGTAGACTGAGCCTGATTCTATTCGGTAGTTACCCAAGTGTTGTTCAGTTTTAATCCGAATTTTCTCTAATTGGCTTCCACCCGAATTCGCCCGCTTTTCATTCTATTCCGATCTACTCAGCTATCCGTTGCCAGCCGATTTTTATCCGAATATCCGGTTTGCTGACCACATTCTCCGAGTCCCACATTTTGGAATGTATGCTCAAAAGCCAAGAATTTACCTTGGATATGCAGCAATACAGCTGGACGCCACGGCCATGTAGGGTTGGGCGCACTGACAATGACCTGAAAAGGGTTATTGTGGCAACGAAAGCTTGTGTCTGCACTTGTGTGAAGAAGTTTTCCAGGAACATCATTTCTCTGAACATCTTACCCGTGATCTACATAGGTTAGGGGCGCAGCTTGGCTACCATTCTGTTCCGATTTTATGACTTGTTAATGGTTCACTTGTTGAAAAAGGTTTCTGGGTTATGATTTTTTGGTTTCTTAAATTTTTTCGTGTTATTCTTGCGTGTATCTATGTATGTTAAATAATTTAGGTGTATTGCCATTATCCGTGGAGGGAAACATACTGTTTTCAACGTTTCCCGTGTTTTTGCCCCCTAAATTGAGTACAAAAATCAGAATTTGCCGTCGATTAGGATGCTCCGCGCGTGTGCGGACGTCCCGCCAAAATCGATGACAAACTATTAACTTTTATCGCCATTTGGAGGAAAAAGAAAGACCGGAAACGTCCAAAAACTATATTTTCCACTCAAACACAATACCAATACATACAAAATCTTTCCAAAAGCCTGGTCAAAACTGCTTTGAAAATTTTTTCATTTGCAATGGGCATCTTGAGTCAGAGGAGTTTTTTTGTGAGTATACACGACAACGAAACTTGGGGCCCAACATAGCAAGCTGACAAAGAAAAAAATCTGCATTTGGTTGTTTGGATGATTTTCAAAGATTATAGCTCACATTACCAGACATAAAAGCTCTGGAACTGCTCAGAATACTCATAGGCGTAGAACCAGGTGACATCTTGGAAAACGTTCTCCTGCCCCGAAATCGGTTTTTTTTTTCGGAGCAAACGACCGGAAAACGAGCACACAGCTGTCAACACGTGCGCGGTCCGACGTTGACAGCGTTTCGGGAAGATCACGAACACACGTTGAGCAGCTGTACCTGCTCACGGAAGGAAGAACTCGTTCACGCGGAAGTGCCAAATGGTTTGTAAACAAACACGGAAGGTGCCGGAGACCAAACAAACTGAGCCGACAAACGCGCGAAACACGCGCGCTCAAACAAACATATGCAAACGACACATACGCATGCATGCATGAACAAACTGACCACTCAGACAGACTGCTGGAGGAGCACAAGTGGAGTACATATCGCAGGAAGCCGCCAAAGACACTGAAAACTCAAAGACATTCGGAAAAAATTTGAATGAAAAACATGAAAATCATAAAATTTTCGTAAAAATAAACTACAGTTCAACTCCGCATTGCCGTTCAGTCCGCAAAGTGTGCGCTGATTGCGAAAGCGTGCACTTTGCGGACCGAACGGCAATGCGGAGCTGAACTGTACACAAAAAATTAACACATAAATTTGTTAGCTACCAGTAAAAAAACTGTTACCCGTACCGACTTGACGTTTGCCGCGCCGCGTGATCGCGGCGTCGCACGCGGCGATAATGAACAAAATTACAGTGCAGAGATGTCGCATCCGGGCAGCAGGAGGTGTCGTCACCGGTGGCTTTTGTACCTGTAGTTTGCCCGCGGCACCGGTGGCGTCGTCCTGTCCGGTTCGGCACCGGAAGAGACCCCGCCTATGTACGCACACGCATGCTTTATGCAATTCAGTAATTATGCAGAAACTGGAAGCATCCTAGGGAAAACCGGCGGGGTAGCACCTTTGACAGACGGCAGATCAAACATCGTGGCAAGCTCAGAGAAGGAAGAGATGCTCCACAGGAGGAGCAGGCATGGAAGCCTCAGCTCTAACCTTACAAATTGAAAAACTGCCAGAGAAACTCAGATTCTGAACAACTCTTCAATACATTTTTATATAGGAATTCCCACGATTTTTGATCAGATGATCTGTGAGTAGTCTCGATGTCTGTGAGTGCGTGAATTCTCATATTTAGATGTCCGAAAAACCTCATTTTTCTTCGACCCGGCGGAAATGAGGCGTCTCATGTCCTATGAGCGCGCACAACCTAACTTTTCGATGACTGAAAGTACTCTTATTTCTACCCATGTAGTGGAAATGAGGAGTCAGGATGCAAGCACATTTCCACCTATAGGTGTCTAAAACTCCTCATGTTTCTCCGAGGCAGCGGTGATGAGTGCCTGTCCTTGTGAGGGCGCGAAATCTCGTATCCAGATGTTTGGAACTCCTTCTTCCCACGAAGGTTGTACAAATGGGGAGTCTCCATGTTTGTGAGCGTACACATTTTAACCGTAAAATGTGTTGAAACCCCATATTTCCCTTAGTAGGTGGAAATGAGGTGTAAAAAGGCACAGTCCAACCTGCTTGGTGAGAATTTCACGATGGTCAATATAGCGTCTACAGAATCGCTCTCGTTTTACTACAAGAGGAGCTACGGTCCTTTGAAGATTCTAAAATCAAATGGCGAGAAGTTCGGGGACGAGTTGCCTCAAGCCTGTTATTTTTCGTCATTCGTAGTAGAGTGAGAACCGAATATTCGAGTTCGAACGAATATTCGAATTTTTCGAACGAATTTTATTCGAAGATTCGAATATTCGAAAAGTGTGAATATTCGAATATAATTCGAATTCGACTATTCGGAAAAGGTGAATATTCGAATATTATTCGGATTCGACTATTCGGGAAAGGTGAATCTTTGAATATTATTCGAATTCGACCATTCGGAAAAGGTCAATATTCGAATATTATTCGAGTTCGACTTTTCGCAAAAGGTGAATATTCGAACATTTTTCAAATTCGATTATTCGCAGAGGTGAATATTCGAACGTTATTCCAATTTGAATACCCGAGCTGATTTAACAAAAAATATGAAAATCAGCTCTAATATATGAAGGAACCGACATACCTTTCAAGACTGATGTCATTTTCTTCACTACTCCATTGTTTCATTTTTCCGAACTCAGGAGCTAAATTTTTCCCCCCACCGTCTGATGAGGCTACTAGGGCGGTTCTAACAGCGGGAGCCACATGGCAATCGCACTTGGCCACTCCCATTTTTTCATGCCGCTGCGCAGTGATAACTCCAACCATAGCTTCGTTGGGTGGAGCCATGTACTCCACCAACCTTCACCCCTGGGCAGGTGAAGTGGAGAACCTCCATCATTGGAAAAATCTGTGACAACCGGTGAAACGCCCCGAAAAAGAGTAAAAGTGACCCAATACTCATGCAAGTCATTTTGAAGATTGGGTGGGTGTCACAGCCGGTTTTTCGTCCATAACTTTTTTGTGCTTGGAGATAGAATTCTGCGTCAATTTGTGCTCCCAGTTTGGAAAAATATTTTCTCGATCCTTCAGCAACTACATCGCAGAGAAACATATTCCCTTTCAGTTGTCTAACTTGTAACGTAAGAAGCTGCAAATTTGTTGCTTTTTGATTACATGTTGTGTTGTTGCCACATGCGCTTGCGCGTGTAATAAAAGTAAAAGTAAAAGAATGATATATCGTGTTCCTAATTTTGCTTGCTCCATAAGCCAGCCAGGTCGGTGGAGCCGAGCCCCGTTGTTGGCTCCAGCAGAACTCTGCGCCTCTCATTTAAACCATAGAGGCGAAAGCACCCTATGGAGAGAACTATGGAGCACGGCTCCACCAATCTGGCTGGCTTACTCAGACGATTGCAGGCCCTGAACACACCCCGAATGTACCCGGAGCCGCGTCCATGTTGCGCTCAGAATGACACATTTGGCAATTTTCGGGCCATATATGTCGCGGTGGAAGCCACATACGTTGCGCTCCGGGTGCTACCGACGAAATTGATTCATGCAGCGCCCTAAGCGCAACTGTCGGCTGATGACGTCATAGTACGCCATCCAGCGTAGACGGCCGCGCCCCGGGCGCTTTCTATAAACCGATTTTAGCAACACCAGTCCGATACATTGACGTATTCCAGACGCTTCGCTAATCGAATTTCGCACCCATTTTAGCTAATTGACAACTTTCCAAGGAAAAATCCTGCGATTTTTACGCATTCAACCAACTACATCACCCTGTAGGCATGGCCGGCTCGGTTCCAAGAATCGATGATGAGCAGCTGATAATTTTTCTCCAAGATGTTTTCTTGTTTCTTTCATTTTTTTTTCGTGTAATGCTGTATCTATAGTAAATAAATTGGGTGTAGATATTGAGAGTTCTGGGGAAAACGAAAAAAAAAAGAATTCTGATGAAATGATGATTGATCATGCAAATTTAAAATAATTCGAATATGCTAACGCTGAAGTATTCAAATTTTGAATATTCTTCGACAGTCTGTTTTTTCAAAATATTCGAACTTCTCATAACATTCAGAGGCTCGTTTTTGATTTATTCGAATTTTGAATAATATTAAGAAGCCTATTTTTAACTGATGCGAATTTCGAATACTAATTGAAACTGCTGTTTTCGAAGTTTTCGAATTTTGAATATTATTCCAAAATTAAAATTTTCGAGTCTAAATGATTCGAAATTCGAAAAATAACTCGAAAAACTTTTGAAAATAATATAGTTCGGTCAGAGGCATTTGCTAGACAAACAAGCAGAAAGATCACAGAAAAATCAAGTAGGCAGAAAAAATAACCCAGCAGAAATTTACCAGCTATCTCCTCTTTACTGATATACTGCCCTGTTCTAAAAGATAATTCTAGAATTTTTTTCAGAACCGAGATTCTTCAAGGAGGGGCGTGCACAGTAACCATCGTTTATCCAATCGAATCAAGAGTGCAATACAGCCATACGTCAATCTACCCTCCACAGGAATGATACGTCAGCGAGGCTCAAGGGAAAGGAAACTCATTAGTTAACCCAAGGAAAAGATACAATAAGGAACCAATCAAAAGAAAGTAGGGGCAGATGTGTCGATATCGATCAAAGTCCAAAACGCTGGGGTTTAAGGGCTGAGCGTCGTGTCTGAGTTTCGAAATGCGCCAACGTATGTGGCCCGGAGAGCAACCTGAAAGCACCGCACGTTGCAGTGACAACCGAAGCGCACAGCAAGTTCAAATATCAACTGCTCTGCGTTTCGGTTGCAGTGGGCGGAGAGGAGCGGAATTGGTTACGCTACGGGTCTGCTACTGTCTGAGTATGGGGCAAGCAAAGTTAGTTAGGCTCTTCGAATAAGCTCCTTAGGCTATGTTAGAGAGGAAAAGTTGATTTTGTAGCATTCTTTGCGTTGTAGCCCGTACAGGTCTAGAGATGTGTCGTGCCTTATTAATTTCAATTGTAGGTGGAAATAAAGCTTTAGAAGGAGAATTCAACTTGTTATTGCCGCTCATTTCGTAGTTGCGCGATATTGCTAACATCGGCATGGATCGGGAAGAGACTTCGCGTGCATTGTTGAAGGTTGGCGCCAACTCGGTGCACCTATGTTATAGCACATGGCACCGAGTTTGCACCAACCTTCAACAGTGAACGCAAAGTCTCTTCACGCTCCATGCCGACGTTAAGTGTGCTTAAATTATTCGTCATTCGAATATTCGAATTTTGACTATTCGTTCGTTCGAAACAAAAAATGAACGAATTTATTCGAAATTCGTTCTCTCGAAATAAAAAATGAACTAATTTATTCGAAATTCGCTCGTTCGAATAAAAAAAATGAACGAATTCATTCAAAAAGCGTTCGTTCGGAATAAAAAATGAACGAATTCATTCGAAATTCGCTCGTTCAAAATAAAAAATGAACGATCTTATTCGAAATTCGTTCGTTCAAAATAAAAAATGAACGAACTTATTCGAAATTCGTTCGTTCGAAATAAAAAATGGACGAATTCCTTCGAAATTCGTTCGTTCGGTCTATTTTAAAAAGTTCTCACTCTAATTCGTAGCCACTGCTCTCAAGCAGGTCGCAATATAATGGCTGGCCAAAGACAAGTGGATGAGCATAGATTTTGAATGAAATCAATACCTCGCCTCTCTTCTGTTGTCATAGAAAACTTGTGAGCAATGTTCCCTCTTCTGAGGACGCAGTGAACTCAGACATCGCGCTTGGCAAGGTTTCTGAACACGACGGCCGAAGTCAGATAAATACCCTTGAAATTCGAATGTGCGCTTAAGTGTTCGAAGCGCATAAATTTTCATCTACAAGTTTTCTAAATCCACAATATTTGTCAGAACTGGCGGAAACGAGAGCTTTGACTGAGGATCCATAGCATGGGTAACCCGCGCGCGGTTGCGTAGCGGTCGCCGCAGGTACCGCGCGGCGCAGCCATCTTGTCCGTGAAGAGGATTTGTCTGATTGAAAATGCAGTTCCATGAGTATTAATGTGGTAGAAATCTCTAATGAATCTTTTTTTCGAAAGGAACGCATTTGTGAATTCAGCAGAAATACGTAACTGGGCCTATCCACAGTTTCCGAGTGAAATTTATTTCCGTTCATCGCGTGAATCTGCTCGCCTACGCTGCGTCTCCCTCTCTCCACACTTTCTCGCTCTTCCTACCCTCGCTCAGCACAAGCGCGCGAGGGAACAGAGTAAATTTGGCTTGAAACCAGAGGATACATGTGTCTTTTGCCGCTAAGCTCATCGTGCGGCGGGTTTTCGCCGCGTCGCGTCAACTCGGGTAACAATGCGTGCCCCCTATTCTCGACTTGTTGGATTTAATATCATAATGGTTTTTGACTCCGTCCCTTATGACGTTTAATATTGTTACAAAACTAGAAAAAACAGTTTCAAAAATTTTAACCAAGTTGTCCCCCACCAAATTCAGATGTGGCAGGTCCTGACTTGCCCGACGTCTAATGAAAAGCGTGGATTGATAAGTTATCACTACACGCCGATAATGCTACTGTTAGCGCTTGTTTTGCTCCTGCCACCGTCTACCTATTCAGCGGGTTTGTTAAATTTTCTCTGAGAACTTTTGGCCAAATTCTGGGACTATCCTGGGAGACAGTTTCCACAACTACAATCGTGTTTTATTTGTGATCTTTTGCGCAGATGGGATCATGAAGTAGAGGCTAGTAGCGAAAAGGTTCCCCGAAATTTTCAAATTTTGGGGATAAAAAATCGTTCATATAAAAGACCTCGAGAGCATTCATCTTCTGACTCCTGCATAAGCGTAATAGTGTTGAGTGATTGGTGCAGCAGATTTCGAAGCGTCCAAAACAGTTTTGCGCTCTAAAGTTCGTAAAGGCGGTGTTCACAATAAAAAGTTTTCAATTCGTGCACAGATCACAACGCTGCCTATGGAAACTCCAGTTTCTTGCTGTGAATGGTCAAAGTTTTCTGACGAGCACAGCAACTACTGAAGTATTTCTGAATACACGCATAAAGATTTTTTTTCAGAAAACAAACGCAAAAGAGTTAGTGTAAACGTATGTAAACATTGGAGTTCAAAAAAGGCCAAGTCGATGAGCAGAAGCCGTTTATTGAGTATCAGTCTCGAGCCAGCTGATGAGCCCTGACACACCAAATTATCGATGGTGGGAACTAGACTCGTCCACCAGCAAATAGAAACGAACTGAAAGTAGAAAAAAGGCTTTACTGAGTGAAATTTGAGAACCATATTTCATCGTGAATACCGCCTTTGAATGAAAGATTCGGCTTCGTATTCTCTCTACTACCAATTAAAAAAAAACAAGAAGTCCATAATTCGCATGTTTGGATGCTAATTATTGTCGGGATAAGAAGTACAGTTCACCGCAATGTTAAAAGGTCATGCTGCGGTTGAGGTCACACACTAAAACTGAGGTGAAAGGCGCCTAATTTCGTTATCGATCGACAGCACAGCTGACTTTCTGTGTATGTTACGGTTTTTCTTGTTTGTTTCGGCATTAATTGTGTTCTAACTGTTGAAGTATTGCGAATAGGGGCTATTCTTTGTCCGTGAGGGAAATTAGCCGTTTGTTCGGGCTTCGAGAAGGTTTTTCTCCAAAATTCGGTTTTGAAATCGAAAAAACGGCAAATTCCTCTTGCACATCAAAAAAAGCCCTATTGGTAATATTATAATAGTCAGAAACCAAATTAATGCCCAAGCAAACAAGAGAAAAAAGGGAAAACCGTGACTCATCCCGAAAGTCAACTGTACTGTCGATCGATAATAAAATTAGGCGTCTTCCACCGTAGTTTTAGGGTGGGAGCGCAGCCGCACCATGTCCTTTTAACATGCGGTATACTGTATCTATTGTACTATTCCAACCCACAACTTCTGTTTCTTCAAGTGGACAATTCTCCTAATTTTTTGGGCGATCCGATCCTGTTTGTGTGCTGACCCACGCAAATTTCATCCGTTTCATGACCGTGATTCGCCGCTTTTTTCTTATTTTTATTTTAGCTGAAGGCAGCGCACACACAGGCGTAAAAATTGTCCCGACTGCATCAAACCGTACAACTCGCACCACAATGCCTACGAATTTTAAAACGACCAACAATGCCGCTACCTGAGTGGGAAGTTTGGCCCCACCGTACATACATACCTATTTCCCCATGAGCAGTCGGCAAGGACATATTGAAGGTTGGCGCGAACTCGGTGCACGCACGTGGTAACATATGTCACCAAGTTTGCCACAACCTTCGATAGCGAACGCAAGGTTTCAAAGCGATCCGTGCAGACTGTAGGTGACCTCCTCCTCCGAAACAGAAGTGCTCTGCCATCCCCGCCGTCGGGGATGTTTGCGAATGGCCCACTCAGGCGATTTTGAGCCCCGAGCCGCCTGACAGTTTGGCTCGTGTTCCCTTAAAGGCAGGGTTCTCGATAAAATCGGTTGTTCTGCTATCACCAAGGAATGGTAGATCTGGCCATCACAAAAAAGAAAATAAGCAAAAAATTGGAGAAAAAACGCTCAGGAGCAAGTTATGGCTTGGTGTCCTCCCGCCCCCAATTATCGATATTTGTGTAAAAGCTTGTTATGTCAACTTTTATTTTTGCTTCTAAAGTAATTTCTGAGCATTTCTGGAGGCTAATCACCACTTTAACAGCAGAACGAAAGGCGGATAAGCAAGTATTAATGAAAATCTCGTTAATTAGGGGGCCGGCCGCCACCGGTAATTAGCCGTTATACTTTGTTTTTGAGCGTTTTTCCCCCGAATTTCCGAGTTTTTCACTTATTTTCACTTTTGTGATGACCAAATCTACATTCTCATGAAGAGAGCTCAAAAAAAGTTTTCAACGCGAACCCTGCCTTTAATCTCCGGGCCACTGCTGTTGCTGTACGGGCCCCAGCTGTTGCTGTCCGGGCTCCTCCAGTTCGCCCGGACGGCAACAGCAGTAGCTCGGATAGCAACAACAGTGGGGAAACACGAGCCAAACTGTCAGGCGGCCCGGGGCCGCGAATCGCCTGAGCAATAGGTGAATCAAACACGTTACCGACGTTGGAATGCCACAACACCCTTGTCTGGAGGAGGGAAAATACAAGGAGCAAGGAAATACTGGTGGAGTCAATTTCGCTACTCCTCTAGCGGCATTGTGAGTCCTTTTTGACGCTTAAAAATGTGTAGTCATTGTGGTGTGAGGCCTACGGTTCAAATTATGTTGTTATCTCAGCCAAGTTTTAGAACGTGGATGCTGCCTATGAAAGGATCCTAACCTTACTTTTGTTTTGTGAAACCAGGATTTGTTCTTATCGTGAAGACTTTCTTTAGAGGCAGCGTTCATGATGATCATCACCAGTGACTTTCCACAGCCAAATGATAGGCGCTCGGCTCATAGTGTCGAAAGAATGGCAGAAAACGGGCCAGGAATGGCGCAGGAACGGCTGCAAACAATCGTTCTGAAGACTAACAAACGTCTCATGGCCACTTTGCGCCCCCTCGACGTGAGCAATTGAAAGCACGAAAAAATGATAACTGCAAATCACGGAAGTACTGCTAAGTTAGCTATAACGCTTGATTTCACTGGCACTTATCATTTCTTCATCGCGGTAAAATCTTCCGCAGACAGTTTAGAAATTGAAAGTGAAATCTATCGTGAACACTGCCATTGAAATTCATAGGCTTATCCAATAAATGTTTATGGACAACACATACGATGAAAAAACACGAATATTATTTTGGTTGTGACCCCAGCAACATTTATATCCACAAATGGGCATTATTAGATAAAATCTTACAGATTGTTCTCAACGGATGTTTCAGGAAAGTGTGATCTGTCATCTCCACCAGTGTCGTGGCTGGTGACCAGAGGAATTGGAATATCTCGATGGGCTACCGCTGGGGTGTCGTCGGATGGGAACCAATTTTGTGTAACTGTAGGTTCAGAAAAGTTTTCTAAATTCCAGGGTGACTCTCTACAGCAGTTTTTCTCTTTAGGGAGACTCTGAAACACTGGTTGAAGTCGATTATCATGTAGATCTTGGAGACGAAACTCAGTCAAAGCCTGAGCTTTTCTCACGCAACAAACAGGAACTTTGGGATAACCGTAAGTGGATTGTAAGATTTGTTTGTCTCTTAGCATTTCATTAACTCAGCCTCAGTTTAGCTGAAAACATGTGCGTTATGGACGATCCACAGATCCATGTTTGTGTGCCCTTCTGTTCAGAAGGCTGGCAGCCTACGGTGAGCAGAGTAGAAGTTGTTGTTGCTGCCAGAGATTACGTAGACTTTCAGGGAGTTCGAGCCGTAAGATCATCATTCACTTTCCAGGTTATAGAAGCTGCCTTGTCATCGGGGACTCCCAGCATTGTCGCCAACTCCATAGAGAAGTCTCTTAACCTCAGTAATTGGGCGATTACCGTTTTGCAAGTGAGATGGCCACACCTCTCACTCTCCTTGCCAAGTGACGAAAACAACAAATTTATCACCTTTCCAGGTCGACTTCAACAATCCAGCAGCACATCTGAATGCGAGCATGTTTGCCGATCCAAACGTCTGGTGCAGTGTCTACATTGGAATTGACCCTCGCCTCGGCTTCCCTTATCTCTACGAAATTCAACTGGCCAAGGTTATCCAGCAATAGAGAATTACCTTGCTTGCTTATCACTGCGCAGAATAAACCTTGGGAGTGGTTTTCACGCTTTCATCAATCAGGAGTGGCAGAGAAAATGGAAAAATTTTTTATGTCAACTCATTTTTTGTTTATCTTGGCTGGAAGACTGCTGATTTTCTATACAATTTCTTTCTTTTTTCAAATACAATACTGATGCTGTATTGTTGCTAAAACATTTTCATAAAACACAAAAACGATTGGAGGTCCGAAGGTATCGGAGAGGCCGTGGCGACGTGTGCACTCACGGGCGCTATCCGGCCACTGTGTCGCGCGAGGGTTTTTGCCTGCTCCCTTTCGGGCCTGAGCCGTGCACCCTTCCTTGACCGCCCGGGTCACACCGTCCTCCGACAGCACGACCCTGGCGACGCAACGCTTGGCGCGGACGCCCGGTCGTCATACGACCCGACCGCCACGGGACTCCTCTCCTCACTCCATCCACACCAATCTACTGCCTAGAAGCTGGCTCACAGGCGCCCGCCGCGACGCCCAGTGGCCGATAGCGATTTGAAGGAGTATTCATAGCCGGTGGTCGCGAGAGAGTGTGGGTGATTAGGATGCAGCGGGGACTGAATAGGCTGGAGAGACTGCGGCAATGCGGAGGGCGTGGAAAGCAGCGCATATGAGATAGAACGAGTTCTGAGGAGAGATGTGACGGGCAGTCGTGTAAAAGAGAGCTTCGATTGTGGAGGGCAGTAGACTGCCTTTTTGAACTTGCTACAACCTGTCAACCTACACCATATAATAGAGCTGAAGCCACTTTGGTGGGATTGGAACACCATAACTAAATGACCGTAGAAAGTAATCACTGTGTCATAATTCCTCTTTTAATGTCCTTCTACTTATCGCTTTACGGACATATAAGCATTAGGTTAGCCCATAAGACATGTCGCCTTTTTAATCTGAGTTTTTAGCAAAAACAAAACTTAGTGTTCTGGCTATGCAATTATTGTCGTTCAATAGAGAATATTGAGTTCTAGCTCTTAGAAAAGCTGCCCAGTACCTGGTTTTGTATCTTGAAGAAATATTTGGCGTAGTGTGGTTCACCTGGAGGGTGGAACAAAGTTCTAGCATTCTTCTATGCGTAGAATAAGAATAGTTTTTTTCACACATTTTGACTTACTTGACTTAATCGGTTGGCCTGACGTGGTCATTCCGCATCTTCACCGAGGTGTGCCGTCCTAGTAGTCAGCCATGTCCATTTTTCACGGTCTTCAGCCACAATTTGAACACATTCTATCCAGCTGTCACTATTCCATTTCCTGCGAAACGAAACGTCGCGCCTGAACTGTCTTTCGATGCTGAGTGACTTCAAATCCTCTTTAACAACTTCCGTCCAGAACTTTCAACAACGCCCAGGTGGCCGTTTCCAGACAGGATTTGGAAGCATTTTTAAAGCGTGTTGTACGAGACGATCCGGCGTTCTTCTTAGTATATGCCCGAGAAGTCGAATTCGACTTTCCGTTGCTGCTTGAGATGGCGCTAGGAGATGCTGGCACCTCCCTCGTGTCAAGCGTTGATGCACTGCGTCGATTTCCTTGTAAAGGTCTTCGTTATGGCATACACGCGGACAGAAATATTCTAGCAAACGTCTAAACAGTTTCCTCTCCGTGCAATCCAACCTTTCCATCTGCGTCTTCGGTGCTGCCCACGTCTTCGATCCGTACATCATGATAGGGCGAATAGCGGATAGGTAGACGCGCAACTTGACTTCCTTCGCGATGGTGGTAGACCACAAACACTTGGTTAGAGAATTAAATGCAGACGTAGCTTTCGCACATCGTTGTCGAATATCCGCTGCATAACTACCATCGTTCTTCAGCAAACAGCCCAAATAATAGAAATCGTCCACCAGTTCGATACGTTGTCCGTCCACACAAACTCCCGTTGAAGGCCTCTGAGAGATCCACATCTGCTTGCATTTGTCGGGACGAAGACGAAGTCCATAGGCTGCGGCATACTTCGAAACGAGGTTCACAATCCTTTGCAGTTTTGCGCTGTTTTCAGCGAATAACGCGATGTCGTCGGCGTACTCCAGGTCGACAAGGGAGCGTCCCGATGGTGATAGGATCACATCCGCAGGAAACTGTTCTGCAACTCTACGCATGATGTCATCAACGGCGAAGTTGAAAAGAAAAGGTCCTGCAACGGCTCCTTGCCTTACTCCTGTTTTCACCTCGAAAGCTGACGTAAATCCGACAGGTGTATGAACTGCTGCTGTTGTTCCTTTGTTCATGTCCTCGATTAACCGAACATACTTTCCGGGACTCCATCTGCTCGCAGAGCATTGAGCAATCGATCACGATGAGGAGAGTCGAACGCGGCTTCAAAGTCCAAAAAAGCAAGCTGTAATGGCTTCGAATACCGCTGCCACGATTCAATTACTCTTCTCACGACGAACACTTGGTCGATGGTCGATCTTCCAGGTCGAAAACCGGCTTGCTCATCTCTGGTCGTTCTTTCACGATGTTTGATAAGTCGCTCGAGAATGATACGTTCTAGAACCTTGTACATGACACGAAGTAGATAGATTCCTCTGCAGTTCTTAGGATCCGTGACGGATAGCTTCTTGTGAAGAGGTACGATGATCGCATGTCTCCACGAATCGGGTATCCTTTCGCTCATCAATATAGCACGGATGGTGTTGGTCATTTCGCGAATCCCAGACGGAGGAAGAGCTTTCAGCATTTCAGCAGTGATGTTGTCATCTCCACCAGCCTTTCCATTCTTCATTTTCTGGACACAATCCAAAACTTCAGACTCAGTCGGCGGTTCCTCACTGACATCGTAATGTGCTCTTTGAACATGCGGGAGCTCAGGTACTGATGGCGCTGGACGATTCAGTAGTGAACTGAAGTAATCCTTCCATATTGGCAGCGTCGCATCACCAACTGCAACTCCATTGGTAGTGTTCAAGACAGGAGAACATCTCTTCATCTACCCGCTATACTGTCGCAGCAACGTGTAGGCTTTCCTCGGATTCTTCTCCTCCCAAACCTTCTCGAACTCCTTAGCTCTACACGCCCACTCTCGCGCTCGGTCACTTTGAAGCTGCCGACGCAACTTCCTCCTCAGACGCTTCTCCTCCACGAAGTTTCCTGCAGTTCGGAGAGCACATACTCTGTTGTAGGTAGATGTTGTTTCTTCTGAGACGTAAGCGAACTTCTTCTTAGGCTGTACAACCGGGTGCGCCTCTTTCGAAGCGTCCTGGATGCACTTGACAAAAGAATCCGAGTCGCAAAGTTTCTTCTTAGTTCGTACTCCGATGTGAATAGGAACGCGTTGTCGAAAATTCCTTCTGCACTCTTCATCTCTGAGACTTGTCATGTCAATCCTCTGGAGAGGCTGAGCTCCTCGCTTCCTCTAATGAATCCTCGCAGTGAAGTTCAACAGAACAGGACGGTGATCCGAATCGAATGCGACATCCCACACAGCTCTAGATCTTCGAATGTCCGATACTGGAATATTCCTCGTCAGGACATAGTCAAGCTGTAGTTTCAAATTTGTCATCTTCCGCTTCCGCTGCTTTCACACATGTTCAAGACATATGTGGTAGAGAAAAGTGAAACTCATATTGCAATTACATTCTTTTACTTATTGAGCGTATTGCTTGAAGGCAGTGTTTACGAAAAAACCGTGTTATAGTTTTCGATGTTTTTGGGTAGGTAGGTTCACTAAGATGGGGTTAATAGCGCAAAGTTCGCACAGAAAATTCAAATACCAGAGAAAAAACTGTTTAAAGAAAACCCTAAAAAAAATGATTATTCCTTTTTGTTTAATTCGGGACTACGGACAATGCATATGACCTGACGTCGGGGAAATGGTTTCGCTGTGATATTAAAACCTTTCGCGACGAAAAATATTTGAAAATTCAGTGCCTGTTCCTACAGTCAAACGAACGCAGGGCAACTGTTATAGGACGTGTGCGGGGTGACCCAATGGATTGGCCGGCCCATGAGATTTTCACCCATTTCCCGAACGATTTTCGTCGCACTTCCAATCTTAATTTTCTTAGAGGCAGTGTTCACGATGATTTTTGCCCCCGAATTTTTCACATGAAACAATGCGTTGGCCTCCAAGGGTTACCAAAATTACAAAGAAGCGGCGTGAAACGCATAAAACGTCGTATGTCAGTGACATCATTCTATAACATGGACTAGTTGTCCGAATGGATGATCATGTTCATGGTGGTTGTCACCAGTGGAAAATCGAGTCAACCGGAAATAGAAGAATAATTTATGCAATGCAGGAATAGTTAGGGCCCTAAGGAAAAAACAGAGCAATAGAGAGTAGAGAATTGCAAAGGTCGGGCCCACAAAAGATTTCGTTGTCAGAACAAACACTTCCTGTAATACTTAAGAGGCGGGGTGATATCTACCCGGGGGCCACTCAAAAGCAGTGTTCGCGATGATTCTCGTTACCGAGTTTTCCACTCAAAACAAAGCGCTGCCCACCGAGTGTTACAGAAATTACGAACAAACGGCGAGAAACGCACTAAAACGTCATATTTCAGTGACATTAATCTCTGGCATGTACTAGTTGTCCAGTTGTGTGAACAGGTTCACGGTGGTTGTCACCGGTGAAAAATGGGATCAGTCTAAAATGGAAGAATAAAAAGTCCGATTCTTGCAGCGTCGCCGCATTCTTACACCAGCCGTGGCAGCCGCTGCTCCAGCTTCCTAGTCGAGGCAGTCAGAGGCAGTGCCCCTAACTGCCCTTGCTCCTGCCCTGGCAGCTTAGCATGCCGATTTCGCTACCCTGCGTGCCCCGTGCCTGCCCAAACCCCGACATTCGCGTTGATGCATCCGGCCCATGAGCGTCAAGTAGCTGAAGAGTGCCAGAGCTGGGCGCAGTGTTGTGTAAGGGGAAAAATGCATCGTCCGAAAAGCGTTCGATGCAGGTTCTGATCCTGCCTGTGCCCAAGAGTTTTGCGTACAACTCAGCATCCTTCTGATAAATTTTATATGGTTAGTTAGGTACCTGATACTCTTCTCATGGTCTGTTTCTACAGGGCGACCGAAGTAGGCTAGCGTGACAGGCTTTGAAGGCAGTGTTCACGGAGGAAAAAATGCCCATTCCCTGGCAAGACGTAAGCTTTGGGTCTCTCCAAGAAGAGAAAAAACGGAAGCACGACCAAAAACGGCTATGAAGTGGGTTAAGTGGGTTAAAATCTCGTGGATTAGCCAACCCATTAGATCACTCCGCCCATGTCATATAACGGCTATCCTGCGTTGGTTTCACCAGATGAACAGGCACCGAGTTTTTGAATATTCTTTATGGCAATAGGTTCAAGCATCCCAGCAAATGCATTTGCCCATTTTGTATTCAAGAAGTTTTCGATACAAGAAACGGAAAAGAAAGTTTTTATGCCAGGATGCTGAATTTTAGAAATCACCTTGATTAGAATGACCATAAATAGACAGTTGTGACCAGTTCTTCACACTTTGCTCAATAAATCCCGTCATTTGGAGACATTGTTCAGAATGGATTTTGTTTTCCTGTTTTAAATTTACGTTGAATGCTCCTGTACCCTATATAACACATGCCTCGATGAATCGATGTGTTGAACCATGATCTCTCGATCAAATAAAGTTCATCTTTCTTTCAGGTGATTTGCAAGGAAGAAAAGGTTAACCGTTATGTGTAGAGAAGATATTCTTCACGTAAAAGTATAACATATTTAATCAAATCCCCGCATTTCTACGATATCATTTGTTGATCAGTTATTCATACGAGGGTCAACAGCCAATTGTGCCAGATGACTGATGAAGGGCCGGCTTCTTGTGACGGAGTTTGAGGCATTCGGTCTCAGATCTCTTTACAACGAAGCGTTGATGACCCATAAACTTTCACTCCTACAGAAAGTAAGCCGGGTTTGCGACTGCACCACGTGATTGAAGCAGATCACAAGTGAACTTTCCTAGTCTTGCCAACGACTTTTTGTTTTTTCTTGTAATGTTTTATGGCCTATTGGACTGAACTACATATGAACGAAGATTTCCAAACAATAAAGGAAAAGTCGTCGGCGAGACTAGGAAAACTCACTAATGATCTGCTTCAACCGCGCCGCGTGGTCACCCGCCCGGCTTATTCTCTGGAGAATAGGCTATACACTCTCAGACGGGTCCAAACAACTTATCAGAATTGAAAACAGTAAGTGGCTGTAAGCGGGTACTATGCCTTTAGTATACATATGTACCACCCCATCGTTGATCAGATGGGTACCACACCCTCCAAGTAGAATCAAAGCTCTCATAAATCGAACTGCTGGATTATATTGAGAAAGCATTGAAATTGTGAGGGACCCAGCGGGATAATTTTAAAAATATTTGGAAAAAGGTCTGACTGTGAGCGGGCTGCGCGTAATTTTAAAAGAAAACCGTTTAAAGGCAGTGTTCACGATAAAAAATGTGTCTCAATTTTCACTGGGAATGGGTAGTGGAGGGGCACACTGTAACTTTGACATCGAAAGAACGCATGAAAACGAGCTAGGAAAAGCTCCAGAAGAGCCCGAAGTTGCTACTTCGAGCGCAAGGCAAACCCCAAAAGCGCAACACACGCCCCTCGACGTGAACAAATGAATGCTTGACATCGGGAGATGAGCGATGATTTCCAATCTTTAGCCCCATTCTTCCCTTCGTTCTCAACTTCTCTCTTTGCTCAGGTCACCTCGCATACATCGGCTGCAAAAGACCCAAGTTGCAAGCCTCGGACAACTCGTCCACCATGTTTCCTTAGTTCAGTTTTGAGGGACCATAACTCCGTTCCCAGAAGGTCTTGTACGATTTCAGAGACATCATTGGAATCAGAGTGGGGCCGTTTTCAAGATAGGCGGGAAAACAGAAAAACGATTTCTATCGTGAACACTGCCTTTAAAGGCAGTGGTCGCGATCAAATATGCTTGTCTTCTTTTCCTCTCTTAACCCTATTCTGGGTTTTGAGTAGTAGGACCCATATAAAAAAATAGCGGAAAATCACTGTTTTGGGTCAAATTTGAAGCCTAACTTTCTTGTCTTTTGATGGTGGACGAACCCAATGCACATCATCAGCACCGATGATCTCTAATAACAAGAACATCAGCTAGCTTGAAATTGAATTTCCATCACTGAACATTGGCTCATCTAGTCAACAACATTGATTGAAGTGCTTGCTTTCATTGTTAAAATGTTTTTAGTAGGTAAATTTGCACTTATTTCTTCCTCTAAATGCCGATAATTTTCGACTGCTCGGCAAGAGACAGCGATCTTTTTGAGCGGCGCTGTGCACGTGTGCACGAACTGGCTTGTTTGGGCCATAGAAACTCTAATTCTAGCCCGTTTTTCACCGCGCTACCTTGATAGTTCTTCAGCAGTTTTCGATCTAAGTTGATTTTTGCAGTTTTTTCCGATAGCGTTTCGCATCGTGACCACTGCCTTCATATTGTACCCGGGGGCCAAACGATCGAATCTGCGTTTAATTTCAAAATCGAAGATCATCGTGAACACTGCCTTCAGAGCCAGTGTTCACGATGATATATGATTGTCGGGTCTCTCATAGTAAAGTCCTCCTTTGGTTTATTGTAGTACGACCTCTTCGAAAAAAAAACACAGAAAAAGCCCTATTCGAAGTGAAATTAGCCTACCTAAATTGAAATTTTTTCGCTGGTGCACGACTCTGGTGCTGATTTTTAGTATCAGGGGCCATCAACTGACTCGAAACTGATATTTAATAATTGACTTCTGGACTTGGCCTTTCCGAACTAGCCGACTTGGCCTTTCTTGAGCTCCATTGCTTACATTTACATCGTTGAGATTAACACGTTTGTATTTGATTCTGTGAAAAATTGTTTCTGAATGGTCTAAAACTACTTTGTTAGTTGCTACGCACGTCACAGAATTTTGACTAGGCATAGCATGAAACTCGAATTTCTATGGGCGGCGTTGTGCACCTATGCATGGATTGGCATCTTTAGGCCTTTATAGCTTTATTTTCAGCGCGTATCCCGCCGCACAACCTTTGGAGTTCTTCAGCTGTTTTCGAACAGAACAGATTTGCGTAGTTTGCTTATCGTGAAATCTGCCTTTAAAATAACGACTTTTGGAGTGCATGCAAATACTCATACTTTCAATTAACATGTATGAAACTTTGCATACTGCATCCTTGTTATCCCTTATATTTGAAGGTACTGTTCACGATAATGACCAAGAAATCGGAAAGATTGCGCCAGAGGTGAAAAGCTGTTCTCTCACCCCATCTCTTTGCTATCAGAGCCTCTGAGTCAGAGGAACTGTTTGTTGTAGCAGCGAAATCATTTGTGAACCCGTCCTCTGAACTTCTCTACTCTCTATCGCTCCGTCGTTTCCTTTGAACAGCTTTTCATGCACCCCTGTCGCGTTATTTCTGACTGATTCATCATTTAGGCTCTACCCGGGGACCAAGTAATCGTTCTAGCAAATAATCCCGAAATTGAAGATTATCGCGAAGACTGCCTTTAAATTCAATCTTTTGTGAACCCTTCCCGTGAACTTCTTTACTCTCTGTTGCTCCGTCTTTTCCTTTCGACCCCAACTAATACAGTTTTGCTTGATGTCTTCTAAGTTTGATAGAGCCCATTATTAACCGGTCACAGTTCATCCTACCGGACTAGTCTAGTCCAGAAAGTCACTTTGCTCGAACTAGGCGCCTTACTAGGGACTCTTTTACCGGCACCGCGACGTTTTGGAAAACTATGTGTCGCTGCTGTAGGTCTTTGAGAGTACATAAATGACCCGTGCTTCAAAATTCCCTATATGCCTCCGAGGATTCCAAAAAAGGGCATTGCTCATTGCTTCACAAAAAGATAAAGGTACAACAGGGAATTTTCGGGGAGTTCAGAGAAAAATTTTCGGGTTTGGCTCAAAACTTTTAACTGGGGTTATCAAGGGCACTGAACGCGAATCTGGGGTCTATTCGTCGCCAGACTTAGGGTAACTGTAGGTTACGGTTGTCATAATGCCTTTTAAGAGTTACTTACAGTCCGTAAAACCGCGAAATTCTCCTGGTTTCTACGCGTACTGGTGCGCAGCGGAGGTTAGAGGCAGCGGGAGAGCGCATGACAGACGGAGGGAGCAGCATCGCGCCGATGGCGCAATGAATTGTGAGAGTTAAGATGTTCCCAGGGTATACTTTAATAGTTCGAAAATCGGAAAATGAACCTAGATTTTGTGTTCAGCGTCCCAATTAACACCCACAAATAATTTTCGAGTCAAATCCGATTGATATTGAATTGATAAGTCGACTACAGATTTGTGTTAAGCAGCCCGAATAACCCCTATGCAGAAGTTTTGAGACGATTTCATCGTAGCACTCGCGAAGTCGATAAAAGTCGCGTTTAGCCAGCGAATTCCCCCCTCATTTTCAAGCTTGCGACCGAATAAGGCGGAAACTTTTTTATTTTGGCAAACGGGCCTCAGCATCGTAATCAGCACGCAAAACAATCCCTAGAAAAAAGCTTTAGGTTCACTTCGAGACAAATGTTTTGAACACCCTCAAATTTGCCATTCGTGTACTCCCTTTCTCTTCGCAATGCTATGAAAATGAACACTTTTGGAAATCCTGTATGCCTCTGAGGCTTTTTGGGGATTTGGAGAACGGACTATCAATGCTGTGTCCCATACCTACAACTACCGAAACACAGTTTTGTAAAAGCTCTCGGCAAAGTGACAGGACGCCATAGTTAGTTTTAGTATCACATGGCGGCCAACATATTGTTTTGAAGGCAGCGTTCACGATAAAAAAACCGTTCAACAGTTTTAGATGTTTTTTGGTAGTACTCTGGTTCATTTCAAGTGAACGCCTGATCTCGATTATGACAGCGCGGAGTGGTGGCTTTTTCGTCAGAACCTCCTTATTACCAGTTATCTCTCACCGGGGCTCACAGATCCGCTACTGGGCCCGTATGCGTGAACTACTTACCCGCAAGGTAAGGGTAAATGTTACTCGGACTCTCTGCATTTCCTGTGCTCTATGCGTCTGTCTCGCCTCTCCGCGGAGAAGCGAGACAGACGCATAGAGCACAGGAAATGCAGAGGGCCCGAGTAACATTTACCCTTACCTCGCGGGTAAGCCGTTCATGCATACGGGCCCTAGTGATAATCGAAATCGACAGGTCTTTAGAGTTTTTCGAGAGTCTAACCATTGAGAAGAAGTTAATAGGAAGAAGTCACTACAGAACAACCAAATACCAAAGAAAAACTGTTTAAGGAAATAGCTGAAGAAAATAAATATGAATGTTTGTGTACTTCTCCGACGTCAGGTTCGATGTGTTGTACGCAGTCTCCCTGCTTAGAGTCTCCCTGCTCTGCCCTGCATAGAACCTGACGTCGGGGAAACGGTTTCGCGCTTCAAAAATTCTCAGGTAAGTGGATTTGGTTTCTGTTTCCTGCACCAAAAATGAAAAAAAAAACAAGAGGGGTCAATGTATACGCTTGGATGTTAGAACATTTAGCGATAAAGAATATTCGAAATTTCGGTGCCTGTTCCTACGGTGAAACCAATTCAGGACGTCTGTTACAGGACGTGGGCGGAGTGACCCGATGGGCCGCGGTATTCTGACCGAATTCCTGCCCGTTTTTCGCTCTTCTTTGTTCATAGGTTTGCTTAGATAGGCCTAAAGCTCACGTTTTAGCTGAAAACGGGCCTCTTTTTCATCGCGAACTCTGCCTGTTGGAGGGATACTCGACATCGAAGTTCATCGTTCCCGTGCAAAACTGTACTCTGTGGGTGATGGTTTTGAGGTATCAGAACTCAGAAGGTGCGGGAAAACTACCGGAAGGGTGAAGGGCCATCATTGGACGGGACTACGTTTATGAATTTGTCATTTTGCCTTTAACACTGCCAAATCATTACCGGTGTCTTCCAGTAGCAGCCCTTTCTGTTATTGCCTGCCGTTCGCTAGCATTCATCGAACACTTGACTCTTCAAAAGTGTTTTCCATTTGTTTGTGATTTATTCATTTCAGTGCTAATTATGAGTCGTCTTGCGTTCTGCTTTGCGTTTCTCGTGTGTTTCGACGTCGCCGTTGGAGGACGTCCGCCTTCCTACATCCAGAATAGCTGGGTGTGCACCAATGTTGGCAACGTTGTTGTGGCCCCCATAGTCAGAAGCCTCTGTAATACTGGCTGTGTCTTATATGTGAGCGTCCATAACAAACGATCAATGCGTACTTTTTCTTCGATACAAATTGATCAATCCATTTTCTAGCAATGTGATTCCGGCACATGCATCAAGCAGAATGGTGAGAACAGATGTCGCTGTGATGGATGCCGTGCAGATCCTAACGAACCCGAACGACTCTAAAGTACTCTTCTGTCATTTACACAAAATAAACATTGAATTTCCGCTCAACTTGGGAGCGTTAAGGATACAGCGACTAGAAGAAGTATTCGCCTTTCAGAAATTTTTGCTCCCGACACCGCGAGTATGCAGATAGCGTCTTATCGTGACATTCCTCAGTGAAAAACTAAAGGGTTCCAGGAACGTAAAGCCAATCACTGAATTGGCAGAAATTTATCTGCTCCAAAACCGTCCCACGCTGATTCCAATTACGTCTCTGCAAGCGTAGACGACCCCCTAGAAACGGAGTTATTGCCCCCCCCCCCAAAAAAAAATAAACTGCGGGAGCATTGTGGACGAGTTGTTCGAGGCTTTTAACTTCCGTCATTTGCAACCGATGTATGCGAGCCAACCTGAATAAAGAGAGAGGCTGAGAATCAATGCAAGAACGGGGCTATTTATCGAAAACCATCGCTCATTTCGCCACTTTTGAGCTCGAAAGATTGCAAAAGGGGCGTGCCAAAGTGGAATCCTGGGGCCGGATGCATCATTGGGCCGGGTTTGGGTAGGGGCAGGGCAGTCTGCGCCCTTGAAGAACTGTGTAAATCAACAAATCAATCGTGCCTCCCTTGCCCCAGCTCAGATGCTGGGGCAGCTAGAGCAGCGAAAAACACAGCTGGGGCACTATTGATTAGATGATCTCTTGCCCTTGCACTGCGATCTTCAATGATGCCGACTGCCCTGCCCCTACCCCAACCCGGCGCGTTGATGCATCCGGCCCCTGATGTGCGCGCCCCAGGGTGGCTTCCTTCAAAATCTCTTTTAAAGAATTGAGAGTTCGCACTTGGCAAGTGCTATATAGGGTGTGCCTACTTCTCGGTTATGTGGTAATCTCAGATTTCGCCCTTGAGCTTGGACTGTGCCTTTCACGTGACATGGCTCCGGCAACATAATGTATTCCTCCGGAGCAAAGTGGCGTTGTGAAAAGCGCGAACTTATTTCGAAACGAAAGACAAAGGTTCAATCCCAGCAATGCAAGTTTTGCAGCATGTTCAATGAACAGCATCGGAGAAAAACACAACACAACTTCAAAACCCCGTTGAGTTAACTGTCTCTTCGAATTGAAAGCGATTGTGATGAGTCCGAACAATAGGGAAGCGATTAGCAGTTCATTGAAAAGACAAAACAAACACACAACACATCAGCGTGCACTGCGACGCATAAGTATAGAAACAACTGCGGAATATACGACAAATTGACACAAATACACTCGTAAGGCCTTTACTGGAAGGCTAACGCCTTCAAAAGCGTAACAAATGACCCAAAAAGACCGTAATCGAGCATAGAATAGCTGTATTGAAGGGCGGAGTCCGGATCGGTGTGCGGAGAAAGGATGATTTGGTGACTTAGCGCGGCTGAGATTCGGTCGTTAGAACTCATTTTTAACGCTCCAAACATCGTGGGCGTTCTACTAAAGCCCGTACGATCCCACTAACGTAAGTATGCTTTGCGAGCGTGTATGCTGCCTTTGAGCCAGCTCAGCGCTTTATGAGAGGTCGAGATTATATGGATCTTCCTGATTTGAACTCATTCTTGTAAGACTGTGAAAATTGCAAAAAAAAATTGAAATCGAATGGATTGGCGTTAGCCGCCTAGGTTCACGCTAGGCGGCTAACGCCAATGCATTCAATTTCACTTTCGTAATGGTTGCCCTGCATTCTAGGGATGGAAGTGTAAATTTCATCATAAGAAAAGATGATTTACTTTAACCGAAAATGTAAGCACATGTAGGAATTGCAGATTCACTTGGATCAGAAGAAACGGCCACAAAAAAGTTTTCTTCTGAGCTGGGATTCATGAACGCACTGGGTCCCGGCAGGATTTGGTTCGGTTAGCCGCCCCAGCTGGGACCAAACCGAACCAAACCACCACCTCGGAGGTGTGGTTACATGGGACCCGTGCGTAGCCCAGTCCTGACCAAACCTAGCGATGATGAATAGCTGGTTTGCGAACGTTTCCAACCAAACCCTGCTGGGATCCCCGGTTCAGCGTTCATGAATCCCAGCCCTGGTGTTTCATAGAGCTGTCTCGGTAATGCTTTACGGAATTCTAACGTATTGTCAACTATGTAATTCATGCCATGCAGCTGAATGCTGTGGTGATAGGGCTTCATCCCATTGATACTTCGCAAACCATAGTTCATGTTGAAAGCACTTCGCTGGGGTCAAAAGAGGAACTTGACGACCCAGAAGGCCGTATATACCTGCAATTTGATGAGCTACTGTGAGATACTGTCGTACGATTTGGAGTAGTTGATCGTTCTTTATGGCAAACGTCTGGGCGCAATCGTTTTGTCAGAGACGAAAAAATCGAAAAAAAAGTGTTTACCCAGTCACACGTCCCCTAAGCTCCATTTTTTCGAGAACCTGTCCTCAGAAAAAGCGTGAGCCACAAAGAACGGTTGAAAAACTTAGATTCGAGTACAACATTATCACACAAAGATTCGAGTATAACATTATCACACAACTTTTAGTATTATAGACTAGCACTTTAAGTACTTTCATGCCGAGGTTCACTAAGAGTCGCACATAGAGAGTGGAGAAACAATTCTTTCGATGGCTACAATCAAGATGTTATCAAACCAATCCTAGGCTAATTCTGCCCTTGGGGTTGATCAGAGTCAAGCAGACGTTGGCTCGCGGACCAACATGGGATCGGAGGGGGGTCATTATTTTTTTGGGTAATCCCGAAAATTTTAGTGGGAGGTCGTTATTTTTTCCGCTTAGAAATGAATTTTCGGGCTGAAATAATCTGCTCAATTGATCACTTGCTAAGAAATTTTAGCTGCATCTCTGGAATATGGCGAAGTTTTTGTATTGCGGGTTGTGTGTTGCGTTTTTATACCATTTCATATATCAGATATGAGACAGAATCGGATACCTAGATTGAAAGCACCAACCATGCAAAAATTCGATTTCCTTCTGTTCCGAATCATGAGAATGGCAAGTTTTTTTGCGTGCGGGCGGGCTTTTGAAGTGCTTTTCAGCTACACAATTGACTGAAGTTTTTCTGCGCAGCGCATGGACCCCTCGCTACACATTGGCTCTGGAATGGTAAGACCTCGAAAACTAAAAAAATACACTAAAATGAAAGGAGTCGCGAAACTACCCAATGACAGCCTAAGAGTCAGTAATATCTACCGCTTTTTTCACATTTGCGAGGGGGCCGTTTTTCGTTCTTCTCAGGGGGTAGTCGTTGTTCCAGACCACCCGGACCAACGCAGCGCCTGACCCTGGGGTTGATCAGTTTTGGCACTGGTCTAGAGAACTTACCGTGAAGCCGCACTTACGCGGCGTTTCAGGTTGCGTGCTGTCTGGTTGGGGTCATTATATTAAGCATAGCGAAGTCATGTCAGTAGAATTAGTAGATACTGAAGACCATGATAATGCTGTACCACATAATCACAACAGTAAAGAGCTGAATATGCACAATCGTTGCGTAATCCTTGCATTTAGCGCTATATTAAAGATACATTGTCAAAGTAGTGTCAGCGCTATATTGTCAAAGTCGTTATTCCCTAGTCGTAAATACGCACACCCAGGCCGCCGGACATTCGCTTTCGGAGAAATTTTCAACGTGTGTCCAAGGCAGTGGAGTTATTTCATCTCGCGCCTGATACAGAATGCATTGAAGTCCACGATTAAAACTCTGTGGTCACGTTCACAGCAGCCTAAATGTTGCATACCCCGCATCTGTGTCGACAATCTATGTGGATTCTCCACTCCGCCACAGACCCCAAAACGTTTACACTTCTGTTATCTATGGGTCTGATACAGGATTCAGAGGCATGGGGAAGAGAAGCGGCGAACTTGCCGCGCTGAATGCCCTACCCCAACTCATGTGATACATAGAGAGCCTTCCTATTTCATAGCAAGTAAACAGCTGCATCAGAGCTAATATTGGCGAAAACAAATCTGATTGTGGGCATATTTTTATTCTTGGTTTACATTGTCAAATCGTTAAGGGCAACTGCCCTTTCGCTTCAATGCAGGAACTATTTTCGGGACTATTGTTTAGAACCACAATATAAGGAGGACCCCAGATCGCCATCATCATGCTCAATCAATGCTTCCACAATGTTCCTCCAGCCTTATGCTCCTATCATTACACTCTCCTTATGTTCAATCCTGAGGCGGCCCTGTTCCATTACTCTAGTGGGCTAAAGATGAGGCCGTATAATTCCACCGCAGAGACATTGTAGCTCGCCACTTTGATCATACGTGTAGGAGCTAGAGGGATATCGGCTTCTAAACTCGGAATAATCATCATAAGGTTAAAATCAGAAACCATGATAGGCTATTCACCGAGAATGGACGGGAGAGAACTGCGAAGACGGCCAGCCTCAAAGAACTTGGTGATAGTCTGTAGGCGACAAGACACGAAGGTAAAAGTAACGGAGCAAAAGGCACTATTTGACGTCACCAAGATAGGGTGGCGTGCCCCTTGCAAGAAAACCATCTTAAGGTAGTTCGAAGTGAGCGAAATGAAGTACTTCAAGAGGATACATTCTCTACTAGCCGCAAACATTTGGAGAGCACCTCTCTCAAATAAATTTTTCTCAAACTTAAAACTTCAAAACTGTAGGTGAGCTAGAGATGTCAGAATTTTTTCTCGATACAACTTCACTATAATGTTTGTTCTCGGCCTTTCGGACAACCATTTTTCTACCGGTAGGTTACGGTAGAAAAATGACATTATATCTACCGCAACGCACCGCAGTCGGCTGGAAACCCGAGTACTATTCTCACATTTGTGTCCTGCTCTCCAAACAGCCCCCTTGGACGAAGTTCTGGTGAACAAGAGAAAATTTTGTTCTTGGAGTCCAGTTGCCGTTCTAAACTTGTGACTTTCTAAGATCTTGGTTGGGCAAGGGACACTGAAAATTTCAACTTTTAGTAGTCAGGACATCCTTACAAGGTACCTGATTTCGTTTACATTAGAATACGCTAGAATATCAGTCATCAGCGGCAGTATCATTTAATGGCGGCCCTCGTTCTTCCCCGTTCCTCCCCTCCTTGAAAATAAGCAGCATCATCTTCCACGCACAGATTTTGAAAGGATCAATTTTCGAAGAGAGAATTATCTAAATTTCTCAGAATCGCCGCACTCACTCGAGTAGTTAATCTCTAACTTGGTTAAGCAAATAATTGTGTATTAGTATGAATCGCTGCTCACCTGGACTTCTAAGGTGCTCTTTTGAACAATCCGGATTCTCAGAACAGCTCTGAAGTTCTAGAGGTCATAATGCGAACACACGCGCACCAATAAATGGTTCTTCCCACTCGACGTCAGAACTTCGCGCGAGATCGCGATCGCGCCTTGCGCGATATGTGGCTGAGAGCCGCCAATTCAGACGCCTACATCCAACTAAAGTATAGGAATATATCAGCATTTTTAAGTATACAAAACACCCAGTGTGAAAGGCTTCCTTACCTCTTGGCAAAGTGGGTGTAAAACCCCTGGTGTGGCCAGCCTGAGCCCGCCGGATATGATGATGGTGGATATGTGGCCAATAGGATCGCATTGGTTCAGAGAAATATAATTTAGCAATGTAGTTAGCAGTAGGGAGAGTATTCCATGGATGCAAAAGATTTCATTATTGGTTGATATAAATCGGACCACGGCTGGCTGAGGACGGCTCAATTCCCCTTCCGGTGCTATATTACGGGGGCTTCACAGCTTTGAATGTATTCTTGGGAGTGAATTCCATTGTTCATCAGATCATAGTCTTTGCACTGGGTGTCAGCATCGAGGTACCAGAACTAGGAATATGCTAAAAAAACGACGGTATGAGTAAAGCGCCGCTAATAGACTGCTCGAAGGCTGTAATACCACGTGTATGGAAAGGCCCCTAGCTCTCTTACACTGCAAAAATCACCATAGGTGTCCTCCGATACTTGCCCTCTGCTCTTGCCCTTCGCTACTGATGAACAAATGCTACAATATTCTTCGATCGAACAATGTTTAGTTTAAGTGGAATCTGATCTATTTCAGTGACAATGAATTGCCTTGCGTTCTGCTTTGCGTTTCTCGTGTGCTTCGACGTCGCTATTGGAGGACGTCCGCCTTCTTACGTTCAGACTAACTGGGTGTGCGCTAATGTTGGAAACGTTGTTCTTGCGCCCATGATCAGAAGCCTCTGCAATACTGGCTGTGTCTTCGACGTGAGCTACCATATAAAATCATCAACGCATCCTTGTTCTTCAATAGGAATTGATTAATTCATTTTCTAGCAATGCAATTCCGGCACATGCATCAAACACAATGGGGAGAACAGATGCCGTTGCGATGGATGTGTTCCAGATCCTTACACAGGGTGACCACTATGAAGCCCCGTTGGAGTTGACACTCTTCTAACATGCACACAAAATAAATCTTCACATCCCGCATAATTTGGAGGCTTTATGGGTATAGTGGTTGGAAGAAATATTAACCTAACTGCGCTCAGTCGGGATAGCGCAACGCGGCATCAACCTAACTTGAGAGGCAGAAAAATTTGAGCTGCGCTGCGTATTCGTTCCAACTGAGCGCCGCCCGACTTTGTCATTCTGAGCGAGGCGGTATAATACGTTGAAGTGAAAAATCCTAACAAAGTCATGTTACGTAAGTAAAGTAAATTAGCTAGATATGTTACGTACATGATGGATCACTACGCGAACAAGTTTTAAGAACACACAGAAGAGTAGGAAGGAAAGAAAAAAAAGAAGAGACATTGCAGGAGAATTAAGGGAAGACTTAGCAAGTTTTTCGCCACTGACCTGAGAGATATCCGTGACGAGGTTGCCCAGTGTCGATCCCCTCTGTTGGCGAGACTTTTGCCACGACATTTTTGAATTCAACAACTGTACGCGGCACTTTGATGGCAGTATATAACACCAGCCGTCTTAAGTAAGAAGAACAAGCTGTTATATCACCTATCCCTTCAACAACAACATTGAGCTGAGTTGGCCGAGTGGACCAAGGCGGCGACCTACCGTTTGGAGACTCACGTATTCGACTTCCTCTGCTAATGAAACCTTTGGGTTGTAGACGGCCGAGCTGCTGGAAACGAGTGAACTAATGATTTGGTTGTCCCTGAAAACTGTCACTAACAATAAAGATCAAGCCGCCCTTTTGACTACATCGTAGCCGGCGCGGGTTCGTCGGCGGTTAACATAGCAATTACGGGAGTCATTCCAAAAGAACGTTGACAGTGAAGGATCACAACGGTCATAGGGCATATGAACACCAACATATCATACTATTGTTCCCAAAACACTATTCTACGATTCTTTTTGAGTTCAACAACTATACGCGGCATTTTAATACAGTTTATCAACACCAGCCGTCAGAGGGAGGAAAAACAAGTCTACAGAAGGGCAAAACACGGAGCCAAAACATCTGATAAAAACACACTGTTATAGACCTCGTCGATCCTACTGTCCTCCAAGCGGAAAAAAATCAGCACGCAATAGTTGCCGGAGTAGCCGCAATATAGATGAAAATCGATATTTCTGTGCTCGACGTGGGCCTCCACCATGGCAATAGTATTTAAAGGCACAGTCCAAGCTCAGGGACGATATCTGAGTTTTCCACATAATTGTGAAGTAAACCCACCGTCATATAACACCAGCCAAGTGCGAGCTCTCAATTCCTACGAATAAGCGAGATATAGGAAGGAGCCGCGCTGGGGCGCCCACATCAGGAAGCCACTTTGGCACGCCCCTATTTCGCTCTTTCGAGCTCAACAGTGACTAGATGAGCGAAGGATTCCGAACGTTTACTTCGTTCTTCTCTTCATTCTCAGCCTTTCTCTTTGTTCAAGTCGGCTCGCATACATCGGTTGCTAATGACGGAGGTTACAAGCCTCGGACAACTCGCCCACCATGATTCCGCAACTCAATTTTTGAGGGGCCATAACCCTGTTCCCAGGGGGTATTTTACGATTCCAGGGACATGATTGGAATCATCGTGGATCCGTTTTCGAAATAGGTGGAAGGACAGAAAAACGATTCTGAGGTTAGACTGTGTCTCTAAAGACTCTAGCCTGGAGAAGGAGTCCTTGCCAGATAAAGTGTGTCACCAAAGCGCTCCTGGATATGTCAGCTGCAGTGGTGTTGAGCAATCACTGTCACTGAGGTCATTACAAGCGGATCATCCTGTCAACGAAATGACACAGATGTTCTGAAATTTCGTAATCGAAGATGCACTTTTAGGCGATTTAGAATTCACAGGTTTGATCCCACTAAAGCTAAAAAATTTCGCAATTCGGAGAAATAATGGATTGTTGACTGTTTGAGAACAGGATTGTTCACTGTTATATCTCTTGCAATTTATTCCACGAAATTGACTCGTGTTCAATATGCGATATCGAGTGAAGCATAGGATTTTTATGTCCTGAGGGTACATACGTACGATTGCGGGCGCGGAGCCCACATCCAAAATTTCATGGATGCAGCTTTAATACGATCAGCGCTACATGGGGTGGGGTCCATGAAAAAATGTTCAAGTCCGACATTGTTGTGAAATATTTACAAGTATCGTCCATCACTGGATGAGGGATCGCCGCGACGCTGCTTGGCGGGAAAAATTGCGCGCGGGAAAACGAAGGGAGAGTAGCTATTGATCGCGCAATTCTTCCCGCCAAGCAGCTTTGCGGCGATCCCTCATCCAGTGATGGACGATATTTATCGAATTTTTAATTAGGGAGTTTCGCGTTGCTACAACGTGCAGAAAACCTAGTCACGGACCCAAGTAATCAATTTCATTCTTTTAACCGGTTAAACCGGTTAAAAACGGTCTTTGAAGACCCATTTTTAGGTGTGATATAATCGATTGTATCACACCTAAATCCGTACAAATTAGGTGTGACACAATCGATTGTATCACACCTAAAAATGGGCCTTCAAAGGCCGTATTTGACCGGTTAAAAGAACTAAATTAGTTACTTGGGTCAAGGACTAGGTTTTCCGCACGTTGTAGCCACGAGAAACTCCCTAATTAAAAGTTCGATCAATACTTGTAAATATTTCACAGCTATCGATTTTTCATGGATCCCCTCCCTAAGTCGCGCTGTTCGCCTTAAAGCTGCGTTCATAAAACTTTGGGTGCGTTTTCACATAAGGATAGCGAATTGCTGTACATGGTTTTTATGCCCGAAACCGCACCTATGTGCCCTCAGGGCATGACAGCAGGCTCCGCCCACCCTATGTAGCGCTGTTCGGCTTAAAGCTGTGGTCATGCAATTTAGGGGGCGTTTTCAAATCCAATTAGCCAATTATTATACGTGGCTTTCATGACCGAAACCGCATCTATGTGCCCTCAGGGCATGAAAACAGGCTCCGCCAGCCCTACGTAGCGCTGTTCGCCTTAAAGCTGCTTTCATGAAACTTTGGGTGCGTTTTCACATCCAGATAGCCAATTACTGTACGTGGTTTTCATGCCCAGAACCTCACCTATGTGCCCTCAGGGCTCTAATCAATGTTCAGCCATTGAACAAACATTTGGTGTGATTGCCGCAGGAGAGTTGTTTTTGTCTGCTTTCGTGGAAAACATTTGTTTATTGCATTATTAGGATTACTCGATACAACCGCTGCGTCAATGCAGTCTTGATCTAAAAATTCGTCCACTTAAAAAAATTACGAGGTGAGGCCTCCCTCCCCTGTCGTCGCCATCACTTTTATTTCAAGGGGGGGGGCTGAGAAAATCGCTTAACTTGGGTGGGAGCTCCGACCAAAGTTGGGTTGTATCACACCTCGCGCCGTAGCCTGTCTTTTAAAGCACACTCTCTCAAAGCACCATCTTGACCTATTCACGGCACGCCCGATTTTGGGTTCTCAACCGCTTTGATCGTGTGAAATATTGCGTCACCGTACAAGGTGCTCCATCGGTGGGATAGGCTGGCTTGAACGGCCAGCCAATGCAAACCGTTTTCTCTCGTTTTTGCATTAACATATTATGTAGCTGTCAGGCAGATATGGACAGTACCAGGGTTTTAGCTTTCAAAACCCTCCCGTTCCAGAGAAACAGTAACTTGAAATGCGGACTGGAGCGTATGAGCTCACTAATCTACAATGACTACTCTAAAAACATTAGCTAGGAGTAGTCTTTGCGGCTGGAGAGGTTTGGTTGTGCTCAGGCCTTGTAAATTACGATGAATTTGAAAATTTACGAAATCACAAAATTCAGTTACGCACAGCCGAGCTGGGCGTGGGAGTATATACGTCGCCTAAGATCAATGGTATGTATACATTGTCGCTGCCATGAGCGACAGTCATTGCATTTAGCACAAATGCGACATACTGAAAATGTGCTGATGCCTGTCGTTGCCACTGTCGCTGTCGCTGTGGAATAGCACAATTTAGCACAAATGCATCACGACAGAACATGTTTACCTGCAATTATCTGTCTGAACACATTTGATCGATACGTATGATTTGTTTAGGAGCAGAGCGGTTCCCCGAAGCTCCATACTCGCAATAGTCTGCGACAGCGACAGATTTGAAGGGCGGGAGGCGGTCGCTGTCGCTTTGCAGAGAGGCGCGACCTCGTGTCGCAAAAGTACACCATTGGCCTAACGCCCTTTTCATACTTTCGCTGCCGCGTCAAATGCAGCTCCTTAGGAGAAGTGATTAAAGAAAAATACTCTCTTTTTGGTTCCGTTTTTGTATGTTTGTTTTAATCAGTAATAGAATTATAAAATTTGTAGAAATTTTTTTCGAAAATTACATCATATAAAGCATATACTCGTCAGAATGGAATGGTGTTATATATGCGATGGCAAAGAATATTTTAAGATATGAATTGTTTCGCCCCTGTCTTCAGACAATTCATATCTCTAGCTACCCCGGGGCTCTTCAGTGAAGAAGGTAGCTAGGAAATTTTTATATAGTATGGACAAACTAAGAGAATGGTAGTACAAATTTGATGTTATAATCATATTGGTAATTTCGATTTGATTTATACAAAATCTGATTGAAGCTACTGTGTGAAACGTGGCGGTGGCGGAGAAAACGTTCTCCATCGTTATTACCGCTATAGCGACGTTTGCCGCGCTTTGCTTTTTCGTTACCAGTTCGGATCGCGAATCGATTTCGCCAGCATTCTCATATGGAAAGAACCTAGTTGCCAACTTCCGGCTCATTATCTAGCAATCCAAAACACCGGCATCATTGTAGCTCAAAGGCGGCATTTTCAGCGGCGGCAAAACGGCAAAAGTGTACAAGGGTTTCAAGCTCGCGTGTTCAGCCCTGCCCCCCCCCCCCACACGAAGTCGTGCAAGCTTGGCGGCATCCAACTTACCTAGGCCGCGCCGTGGCGTAATACTCAGATATTTGCCGGGTCCGACCCCAACCTGAACGGGGTACGACCCCAGACTTCTGTCGGGTCGGACCCTTCCTTTCTCCCTCCACGTCGGCGTAGTTGCTCGACGTGGGGGGGGGATAACTTTGCCCGACGTGGAGGGAAAATGCAGGTTTTGCTGGACTTGGGGGAAAATGCAGAGGCCGTGACGTCATCGATCCGCAATTTCACGCTTCGGATCACTCCACCCTAGCTACCTAATAACTATGTTCAGTAACCGAATGGTACGCCAGCATTTTATAGCAACCTTTACATAGAGTTCGCGCAATCACTTTAGTCTGATAGCTGGACGAGGCTGCGACGGTAGATCATCCCGCGCGAATCGAAACCCCATTCTCCAACGAGGCCGCCGACTCCGCATGGCCAGCCGCCCGTTTCGTGCGTCCGACTAAAACGAAAACGGAGACCATACCTCCATCTAAATCTACAAAACCTTTCGCTTCCGTTTCCGCTGTTGTGCAAGACTTTCATTTCTCCCTCTGTTTCTTCTCATTATCTGCTCCACCTTTTTCCTGATCCCTCGTTTTTGCTGTTTTTACCAGTTTCCATTCCCTCCTTTCTGCTCAACTATTATTATTTTTACGCCCTTTCCGTTACAATTGGATCAGGACTTCGTCTCGCTTGAGCTCTTCTATGCAGTTTCCCTCACGAGATGTTCAATTGTGTCCTCCATCTTGAAAAATGATTGATTAACAGAATAATTCATAAACAGATGTACATATCGTCGATAGCTGCTCGAGAGATCGCCGCGTCGAACACATGGGGCACGCACGCAAGCGAGGAGGTAGTGATAGGATCATTACCTTCTCGCTTGCGTGCGTGCCACATGTGTTCGACGCGGCGCTCTCTCGACCAGTGATCGACCATAATAGCAACATCACGTAATGAAGACAAGCTGAAATCAATCGTACAAGCACAGCAAAAACATGATTGAGCAGGCATAACAAACAAAACACAGCAGCGCTCGAAGCACTTGCTAGACAGAGCATATTCAAATCGTAATCCACACGAAGCGCAGGCAGTATCCACAATAACTTTTAGCAGACACTGTGAATCGGAAGAATTGAAATTTATGATTACACACGTTTTGTTATATTCCGCATATCTAAACTGCAGAGGCCGGGATCTGCTCGAGTTCTGCTATCTAGGATATAAAAAACTTTCTTGCGACTAATCAACTATTGTTGTATCAACAGATTGCACGGGTACGAAAATGTTCCCGTTTTATATGAGTTTCAAACTAAAAAAGCTGGGATTTCTTTATCGATGATTTTTCAGAACCGTTGGGAAGGTGTGGAGAAGGCCAATTTTACTCAGACCCGCCTCCAGGAGCGTGATTTGGTCAAATTTTTGGCAAATTTCCCAGAACCCTAGGAGCGTTACCCTCAACAAATCATTGTGGATTCCCCCCCCCCCCTGTGGATATTCATACCTGGTGCCGTACCCTGATCGTACCCCTGCACTGAGCAAAATAAATTAGAAAATAGACAAGATACGATTCCCGCGCCAAGTTTTGTAAAAACGGGGAGCATTTGCCAAATTTGGCTAAAAACGTCCGATGCTTGTTAACTTTTTTGAACAAAGACTTTTTTGAAGTCTGAAAACGCTATCATATTCACAGCTCAAATTCCTACTTTATGGAGTGCTTTGTGTACCAAAGTTCTCCAAAATCGCTTTGTTTTTAAATGAAATTGTTTTTGCGGTCGTTTTTCGAAATCTTCGTGCGCGGCAAAATGCGGTGAAACTTTGATTTGTAATTGTACCAGTAATGGATGAGCAAACTATGTTTTCTTCGCGAATTAGATGCAAGTGAGACGGTATCAAGATTTGTGCAGGTAGAATTTCGGGAATCCATTAACGGTAGCAGACACGCCTAAAAATTTTATAGATTTTATGACATAAATCAAAGGTTTGGAGCTGGTTGTACAGGGAGCTGACGAAAAACGAACGAAAACTGTGTGCAAAAAGAGGGATAACGGTTATTTTGTTATCGGGTGAAAGTGGACGTGTTTTACCGCGCGCGGTTGAAACCGCGCATATTAGCAACAAAACGATTGAGATAGAGAAGCCGATTTACTCTTACAGCCTGTACTGGAACGTTCACCTAGTTGGAAGCATCAAAAACCAGCCGAAGTGACCGTATTAGTACTATCAATCTGGACGATTTTGCATTTTGGGGCGGGTTTGCAGAAGCTCAGGGGCGGGGTTGCAGAAATTTTTTGATTTGCATTACTGAAATTTAGGGGTTTTGACTCGTTTCTGACGCCACCAACGGCTTGAGCAGTCTACTTGAAGCCAAGCGACTCCAGAAACGTTCTTATCTCAACAACTTCTTAGAGCGTATCTGCTGCCTTTGAACATGCTTGAAAACTTCCTGGGGCCGGATTCATCAACGCGGCAGCGCTGGTAGCGCTATCCAGTGGTAGCGCTACCCACGGTATATTGCTACCCTAATAATCACATTGTGATTTACGAGCGCAATGCTATCGTGGGTAGCGCTACCAAGCAGTTACGCCTGAAAGCATTATGTGCGTGGATACGCCGCCGCATTTTACAAACGACGGCTACTGCACATTTCTCGTAATCGCTTTCCGAAAGCTTAACCTTTTGAAAACTAACAAAATCTAAAGCATAAAAAAGCAAAAAACCACGAATAAAGTAAATCGATATTCGAATCACATCACACGAAGAATTTAGCGGTATGGGAAACGCGGCTACGGTTTTCGGTATTTTTTTGAAGATTTTTTGTTCAAAAAATTAAAGAAAAATAGATTTTATTAATATGTCCTTTTATCTGTAACATATGTAGTTTGAATATTGAGAATGAAGATGATGTGTATATTAATCGCGAAATTTTTTTGGGACGCTCAAATGATTTTGCGTCTCATATGTAACTGGGTTGCGACGTCTCATAAAAGTACCCAAGACGATATTTTACGTAGAAAATGTCAACAACTAGAAACAAAAGAAACAAAAAATCAGCCGTAACAGAAAAGCTAGAAAAAATCCGTTAGTGGATCACGGCTGTTCTCTTTCGATGATGTTTTCGATCTGTATTTTTATTTTATTTTTTTTTCATCATCAATCCTTCGCCGCCCTCGTCGTATGGGTAAATTAAAAGAGTGTTTTGCCTGAAAATTAGAAGCTGTGAGAACCCAATTCTAGCACAAAAGGGAGATCATAGATACATATAAGTTTCGTGCAAATATAGTTGCGGTTTTTATTGAATCATACTTTTTCGCGGAAACGAGCCCTTTTTGCAAAATTCAATAAAGCATTCAAAAGCGCATTTCTTTATCTATCTTACCCTACCGGTACAAGAAAAGCAAAAGCATCCTTGCGGATTTAGGGATTCCGTGTAGTTTTTAACTAAGTTTGGTGTCCTAAAGTCATTCTGTGAAAGAGAAACTGAAAGCAGCAAGAATATTCTCTACTTAGAACACACATAAAATTTCAATTCAGAATATATAGAGTTTAATGAGAAAATTCAAGAAGTACATATCAGATAGAGAAGCATCAAAATCCACAAAAAATCAACCGTTCAAGAAAAATTATTTCTCAAAACCCACAATTATTTTTGCTCCAACCAAACCATTCAAAAGTAATCACGCCTTAACGATAAATAACGAGTATTGAGAGGAGGGTGGCGGAAATTGACGATGAAAACACATCTTTACCAAATGAATATAAAAAATGCCGGAAATCCGTTATACAATGGGCTTGAAAACAGCTGTTCAAAGGACGAGCGCGCAAATTCAGCATCATAGCGCAAAATCTCGCTGGGTAGGACGCCACTGGTAGGACCCTACACGAGATTCGCGCAGGGTAGGCTTGGTAGGCTGCTGCCATGGGTAGCAAGTTTCGTGAATCGCGCCATTCGCGCGAATCTCGGTAGAAAGCTACCCTTACCCAGCCTACCAGCGCTATATTTCGTTGATGAATCCGGCCCCTGAAAAGACGGACTTGTGCTGCGCAAGCCCCAAAATGTTAAATGAGGGAATTCGAAAGTTCTACCTGTACAAATTCCGAGATTATCCCATTCTGCATCTATAGTTGACCGCCATGTTAAATGGACATGGTGCGGTTGCGAACTCGCGGTAAAACTACGTTAGAATCTGGCACCTTGCCAGATTTCGTCATCGATCGGCGCCAACAGTCGTCTCTCGCTCACGAGAATATCAGCTGTGGCGCCGCTCGATGACGAAATCTGGCAAAGAGCCAGATTCTACCGTAGTTTTAGTGCGAGACCGCAACCGCACCATGTCCTTTGTACATTGCGGTCAACTGTATAACATGCACGCAAAATAAACCAATTCTGTGCCTGCCTAGCGGTGTTGAGAGGTTCACTCTCCTTTTCCCTGCCAGATGTTCTTTAACTCGTATTGATAGCATCCTCCGAGTCTCACCGATATAGGTGGAATTGCAGGCAAGGCATTCTAGTTGGTAGATAACACCCGTTGTTGAACAATCCCCGATCTTTCTATATGGGTAGATGATGCAGTCATTTAATGAGCAACGTTTGTCGTAGAGTCGATTCCGCACAAGTTGTCGTTTAAAGTTTTTATTAGGGATGTTGACAAGAATGGCGTCATTTTGTAACTGTGCCCTCACGATACTTTGTTGAATTGCTGCGCTGAGTTCATGAGAAACAAATGAGACACAGAGGGACAACTTCCCTTGACGCGATCGTTGTTCCCGACTCCTGTGAGGTTGACGATTTCTTTGAAGAGCAGGATAGCAATTCAAGGCTGCAACCCCTGATGCCAACCGTAATGACTCTTGGAGTTCATCTCCATCCGTGCATATCCGCCTTACCGTTCGAAACATATTTCTTACCACCGCCCGTTTTACTGCGATTGGATGAGCCGATTGAGAATAGACGATGATGTTTTTCGAACTCGGCTTCCGATACCATTTAACAAGAACTATTCCTTCAGATAGTTTGATCTGTGCAGTCAGGAAAGGGAGCCAACTGTCGGACTTCCTTTAATGATGCATACCAACGCAAAAGGTATTTTTCTGCATATGCCGAGATTCTATGTGAATTCTCCACTCCGTCACATATTCCAAAACGTTTATACAGTGCGTTCGGAAATGATAGGGACACCTCTAAAAAATGAGATTTTCGAAAAATTTCTGGGAATGGTGATGAATACTGTTCATCAATGAATTCAGCGTGATAAAAACCTCTGTTCGCAACTTCCTTGAAACCGTGCCTAATTTCATAAGATTTTTTTTACATTTAGAAAATTTCACCGTTCGGAAATGATAGGGACACCTTGCAAAAAAAAAGGAATTTTTCACTTCGAACCTAATTTCCCGTTACAAGTTCACTATATGAACCCAACACGAGGACACCCAACATCTTTATTTCAATAATGGGCCGTGGTACATCGCTTACTGTTTCCGAACAAGCCCAAATACGTGCCCCTTAACGCTGCAGGGCTGAGCCAACGTCTAATTGCCTCCCAGCTCGGACGTTCCCCCAACTGCATCAGCCAGTTCCTACGAGATCCAGACTCCTATGGCTTGGCGAAGAGTCCTGGACGCCCAAGAAAGGTTAGCGACAGGGATGCACGGAGGATAAGCCGACTCTGCTTAAACAGTAGTCTGTCTCCCAACGAAATGAGGGCTCAGTTGCCGCTCAATGTGTCGAAGACTACTGTTTGGAGCATCGTAAACGCAGACGAAAACATCGACCGCCAAGTGATGAAGAAGGCTCCATCACTCTCAGAAGCCCACAATGTAGCTCGACTCCGGTTTGCAAGGAACAACATGGCAACAGACTGGTCAGAGGTATGGGATTCTCTAAAAACCCGGTAAAATTTAAAAAGATAAAGGCGAAATGTTCCAGGTAATTTTCTCCGACGAAAAGAAGTTTAACCTTGATGGACCTGGCGGTGCTCGATGCTACTGGAGAGATCTTTGCAAGATTCCTATGGTATTTAGTCGAAGAAATTTCGGAGGCGGTTCGCTGATGTGTTGGGGAGCATTCTGCAGCGAAGGTGTTTAGGAAATCGCCTTCACTTCGTGTCGGAAGGATTCGAAGGAGTATCAAGAAACATTGCGTGCGCATCTTCTGCCGTTCTTCACTGGAAACAGGCGTCAACGCTACATTTTCCAGCAAGATAACGCTGCGGTCCATGTCTCCAGATCCACAAAGGCGTGGCTTCAACAAAACCGAGTTCGCGTGATGGAATGGCCCGCGTGTAGTCCTGACTGCAACCCGATTGAGAATATCTGGGGCATAATTGTGCGCCAGATTTACGCGAATAAGAAGCAGTATGGGGCCGTATACGAGCTAAAGGCCGCTGTACTCGAAGCCTGGAGAAATTTGGATAAAAATGTGATATCCAATTTGATCACTTCTATGCCGAAATGAATTTAGAATTTTTGAATTGATTTCCAACTCTGGAGGTGCGATATCATATTAGATTTCATGTATGTGTTGATCCTTGTTTGATAATTTTTGTTTTTTGATAGTGTACCTATCATTTCCGAACGACGAATAATGTGATAATTTAAAATAAAATATTACATTATTATGCTATTGTTATAGAAACAAGTGAACATAGGTTATTTACCTTGCTGAATTCATTTATGAGCATTACCGAACGCCGCACGCAATTTAAACATAAAGACTGTGGTTTTCAGGGGTGTCCCTATCATTTCCGAACGCACTGTACTTCTTTATTTCAAAGTTAACGATCACTGTCATTCAAGCTTCTGTAAGAGCTGTAGTTTGATCACCACTTGCCGATAAGGATTGCCGTTCACTCAAAAAGAAATGTCGTAAAATGAGTGCGGTGTAGTTCAGAACCCTGAATACTGAAAGAACTCTCCAGGAATTCCACAACGTACCACTAATACGATGCCTTTCAACTCTTTTATTCTTGCTTTAATTTGAAGAAAGTTGCAATTTTCTGCTTGATGTAAAAAAGAAGCGGCATCAAGTTATCCAGGGAACTGATGCAGGAGACAGAGGAAAGGGGTGAGAGAGGGTGAACTAGCCGCAATGGATGCGCTATCCCAACCTATGTAATAGAAAAGCTTCCTATTTCATAGCAAGTAAACAGCTGCATCAGAGCTAATATTGGCGAAAACAAATCTGATTGTGGGTAAATTTTTATTCATGGTTTACATTCTCAAATCGCTAAGGGCAACTGCCCTTTCGCTTCAATGCAGGAACTATTTTCGGTACTATTGTTTAGAACCACAATATAAGGAGGGCCCTAGATTTTCATCATCATGACTCAATCAACGCTACCACAATGTTCCTCCAGCGATGCTCCTATTACTACACTCTTCTTATGTTCAATCCTAAGGCGGTCCTGCCCCATTACTCTAGTTGGCTTACAAGGGAAACATACAAAGCGTAGGTCGGATCTCACAAAACGACTAGTATAGTTAGCATCTCTACTGGCTCAATAGTAAAAATGCGCAGTATCCCGCTCCGAGCTGCAGGTTAAAAAAAGTTATAAACATTCTTTGAGCCTCGCGAAAAGACAAGGGTGCATCAGGCATTTTTTCGGAGTTTCAAACCATTCTCTCGGATTTAGCTCAAAAGTTGTATGTAGGGGTTATCTGGGGTGGTGAACACGAATCTGGATTCCATTTGTCGAAATTTCAGGGTTCACTGTAGGTTACGGTAGGTAACATGCTATTTAGGGGTCAAAACCCACTTTAGTAGAGTGGGCGCAATCATTTTAGTCTGAGGAGTGGACGGGGCCGCGAAGGTAGATCACCCCACGCTAATCGAAACGCCATTCTCCAGTGAGGCCGCCAACCCCACACGGCCAGCCGCCTGGTATATGAGTCAGAGTAGAAAGAAAACGAAAACCATACATATTTTGAAAATCGAAAAACGGACAATAAATCCGTATTCTCCACCCCGAATAACCCCCGTACACAAATTTTGAGTAAAATCTGAGATTTTGACCAAACTACCGTATACCCGCCGAAATCTACCGTAATCTGCAAAAAATCGATAAACGGACTCCAGATTCGTGTTAAGCACTCCAAACAACCCTCAGAAAAGGATTTTGATGCATATCTATCGTTGAAAACCGGAAATCTCCAACGTGGCGTTTTTCCCCGAAATTGTCCCCGGTTGGGATGCTTGGAATGAAATAAGCCGAAAACTCTAGTAAATCGACTAATAATCCACAAGTTCGTGATCAGCGCCCCAAAAACCCCTCGGAGAATTTTAAGTCAAATTGAGAGCATTTTTCTAGAAAAAAAATGCCCAACCGAAAATACGTACAAGTCCAAAACGCTCTCAGTCTGGACAAAATATGGAAAATGTACCCTTTTCCAAATTTTGCCTAGGTGGGTAGTTTTGGGCGCTGAACACATTTGTGAGGTCCGTTTCCGGATTTACCGAAGACTAACGCGCTTTTTGGAGGGTACAAAAAGCACAAAAAATGGCTTCAAAAAAGCATTCGCTACTAATCGTAAACATTATGAGAGCCCCTTTCTCATATAATTTCTCCTTAAACTTGAAGCTTCAAAACTGTAGGTGAGGTACAGAAGTCAGAATTTTTTTCTCGATACGAATTCATTGTAATGATTGTTCTCGGCCTTTCGGACAACCATTTTTCCACCGGTAGGCTCCGGTAGAGAAATGGCATTATACCTGCCGTGACGCACCGTAGTCGGCTGGACACTTGAGCATTAATCTAACATTTGTGTCCTGCTCTCCGAACAGCCCCCTTGGACTTGCCGTTCTAAATTTGTGGCTTTCTGAGATCTTGGTTGGGCAGGGGATGCTTAAAATTTCAACTTTTAGTAATCAGGACATCCTTACAAGGTACCTGATTTCGCTTACATTGGAATACGCTAGATTGTCAGTCATCTGCGGCAGCATCATTTAATGGCGACCCTCGTTCTCTCCCGTTCCTTCCGCTTCTTCAAAATAGGCAGAATCATCTTCCACGCACAGATTCTAAAAGGATCAATTTTCGAAGAGAGAATTACCTAAATTTCTTTAAATCGCCGCACTCTTTCCAGTAATCAATTTCTAACTTGGTTAAGCAAATAATTCTGTATTAGTATGAATCGCTGATCAACGGGACTTCTAAGGTGCTCCTTTGAACAATCCGGGTGTGAAAACCCTGGTGTGGCCAGCCTGAGCCCGCCGGGAATGAAGAGCTGGGTACGTGGCCAATAGGATTGCATTGGTTCAGAGAAATATAATGTAACAGGACGCAGGCTCAGGACGGCTCAGTTCTCCTTGCGGTGTACTATTACGGGGGTTGGACAGCTCTGGATGTATTCTTATGGTGAATTTCATTGTTCATCAGATCATAATCCTTGTCCCTGGGTGATACCCTTGAAGTACCAGACCTAGGAAGATGCGAGAAAACGACGGGATGAGTGAAGGTCTGCTAGTGGACTGCTCGAGGATTGGAGGACCACGTGTATAGAATGGCTCCTACCCCTTCTACACCTCCAAATCATCATAGGTGTCCTCCAATACTTGTCCTTCGCCCTTTCCGGTTTTGCCTGCCCTTCGCTACTGATCGGCAAAGACTACGATTTTTATCGATCTAAAAATGTTTAATTTAATTGCGATCTGATCCATTTCAGTGACAATGATTCGTATTGCGTTCTGCCTTGCGTTTCTCGTATGCTTCGACGTCGCTATTGGAGGACGTCCGCCTTCTTACGTTCAGACTAATTGGGTGTGCGCCAATGTTGGCAACGTTGTTCTGGCGCCCATGATCAGAAGCCTCTGCAATACTGGCTGTGTCTTCGACGTGAGTTACCATATAAAATCATCCTTGTTCTTCGATAGGGATTGATTAATTTATTTTCTAGCAATGCAATTCCGGCACATGCATCCAACACAATGGGGAGAACAGATGCCGTTGCGATGGATGTGTTCCAGATCCGTACACAGGGTGACCACTCTGAAGCCCCGTTGGAGTGGACTCTCTTCTAACATGCACACAAAATAAATCTTAACTTCCCGCATAATTTGGAGGCTTCATGGATATAGTGGTTAGAAGAAATATTCACCTGACCGCACTTAGTCGGGATGGCGCATCAAACCAAACGACATCAATCTAACTTCAGAGGCAGGAAAATTTCAGGTGCGCTGCGTGGTCGTTCCAACTCAGCGCCGCCCGGCTTTGTCATTCTGAGCGAGATGGTATAACACGCTGAAGTGAAAAATCTTAATAAAGTTATTTTACGTAACTGAAGTAAGTTAGCTAGATAAGTTACGTACATGATGGATCGCTACACGAACAAATTTTAAGAACACACTGAAGAGTAGGAAGGAAAAAACAAAGAGAAGAGACAATGCGGGAGAAATAAAGGAAGACTTGACAAGTTTTTCGCCGCCGACCTGAGAGACATCCGTGACGAGGTTGCCCAGTGTTAATAACTCTTTTTTGCTCCATGCTCCATACAAAAGGATGACCAGACCGAGTTACCAGAACTGCCCAAGCATCCTTGTTTTTTTGATAGATTACCTACCGAGCAGCCGTAGGAACACCCTACTATTTGCCCGAGTAATAGTGGAAAATGTTATGGGTCATTTCTTGAAATGAGGTCGAAGCGAAGAAAATGAGTGTTGTATCACCTATCCCTTCAATAACACCATCTGGCCGAGTTGGCCAAGCGATCCAAGGCGGAGACCTACCATTCGGAGGCTCACGGGTTCGATCCCCTCCGCTGGCGAGACTTTTGCCACGACATTTTTGAATGCAACAACTTTACGAGGCATTTTGATGACAGTATATAGCACCAGCCGTCTTACGGAAGAAAAACAAGCTGCTATATCACCTATCCCTTCAACAACAACATTGAGCTGAGTTGGCCGAGTGTACCAAGGCGGCGACCTACCGTTTGGAGACTCACGGATTCGATTCCCTCTGCTAGTGGAGCCTTTGGGTTGTAGACGGCGGAGCTGCTGGAGACGAGTGAACTAATGATTCGGTAGTCACTGAAAAACTGTCACTAACAATGAAAATCAAGCCGCCCTTTTGCCTACATCGTAGCCGGCGCGGCTTTGTCGGACTCGGTTAACATAGCAATTACGAGAGTCATTTCGAAACAACGTTGACAGTGAAGGGTCACAATGGTCATAGGGCATGTGAACACTAACATATTATGCTATTGTTCCCACAACACTTTGCTACGATTCTTTTTGAGTTCAACAACTTTACGCGGCATTTTGGCACAGTTTATCGGCACCAGCCGTCATAGGGAGGAAAAATAAGGACACAGAAGGGCAAAACACGGAAACGAGATATCTTATTACAAACACACTGTGAGAGACTTTGTCGATCTTACTGTCCTCCAAGCGGAAAAATCAGCACGCAATAGTTGCTGGAGTAGCCGCAATATAGATGAAAATCGATATTTCTTCGCTCGACGTGCGCCTCCACCTTGGGAATAGTATTTAAAGGCACATTCCAAGCTAAGGGACGAAATCCGAGAATTCCATACATTTGTAAAGCAGACCCACTATATATAGAACCTGCCAAGTGCGAGCTCTCAATTCCTCCGATTAAGCGATATAGGGGGAAGCTACCCTGGGGCGCCCCCTTCGGGAAGTCACTTTAGCACGCCCCTTTTACGTTCTTTCGAGCTCAACAGTGGCGAGATTAGTGTTGAGTTCCGATCAATAGCTCCGTTCTTCTCTTCGGTCTCAGCCTTTCTCTTCATTCAAGTTGGCTCGCATACATCGGTTGCTAATGACGGAAATTACAAGCCTCGAACAACTCGCCCACCATGATTCCGCAACTCAATATTTGAGGGAGCATAACCCTGTTCCCAGGGGGTCTTGTAGGATTCCAGGGACATAAATGAAATTATTGTGGGATCGTTTTCGAAATAGGTGGAAGGACAGAAGAACGATCCTGAGGTTGGACTGTGCCTTAAAGCCAAAATCACTGCACATTCATTCTCCTGTGTTCAAAAAAGCTACTACTGGACCTCTTTGCATCAAATATAGATCCTGGAAATGTCGCTGAACTCTCGCATCTCAAGAGGCGTCTCAGACAGAAACCTCCTCCACGCCACGCTGAAAATTGCGCTCCAGAACTGCAAGCGAACCCGAGGACGAAAAGGTTAGTAGTATGAAAGGAAGACGTGGTTTTATTATTTAGATGCAAAAAAATGTTCTCAGCTCCTGCTCTACTATGCTGCTGATTCCTCTGCTGTCGAGCTCATTCCCACAGTTGATTTTTCTCGGGCGATTCATGTCCTACTGCGGCTGCGAGTATATATGGCACTCACACTTGTTGAAAGAGTAGTTAGGCGTCAAAGGACGGTCCCAGAAGGAGATCTCGGGTAACTTTGTGACATCGACTTTAGACTCTGAGAGGATCGTCCCCCTGTGATTCGCGGGAAAGTTTTTTATTGTTGTCCGTAGCGAGAATGATGCTTTCGTTGGGTCCTTTGCCAGGTTGTTCACCCTGCTGCTGGCCATCACAAGGACCGTACCCGACCCCGGTAGATAAGGTGATGACTAAAAGTTCCTCTTCATTTGCATAACGTGCTGCTGCGAGCAGTACCCGCTGTTCATATTGACGGGTCGCACTCCGGTGGGCCGACATCGAGAGAAAACATTCGTCGCCAGGAACAGGTGCTGTTAACTGCAGCACGAGCTGGCTCTATCCTAGGCGGTGAGGCCACTCAGACTTCCAGTCAGAAATGAAATGAACAACCGATTGGGAACCCTATCAATCAAAGAATCCCTTTAAAATTTTTATACCAATATCAAGCGTCTTTTATGGTTTTTTTTGTTCATTTCTATGAGTAAATCTTGGGTGCCCCCCCTCCCACCGTCCAGAATAGACCCCAGGAGCTGCCGATGAGAAGGGTTCGAAACCCAATACACTTTGGCAGCACATACTGCTGGCTACTAGGGGTTGAACATGTTGTGAGCCATAGTAGAGTGCGGTATACTGCGCTGATGTGGATCCCCACGAGTGCGTGAAAAGGTGGATAGACAAACAGTAAATTTTTCTACCTCTCTGGGCTTTCCATTGGCGGACTAGCTCCCAACAAAGTAACATTGATTTTCGAGCTACTCGCAGTCGTATTATCACTATCGTAGATGCGAAGCGGTTGTTTTTCGAAAAAACCAACTCTGACAATGAAGAAATAATTCTCAAAACCGCACCACTCCTATGATAATAGTGCACAAACCTGCGAGTAGCGGGGAAATGGAGGATATGGTACTGATGTATGGGTGAGTAATGAACAGCCGATAGCTCAGCAGTTCGAGAAAAAGTATTGCAATAAAAAAGATGAATGTGAACTCTAACAGTTTTCGACTGACAATTAGACGATAGTGCTTACCATGGTTCAATTGCGAGATAACACACTTACTTGATCGTGGATCAGTATTTAGAGTATGCCTTCTGCAGCCACCAAGGTTAGGATTAACTTGGAAGTGTCCTGTGTGTGGGTGGGGGACCGCAAGCTGTGTGCCGGATGGGGAGAGCAGAACCCCACTTTCTAGCGATCAGGGTTAGACTCAGGCCGTGATGGTCGCAGAGGGCAGCGGCTCTGGGCGCTGGAAAGGAGAACCTGCACAAGAAATCGAAACGGAACAGCCCGAAAAGCATCGGAAATAAGGAATTGAAAACGGAACTGTTAGTCCTGCAGTGAGTCTTCAAGCGAGGGATTTCTAGGAAGAATTCGGGCGCTGGGAGAATTTCCATCAGCTTATGTAATAAACCTTCATATTGACTTAGTGTTCTTTTTTCGAATAGTATCTATCACGAGTGTAATGGACCATGTGTATTGAGTGAAAATAATGTCTAGATACTATAATCCCAGCGTCTTGTAAGTAATGTTCGCGATTTGTTTTCAGAAAAAGTATGACCGTTTTTTTAACGTCATAATACTATGATTTCATAATTAAGGAAGGCGAAGTCCGATGATGCAGGATCAGGAGCAGCTGTATTTTTTGCGAAAGAGCAGCCTCTTTGGGGTTTCGTCGAATGTGCGAAGCGGCTGGGATCCCTACTCTGACGTCTAACAGCTTCAGAAGAGGTGGAGCAACCAGAACTATCGAAGAAGGGATATCGCAAGCAGATCTGCAACGCGGAGGGCGTTGGGCTAATGGGATTCTTTGAAATCGTAAATTGTTATTTCTAACGTTACTCAAAAAGGTTCAGTTTCTCAGTTGATATGACTGGTTTATTGTCTAGGATCTTGTCGTTGGCTTTATTATAATATCTTGTTGATATTTTCGGTTTTTACGGTTCGTTACAATTGCGTATAATCATTAATTTTTACCAATTTTCCCTAGACATTTTTTGAAAAGTTCACTCATGTATATTTCTGGACTGCCCTGAACGACATTCTGTCGCAGATCCAAAACGATCATATTCGCATAAGTATTTAAATGATTGACGGCTATTCTCAGTCAGTTTTCTCCAGAAGCAGCAGTTTGATCACCATTTGCCAAGTACTGCCGTCCGCTCGAAGAAGAAAGTCGAATGACAAGGCCTGCGTAGTCTAGATCCCTGATTACCGAACTAAACCATCAGGAATTCCCGAAAGTACCTCTAATTAGGTGTCTTTAAACTATTCGCTTGCTTCTGATGGGAGAATGTGGCGATTTACTGTTTCTATATAAGCTGTAGCATGGACAAGGGGAGCAGCATCAAGTTATCTAGGAGACTGATGCAGGAGACAGAGGAAAGGGCTGAGGAGTTGAACTACTAGGTTGATGCAAAAGTTTCCGTACTATGCACGACTTTGAATAAAAAGCATTTATTTCAAAAACAAACAAGGCTCACCCAACAAAATATTTTCCATCACATTTAAGGATCCTTCGCCACCGATTGGGCAGATCATGAATTCCCGACGCGTAGAACTCTGGCTGTTTCGAGTCGAAGTATTCTTCTGAGGCCATTTTGACTTCGTCATCGTTAGTGAACTGTTTTCCATCCAGAAAGTGCTGCATCGAGCGGAGCAGATGGTAGTCGAAAGGGCAAGATCTGGGTTATATGGAAGGTGAGGAAGAACTTCCCAGCCCAGGTCCAGCAGTTTCTCTCGGGTTATCGGAGATACGTGTGGCCGAGCATTATCGTGAAGAAGGCGAACAGTGCTCATCCCAGGGCGATTAATGCATATCGCCTCGGCCAAACGTACCAGCTGTAAGCAGTAGAGCTCGGCGGTCACTGTGGTGTTCTGTGGAAGCAGCTCAAAGTGAATTGGCCCACGAATGTTCAACCAAACGCAAAGCATTAGCTTCCGCTGGTGCTTTTCCGGCTACGGCGTGGTCCGCGCTACTTGCCTAACATCTGTCCGCGTCCTTTTACGCGATATGTTGACGTACAGACAACACATTTTTCTCCTGTGACAAAGTCGTCGAGCTAAGCAAAAGTGCGCTTTCTAGAGAGCAATTCAGTGTATGTCTCCACACGGCGGAGTTTGTCGCTCAAGCTCAAAGAGTAGGGAACCCAAACATTGAGCTTGGATTTTTTTCCAATTGCAGCCAACTGAAAAACGACAGTTGATCGGGCCGAGTCAAGTCTGCTGCTCATCTCCCGGGTGGTTTGGCTAGGATCGCCTTACACCTGCTCGCGCAAATCGTCGTTGTTGAGCTTCAATGACATTTCTGATCGCTCCTTGTCTACGACCTCGTACAGCCCAACTCTGAACTTGCTGAACCAATCGTTTACGGTAGTTTTAGAAACAACACCCTCGCCGAACAACTGCACCACGCGGCAATAGAAATCCGTAGGTTTCATCCCAGATTGGTCGTCGTAAAGGCAGGTGCGAATTCCGTCGCGTGACAGCACTGCAAAACTTGACTGTCGACGATTTTGCCGAAGGGATGGACAAGCTTGTCGGTTTTAAATATAAATCTTGATATGCTCTGAATAGATACAAAGAATGAAACCGGAAATTATCCTTATTTCGAAGATAGCTCAAAAACTATCGAAATGCTCTTGAAACTCCAGAAAGTTTTGCATCAAACCTAATAGCAGCGATGAATGCGCTATCCCAACACATGTGATAAAAAAGCTCCCCATTCTCTCTGCATCAGACCTACTATTGGCGGAAATAAATCTGATTGTGTATATATTATTATTCAACGTTCACATTGTCATACCGTTAAGGGCACCTGCCCTTTCGCTCCAATGCAGGAACTATTTTCGGGACTATTGTTCAGAACCACAATATAAAGAGGGCCCCAGATCACCATCATCATGGCTCACTCAACGCTTTCACAATTTTCCTCCAGTCTTATGCTCCCATTATCACACTCTCCTTGTGTTGAATTCTAAGTCGTCCCAACCACCGTCGTCCTAGAAGGATCAGGACGAGGCCGAATAGTGCTACCGTAGAGGCAATGTAGTTCCCCAAATCTCATAGGAGTAGAACCAGACGGATATTGGCTTCTAAATTGGGAATAATCATCATAGGATTAGAATTAGTAACCCTAATAGGTTATGCACCGGGAATGGAGGGGAGGGTTCCTGACAAGGGAAGTGTTTATGGCGGTGAACGCATCGGCAGAAACGACTTGCATTGTTAGAATTTCCTGGGCCTCAATAGTATAACTGCAGTGTCCCGCCCTAGCTGCAGGGTCGAGGAAGTTATAAGAGTCTTTCAAGCTTTGTAAAAAGGCAAGGGTACCTAGCCATCAGGCATTTTTCACTGTTTCAAAAAAATTTCTCGGATTTTGTTCAAAACTTGTATATAGGGTTTATTTGAGGTGCTGAAAACGGAACGAGTTTGTGGTCCAGCTCCCGAAACTCTAAGGTTTATTGTAGCTTACTGTAGGTACAATGTCATTTTGGAGGCAAAAACTACCTTAGCATTACGAAATTGACAAATGGACATTAACTTCGTATTGAGCACCTCGAATAAACTCCGCAGATAAGTTCTGAGCCAAGACTTCATAGTCGTGTTTTGCACTCCAAATAACCGGCAGAGAAACATTTTGAACTCGGCTCTTGTTCCCTAGTCCGTTCAGACATATAATGGTGCAATGGATGTGGCAGCGTGGATAGTATTCTATGGGTACGGGAGGTTTCATCATTGGCTGAGATATACGAGATCACGGCTGGTTCAAGACGGCTCAGTTCCCTTCGGGTGCACTATTACGGGGATTCACAGCTTTGAATGTATTCTTAGGGTAAATTTCATTGTTCGTTGTCAGATCATATTCTTTGCCACTGAGTAATAGTCTTGAAGTACCAGAACTAGGAATATGCGAAAAAACGATGGGATGGGTGAAGGGCGGCTAATGGACTGTTCGAAGTCTGGAAGACCAGCTGTATGAAAAAGTCCCAACTACTCTTACACTTTGACATGATCATGGTGCCTTTCAATACATGCCCTTCACTCTTTTCTCTGTTTGCCTGCGCTGTGCAGCTGGTCAACAAAGAGTACAATCTCTTATCTATCAAAAAGTTTTCACTGTTTTAATTACGATTTGATCTATTTCAGTAACAATGAATCGTTTTGCATTCTGCCTAGCGTTTGTCGTATGCTTCGACGTCGCTATCGGTGGACGCCCGTCTTCTTACGTCCAGACTAACCGGGTGTGCGCCAATGTTGGCAACGTTGTTCTGGCGCCCATGATCAGAAGCCTCTGCAATACTGGCTGTGTCTTCGACGTGAGCTACCATATAAAATCATCAATGCATCCATGTTCTTCGATAGGAATTGATTAATCCATTTTCTAGCAATGCAATTCCGGCACATGCATCAAACACGATGGCGAGAACAGATGTCGTTGTGATGGATGTGTTCCAGATCCTTAGAGAGGGTGACCACTCTGAAGCACCGTTGGAGTTGGCACTCTTTTAACATGCATGCGAAAATGAATCTTCACTCCACGCACAATTTGGTTGCATTATGGATATAGTGGTTGAAAGAAATAATCACCTCGTGACTGCGTTCAATTAAGGCGGGTGCGACGCGGTCACGTAACGCGACATCAGCCTAAAATTAGTTGCGGGACATTTTGAGCTGCGCTGTTCAGACTCAGCGCCGCCCGGCGTCGTCAGTCTGTGAGGGTACGCTGAAGTAAAAAAAATCCCAACAAAGTTTAACTCGTAAAAAGGTGGGGCACAAAGTAACAAGGTTGAGCGAACCGTGCGTTCTTGTCTTTGCCTAGGAATGTCAGGATGTCAGGCTAGAGCCCGTGGGAGAATAATTGAGAAAACTCTTGGCTAATGACTTGACTGCTGAGAGGCTACGGGCTTTGACAGAACTTCGGAATCTGAAGCGACATCATGGACAAAGTGTTTCAGTTTTGTTTAGTTCTGGAAAAAACTTGGTCGAAGGCTAACCCCTCAGCTAATCTCCGCGACAGGTCCCTAGAGTATGCTGAAATTTCATTGGATAATCTAAGGGATTGGCTAGAGCATGTTCATCTACTGAGTACGCTCCAACTTGTCGACCTCAAAGATTGCTACGAATAGGTTAAACAATTAGCGCTTACCATGGATCAATCTGAGGCCATATAGAAGCAGGGGGAACGCAAGAGTAGGGACGGAAGGGATGGCCGGAGGAACGGTCGGGAGCGTACCAGAACGACACTGAAAGACGAGAATATGGAAGAAGTAGAATGGGAGGCGATGGACCAAGAGTGGTAGATCACCCACGGTTCCAACATCAATTGATAAGCAATCAAGAAGAACGCATTGGATGTGATAGTAGCAGGCAAAGGGAGGTGGATCGATCAACAACACTGAATGTGGTTGGTGAAGATTAATATGGACGAGACAAGGCGACTGGAAATGAAAACAAGGATAATAGAAGTTGGTATGATTGCCAGAGGGTGGGTCATATTGGTAAAGATTGTTCATTGAAGAGTCCCCACGTAAAACAAATGACAATCAGGAATGGGACGTAGACTGGCAGACACACTAGTGGCAGTGACACGGCTGTCAAATAGAACATGGTGTCAGCAATAATTGCAAGCGCTCGAAGTTGAGGGCCAGGTGTGATGTGAATGCGGGAGATGAGACACTGTTACTGGCGTAGACAATGACGGTTTGGGCGAAGTTGCTGAATAGGCGCGTGGCGGCGGTGGTAGACACGGGATCGATGATCAGCATGGTACCAGTGGGAGTGTTGGCAAGGGCTCAACAGGCTCGGGTCGATGTGGACAAGTTGGAGATGGTAGCGAAAGTACCCATGGTCCCGGTCTATGACGCCTCAATTAATTAAATGACATTTTTAGGAGCTGTGAAGATAATGGTGGAGGTAGAGGGTGGAAGAGTTTGAGGTGGCTCTTCATATTTCCGATAAAAATGATGAGGAAATACTATTAGGAACAAATGCGTTACAAAAACTGGGATTGCAAATAATGCTGTCACCAGAAACTCACGAGTCGGTTAACTGATCGAATAAATTTATGGGAGCTCGGCGCATTTATATTCCACCATATTGCAGAGCAATGATAGCGGCACGGTGTGAAGGGCAAGAGGAAAATGGTAAGAATGTGGTGTAGCCAAATAGAAACGGCTTGGCGGCTGGAGTTTTTGAAATAAGATATCAGAAAGTGCAACTACCAGCCATAAATGATGGCGAGGAGCCCATGATTTTGAAAGAAGGCGAGGAAATCGGAAACTGGGGCACAGAAAAGTGGAAGAAAGGAAGGGAAGACCTGAATCCTGTGATGATGGATAGTGCGGCACTAAATATTAGTCAGGAAGGAAGGAGAGAAACGCTGCATGATCAGGTAAAAGTGAGTTCGAAGGTGGAACAAGTTGTGTGATGACATTCAAAGAGTTTTAGATGAAATACCGGACGCATTTGCAGTATGTGATAGGGAGTTGACAGGAACGAATAGGGTAGAAATTGACATTGATGCTGGAGATCATAAGCCAATTGAAATGAAGGCGAGGCCGGTTCCGCTTGGCATAAAATAGCAGCTCCAAGAACTGCTGTCAGACTTGGAAGATACGAAAAATATAGAAAAAAGCTGTTCAGAATGGGCTTTTCGTATCGCATTAGTAGAAAAGAAAGATGGAAGTCTGAGATTGTGCGTAGACTACACAGAACTGAACAAAAGAATCAAGTTGAACTCGTATCCCTTACCAACCATATATGCGGTTTTGTAAAGTCTATAAGGGAAACCATACTTTTCCATTTTAGAACTCTGCAGTGGGTACTGGCAGATCCCGCTAACTCCGTAAGCAAGGGGAAAATAGACCATTTAAACAACAGAGAGCCTTTTTCAGTTCCGCGTTACTCCATCTGGATTGAACACGGGCTCTCCGGTTTTTCAACGATTGATGGATTCTGTGCTCCATGAGGTTTTGGGTGCAGAAGTATTCTGCTACATTGATGACATCATCATATGTACGAGTACACGTGGACGACACATACACTGCGTATCATATAGGACACCCCCTGGATTTGTCGGTCTCGCGTTTGTTAAGCAAGATAGGTCTTTTTCGTTAACACTACTGTGATCAGAGTGTAAAATAACTCCTGTATACTTCTTTCGAGTTAGGTCGAATGCTTGGGGACTTCTCTAGAATAAATTTGTGTCTTAAATCGCGTATCAAAAAGATATGACACCCTAGGGTAAGTTGGATTTCTCGTTCGATAGAATCGTTTGATTACAAATCTAATGGACGATTGGCCTTCCTCGCACCTTTACTGGAACAAATACTTGATTTCGTGCATTTTTGACCTACTCAGGCGTTCCAGCGTTTCGAGCGGAGGCGAAACACCTTCTCTCACGGGATCGGGTCGATGGACGGAACTCGCGATAGAATCGGCGGATCCCGTTTGTTTCGGTGGAATATCACGAGTTTCGGAGTTAGCCCCGATGATAAGAAAAACAAACGCTGTCGTTGAGAGCATGTCATATGGTTAGAGACGCAGAATCCCTATAGGAGTCTGCATCTCTAGTCAAGGCATGCTCTCAACGATGTTTTAGTGCCCTGAACAATGTCACGATTCATATTTTTTTAAACTTACTCAGAGGGTGTCATGATTTCTCCTGACTAGCACGTCAGTCTCAATGCATAATGTGCAGCTGGCCTTGCGAATTAGTGCACATGTACACCGAAGCTGAAGCGCAATTTTCTAGACAATACATGGCATTTCATTTCTGAACGTCAGCTTCAGTGTATTATGTGCATTGAAACGAAATCTAGGCTGGACAATACACCGAAGCTGACGCGTCGGTTTTCGAAATGCCTTGCTTCCTTTGCCATGATTTTTAAGGACTTGCGCGCCAGATTTGGTGTATTGTGCAGTCTTTCCTTGCGCGTCAGCTTCAGCGTGTAATGTGCTTTGAAATGCAAAGACAGACTGCGCAATGCACCGAAGCTGACGCGTCGGTTTTCGAAATGCCTTGCTTCCTTTGCCATGATTTTTAAGGACTTGCGCGCCAGATTTGGTGTATTGTGCAGTCTTTCCTTGCGCGTCAGCTTCAGCGTGTAATGTGCATTGAAATGCAAAGACAGACTGCACAATACACCGAAGCTGACGCGTCGGTTTTCGAAATGCCTTGCTTCCTTTCCCATCATTTTTAAGGACTTGTGCGTCAGCTTCGGTGTATTGTGTAGTCTTTTCTTGCGCGTCAGCTTCAGTGTGTAATGTGCATTGAAATGCAAAGACAGACTGCGCAATGCACCGAAGCTGACGCGTCGGTTTTCGAAATGCCTTGCTTCCTTTGCCATGATTTTTAAGGACTTGCGCGTCACATTCGGTGTATTGTGTAGTCTTTTCTTGCGCGTCAGCTTCACTGTGTAATGTGCATTGAACTGCAAAGACAGACTGCGCAGTGCACCGAAGCTGACGCGTCGGTTTTCGAAATGCCTTGCTTCCTTTGCCACGATTTTTAAGGACTTGCGCGTCACATTCGGTGTATTGTGTAGTCTTTTCTTGCGCGTCAGCTTCAGTGTGTAATGTGCCTTGAAATGCAAAGACAGACTGCGCGATGCACCGAAGCTGACGCGTCGGTTTTCAAAATGCCTTGCTTCCTTTGCCATGATTTTTAAGGACTTGCGCGTCACATTCGGTGTATTGTGCAGTCTTTCCTTGCACGTCAGCTTCAGTGTGCAAGCTAAAATGGACCAAGGTCAAATTCGTACGTTCGTGTACTACGAGTGGCTGCTGAGCAACGACACGGGCACCGCGGTCGCCAACATCTGCAGAGCGTGCAAGGAGGATGCAGTGTCCCAACGCACAGTCAGCCGCTGGTTCAATCGTTTTGAGAGCGGTGACACGAGCCTCGAGGACAGGGAGCACAGCGGGAGGCCTTCTACGGTGGATGATGACGAAGTCCGTCGCTGTATCAAGGAGAAGCCGGAATCCACTACCCGCGAACTGGCGACGGCGCTCGGCTGCAGCAAGTCCACCATCTATAATCGACTCAACTTACTCGGCTACCACAACGTTCTGGCCCGTTGGATCCCCCACCGTCTGACGGACGCCAACGAGCAGAGCCGCGTGGCCGTCTACCAGTCCCTCCTCCTTCGTCCGCAACGCAAGGAGTTTCTCGAGGCCCTGGTCACTGGGGATGAGAGCTGGGTCCTCTACGACAACGTCGTCCGCCGTGCCGTCTGGATCCCGCGCGGAGAAGAGAAGCCGACGACGCCGAAAGCCGACCTGTACCCGCTGAAGATCATGCTCTGCTGCTGGTGGGACACCAAGGGCATGCTGTACTTTGAGCTGCTCCCGCAAGGCAGGACGGTCACCGCCTCTATCTACACCGATCAGCTCGAGAAACTAGCCGCCGCCAACCGAGAAAAGCGTCCCCGACGGGCCTCGGTCCACCTGCTGCACGACAACGTGCGCCCCCACGTGGCGAAGGAGACCCAGCAGAAGTTGGCAACGCTCGGCTGGGAGACGGTTGCCCATCCGCCGTATTCCCCGGACCTCGCCCCCTCCGACTACCACTTGTTCCGCCCGCTGAAGCACCATTTGGCCGGGAGAAAATTCACCAACTACGACAACCTCAAATCCGACATCGCGGACTTCTTCGAGTCGCAGCCCACGGAGTTCTGGGCGAAGGGCATCGGCGGCCTGCCCAATCGATGGGCCGCTGTTGTGGATAACTGTGGTGTTTATATTGTTGATTAGACTTGTTTTTCAATAAAGTTGAAAAAAAAATTAAAAATGGTGAAATTTTCGGACAAGAATTATTGGACAGCCTGGTACTTTTGCACTTTCAGCTTCTCTCCACATAAATGCAATAAGCGCTGTTTGTGCTTTCGCCCTCTCAAACATCCAAATTTTGTGGCAAAGCATTGGCAAGCTGTCAATTTTGGTTTTTTTACCGTTTGAGAACTTTATACTTACCATTTGAATACGACAAGAGAAATTTCACTACAGTGAAACATTAGAGGTATGTAAACCTGCTCGATAAACTGCCTAAATACTCCAGCTTTTGGTGGGGGTGACAGAAAACAGTCAAAAATTGACCTACTAATGTTCCTAAGGGGGAGTGGTCTGAGTAAAACTGCCATTAGAGGGGGGGTCTGAGCGAACTGACCGGCCCACACCTCGTGCAGTACCTTGCACTGAGCATGTAATGAAAATTTGACGACGGTACAAGAACGGCATCTTCTTCAAATGTCGTCAAAACTGTGCAAAGTCACGGGCACAGTCTACTTTATCACTAATTTGGTTGTGATAGACACCATGGAGGTGAAAACGGTCTGGTAGTGATCAAGATGATGTTCAGGGATGACGTCCTCACCAATTCTATTGCCCAGATCCTTCTTACAAGGGACGACTTCGGGGAGGTGACGTCCTGGAAAAGTTCTTCTAAAAGTTGTGGGGAGAGGATATAGTAACATTACTGTATGTTGGGATTTGCCTAAGGACCATCCGGTAGAGCGAAAAATTGGAAAAACATGAAAAATTAGCGGGCGCATTCTCTTCAATCGACCACCATGGCTGTGCTTTCGCTTTTTCAGAAGCGAAAATTGGCTGGCTACTATATCTAACACCCGTGGATCCAAGATGTTCAACCTACGCATGGTGGATCTGTGGAGTCGACGTTATGGAGACTCATCAAACGGACATCAATCACTCCATGTGGAGTTCTTTCGTATTGGGAGTGTAGTTGGCTGGCTGCTACACTCTCTGTATTCTACTTCTACGAGCTGGCATCGAGAGGAATCCGGGACCGCGCAGCAAGACACCGCGATATCCCTGCTGTCACTGCGGACTATCTGCTCAACATGCAAGCATTCAATGTGGTAGTTGCCTTGGCTGGGTGCACCTCAAATGTTCGGGATTGTCCAGCTATGATGACTACACTCATGCTTACTGTTGTATGTCTTGCTCTGTGAATCCTCCTAGGGTTCCTCAACATAGTCTTTGCATTTATCAACTCAATATCAATGGCCTACGTGTCAAAATTGCTGAACTCATAGTGTATATAGATCGCACTCAACCTGATGTCATTCTCCTGCAGGAGACCAAGCTTAGCGCATCATTCCCCTCCCTTCCCCGTCTCCCTGGTTATTTGTCTTATCATGTTCCACGTACGTCTCACGGTGGTGGTGTTTCAACATTTGTAAAATCTTCTATCCCTTCTCACCTAATTGATCTACCCACTGATGATGTTGTAGAATGTCTTGGTGTTCATATTGTATTACAAAGTGGCCCCCTTAATATTGTCAACGTCTACATACCCCCATCCACGTCCTGTCCTAACGCGTTTGAACCCTCAAATTACTTACATACTGTTCATACTGCCTTGTCATCTAGTTCGGTTGTAGTAGCTGGTGATTTCAATGCTCATTCTCCCTCGTGGTTCTCTCCTCTAGAGCCTGACAATAGAGGTGAGCTCATTGAATTATTCGCTGATGATTGTGATCTTGTGCCTATCAATGAGGATTCTCCCACTCGTCTTCCGGAAGTGGGTCGGCCTTCCTCACCCGACATCACCTTTGTATCATCCTCGCTAGCTATCTCCTGTAACTGGTCTACCGATGTGGCCCTGGCCAGTGATCATGTTCCCATAACTACGTCATTGGATTTGTCACTTAATAGCTTGCTTGCTCCGTTCTCTGGATCTCGTTGTAAGTTTTATTCCAACCATCGTAAGGCTAACTACGACCTATTCAAAGAGGTGTTGCTCAGCCAGGCGGCCGACTACCCGAGGAACGGAACAGTCTACGATAAGAAGTTTATCGTCAAAGCCATCGAACGTGCCTCCAAAGCAGCTATTCCCACTGGACGTGTAAGGACTTTTTACCCAAACGTGCCCAGTGAAGTCCTCGACCTGATCACGATGAGAGACGACAAGCGAAGATCGAATCCCAATGATCCTGCGGTACAGCAGCTGTCGGACAACATCACCGAGCTGCTTAATCAACACAAGCAGCAGCGCTGGAAAGAGCTGATCGAGTCGATTGATTTTGCCGCGGATGCCAGAAAAGCTTGGATAACACTGAAACGAATTTCTGGCAAAAAGATGAGCACGGATCGTAATATGCTCGAGTTTCCGTCTCGAAGATTCGAGCACGGATACAAAGCTGCTTGTCTCCTCGGCAAACTATTTGCATATGCAACATCGCCTCGGGATAAGCAACACAGACGAACAATGCGAGCAGTCAGGAAGCTCAACCGGCTGGATGTCCCTGCTATTTCTCCCTCCGCCATTGAAAAGATCATCAAATCGATGAAAAATTCGCGTGCAGAGGGACCCGACGGAATATCGGCTGTTCATTTCAAGCATCTCCCTGATCCCTATTATGAATTGCTCTCTGATCTCATTTATTCGTCATTCCGTTCTGGTGTTATTCCGGCGCGCTGGAAACAAGCTGTCGTCATTCCCATCGCCAAAACTGGCAAGCCACTGGACGAACCTGCCTCCCACCGCCCCATCTCCCTCCTTTCCCCCCTAGCCAAGCTTGCGGAAAAGGTCAATCCGCTCCTCCAAACGCTTTACAGCACAACACTTATCAGCATGGTTTTAAAAAAGAAGCATTCCACCATCACTGCCCTGACATCAATCACCGAGCATATCATCGCTGGATTTAATCGCAAGACCCCGGCTGGTAGAAGCCTCGTCGTTGCTATTGATCTCTCGGCTGCATTCGATAGCGTCAGTACCCCGCTCCTATCGAAATCCATTCTGGAAGCGGACATGCCCAGGGGTGTGTTCCAAGAACATTCCCATGGCAAAACGCGTCCATGGAATCGTAGCCACGGCCACTTGGAAGCAGTTTTCAGTTATATTTTGCATCCATGGAAAGCAAATTTGTCCACGGGGAGGTTAATTTGCCTCCCACAGCGTCTTGGAAACGTTCTTGGAACGCACCCCAGTTGGTCTAAAAGATGGAATAATAGCTTTGTCAAAAACCGGTTCATTCGTGTCAAGTTCGACGGACATCTATCGTCTTCGGTCCCATTGAAAGCCGGTGTCCGGCATGGCGGGGTGTTGTCCCCTAGCCTGTTCTCGCTATTTCTGTCTGATATTCCTGAGCCACCAACTGGCATTCATCTGTGCCTGTACGCTGATGACATCACTATCGTTCGCACGGACTCAGTTATTGACCGAGCCACTGCCACCATGAACAACTACTTACGGACGTTGGCTGTGTATCTTAAATCAAAGTTGCTGACTGTGTCTGCCTCCAAGTCGTGTCACACTATGTACGACGGCTACTATCGAACATCGGCTTCATCCCAAGGTCATCTGGGATGGCCACGAGCTGCCACTGTCTAAGCATCCTCGACTACTGGGAGTCTTCCTGGATCCCTCGCTACGATTTCATGAGAATGCGCGTATACGTGCTGCCTCAGCCAACTCGCGCAACAACATTCTTCGCGCACTGGCTGAAACCACCTGGGGCAGCACGAAGGAAGTGCTGCGTATGACATATAGGGCAATGGTGCAGCCGGTCCTGGAATATGGTGCCCCTATATGGACCAGACAACTCTCTGAATCCTCTTGGTGCAGATTGCAGAGAACACAGAATGCTGCCCTCAGGCTTATCACTGGATGTCACAAGTCGACGCCTATTCCGCATCTTCATCAGAAAACCGGCCTACTTCCCGTGAAAGAGCACTGCTTACTCCAGTCTCAGCAATTTCTAATAAGTATTTTCAAGAGTCCGACCCATCCAAATTACCATCTTCTGTCGTCTGGCCCCCACCCAAGAAGCATACGCACGCCGCTCAGTCCTCTGTCTGCAATCGATCAACAACGGTGGGCTACATCCGAGCTATCGCGAAGAAGACTCCAAATGGCTGAGCATACGCGGTTCGTGGCAGAGTACCTGTCTGATGCTCAGCCCAACTTAATCTATCGTGGCGTGCCCCCGCGAGTCGACGATAGCGAAGCTGGACTACCGAGACGTACCCGAACAATCCTCGCTGGTCTGCGATGCGGCCACTCCAGATATCTAGAGGCCTACACTCATCGGATTGATCAGTCAGTCCCAGATAAACGCCCCGATTGTGAATGTGCTGGACATGATTCATTGCATCTATTTTCATGTCCGGCCAGGCCTAAAATCTTGTCTGCTCGAGATCTATGGTACAAGCCGTGTGAGGTGGCTAGCTTCCTACGCCTCTGATGCGATGCTCTGTTCATGGCTGACAAGAAGAAGAAGAACACCCGTCTACCTCAATCTGCTTTATTTGGATCAATATGGAGAGAATAATTTTTTCGACTTTTTTTTTCGCCATATGCTCACTCATTCATTAAAGGCAGTGTTCACGATGAAAAAAGTTTTTGAAATTTCACTAGGATTGGGTAGTGGAGGGACACTCTGTAACGTTAACGTCGAAAGAACGCATGAAAACGAGCCAGGAAAAGCTCCAAAAGAGCCCGAAGTTGCAACTTCGAGCGCATTGAAAACCCCAAAAGCGCATCACACGCCCACCGACGTGAACAAATGAATGCTCGAGATCGTGAGATGAGCGGCGGTCCTGGTAGCTTGGTCTGGTCATTCCTTTGTATGAAGCATGGTGCAATTAAGAGTTATTAACACTGGGCAACCTCGTCACGGATATCTCTCAGGTCAGTGGCAAAAAACTTGCTAAGTCTTCCCTTAATTCTCCTGCAATGTCTCTTCTTTTTGTTCTTTCCTTCCTACTCTTCTGTGTGTTCTTAAAACTTGTTCGCGTAGTGATCCATCATGTACGTAACTTATCTAGCTAACTTACTTTACTTACGTAACATGACTTTGTTAGGATTTTTCACTTCAACGTATTAGTATTATACCGTCTCGCTCAGAATGACAAAGCCGGGCGGCACTCAGTTGGAACGAATACGCAGCGCAGCTCAAATTTTTCTGCCTCTGAAGTTAGGTTGATGCCGCGTTGCGCCATTCCAACTGAGCGCAGTTAGGTTAATATTTCTTCTAACCACTATACCCATAAAGCCTCCAAATTATGCGGGAAGTGAAGATTTATTTTGTGTGCATGTTAGAAGAGTGTCAACTCCAAAGGGGCTTCAGAATGGTCACCCTGTGTAAGGATCTGGAACACATCCATCGCAACGGCATCTGTTCTCCCCATTGTGTTTGATGCATGTGCCGGAATTGCATTGCTATAAAATGAATTAATCAATTCCTATTGAAGAACAAGGATGCATTGATAATTTTATATGGTAGCTCACGTCGAAGACACAGCCTGTATTGCAGAGGCTTCTGATCATGGGCGCCAGAACAACGTTTCCAACATTAGCGCACACCCAGTTAGTCTGAACGTAAGAAGGCGGACGTCCTCCAATAGCGACGTCGAAGCACACGAGAAACGCAAAGCAGAACGCAAGGCAATTCATTGTCTCTGAAATAGATCAGATTCCACTTAAACTAAACATTGTTCGATCGAAAAATATTGTAGTATTTGTTCATCAGTAGCGAAGGGCAAGAGCAGAGGGCAAGTATTGGAGAACACCTGTGATGATTTTTGCAGTGTAAGAGAGCTAGGGGCCTTTCCATACACGTGGTCCTACAGCCTTCGAGCAGTCCATTAGCGGCGCTTCACTCATCCCGTCGTTTTCTCGCATATTCCTAGCTCTGGTACCTCAATGCTGACACCCAGGGCAAAGACTATGATCTGATGAACAATGGAATTCACTCTCAAGAATGCATTCAAAGCTGTGAAGTCCCCATAATATAGCACCGGAAGGGGAATTGAGCCGTCCTCAGCCAGCCGTGGTCCGATGTATCTCAACCAATAATGAAATCTTTTGCATCCATGGAATACTCTCCCTACTGCTAACTCCATTGCTAAATTATATTTCTCTGAACCAATGCGATCCTATTGGCCACATATCTACCATCATCATATCCGGCGGGCTCAGGCTGGCCACACCAGGGGTGTTACACCCACTTTGCCAAGAGGTAAGGAAGCTTTTCAAACTGGGTGTTTTGTATACTTAAAAATGCTGATATATTCCTATACTTTAGTTGGATGTAGGCGTCTGAATTGGCGGCGCTCAGCCACATATCGCGCAAGGCGCGATCGCGATCTCGCGCGAAGTTCTGACGTCGAGTGGGAAGAACCATTTGTTGGTGCGCGTGTGTTCGCATTATGACCTCTAGAACTTCAGAGCTGTTCTGAGAATCCGGATTGTTCAAAAGAGCACCTTAGAAGTCCAGGTGAGCAGCGATTCATACTAATACACAATTATTTGCTTAACCAAGTTAGAGATTAACTACTCGAGTGAGTGCGGCGATTCTGAGAAATTTAGATAATTCTCTCTTCGAAAATTGATCCTTTCAAAATCTGTGCGTGGAAGATGATGTTGCTCATTTTCAAGGAGAGGGAGGAACGGGGAAGAACGAGGGCTGCCATTAAATGATACTGCCGCTGATAACTGATATTCTAGCGTATTCTAATGTAAGCGAAATCAGGTACCTTGTAAGGATGTCCTGACTACTAAAAGTTGAAATTTTCAGTGTCCCTTGCCCAACCAAGATCTTAGAAAGTCACAAGTTTAGAACGGCAACTGGACTCCAAGAACTAAATTTTCTCTTGTTCACCAGAACTTCGTTCAAGGGGGCTGTTTGGAGAGCAGGACACAAATGTGAGAATAGTACTTGGGTTTCCAGCCGACTGCGTTGCGGTAGATATAATATCATTTTTCTACCGTAACCTACCGGTAGAAAAATGGTTGTCCGAAAGGCCGAGAACAAACATTATAGTGAAGTCGTATCGAGAAAAAATTCTGACATCTGTAGCTCACCTACAGTTTTGAAGTTTTAAGTTTGAGGAAAATTTACTTGAGAGAGGAGCTCTCCTAATGCTTGCGGCTAGTAGCGAATGCATCCTCTTGAAGTACTTCATTTCGCTCACTTCGAACTACCTTAAGATGGTTTTCTTGCAAGGGGCACGCCACCCTATCTTGGTGACGTCAAATAGTGCCTTTTGCTCCGTTACTTTTACCTTCGTGTCTTGTCGCCTACAGACTATCACCAAATTCTTTGAGGCTCGCCGTCTTCGCAATTCTCTCCCGCCCATTCTCGGTGAATAACCTATCAGGGTTTCTGATTTTAACCTTATGATGATTATTCCGAGTTTAGAAGCCGATATCCCTCTAGCTCCTACACGTATGATCAAAGTGGCGAGCTACAATGTCTCTGCGGTGGAATTATACGGCCTCATCTTTAGCCCACTAGGGTAATGGAACAGGGCCGCCTTAGGATTGAACATAAGGAGAGTGTAATAATAGGAGCATAAGACTGGAGGAACATTGTGGAAGCATTGATTGAGCCATGATGATGACGATCTGGGGCCCTCCTTATATTGTGGTTCTAAACAATAGTCCCGAAAATAGTTCCTGCATTAAAGCGAAAGGGCAGTTGCCCTTAGCGATTTGACAATGTAAACCAAGAATAAAAATATACCCACAATCAGGTTTGTTTTCGCCAATATTAGCTCTGATGCAGCTGTTTACTTGCTATGAAATAGGAAGGTGCTCTATGTATCACATGAGTTGGGATAGGGCATTCAGCGCGGCAAGTTCACCGCTTCTCTTCCCCCATGCCTCAGAATCCTGTATCAGACCCATAGATAACAGAAGTGTAAACGTTTTGGGGTCTGTGGCGGAGTGGAGAATCCACATAGATTGTCGACACAGATGCGTGCATATGCAGAATGTACCTTTTACATGGGTACGCAATATTTAAGCTGTTGTGAACGTGACCACGGAGTTTCAATCGTGGATTTCAATGCATTCTGTATCAGGCGCGAGATGAACTACCTCCACTGCCTTGGACACACGCTGAAAATTTCTTCGAAAGCGAATTTCCGGCGGTCTGGGATGTGCGTATTTACAACTAGGGAATAACGACTTTGACAATATAGCGCTGGCAATACTTTGACAATATATCTTTAATATAGCGCTAAAATGCAAGGATTACGCAACGATTGTGCATATTCAGCTCTTTACTGTTGTGATTATGTGGTACAGGATTATCATGGTCTTCAGTATTTACTAATTCTACTGACATGACTTCGCTATGCTTAATATAATGACCCCAACCAGACAGCACGCAACCTGAAACGCCGCCTAAGTGCGGCTTCACGGTAAGTTCTCTCCTCGGAAATGTGAAAAACAGCGGTAGATATTACTGACTCTTAAGCTGTCATTGGGTAGTTTCGTGACTTCTTTCATTTGAGTGTCATTTTTTAGTTTTCGATGTCTTACCATTCCAGAGCCAATGTATAGCGAGGGTTCCATGCGCTGCGCAGAAAAACTTCAGTCAATTGTGTAGCTGAAAAGCACTTCAAAAGCCCGCCAGCACGCAGAAAATCTTGCCATTCTCATGGTTTGGAGCAGAAGGAACTTGAATTTTTTTGCATGGTTGGTGCCTTCAATCTAGGTGTCCGATTCTGTCTCATATCTGATATATGAAATGGTATAAAAACGCAACACACAACCCGCACCACAAAAAGTTTGCCATATTTCAGAGATGCAGCTAAAATTTCCTAGCAAGTGATCAATTTATTTATTTATTGATTTATTTATGCACGCAGAGGTGCGCATAATTAAGCATCTTGAAATAGAAACAGTACAGCCGGGTCATAGAAAAATTAAAAAAACGACAAATAAAGTGTTAAGCAGAATGGAATTGTTAAAAACAACAACAACAAAAATAATTTGAAAACAAATCAAACACGCGTCGAAAAGAGTTTACGGATGGAAACACAACTCGCTTCGCACAGAAAAATACGTCAACAAGCCTCATGATACATCACTGAAGTTTTGAATAGAACTATTAAAGGAAGCACACGAGACGAATTACGTTAATCTCACGGTTGTCGCGCTTTGCAAAAAGTTCAGAAACTTCAGATCAGAAGGAGATCTCCGCATTAGTCATTGGGAATTAAATGCGATCTGATTGTAGCATGGTTTCAACCGAGAAGTTAGAAGTGACATCTCAGGACAAGCAAGCCTCATTGCTTGTAGAGATTTGGGTGAGAATACAAACAGCTCTCCACCTTGTATGCCTTGTATGAAGTGTATTAGGTTTATCGGCATAGACTAGTAACAGTACAAATGCTGCCCTACCATGTGGGATCCTTGGTGATTCATCGACCCTCCCGCCACTAGCAGGTATCTGGGCTAATTTCATCAACAAAATTTGTAGTAATATAGTGGTGCATTTACTGAAGTTCTCATTGATATCCACCATACAATTAATGTTATCCATGGAACGTCACCAGTACACCACTCGGTTGAAAACGGTGCGCATCAAATACAGGGCAAAATGGGAGGAAAGAAATTGTAGTGAAAGGTATGAAATGAGAGCGATTGACGGAACTCAACGCTGCAGCTGGGACAACCTGGCTATCATGTAATAGCGTCTGATGCCCTCCTGTATAGCAAAAGAACTAGGAACACCAATAATATGCCAAGAGGCATCCAAACGAAAACAAAAACATTCAGTGTAGACAGGAATGCAAGATCTTTTGGATTTCGATTATGGCGATCTTCCACTATATCAACAATTAGGCTCGGAGACACCTGGCATTACAAGCAGCATATCACGTATAGCATTGCCGATAATCACACCGTTGTTGATCGACTGCAGACAGAGGACTGAGCGGCGTGCGTATGCTTCTTGGGTGGGGGCCAGACGACAGAAGATGGTAATTTGGATGGGTCGGACTCTTGAAAATACTTATTAGAAATTGCTGAGACTGGAGTAAGCAGTGCTCTTTCACGGGAAGTAGGCCGGTTTTCTGATGAAGATGCGGAATAGGCGTTGACTTGTGACATCCAGTGATAAGCCTGAGGGCAGCATTCTGTGTTCTCTGCAATCTGCACCAAGAGGATTCAGAGAGTTGTCTGGTCCATATAGGGGCACCATATTCCAGGACCGGCTGCACCATTGCCCTATATGTCATACGCAGCACTTCCTTCGTGCTGCCCCAGGTGGTTTCAGCCAGTGCGCGAAGAATGTTGTTGCGCGAGTTGGCTGAGGCAGCACGTATACGCGCATTCTCATGAAATCGTAGCGAGGGATCCAGGAAGACTCCCAGTAGTCGAGGATGCTTAGACAGTGGCAGCTCATGGCCATCCCAGATGACCTTGGGATGAAGCCGATGTTCGATAGTAGCCGTCGTACATAGTGTGACACGACTTGGAGGCAGACACAGTCAGCAACTTTGATTTAAGATACACAGCCAACGTCCGTAAGTAGTTGTTCATGGTGACAGTGGCTCGGTCAATAACTGAGTCCGTGCGAACGATAGTGATGTCATCAGCGTACAGGCACAGATGAATGCCAGTTGGTGGCTCAGGAATATCAGACAGAAATAGCGAGAACAGGCTAGGGGACAACACCCCGCCATGCCGGACACCGGCTTTCAATGGGTAGATGTCCGTCGAACTTGACACGAATGAACCGGTTTTTGACAAAGCTATTATTCCATCTTTTAGACCAACTGGGGTGCGTTCCAAGAACGTTTCCAAGACGCTGTGGGAGACAAATTAACCTCCCCGTGGACAAATTCGCTTTCCATGGATGCAAAATATAACTGAAAACTGCTTCCACGTGGCCGTGGCTACGATTCCATGGACGCGTTTTGCCATGGGAATGTTCTTAGAACACACCCCTGGGCATGTCCGATTCCAGAATGGATTTCGATAGGAGCGGGGTACTGACGCTATCGAATGCAGCCGAGAGATCAATAGCAACGACGAGGCTTCTACCAGCCGGGGTCTTGCGATTAAATCCAGCGATGATATGCTCGGTGATTGATGTCAGGGCAGTGATGGTGGAATGCTTCTTTTTTGAAACCATGCTGATAAGTGTTGTGCTGTAAAGCGTTTGGAGGAGCGGATTGACCTTTTCCGCAAGCTTGGCTAGGGGGGAAAGGAGGGAGATGGGGCGGTGGGAGGCAGGCTCGTCCAGTGGCTTGCCAGTTTTGGCGATGGGAATGACGACAGCTTGTTTCCAGCGCGCCGGAATAACACCAGAACGGAATGACGAATAAATGAGATCAGAGAGCAATTCATAATAGGGATCAGGAAGATGCTTGAAATGAACAGCCGATATTCCGTCGGGTCCCTCTGCACGCGAATTTTTCATCGATTTGATGATCTTTTCAATGGCGGAGGGAGAAATAGCAGGGACATCCAGCCGGTTGAGCTTCCTGACTGCTCGCATTGTTCGTCTGTGTTGCTTATCCCGAGGCGATGTTGCATATGCAAATAGTTTGCCGAGGAGACAAGCAGCTTTGTATCCGTGCTCGAATCTTCGAGACGGAAACTCGAGCATATTACGATCCGTGCTCATCTTTTTGCCAGAAATTCGTTTCAGTGTTGTTCAAGCTTTTCTGGCATCCGCGGCAAAATCAATCGACTCGATCAGCTCTTTCCAGCGCTGCTGCTTGTGTTGATTAAGCAGCTCGGTGATGTTGTCCGACAGCTGCTGTACCGCAGGATCATTGGGATTCGATCTTCGCTTGTCGTCTCTCATCGTGATCAGGTCGAGGACTTAACTGGGCACGTTTGGGTGAAAAGTCCTTACACGTCCAGTGGGAATAGCTGCTTTGGAGGCACGTTCGATGGCTTTGACGATAAACTTCTTATCGTAGACTGCTCCGTTCCTCGGGTAGTCGGCCGCCTGGCTGAGCAACACCTCTTTGAATAGGTCCCAGTTAGCCTTACGATTACTGGAATAAAACTTACAACGAGATCCAGAGAACGGAGCAAGCAAGCTATTAAGTGACAAATCCAATGACGTAGTTATGGGAACATGATCACTGGCCAGGGCCACATCGGTAGACCAGTTACAGGAGATAGCTAGCGAGGATGATACAAAGGTGATGTCGGGTGAGGAAGGCCGACCCACTTCCGGAAGACGAGTGGGAGAATCCTCATTGATAGGCACAAGATCACAATCATCAGCGAATAATTCAATGAGCTCACCTCTATTGTCAGGCTCTAGAGGAGAGAACCACGAGGGAGAATGAGCATTGAAATCACCAGCTACTACAACCGAACTAGATGACAAGGCAGTATGAACAGTATGTAAGTAATTTGAGGGGTCAAACGCGTTAGGACAGGACGTGGATGGGGGTATGTAGACGTTGACAATATCAAGGGGGCCACTTTGTAATACAATATGAACACCAAGACATTCTACAACATCATCAGTGGGTAGATCAATTAGGTGAGAAGGGATAGAAGATTTTACAAATGTTGAAACACCACCACCGTGAGACGTACGTGGAACATGATAAGACAAATAACCAGGGAGACGGGGAAGGGAGGGGGATGATGCGCTAAGCTTGGTCTCCTGCAGGAGAATGACATCAGGTTGAGTGCGATCTATATACACTGTGAGTTCAGCAATTTTGACACGTAGGCCATTGATATTGAGTTGATAAATGCAAAGACTATGTTGAGGAACCCTAGGAGGATTCACAGAGCAAGACATACAACAGTAAGCATGAGTGTAGTCATCATAGCTGGACAATCCCGAACATTTGAGGTGCACCCAGCCAAGGCAACTACCACATTGAATGCTTGCATGTTGAGCAGATAGTCCGCAGTGACAGCAGGGATATCGCGGTGTCTTGCTGCGCGGTCCCGGATTCCTCTCGATGCCAGCTCGTAGAAGTAGAATACAGAGAGTGTAGCAGCCAGCCAACTACACTCCCAATACGAAAGAACTCCACATGGAGTGATTGATGTCCGTTTGATGAGTCTCCATAACGTCGACTCCACAGATCCACCACGCGTAGGTTGAACATCTTGGATCCACGGGTGTTAGATATAGTAGCCAGCCTATTTTCGCTTCTGAAAAAGCGAAAGCACAGCCATGGTGGTCGATTGAAGAGAATGCGCCCGCTAATTTTTCATGTTTTTCCAATTTTTCGCTCTACCGGATGGTCCTTAGGCAAATCCCAACATACAGTAATGTTACTATATCCTCTCCCCACAACTTTTAGAAGAACTTTTTCCAGGACGTCACCTCCCCCGGGGGGTCGTCCCTTGTAAGAAGGATCTGGGCAATAGAATTGGTGAGGACGTCATCCCTGAACATCATCTTGATCACTACCAGACCGTTTTCACCTCCATGGTGTCTATCACAACCAAATTAGTGATAAAGTAGACTGTGCCCGTGACTTTGCACAGTTTTGACGACATTTGAAGAAGATGCCGTTCTTGTCCCGTCGTCAAATTTTCATTACATGCTCAGTGCAAGGTACTGCACGAGGTGTGGGCCGGTCAGTTCGCTCAGACCCCCCCTCTAATGGCAGTTTTACTCAGACCACTCCCCCTTAGGAACATTAGTAGGTCAATTTTTGACTGTTTTCTGTCACCCCCACCAAAAGCTGGAGTATTTAGACAGTTTATCGAGCAGGTTTACATACCTCTAATGTTTCACTGTAGTGAAATTTCTCTTGTCGTATTCAAATGGTAAGTATAAAGTTCTCAAACGGTAAAAAACCAAAATTGACAGCTTGCCAATGCTTTGCCACAAAATTTGGATGTTTGAGAGGGCGAAAGCACAAACAGCGCTTATTGCATTTATGTGGAGAGGAGCTGAAAGTGCAAAAGTACCAGGCTGTCCAATAATTCTTGTCCGAAAATTTCACCATTTTTAATTTTTTTTTTCAACTTTATTGAAAAACAAGTCTAATCAACAATATAATCACCACAGTTATCCACAACAGTGGCCCATCGATTGGGCAGGTCGCCGATGCCCTCCGCCCAGAACTCCGGGGGCTGCGACTCGAAGAAGTCCGCGATGTCGGATTTGAGGTTGTCGTAGTTGGTGAATTTTCTTCCGGCCAAATGGTGCTTCAGCGGGCGGAACAAGTGGTAGTCGGAGGGGGCGAGGTCCGGGGAATACGGCGGATGGGCAACCGTCTCCCAGCCGAGCGTTGCCAACTTCTGCTGGGTCTCCTTCGCCACGTGGGGGCGCACGTTGTCGTGCAGCAGGTGAACCGAGGCCCGTCGGGGACGCTTTTCTCGGTTGGCGGCGGCTAGTTTCTCGAGCTGATCGGTGTAGATAGAGGCGGTGACCGTCCTGCCTTGCGGGAGCAGCTCAAAGTACAGCATGCCCTTGGTGTCCCACCAGCAGCAGAGCATGATCTTCAGCGGGTACAGGTCGGCTTTCGGCGTCGTCGGCTTCTCTTCTCCGCGCGGGATCCAGACGGCACGGCGGGCGACGTTGTCGTAGAGGACCCAGCTCTCATCCCCAGTGACCAGGGCCTCGAGAAACTCCTTGCGATGCGGACGAAGGAGGAGGGACTGGTAGACGGCCACGCGGCTCTGCTCGTTGGCGTCCGTCAGACGGTGGGGGATCCAACGGGCCAGAACGTTGTGGTAGCCGAGTAAGTTGAGTCGATTATAGATGGTGGACTTGCTGCAGCCGAGCGCCGTCGCCAGTTCGCGGGTAGTGGATTCCGGCTTCTCCTTGATACAGCGACGGACTTCGTCATCATCCACCGTAGAAGGCCTCCCGCTGTGCTCCCTGTCCTCGAGGCTCGTGTCACCGCTCTCAAAACGATTGAACCAGCGGCTGACTGTGCGTTGGGACACTGCATCCTCCTTGCACGCTCTGCAGATGTTGGCGACCGCGGTGCCCGTGTCGTTGCTCAGCAGCCACTCGTAGTACACGAACGTACGAATTTGACCTTGGTCCATTTTAGCTTGTACTGGTAGCTAGACGCGGCGACTGCGCCTTATATACCCCTAGCGAAGAACTTTGGAGAACCTTCTAGAAGGTTCTTACACTTGCCTGATAGTTGAAAATTTTCGGACAAGAATTATTGGACAACCTGGTATATGTAACTCGTAACAGCTTGTGCTGTGTAATATGGTAAAGTGCGGATGTTTAAAAAAAGGGTTCGATCGCGCCGGAAGTCCATATCTTTCTACGAGTCATAAGAGTAGGAGAATTGAGTCAAGCGTGGTTGATTCACAAAGTATACTAACTTCCACCGTCTGAGACGGACGCTTAAGGGCGCTACAGTATATGGGATAAAACCTTTCTCAGGTGTGGTCCCACCGAAAGTCGACAATTTTGAAAACTAGGAGTCATGAGAGTAGGATAGTGAGTCCAGCGTAGTTGATTTACTAGGATTACTCACTTTCAACGTCCAACATGGATGCTGAACACCGCTACAGTATGAGGCCGCACACTATTTTCAGGTGAGGTCCCGCCGAAAGTCCCGCCGAAAAAGGGCATTTTTAAAATTTATATGTCACGAGAGAAGGATATTTTAGTCCAGCGTGGTCGATTCTCTGATAGAACATTGTTTGGCCATCTCAGATGAACGCCGAAGCCCGCTACATAGAGAGAGGGAGACGATGAAAGGAATCGGATAAGCCCATTGAAAAAGTAGGTTTTTTTGGAACGTTGCAGGTTAAGTTCTGAACGAGTTGTTTGGAAAAATCTTGGCTTTAAGAAACTAGACTTTATACTCTATCGTTTGAAACTTTCCTCACCCCCGGAGAAAGCATTTGAAAAAAATTTACCAGGTGTGGGTTCCTCTTTAGAATGCACTGATGGCCCTCAGCTGGGCCCATACCTAAGTACTGAGAAAACGCTAAAAATGTCGCAGAACCCACACCTGGAAAAATTTTCTTCGAAGACCGTCTCCAGGGGTGCGGGTGGTCTTAAACGGTAGGGTTCAGAGCGTAGTTTCTTGAAGCTAGGATTTTTCCGGGTACCATATTTAGAACTTAAAGGCAAGGTCCGGTCAGATTCTTACACCATCGAAATTCGGATTAGATAGATTGGGCTGGTCTAGCTGGACACCGTCCAAAGTTTTCACAAACTCTAAGTCCGTATTTCTGGAGAAAACAGCCTGAAAGTCAGGGATTACGGTATTCACAGCATGATAATCATGGCTGGAATGACCGTTAATTACACAGCATTTTTGAAGAATGCATGGACAACGGCTAAAATATGGATGATGGCCACACGTTTCTGACTTTTGCGGATCACCGGCTTAGGGAAGTGGATTTAATAAATTGAAGAAGACCGGTTTTAACGCAGTTTTCGCATGCTCCTTCGGACTACCTGTACCTTGAGCACAGATTCAGCGGAAAATCTCAGAATCGAAATTCTGCCCGGACCCTGCCTTTAAGTTACTGCAGTTTTAAAACCCAAATTTATGTTCGTGGACAGACGTTTCTTTCATCGTCTCCCGCACAATATGTAGCGGTCTTCGGCGTTACTCTGAGATGATGAAGGTTTGTACCTGGGGTAAATCGACCACGCTGGTCCCAAATATCCTACTCACCTGGCTCCTAGTTTTCAAAATCAACGACTTTCGGCGGGACAACACCTGAGAAGGGTGTGATCCCATATACTGTAGCGGTCTTCAGCATTCATCTGAGATGGTGGAAAATTGTATCCAGAGTAAATCAACCACGCTGGACTTAAATATCCTACTCTCATAACACCTAGTTCTCAAAACTGACGACTTTGGGCGGGACCACACTTGAGAAAAGTGTGATCTCGTATACTGTAGCGGTCTTCAGCGTTCATCTGAGATGGTGAAAGTGAGTATATAGGGTGAATCGACCCCAATCAACTCAAATATCAACTCTCGTGACTCATGGAAATCATTTGCAGAAAGCATTAAGCATTTAGTCGTCCAACTGCCTTGGACTTTTTACATGCTGGAATCATATGTATTGACTATTATTCTGAGAAGACCTTTACTTAACCTTAAACTTCCGAATTGAACTCCGCGACTCGTAAATCAGTTGAATCAGCCTTTTAGGTAAATCGCATTCTATATTTGAAATCTACGTGAAAAACTGCTCCTGACGCTTTCTACTCACAAACACGTTGGTTCAACTGGTCTTCGTCCAAGGATCAGACCCCCCGCTTCCACCCCTGAAGTAGTATAAATTGTTGTCGGCGGCTTCATGGCCACGTTCACAGCAGCCTATATATTGCATACCCATGCGAATAGTAATTTTCTGCAAATGCACACACTAGTGGCGACGACTCACAAGAAAAAAATAGATTCTATGCTCCACTTCCAAAAAAGGACTCAGGGCCTCCAGGCGCTCGCGGTGAGCTTTTTTTCATATTACGCCGAGATTTTCTTGGTTTTTCTTTTCGTTCTACTATCATGTTCAGACGCTTTGGTTGTTTCCACGTTTTATGGTTTTCTGACGCATTGAGAATCCTTCTCCTGTTTGTTTGCCTGTACTCACGGCGTAATTGTAGTCAGTAGATCTTTTTGAACTGCATTATTGGTGTCAACCTAAAATTGCTGTTGTCCAGTTACTCTGTTGACCGGCAAACTGCTAAGTCGTGCCAGGTTATGGGCATTTTCCGTTAGCTCTCACCAACTCACCTGACGAAGACGTGAAGAAGTTACAGTTACAGGTACAACTCTCCCTTCATTATTCTTACCAAATTCCTACCACTGAACAAAAATCTGCCTTGCATCTTTGCGCTCTATGTGGAGTTATCATTTTGTCACATACCTTGAAACGTTTATACTTCTTCTATTCAAAAGGTTAATGACCACTTTCATTCAAGTCTCTACAGGGGCTGCAGTTCGATCACCACTTTCTGAAAAGAATTTCCGTTCACTCAAAGAGTAAAGTCGTGTGATGAGTGCGGTGTAGTTGACAACCTTGAATATCAAACGAAATTTCTACTAACTCCAGATCGTACCTTTAATACGGTGATTTTCAACTTCTTTATCCTTGCTTCCGTTCGGTGAATGTGCCAACCTACCGTTCCTAAAGGAGCTTGAGCATGATGGACGGAGGGAACGGCATCGAGTTATCTAATGGACTAGGGTAAGAGAGAGAGAGAGAAGGAAGGATGAGAGGCGGCGAACTAGCCACCATGAATGCGCTATACCAACGTATGTGATAGAAAAGCTTCCTATTCCATTTGCATCGAAGCTAATATTAGCGAAAATAAATCCGTTTGTGGGTATATTATTATTCATCGTTTACACTGTCAAATCGTTAAGGGCACCTGCCCTTTCGCTCCAATGCAGGAACTAATTTCGGGACTATTGTTTAGAACCACAATATAAGGAGGGCCCCAGATCGTCACCATCATGGCTCAATCAACCCCTTCTCAATGTTTCTTCAGCCTTATGCTCCTATTATCATACTCTCCTTGTGCTGAATTCTAAGGCGTCCCGACCACCGTCGTCCTAGAAGGATCAGGACGAAGCCGAATAATACTACCGCAGGGACACTGTAGTCCCCGAATTGACCATACGAGTACGGCTGGACGGATGATAGAGTATATAAACTCGGAATAATCATCATAAGTCTCCACGTTTGACTCTCGATGAACCTCGGCATCAGAATATAGCTGGTACTTTGATTTTAGCCTGACAATCATCATAAGGTTAAGATCGGTAGGCCGTGCATTGTAATGCACAGGGATTGGGCGGTGGGGAGCTGAGAAGATGGGCTAGCCTTAAGGAACCAAGTGATAGTGTAAAGCTGACAAGTCTCAATGATGAAGGTGAAAACGATCGGGAAAAACGGAGGGCGCTCTTTGACGGCACCAGGGAGGGGGGCGTGTTCCTTGAGTTGTCCACTGTGAGGGGTCCCGTTAGTCACCTGGAGCCCTCAAAATGGACAACCCAAAACTTTGAGTACTGCTCACCACTAGATGCCATTTATACCCACTCGACGTCCGAACTTCGTCAGCGATCGCGATCGCGCCTTACGCGACATGTGGCTGAGCACCGCCAATTCAGACAACAGCGTCTTACTAACGTATAGAAATTCATCTGAATTGTTCATCTGTGAAAAACACCCTCTTACACTGCCAAATCATCATAGGTGCCTTCCATAACCTGCCCTTCGCCCTTTTCAGTTTTTGCCTGCCCTTCGCTACTGGTAAACAAAGACTACAATCTTTTATCGATCAAACAATTTTTTATTTTAATTACGATTCGATTCATTCCAGCGACCATGAGTCGTCTTGCGTTCCTTGCGCTTTTCGTGTATTTCGACATTGTCATTGGAGGACGTCCTTCTTCTTACGTCCAGACTAACTGGGTGTGCGCTAATGTTGGCAACGTTGTATTGGCGCCCATGATCAGAAGCCTCTGCAATACTGGCTGCGTCTTCGATGTGAGCGTCCATAACAAATCATCAATGCGTACATGTTCTTAAATAGGAATTGATTAATCCATTTTCTAGCAGGGGGTGTGTATACAAGTCTGTTGGTACCTGCTCGTTGGTGCCCCTGCTTCTACTGAACCCAGCAGACGTTTGAGTGTACACAGGGAACGTTCGAGCGATATAGCGTGCACAACTATATCGCGAAAGTATCCCGCACATTGCATAAAGGTGTCGCCGTCCGGCACACTAAGGCCTCTGGTCCATAACACCTTAGGATCCGTACCTAGGGAGTCATGGAGTCTTTGGCCACAAGCCACCAATTTCGCCACCCTGAACTGTCGATCGCTGTCGAGTGATATCCAAAAAACTGCGCTATCCAGACTTCTGAGCTATTTCCATGCACCGTTTGCTGCTTTGCAGGAAACCCGCCTCAAGAGATAGACCCGTCATCAGCGTCGGAGAGTACACCATCTACTGCGGTAACGCTGACGATAGGAGAGTGGGAGGCTGTGCAATAGCTGTAAGGAAGGATTTCAATGGTATGGTCAAGGAGTTCGGCTCAACGTCGTGTCTGAATGCATTCGTACGACTGCGGATCACAGAGGATTCAATCTGTGGATAGTGAGTGCTCATGCGCCCACTGAAACCGCCGAAGACAATTCGAAGGATGCGTTTTATGAGGAACTCAATACGTTGCTGGCCAGGATACCTTGTCAACATGCTGTTGTCGTGGGGATTGACGCAAATGCGAAGATGGGACTTGATCAGGAATCCGAAGTACTCGGTAAATGGTTCTACCCAGTGGAGCAAACATCGGACAATGGCTACCGCCTTGTCGACTTTTGTGAACGCAGTGGTCTGATTATTGCATCGACATTCAAGAGGAATCATCGCCGCCATCAGCTTACGTGGCAGGGACCAACCCGGCTATCTCCAGAAGAGCAGCGGAAGCGGAAGATGACAACTTTGAAACTACAGCTTGACTATGTCCTGACGAGGAATATTCCAGTATCGGACATTCGAAGATCTAGAGCTGTGTGGGATGTCGCATTCGATTCGGATCACCGTCCTGTTCTGTTGAACTTCACTGCGAGGATTCGTAAGAGGAAGCGAGGGGCTCAGCCTCTCCAGAGGATTGACATGACAAGTCTCAGAGATGAAGAGTGCAGAAGGAATTTCCGACAACGCGTTTCTATTCACATCGGAGTACGGACTAAGAAGAAACTTTGCGACGCGGATTTTTTTGTCAAATGCATCCAGGACGCTTCGAAAGAGGCACTCCCGGTTGTACAGCCTAAGAAGAAGTTCGCCTACGTCTCAGAAGAAACAACATCTACCTACAACAGAGTATGTGCTCTCCGAACTGCAGGAAACTTCGTGGAGGAGAAGCGTCTGAGGAGGAAGTTGCGTCGGCAGCTTCAAAGTGACCGCGAACGAGAGTGGACGTGTAGAGCTAAGGAGTTCGAGAAGGCTTGGGAGGAGAAGAATCCGAGGAAAGCCTACACGTTGCTGCGACAGTATAGCGGGAAGATGAAGAGATGTTCTCCTGTCTTGAACACTACCAATGGAGTTGCAGTTGGTGATGCGACGCTGCCAATATGGAAGGATTACTTCAGTTCACTACTGAATCGTCCAGCGCCATCAGTACCTGAGCTCCCGCATGTTCAGAGAGCACATTACGATGTCAGTGAGGAACCGCCGACTGGGTCTGAAGTTTTTTGGATTGTGTCCGGAAAATGAAGAATGGAAAGGCAGGTGGAGATGACAACATCACTGCTGAAATGCTGAAAGCTCTTCCTCCGTCTGGGATTCGTGAAATGACCAACACCATCCGTGCCATATGGATGAGCGAAAGGATACCCGATTCGTGGAGACATGCGATCATCGTACCTCTTCACAAGAAGCTATCCGTCACGGATCCTAAGAACTACAGAGGAATCTCTCTACTTCGTGTCATGTACAAGGTTTTAGAACGTATCATTCTCGAGCGACTTATCAAACATCGTGAAGGAACGACCAGAGATGAGCAAGCCGGTTTTCGACCTGGAAGATCGACCATCGACCAAGTGTTCGTCGTGAGAAGAGTAATTGAATCGTGGCAGCGGTTTTCGAAGCCATTACAGCTTGCTTTTCTGGACTTTGAAGCCGCGTTCGACTCTCCTCATCGTGATCGATTGCTCAATGCTCTGCGAGCAGATGGAGTCCCGGAAAAGTATGTTCGGTTAATCGAGGACATGAACAAAGGAACAACAGCAGCAGTTCGTACACCTGTCGGATTTACGTCAGCTTTCGAGGTGAAAACAGGAGTAAGGCAAGGAGCCGTTGCAGGACCTTTCTTTTCAACTTCGCCGTTGATGACATCATGCGTAGAGTTGCAGAACAGTTTCCTGCGGATGTGATCCTAACACCATCAGGACGCTCACTTGTCGACCTGGAGTACGCCGACGACATTGTGTTATTCGCTGAAAACAACGCAAAACTGCAAAGGATTGTGAACCTCGTTTCGAAGTATGCCGCAGCCTATGGACTTCGTCTTCGTCCCGACAAATGCAAGCAGATGTGGGTCTCTCAGAGGCCTTCAACTGGAGTTTGTGTGGACGGACAACGTATCGAACTGGTGGACGATTTCTGTTATTTGGGCTGTTTGCTGAAGAACGATGGTAGTTATGCAGCGGATATTCGACAACGATGTGCGAAAGCTACGTCTGCATTCAATTCTCTAACCAAGTGTTTGTGGTCTACCACCATCGCGAAGGAAGTCAAGTTGCGCGTCTACCTATCCGCTATTCGCCCTATCATGATGTACGGATCGGAGACGTGGGCAGCACCGAAAACGCAGATGGAAAGGTTGGATTGCACGGAGAGGAAGCTTTTTAGGCGTTTGCTTGGATATTTCTGGCCGCGTGTATGCTATAACGAAGACCTTTACAAGGAAATCGACGCAGTACATCAACGCTTGACACGAGGGAGGTGCCAGCATCTCCTAACGCCATCTCAAGCAGCAATGGAAAGTCGACTTCGACTGCTCGGGCATATACTAAGAAGAACGCCGGATCGTCTCGTACAACACGCTTTAAAAATGCTTCCAAATCCTGTCTGGAAACGGCCACCTGGGCGTAGGCGAAAGTTCTGGACGGATGTGGTTAAAGAGGATTTAAAGTCACTCGGCATCGAAAGACAGTTCAGGCGCGATGTTTCGTTTCGCAGGAAATGGAATAGTGACAGCTGGATGGAATGTGTTCAAATTGTGGCTGAAGACCGTGAAAAATGGACACGGCTGACTACTAGGACGGCACACCTCGGTGAAGATGCGGAATGACCGCGTCAGGCGAAAGCCAACCGATTAAGTCAAGTAAGTCAAGTCATTTTCTAGCAATGCAATTCCGGCACATGCATCAACCACAATGGCGAGAACAGATGTCGTTGTGATGGATGTGTTCCAGATCCTTACACAGGGTGACCGTTCTGAAGTACCGTTGGAGTAGACACTCTTCTAACATGCACGCAAAATAAATTTTCACTTACCGCACGATTTTGATGCTTTATGGATATATGTAGCGGTTAATAGAAATAGTCATCTCCTGAAGTCATCATTTCACGACACAGCGAGCTCGTACACAGCGTCTTATCATGGCATTCTTCTGTAAACTGTCAAAAGAGTTCCGAAACTGTATCGCCAATCTCGGGGTCGGTAGACGCGGCGTCGCAGCTAAGAGTGGGGTGATTCCATTATGGATACAAACGATAATCGATATCGCTCATTGTTAACTCCCCATGGTTGACATTCCTCCGAATCTTCTTTCTCGGCTCTCATTCTTTATTCTTTCTTTTCAATTCTTACTTTACCTTAATTTATTCATCTATCAGTTTGGTACAGCTGTACGCGTGGTGAATACTTGGAGCAAAAACGAATTGGGCCCAATTAAATGGACTATGAAGTAAGAAGAAATACACAACGACGTTCAATATGTACACACAGGATTACTTCCTGAGCAATTTCTATTAACAGATAGGAAAATGGTAAGAGCCAAATGTAGAGACAAGTCAGTGGAATGTTGGTCATGGGAAAGTCAGTGACTGGCGACATCGATCATTTTACTCTATAACGAGGTCGCCCCACAAGCTCGCCTCTTAGCTGCGCTTACAAGGGAAGTATTTTAAGCGTAGGTCGGATCTGCCAGAACGACTAGTATCGTTAGTATCTCTTCTGGCTCAATAGTAAAAATGCGCAGTATCCCGCTCCGAGCTGCAGGTTCCAAAAAATTATGAGCATCTCTCAAGCCTCGCGAAAAGGCTAGGGTACCCATCAGGCATTTTTTTAAGTTTAAAAAAATTTCTCAGAATTAGCTCAAAAATTGTATATAGGGGTAGTCTAGGGTGGTGAGCACGAATCTTGAGTCCATCTGTCGAAATCTGAGGTTTACTGTACGTTACGGTAGGTCACATATCATTTAGGGGTCAAAACCTACCATAGTATTTTGAAAATCGACAAATGGACAATAAATCCGTATTCTCCACCTCGAATAACCCCCGTATATACAAAATCTGAGATTTTGACCAAACTACCGTATACCCTCCAAAATCTACCGTAATCTGCGAAAATCGATAAACGGACTCCAGGTCCGTGTTTACTACTCCAAATAACCCTCAGAGAATGGTTTTGAGACATACCTCTCGTAGAAATCCGGAAACCTCGAAAGTTGCGTTTTTCCCTCCAAATTTTCCCCGATTGGGAAGCTTCGAACGAAATTAGCCGAAAACTTCGGAAAATCGACTAGTAAACCACAGATTTGTGATCAGCACCCCAAAAACCCTTCTTGGAGAATTTCAAGTCAAAATAGAACTATTTTTGTAAAACGCTTCCAGAGCCCTTTAATCGGTATAAAGAAACACCGAACCCAAAACCCATACAAGTCCAAAACGCTGTCAGCCGGGACAAAGTTTGGAAATGTGCCTTCACCCAAACTTCGCCCAGAGGGAAAGTTTTAGTTGCTTAACACATTTATGAGGTCCATTTTAGGATTCGGGCTTCAGCTAGAGCTCGAGCCTATTTCTCACAATGAGGAGTGATGCGAATCTATCCCACACACTGGTGGGGAACTTCTCGATAATGACGACAAAATGTTCCTCGACACAACTGGGGAACTTGCCCGAATCGGGGATGGCGAAGGAAAGACATGCGGTGGGAAAAAGTGCGAACCAAGCCAACTGTTTTTTTTTCGCAAGTGCGAAAATTTTCGGGTACGGTGCCTTCAGCTTTGCTAATGAATATTACTGATTTCTGCCCTTTAGGTATTAGGGTATTAAGGATTTTGGTAAATTTTTGCTCAGTTCTTCGAGTCTATTTGTGTTGAGCAAGAAGGTCACACCATATTGACTCTAGAGCAAATGATTAACAGCTAAATCCATAATCTGACAAGTGCACTGATGACCCGTTTCGTATGTACAATCTGCAATCTTTCTGCACATTGGCATGAGATAAAAGTAATGCGATCAGGGCCTGTCAAAGCATAGATGTTGAAGCCACTGACAGTTGTGTTGCCCATCTTTCTGCTGGTTTCGGACGTCCAGACGCTGGGTAATGATTTCTTGTTAGTTTTTCTTCAAATGCCAAGCCCTCATTCTATTCTAATGCCTCTTGCCTCCAGGTAAATGCAACCTATCCAACCCACCTGCTTCGTGGGCTGTAACAACCGGAACTGGAATCATTAAATGGGCCACCGCCGGTGTGCCAAGTAATGGATCGCACTTCTGCATCAATGTGAGTTTAGTATGCGAAGGCGTTGAAAAACTCACAATTTGTTGTGCTTTGTGTCAAACTGGGACATAAATGTGGACACTTGTGTAGTTCACTCAGAAAAAAAGGAGGCTCCTCTCTACAAAACGTGTGATCCCCAGCACAATCTCGAGTGGTCGCAAAGTTCCAAATCCGTTAGCCGGACTCCGGTGTTTAGGATCGGGTATTGCCTTGCATGCTTTCTCCAACAGTGAATTGTCATCTCTTGAGAGTTCCTGCCTCATTTTCACTTCTCCATTTCATATCCTGTCTCAATTTTTATGCGCAGTTGTTTCCCACTCTTCAGATTAATTTATTGATTCCCTGTCTCATTTCGCTTTCTCAATATGATCTCCAGTCCCTTTTCGCCCTCTCAGTTTGATCTCCAGTATTGTTTTGACCTCTTATTGGTCTCATTTTGCCGTCTCAGTTTCCCATTATATTTTATACTGACGGTACGGCTCGCAACCCCCCCCCGCCCTGAAAGAAACCCATCTTGGTTCTTGGTGGGTCGAAGGTCCGACCCCCCTCCGGACGCCGACGGGTCCGACCCCACCCCCCTCTGTGATACATCACACCTCACGCCGAAGCCTGGCCGAATCCTCAGTCCAGCACGCTCAGCAAGCCATCCGTTTGATAGCGGAGACAATATTGCTGGAGCGCCTAAGTTGCGAAGACGGGCGAGTTGACCCAATTTTGGCCATCCGGATCACCGAGATATATCATCTGGGTTCACTTTGCTTGACGACAAAATGTTCTATCAAAGTCGTATTCGTGGAAGTGAGAGGGTGGGCCTCGATTGTTACGGCCGTGTGTTCGTTCCCTTTTGCGCAATTGCTCACGGACAAATGTGCCCGAAGCTAATCGAACAGCTGAATTTCCAAATGAGGGACGGAACGTGTCAATCCTCTCCAACATTTTACTACGGAGGTACCGGTGCCATGCCGCGCTGAGATCGCTAGCGGCGTCCGCAGCTATTCACTCTTAACTCGTATAGTCTAATGGCCCTCACAACTCTGCACAGTTTTATCCATTGTTTCATTGTATGTTCTCTTTAGCGTGGCGCGGATGGATCAGTCGAGTTGGACTTCCACATGAAACTGTCAGAGGGTATACCTCACAGAAAAACCGAACTGGTCCAGCAGCCAAGTCAATCATTCAACCAGTCTAATGGACATTTTAGACACCGTAAGTTGTGCCAACTTAACGGCAGACGTGGAGATTCGCCACTCAAAACCTCCCTGGCAGCAGAACTCTAAAGCCTTAGCTGCTTCTGACTAAGCCGTCTTCGATATTTGCGACACTACATAAATTCGAGGAGGTGACATCATGAACATGTTCGGAACCGAATTTCCAAAAAAAAATGTTCATGTTCAACATTCAATCGTTCAAAAAATTGGACGCCAAGCATCGATCCTCAGAACTTCAAAAGAAACAGCTTTAGAATATGTTCTACTCTCCTGAAAGTCGACGGTTCAGAAAAATGTAATTCCAAACATTTTTTGATTCAAAAAATTGAAAGAATTGAAGTCTAATTAGACTCTAATCAGGATATGGTGTGGACCTATCGCGCATAGGAGTTGTCGAATAGTACTAACCGCGCTCAGAACCGTTTCTATCGCGAACGAAAATCCAAGCAGAACTGATCGCGGACAAGTTGCAGTTGCTCGATGTCTTCGCGCTGTGTTTCCGACAGAAGTGCGGACTTATCGCGCGCAGCTACTGTTAAGTATACTCTGTTTATCTTGAATTGCACAAAACACGGTCCGCCAATAGTCCTCTAATTGGCCCGCTAGTACCGTAGTGTACGTCCACGACGCGTTCTCGGCAGACCCGGGTGGCAGGGTGGGTGGCCGAGTGACGGCATTGACGAATCGATTCCTCTGCACACCGGGTGCACACCCGGGTCTGCCGAGAACGCGTCGTGGATGTACACTACGGTACTATCGGGCCAATTAGAGGACTATTGGCGGACCGTGTTTTGTGCAATTCAAGATAAACAGAGTATAGAATATACCGCGACCAAAATCGTTTGTATCGCGTGCAACAATGTAGTTAGGACTGATTGCGAACGACCTGCATAGCATTCCGGCTGATCGCGAGCAACGGCACATATCAGACTGACCGCGACGGACCCCGCCTCGACTACGGTGTGGTCTGTGTGGTAAAATGAGATCGTCGCCGGTTCAACCCAAACTTGAGGTACATCTAGGACACTCTCTCCCTACCAGATTAAAGACCGCATTTGTTTAACTTTGGCCCTAGGCTCCGGCTAATTGCATTATAATTAATGACTACGTTATACGGATTTTTGAAAGTCGGTCCTTTTTTCCAGGCGTGCTGATCGCGAGCCCATTTGAGGCTGATCGCGAGCCCATTTGAGGCTGATCGCGGGCCCATTTAGAGCTGACCGCTTGAAAAAGCAGCGGGCTGGTGGCCGTTGACCCCGAGTTCGTTCTTATTCGGCGTCGCCATAAGTCCGCCCCATTGTCTGAGTAAACATATTCAATAATCGATTCTTGAATAAGTGAAAAGGAAAAGTGAGTAGAAAGTTGCCTCGATCGAAAAAATGAAAGAAGCGGTGTACACACCGCCAACGTTGGCAATCTTTGAACTCGACAAAGTCCTGCTGCAAGGCTGGTTAAGAGCATTACCTCAGGGAAGAATGATTGCCGTGATTCCAGCCAACAACTATTGTATCAACGACGACTCTCGAATCAAGGCTTGCGCTCCGCGTTGTAAGAAGTGGATAGAGGAGAAGGTATTCCGGCATTTACCGAAAGGCAGTGTTTATAATCAGACAGATTTCCGTTATGTAATCAGGAACGCAACCTCTGGATCCTTATTAGGAAAGTAGGCAGCCAAGAAATACGTTAAACTGCCGGTAAGCAGGTGAAATCGCGTGGATCAGACGTCACCCTTTTTCTCTCGAACTGAGGATTTCATAGGGCTTTTTTTTGCTTTGAACCTCTATTTCGTGGGCGAACTGCTCGAAAACATTGAAAATCAAGATACGGCTTCCATTGTGAACATTGCTTCAAATAATAGGCTGCTATCGCTGTTATCCCCCGAATAATTTCCATAGACTTACGTTCTACGTTAAAGGTTGTGGATGCGGTGCTGGCTACGGGTGATGCTCAGAAAGTGGCGAAAGCCATCGAGGAGTCTGTGAACCTCCCAGGATGGGCGATTGCTGTTCTGCAAGTATCGTTTCCAGGATAGATCAATACGCTTATTCATTACAAGCCTTTTTTCAGGTTGATTTCGTGCATCCAGGCACTCATCTGAAAGCAACAACTTACGATGATCTCTACACCTGGTGTAGCGTTTACGTTGGAATACATCCATACACAGGATTCTCGTACCTCTTCGAAATTCAACTAGGGAGAGTCATTCCGGATCATGATTAGGGCTGTTTATTTTTTCTTTGGCGCATGAATCTTGCTTGACACGATGTTTTGTTAGAAGCCTTACGTTATCATGGTTGTTTCATAGTTATGGGCACATAGACTAGAGGATACCCTTGTAGGCACAGGACACCCAGAAAATTATTTTTTAGGTTTCATATTTATGTTGAAGAGGGTCACACTCTGACCACACGAGACCTCAATTCCTCCAAATAAGCGAGATATAAGCGACCACCACAGGCCCGACCCCCTTCGCTCACTACCACAGGCCCGACCCCCTTCAAATTTTCGAACTCGATAACGGCTCTATGGATGGATGGATTCCAACAAGTCGTTGTTCTTCAGTCCATTGCCGGGCTGTCTCCTTATACTGGCTCGCTCTCGTGCGACGATTGCGAATGAACAGAAATACAGGCCCGAGACAACTCGTCCACCAATTTTTCACCCTCAAAATCTAGGCATCTTTGAGGAGCCATAACTTTGTTCAGAGGGGGTCTTGGACGATTTCAGAGATACCACTGTGATCAGCGCGCGACTCCCTCCAAGATAAGCATGAAATCTGAGAATTAATTTTTTTGGGTGTCCTGTGCCTTTAAGAATGCCTGTATTTTGAGGGTGGAAAATTGGTGGACGAGTTGTCTCAGGCCTGTATTTCTCTTCATTCGCAATCGTTGCGTGAGAGAAAGCTAAGATAAGGATAAAGTTCGGTAATGGACTGAAGAACAATGAATTGTTGGAATTAATCCATCCGTCTACCCGCTATTGACTTCGGAATTCTGGTAAGGGGTGGGACCTGTGGTGGTGGCTGGAGGGGGTCGGGCCCGTGGTGGTCGCTTATATCTCGCTTATTTGGAGGAATTGAGATCTCGCATTTGGCACGTGTTGTACAGGAGGGGTATTCTACACAAATACACGAAAATCTCAAAATTCATATCTGAGGATGCACTGTGCCTTTAAAGGCATCGTACACGATGAGTACCATATTTGGGTTTTCGAAGTTTTCGTTTTGTTATATCCCTAAAATGACAAGAGGTGGCAAAAAAACCCTCAAAAGAAGTCAACTTCTCAAAAAAAAACCAAATTTAAAAAAGTTCAAAACGAAACTGATGTTCGCACCGACATCAACTTGGGATTGTTGCGCGGAGAACGCAAGGAACAATTTCACTATTCGTTCCTTGCCGCAGGGTTGGAAGCTTCTGATTTCCTACCTAAAACAACCACTGGAACAAATTTAAAAAGAGTTACCAACCTGATGCGTCCACTGCTGTCAGCTGCTTCCGATCGATGCCGTATGTGAAATCGGCAGGCGTGTGCATTGTCCCTTACGGCGCGTCAAAGCACGCCCGCCGGCAGCGACCTCGGAGTTTTGTTCCTTGTAACAACGGATCGGCCTCAAGGTCGGCCTCCCAAACCCAGGGAGGTAAGCAAGTCTTCATTCAGAGGCGATTTCGAAACTCCAAACTTTCTGAATAACATTGTCATGACCCACTAGTCCGACTGAACGCAGTAGCTGGAATTCGGCTCTCATCGTGTACGATGCATTTAAAGAAAAGTATCGACAAAATTGCAGTTACCCGTAGCAGTATGTGGTTAGAAAGCGCGCGGAAACGAGCTTTCGCATGTTTTTTTCAGGAATTTCTGTTGTTATCAACTTCTTCAAGTCTGAAAAGTGGGTCTAGATTGAAAAAAAATGGTGTGGAATGTGATTTCCAGAACTTTATAAGGTTCACATACCGTTGTGCAGCCCCATGCCGTGGTTGCATGCTGTATGGAACACTGGAAGTTTTTCTCCAAAAATTTTTGTTCGTTCTGAACCGTAGCAACCATTATACCCTTGAAAAGACTTTCATATCAGGATCTTGAGTATTTTCAAAGGCCAAAAAACTCTATTCAAAGCTGAAAAAGGTTGCTAAAGGTGTAAAGTTGCGTTCCCGAGCAAACTCTGACCACAACATGCAAACTGTATTGTATGTCGGAGGTAATTGAGGAAGTTTGCGAAGTTTTTCATAACCAGCTCCCATCCCCCAACGATGTTAGTGCAACCAAGCCAATGTGGCTACATGGCAGGTACTGGCAAGCAGGTAGGATTCGGGATTAAAACTTATTGGAGAGGTCGTGAGGATGCACTCATTTGCGCTACCCAGCTGTTGTATCGCGCGGAAACTTTTGCCTGCTCCACGCCGGGCCTGAGCCATGCACCCATTTCCTCGACCGACCGGATCGTACCGTCCTCAGGCTCTGGGGACGCAACGCTTCACGCGGACACCTGGCCGCCTCCTCTCCTTACTCCATGCACAATGATCCACTGCTTAGAGGTTGGCTCACACGCGTCCGCCACGAAGTGCAGCGAGTGAAGACTACCAAAAGCAGTGCTCCGCCACACTGCAGGGAGTTACGGTACTTCTAACAAGGTACTACTAACCTAGTACGGCCCACCTTACGTATTCACAGAGAAGTAGTCTTCCCAGAGAATTCTTTGAACGACAAATACACAATAGAGACACGCTGACCGAAGCCTATATAAGAGTGGGCCGCGCTTTCGGTTTGGTAACCGTAGAGGCTTGAATGCGCTTCGAACTTGGACAGTGAGGGCCAGCCGACTTGAAAGCCCATGATTCTACCTCTCCAGCATAATTTATCTGGTTTCCCGACCGTGGAGAGATGGAAGTTTTGGTTGACTGTGGGTGAGGATCAAACCTGAACCTCAGCATCGGAGGCAGCTCCACCTGCCACTGTACATCACGTGTTCTGAAGGGCTGAGGCATATTTCATTGTCCTCACCACAAGCGCAGTCCAGACGTGATGCACCGGACAAAAGGCGGAGTACGAAACTTTTTATCAAGCTTAAAAGCAGTGTTCACGATAAAAATAGTTTTCCTGTTTTTCGCCTATCTTGAAAACGACCCCATGATGATTCCAATGATGTCTCTGAAATCGTACAAGACCTTCTGGGAACGGAGTTAGGGTTCCTCAAAGATTGAGCTAGGGAAACATGGTGGACGAGTTGTCCGAGGCTTGTAACTTCCGTCTTTTGAAGCCGATCTATGCGAGCTGACATGAGTAAAGAGAGAAGCTGAGAATGAAGGGAAGAACGATGCTAATGATTGGAAATTATTGTTCATCTTACGATGTCCAGCATTTATTTGTTCACGTCGGTGGGCGTGTGTTGCGCTTTTGGGGTCTGCGTTGCGCTCGAAGTGGCAAGTTCGGGCTCTTTTGGGGCTCTTCCTGGCTCGTTTTCATGCGTTCTTTCGACGTCAACGTTACAGTGTGCCCCTCCACTACCCATTCCTAGTGGAAGCTGAAACACATTTCTTATCGTAAACACTGCCTTCAACGCGCTGGTTGTAACCCTACCGATTTAAAGGCAGTGTTCACGATAAATCTCGTTCTCGAGGTCTCGGTGCGACACACTAAGTTGGCAGGTGCTGGAGAGGATAGGGTCGAAGAAAGCAACGAAAACTGGCCAGAAATCAATAAAAACGGCTTTGAAAGCTATCCCGGTGCTCATACCTATCCCAGTCCGCCCCCAATCGGACGAGCTTGTGGCGCCGCACACGTTTCGATGGAAAATTGCCAAGCAACGCCGCCGCGACTAGCATGATCTATTCGCGCAGACTTCGCGATTAGCGCGCGCTTGCCAAAATCAGCAGTGCCCATGATTCATTTAATTTAGAAACCGTTATTTTCACTTATTCTGGACGTTTTACTTCGCTGTTTCTTCACTATTAGTTACCTCACGACCAAACAATCCCATTTTCGGGTCGAACTCGAGTGCGATATTCATCGTGAACACTGCCCTTAACCCGATTTGTGGTAGTGTAAAAAATTGACCGGGCCTTGTCGTTGAGATGAGAACTTTCAACCAGTTACCAATGTTCATCTACCACTCAGATCACTAAATAAGAAATGAAAGTGACTGATTAACAAATGATATGACGCTGATAAAAGGCAGTCTATAAAACGTATGATATGACTGAGTCGAGAATGCTTTTTTAGACTTATCGGTCAGCTTTTCTCTTCCTAAAAACGCCTCTAATAGTACGAAAAGAGAACTTGATTCAATTGCGAGCATATCATTCTGGCGCTTAAGTCTTTCACGTGAAAATTTGAAATGCGGTGAAAAATTCTTTTACTCAGAAGTGAAAAGCCGGTTTTCATTGATTTGTGTGCCGCGAAATAAAAGTGATCCACTTGTGTTTACCATGTAATTACCCCATATTGTCACTGAACAAACATTTATCAATTGGGAACGCTAGGTGCACTTTTGTGTAGCCTCCATAACTGGTCCCTTTTTTGGCTGCATGTTTGCATTGCAAAGAGATACGACGATGAAAGATTGTCTACGCCAAAATGCTGAAGCTACTGATTCTCGTATTCGCGACACTGTTGCTGGTTTCAAAGGTCCACACATTCGGTAAACCTCAGTCATTGATTGTTCTCTTGGCTCTGAGTTTCTATTCAACAAATGGTCTTTTTAGAATCTTCGGTCTAGTGAGCGGACCGGGCTGCGGTGGTCGATCGTGATTTGTGATCAAAACCTCGCTAACAGGGGAACAACCATTAGCAGCTATACTCACTATTCCAAATGGAATGTACGTTTCTAGAGCCAATTTTGGACGGAAAGTCCGAGTATGCCCTATGCAGCTGCCTAGAATCACTCCGAGAAAGAAGTTATAGGCGTTTTTCCTCTGATTTCCGAAGCCATTGCACCTGCAGAAATCTTTCGAAAATCAGAAGACGGACGTCATAATTGTGCTCAGCGCCCACAATAAACTCCATGTACGGAGCTTGGGTGAAAGAACATTCACTGAACTTAGCATGGAGTGGTAGCGTTCTGAACCCTTGCGGATTGTCAGTTGAGCGTTCACTTCCACCAATCAAGAGGGTTCTAAGAGCTTTCAAGAAAAATGTTTGATATTTGACACAAAACTTCTCCATGGGGGTTGTTTGCTGTGCTGATCACAAATCTGAGGGTTGTTTTTCGATTTTTCGAAGTTTTCGACATTAATTGTTCAAAGTTCTCCAGCGGCGGAAAATTGGAAGGGAATACACGACTTTTGACGGTTTCGGGTTTACTACGATAGATATGGGTCCAATTGTTTCTCTGGGGGTTATTTGGAATGCTGAACACAAATCTTAGTTCGTTTTATCAATTTTTGAGAGTTTACGGTAGATTACGTTGGGAATACGGTAGTTTGGTCAATGTATCAGATTTTATTCAAAATTTTTATGCGGGGGTTATTCTTGGTGCTGTTAACGAAGTTGATGCTCATTTGTCGATTTGCGATTTTTTTAGGTAGGTTTTGAACCCTAAATCGCGTGGTACCTACCGTAATACACAGTAAACCTCAGAATTCAGCTAGGCGGATTCCGGATTTGTTTTCAGCACCATAGATTACCCTTACAAACAAGTTTTGAGCCGAATACAAAAACTTTTTCAAAGCAACGTGAAAATTTCATGAGCCTTCTTACTACCTAGATGGAAGGCTTTGAAAAAGGCCTTTAACTTTTCTCTAGAGTGACTCTAGACAGCTGAAAAGACTATATTTGGACTCTACGCCCAAAACTGGTTCTAGGAAAGCACAATTCATTTGGAATGGTTAGTATGGCTAAGAGTAGTTTCTTGTGAGGCCCCTTCATAGTTGAACGACAGTTCGACGTTGGCCGTCCTGGGTCGTCCAAGACCTAGACGTCGTCAGGCCTAATCAACACAGCCGCCCACAAATCGACGCTTGGGACCACCAGGTGTCGGGACTATAGACGACTCAGGAGGGCGCACAGGAAGACACTTTTTGCCAGTTTCGCGTGCTTGTAACTACGACCCATCGACCAACTAACGCCGCGAGGATCGCCGCTGACTCTCGAAGACTCGCTAGAACAGATTTTGCGAAATGACAACACGCTTTTTCACGTCAGGAAAATGCAACTTATCGAGTCCTCCAGCTACATGGGTCACAACAACGGGGACAGGAATTATGAGATGGGCCACTGCTGGTGTTCCATGTGACGGGTCGAACTTCTGCATCAATGTGAGCTGAACATTCGGATACATCTTAAAAAACATCTCAAAAGCACTAATTTTCGTGCGCGATTTCGAATTGAGCAGGGATGAGTGCACCATCCGTTATACCTAAGGATGGCGTTTCCATTTATTTTTTTCAGTGTCTATCAAGTTGGAAGCCGCGCTAGCAATCGGGTGCAAAATCATTCAATTAATAGTCATCCTCTCTTCGTTTTCCCGCCAAGCATCGTAGCGGCCATTCATTGTATCCGACTTATTTCGGAATTTTTTATTTGTACCGTCAACCTTATGCTTGGAGAAAATGTGGTTTTCCAATCGAAACTCATTATCATTGGAATACCAGTTTCCTTCATATTAGTTTTCGTAAAATGAAGGTACATTGAAATGATTTGGATTTCTTAAAAAATCGGATATTAAAGAATTTCTTGTCACAGAACCTCCTATTTACTTAAAAGTTAAGATCATTCTGCCTATTTAGCCCAGATGCATCTAGACGTAAACCTTTCAGTCTAGGGTAAAGCAGAATAGAGCGATTTTTGCAATAATCCTCAATCAGTCGGATCCAATGTATAGTAGCGGCTTCCTCCCATCCAGTGATTTTCCGGCCATCTCGGAACCGAAAACAGAATGCAAAAAGGGGTCGATCCAAATAACGTCACTGCATCGTATAAGAGGAGGATGACGGGATTCGCCCAACGGGCTTAAATCCATAAAATAGGGAACTGAGATTTTCCTGACTTCTCACGCAAGTGAGAAATGCCCTCTGACTTTTCCCCAGGGGTCTGAAACGCTGAATGGGCGGAACTCGGAACTTTCTCATGGGTTTGAAATTCCATGAAACTCATCTGTTGGAAACACCTCACAATAATCTCTCAGGATAGGACAACCTCAGTCAGGTCGTGACTTTGAGCGCGCGCGTTGTTATGCGTACTCGTCGCGCATGCTTGTACTTCGAAATACTTTCAAAAACGTTGAAGATTGTGTAGTCTTTTGAAAGTCGTAGTTAGATATGCATACTTGTATATCATTGCTGTGATTTTTTTTGCACCCGCCTATTTTTGTGGAACATGAATCGCTGTCCGTTTTCCGTGGTTTTGAAGTCATTTTCCTTTTAGCTCCAGTATTGGAATCTTTTTGTAGATGTATCAAGTATCTAAAGCATGGGAAAACCACAGTTTTGAAGAGCTAGGAAATCAGCGGATTAGGAGATTTCCTTACGAGTCATGTTGAATATTTGTTTTTTTTTGTTATGATGCTAATGCACCGCATAAGTGCGTTGTATCTGACCTTATTGTATTTCAGCGTAAAGCGGATGGATCAGTCGAGGTGGACTTTCATATGAAACTGTCAGGGGATGAATCTAACAACAGAACTGTGATTCAACGTCAGCCTAACAAACACCAGAGACATCGTAAGCTACACTTATAAGTCCTGTAATGTAGATGTCGCCACTTTTCAAACCTTTCTGGGCAGCAGAACTCTGAAGCTTTCCTCTGCTGTGCTGCCGGTGATGCGCCAACCCAGAACTCAACTCGAAGGCTAGGTTCGGTCACAATTTGAATGTTCCAAAAATTGGGTTAGATACAATTTCGTTGTGCACCGCGGAAAAAGGGCAAAATCGCCAAAGTTGCCCACTGAAGCTTCATTTGACAGTAACTCTTCCGAGAGTGCTGTTTTCAATTGAAAAAATAAAAATTTCACCTTGCCACAATCTATCCAGCTACATAACATTAATCCAAAATTTTTAGAAGTAAACACTTTTTTAGGATGGAAGTGTTCATGAGTTTGGTAATGATATCACGAAATGACAGACGCATTCGGCCAAAAACGACCGTGCACGATCTCTAGCAATGTCAAAATGAAAATGTATTCCACTCCTTCGAGAAACACTCTTTAATGGTTGATTGGACCACCACTTATCGGTTTCCGTTTCCAGCTTTGTCAGAGCCCCTTTTTCCCGATCTTCGTAGCGGTACTGTACCTGGGCGGGTTAGATACAGTGAACCCTCATGAGCCGAGTGAGAACCTTACATGACGTTCGGCGGATTGTTATTCTGATTTGCTCTATCAGACGATGAAAGGTTGAACACTCAATGGCGGAGCGGGTTCGTGGAGAGGTAACCGTTAGTCCAACGGGAATAGGGATCCGCCGCTTCTGTGGGCTGAGGTGGTGGTGAGGAACAACACATACTATCGTTCTCGGAGCCAAATTCAGGTCCGTAATCGCGGTCTACGGGTGTTGCATCGGACGACACGTTATAATCGTGCTAGGAGAAAGGTGAGTCTTATCAAGTGGTCCCAGCCCGATTAGCACGTGTCGCATGATGCAACAGCCGTAGTCCGCAAATGCAGACAAGATGTCGACCCGAGAACGGCAGTACACTATGACACGCGGGTTCGAATCCAGTCTAGTGCAAGGTTTTCGCTGAGCACCAAATTTTCTTAGCCTCCATCAACAAGAGAAAGGAACTTTTCGGAGTGGTTAAATTGGCGCAGTGGCAAGAATGATAGCCACTAAGTCACAGTCCAGGTCGGCGTTCGTTTCAATCGTTATTCTGCGTATCATTCCAACTATTATTGCAAGCATAAATGGCTACTTGCAACTTACAGCTTGCAATGATAGTGGTCTCCGATCGCAGTGCTATTTCGCACCACGCCAGCTTTCCGATGACTCGAAAAGCCCGTCTGACGTCAACCACACTTTTTAAATTCATCAAGGATTGCGAAAATGCCCTGGTCTGCCATTCTTTAGAGCGCGAGGGCGCTTGATGACACTGGGCTGCCAGCTAAACAGTCAGTCTCGTTCAACCAAGCTGACAGTGGGCTTACTTCTGGCTCTTGGCCATGTAAACCCCATCTAAAAAAGCTGTGTGCTATACGCTGTTGCTCTGATAGAAAGGGGTCCTAAATATACAACTGCGGTACTGATGGTCGGGCAGAAATATAGATATTCCTAGGTCGTCTTATCGCCGCTAAGTGGAGGGTTCACTGCACTCGTGGTATTTGCGGCGCATCCTCTACGCGTCGTGATGAAAGGATGCACGGAGGCTAAAAAGTTGGACAACGGTTGATCATTTTCGGTTTTGTCATTCCGTAAGCTCCACCTTATCTTGAGGCCGGAATTACTAGCAAGGGAACTACTTTACTTTATGTAAGCCTGGCCATTCTGGATGAAATGTACTTTTCTAGAACCGATTTTGGCGTAGAATCTGATAACGAACGCAGCCGCCCTCATGAAATTCCAGGGTGTTAAAAAAAACTTCGAGATTTGGCTCAAACTTGTATGTATGTAGGGGTAATCTGGGGTGCTGAACACAAATCTGGAGTCCGCTTGTCAAAAATCTGAGCTTCAGTGTAGGTTACGGTAGGTACCACGCCATTCAGTGGCAAATCTACCTAGGTATTTCAAAAATCAACAAATAGACATAAAATTCTTATTTACCACCCCGAATAACCCCAGCATAAAAATTTTGAGTCAAATCTGAGACTTTGACCAAGCAACCGTATACCCACCGTAATCTACGTCAAAAATCGATAAGCGGACTTCAGATTCGTGTTCAGCACTCCAAACAATCCATCAGAGGAACAATTTGATACATATCTATAATAAAACTCCGGAAATAGTCAAAAGTCGGATTCGCCATCAAATCTTCCCCCGATGGGAAGGAACGAATTAAGTCGAACACCTCGAAAAATCGACAAGTAAAGCCCCGATTCGTGATCAGCGCCCAAGTGACCAATATAGGAAGCTTTAAGGTCAAATCTGGAACATTTTTAAAACGCTTTCAGAGCCTTGTAGTTGGTATAAATAAATGCCCAAGCGAAAATCCAAACAAGTCCAAAACGTCAGTCTGCGCAAAGTTCGGATAATGTTCCATCACCTACAATACCGCTCGTAGGATTTGGTCAGAAGGCGCGCGAGGTCGGGTTTTAGCGTCTTTTTTGTCTTTTTCTAATAACTCACTTCAAAATCAACTCTGAGCAAAACTATGGTGATATTGGTGATCCTGGTGTTGAGGGCTACCAAATGGCATAGCCCTTGTTAGGGTTTCGCTTTGAACTAACGAAGTTTGACGGGCAGGGGATACTGTATATTACCATTTGATGGAGGAGGGGGGCTCGGCGTCCTGTGTCTGCGTCCTCGCGGCTCCCATGACACCTTCTGCAACACACTAGTCGTCTGTGGCCTCGCCGACTTGCGTGCTGCCTCTCCGCGTCGAGATTTTCGGCGGTTCCTCCACCATCATTCCATTTGGTGTGAACCGTTGGGAAATCTTGCGGGTAAACGGCAGGGATGGTGCCGCGCGCGGCGATGGAACAGTTCGACGTTCCCCCTCACAAAATTATCAGCTGTGATTGTAGTGACAATACGATACATAGCATTGTGCCGTACTGGTCAAGTTCCCACGCGAATCCGTCGGCATCCCCCACCCGTATTCTCGGGAATTGTGAGGAGAAGACTCGTTTTCCGTTGAAACGGATGTTATATTTTGACTGTTTAATCATCTGATGTTCCATCTATTTAGGCTTCGATAATTAGAATTATTTCTTGTAAGTTTATAACACTTTTATGTCGCTCGATCATTTTTGCTTTTATTTAGAGATTCTGTGCTTAATTATAGTTTTCTATTGAGGAAAACTTCATTTAAATTTTCTTCGGATTCATTCTCTCGAACAGGTCCTCTATGAGACCATGAATGCGCTCTTCAGTTTAAATATTCTCACAAGGCGAAAAGCAGCTGACTGCAGTTGTTTTACTTGCTGTATTCATCTTTTTTCTGCATTATAAAGGCAGTAGAAGGAAAAAATGCCGAAGCGACATCGAATTGTTATAAACCCATATAAACTACAATACCGCCGCAATCCAAGGGAAAAAATGGGCAAAGCGGACAACTAAAGCGTCTTTTGAGCCCAACACGCCTCAAAGTGCTCCGTTTTTGATTTTGAAAGAACCAAAATGTTCACCGTGACACAATCTATCTAACTATGTGAGACAAAATTGGAATTCACTAATGAAAACGCTTTTTTAAAGATGAAGTTAGTTATGAATTTGATATTGTCATCACAAGATTACGAGCACATTCGGGCAAAGACAACCGTACGCGATCTCTAGCATGGTCAAAACGGAAATGTATTCCGCCTTGAAAAATAACGTTGCGTTCGAATTTTGCAAAATATTTTCACACGATCGACAAGGCCACGACTTGCTGCACTTTTCGGCGTTTTTGAATTTGCAAACGGAGCACTTTGAGGCGAGTTGTGGACGAAAGACGCTTTGGTTGCCCACTTTGCCCATTTTTTGCCTTGGATAGCGGCGGTATTGTTATTCAAATGCTAAATACCACAATAAATGACAACATCGAGATATTTGGCACTCAAAATACAAAAGAAAAAAATAAAGATGACCAATCCACCTCGCATGCTTCAAGGGTACAGCATCGATGACTATTAGATGATTTTTTTTTAGATTTTTTCGGAAAAGTTTCCCCATTTGCTAGGAAATGATAGGTGATCCATGGCGTGAGTCAGCGTAGAGCCGCAGGTTTCAGCTTTGCGCATGATCATTGAGTCTCAAAAGCAGGTCTATGATTCCCTGCTGAAACAGCGAGTATGCGAATTTATCCCGCTTTCTACACAGCTGAAGGCACTGGTCACGATGGATAGTGGCTGTGTCCGTGGTGGGTTCTCAGCGACTCCGGAGACACCATTGTGATCAGCCCGAAATCCTCACAAAGCTAAGCAAGAAAAACGGAAAACGATTTTGAGGTCAGGCTGTACCTCTAAGGTATCGTAGAATGTACATTTATCTAGTTCAATATGTATTCAACCCTATAAGGATATGTAGATTTAAAGACATGGAAGCCGAAAAGAAGTGGATCCTGCACGAATTTTACAGCTCCTGCTCAAAGGCTCTAGCTCGCACGATACAGTTACTGCACGACTGACTCTCCGCAGGGTTTCTCAGTAATTGTAGACCCAGGTTAGTATTTTTCGCGAAAATCGCGTTTTTGAGCGACCTATCACTCATAATGTAGTTATCAATGGTTATCGTCGCTGTACATAGGCCTTTGTACTCCTCACATACACTAAATATCGCAAGTCACCTAGCTTGAATAGTGTTTGGGTGTGGCACTGCACTGTGTTGTGAGAAAGAGCGCTCCAATGCGAAACCGCGATGCGAGCGCGCGCCACCGACGTAGGTGAGGTATACCTACATAGCATCGATTAGTGCCGGGCACATTGGAGAGTGAACACACCCACTCCGATTGAGTTGCTGGTTGAGGGACCGGTGAAAATCAGCGCAGCTGACCTTGGTGGGAGAGAAAGCATGAATAGGGGAGTGTGCAAGGCAGAACGTGTGCTGGGGAAAGGCAGCACGAGATTCGGCGAGGCCACAGACGGCCAGCGCGTTGCAGACGGTGTGGTGGGAGCCACGAGGACGCAGACACAGGACGCCGAGCCCCCTTCTCCATCAAATGGTAATATACAGTATACCCTGCCTGTCAAACTTTGTTAGTTCAAAACGAAACCCCAACAAGGGCTATACCATTTGGTAGCCCTTGACACCAGGATCACGAATATCACCATAGTTTCGTTCGGAGTTGATTTTGAAGTGAGTTATAAGGAAAAGACGAAAAAGACGCTAAAACCCGACCTCGCGCGCCTTCTGACCAAATCGTACGAGCGGTATTGTAAACTTTGCCCAAGGTACAATAGGTGCGAAAATCTGGCGAAAAACGCCCATAGCTTTTTCCATAGTGGTTTTAGGCAGCCGCGAAGACCATAATCGGATTCAACGTAAAAAGCGGTTCTAGAAAAGTACATTCCATCCGAAATTGCCAGGTCGTCTTACAATAGTTTCCTTGCGAGAGAAGATCGTTTTCCACCCAGTTTCAGCACACGCCTTAGGTCTGGCTATAGCCAATGCACCCGTTCGGCTGGGAAAATCGAAATTCTCGCCTGATCCTGCCTTTAAGTTCTGCTGCTCAGTTAGGTTAGAGCATCACCTCAACACACAGAGAAAACTTATTGATTTCAGCCAACAATTACTGTAGCAATGGTGATTCACGAATCAAGGTGTGCGTTCCTCTGTGCAGGACATGGATAGAGAAGAGGGTGCATATTTCCGCATTGGTTCAAGGAATCTATCGCACCGCTAAATTTTTGTGCAACCTACAACTTTTCAAAGCGCAAAAACTGTTTTCATAGCAGAGCAATGCGTCGAAATGCTACGAGTACAGGGCGACCTGCGAAAATCGATATCCGCTAAGACCATGTCATCACGTCGCCTAGCGATGAAAGCATGAACACGGTCTTGAGCACCGTACGTGTGTTACCAAGTTTTGCATTACTGTATAGTTCCATTATTTCATCGAGGTGCATGACATGATAATAGGGATCGCCGATTATGATCACGTTTACACGCATTTTAAGCAGGGTCAAGCAATGCTGGAAAATTTCCAAAGTGGAGGGTCGCACCGCCGGATTTTTTTGATTCGTTTTTTTCGGTCTTGACTCAAAAGGGAAGCGTTCAGAGTGGTAAACGCATCTGCCGAAACGACTAGTATCGTTAGTATCTCCAGTGGCTCAATAGTAAAACTGTGCAGTATCCAGCCCCGAACTGCAGGTTCCAAGAAGTTAAAATCCTAAAAAGCTCGTTTTTTGTGCTTTTTGTACCTTCCAGAAAGCACATTAGTCTTAGTCTTCAGAAAATTCGGAAATGGATCTCATAAATGGGTTCAGCGTTCAAAACTACCCACATGAGCAGTTTGGGTGAAGACACATTTTCCATACTTTGTCCAGACTGACAGCGTTTTGGGATTTTCGGTTGGGCGTTTATTTATTCCAATTAGAGGAAAATGTTCCAGATTTGAGATAAAATTTTCCCAGGGGGTTTTTCGGGGCGCTGATCACGAATCTGTAGTTTATTAGTCCATTTTCCAAAGTTTCCGGTTGATTTGGTTTGAAGCTTCCCAACGATAGTTTATTAGTCCATTTTCCAAAGTTTCCGGTTGATTTCGTTCGAAGCTTCCCAACGAAAATTTCGAGGGAAAAAAACGCCACTTTCGAAATTTCTGGATTTCTACGATAGATGTGTCTCGAAATCATTCTATGAGGGTTATTTGGATTTGTGTTCAGCACCCTAGATTACTCCTACATACAACTTTGAGTTGAATCCGAGAGAATTTTCTGAAACTCAGAAAAAAATGCCTGATGGGTAGGTAGATAGTATACATGAGCATTCGACCCCAGAAAAATGAATGAATAATTCGAATACGGCCTTTCAAAAATTTTCCGAATGGATGAATACATTCGAATTTGGCCTTTCAAAAAATCCCGAATAAATGAATACATTCGGGTAAGACCTTTTCGCCAGGCTTAAAAAATGCTCATAACTTTTTTGAACCTAGAGCTCGGGGCGGGATACTACGCATTTTTACTACTAAGCCAGAGGAGATACTAACGATAGTAGTCGTTTTCGCAGATGCGTTTACCACTCTAAGCACTTTCCTTGTCAGCTCCACCACAGAGCGTTTGTTACATTACTACGAGTTGTTCAGATTTGTTTGTCAACCGCTGGTGGCCTAAATACTCGTCAAATTTGCAATTGTCCTAATATCAAAAAACCGTTTTTAAAGCCTTCCAGTGTCATATACATTGCTCTGATAGGCCGTAACTCAGCGGTTCGTCAAAAAAGATCCAGTAGTGAAGTAGAAAAAAGCAAGGCTGATTGTGTAAAGTTAGGAATAGAAAACAAAACCCGTTGAGAAAAGCGTTGTAAAAAGGCGACTTTTTTTCCAAATGGCCTTTTCAGGATTGGTTTTCCCTTTTAAAAGGTGGCAGTCGAGCAGAAGGTGTGTCTGCAGCATGTCTATCAAAACCTGCAATACCTGGACCTTTTCAAGGGTTTTTTCTTATATTTCTCACCGCACTGTTTTCAGTTCTTCACATGGTGATGTAAAAACCTTGAAAATTTCTTCAGAAAAAATCCAGCTAATGTCGTTCCGATAACCATTCAGTAGTTGCATCTTTTGCTCGACTGCCGTCTTCTAAAAGTGAAAACCTAAGGCTGAAATGTCCGTTTGGAAAAAAAACGGCTATTTTACACCACTGTTTCCATTAGGCGTTCTTTTCTATTTGCCATTTCATACTAGCGACTTTGCTTTCCCTCCTTCATTACAGGGCCTAATTTACCAAACAACTGAGTTACGACCCATGACAGCAACTTATATGACTCTGGAAGACTCCCGAAAACCATTTTTTTCGCTATTTGGACAGCTGCAAATTTGACGAGCACTTAAATCTTCAGCAAAGTGGGCGGGTCTACCTTGTAATCAGCTGGGCCATTGTTAGGGAGGGGGTCGCAGAGCTTTGACAGGAATGGAGGGGGGTCGCAACAACGAACGCATTTTGTTTAACGGGTTGCTTGACCCTGATTCAAAGCATGCATACGCGTCCTCATGCAGTGGAAGCACGAAAACTGTACAATTGTGAAATTATGTTACGTTACAGGTCGTGGATGCGGTGCTGGCTTCCGGTAGCATCAAGAAGGTGGCAAAGGCTATAGAGGAGTCTGTTCGGCTTCCCGGTTGGGCCATTGCTATTCTTCAGGTAATCTCGTAGATCCCTGTGTTTAGACATAGAGCAAGAACCCTTTTTTCAGGTGGACTTTGTGCATCCGGGCACTCATCTGAACGCGACCACTTTTGATGACCTCTACTCCTGGTGCAGTGTTTATGTTGGGATACATCCAGACATAGGATTCCCGTACCTTTTCGAAGTTCAGCTGGGAAGAGTAATTCGAGATCGTCATCAAGATTAACTACAAGCTTCCTCTCACTTTGGATTTAAATAATGCATGATATGACGTTCTGTTAGATAAAGAAAAGTTTAAAAATTAGAAAAAACACTAATAAATTCACATCTGCTGTCTTCGCATGGCTCTCGGAGCGCAATTGATCGGCATGAGAATTCCGATAAGAAAGCCATAACTTCTATGCGGGGTCTTCAAGCCCTGATTTCGGGAGGTGGCAATTATTGGTTTCTTCTTACCAATTATACACTTGGACAGCTTCCTGGAATTTCATTCTATTGCTGGCAGTACTGAAATTAAACATTCCGTTCACTTTCGTGGAGCAGGTTTCAGACTGATAACATGCAGTTTGTTTACTTTGTGTTTATAGGTACGTTCGCCGCTATCTTTCTGTTTAGTACATTGTGTTTTACCATACTTTTTCGCAAATCAGCTAAATTACCTATTGCTATAATTATTAGTCTTGTATAACCAATGAAACGAGCATAAATTTTTAGGAAAACTCTGAAAAAAATTCAAGAGGACTCAATCAAGTCCAATCTAACGTTTTTGTTTGTCTCAGGTGCGTTTCAAAGCTATGAAACACCTTGATTTCTTCCAATTCTCAAAATCATTGTTTGTTTGAAGAAGAATCTTGTTTGATATTCGTGTATCCTCCGTTATACTTCGGCTGCTTAGATTTTTTCTCGAATAATCGATATTTTCGAACACGTCGAAAATCATTTTTTTTATAATGGTCGAAATCCTAATTTATCCAGAATTTCGACTTTTCGACTGATAGACCAAATCGATTCAATAGAGGTCGACTTTTTCAATTGGATTCTGAAGTTTCTGGAAGGTTTCCAGCAGCCCGTCAACGCTGAACCTGAAGTCCCATCGAAAATTCAAGTCCAGCGCGCCCACATTAGCAATGCTCGTTCGCGGCATATGATTATCAATTACCGCAGACAAGAGTTGCGACTGCGGGCACCGGGCCAGAATTTCCGACGCCATTTTATCATTCGGGCGGAATCAAGTGAACAATGTTCATTGAAGTCAAAAAATCCGACAAAGGCGACTATCCGAGAAAAAAAATTAGGCTCTCAAACAGTTGCTCCAGAAGTGTGAAAACGTCAACGGTGATTTCAATCTAGCAACTTCTTTACTCATGCCCGGCTTTCATATTGTAGGTACAGTCAACACGGATCGCAGTGCCGGTTGCGGTCCCCTTTGTCGGTGCACACTACCTTGACGCAAACTCTGTGCACGAAGCATGTGTGAAATGAGTTTGCGCCCACGTACGCGTGACTGCGCCAACGGATCCACAACCTATCTGCGTCGATCGTGGCTCTGTGTTGCTACGAACAAGTTCTCTTATTACACGAACGTCTAATCTGCGTCAGAGTGGAAAGGTTATTTAAAGCGCATTTTTAATCTATTTCGAAAGATGTATTCTACTTACTTGACTTAATCGCTTGGCTTTCGCCTGACACGGTCATTCCGCATTTTCACCGAGGCGTGCCGTCCAAGTAGTCAGCCGTGCCCATTTGTCCTCAGCTACAATTCGAACACAATCCATCATTAGGTCGCTATTCCACTTCCTGTGAAGTAAAACATCACGCCTGAATTGCCTTTCAATGCCGAGTGATTCCAAATCCTCCTTCACCACATCCGTCCCAAACTTTCGCTTACGTCCAGGCTGCCGTTTTCAGACAGGACTCGGAAGCATCCTTAGAGCGTGTTAAACAATTCGATCTGGCGGTCTTCTTAAAATATGTATGCCCGAACAAACGAAGCCGACCTTCCGTTGGTGCTTGAGATGGCGTTGGGATATTTTAGCACCTCCCTCGTGTGAAGAGTTTATGTAAGGCGTCGATTTCGTTGTAGAGATCTTCGCTATGACATACACGCGGTCAGAAATATCCGAGAAAACGCCTGAAAAGCTTCCTCTTCGTACAATCCAACCTTTCCATTTGCGTCTTCGGTGCTGCCTACGTTTCCGATCCGTACATCATGACAGGGCGAATAGCGGATAAGTAGACGCGCAACTTAACTTCCTTCGCGATGGGGGTAGACCACAAACACTTGGTTAGAGAATTGAATGCAGATGTAGCTTTCGCACATCTTTGTTGAATATCCGCAACATAACAATCATCGTTTTCAGCAAACAGCCCAAATAACAGAAATCATCCCCTAGTTCGATACGTTTTCCGTCCACACAAACTCCCGTTGAAGGCCTCTGAGAGACCGACATCTGCTTGCATTTGTCGGGACGACGACGAAGGGAGATGTCTATGAACATTTTCTGCATAAACCTTCGAAAACGTCTGAAAAACTGATCAAGTTTGAACACCCCTGCAATATTTAATAAGGCTAGGGGGGGCGCTGACAAAAAAAACATTTCCGATGCTTGTTAAAGTTATAGAATTTGAAGAAAAAATATGAAAATACTTCTATCCGAAAAGGTTGCGTTGTACCACGAGTGGCACAAGGGCTAGGAGCAAGCCACTTAGAGACTGAAGTGGGCGATATCCACTATTTCACACATACTAAGCTGGAAAGCCAACATATGCACACTGTAAACAAAAATTTCATCGAAGTTGTAACTTTCAGGATTGGTCACTGGGACGTTTGCCGGCTCTGGTACGAATTACAAAGGATCCTGGCAAGTAAGCGGAAAACTTTCATGCATTATATGGAAGGGTCTCTTACAAGAATCCGAGGCATCATTCGTGATAGAAATTCGAGTGAACACTACCGAAATTTGGGTTAGATAGATTTGGCTACCCTAATTGAACACTGTCTGGACGCCTCACTGGCTATTAGTCCTTACGCTTGGAGATAATACGCACACGGAGCGAAAAATTGAAAACCACAGATAGTAAAACAAAAAAGATGTCAAGCAAGTATAGCCGCTCATTTCATGAAAATTTCAAGCTAAGAGGATACTTTTGATTTTTAGGAGACACGAAATGCGCTAGCGCCGTCATCAGGAATGTGCGGACATTCCTGTTTTCTGTTTTCTGCCCATTTTCGGCCATTTTTTCTGTTTTCTGTGAAAATAGGCAAAATTGGACAGAAAACAGAAAAAACGTGTACCGCGATTTGCAGCAGGATTGTCTTAGAAAAAAGTGCCCGGATTTTTCGAAGCTAAGCCGATAGGGTGAGGGTGTACTTGACCCAGGCTCTCTGCATTTGTACCACGCTAGACACTTTTATCTCGCTGTAGTGGTTATCCATTAGGGCACGTGTGGCGTGGTGGGAGGAAACGGTGCTGTTCGCTGTACGCGGTCGGGTTCGATCATCGCCGAGGCGAACCAAACGAACAAACCCTCCGGGCTTCTTCAATTGGTTACCGATTCATGTAGGGAGATGAATGCACACATTGGGAAGTCGGCTGGCCTCGCAAGACACTAAATAAGCGCGAAACCTCTCTGAGAAAATTTGTCGCGTCAGCGCCGGGAGAGTACCGCGATCCTTGACTGTGCCGCGATGGTTCCGCAATAGTGCCGCATCGGCTCCATGATCAGACGATTCTGCTGCCGTGTCTTGACCCTCGATATTGCCGCGATAGTACCGCAGCGGCTCCACGTTAGAACCGCGCCGGCTCCGCGAGGTTGTAGCAGCGAATCCGCGTGGAGCACGATGTACTGTCCTGTGTGGTTAAACGAAGTTTTCGCCGGTTTAATATACCCAAGTTGGAGGTACATTCCGTATTTCCTTGTGCTCGAAAGCGGCGGTAACCTCTGTCCTTATCAGACAAAGGGCGTAACGACCGCAGGTGCGAACTTTTGTTCTTACAATTAGGCCCCCTAGTTGTCTTATAATTCTTGAATAACTTCATATAAGACACTCTCCCGGAGCCGCTGCGGCGTTATCGCGGAGCCGCAGCGGGAATTTCTCTTAGAGTCAAGCCTCTACGAATACGACGTCGGATGCGCTGCGCATCCCAATAGATATTCTGGAAGCCGATTCCTTATCTTTATCTTGTAGTGTATACTCTTACCCAGAGGTTTATCGTTGACGAATACCTCAGATGTATCGCAAAGCTGTCAAACGAAAGGAAAACTGCATTGCGACTCGAACAATAATAAACCATTAATGCTAGTTAACGCCCAATATTCACACCCACTCTCCAGCGTACACGCTTTGGTGGAGCGGGGTAATTTTGGCCCCAACTGAGCCATCCACGCAGAACTCTAAATACGTGTTTTAATTCACTGCAACACAGATGGCACAGAATTCAGTTAGGATGAAGCGCCAAGAAATTGATGGTGAGCGTATGAGGCAGATGATAATTCTGCCACAGAGGTACGAGAGGCTCTCAAAGGTGGAGCGAACGGCGCGTCAGGTCGTTTATACTCTAACGGCACAAGCGCGCGGTACAGGCGCGACTTTCAGCTCTGAGTAGTACAGTGTTCAAACCAGCAGTTATCCCACCATAAGTGTCAAAATATGTACACTGAGGAATGGAAGGCTCGCTCCGACTGCACTACGTACTCCTTGCACAGACATATGTATTGAGCTTCCCATAGAGTAATCGAGCTTTTATTGCCTAGCCTAGGAAGAGGAAGGTTCGATAAGCATTTATCATTTTATCGCACCCATATTCTGCATTTTTTTAGCGTCTGTACTTTTTGCTCTGGCGAACTGTAAGGTTTTTAAAAGTTCAACGAAAGAAGCAAAGAAAAGAGAGCGTAGATCACTTAAAAATGTATGAAAAAAGTTCACTGTTTTGAAAATTTCGGGTAGTTTATGTACGCTGAACACCCTTTATTGATTTTTGAAAATTTTCTGCTTTCTGTTCTCTGCCCATTTTTGGAGATTTTTTCTGTTTTCTGTCAAACTAGATTTTCTGTTTTCTGTTGCCAAAAATATTTTTTCCGCACATCCCTGGCCGTCATACAGTATGCCGCACGCTTCCAAGTTTAGCTGTATTTTTTTTCAATTTTCATATATATATTTTTTTTTCACGGTATATCTTTTTCCAAATCCCTTTGCCTTTATAGTTTGTACAGATATACTGTAGCAGATCGTACACATAAGTAGACTATACTCGTTTACCCAAAAAAGTATTAGGTTGATGTAAGGTTTCCGGATTTTTCACGACTTTTAATAAAAAACATTCGTTCCAAAAACAAGGCTCACCCAACAAAATAATTTCCATCACATTCAAGGATCCTTCGTCACCGATTGGCCAGATCTTGAGTTCCCGACGCGTAGATTTCTGGCTGTTTCGAGTCGAAGTATTCTTCTGTCATTTTGACTTCGTCATCGTTATTGAATTGTTTTCCATCCAGGAAGGGCTGCATCGAGCGGAACAGATGGTAGTCGGAAAGGGCAAGGTATGGGCTATATGGAGGGCGAGAAAGAACTTAACTCATGATCTGTCCAATCGGTGCAGATCGTGAGTGTGATGGAAATTATTTTGCTGGGTGAGCCCAGTTTGTTTTTTAAATAGGTATTTTTTATTTAAAGCCGTGAAAATTCCGGGAACTTTTGCATCAACCTAATATATTGATTTACGCCATTATTACGCTATAGTGTCCTTCCTAGTGACACTTATACCTTCCGATTCACCTGCAGCATAGAACAAAAAAATTAAATTACTAGAAAAAAAAACCTGCATCTATACTCAGAACGCTCTGACAGGGATTCCCAAAGAGTAAAGTTACATCTCACCACAGAATACATATAAACGACTGAACTTACTATCGAAAATTCGGGAACTTAAAATCACAACTTCTCTGAAACTCAGAAAATTTCGCTACGCATAGGTCTCAGTTACCAACACTGGAAGTTTTCAATAGGAAATCAAAGGATAACTAGTCAAAGGTTTCTGCAAATTTTTCAACTATGTGAAGGTATACAGAAATATTGCGGAAGGATTTTCGGCTCAGACTTTACTTTGTGTTTGAAAAATCCAAAACAAAACTCAAAAAAAAATAGAAAACAAAACAGAGAATGACCACGAGTGGCATGCATGAATTAGGTGGCTGGAGTAAGGAAAGGCGACATCGCAAGTTCGCTCCACTATTTTTTTTTAACACCGGGATCATGCTTCCAGCTATGGGCTACGCGACGCAATGTTTCAGACCAATATCGACCGAAAATTGATATGCTTTATATGCACTATCGCTGTCGACGGTCGCAGAAAGTATGGTCCCGGCCCTACCCTCGTCGCTGCATTCATGCATTCGACTCCATGAGAAGGGTGAAGTTCGTGCGAATGAGACTGTACGCTCAAGCGGTGGGGCGCCCGTCACTCACGAGCAGCCGGCTACTGTGAAAAACTTGTTTGCTATTTCCTAGAAAATCATTGGTGAGACGCGACAGAATGGTCCAGGGGGATAGCAGACTTAAACCTTAGCAGGACATTCATTTGCTCAAATCAGATGTCCAAAAGTCAGTTTTTAATTCCTAGTGCACGCGTCGTCACTGGCTCTTCGATACCTTCAAACCACCAATTGCTTTTGCGATTTGCACAGAATTTCCGCAAATCAAGGATTTTTAGCAAATCGACAAAAAGTTTTTATCAATGAGCTTTCGAAGCCACGGGGTAGAAGACAGGAGGAAGTCTTCTAAATACTATTTTTTTAGAAATACATTTTGATTTCAGTTTCCATTACGGTTTCCTCCCTACGCATGCATCGTTCTGAACGCTCAGATTGATCTCTATCTAACCTACACCGACAGCACAGGGAAAGAGGTTGGTTAAAGCAAGAATAAGAATAAGGATTCCCCCGACTTCAATATAATAGTGTTCAAACCAGCAGCGACGTGAGCGGGTCTCCCTGAAACTTCGACTGAATATTTTTCTCTAAATGAAGTGCGAATGGGTCGCAATATAAGGCAGACCGCGGACAACCAAAGATCATTGATAGTACGCGTAATGACCTCAATCAACGTCAAGCCGATACCGATCCGATTGCGGTGGAGCACGGGTGGTGCTGTTCGTTTAGTCATTGGCCTCTAATCCGCTCACCGCTACTGTCTCGTTAAAAGCAATATAGTGGAGTCCACCAAGAGTGTCTCGTTTACTTATCAATAAGAAGCGGTCGGCTGGGGATCAATGTGCATGAATCCCATACCAGCACGCTCGATACCGATTGAGCGAGAGCGGTTGTGCTACAACGAGTTTCATGTTCATTGATCTCCAATCGACCGCTTCTCATTGATAAGTAAATGAGACACTCTTGGTGGACTCCACTATAGGTTGATTGTTATCAGTCAAAGCAGTCTCATTTCATCATCCTTCTTTTCCAGGTCGATACAGTGGTACATGTCCCTACAACTTCTGTTGTGGATGAGAATCAGAGCACCTGCGGGAGAACGCTTTATGTCCAGAACCAACCGATTCTTACCCAGATTCTTCATATAAATATAGACCATGTGAGTTGAATGCCATGAATATCAATCTTTCCATTGGAGAAGTGTAGACAAGTTTTAGAGAATTTTAGTATCAAGGCTGGAATGTTAGGTTCGCTTTCACCAATGATCGTCGTCTCAATCTGGACGGCCAATTCGGCCTCTATCAAGTGAATGTCACCGCAGACTATCCCTCCACGAAAGCGCAGTTTGAGAATGCACCCGGTGGGTAATGGTTGAATTTTCTCCGCACCGGGTTCATTTCATCACTTGATCAGTTAACGCGGTTCTCGAGTAGAGCAGTGCACTAACAAATAACTAAGTATTATGAGAGAAACCAAAAAACCTCGAACAACTCAGGGGGGGGGTGACTCCACCCTTGCCTTTGGCTTAAAAGCTTCAATTCCAATGGTGATATGCCTGTTCTTTTTATATTTCATGTAATGTTTCAGACAGCATCTATCAGTACGTCCAAGCAGTTGACCTGAACAATGTCCCAGAGGTGGCCGACACTGTTTTTGCTCACCTAAACAGATCGTTTTCCTGTACTGCAGAGCAGAAGTTTAGCATCAATAAGGACCCCAAAAAAGGTCCACTAGCCTCGTGAGTCAAAGTAGGATATAAAATATCAGCGCGATAAGAGAAATCATAGCATAACGTAACATAGCACGCCGTCAGATAACGTAACATAACATAACATGACATCACATGACATAACATAAAATAACATGACAAGACATGACATAACATAGCATAACATAGCACAACACAACACAATACAACATAACATAACATAACATAGCATAGGCTTAGCATACAGAACATAAACTTTTGCAGGTTCAAGCTTTCATTCCTGCAAGTGGAAGCCTTCAAAGTGACTCCGCCCCAGGCTGATAGTAAATTTGACAAAAGTATGTACAACGCATTTCAGCTATACTTCTCTTCAAATATTCCACAAATTAAAATTTCAGGCGAAGTATGTCCACGTGATCAGCATGCTACAGACATGGTACCAGTAATTGTCGGCAGTTGCCTTGCTGGACTCATTGTAATAACCCTAATTACATACGTGGTGAGTTATGTGACATTATCTTCACGTCTTATGTCAAGCTGTACTGCGCAATATTGTTATGTTATCTTTTGATCTTATACATATTATGTTATGTAATGTTTTTTCAAGTTATTCTATTTTATGTCATGCTGTGTTATGTTATGTCATGTTATGATATTATGTAAATAATGCTATCCTATGCTATTGTGTGATGTTATGTTTGATTATCCAGATCTACCGATGCCATTTACCTCCTGAAGTGCTACATCTTACCAACTCCTCTTCACATTCGGACGTCAGTGAATCTTCAACTTCTGAACTCAATCACCAGTCGAAGAGCATCGAGATGAAGTCACTGGATCATTGAAAGATTCGTATCAGAGCTATGTTTTGTACCCGTAGTTCGTTCCCGGTAAATAGGATGCTTTCTTCCTATCTTTCACAAGAATTACATATATTTATACACATTGAATATCCGCGGGAGCTGCACTTAGCAAATCGGGAGGGGATACCTTGAATCGAAAACCACCTTTTCTTCGTTTTCTCGAGTGCGAGTTTTCCTGCCAAGTAGCGTCGCGGATTCCTGCTTGAATTACACGGACCATAGTGCCTACAGCCTTGGAGAGATTTTGTTACAGATTTCGTTTAAGATGATACACGAGAACTACCCAAACCACTGGCGGGGCATCTCATTTTCCTTCCAACGAACGACCATACATAAGCATTCTGAGCGGCAAAGCGCTCTGTCAACAGTACAGCCTAACGAAAGGGTAGCCGCTAACTTGCTGAATCTCCTGCATGAAGACCTTACGTCGAGGACAACACGCTCGTGGGCGCTGCACTCTCCTGCCGTACACTATGTAAATGACACGTGACAGCATTACCTGATAAGTTTGACGAACAGAAAAGTGAGTCCTTCTCAACTTTACCCTGTATTATCTTCTATGATGAAGGAGAACTGCAGAATGATTCCCCTTCAGGGTGACCAGGCACGGCCTAGCAGTATTCTCACATCCGTGTGGACAAGGCGAATTCTTGAAGACAAAGAAAGCTATTTGCCCAAAGATATCGTCGTTTTGGTTGATTTGTGCTCCACTCCATACTGAAGACCAGTGGAGTTTGCGCTGATTTTTCAATTTTCGACACGACGACTACAATCTGGAGGCCAAATGGCCACAGAAAAACATCGCTCGTTGTCGTCTCCAACCTGTACCACACCTTACCTAACCACGAAAGGCAGCTAAAGTACTGGACATAATGAAGATCGTTGCGATAGACTTGACTGAAGCAAGCACAATATTCTGAGTTAATCCTAGAACGATTTCTTTAAATCTGTTCTGATAGAAAATTAGTTTTTTCATCAAGTTTTCCGTGAATCAGAAAACCTCTTCTGATCGATAAAGTCCATCTTAACACTGATTTTCAACAAAAAAGGCCCATAACAAAATGTCGCCCGATTGAATCTCATCAAATATCATGATCATCACATAGTTATACACATAGTTTTGAACGTGTATCCAGAAGTCGTGAATGATTCCGGGTAGGAAGCTAAGGTACATATGTGGTGGAGAAGCTGAAGTGATTGGCTAAGATCAAGAATACGGGATGTCTCGAAGAAATAAATGTGTTTTCAAATTAATATGTATGAGTCCGTAAATTCATTCCGCAAGTCCAAGAAGAACATGTCACTTCAGATGTAAAGACTTCAGGTTCGAAAGAGCGTCATCCGATTTGGTTACGTTGCGGATTCTATTCTCCGAAACCCACTCATACACGAAACACACGACGCGGATTCGATCTAGCAAGGTGCTTATCTTTCGGAAAACATTAGACCTCACATTTTTTTTGCAAACTAAGGGTCAAACGAAAATAAGATATTCGAGTCGAGAGTGGTAGATTTACCCCATATACAACTTTTCAGTCTCTAAGATGGACGCTGAAAGGCACTTCTCTGTGTTGCCCACACCTGTCGCAGGCGCGGTCGCGATGGAAGTCTACATTTTCGCAAGGTATAGCCAGTGCATTCAGGTGTGGACATTTATGCTCAAAACATCAAATGTCCACACCTAGTAATTTTTTTTGTCAGGCGTCCTCTGGGAGCGAGTAAAGTTTTACTCGGTAGGGTTACAAACCTAGTTTCTTAGTGTTGCTCACGCCCGGGGTAGCTTTTTTGGAAGCTAAGTTACAGGTGTTTTAAAACCCTACTCCAGGTTTGTGGACTTGGACGTTTTTTTGGGTTCTTTACTTTGTTCCGATTCCTATGTAGCGGTCTTCGGCGTTACACAGATACGGTAAAAGATTGCATATCGTGTAAATCTACCACGCTGCCAATCTCGACTCGAATATCTTATTTTCGTGGCCCTTAGTTTGCAAAAGAAAATGTGAGGTCTAATGTTTTCCGAAAATGAAGCACCTTGCGATATCGAATTCGCGTAGTGTGTTCCGTGCATGATTGTGTTTCGAAGAATGAAATTCGAAACGTGACCAAGTTAGATGACGCTCTTTCCAACTAGCAAGTGTTTTTGCCATGTCCGGTCTGGCTAATGTTGAAGCACCTATTTTCGTATCTAACCACTTATTAGGGCGTGTTTTCCATACATTTAAAGTGACCTGTTCTTCTCTGAAAACGTATTTATTTCTTTAGTACATCTCGTCACCTTCGCCTTTGCCAATAACTTCATTCATCGCATCCCCTCTTTTCTTCCGCCCCATTCCGTGGCTTCCAATCTGTTCTCATTTGCAATTCAGTATATAACTATCTAGGATACACGCCCAGAACCTATGTGCCTTATATTCAGCCGTAGGAGAACCTTTACTATAATTTTAACATTTACGTTAATCTAATTACAACAAGGTTTCATGTTAATTGGACGGTATTACCGAATTATTTCTAAACAGTGTACCTACTACCCCCGGTCAGACAGATTCACGTAGTCTCCCGGTTGAGCTCAGACCCCCTCCCTACACCATTGCGCAGCTCAGACCGCCCGGTGTGGTAATCCACAAACCGCGCCGAACCCTGCCCCCTTAAACTGAACGACTTGCTCAGCCCCCACCCCATGTGAGAAAATCCGCATGTCTGTCCACATGTATGGCTGTCCTCTTGTGAAATGTACCCAAAATATGTACCCAAAAAAAGTATGTACCCAAAATTTCATGAGCGCGGCTTAACGCCGAAGAGCGCTACAGTAGGTAGTCTGAGCGTGTTTTTATGCTCTGTAGTCTGAGCGTGTTTTTATGCTCTGAGGACACAAAAAGTGTCCGAATGAGAGTGGCCGACCATTCGGCCGTCGTAAGTGGCAGGCGGCTTTTGCGTGCGCCGCTCTCGGACGAGTATGCGAAACGACAGCAAATCTTCTTGGCGGCCATTCACTAGGAGCAGGGCCGGCAGCGGCTGTCAGCAAGCAATCAATGTTCTGCAGCCTAGGTGGTGGGGGGGAGGTTGCAGCCGTTTGAACACTCTTCCTAGAGCGGCACATGCGACGGCCGCCTGCCGCGCACGACGGCCGCATGGTCAGCCAGTCTCATTTGGACTCACTTTAGGTGCAGTTCACACTACGGAAGCCACATTCAGAATATGACCACCCCGATCTGGGTACGTGCTCAAAATAGCATGAAGCAGCATGAAGCCGAACGGCGCTACAGTAGGTAGGCGGAGTCTATTTTTATGCCCTAAGGTCACATAGGTACAGTTAAGAGCGCGAAAACCACATCTAGAATATGTCTACGCGCATTTTAAAACGAACCCAGAACTTCACGGACGCAGCTTGAAGTCGTAGAGCGCTAAAATCGCTGAAAACCCCTAGTTTGGATGAAGTTATCATCCTCAAAATTTCTGGTGTTCCGATGGCGGACGAGCCTGCTCCACATCATCGGCATCGATGACCTCTAGAGTCGAGAGCATCAGCCGGCCTCGATAGAAAATTCAATAAATGAGCAATGGTCTTCGGACTATACTTGTCGTCCTAAAAATAGGGTATGGCGCCAGGTATGAGGCCTCGCAGTTGGGAGTCTGGGCTCTGGTAATCTGGGGAGGGGGGGGGGGCGAGAGGTTGAGAATCGCAGAATTGACACTGCCAATTTAGACGACACCCCTCGGTCGTCGTCGTTCGTTTCGTCATAAAAAATAGTACCATAATTATCATAAGAATGCAATGTAATAAAAACGTTGATAAATCTTTGGAGGTCGAAATACTAAAATTTTGTTCTTAAATAATGATATATTGAAGTCAGTGTCCACGAAAAATCTCGTTCTCGAGGTTTCAGGGTGAAACAATAAGTTGGCAGATGCTGGAGAGGATAGGGTTCAAGAAAGCAGTAAAAACGGGGCAGCAATCGATAAAAACGGCTTTGAAAGTTATCTCCGTTATCCTACCCAATCCGGTCCGTCCCCCCCCCCCAACCGAACAAGCTTGTGGTGCCAAGAACGTTTTCGATGGCAACTTGCCAAGCAACTCTGCCGCGTCGAGCCTGATCGATTCGCACATTTCGCGATTAGCGCTTGCTTGCTGAGCGTTTGCGGATACTAGCAGGGTCAGTAAGCTCGTCCACGCCCTCAATGTTAGAAACTGTTATTTGAGCTTATTCTAAAAGTTTTTCTTCACTGTTCCTTCCCTATTAGTTACCTCACGACAGAGCAATCCCATTTTTGAGTCGAACTCAAGTGTGGTATCCATCGTGAACACTGCCTTCAAGTGAACTCGGTGCAGATATATGAAAACTCTAGGTTTAAAGGCACAGTACACCCTCAGATATGAATTTTGAGATTTTCATGTAATTGTGTAGAACACCCCTCTTGTATAACACGTGCCAAATGTCAGATCTCATTTCCTCCAAATAGGCGAAATATAAGCGACCACCACAGGCCCGACCCCCTTCGCTCACCACCACAGGCCCGACCCCCTAACAGATTTTCGAACTCGATAGCGGCTCGATGGATGGATGAATCTCTACGGGACTCCGTTCTTCACCCCATTGTCGGGCTGCCTCCTTATCCCAGCTTGCACTCGCGTAACGATTACGAATGAAGAGAAATACAGACCTGAGACAACTCGTCCACCAATTTTTCACCCTCAAAATCTAGGCATCTTTGAAGAGCCATAACTCTGTTCAAAGGGGGTCTTGGACGATTTTAAAAAGATACCACTGTGATCAGCGTGTGACTCTCTCCAAGATAAGCGTGAAATCTGGAAATTAATTTTTTGGGTGTCCTGTGCCTTTAAGGCTGAAAGAGTGAAAGAATCAGAGCAACCTGGTGAACATGTTCAACCAGTTAGATTATGAGGAAACTATGGAGCCAAATTCAAACAAGTAAATCAACAAATGGTTCGAGCGTACGGATCAGGTGAAAATGGAAGAGGTTCAATTGATGAAAGGGAAGCGAGAGAGTAATTCGGCGGAGGATAAATGACGTATAGTGCGACTGCACTACACCCCTTCGACGACAAAGTTGCTGTAATTGATCTAAACCGAGACAGTGAGAGCTGTTATTAGGCCTAAACGGTGGCCTGTACGTCTGTGGTAGTGCATAGAAATTTTCATGCTTAAAGGCAGTGGTCACGATGAAAACGTCATCGAGAAAACTACAAAAATCAGCTCAGATTGAAAACAGCTGGAAAACTATGAAGAGAGCGCGGTGAAAAACGGGCTAAAAATAGAGTTTTCTAAAAAATCAGTTCGTGCACACGTGCACAGCGCCGCTCAAAAAGATTGCAGTCTAATGCTCAGCAGTCTAAAATCATCGGCATTCAGAGGAAGAAATAAATGCAAATTTACCTAACAGAAACACTTGAACAATGAAAGCAAGCACTTCAATCGATGTTTTTGACTAGATGACTGATATCATTGATTGAGATTCTATGTATTTCGAGCCACTCAGATAGAGACATCACACTTCCCGCGGTACCGCTAGCCGACGTCCCGTAACCCCTCCCGCGGAAGGCCAATAGGTCGGTCGCGGGCAGTCAGCAGCGCTGTTTCGTTGACTGCCCGTATACGGTGAACACGCACTTTGCGGCCCTTCTGCCACCGCCTTACGGCTAATCTGATGACGGACAGAAGACAGTCCTGAAACAGTCTGCGGCACATTTAAAAATCACCCTTCAAGTAAAGGTCTCTCCTAACGAAAAATCCGCTCCTGGGGATTTCATCTTGCACTGCATTTGACAAGTAAGGAGTGAGCTTCTACGGGGAAGCTTCCTACACTCACAGCTTCTTACAGCCTTCCCATTCGCAGATGCCATTAACGGACAGTGGTTCACCTGCCCAAGGCCAGCGTCGCACACAGCGCGAGTTTTGGAAAGGGTCTCAACACAGCGTTCTCTGCTCGTCAATTATTCATTGGCTCCACTCTAGTGGGTGGTGAAATGATGATATCAGAGTGGGAATCGATGAGTGAGTGTTCGATGACCCCCAGGAGTAGCCGACTGCCCGCCGACGTTCCGCGGAAAGACGGTAAAGCCTCTCTGTCAGCGGGATGTGGGGCGCTGTGCCACGCCCACAAAATTGGGGCCGCGCGAAGTCGACTAGCCCGACTTGGCCGGCGGGAAGTGGGCTGTTTTTATCTGAGCAGCTGATGTTCTTGACATTAGAGATCATCGATGCCGAGTGGGCTCGTCCACCATCAAAAGACAAGAAAGTTCAGGCCTCGAATTCGGCCCAAAACAGCGGGTTTTTCGTGATTTTTCCTCACAGGTCCTTCAGACTCTGAACCCAGAAAAGTTTAGAGATGAAAAGAAGACAACCATATTTTATCGCGACCACTGCTTTTATTGGTTGATGCGGAGAGTCTGCACAGAATTTGGGTGAGGTCGGAAAAAGTACAAGTCCAGGTCAGAAAAAATGTGGTGGAGGTCAGAAAGAAAGTTGATTCCCCACCTACCCAGAAAGCGCGGATTCAGGAACACATCACAACTAAAGCCTACTTTTTGAAACGGTGACAAAATATCTTGGCGACGGATAATTAACGTATCGTGTAAATGCAGAATTTAGACAAAACCCCAGAGAGAGGTGTCATTAGACCTGGATTGAAGTAACCGGAGCTGCCATTTTCCCTTAATTAACAATAGACTATGTTGGACAGAAAATTGTGCACAGAAAGTTTCATGCCAAACGGCAGATGCGGTGTATGGGTGAGGTCGACATAGTGTACATCCTGTGAAAAGCTGAAGGCAAAAAAAGTCGTTTTTTTCACCTATACAAAATTGATTTTCAGATCATTTGCAGCATTTTTGGGACCTACTATTCTGGTACCGGAAAAATTTCTGAAATCTTCCCCTATTAAAAATTTGATAACTTTCTTTGCAAATGAGATTTACCCGTGGAACTGTGATTGGGTAAGGTTCAGGTCCGGGTAAAGGCCTAAAGTACTTCACAGCCCCAGGGAAGGCCTTTCCTGATAAAATTGCTAGGCGTAAGGGAACGACAAAATCGACGATTCCCTTACACCTATCCTCCATTTCCCGCTACTCACAGGGTTGTGCTCCACTATCGCAGGAGTGGTGCGGTTTTGAGAATGATTTCTTCCTTTTCATAGTTGCTTTTTTTACGTAAAACAACAGCTTCGGTTCTACAATAGCGATAATATGACTGCTAGTAGCATGGAAATCAAATATAAATGTGTGAACCAGGTGTGAGATAATCGTCGATTCTGTCGTTCATTCACACCTAGCATTTTTTCAAAGCCCTTCCCTGGGGCTGTGAAATACTTTAGAGGCCGGATTCATCATTGAAAATCGGGTTAGCGCCTGCCCTGGGTTCGCCAGACCTGGGTTCGGAAATTGGGTTTGGGTTGGATAACCCAGCACCTTTGATTCATCAGCGCAAATGTTAGGTTGGTTCCCCAAACCCATTTTTTGTTGACACGAGCGGTGTCTGCGAATGCACAACGTATTTTCGCGACGTCTATCTCGAATTTGCCGTTTAATCAATACTCAACTTTATTTTTGTCTAACTCCTTACATCGCATTTTTCACTCTTCTTTTGCAACTAGTTATGAATTCTCATTCTAGTAGTCACTGTTTTTAATAATTTCTTCATATTTTCCCGTGGGTTAAATTTTCGCGTTCTTCTGTGAATTTATGTACTTTTTTTGAATTTTTCAAAACTTCTATTGCTGTCTGGTCTGTTGTTCCAAATTCAAGCTGCATCCGAAAATATTGCGTCGCGTAGCATATTTTTTGCGTTCCACCATGACCCAATACTTCTAAAATGATTTTCTAAAGGAGAGTGTTAATAAATTTATCGTCATCAAGCTTCGAATAGAATATTCTGAAGTGTTTTGCCTTTTTTCGATCGACCTTATAGGGAAATATGGAGTACACTATGGGTGATTTAAATGCCTTTCTCGATTTTTGAACGTAGTGGCGTGTTGAAGTAGGTGCACCGTACATAGTAAAGCAAGACACTATATGTATGTACGCACCTGTAATAACACACTGCAGTGGTTACATTCAAAAAGAAAATGTAGAACAGAATCAATTTTGCAAAACAGAACGGTCCGGGCTTGAGAAAACCTTTCAGTGGATGCAGTTTGTTTTAAAAATTCTTTAGAACATATTCTGACAAAGTTTTCCTTTATATCGATCACATCTGGTTTCCCACAGCTCCAAAGGGAAGAACCTTTTTCTTGTACGATTTCTGAGATAAATTGAAAACCTAAGCGGACAGAAGATTAAAAAGAAAATTAAACCCAAAGGAAGGAAAGATTGGTAAAACTTCAAAGAAAATTTAAAATTGTATGAGAAATGAACACTAGCTTAATCACAATAGCGCAGAAGAATGCTATGAGAGGCTGGCGGTTGCTAAAATCCGAGTATGGAAAGAAGGGAAACAATGAAAGATGATGACGGAAATATGAGAGGAAAGGAAAGACGTGAAGCTTTATTGGAAGTCTCAAGATTCTGAAAGGCTCGAAAATGTATAAAAGCTTCCCAGCCAGCGTTTGAGTCGATAATTTTTAGGTTGCTCATCAAAAACGAAGTCGAAAACAGATTCTGACGATTTTTCCAATCACGTATATAAGTAGTAAGAGCACTAATAATAAGTGGTTTCTGGAAATCACAGCACGATATTTCTGAAATTGGCGCTAGAGCGTGTTATTCAGCGCTATTTAGCTGCTAATTTTGGGTTGGGTTGGGTGGACCCTCGCTCCCGCCTCGGGTTCTCTGAACCCAAACCCAAACCCATTTTCCGATGGGTTATTAAATTGATGAATCCCGGAAAATTGGGTTGCGCCTGCGCTGAACCCAACCCAAATCTGCAAACCCAGGGTCTGCGCAATGATGAATCCGGCCTTAGAACACTACCCCGGACCCAAAACTTATCCAATCACAGTTTCACGGTAAACCTCATTCACACTTTTATAATAGAAAGAAAATTGCTTTGCCATGCTTCTTAACGTTATTGACGTATCTTGTGGTTGAGCATCCCGCGCACTCTGGCGTTAACTTCTAATCCAACTAGACTCTGGCAAACCCCTAATGAGCTGTGGATTTCAATTATGACCAGCAGCGGAGCGGTGGACTTCGGCGAATTATAACCAGTAAAAAGGAGTTTGCGACGAAAAAGCCACCGCTTCGCGTTGTGGTAATCGAAAATAGGAGCTTACTTGAAATAAAAGAGACTCTACACGCATCATGAGAGTCTTTGTGGCATTATATATGTAAGCCAGATGAAGATAGTCTAATGTTCTAGATAGGTAAGCTGCAGGTACACTAGCGCCTAGTTCATTCCAAAAAAGCTCCTGTTTCTGATTATCACAGCGCAGAGCGCTGGCTTTTCGGTCGAAATCTCCTCATCACAGACTAAATTTCAACGGTGCCAACCGTTTCGCTACTGATCCTAATCAGAATCGACAGCTCACTAGAGATTTGACAGAGTGTACCTCAGGTCAATGCAGAATCGCGCAATCATATCAGAATCTGAGCTGCAAGATGAAAAACGGACTATCCCCAATCGCCTCATGAGAAGAAGAGTTCTAGGCAAATACTACCATAGGCAATAATGCATACATCCCACTGGGCTGGAATTACAGTACGCTTCTTTAGCATGCGCGAAATAATTCCTATTGCTCGTTTAGTATTCCGTTTTCCTTCGGGTTATAACCCTTAGCCATGGTTTGCTGAATGCCCGAAATCGCGCGAATTTCAGAAAGCACGTTGTTTATAAACTCCGGCTCTTGATCTGAATGCAGCTGTTTTGTCCAGCGACACCCTTCGCATATCCACCGCTCAAAAAGAGTTTTCGCGACAGTGCGCGTGATTTGTCCGGAATGGGGTTTGCTCCCAGAAAACGCGAAAAGTGGTCAATAACGGCTAGGACATATCGGTTTCCACTCTCCGATAATCCTAGTTCTGCGATGTCGACTCCAACTGGTTCAAATGGTTGTTCGGTGGTGATGGGTTTCACGATTTTGCCCACTTACAAATATCCTGCTCCACTCCTTCCCAAAAAAGCACTTCTTTCAGCCTCCGAGTAAGTTTTGTCCCATTTAAATGCCCAGCCGTTGCTCCGGAATGGGCGTCTTCGAAAACGGCTTTTCTCCGATTTTTAGGTACTACTGTTACAGAGCCATACTCCGCGATAACTGTCAGCATACCGTTTTCGATTATGAAATCCGCTGTATTGTATCTCCGTGTACACTGTGGTAACACTATTTCCTCGTGTTGTTTTTTTTTCAATCACGTCAATGATGCGTTCATATACTGGATCTTCCAGAAGTTTGGTCAGTCAGCTGCTGCGCTGTACCTCCACCTAACCGACTACTACTTCATTTTCGGAACACACCGCTTCTTCACATTCGGATTGGATCTGCCCAATCGGTGGTGAAGGATCCTTGAATGTGATGGAAATTATTTTGTTGGGTGAGCCTTGTTTGTTTTTGAAATAAATGTTTTTATTCGAAGTCCTGAGAAGTCCTGAAACTCTTGCATCAACCTAATATGTAGAATGGTGACCACGAATCTGTAGTCCATTTGTCAAAACTCTGGGGTTTACTGTAGGTTACGGTAGGGGCCATGTCACTGAGGAGGCAAAGCCCACCTTAGTATTTCGAAAATCGACAAACGAACGTTGAATTCTTATTCACCACTTCGAATAGCCCCCGTATACAAATTTTGAGACAAATCTGAGACTTTGACCAAACTACCGTATACCCACCGTAATATTCCTTAGTCTATCGAAAATCGATAAACGGCCTCCATATTCGTGTTTAGCATTCCAAATAACCCACGGAGACACATTTTGAGCCATTTCCATCGTAGCGTTCCGAAAGTCATCAGAGGTCACATTTTGCCCCCAAATTTTCCCCCGACTGGAGGCTTTGAACGAATCCAGTCGAGAACTTTGAAAAATCGACAGATAAACTCTAGGCTCGTAATCAGCGCCCCAGATTACCCTCCTGGAAGGATTTCAAGTCAAATCTGGAACATTTTTCTTAAACGCTTCCAGAGGCCTCTAATTGGTATAAGTAAGCCCCCAACTGAAAATCCGTACTATTCCAAAACGCTATCAGTCTGTGCAAAGTTTAGAAAATGTGCCTTTATCCAAACCTTGCTCAGGGAAGGGGGTGGGCGGGGGATAAACACTTTCCTTGATAGTGAAAGTACCTAACACTGCCACCACCTTTTTACGTTGCTGTGGACTGCAAGTGGAGGAAACCGTAATGAAATCCAGCCCATATGTTGCAGCAGTGATGACCTTTTCTAGAATGCGTTTTCGAAGCAATTTCACAGCTGTTGCTCAAACACGCATCCTTAATTATCTCGTTGAGGTTTAGAGAGCAGACGACAGAGTGCAGCAGCCGATTCTACCCATGTGGCTTCATGAGGCAAGAAGAATATCGATACGAGCCAGTGAGGCAGGGCGTGAGGCTGCCCCTCAGGGCTGCGCGACTGCAGACGCTCAGACGCTCCCCCTTCCGGCAACCCTTTCCTCATCGAACCCGAAACATCACAACGCTAATTGAATTAGTATTGTATTCCACGTCTACCAGCTATTATTATACAATTTATATTTAGCAAAAACAATTCAGTTCATGCAGAATGCCAGATTCTACCTCCCGATTAACTTTGTTCTGGTAAGGAGTTTTTCTTGTTTTAGTTCGTATTAATTCCTTGTACATTTTTATTTGTGACAATTTTCTCGTACAATCATCCACTTAACACTTATGAACACTTAGAAGACCTCGTATCCACTCTGCTCACCTATACCATAAATTTTTCAATATTTCTTGAAGTTTCAAGAAGTGGGGTCTTTTTGAAAACTGATTTATTCTTCAAATTGAAACTCATTCACCATGGCAGTATTCTTTATTATATTTTCGAATTAATTCATGAATGATATTAAGAACCTGTTTCGAAATTTCCCGGAATGAGTAATTTTTTAAGAAGACATAAGTTTAAAAATTCCCAATTTAATCAAAACAACCAGACAGTTTTTGGTGATTGAAAAATTTTCTGTTGTGACCTCCAAATGAACAGAAAATTGAATACATTTAGACCATCCGAATGAATAGATTATTCCAAAAAGTGAACTACCAAATTCCTTAAAGGCAGCATACACGCTCGCAAAAGTTGTTGAGATAACTACATTAGTGGGGTCGTACGGGCTCTAGAAGAGCCCTCACGAAGTTGGAAGAGTTGAAAACGAGTTAAAATTACCGTATTTGAGCCGTATTGAGTCACTAAATCATCCTTTCTCCGCCCACCGATACGGGCTCCGCCCCTCAATACAAATGTTTAATGCTCGATTACGGTCATTTCGGCTCATTTTTTACGCTTCTAAGGTCTTAAGAACTCCAGAAAGGGCCGCAAGAGTACATTAGCGTCGTTATCCTAACAAATTTGTCGCTAGCTCCGCTGTTTCAGCCAATGCGGAACAACTCGTCCGCTTCTGGGTCAATATAGAACGAACCGTCATATCTTCATTTCAGTTGATTTTTTCCAGTTTTTTCGTTATCTCTGAATATTAACAGCTTCAGACCTTCGATTCATTCCATAAAATTGATATCATTTTTGAGCGTGTATGCTGCCTTTAATGAATGATTTTTTTCGATAGTCTATTATGCGACTTTGCGGACATGACGTTCTCAAATAGAAAAATTTGAAGCACCACAGAAAAAATTTGGAAGCTGCATTATCCCAATTCGAGGAGATTGAAAAATTGCGTTGTCCGTATGATCCGTGATCTTAGGGATTGCTCTAGATAACAAGCAATAGATGGAATTTTCTGAAAGATCAAACCTCTTTTCGCAATGAGGAAGCAGATGCATACTGAAAAGCTGAAGGCGAATTATGTGTGCTGTTTAACACTTAAGAGACCGCCTGCTCCACGGCGAATTCCCACAGCCGACCGGTACGCTCCATGGCTAATCGTTTCCGTGGGTGCGCAGTGTGGAAACGCAGTCCGCTGGGAACCACTTCGATTGGAGCAGGCTTTCTTAGCCAATGCTTGCACGTTCGTCAGCCTGCACATTCCGAAAGCACACATCTTTTCTCTTCGGCTCTTCTTTCTAGAAGTGTTATCCCTCGTCTGCCTTTCTTGTATTTAGGCAGTCTCTTTCCTGCATTTCATGATCGGATTCCACCCAATTTCTAGAGTTCCGTTTCTAAACTTATGGCACAGTTTTTGAATTAGAAGTTGACTAGCGATTTCTTGGCGTTTATTCAGAATAGGGCTACTTCCTCTGAACATGATCGTTCTAATTCCGAACCCATATCACTTTTCTGCCATCGGAAGACTTTCATAACCATTGTACGACATTTTGAGAAAATATTTTTGTCAGCCTTTTCTCATCCCCATAGATTGAACAAAATGGGTAACTTCTTTGAGAATTCAGCTGTATAAAAGTATTCGCGGTAGACCCACTCTAAGACAGGTTGTCTTTAGACTTTCAGATTGTCTAGTTTGTATATAAATTTCGCTCTCTTTCATAGACGTCGAAGTGAGATGTTTATTGGGGCAAAGTCACATTAATTCACTCCTGCTGCTTTTTAGGGCGTGCTGCTGGAAATTTCGAGGTGTTTCTCGGCTTGCGAAAATTTTCAGTAGATAACAGCAGATGGTTAGCATTGTACCGCTCGAAAACAACATAGAGTTTGAAAAAAAAAGTTTGAAGATGGACGAACTTCGGGTCTATGATGCTCTAATAAACCTCCTAGAAAACTCTCGGCCGAGTCGAAGACTTTGACTTACCAGATTTTTCTACTGTAGCCGACGAAAATTTTAGAAGAAATTGGAAAATGAGAATCAGATTCGCCATCAGCAGCTTTCTCTTACTGGCAGATACCTACCTGGGCAAAGTCGCAGCAAGAGCTGGAATGTTGCTAATGCTCTGCAGCTGATAGAACCTTTCTTGAAAATCGAAAAACGAGCCCGAGCTTATTCTTCAGCATCCCAGACTACCCAATTTCAGCGAAGTTTTGAGCGTTGTCATATGCCTTGCCTTTGCCTTCCCCCACGAAGTTTTGGAAATTTCTGAAAAGCTCACGTGCGGCTAATCTGCCGAAATCGACAGGAATTTTATAAGAAATCGTAAAATCGACACAACTTCGTCGTTCAGCACCCCAACTATACCGCATAGCGGAATTTTAGCATTTTAGCGGAATTAATTTTTTTTAATTTTCTATACTGAACTATGGCAGACCTTCAGTCCCCCCCTAGTCATCCCCACCCTCCACGCAGAATAAAGTTGGCCGATGGCTAGCTTACCGTGGTCGATGGGAATTTCATTGGAAGTTGTAACATAACTACCAAATTATTGTGCAGCAACTGGAAAAACTCTCGGGGTTAAAGCAGAAAAATTTGAAACGTTGACCTTCTGCAGTTATTCCAAATAGCTGGCGCTGCTATTTTGAAAATCAACTATTGGACATAAGGTTCGTAACGAATTATTCGATAGATCCTATATTCGAAAAAAGAAACGAATCTCCGAATGATTCGAAAAGCCGAATATTCAAAAAGTACCGATTTCTAAATTAGCCGGAAAACTGAATGTTCGAAAAGTGCCGATCTTCTGATTATTCAAAAAAACCGAATATTTGGAAAGCTCAAAATTCTGAGTTACCCGGAGGGTCGAATAATCGAAATTCTTCATTGAAAGTCGAACGAATTGTGTAGTAGATTTTTTTTCGAATGAACAGAGTTAAAGGCAGTGTTCACGATAAAAAACCGTATTCCAGTCTCCGATGTTTTTGAGAAGGGAAGTTAGCAAAGAAGAGTATAAAAGGGGAAAGTCCCCATAAACTTCTCAAATATTGGAGAAAGAACTGTTCAAAAAGACTCTCGAATATTTAATTGTGCCTGTTAGCGTGTATTGCTCACTGCGGACAAAACATCAAACCATACGCCGAAAACTTTCGCACTTTGAAATACTTGGGTGAGGGATTTTATTTTCTGTTTCAAGTACCCTGAAAATTCTTCACAAATAAGATGGTTTGATGCACGTGCTTGGATATTAGAATTTATGGGGAGAAAGAGTTTTCAAAATTCGTTTGCCGTTCCTCTGGTGATACGGACATCAAGTGATCCGACACTGAGCAGGACAACAGTTACAGGACGTGTGGCCCAATCGGTCGGCTGGCCCACGAGATTTTCACCCACTTCCCGACCGTTTTCTGTCGCACTTCCGTTCTTATTCCTCTAAGAAGGACCCTAAGCTTACGTTTCCAACAAAAAAACCGGGCATCTTTTTCATCGTCAATACTGCTTTTAAGAGAAATTTATGAGTGCGCATCATTAGGTTTCCTCGTTCTCTTGTTCTTATCTACTATGTAGTCCTAAAAATGAATCGCAGAATTTTTTTAATGTCTCATGGTACAAGGGAAAATGGGAGTTGGGTTCATCCCTCTAACGACCAATTGGGGGATGTTTCTTATCCCCCTTAAGACGTTGCTGATTAGCCACCGGAAAAATAAATCTCGTCCTGCACTCCAACCTCCTCTGTGCCACATAACAATTAAGCATCACGAACAGCGTCTTATCGTATGTTTTCATACTCTCAAATTTGAACCAACGTTTAGGCCACCCCGAACACTGCTCGGCACGATGCGGTTGCGTCGCGGCTTCGAATTCAGGGAGCAGTTTCCCCATCGAGCCCTCGTCTTCGCCGCTCGCCCTCCAACGTACTATAGCTACCATAAGCTCTTTGAGCGGAGTAGTTATGTGGAGTGTTCTAAAACAAGTTTTGTTCTCAACTAAACATAGCTTATACGATAAAAACTTTAAAATGACGAATATTGCGAGTTTAGCGTGGATTCAGAAGAATCTGGTACTTTATCTGAGTGAGATCGATATTTTCCCTATGGTAGCGTTCCACATTTTTTGTGAGAGAAAAAGGCTTTTCAAAAAGGGTCATTTCTGCAAAAACCAACACAAAGTGAAATTAAGTGATGAGAAGCAATTATTTGCATTACTTGTTGCATACACGTATCAATTTGAAAGAATATCTTCGATATAGTTATTCTTCTCGTGATTGAAATTTAGCTGCTTGCCGATTTGAAAGGTCCATGCAGTCCCGAAAGTAAGAAGCGGATATGCTCGCTATAGTCATTCAGTATTTTTATGGAAAATGGAGGAAAAGGCAAAACGTCCTGCATTCTCACTGACTGAAAAATGAAATGAAAAAATGGTTATTCGACAGTCGATTGAAAAAGTCGACTTTTTATTCGAAAAGTCGAATATTCAAAAATTTCAAGTTTCCGAATCATTCGAAAAGTCGAATATTCGAAAAGTTCAAAATCCGAATTATTCGAAAAGGCGAATATTCGAAATAATCAGAAAATGTAAAAGTGTGGTTCTCACCGCTTATGCGCGAAAGATTGACTGCCGGTCATTTCAACCACTTTTTCCTTTTTTTTCTTACTGATTTATAGAACCTAACGAAACATCCCGCAGCACAGGAGAAGTCTCACTGGAGTTTGGTATGTGGCGCGAACCATATTATGAACATATGTATAGGCTCTAAATAAGCGAAAATCCCGTGCTTGCAACGCGTGCGGTTGCGGAGCGGAGATTAGAGACAGCGAGAGAGCGGAGGGCAGGCGGAGACAGCAGCATCGTGCTCGTCGCAGGCGCCATGAGTGAAGGGAATCTGGAGATTTTTCATGGTGAATATATACAGGGTGTTCCATAATTATTGGCGCGCAGATATTGGAATGTTTCTCGAACACCACACTGGGTTTTAGGAATAACGGAAATGGATGCGCCAATTCATACTAGTGTTAATGCAACACAGTGGCCAGATCTGGAAATATCGGCCATCTGTGCGAACACGGGCTCGAAGTCTTCTCAGGAAGACGTGGCGGCAGTCACGGAGGTAGTCGTCATTCATTCAGTTCAAGGCTTTCTTGAAAACAGCTTTCCAGTAGACGAATGAATTTTGTATGTTGAGATTCACAGACCTCAGACTCGATCACGGACCACACTTGAAATTCGAGAGAGTGGAAGTCCGAAGATCAGGATCGCGTCTCCTCGAGCTCGTTCGACGCAATATAGCTCGCTTCGACATCACTCTTGAACTGACTTCGCAGTTTGTACTTACCTATGGCCTGGTGTTGAACAAGAGGGTCTGATGCCCAATCGGAAAGTTCAACAGCGGATCAAAACAATCTCCAGGATTGTTCTCCAGCAAACTTGCTTGTTGATTTTCATGTTAGAATTCACGAAAAGCGGCAGAGCTATGCCTTCGCGAGCGGTGCCTCCCAAAACATTACAGAAGTGGTATGAGCCGTCCATCCAGTGACGTTTTCTTGAAGTAGGACCTCATTGAATCGTCTGGCTGCAGTTCAATCGCTTTCGCATTTCTTTATCGATTTCACTTTGATAATTTGTTCCATCTAAAAAGGCCATGACGCAATGCGTGACTCTGGTACAACGGTGCAGAAGCTTCCTACACTTTTGATCGCACATGAACTTCTTGTAGGCGGACAGCAAACGGGTCTGCTCTGAATTGTGTGAACAAAGATTCAGCTTCTTCTTGACGAGTTTTCAGATGGCTCCTAGCCACAGATTCCTTTCTCTAGCAATTCACCTAACCGATAGTCGATAACTGCGGTTGACTCGGACACACATCTTCTTGACAACCTTAGATATGCGAACTCAGATCTTTTGCCTTTAGAGGCGTTGTTAGAGATCGGGCAAAGCTGACGAAGACGACTGATAACATTCTGGACAAGTCTAAAGTGATTGGCGATATGCCTCGTCTTGTGCCTCAAGTTTTGCGTTGCGATGATAGTACCGCACTTCGGACTAATCTTGATCATACTAACTTAAAATTCAACATCCACAGAATGGTGATGATAAATGCAGAGCTAAGACTCAAATGAATCCAAAAATCCAAAAACAGCACGAATTTGGACATAAAACCCTTATGAAATAGAAGCCAAATAGCGCCCCAAGAATTTTGGAACATCCTGTAGTTACACATGTCAATCCAATGCAGCATTGTGAGGTTGGCGCCGTTTCTATCGGGCAATGCCTCGTTAGTTGCCGTGTTTTCGGCGTCTTGTTAGGTCCTCTTATCCACTGCTCACTGAGAAGGTCCTGCATGGCGAAGGAGGTTTAGTAGTTCGGTATTCAACACCTCTGTTGTCACGCAAAAGTTTGATGACGTGAAAAAATTCTGTGGGCGCCTAATGCTAGTATTGGACTTTTTATATATTTTCCTCTTGTTTTTATCTCTATTTAGCTTTTCGAGCTTTTTTGTGTCTTGATATAGGGTAAAAAATTTACGCAAGCCTATAGCGCTCATCTTGACTTTGCAGTCCAAAAACTAGCAACGATCTACATCAGAATATAGTAGAAAAATGTACAATGAGAGTTAACTACCGTATTCTTGTGCCGTATTCGATCCTTCCACTGCAAGCTTTGTTAAATGATCATTTTTGACAAGAGTGCCCTAATAAACTTTCGAAAAGCTTCCATTTGTGATTCAAGGGATAGCAACCGTCTATTATCCTCATTGAAGTCCTTTATATGAGCGCCATCGCATTATGTGTGATCCATTTTAATTAAACCACCATATGGCGAGCATACTTGTAGACGATAACACAGCTGAATGCATGGGTAGTCATTCAGCCAGCCATGTTTGCGTTGACTAATTTAAGTGCAAAATGCCATCGATTTTACGACAAAAGACGAAGCTTTGAAGCTGGCAGAAGCGAGAACTGACGAAAATTGACGAAGACATAAATCAATAAATGGAAAGTTGCTTCTGTATTGAATCAGAAGTGGGCAAGTTACGCCGCAGTATAGACACTCGGTCGAGATGGCAAGGCCAGTATACCCGTGCTGTCTGTACTGGAACGCTTCCGCCGTTGGAAGCATCAGAAAATGGGCCAAAGTGACGGTATTCGATTTTTATTCGATAACACTATGTAACACGATTTTTGTTCCTGGCTTCTAAGTGTTATCTTTCAATTGCTTGTGTCTGAAGTATGTCAAAAAATGATTTCATTGAGAACAAACTTCGCTTACACTACAACAGCACGAAGGCACCCCGTTTTTGTGAAAATAGAAAGATTCTTATTCGTTTTCGGCATTATGAACAGGTAAAAACAAAAAGTGCACAAGGAATAGACAAACACAGACGAAAAGCACTCAGCAGGATTCAAAAATGTGTAGATTTTCTACATTTACGATTGTACTGTGAGTCACTCTGTCGAAGTTGCACACAAATGTAGTCCCTCATCACGTTACGTTATACTGTCCTTTGTAACGACTCTGTCCGAGGCTAGGGTCAGGGCTGGTATATTTGTCGGACTACAGATTAAGAGGGTCTTAAAATGTGCAAGTTTCGCAAAGCTGTTGAACAAGACGGAGAGAGCGGCTTGGAGCAGTTTCGTTGCAGTTGTTCACAGCTTCCTAGGTGATCACAAAGCTGAAAACTATGTGGAGTTGGTGCACTCTCATTAATAATTACGCCAAAATGGGATGCAGAACGTCTCTGAAAGTCCATACAAGTGGCTCACATCTCGACAATTTCAACGAACAAGGCTAGCCCTTTCATCAAGATATACTGGACTTTGAACGTCGTTACCAAAGACAGCCAAACGAAACCATGAGGGGGGACTAAATTTGGGTGCAACTTCGAGAGAGTGAGTCACAGTACAATCGTAAATCTGAAAAATCTACACTATTCTGAACCTTGTTGAGTGATTTCCGACTGTGTTTGTCTATTTCTTGTGAATTTTTTATTTTTACCTCATCATAGGGCCGAAAATGAATAAAAATCTTTCTATTTTCACAGAAAAACGAGTTTTTTTTTCATGCTGTCGTCGTGTAAGCAGAATTTGTGCTTAATGAAGTCATTTTTCGCATTAAATAGACTTAATTGAAATTAAACACTTAGAAGCCAGGAAAAAAACTTGTCTTACACAAACGCGCAAGTTTTCAAATTTCATTGTCCCAGTCACAAAAGCGAAGTTTTCCTGAGATAATAGCGATTTCCTATCTGTTCTAGACCTAACGGGTTAGGAAAACACAATTTCAACCCAGGAACAGAAAAAAAAGTGAAATTTTGTTATATAGTGTAATTCAAATTCGAGGATGTTTGCATAGAAGGGGACGGACCACAAAAATGGGAGGATATTGCAGTTGTTATGACCCAATATGGCTCAAAAGCGGTAATTTTGACCTATTTTTGAGGCTTCGTTCTAACCGTGTGACCCCATTAGCGTCGCTATCTCAATCACTTTTTCGAGCGTCTATGTAGTCTCTAGAGGCTGTTTTCACCATAATTACAAAACACTCTGATTCTTTGCCTTAAAGGCAGCGTTCACGATGATCATCCTCAATGACTTTCCACAGCGAAATGATAGGCAATTCCTAGGGCTAGGGCCAGGAGCGGCAAAATAACGGCTGCAAACAAGCGTTTTGGTGCCCCAGACACGCCTGGTGCCCTAGATCCGCCCCCTCGGAATGAACAAATGACAACTCAGATTACAGGAATGATCAAGTCAAAGAAGTGCTCATAAGTGAGCTGATCGCTTCATTGCACTGATAGGTATCATCCTTTTAGCGGTCAATTCCTCCACGCTCAAAAATCAACGTAAACAAGGGAGGACCTATTTTGGCTCAAAAACTCGTCTTTCGTGTCCTTTTTAAGCATGCATTGCTATATAGGGCACAAGACCTTCCGTAAGCCGCGGAGATATCGGAAGTGAAATTTATCGTGACCACAGACTTTAACAGTGAAATTGTGTGTATTTACTGAGCCATTTAAAGCTATAAAGCCACACCCACATTAATTGAATTTCCGGAATAAAAATATCCCGTATTAATCGAATATTTTGAAAATTGAATAATTTTGGTCTCCAAACTATTTAAATAATCGGAAAAGTGAATGCGTTGAAATCTTTGTTAGGTCTGGAAAATTTCCATATTTCGTAGATTTATTCATTCGAGTATTCAAAAATAAGGAATTTATTCTCTGAACTTATTATATACTGAAAAAAAACAAAAGTCAATTTCCCAAATATACGAAAAGTATTCAAAAAGTTTTAACCTTCAAACAGCATCTGTATAATTGAGAGGAAGGTGAAACTTCTCGTGGCAGATAGGGGTTTGGATCTGTAATCAGCCTTTCTGCCAAGAAAATCAAAAAACTAGTGGAGTCGGGTGGAAACTGCAACAGTGCGGGAGCTCTGCCTCATTTCCTGTCTGCTGATTTCGTCAACCTTGCTGTCCAGTGTTTTCCTTACGCTCACACTCGTAGTTGTGTTCCTCCTCCCGTTGTCGTCCGCGTTTCTTTCGGGGCAAACCCACTGTGTTACGGGTGGAACGGAAGGTGTTTCAGGCAAAACTGAAAAAATCAAACCATTGCCCGTCAGAGATGCTTCGGAATAAGCGGAGTATGTTTTGGGGCGACAAATCCATTCTTCAAATACGGCAGTGGTCTGGTGGGACACAACGGGTGTATGAATAAAACTGTTTGTCGGGAAAGCCTCAAAGACCAGCGTAAGGTGCCCTAAGTGCCATCTTGATAACTTGTATAATTACGCGATGCTATCCCTGCAAATCCGATATTATCCATGTTCTCGTTAGACATGCATCCCAGGAAGTGCAATCAAACGCACGATCCGTTGTCAGTCTCTCCGATGATTACCATTGGTGTGTGGCAACTGTATAAGACAGTGGGGTGGTCAAGGGTGCCGCTCACTATTTCTGGTCAGCAGGGATTCCTTTGATTTTCAAACTAACGTTCCATACGTTATGTATGGAACGTTTTCAAATTTGTTTTCGTCCTCAACGTTGGAACCAGCTCCATTATATGACGCGTGATCAGTTAAAAATCGAAAAAAAATATTGGACCCGTGTGTATCCTCTATTTTGGAGCCAAATTTATTCTGCTCCTCCGCGCGCTCGTGCGGAGCGAAGGGAGAGACAGCGAGGAAGTGGAGGGGGGGAATAAGGAGGCCCAGCATACGCGGGTGACGCACGCAGACGCACAATGTTCACCCCGAAATAGAGGACACCTACCGTTATCATCTGCCAGGAATTGAAAGCAGACCTCACAATCTATCAGCATCTCAAATAAAACCATTGTACAACGTCTGGGCGAAAAAATCCACGACTAGTATGCAAAATGTGGAGTAGTGTCTTCTCTAGTGAGTTCTCAACGTTTCAAAATTTATCCAAACAATAATGAAGCGACTTGTAATTAAATGGTACAAAAAAGTGTTAAACACATGCGAATATTTAGGTTACTTCTTTTGTGGCTTACACCGCTAGCCTGGAGTCGTCGATGTGAGCCGTCGGACTATGACTTCGAGTATACCGAATGTGGTCCAGATGGTTCCAGATGGAGAGTGGCGGTTCCTCTTCACAACACCGCCTGTGAAGGTTTACCTGAGCCTACAAAGGGGCTCAACTGCTGTAAGCTTGCACAATTCTCCTTAATTGATTCCTTTGCTTTCATTTTCTGAAGCAGTTTACGAAAAACAGAGATGACAATGATCTGCGTTGAATTTTACGCTCTTGAGGCCCATCATAGTCGGCCGAAAGCCAGAGTGAGCCATCCTCTGCCTTCCCTAGTGATCCTGCGCCGTCCCTTTCCGCCACTAGTGGTCGGCTGTATGCCAATCGAATGAGCAGAGTGCACTGCGGACGGCTCAGTCCGGCCGCTACGGGGAATTTTTTACATGAGCGAGCAGTGTATTACATACGTACAGTGCGTTCGGAAATGATAGGGACACCCCTGAAAACCACAGTCTTTATGATTAAGTTGAGTGCGGCTTTCAGTAATGCTCATAAATGAATTCAGCAAGGTAAATAACCTCTGTTCACTTGTTTCTATAGCAATAGCATAATATTGTTATATTTTATTTTAAATTGTCACATTATTCGCCGTTCGGAAATGATAGGGACACTATTAAAAAACAAAAATTATCAAACAAGGAATGAACAAAACATACACATACATGAAATCTAATATGATATCGCACCTCCAGAGTTGGAAATCAATTTAAAAATTCTATTCGGCATAGAAGTGGTCAATTTGGATATCACATTTTTATCCGAATTTCTCCAGGCTTCGAGTACAGCGGCCTTTAGCCCGTATACGGTCCCATCCTGCTGGTTATTCGCGTAAATCTGGCGTACAATTATGCCTTAGATATTCTCTATCGGGTTGCAGTCAGGACTACACGCGGGCCATTCCATCCCGCGAACTCGGTTTTGTTGAAGCCACGCCTTTGTGGATCTGGAGACATGGACCGCAGCGTTATCTTGCTGGAAAATGTAGCGTTGACTCCTGTTTCCAGTGAAGAACGACAGAAGATGCGCACGCAATGTTTCTTGATACTCCTCGGAATCCATCCGACACGAAGTGAAGGCGATTATCAACACACCTTCGCTGCAGAATGCTCTCCAACACATCAGCGAACCGCCTCCGAAATTTCTTCGACTAAATACCATCGGATCCTTGCAAAGAACTCTCCAGTAGCATCGAGCACCGTCAGGTCCATCAAGGTTAAACTTCCTTTCGTCGGAGAAAATTACCTGGAACATGTCGCCCTTATCTTTTTAAATTTTATCGGGTTTTTAGAGGATCCCTTACCTTTTGACCAGTCTGTTTCCATGTTGTTCCTTGTAAACCGGAGTCGAGCTACTTTGTGGGCTTCTGAGAAAGATGGAGCCTTCTTCATCACTTGGCGGACGATGTTTTCGTCTGCGTTTACGACGCTCCAAACAGTAGTCTTCGACACATTGAGCGACAACGGGGCCCTCACTTGGTTGAGAGACAGACTACTGTTTGAGCAGAGTCGGCTTATCCTCCGTGCATCCCTGCCGCTGACCTTTCTTGGGCGTCCAGGACTCTTCGCCAAGCCGTAGGAGTCTGGATCTCGTAGGAACTGGCTGATGCAGTTGGGGAACGTCCGAGCTGGGAGACAATTCGACGTTGGCTCAGCCCGGCAGCGTTGAGGGCACGTATTTGGGCTTGTTGGGAAACAGTAAGCGATGTACCACGGCCAATGATTGGAATAAAGATGTTGGGTGTCCTCGTGTTGCATTAATGTGAACTTGTAAGGGGGAATTTTGTTCGAAGTGAAAAGTTCCACTTTCTGCAGGGTGTCCCTATCATTTCCGAATGGTGAAATTTTCTAAATGTGAAGAGAAAGTCTTATGAAATTAGGCACGGTTTCAAGGAAGTTGCGAACAGAGGTTTTTCATCACGCTGATTTCATTGATGAACAGTATTCATCACCACTCCCAGAAGTTTTTTGAAAATCTCATTTTTAGAGGTGTCCCTATCATTTCCGAACGCACTGTATTGACCGTGCCAGCAACAGCCGATTGGCCGACTATGATGGGGCCTGAGCCATGTGTTGTTCAAAAGATCTTTTTTTTCAGCGTTTTCATGCTCTGCAGGAAATTACCTGGATATTATGACTGAAACTTGCAGACCTTGCCCTCCAGGTGCTTTCAGAATATATTTCACTTTTATGTTTCACAAGTTTGTAGAATTTGCCTTTGAAGGCGCAGTCCCACCTTATCCTCTTTATCGATCTAGGCCAGTACAGTCTCGGAGGTGGTGCTCGCTTCGAAGAATTCTACACTTTACCACCAGGTTTTTCCGTGGAGAACTTTGACGCGAATTCTCTACTTCAGTTTGACGACGCAGCTCAGCAAGGGCCACAGCCTTGTCCGTCAGAGTTAGTGATATTAATTAGAAGAAAAAAAGCTTTTTTTGTCTAAGCACCAACTAAATCACATCAGCCCTCACTTTTAGAGCCGGGTGGATAGTACGTGATGCAGAGTTGCTGTACATTCCCTCTCCTTGTATTTCTCGACTGTCATTCTCTGCAAAACTAGTACGACCCGGATTTGTTGAATTTTCATACCGTATGCCAAAGAACAATCGGGTTCTTTCACTTCATGTCGACGTACGCAATCAGCAGTGTCAAAGTTACAGGTGAGCTTGTGTTTGGCCGCGTTTTTGCTATAAAATGGTGCTATAAAATTGTAAATGATTTCTAAGCCGATTTCAGTTGCTTGCGATTTATCTTTTGTCATTTAGGTTACATGCAAAGCACTGTGCGCTCTATCCCGTCAATGTGTTGCATGTAACCTGAACGACGGAGGTACCTTACATCGGCTTAGATATGTTACAAATAACTTGTTTTTGGACTTTAATATCACTAGAAGGTTGCTTCCATTTTTCTGAGCAGCACACGTTCCTAGGCCACTGCTGCTCATACCCATTACCCTTGCCTTCTCACTCAGACACTCGTCGCATTCAGTGACGAATATGCATTCAACTCAAAGACAAGGAGGTTTCGAGCGCAATCAGGGAACTTACATACTGCTCGGCGAGCACGTGCTCCTATTGTGCTTCAAATTACAGCACGTACCCTAACAAAAGAAATTTCGGTGCGTGCATGATACACATTCAACTCGGTGACAAACCGATTTGCTAAAAAAGGAAAGCATACGACGCACTTTTCAGGCGAGACTCAAGCGTTGGCAGTGTCGCCAGTCCAATTATCCAAGTTTGCGGTGCTTAGACCGCCCAGCCGCTAGAGAACTCGTCCAACCGTTGGCGACCCCAGATGGTACTCGACGAGCTGGTCGAGCCGCATTTCGATTTACTGGCCGCGTCGCGAGTCAGTGTGCTGTTGCCATAGCACTGGACTACATTGCAGCACGTGCTCCTGCGATAATATTTAGCAGCGTGTGCTCCTGCAATGGAATCTTCATATGAAAATCATGTTCTGTTGTTTGGAGCACGGGCCTCCGCGATAGGGCCTTTCAATGATTTATGGTTTTCATATCCAATTCAGTCTGATGCATGGGCCAGGCGGCTGGCAGTGCGGTGTTGGCGGCATCACTGGCCAATGGGATTTGGATTCGGGTGCGGCGATCTACCGTCGCAGCCAGGTCCATTCATCAGAGTAAATTTTTCACGTGAACTCTAGGTCGCTCTCGAGTTATTGTAAATGTATATTCGACACGCAATGAATGCGGCGGTTTTCTGAGCAACGCACTTTATAATTTCCATAAACCTGGGGCTCCCATTTGCAAGCTTTTAACACCAGGACAAATTTCAGGGCACCGTGCTAGACATCCGATACTTGGCTCCGCGTTCTGAGTGCAAAGTTCAGCCAGAGTTGACCCGAAGAACATGCCGTCCCCATCGACCCAACCTTACTGCGCACTGCGGAGCCCCCGTCTCACAGATTTTCTTTGATGCTATCCGTGTCCGAAAGAGCTTCATTCCTGCTAAATACTACAGCATAACGGTAAAACGATTGAACAAAATTGATAAACTAGCAAGGAGAAATCAGAGGAGACTGCAATCTTACACGATTGAATTTCTTGAAAATGCAATCACGCGAGGGTTCGACGTGCACCGTCAGGTTCCGCCCCCCCCCCACGCAATGGGGACTGCATGTGCTAATGGTCACCTCTGGCTCGACGCTACAAATACTGCCCCACTAAAAAGCGTTCATGCATGCCGTCCCAGCTGTGTATAAATGCCTACCCACGAACGGTCTGCGGAGGTGAAGTCGGCTTCGCGTTGAGCAGAGGAGCGGTCCTTCAGCGAGGACGCTAGAATCAGTATGAGAGCGCAGGAGACGTAGAGGGCAACATTGCGCGTTTGAAAACTCTCAGTGTGTGCTTTAGAGAAGCGATGCAGTCGATGCTTACGAAGTACTCCGGTAACTCAAAGGCCCATAAAGACGAAGCGAACGGTGACTGGCAGAAGCGAACGATGGACTTGAGAAATGGTGAGCGAAAAACCTCATGATCACTACGCTCATAGGAAAAAGGGGAGAGATAAATGAGGTCATTAAGGCGCGAATGTCGTTAGTTGGACAGTGACGAATAGTGCAGGGACGAAAGCGCCGTCGGAACCGATCCGGGTGTCTAGAATTGATATCCTCGGTGAGTTTTTTCATTGTCGTCTTCTATTTCAAGGCGTCATAGAAAGCTCATTCATTCAAGGATTGGCATTCACTCGGGAGTGTTCGCTGTGTCCTCCGGGCACCTCTTCTGATGGCGGCGCCGCTGAGTGCAAATCATGCGCTCCTGGCTACTATGCGCCAAAAGGCGCAGCTAAGTGTGGGCGATGTCCACAGACCCATTATTCAGGTATGAGAAGTTATGCTCTCTGGTACCGTTCTCTATTTATGAATATTTTAAAGCCACGTATAGGCTAATGGTTGAATACCATGTCTCATCCATATGGTGAAATATAAGGCTGACTTGCCAAAATTACCTCATGCCAGTGATAAACAGCCTACCTCCCATGACTATTTCGTGCAATCCACCCATTATCTTAAAAGAGGAGGATCTCCTTTCTCACGAAAGCGAAGCCTCATACTGTCATTTGGTCCTGCTTGGAAGCGTGGGGGTCAGTCGTATAGTTGTGCCATTCGAATATGTAGATTCGAATCGATATATTCGAATAATTGCCATTCGAATACGTATTCATTATTGGAATTTCTGAAATCGCACTTTTGATCATAAAATTCTGAACCCCTTGGAGATGCCAAAATTGCAAAAAAAAACTGCTTTCAGAGGCATACCGATTTCTGCAAGTTCCAAGATTACCAAACCAAGTGATACAAAGTTGTGGCGTAAACGCAGCCTTTTTGAGACTTATGAACCAATTGAGAACTAGTGTAAATCGGTCCGCTAATCCTCGGATAGTGGGCTGGTGGTAATAATTGGGACAGGAAGTCGACTATTTCTGCAAATACTTTGTGCGGCTTTTTTAGTGGAAAAAGTTTACAGCGATCATTAAAGGCAGTATCCAATAATTTCTATGTCCATATCATTACCTGAAAGGAAGGGTTGACTACACAGCAGAGCTGAATTTGTTGAGATATTGTGTAAAGATAAAAAAAAAATGAAATTCTTTTGAAAGCAACGATTGAAACCGCCTCCAACTTGTTACCAGAAATTGTAAAGTCCGTGGCATATTGCTACAACAGTGTTGAAAACCGGCTCAAAACGAGCAACCAATAGCAATGTGCGGCCCCGAAACTTTGAATATGGTGTACTGGCCCCATCCGATTCCTCGGTAGCCACAGGAAGGTGGGAGGAGTTGGCTCACCACGTTCAAGTTTTGGGACCGCTTGGCGGAAAGGTGTGAGCCAAAGGTGACGTAGCATACGCGCGCACCAGGCATGTGCTAAAAACTTCGAAACCGAAAAACGAAAAATTTTCGGTTTTGAATTGGAAAAAGTCCGAAAAAACCGAAAATTTTTTTGTTTTTAGAAACGTCTTATTTTCATAATTACATATCTTTTATTGGAAAAACAAGGCAACGTAATCGAAGTGCTTCGAATAATGACAGACTTATGTTTTCTTAGTAAAACAAAAGCATGCGCAATCAACCTATTATTGTGAGCAATTTTACCCTTGTTGCAGTGTTGAATCCTGATAAAATTGTAGCGCTGAACACCCTCTTACATTCTTATTGCGAACTTTTTGTTTAAAACTGCGGTAGTTCTGTGAACATTCATGTCCACATTTTTTCGCGTTTTTGATCAAAACTGTGGGCTCGAAGATCGTCCCTAACTTTATAAAAAAAACGAATTCTTAGAAGTTGAAAATCGGGGGCAAGTCACAGATCTAAACGGAGCAAACGTTGTACAGGGAGGAACACCAATAGTTCTTGATGCTTAGTACGAATTTCTTCCGCTGTCATATTGAATTTCAGTGTGAACGATCGCGTCGAGGGCAGCACTGACCAGTAGCTCAGTCTCTCGGAGCTATTGGATGGTAATGGCCGCGACGCAACCACACGCATTCAGTCGTGGTGTCTACACATGAGGAAGGTTCAACCACTTTTGCTGGATGGAACTACAAATAATGCCGTTCGCACAATGAAATTTTTGTTTGCGGTTTTTTTAGCATGGATCGATAGAGGCAACAGAAAAATTTTGTTTGGCTCCCGCTCGAAAATTACGGGCCTCCAAAGAGCAATTCTCGACATCTTTTCCATGATAATCTTTAACGAAAATGAAATTTCCTGACCTTGAAGCAGTGTTCAGAATAGATTTCTTTTCTGATGTCTCAACCATCTGATGCCCTATACAGCAAAACATGCTTGAAGAGAACGTGACAACCGTGTTTTCGTGCTCAAAGAGGGCCACTTCTACATACGTTGACTTTTGAGCATGGAGGATTGAGCATGGAGGATTTAGGAGGAGGAGGGATGGTACCTATAAATGCAATCAAGCGGCTGAGCTCGCTTATCAGTACTTCCTTGATTTGAATACTTCATGTTATCACAACCTCGAGGGTCTAGGGAGCGGAAAGGGGGCTTGAGGCGTTTCGGTGACCTCAGAACGCCTGTTTGCATCCGTTATTTTGCCATTCCTAGCTCTTTTTAAACCGTTTTTTCGACCCTGGAAGCACAAAATTCTTCTCGCCTATCATTTTACGACGAACAGTCATTGAGAATGATTATCATGAACGCTGCCTTTAAAGTACCGATGCAGGTCTCACTAGAGAATGGGTTTCGATTCGCGCGGGGTGATCTACCGTCGCACCCCGGTCCATTCATCAGACTAAGGCCTATTTTAGAGTTTCATCGCAGCGCGGCGCGATGAGATGTTTTATGTGCGCATCGATCGATAACGCGCCGCTCGTCGATTCGCATATGAATCATAAAATCGCGACGCGCCGCGGTAGAACTCTAAAAACCCCCTAAAATGATTGCGCGAACTCTACGGGGCTGCGACGGTAGATCACCCCGGTCGACTCGAAACCCCATTCTCCAGTGAGGCCGCCAACCCCGCACGGCCAGCCGCCTGATCCATGCGCCAGACTAAAACGAAAACGGGAACCATAGATGGTCAGTGGTTTTATTGAGAGGTCATGTCTGCTTGAGTATCATGGAAAACGGCTTTCAGTAAACGATCATTGTACGAATCACAGCCTCGCCAAAGGCTCAGCCCTAGCGTCATTCTGGGCCAAATAGATAGCACTAGTTTATTCTGTTTCCTGTCAGAAAAAAAAACGGAAACTGAAATAGAATGGAAGAGTTTTATAGTATCATTATACGGCTCTGTATGGGCGGGATACCCTGTCATGCCAACAGACATTTAGATTTGAGCGCAAGCTGTGAATCATAAATTTTTAGTTAGGTGCTGCCCATAGTACGCAACACCAGAGGGGGCATGGCGTTGGAGTATGAATGGCCTAGGCGGCGACGGCCTTATCAACTTTTCCCTCATTTTCACTATTAATCCGTCTTCAATTTTATTTCGTTCCATATATAATAATTCCAGTAGTGTCTTCCCTCCCATGATAGTGAACACATGTACAGATTGAGCTTGCTCGGCAAAGTTCATCCCATTTTATTCCGCTCCGCCATAGCGTCGCTGCTGAAGTATTCATAGTCTTCGCAAGCGCGTCACGCGCTTGACGCGCGTAGAAAGTATTCATACTCCAACGCCGCGCACGCGCGTGCCGCGCTGACGTTGAGAGGCTTCGGCACATTTGCAGTATGTCAGGCCTCCACGACACATCGCAGCGGCGGACGCGCGACAGCTGTTCTTACGACAGCCGATGCCGTTGTTCCGATGCGAGTCAAGCTGCGATTTCCGCTAGATTGCATGACTGTCGCTCATAACAGCGACAAAGTATACCATACCCTTCAGTAAGCGTGCGATGCTGTCAAATGACGCGAAAACTACAATGCTATTGTATACTAACAACAATGAGCCATTAATCCTACTTTACGCCCGCTATTCATAGGCGTCTTGGTCCTCCCCAATCCTATGTGCAACGTTTTTGCTGAATCTCACCAGGAACCTGTATGTGAACGAGAATCGGCACCCAGCAAACGTCAATTGCCGTCCAATCCTGGATCCAGACTAGGGTTTCAGTCAACATACAAACAGTCGAATGGGAGTGTCAAACTGTGCTTTGCAAAAACCTGATCAAAACTACTGATCTTGCCATTGTAAATCAGGTAAAAGGTAAAATCAGATGTTTCCGATTCCAGGCCCGAAGGCAGAACGCTGCTCTGAGCGTCCAGCATGTCGTCCATCTGACTACTATCCAGTCACAGAGCCGTGTACAAATGGAACTACCCGAACAACGTATAAGAAAGTTCAACCAGCCGTCTGCCGTGAAGACATCATTGGTGCTGCCACAGTGGGTAGTTAAAGTCCGTTCGAATAAAACTGCCCCCCCAAGCGGTCGGCGTGTGTGTCGAGCAGCCGTCGCGAAGAAGCTCTTTCAAGCCTTGTAATCGATCAGTAGGAATATTGGACGAAAATTGGGTGAAATCCCAGCCATCCGTTCGCAGCCGTGAGGTTGGTTCAAAAAAAAAGCCTTCGTAAGGCTGCTCGACGCGCACGCCGACCGTGTGGGTGAATAGTTTAATTCGGGTTGATGTTACATATAAGTGCCACCTGTTTTTTTACGGAACGAAGGAGTGCGAAAATATTCTTTTTTTCTCTAATTGTTCCGGCGATGTCTTCTTAGTTCAGATGCCATCGCCTAGCGCTAGTCGTGTCTGCCCACCGTGCAACCCCGGTATGGCCAAAAATGCAAACGGAGTTTGCGTCTTCTGCCCAGCTGAACATTTTTCTACGGGAAATGGTTAGAGTGTTGTCTTACATTCTCTACGGACGCTAATGTGACTGCTCACTCTTTACAGCCTGCCAACGCTGCCCGGTGGAAACTGTGCCCAACTACGGCTTTGAATTCGTACAATGGGACAGCATACCCCCAAATATTGTCACTCGTTGTGAGTACATAAGTGAAGGTGAGGCTACTTTCTCGAATATACTTTGGAGCAGTCTTTAAAGGCACAGTACACCCTCAGACATGAAACTTGTGATTTACATTTAATTGTGTAGAAGAACCCTCCTATATAAAACTTGCCAAGTCCGAGATCTCAATTCTTCCAAATAAGCGAGATATAAGCGACCACCACAGGCCCGACCTCCTTCGCTCACCACCACAGGCCCAACCCCCTTCCTGAATTTCGAACTCAATACCGGCTAGATGGGTGGATGAATTTCAACCGACTCGTCGTTCTTCCCACCATTGCCGGCTTGTCTCCTCATTCTGGTTCGCTTTCGTGCAGCGACTGCGAATGAAGAGAAATACAGACCCGAGACAACTCGTCCACTAAATTTTGCACTCAAAGTGTAGGCATATTCGAGGAGCCATAACTCCATTTGTAGGGGGCCTTGGACGATTTCAAAGATACCATTGTGATCAGCGTGTGACCCTCTCCAAGATCAGCATAAAACCTGAAAAATAATTTTCTGGGTGTCCTGTGCCTTTAAGGCAGTTCACGATGAAAAAAGTTTTTCGGTTTCTTCGCCTATCTTGAAAACGGTCCCACATGGATTCCAATGATGTCTCGGGAATTGCATAAGACCTTCTGGGATTGGAGTTATGGTCCCTCAAAATTTGTGCTTGCGAAGCATGGTGGACGAGTTTTCCGAGGCTTGTAACTTCCGTCTTTTGCAGCCGATGTATGCGAGCTGACCTGAGTAAAGAGAGAAGTTGAGAATGAAGGGAAGAACGGGGCTATTGATCGGAAACCATCGCCCATTTAAGTTTTCATTTGTTCACGTCGGAGAGCGGGCATTGCGCTTTCGGAGTTTGCCTTCATCTCAAAGTGGCCACTTCGAGCTCTTCTGAGGCTCTTCCGAGCTCGTTTTCATGCGTTTTTTTTTCGACTGCCACGTTACAGTGTATCCCTACACTACCCATTCCAAGCCGAAACTAAAACAGATTTTTTTGTCGTGAAAACTGCCTCTATAGGGCTGGAGGATGGAGCTGTAGAACGGGATTATACTTCCAGCGACGAGCGACGCGACGAAGTGTTTACCATCAATATCGACCGAAAATGGATATGCGTGATTTGCATTGTCGCTGTCGCTTGTCGCAGGAATCATGATCCCGGCTTTATAGATAGCCCCTTCCAATGTGAATTTTGATACTACGTCTTTAGAGGTGAATACTGTGTGCGACATCGGAGAAGCTTGGCTGCCGTCTGGAACTGCACTCGTATCGGCTCCATCACTGCAAAGAGGAATTGCATTGGAGCTCGAACTCACAATTGCAGAAGGTGCAGGAAGTTTTCACTCATTCTGATGCACTAAAGGGTGCACAGTAACCTGTTCAGCTAAATTCATACGAACCAAGGCGCTATTCATACTCCGCAACGCCAGCGCGGCACGTTCGCAGGGTGGGGCGTTGGAGTATGACGTCGTTTATATTTCCGCTGCCGTGCTGCGCTACAAGGCACAATCCTATAATATCAATCGTGCCGCTTCGTTTGATCAATGTTATTGGATTGCACTGTGCCGCGCATGCATGAACGACGCCTATGAATTCTTCCCAAAGCGTCGCGCGCGTGAGGTGCTTGCGTAGACTTTAGATCTATGCATAGCCTGGCGGCGAAAGTCGCGCCGCAATGATGGGAATAAAGGGCAGGGGCGAAGCCTTAAACGTGGCGACGCTGTTTTCTCTGCTCGAATATGCGAAGGCCTTATGAGTACTCGAGCGGCGTCGCTATGGCGGAGCGGATTAAAAAGGGGTTTAACTTCACCGAGGAAGCAAAATCTGTGCACGCGTTGACCATCATGGTAGCAGAAGATAGTACTCGAACTAATTATTTTGGAACCGAATAAAATTGATGACGGATTACTAATGAAAATAACGAAAAAAGTTGTTACGGTCGTCGCCGTCGTGGTGGAGCGGGCGTCACGCGCGTGCCGCGCTTTCGTAGAGGAGTATGAATAGCGCCTAGGCTTGTGTGGTGTGTAGACTTCAGGACATTTGAAGTGCTTCAGGATTCTCTAATCCATTAGCACCACGTGATTTGCCGGGAACCCCACAGTCGCCAGTGGCACATTTTTCTATTGTCTTTGAAACGACCTGTACGGACAGTTCATGCGTGCTGTACATGATTGAGGTAATTCCAATGTCTTCCATTCTTTCGTGTATGAACTATCTTTTAAACTGTTTGGTTCCACTTCAGGCCCCAATGGAACACTCGAAAACATCACAGTATCGCTTCCTCGCCGCATTCAATGGGAGTCAATCGCGGCGCGTATGGTCACACAGTATTCTGAGACGCAGCAGTGCCCGATACATGGTGGTACCTTCTTGTGAAGAAGAAATCTTTCCTTTCTTAATCACCCGAATTTCCAGCTGGCGTTTCTACGCTCAGGCGCCACGTCTGGGGAGGACTCAATCATGGATCAGGCTCGCATCCTCTCGATGAACATCACGAACATTGGCAAAAAGGCAGGCGTTCAAGGAGGTGGAGCCAGTCGATGTTTGCCCTGCCCTCAAGGTCGATTTGGGAAATGTGTGCCTTGCCCCCCTGGGCACTATATGACGCCAAAAGTAACAGTTTTCAATTGTTCGAATACGTATAAATCATAAGGGCTACTTCGACCGTTTTAGACGCATGAATGCGTTCTCTGCCCTCCAAATACCTTCGTGAACACCTCGTCGGATCGAGTAGGAGTGGATACTTGTATAAGATGTGGAGAAAACCTGAACTCATTGGATGGCATTGAGTGCACCTCTGGGGGTTTCGTCGCTGTCGTTCGTGACAACCGCACTCTCACCTATGACTTCACGTCGTGGCTTCACAGGTTAGTTGATTTAGACAATATATAGCGGAGAGGTAAAGGCCCAGCGGAGTATATAAAGCGCAGATATAATTGAAGTAAAATCTGAGGGGGAGAATAGCGCCTAAAAGCTGCTATGATGCTCTTCGACGGCTTGGAAGAATATACGCTGACACGATTCGGTCTCCGTCCCGTGTACAAGACTGCAAGCGTACTACAGGGTCGGCTTAATTCAAATGAACTGTTGTTATAGGCAGGGTTGGCGATAAAAACGATTTTCGAGCTCTACTCATGAGAATATAACTGGTCATCACGAAAGTAAAAATAAGTGAAAAAAACAGAAAATTGCGAGAAAACGCTCGAAAACAAGGTATAACGGCTAATTAAAGGTGTCGCCCCCCCCCCAAATAATGAGATTCTCATTAATGCTTGTTTATCCGCTTTTTATTTCGCTGCTAAAGTGGTCTGTAGTCTCCAGAAGTGCTCAGAAATTACTTGAGAAGCGAAATAAAAGTTGACAAAACAGACACTTTTAGAAATCTTGATAACTGGGGGCATAACTTGTTGCTTTTTTCTTCTGCTTTTCTCTTATTTTGACTTTTATGATGGCCGGATGTGCCTTCTCATGAGTATATCACAACAATTTTTTTTATCGCGAACCCTGCCTTCAACCCCAACCTAGCATACAGTTGACCGCAATGTTAAAAGGACATGGTGCCGTTGCGGTCACACACTAAAATTACGGTGGAAGACGCCTAAATTCATTATCGATCGACAGCGTAGCTGAAATTCTCTTTGAGTTACAGTTTTTCTTGATTTTTCGGCATTGATCTTGTGTCTAACTGTTTAAATATTGCGAATAGGGGCTACTCTTAATGCGTGAGGAAAATTAGCCGTTTGTTCGGGCTTCGAAGTGTTTTTTTTTCAAAATTCTGTTTTGAAATCGAATAAAAAACTACAAATTCCTCTCGCACACCAAGAAAAGTCCCTATTCATAATATTCTAAGAGTCAGAAACAAAAGTAATGCCGAAGTATACAAGAAAAAAAGGAAAAACGGTAACTCACCCCAAAAATCAACTGTGCTGTCGATCGATAATGAAATTAGGCGTTTCCCACTGTAGTTTTAGTGTGTGACCGCAACCGCACCATCTCCTTTTAACATTGTGGTAAACTGTAACGCTGGAATAGCAGTTTATAAGCAGCACGATGTAGTGGTGGAAACCACAATCATAGTGCAAAGCCTATCAGGAGGGGCAGGGGGTGGCACTCCGCTCCCTTGAAAATTATACAATCTGTCGATATCGACATGAGTTGAGTTATGAACAATACGCTGACGCGAGAAGTTTGTTAGAGAATAAGAGAGTAATGGACCAAGCAGGAAGAATCACCGACATTGTTGCGAAATACAGTCGACACGGATCGGAGTGATACTTCGCGTTGCTGATTGAACCCTCAGGTTGCCGCAAGATCGGTACACATATGTAATAACATAGGGACCGAGTTTGAGTAAACCTTCATTAGGGAACACAAAGTATCAAAGCGATCCGCACCTTCTGTACTTCGATCATCATGGGCGCCAGTAGTACCAGGTTGTTCAATAGGTTTTATCGTTCGATAAGAAAAACACAATTTTATGGTTCAAAATACACTATTTTTCAGTACAATCTCCCTGAACATTATTACACTTAAAAACACCAAAAAAATTTTACATTAAAAAAATGCAAGTCTCATCCATAGTGATGAATCGACGCACAGACATTATTACTTTATTCTTTTTGAATCGCTCCAAATTTTGCTGAGAAAGTCGCATTCGAATGTGTTTTTGTTACATTGTTAGCGAATACGGCACTCATTGCGCACACAGCTTATTAAAACCCGATATTTCACTTAAAATATGGCTCACACTGCCTAATGAGATGTGTAGAGCCTCTACTAATCGACGATCTTCCAAAACTATATCCTGTATTGTGGCTATGATTTCTGGTGTTGATGCGCTTTTTGGACGTCCTTTACGTGGATCGTCTTCAAGGCTTGTACGACCACGTTTAAATTCAGCAACCCATCATTCTCTGTTCTAATTGTAGATGAACAATCATTATACACCTTTAACATTCGTACGTGAATTTTTTTTCGGTGCTTCACCTTCCGAAAATAAGAATTTTATCACTGCTTGATATTCAATTTTTTTCCATTGCTGTCACACGGCGACACTAAATGCCTTGTAAACAAAGAATGAATTGACAGATTGAAACGAAACCACATACGTTCATATGAAGAGTGCACCAACAAAAGAAACAAATTTCGGGCTAGTAGCAACGCCCTCTCTTATCGAACGTCAAAACTTATTCTACAACCTGATAATCTCCTTGAGTAGTCCCAGACTGACCACTCTGTACTATGTTGATTGTCAGCGGCGTTCCAAAGCCCACAACCGAAAGCATAGGCTGTATCAAAAAATTAAACAGGTTTAGAGACAAAAAATCGGCTATAAAGGTCTGCAGAGTTGCAGAGACCGGCGAGTGGTCGCCGAGCGTCGGCCTTGACGCGGCGATGAAAATGTTTTGTAACATTATTGTCGCGGCGTCGGTTGCCGCTCGCTGGCAGTGACACAGGGCCGTCGCAGCGTCAATACACTGCTGTGCCCCCTCGTCGTCCTTCACGCCGCGTCGGTCGCCCTCGTCGCCGAATGTAATCGATATTGCATCATCCAGTGCTGTTCGTCTGTGCGAGCAACGCTACGACTTCAACTTTGCGGACCCCTATACGCGAAGATGCTTATAGGCCTGTGCATAGTCTGGCCGCAAAAGTTCCGCCGCAATTATGGAGAATGCAGGGAAGGCACAAAGCTTCGTAGCCACTCTATATCATTCATCGACATTTCCCGCTCATATATGTATGGGCACCAACACCAACCAAACACATCGCTATCCCCCTTTAGGACCACGAGCTTGCGCTTTTGCAACACATCTATCGACATATGGTGTACCTACGTCGTTGAGTCTGCCTTCTGCGACAGGTCTGCTATTGGTGACATTTGAATTGGGACAAATTGCGGATTGTCGCTGATGGCAGCGACTGGCTATGCGACACAAGTTTACCTCAAGCCTGAGTCATGATGTTTGGCGGCAGCCGGCTGCTGTAGTTAGGACTCAGTGCTAGGTTATCCAGGGTAAGAAAGTGAGGGTAGGGGAATAATCCGTCGGAGAGTGGGGAAAAGATGATCTGACAAATCTTTACTGAATCATTGCATCTTCTGCCAAAGTTTGGGGTGTGATGCACTTTGGGAGATGACTGTGAGTTACCGGTTTTCATTGGATTGATAGTTTTTGTTTAGAACTTGGACAACTACAGGGGTGAAAGTGTTCGCAAGAGAAGGGGCCTCCTACTATCACTCTTTCAATTTCTCGCTTTTTGGCGAGAAAATCCAGTGTCAAGAGGTCTACGATTCTACTGATGCCTTTTCGATCAACGATCTGGTTCGTTTTTTTCTAGCCAATTTACATTTTTCTCCTTTTCTTCTACTATGGGAAGAGTGGAAAACAAAAGTTTCCACCATTCAGAATCGCGAGTTGGTAACAGGTGCTGCCTGTCGACTGACAGTTCTTCCCGACATTGGCACTAATATGACGAAGCTGGCTTACGTCTCTCCACTATTGTGAGTGAACTTACTTTAGTTTCCAGTTTTCTTCCCTCAAAACTCGGTTTGAAATATGCATAATTTTTCTCATGCTGCATATGTTTGTCCAGGATGGCAACTCGACTTCAAGAAATTGGCCTGACCAGGAAACGAGATGGCTGGACGTTAACAGATCACCTGCTCGAGTACGGTAGGTGGCAGTGCGATCCGATCGTGATTCCTGAAGTGTATCCGAGTGAAACTGGCGAACCATGCGGCCAGCGCGATTGTCGAGCGGCCGTCGTGCGTGCTGCTCTCGGACGAGGGTTCAAACGGCTGCAAACAGCTGACTCGATGCATTCCCAGCCATCCGAACGCTTGCCACACCCCCTTCCCCATCGTCTGCAGAGCTTGAGCCGGATTTATGAAAGAAACCGGAAATCTTATTTACCCAAAAGCGTAGCACACCGTGATCTTTCTCTATCTTTCACCCACAACCGTGATTCGAATGAATTGGCTTAGCGCGTACAGTCGCGTAGCCAATGTGCAACCTCACTACACTTCACTCAATGGATGCTTTTGTCGGCTTCTTCGAGTTTTGGCGTTCGCTGACGCTCCTCTTCTCCCATCCATAAATATTTTGTATTACCAAAGATACCTGAAGCATAAAGTTTGGGGCTTCCTTTCGCTCAAACTATGATTTTTTTCATAACACCAATATTCAAGCGAAGGTGGAGTCACGTCAAAAAAGGCTTATCAAGTCGAGCCACTTAAAGAGGTTACAGCCATCGGCAACAGAAAAAGGCTGTTGTGAGGTCACGTATTTTCACTAAGCATACAGTAGCTATGCCTGCCTCGGTTCCGAATTTGCCTTTAATCGAAAATACAGCTGACAATTTTCTCTGTGTGGTTTTTCTTGTTTCTTTCATTTTTTTCATGTTGTTCTTGCGTGGTTCTATGGTAAATTAGTTAGGTGTTTCGATAATGTTTGTGTGGAGATAAACCCAGCGTTTCCGGTGCTTTCTTTCGAATTCAATTAAGGCGGCAGGCCCACAGACGTGTAGAGCACTCTAGTTGACGTCGAAATTTTTTACTCAATCTTGGGGGTAAAAACACCGGAAACGTTAAAGGACAGTGAGCTTTATCCCGTACACATAATATCAATACAACTAAATTATTTATTATATGTGCACTTAAAGGCAGCGTACGCGCTAAAAATCACCCCCCGTTTTTTCGGTTCAAATGATTCTCTGGGCCTACCAAAGAACGTAGGGAGAGTTTGTTCGGTTGAAAACGCCTTATTGTGAAGATAATTTAGGTCGTAGGTCTCAAATTCCGTCAAAAGAGGCCGGCTCTCCGTCCAACTGTGAGGAGAAGTTGATGGAATATACTATGCAGTGACGTAAAGAATGACTTTTCTACACACATCGATTAACCTTTCCTTCTCAACAAATCACTTGAAAGAAAGATAAACTTCATTCGATTGTGAGATCGTCGGTCAAAACAGCTATCTTTAGCGATCAACTCTTCCTTTGTCAAAAGTTGATTGAGATATTTTGGGTCTGAAAAAGAGGTTTTCAGTGGAATTTTCGCGGTTTTTTCAACATAGCTGTTATATAAGGAACAATAGCTCTCATTATATATGGAAAACTCGAAAATGAAATCATCGTGAACGATGCCTCTTGGAATAACACGAAAAAAGTGAGAGAAACCGAAAAAATATAATCCAGGTCAAAATTTCCTGCTGATCATAATCAACTTAATGCAAACTTGGAACCGAGCCAGGCATGGCTACAGTATTGTTAGTGAAAATGCACAACCGCCGCTTTCCGTTGCCAATGACTGGGAAAATTTTTCTCGAAAATGATAAAGCATTTTATCGGAATTTTCAATTCTCCCACAGCGAGACAACCGCACAAATACAATGAAATCAGCACAAAAACACCACTAAATAGCAAAGCAGATATAAGGATGTGATCAGAAGGAATAATTAGCAAGGAAAAACTGAGTGGAATCACGAATATGGCGTGTGAGGAAGTTGCGGAAGGTGAATATTGCTTGGATTGGCAATTTGCCAACACAATCTGGAGCGCAATACCGCACTGGTGCGCGATATTTTCCGAGTTAGTAACGCGAAACTCATGTCTTTCCTAGAGTACCTCGCACCCTACTCTATACCACAGTTTCGAGGGTACGCTTTATGATGAATCACTGTTTGATGGTAACATTCTACCCTTTCCTCCCTTATACCGCGGTCTAATGGTTCATAAATCCGGCCTCTGGTTGATCGACGCAGTTGGAATGCTGCCAGCCTCTGCGGCCCCACCACTAGTTCATAGCTGCGATGTTAGGCTCGCCGTCGTTTTGCATGCTCGTTTGAGAGTGGCGCACTCGACGGCCGCTTGACATGCGCGCCAGACCCATAGTTAGCCGGTCTCATTCGGACACACTTTACCTTTTTCCTGCTTCCAGAAGGGGTGGAGGAAAAAGCTCGACCAATTGACGTTCACTTATGGTTCGACTCCGTGGGTGCATCATCCGAAGCGTGCCCACGGGGAAACGCCCTTGTGGTCACTGCCCGATGCGCTCCGAGTAAAAAGCAGCCGGAGGTTTGTACATTTTCGAATACATATTTTTGAATGCAATGGTACACTTTTTTTAGATCCGTCTGCCGCACACCTGTCCGGATGGAACATGTGATGGCTGCCTTTTCCATGCTATCGTCGAATCAGTTCAGGTAAGGGTCGCTTTGAGAGGTTCCTTCAATTATTTCTTCAATGTACCAATGTATAAGTGTAATAGGCATGTCCCATTTGTGGGCGAGGTGACTACGATGTTATTCGTGGTGAATGCGTAGATGGGCAGCAGACAATTCATCACATACCTGACAAGTATGTGATTTCTTTCACGCAGATATTCTGAAAAGCTTTACTTTTATTGGGTTGGCCAGAATTTTGGTATGTGGGGTATGTTGATCGAATCCACAGCGCGGAAGCAGTTCGGCTGGCACACGTGCGCCTCGGAAAACCGCTGTCGTCGTTGGAGCGCATTAATTGGTGGAAAACCGCCGTCGTCGTTGGAGCGCGTTAACCTAGCGCCAACTATTTTTCTTGTAAAAGACCCCACGGTTAACCCCCTCAACGACTACGTGCACGCAGGGGATTTCCGCCACGCGCGTCACGTGTGCCCGCCGAACCGCTCCTGCCCTGTTGATTTGATCAACATCCCTGGTATGTCTTCTTGCAAAGCAAATTTTTTAGGCATTGTGTTTTGACTGGTAAAGAGGCAGAGACACAGAAAGGAGCCTGCTCTACACTGTCAGAAAGACAGAAACTAATGCTAAGCACTGGTGTGATCGCCTTCCTGATCATGTGCATCGCCTTGATTGTCATTTGTCAGAGGAATAGAAAGTGAGTAATCTTGGGGTCTTCGGAGTCGCTGCATAACCACGAGTCAACTGTTTTTGCTGTGTTTGACTTTTGGTCTCTATATGTTTGTACACTTTCAGGTTAGAGTACAAGTATACCCGTCTGGTGGAGTCACGAAGTGGTGAGTTGCCTGCAGCTGAAACTTGCGGTCTGGAGGACGACGAAGATGATGAAGTCAGTGTCGGTCTTTAAAATGCTCAATCAAGTGTCATGAGTCTGTGTATAAATCGTGTCATTCAATCAGTAAGCCGCGACGCAATTACGGAGCAAAAGTTAAGGCGGGGTTCGCAGATAGAGGCGGACTTATCATAATTTTACACCCCAGTTCCAAGTCGACGATTTCCCAAATCGTATTCGATCATGCCAACGAAGTGCTCCAAAAAATTGAATTTTTCTCAAAGACACAGAACGCCCGAAAAGCATTTTTTAGATTTCATGCTCATTTTTTAGAAAACTACGCACTGATCACAGTGGTCATTGCGAAGTCCATCAAGTCCTCCCCCCCTCCCCTCGACAAACAGGGTGTCCTCTTCAAAAATGCCTATAATCCATCAAAAATCGATCAGCAGGCCTCAGATTCGTGTTCAACATCCCAAATAACCTCTACAATTAAGTTTCTAGGGTAATCTGTCGCAGGTTTAAGGAATCATCATATGTGGAGTTCGCCCCGAAAAAAATGTATGCTGGTGGAAGACTTCCAACCAGACGTGTCGAGGTCTTTCGAAAATTGAACTCCAAATTCGTATTAAGGACAGCAAATAACCTACAAAAAGAAGTTTTGAGTCAAATCCGGAACAATTCTGACCCCCTTTCTGGCGTCATCTTTTTTTCGCTTTATCCTCAATATATGGCCCTCGTTCAATCTTTGACATGACCCAAATGAGAAAACAACACCATGAACCCCGGGCCGACCAGCAACTAAACTCAAATTCAGAAGCACTCATGAAAGTCCATCTAATCAGAATACATTTTGTTGAAAACGGCTGGGTCGCCCAATAGTGCTTCGATTAACAGGCCTATATTTACCTCTCTGTTCGCCGTCGCTGCATGAGGCCGAAGTAGAATGAAGAGACAAATCGTCAAGGAAGTGAAAGTCGAGGACGCTCTTTAAAAAATTTCGGTGTCTATCTCGCCGCTAGTAACTACAAAAAATTAAAAAAGGAGCGTAGCCCTTGCTATTGGTTACAAGAATCGAGCCCTTGTTGCATACCCATATCTCGCTTGTTTGGAGGAATTCAGATCTCGCAGGAATGCAGAGCTCGCATTTATGCCATATAAAAAATTGACATTTCAAAAAAACACGAGAAAATCTCAAAATTATTGTCTCAGGGTGCGGTCTGCCTCCAACAAGTCTGGACAAAAGCGGGCGCCAATTAAGGGAAAAAACAAAAAACGGGTATAATGGTACGCAACAGCTGACGTGAAGTGGATAGCGACTATCGATCAAATAATTTTGCGCCAAAACAATGACAGCATGGTTTATTGATTGAATGGCACGTGGTGTATGTGAAACCCGGGCAAAAATCATATAGGTATCTGTGCTTTAGGTTGCGGACAGAGTTATCTTTGCTAAGGGACGACGGAAAATTTTTGGCGGTCGAGACACGGAGGCGTTCGTGCCTTTGGAAAACGAGGATTGACGAGTTCTATGCAGTCCACGCAACCGCATCAGCGCCAGTTTGCAGTATGTACAAAATCGTTGATTATGCTTGCTTTTGAAGTCCCAACTTCACTGTTTTTTTTCTTCTGTTGATAGCCAAATCATTTACTCCGGTGCATTTGTGAAACTCCATTGGCACAACTCAATCTAACGTCGGCATGGATCGTGAAGAGACTTCGCGTTCACTAGTGAAGGTTGGCGCAAACTCGGTGCCATGTGCTATAACATAGGTGCAGCGAGATGGCGCCAGCCTTCAACAGTGCACGCGAAGTCTCTTCCCGATCCATGCCGACGTTACCTAGCCTTCGCTATTTTCCAGTTCCCGATAGTCTTGCGTCTGTGATGTTGCTATCGTTAGCTTGATTTTCTCTTTTTTTTTCACAAACTTGTTGTGTGCCATGAGATGGTAACAATATTAACTTTCTCCGTGCTAACGCGGGTTGAGCCAGGGTGAGCTGGGTTGTAGGTTTGACGTATATTTGACTTCAAACTCTATTCCTTCCTGTTGTTCATTCTCGCTCACTCTTGGTTCCCATAGATCTCCGACCGATGCACTTATTTCATCGCTATTGTGGTGCGATACTATTATATAAGATTTCGGCACGGAACGCATTGATTCTTGCGTTCCTCATTAAAGGTTGGTGCAGTCTCGGTGCACGTAAGGTGTGTTCGAATGCTCAGAAAATCGTCGCATTCATTGCGTATTGAACATGCATTCAACTCGAGACCACACTCATCAAAAGGCTCTCGCATGGGCGCGTGTTCCAAACAGCAGCACGTGCCGCAAAAATAATAGCAGGAGCACGTGCTGCAAGGTAGTCCAGCGCAATCGTAGCAGCACACCCATAGGCGACGCGGCCAGCTCGCAGAGCACCATCTGGGGCCTTGGACAAGGCCTCCAGCGGCTGGGCGTGTCAAGTAGCGCAAACTTGGATAATTGAACCGGCGACGTTGCCGGCCTATTAGTCCCATCTCAAGAATGCGTCGTAAGCTTTCTTTTTTTGAAAAAATCGTCTTGTCATCGAGTTGAATGCGTATCATGCACGCACCGAATGTCTCATTTGTTGGGACACGTGCTGTAATTCGAAGCACAATAGCAGCACGTGTTCCCCTAGCAGCATGTTCCCTGAGTGTGCTTGAAACTGCCTTGTCTTCGAGTTGAATGCGTATTTGACACGCATTGGATGCGGCGATTATCTGAGTGAGACTGGCCGACCATGCGGCCATCGTACGTGGCAGGCAGCTGTCGCGTGCGCCGCTCTCGGACCAGCATGCGAAACGACAGCGAGCCTATCCCCCGCAGTCATTCACTAGGAACGGCTGTCAGCAAGCAATCAATTAGCTCTGCAGTAGAGGGGGTGGGGTGGCAGCCGTTTGAACACTCGTCCGAGAGCGGCACATGCGACGGCCGCCTGCCATGCACGACGGCCGCATGGTCGGTCGGCCATACTCACACACTTCATGTTATAACATATGACACCGAGTTTGCGCCAATCTTCAATAGGGAACGCAAAGTATCAATACGATCCGTGCCGATTGCACTTATGGTTGTTTCGGCAAATTTCGTCTAGTGAATCGCTGGGCCGCGGCGGTCGATCATAATTCGCAAAACAACCTTGCTGGCGATGCCTTGGACGTTGCAAGACTCGCTGTAGACAATCGCGTCCCGTCAATCCGCTAGTCTAGATTCTGCAAAAGGCCTACACATTTAGATCTGCTAGGCGATGGGTTGGAGAACTTCCACAACAGAGCGACTGTTTATGTAATTTAGAGCACACAGTCTTTGATGCCGTGGTAGGTTCTCAAAACATCACTGATGTAGAAGACCTTACTAGATTATAAATTGATGTCATTATCAAATTGCCACTGACATTCTGTGAAGTTGCTCCAAATGAACAGCTTCATATCGTTCTTACAATTAGAGCATGGCATTGAATGTGAATTGATATGGGCGACAATAAGGTGTGAACGTGTGGATACCACACGATTGGGCAATTGTGGCACTTTGCTAATGACTCTATTCTTTTGTACAGCTAGTATACATATTTGGTACAACTAGTGCACTTTGACTGTAAATACTTGTGTGTGTCAAACGCATATCGCCTGCTGTAATATCAACATTTATACTTTTTTTACGATTTTTCATTTTGTTCGAATCAATAAAGATTTTGAAAAACCATAATCTCAGAAACCCGTTCGTGATAATGGCGATGATCAAGTGAGGAGGTGATGACTGTGAGTGGAGGAGATTGCGGTTATCGTCTCAAGAATGATGCACGAGAACTCAGCCACATGTAATACGTCCAGTAGCACACGTTGAATAAGGCGAAGGCCTGGAAATGATTTCATGTTGACGTGCAAATAAAAATGGTTATTCCTTGGTGGGCACCTGCAATCAGGAAAATTATAGATATGATTCCACACATTTCTAGAGGGCTTCCAGTTTGCACTGCTACAGGAGTGCACAGTGCACACCCTGATGGACGTCTGTTCTATTTTTCGACGTCTACTGGAATGAGAGGAGATGTACCGTATTTTCTCTATTAGAAGTACACTTCCAAGCTAAGAAGAAGGGCTGAAAATCGGAGACACACAATAGTTTTCTTATTGAAATTTCCACCGCGAATTTCAAAAAAAAACAAGGCTAAAAAATAGAATTACACCCACTATTTGAAGTACGCCTTTATTAGAATTACAGACTGAATCATAGTTTTCTTATTTTTATTGACTGAATAAATCTTGAATGAATAAAGAAAACTGCTTCCACGAAAACCATTTTAAATGAAATGTAAATATAAAAAATTTCACTATGAGAATACCAAAAAACAAGGCTGAGAAATGGAAGTAATCCTCTGTCTGAAGTACACCCATATTGGAAATGCTCAAAGAAAGAGGCTTGAAAATAAAAGTAGGGTTTCCGAATTCGATTTAGTCTGTTGCATGGACCAGGTGGCCGGACGTGCAGTGTTGGCGACATCTGGGGTTGTTTATACTTCCGCCGCCGATCGGCGCGGCGAAGTGGAACCCTATAATCTTGATCGTGCCGCGCCGCGCGATCAATATTGCAGAAATGCACTGTGCCGCGCCGCTCGGCGGCGGAAATATAAACGACCACTCTCAGGCCAATGGAGGTTCGATCAATGATGGCGGTCTACCATTACAGCCCCGTCCATTCATCAGACCATAATTATTACGTGAACTCTACAAGTACTTTAAATTGAGAAAATACGGTTATTACCAATTATGACCTACTGCATGGTAGAACACAGCAGAAGACATATTAATGATAAGCAGTCATTCTGATAGGATTAACCTGCACAGATTGTAAAACAAAAGTTAACTGTGCATAGATGGGGCTATGCATAGATGCTGTGTTTATTTTCAAAACGCATTTTCTTCTTCCATCAACTTTTTTTCTGGTTAAAAGTGATATGACGTTCGCAAGAGCATTTCCTCCTCTATTCCACGCATATCTGCAGAGTGCGCTTAATAGAGAGAAATGCGCTTTCGAATGCCCTATTACAATTTGAAAATTACTGTTGGTAGAAGGAAACGTGTTCTAAAGAAGCCGCAAGAATAATACACAAACCCGATATTCAGGCTATAAAATGTCGAAATTCATATGGTTCAAATGCGTGCTGATGCGGAGCGGAGGTTAGAGACAGTGAGAGAGCGAGGCAGGCGGAGGCTGAGGCGTCGCGCGCGCCGCTCGCGTCTCAAATGATATGAATTACGACGTTTTATAGAAAGTATATAAAGTAACCTAAAGTGTGAGTAGGCCTTTAGCGCGCACCTGAGAGGTGAGCAAGACAGAGAGTTCTTCAGAGTCATGTGAAGAAACTCTTAGCGTGTGAGTGACTTGGACTCAGGGAGGGGTGAGAGCTAGTCTACGGCCGCGCCTATGCTGAGCCATCAAACATCGATTTTATGTAATAAAATCAAGTACGGACAAAACACCGAATTTTCGAATCCCGCCGTACATGAGAAAATGCTACGGGTCGATGTATATTTTGTGGTCGAGACTCCCACGAAAATTACTTGAAGGCAGTGTCTACGATAAACTTCGTTTGTCTGTTTCTCAGCCTATCTTGAAAACGGTTCCATGCTGATTCGAACAATGTCATTGAAATCGCACACGACCTTCTAAAAACTGAGTTATGGTCCCCTGATAATTGAGCTAGAGAAGCATGGTGAACCAGTACTCCGAGGCTTGTAACTTCCGTCTTTTGCAGCCGATTTATGCGAGCTGACCTGAGTGAAGAGAGAAGTCGAGAATGAAGGGAAGAACGCGGCTAATAATCGGAAACCATCGCTCATCTCACGATTTCAAGCTTTCATTCGTTCACGCTGTTGGGCGGGCAATGCGCTTTTTGGGTTTGCCTTGCGCTTAAAGTGGCAACTTCAGGATCTTTTGGGACTCTTCCTGGCGTGTTTCCATGCGTTCTTTCCATGTTAACGTTACAGAGTGTCCCTCCACTACACTTTTCTAGTGAAATTTCAAGCACATTTTTCATCGTGAACACTGCCTTTAACAGACAAGAATGAGAGCAATTTACTTATGAGAAAGCTTCCGTTTCGTAGAGCGTAGTTCGCGCAGACCGAAATTGAGTATTGTACTCTAGAACAATAGGATCAGTGGTCTGAATGGGTTATGCACTTTGAACCGGAAATGGCTAACGCGCTCGCAAACCAGGAGCTGTAACCAGAAGTGGCGAAGCGTTTGAGACCGGATGTGGCTGACTCTTTGCCTGCGTATTGGACTGTAGTACAATGGGCATCAAAACCAAAAATCAATACAATGTCCATACATTGTAGGCAAATAACAACCACAGACTCAACAGCTTGGCGAGCAGCACCCAGATTAGCTGGTTGTTGAGGGGAAGACGGACACACTTGACGATGGCAGCAGTGACTTTAGTTGCAGTAGCCGGACGCGAGAACGCGTGGTGCCTGCAGCTCTGCACGTCACAAATGTTTCGGTGTGTGTAAGTTTGTCGTGGCGAGACACCGTGAGGCGACGGGAGGCGCTCTCATCATTGAAGAGTCGGATGTGGTCCACAACATGGAAAACAAATGTATGCTTAACTGAATACACTTCTAAGAACATTTCAAGAAGAAAAACTGAGATGATGTCACGCAGAATGTTGGGTGCGCAGTCAACACTATATTCTTTGATTACTAACGACAGCGGGAATCCTTGGAGGGGTCATGCTAATAATCTTGCTTTTGCAGTTCCCCGCTGTTTCTTGCATATTCCGCCGAATCTCCTCGAGCAAATCAGCATCAAAGTCGCAACATTCAAACGAACTCACTATAGGAAAGGCTATACTAGCAACTTTGTCAATCGTTGCGCCGAGTTCGCTGCGCCTCGTTCTTCGTAAACTGATCTCAGCGATACTTCTGAAAGCCGTAGAGATTGCTGCCTAGAAGCGGGATCAAAGCGGAAGCCTATTCAACAAAAGAACGTAGACTCTGTATCATTTTAAGTCAACACATGTTTTCGATTATCACAGCGCGTAGCGGTGGTTTTTCCGTCGGAACCTACTTATCACTAGTTATATCTCACCGAGGCTAACCGCTCAGCTGCTGGTGATAATCGAAATCCGCAGGTCACTAGGGGGTTGCCAGAGTCTAAAGGCCAACCAAACATTGCTCGACACTGCGGTCGCGTCAAGGCTCTATAATTTTCTCAGTTTTTACTCCGATTTTGTTAAATCTTGACCTCCGGTGGCGCTGTTTTCCTACTTCCTAGTCCCGGCAGATCCTCAACTGTTGACCCCTGGAGAACGGTATGTGGGTGAAGATACAACGCTCTCCTTTTCTTTTATACCCTACTCTTTATCAATTGGTTATCATAAATTTTGTTTTCGAGAGCCGTGACGTGACCGCGTCGTCTCGAGCAATGTTCGGTTGGCCTTTACGTTCTTATCTATTCAACTGGTTCATATAACCAAAGCTCACCTACGCATCGCTGTAGAACAGCTCCCATTTGCCGCGGATATGGATAGGCCTCTGTCTCTAAGACGCTGATCGTCGACTTTGTCATTGTAAGCAACTATTGCCAGCTCGATCAGCGAAAAGAAGATGAAACTAAAAAGGCTATTCGATTACTGCATCCAATGAGAGCGAAAGCCTGACCTTACCCAACACAGCTAAACATCCATATATCAATCGCTTTCACGTATGAAGCCTAAAATGTCCATATAGTACTGTGTTCAGTATGCTAGTGATAGCTTTTGCACAAGTACCTCAACAACAAAACGCAACAGACCTTAGGTAATGACTTGACGATGTTACCAAACTGAAACGTGAGCGCCATAAGCGACGATACCGACAAAGTGATCCTTGCCGGTAGAGCCCGCGTGTCCATCCAAAAAGCTATCCATGAAATGAACACGGAGACATAGGTTGGCAGGTACATCTGAAAGAGTTACGCATTCATTATGGCACTCGTAGGTGAATATGGTTTACATCAGGACTGTGCGTAACAACGTTAACGTGCCAAACGCAATATTAGGTCAGCGCAGTTTTTTTAACTAAAGCTTACGCTTAACGAATTGACGGGTGAGTGAAAATGCAGCATAGGATTCGTCAAACCAAGGATTTTGTTCGAGAGTCGTGCAAGTTGACTTACACACCTGTAGAATATAGAACCCGTACAACCTTTCGAATTGGATCGACACAGCCAATCGATGCCAGAGACCGGCCGTGTAAGTCTAAACAGCTCATGATTCGTTCCGTAAAGTACATAATCCAGAAATGGCTTGAAAACGAACCTCCGTCACCGAGCTATACGTCATGTTAGACATCTTAAAATCCGGGAGATTGTAATCGTTCTTCACGGTGCTCACCGGAGACCATTCGAGCCATCGCAACGAAACCTAAAAGGCAGAATTCATTATTGGATTTATTTCCGTCCGTCTAGAAAAGGTGGTGAGATATTTTGGAGTTTTTGTCCGACTCCTACCTCAGCCGAGTTGTATGAGTAGCTCTCTAGTATTAGACTGCATCTGATACTATCCAGTGGAAATGTCCGCAGGTCCATTTGGCAAGGCGCTAAAAACATATGATTTAATGCTCGGAGATTGCCACTCTTTTGTGAAAGAAAAGATCGACCTTCTGAGCGAACACGATAGTTCAACCATACGGTGCCATTCGGAAAAATCATAAGGAGGATGTTTGGCTTCGGGGAGTCATGCACCTGAAATGGATCCCAAAATCTAGATATCGCGTTGACGATACCGGGGGAGAGCAGCGCATGACGATACACATGTTCTATACTTCTAGACGAAATTCACATCCACAGCTGCAGA